>OX344857.2:17190771-18545771 GCA_947037095.2 Nycteola revayana | reverse complement strand
TATAAACGTGAAAGTTAGTAAGTATGGATGGATGTTTGTTAGTCTTTCACACCAAAACTACTGAACGGAAATTTTGCAACAGGATACGCTGGATTAACATATAGGCTACAAACATCACGCTCCGACCCACTGGAGCAGAGTAACGGGGGTAAAACCGCGAGGCGCAGCTAGTCATGTATATCAATAGTATAACAGAGAATGGGCAGCAGCGTTTCCTAGTGTGATACAACATAATACTACTATCACCAACCTCCCTGCTAAGCGTTGTGACTATGGCAAACCCCTCCCTCGCGAGGAGGCCCATGTTCAGTAGTGGACATTATACTGGCTGATGATGACTAAATCAAACGACTCACGCGTCCAGCAGTTTGAGCAACAGCCGACTATACGCCGTGTACTCATCCTCGGCGAACTCTCCGGGGTGATGTCTCGCGTACTCGTACGTATCACAGAACTGATGCACAAGCTTCTGCCCGCGCCCGTCCAGCGGAGCCGCTAGTGAGGAGAGGAGGAACGCGCGGAGGGACTCCCGCGGGTGACGACGGAGGCCCGGGTCTTGGCGGGCTATTTCTTCCTCTAGAAGTTATTGATATACAAGTTTAGTTGCAAGAAAATATGTCTGCATATATTAAGGGAGATGATTAATTGGATTTTTTTTGCTGCAAATATTATTTTTTTGTTTGTTTAAACCAGGGTCCAAACTTTGAC
This sequence comes from Nycteola revayana, assembly GCA_947037095.2. NCBI lineage: Eukaryota > Metazoa > Arthropoda > Insecta > Lepidoptera > Nolidae > Nycteola > Nycteola revayana. Next base: position 18,545,063 of record OX344857.2, on the reverse strand, counting down.
GCCTTAGGGCCATAACGATTCTTTAATATGTTTGAAGGGCCAAACAGTTTTAATTTTTCTATCCTTAATTATACTCTTATTTATAGACCAGTTGCATAGTGTGCGACCGAGTATTTATCATTTTGTATTGTCTTTTTCAACTTATCACAGCAATAGTAACTACACTAAGACTTTGGGTGTCGCGGGCCAGATTAATGACACTAGTCTTAAACTGTCCCGGGCCGGATTGTTGGCACTGGCAGGCCGGTTTTGGCCCGCGGGCCGTAGTTTGCAGACCTCTGGTTTATACTAAGTCTGTCCGCCCATGTATTATGCTTCATATCTAAAACAGTAGTACTGATTTAGACAGGACTTTCATTTTCAGAAAGCTCATAAAATCTTTATTTATGGAGAGTAAATTGAGGACAGCAGCTAAGCATTAGAGATGGGCCGACTATAGAAGTTGCCGACTAGCCGACTAATCGGTTTTCAAAATGCCGATTAGTCGGCCGACTAATCGGCAATGTCGATCATTCTGGGTGTACTACGCCGAATCGAATGCCAAATAATCGAATATCAATTGATCGACCACTATAAATCGAACGACTAAATACTCGAACGTTCATAACATCGAATGGTTATTAAATCGAACATTCAAAACATCGCACACTCAATACATCGAGTGATCAAAATATCGAATGTTTGTTTGATCGAGTGATCAAAATATCGAATGTTTGTTTGATCGAGCGTTCAACGCATCGCATATTCATTCTAACCAAAGATCAATACAAATATTTTTTAAGAATACAAAAATAACTAATAATTACTGACTGATTACTACTTTCCTATGTTGTAAAGACTGTATCTTTAGGTAACTACTCTAAGTAATGTTTAGAAATTATAAAACAAGTACAAATTATTTGTTTTATTTCATTTATTATGCGCCGATCATAATCGGCATATTTTGCCGAATAGTCACCGACTAGTCACGAATAGTCGCCGACTACAGACGATGCCGAATAGTCGGCGGCTAGTCGGCTCATCTCTACTAATTATGTAATAAAATAGCTACAACATACAACTATTATGCTTACCCAATGTTTTTACATCATCAACGGCTCTGAACCTGTAGTGGTACGGCTGCTGGGGCTCGAGGATGTAGTGTGAAGGCTCAGTACTAAGCAGACGAGGTTCATGCATGATCCTGGGGACAGCTTCTATACGTCTCTCTATCTCTTTTTTGAGGCACTGAAAAAAGTAAAATAAAAAGATTTCATATAGGTACTATCCCATTTTTTTAAGACAAAATTGAAAGTTTTTTTTTAAGGTTATTAACAGAATTTTGAAAGAAAGAAAGAAAGAAAATATATTTATTAGACACATAAACAACAAAAAGCAAAACAATAATAATTGGGTACAGAATTAATACAATTTATAATATAATATAATAATATTGGGAAACAAAGAAAAACAAGTAAAAAAAAATATAAGGAATTAAAAATTAGAGCAATTTACATTAAAATAGATATTACCAAAATCACTCACTCAAAGATATCACATACAACATTATATATAGTGAGAAGACCTGGTACGTACATATATATTATAATACCCATCAATTTATAACGTTTCTCCCCCTAATTACGTACATATTTGCACTCGATGTGGCACCCATTCCATTGTTATTGTTAGCGTGTCTAAAAGGCCTCAGTTCAGCATGTGCTACAGATTACTGCAGCGCTGATTTTCAACTGGACCTACATTTTATTAACCTATGATACAGTTTCGGTGTCATAACAGATTTTATATCTGTATGGTATATACATTCAAAGCTGTTTAAAATATAATAAGGTATAATTAGTTACAAAGCAAAGAAATTGTAGGTATATTATATTGGAAATCATAATAGAGAAATAATTATATATATATATTAATTAGAATATTATATCATTACTCTTTAGTTGTATTGTATAAGTTTAAAATAAAACAAACTAGATTTAGATGTGATGTGAAGAAAATGTGTCCATAATTGTCCATAATGTGTTTGGCTATCTATACCCTATTCATCGGGGCTTGAGACAAAGTGTAAACAAAGAAAACATTGTTTCTCAAACTTTTTTCAATGTTTTTTATTGCTATTTAATTTAATGTAGGGTTTCCTATTTGTGTGTCTAGCAGCTCGGGTTAAGATAAGGTACTTAACTATGAAGTTAATAAAATCATAAATCGCTCTTATTGAATTAATTATTCGGAGAATTAGGAGGATTCTGAAGAACTGTCGCCATCGGGAATAACGAAGCGGTCAACTATATTCAACTATCAATTATTCCATCAATTTTAAGCATAATTTGCTCTTCTTTTTCACATTGTCAATGCACTTTTGTCAAGCCTCTACTGTTATATTTTTAATTGCATCGCCTAGTAAAATTTGAACTTCACTTAACTTAAAGCTTTTGTTATTCTCAGCAATAAATCCTTGAACTTGGGCCCATATTAACTCAATAGGATTTAATTCACTATGTCCTTTTAGAACCTGTTTACTGTGGCTTGCGATATTCCCATAATTTCAGTGGTTTAATTGATACCTTTGTACGGATACGAATCCTTCGACCACGTTTCTTCTATGAGTTTGAACACATTAATAACAGCCACCTTTTCCGTTGAATGCGTTGGAGTTTTCTTTGATCGCTTTTTCTTTGTCGAAGAAAATGTGCAAGCTTTGCTTGGTCCAGGTGCACTCATGTTTTAAGCTCGAAAACGTAAATATAACAAAAACAAAACAACCAACAAATAACTTTAAACTTCATAAAAGATATAAATTCAACGAAAATATCTATAATAATAAATAAGCAGAACTCTCGTATCAACAAGTTGATCTATAGTTAAAATAGCAGATATAATCCGACCGATAACCAAACGTCACATTTTTATGTAAAATGTTCGGGAGTACCTGTGGTCTATAATTAAGTCGTATTAAAATGCATTCGAAGTTTGGGAATCAAGTCTTTTTTGGGTGTTTTTACATGTAAACGATTTAATAAATCATTATACTTCATAAAATATGACATTCCTAGGGTTGTTAAGATTTAAACAAATGTCGATAGTAATTATCGACTTTTCTTACTATTATTTACGATAATGTAACAAATAATTGGGATTAATTTAATTACAAACGTTACTAAATTAAACAAATATTTTAATATAAGATACATTTATACTCTCTGAAATCCAAAGTTTATTTTTAGAAATTGGATTTTATTTACTCACTATTATTTTAGATCAAGTACGCGTACATATGTAAATTGTATTATGATACTAAAATATATAATAAAATTTAATAATAAATTTATTTTGAATTAAGTTTTATATAAAAATATCGATAGTTTATAGTCGATGGCCACGATGATTCATTGCCCATCACTTATTAGGTCGCCATGCCCATAAAATATAACATTGGCAGGTACTGTCTGTCAGTACTACTTAATTCAAAATTTCATAGGCTTGATTGTAGTGACAGCTGTAATAAAATATATTCACTTCATCAATCGTGACCCTTAAAGTACCCTTTTTATTATTTGTTTACATTTAATCTCACGCCTCGATGAATACGGTATAAGTATTCTTGTTTACCCCTTATACTAAGCTAAAATGCTTGTGTTATGAGTGGGTTCACGTCAGTAGTGCAATGGTTGGGGATAAAACCGGCGACCATAATAATATGATCACAAGTCCGAAGCCCTAGCCATTGGGCTATGGCTGCTTATTTGATTACTTATTAGCTGTTTGATCCCTATTTAAATTAGCTGTAATCTCTAGAACTATCAGTCAACTTAGATAAATATTTTTGTTTGATAGCTCATTCCATGATTAACATCCATTAGCAGAAAGCTAGTGGTCTATACACTAGCTTTCTGCCTATGATTTCAACCACATTCCCGTAGGAGATTCACAATTAAATATATCCTACTAGCTGCCCCCTGCGAGTAACAAACATCCATCCATCCATCCATACTTATAAATTTTCGCATCTATAATATTAGTAGAAAGTAGGATAGCCTTCATTGATAAAAAGCAGCCTATTTATCAAGAACGCTATAGGCTAACTCTTTAAGATTTTTTTAAATCAGACCATTAGTTCCTGAGGTTAGAGTGTTCAAGCAAACCAAACTCTTCAACTTTATATATTGATATAGATAAGTTCTTAACAGCACAGGTCATCATTTTACAAGTTATATATGTTATGTCAAACTATACATTGGATGTGTTTAAGGTATTATACCTCAAAAGGTTAAAACAAAACATGTATAGGATTACTCATCTATCTGATAACAAAGAACTGCTAAACTAATGACAAACTAACTAACTAAGAACATCTTTGGATCACAATGATAGTAGTGCAATGAACTGTAGTGCATTCAATTCCCAGAACAAACACTATCAGCCTATAATACTAGTATACAATTACTCCACAACAGAGTCCAATAGGAACTAAGCTTGTAATTATATTAACATTATAACATAATTTTATTATCCTTAAAAGTTAGGTTGAGCTGAATTCACTTATAGAATATATATAGAACAAGAGTGTATTCAAGTACAGGAAAGCACATAGGTATGTTATTATTTGAAAAACTTACTTTCTTGGTGTCAGTACCAATAGCAATATGAGGGCCTCTCCTAGAACGAAGGGCAAACCTCGTAATCTGCCGTTTAGCGAAGATGAATAGAATCACAAATGTCAAAACTCCACCACTTATTATAAATATTATGTGCATACTGGTGAAGTCCTGCATTTTTACGGTTTCATTAATTAAACTTGACCACACGATACGATAAACATTAAATGAAAATCTACTTGTTTTTGTATAGATTTTATAAACAAGTATAGCTCAACAAAGTAGAAGAGGATGCACAATGAGAATTTCTTGTGGAGTAAAAAAGATAGAAGATACGGATGCTCAAGATAAAGTGTATGGTGACACTGCTTATTGTTAATTGACACATGAATCAGCTGTCGATTTGACAGCTCACTGACGCTATAACATTGTCAAAAATTGACAGAATATCAATTGTTTAGTAATTCTAAGTAAATTAGTGGATTGGTTTCTAAACGATCTTCAACTCTCATTACATAAAAAGCGTCGGTAGTAGATTTTAACCACTCAAACGTCCGGGCGACTATAGTCGCCTACCCCTTGAACGTCCGAGCGCGAACCGCGAACCGAACCGCGTCGAGCGCTCGTGCCGTTACTGATTCAAAGTGTATTTACTAGCAAACTATTGCAGCTATAGCAAGGTAAAACCTACCAGTATCAAGCTGAATTATTAAGAAATCAAAATATGTACTAATTAAAGTTCAACAATTAATCTGCTATTCATAAAAAAATAATTAACTTAACAATACGGGTTAAATTTACGTAAAATATTTCTTTTAACAAGTTTTAACGAATCATTTTTTAATTATTCGCAATGTTTTTTAATAATAATTAAACTAGATTAAATAAGCTTTTTTTTGACACCAATATCTTATTACTTAAAATGAACAGTGTAGCTCATTAAACCAAAATAAAAAACGCGTTCCTGCAGTAATCTAGATCGACCTAGATTTCGTCTCCGATACCGAAATTACTTCAAGATGGCCGCCCGCCTAAGGATTTTACACACGATTTTAGGATTTGTTTTATAATAAATTAGGTATTTTTATTCTAAATTTAGGTGATAGTCAATTATTGTAGGTATGTTTTATAATTCTTAAATATATTAATTTAAACTATCAATATCATCAAGGAAAAAGGCAATAATAATGTGCATGATGCATTAAAAATATCGGGGTCAGCAGCCAGTAACTTATAAAAAAACATTCACATTTTAAGAGCAGCGTATCTTCAAGCAATACTAAGTATGCACATGGTATAATTATTATAATAATGACATCAATCTTAAAAAAATAATATGCACGACACAAATAGGCGTAAAACCGTAAACCAAAATATTAGTGATTTTGATTAAATATGAGAATTAAATTGTTAAAACACCACAAGAGAAATAAAGTGAGGTGAAACCATCAAGCAAATTTAAAAATGATAGCAAAAGTCGACAATCATTAACAAACATAACATTATTATATCAAACAAACAAAGAATCACCACCACACAAAGCGAAAAAAAATATTGCAAACAAATTTTGCCGTTTGTACACATCCTTATTTTGAACCATTTTAGTTCCGTCCGTGGATAGTAATCTATCCATGCCTAAACACCTGAGGAACACAATGACATTTTTAAGGAATCTTCCGTGAATATTGTATATTTCAGTTTTTAAAGTGTATTATTATGTTTATGACGAACTATTACTCTTTGTTTAAACAATATTTTACTGAAAAACTACGTAAAAATAACTAAAATTGGATCAACAACAAGAATGGCCGCTCCTACGCCATTTTTTTCGAAACAGCTACACTTTGAATTCCAAATATGACTCGATTTTACTCTTAAAACTGTGATATGTATACTTAATTATAAAGCACAAATCATCTAGTTTATTTTTATGTATAATAATCTATGAACTAATAAATAAAACTAAAGTACTGACGACATAATCGCTGGAACTTAAAAAACACTTGTTCACTAAACACAAAGCGTAGAGTGGACTGCAGATAAACGTTTGTTTTTATTTGTTGAGGCTTCTTACACTGCCATCTCGTGATTTTTATTGTAAAGTAGTTCGTCAGCTATCGACTACACAACTTAAACACGCAAAAAGTAACGCATATTGTCGATAGATGACGGTTTTATAAAAAATGTCGCTATGGATACTAAAGTATCCTTGGACGTACAACGCCCTTTTTTTTTTGGATACCAAAGTATCCCTGGACGTGTGAGTGGATAAACCACTGATCTGAAACTTTGAAACCTTATTTGGATGATTCTATGGAATTTTCAACATACTTATGTGATGTTTCTTTTCGTTTTAGGTTTAGATACAAAGTCACAAAATATCACCAAAGCGATACCTATGAAATACAAATTACCTGTTAAGCATAATCAGTTAGGTAGTAAAATACTTTGTAGATACTTTGCCTACTAAGTATTTTAGTTAAGGAAATGATCATTTACTTTTAACCAATGAATATAAAGAGAAATGAATTACAAGTAGCAGTGTCTACCTAATAATTATAAAGTAGACGCTTGCTTTAAGCTGATCAGGTATCTCTCATCATACCTAGAAACGCTTATTATTTATTCATCGTTTATCATACACCGTCGCGTACACAAAACGAACATAAATTCCTTCATCGTGATTCTTTCTATTGAGGAGTTGGGCGCGGCACGAATGTCTTTGGCGGGAAACGCGGTTAGCATACTAATTTTAAATGGCGGCGACGTGCGATGACCAATAGACGTTGTTCAATTATGGAAAACGAATGTCAATTGTCAATCGGTTACTCGCTGTGACCACAATGGGTTTCTTTACAAAAATGGTAACGTTTTATTCCTTACGATGCAATTTCGATTCAATTCACAGTGTTGCATTACTTTAATGGGCGCGTTCATAGGAATATTGTTTTCTGTCCATCTTTATCAGCTAATGGAAATTTCGTGATCGTTCTGATAGCTAAAACTGAAATTGAACAGGAACTGCCATTATTATTATTAATAAAATAAAGCAACGGAAACCATAAAAAATATAAAGCTACTTTCGCATTTTGTAATTGCTTGATGCTACCTACTAATGCACGTTTAATAATTATCTAATTATTAAGTAATTAGAGCTAAGGATGTAGGTATTAGTACCTACCGTCCTCCCGACCCTTAGTTTGCAAACCATCCGATGCCCTCGTAGACCTGAAATCCGAGAGGCCCGCGAACTGTAAGCAGAGCAACAGTTGCACGAAACCCCCTAAAATCAGTCATAATCTCTCAATGTCGTCGCCAGCGACCGCCCTGAGCCGAGGTCCAAGCCCACTGATATAGTACTAATTATACATAAGATATAGTAGATATATGATATAGTAATAAGTATAGTGCATATAATTATTCTGAGTCTAAGCCCCACAGGGGGCGCAGTCTAGTGGAGGCTGCTTAGTTTGTAGTTTTTAAACAATTTATTAAGGCTATAGCTCTGCTCGCATTTTGCCCGGTGAAGTAGCAAAAGCCTCGTGGTATGGACATACATCCAAAGCTCTAATTACTATTATATTCCTGTTTATTCTACGAAAACCTTAAGGCCACAGTCGTGGGGTAGGTAGAACTCCCTACTGCATAGCGATGAGTTATGGTACTAACAGATGTGGAGGGGAAAGGTCGGTGATGTTCCTCCTCAGAAAATGTTCATTCAGCATGAGCCGCTATGCTATAACTCTCTTAGTGAGTAGAAAAAACGTTATGTACCTACTATAAAACATTTATTTCCGTCCACCATCATCAGAGGTAGGTAATCGTGGCCCGTCATTTAGCACACAGTTTCGTCGTAATCACACAATAGCGCTAAAATTTACAACCTTGGTTGTGAGGTTACGTTTAAAACGGTACTATTTTAATAAATATTGAATTCAATGTCAATCTACTTACATCTGACTTCTTCAAGTCTGTTTTTTTACCGAACTTTTTTTCCTGAAGGTATTACGGCTTCCCATGGGTATGTAGCTACCCTTCATAGCGATTATATGTTCATTCACGAGGAGAGGGTCCACTGACTAAAACCCCGGGGGTTCTCCTCCTTTCAAGTACTTAGGTGACTTTATTTTTATTTAGGTACATTGCACACAAATTGCGACTAACTACGAATGGGGTTCGTTATAAATTAAATGCAATATTCCCTACTATTAAGTATATTTATTTTTTATTTTATTAATATTTTGACTGTCTGTCTGTTATGCTTTAGCTAGAAGTGATATTGATGAAATTTGGTAAAGAGACAGTTCGAAGCGGCCGTAGCCCAATGATCACAAATCAAGAGATGGGACTTGCGATCTTGAGGTCGCCGGTTCGAACCCCACCCATTGCACTACCGACGTGAACCCACTCGTAACACAAGCATTTTAGCTTAGCACGAGGGGTTAATAACTCGAAAACTAGTAGACTGTAAAACTATGCTAGTAATCTGTCTTAAAACAAAAAAAAAGGACCTCTATGGCAAAAAGTCTTGAAAGGTTGGAAATGATTTTAAGAGATTTATTTTTGATTTTGAGAGATATAAATTCATATAAACTCTAATCTCCTATTTCGAACCTTTCAAGACTAAGTATATTCTTAGAAGACAAAGAATTAAAATACAAATATTATAAAAACAAGAACTATGCAATGCGTTACCATCGTCATCAGCCACTGCTGACCAAGAACCTACCTCAAAGAGGGTTTCATCATACCTACTCACCACGCTTGACAGGCGGTGATCGCAGTATTTTATACTTTTGTACTATGTACCTACCTTACTTTAGAGAAACGATCCTTTTTTTTTTTTTTTTTGTCCTGGGGGATATGCATTTACGCATTCCCACCGCCCGCGCCGCTGCTGCGTATTCGCGCGCTGACGGTGGGATATGTGGGACTCGCCCTCTCCATAGCGTGGTATGCTAAACTCATACCACGAGGAGAGGACCCTACCAACCACTAAAACCTCCCGGACACTCCTTCGATCCGCCGTTGGTGGGGGCCGGGTACGCATGAGCAATCCGGCCCAAGATACACGCTCCTGCTCGATACCTATTGTTAAAGTTAATAACAGTTAGCACTAACGCGCAACGGTGTTACTTACCGAGACATGAAATTAATTTTTATAACTTTCCTCAACGCAAGATCGATATGGAATAATAAATCAAATAAAAGTTTCCTTATTCAGAGGTGGACGGGCTGAATGAATATGCTTTTGGCATGTTTTCGCAACAGTGGACACGCGGAGGCCTATTCACGTAGTGGATGGTGCAGTGGAAACACACGGTTCTATAATACCTATATGAACGGACGGTCTCGCTTATACATAGTTAATAGTTCGAAGCGGCTGTAGCCCAATGGCCAGGGCGTCAGGGGGCACAAGCATTTTAGCTTAGCTTTAGGGGTTAACAAAAACACTAGTAGTACCTACGTATGCAAAAATCACTAGTCATCTTTATAAAAAAAATAAACGCAAGTATGTAAGTTGTTGTTGTGTACGTATAGGTAAAAAGATTTCGTTTGCGTCTTGTTGGAATTAGAAACAAAGGACTCAACTTATATATCACTGTATTATTATATTTATGTTAAACAACTTTTTACACAATTTTGGCGGGAACTGGCGGGAAGAAAGTGACAGTCATAGAAGATAGATTCTTATCTTACCATCCCTCCCTCTACGATTCTAGATACGACAATTGTATCTGTGTTGCCATATCAAATAAATAATTCATACAGGCATTAATCTATGCTTCGGAGAATAATTTAATCAGACGACACTAATAATCTAATATAAATATTTAAATTTAGGTAAGTAGGTACTTAAGGATAGGGGTACCCACAGGAATGTATTACTTAAGGCAATATAAAGGATTATTCCAACGCTGATAGTATTGGCTGATGGAGTTGCGTCAATAATTATCTAGTTGATTGAGTTTTGTAAACTATTTTTAACATAGTGATCGTAAAATATATATATAGTGACGTAGGTATATAAAACACACCCGTACTCAATATTTGCTCGTATGTCTTTAAATTCGATACCACATTTGCTTGAGCATTCAAATCGCGTCACAGCCTCTACAATGGCGACGGCACGCGAAACTATGCGCACGCGACGCACCGGTTAGGGCATGATAATTTAACTATGGCGAAATATTGTTTCGTAAAAATGGGCTAACGCGAGCCTGTGGAATATCTATTGTATATACCTGTTAACTACTACGACCAATGGAGTTTAAATACTTGGGTAATTACTAATTAACTCTTTAAACTCGACAGATGAAATTACGGTAACTTCAATACAGTAAAACTGTATGAGCGTTTATTTAAATTACAATATGTATGTTATTTTTTAGGACAAGTCTTACAACTGAATTTTATGTAGAAGTTAACTTCAAACGTTGGATCTGACATTTTCTATAGGTACTTGTGTTTAGTTAGGACGACAATGTTAGAAATTTATGTGACTTCAATAAAAGCTTGTTCTTCTATCTATTTACCTTTTGTCAGAATCCTGTACACCTATTCAGAAATTAATTGTTGCAACTTTATGAAACTTTTTTTATTTATTTTTTATTAAATATTGGTTTGCGTTTGACCATAATCTCGCTTGATGGAAGGCGAAGATAAGGACTAAGATGATACGCACTTGCCTAGAAAGTGTCTGTTCACTATAGTAACTCCTGAACATAGGTCTCCTCTGCCATAGTTACCACGCTTGGCAGGCGGGTTGACAGTGGCGTAGCTATCGTAGGGCCAGGTGGTGCAGTGCACCAGGGCCCGGGACCTCAAGGGGCCCTCTAACCTAATCTTTGAAAAGAGCGGGTCAGCCAACTTGCCAGCTCTTGAAGCTATTCATCGGGGCCCTTGCCCACCTAGCTACGCCACTGCGGGTTGATGACGCTGATTCCCGTTCTCCGGTAACCAATTGCTATCGTATATTGCTATTCTAAGCCCTACGATAGTCCCTCTACCAACCAGACCCGTAAAGAAATCTTAGAATTTACACGCCATCCACGGAGGTTGCACTAATTTGAACCTTATTTAAATTGTATAAGCTTATATAATGAGAGTCTTTTATTTTGACACTCGAAAATAATAAGAATTTATTCTTGATCCACGTACCTACTGTACCTATGTGAATCATGATCTACGACTGATCGTTAGTGTGGATTCAAAATAAAAATAGATATTCTTTTAAAATATCAATCTAATTCCTTCAAAAACAAGGATCAAAATGTTAAATGATCAAAGCATCAAAAATATGTTAGAGAATACCCTGTAGTTTATAACATTTTTGAAGCAATACCCAAGTACCTAGTTCCTATCCTACAACTGTTACCCACACGCAAATGAACCCTGACCTCTATATTTATAAACCCCCGCATCAAAACGAAAGCAGACGCGTAGGCGGTTGATGAATGGGCTAGTGATGTAACCAATGAGTCACTAATCGTATAATTACACCTCTAAATGTTACTAATGAGTATAGTAATAGGAAACCTATTCAACTTGGCTCGTCTTGGCTGTTAGAAGTAGAGCGTTTGCGCTCTGTTGTCGTTTAAAAAGAATTCTTTAGATTCTGGGGGTCGATGTCTTGTCTTTTTGTATTGTTACGGAAAATATGAATGTTGTGCCCATTTTATCGGTAGCTAGCAATAATTGCAAACAGACTAGCGTAATGGTAATCAGCTATGGTTATTTGTTTTTAAAGAGAAGCTTTATTGTTGTGGAAGTGTCAACCAATCACATTGCTGAATTTGTTTCGTATATCTACATATCCACGTTCAAATCGAGGACGTTCTTAAGAAAGGCCAGGTTACAAGTACTTTAAACCGAAGGACATGCAGGAGGAGATTAATGAATGTAGAAGAGGCGAAAGCGGTATGACAAGATCGTAGCAACTGAAAATTCCCTTTTTTTTGTCTTGGGGGTAATGCATTTACGCATTCCCACCGCCGCTGCAAAGTATTCGGGCGCTGTCGGTGGGATATGTGGGACTCGCCCTCTCCATAGCGTGGTATGCTAAACTCACACAACGAGGAGAGGACCCTACACCACTAAATCCCCCCAGACACTCCTTCGGTCCGCCGTTGGCGGGGGCCGGGTACGCATAAGCAATCCGGCCCAAGGCAGTGGCCCTACCTACCCCTATGGGAATGAGGCGTAAATGTATGAAGTATCTACTTATCTAGATAGGTATTGATAATTATGGGTGAACGAGTAGGCAGATACACTAGTGAAATCGCTCTGATGCGATTCCTACTACAGAATTTACACTGAGAGAGAATGTTTAATGTTATTCTCGAGTCTGGTTGGTTGAGAGAGATCCTCTGTGCCTCGGAAAGCACGTTAATCCGTTGGTCCCGATTGTTATAACATTCTATACTACACGTATCCCTGTGTGTTACAACATAATACTGCGGTCACAAACCCGCCTGCCAAGAGGACAGGAGTTTCTTGTTCAGCAGTCGACGTTAGGTATGCGGGCTGATGATGATGATTATTAAAATGATTAATGAACAATTTTCCAGTGATCTACTAACTTCTACTCTGGAGTATCTCTCAAATATTTCTAAGCCATTTTGTAGTACTTTCTCCTTTACAGCAATCACTGAAATCGAGACCTTAAAATCCATCAAATCCATTTCCACTAAAGCGGTGGGACATGACGGACTGCAAATCCAGATGCTAAATTTGTTATTAGAGGAACTGACTCCCATCGTAACACATATAATTAATTTCTCACTTGAGTCATGTTCCTTTCCATCAGCCTGGAAAAAGGCTCATGTTCTACCGTTTCCTAAGACCGCCAATCCTACTTCCACAAATCATTTCCGCCCTATCTCCATCCTTCCTATCCTTTCTAAGGTACTTGAGAGTGTTGTTCACTCTCAACTGTCTCATTATCTTTCCTCTAACAACCTCTTAAGTCCTTTCCAATCCGGCTTCCGTCCTAGCCACAGTACAGTAACTGCGCTTGTTAAAATAACTGATGACATTCGCTTGGCTATGGAACAGAAGCTACTCACTGTCTTAGTCTTACTGGATTTTAGCAGTGCTTTTAATTCAGTAGACTTTGACATACTCCTTGGCATTCTCACATCCCTGAATGTCTCGGCTCCAGTGGTTGCCTGGTTTGATTCATATCTTAGAGGTCGCTCGCAGGCTGTTCGCGCCAATGAGACTTTCTCTCAGTGGTGTGATCTTACTGCAGGCGTTCCTCAGGGTGGCGTCCTCTCTCCTCTTCTATTTTCTGTTTTTATTAACGCAGTCACGAAAATTTTATCTTCTCATTTCCATCTCTACGCAGACGATTTGCAACTGTATCGGCATTTTAAGGTCATAGATGCTAGGGAAGCCATAGCTGCTATCAATAATGATCTTGGTAACATTAGCAAGTGGGCGAAGGCTTATGGCCTTCTGGTCAACCCCGCTAAATCACAAGCTCTCATTATTGGTAGCAGATATATGTATAATTCAATTGACTTCAATTCCCTATCACCAATAATTTTTGAAAATAAGCCTATAGACTTCTCTAAGTGTGCAAAAAATTTAGGAGTCCTGATAGACTGTAATCTCTCTTGGAGCAATCACGTTGCAGAGGTAAGCAGGAGGGTGTACTGTTTATTTCAATCCCTTAAACGTCTCCAGAAATTCTTACCTTTTCAGACTAAAGTCACCCTAGCTCAATCGCTTCTTCTTTCTCTCTTAGATTACGCCGACGTTTGCTTCTTAGATGCAACAGAGGAACTATTAGACAAACTTGAACGCCTTCAGAATCTGTGTATCCGCTTCATTTTTGGCCTCCGAAAATATGACCATGTGTCAGAGTTTCGGTTGAAATTGAAGTGGCTGCCTATTAGACGGCGTCGGGACTGTCATATCTTGTCTCTTCTGTTCTCTATCCTTCACAATCCCAATGCCCCTTCATATCTTATACCTAGAGACAAACCCTGTCGTACCGCCACCTCTCTTCTTTTAAAGAACCCACCTCATGTCTCTAGTAAATACGACAACTCTTTTACCGTCCGTGCAGTGCGGTTATGGAATTCTCTTCCACACCCCATTCGCGCTTGTTCTTCCCTTAACGCATTCAAAAGAAGAACAAAGGAGTACTTTTTGACTCAGTAATCATATTACATAATTTGGACATATAATATAGTATTATGTAGTATATTATAATTAACAATATGTATATAGGTTGAAATATTAGTTAGTTGTATATGTATCTATTAGTGTGTATGTTTATTGATATATACCAATTTGGTAGAAAATATTATTAGATTCGTCCGTTGTACACTAGCACGCACTTTTAATCAAATGCTTCTTTCATAAGGTTTGCTGGAAGAAAATTCAGTATTGAATTAAGCTCGCCTTTGTACATGTTGTTTCCGTTGTATAAATTTTATGTTATATTTTTACTGTGTGTGCAATAAAGAATAAATAAATAAATAAATAATTATCTACCTATTTAAGTAGTTGCAACAATATTCAGGTTAGTATTTTGTTAACAAAATAAGAGCGTTTACGAAAATGAATGATAAAATAACGAAACATAGGCAATATTTATTTTACTACAAAGGGCTGTCACAATAGGTATAAAGAACCTTTAAAAAGGTCTTTGGGTTTGTTTAATAATTCACACTAGTTAGGAAACATTAATTTTTTGTCGCTGACTTATCAGAATCACAGCGGAAACACCTGAACGACAAGGGGCGCCTTATTTTCGTCACCTTTCTACGCGGAAGGAAGACAGAAGGAACAATATGTGAATCACGCGCATCTACGCGTTATGCAAACTAAACAAATATAAACTAACAAACGGAAACATGCCAGGATATCCTTTTTTATTTATGGTGCGCTGTCTCCTTAGCATCCAGACGGGCTTATAAACTCCATATACTTGGGCGGTGTCAGTAGCCATTTTAAAACTATGCGCGTACGCTGCTTCCTGCGTCAAAATGGTACTCTGTATACCATTGTTCTGTAGTGGGGATATGAGTGACTTGAATACATAATAGTCGATGCTTTAACAGTCGAAAATAAAGGCCCTATGGGTGTGAAGCTCGAAGGTTTTTTATAACTTTGTACCTATGGAAAGATCCTTTGGTAACCGTAGCACAGAATGGAAGATTTATGGCATGTTTTTATGGGAGGCCTCAAGTTTATTCGTTGGGAAAATTATTCGGTTAAGTAAGGAACGTAAGTGGGTGATTGAATAACGACATGCTTGTTGCTGTGAATCTTGAATACTTAATTAATTAGGAATTTTGTGTCGTGTTGGTATCTGGTAAGATTTCTAACTGTACCTACCTACCAACAATGAACAATGTATTTCATTTAGGTACTTATCTACTGTTACTATAGGTACCTACCTACTTACTAATATATAAAGTTGAAGAATTAATTTGTGTTTAAATAAACGTGCTAATCTCAAGAACTACTGGTCAAATTCATCATCATCATCATCACCAGCCCGTATAACGTCCACTGCTGAACATGGGCCTCCTCCCTGGGAGGGTATTCGCCATAGTCACCACGCTTGGCAGGCGGATTGGTGACCGCAGTATTATTTGTACCACACAAGGAAACGCTGCTGCCCGTTCCTAGATATACGATTATTAAAGATGATGTTATAACAATCGGGACCAATGGCTTAAGGTGCTTTCCGAGGCACGGAGGGTAGTCCCTCAACCAACCAGACCCGGGAAGAAATCTTAGAATTTACACAAAGATTGTGGGGGCTCGAACCCACGCAGGAGGTCCCATTCAAAATAATCTAAATTTTAAAAGGCTATAGGCTACTTTTTAGCGTTACGCGGGTGAAACCGCGCGCGGGAAGCTGGTCTATATTAATAAAACGCTACGAATACCTATAGATTTTTTTGCTCGTATATAAATCGCTTTGTCCTGAATGACTGACTGGCTGACGGATCAACACACAGACTTAACACGCTGAAAGTAGAGATATGAAATTTCGTAGACACCCGTTAAGAAATCATAAAAAAAATCGTAAATATGTGGAATATTTTTTGAAATCCACATACTTGGTTAGTGATAGTGTCATACCTTCGCTCACCGCTAACAACCTCAGTAGCGTAGCGGTATTTTGGCTCGCTTTATATCTCGGAGGTCGTGGGTTCGATCTTTACGCCGGACAGGAAATCTTCGTGTAAATTCTAAGATTTCTTTCCGGGTCTGGTTGTTTGAGGGACTACCCTCCGTGCCTCGGAAAGCACGTTAAGCCATTGGTCCCGATTATTATAACATAATCTATAATAATGGTATAGCGAGGAACGGACAGAAGCGTTTCCTTGTGTGGTACAACATAATACTGCGGTCACCAACCCGCATGTTCAGCAGTGGACGTTATACGGGCTGATGATGATGATGATACGAGTACCTTCGCTATATTTTAAGATGAGGTTCCCACGAAACAGGATCGACGTGAATGAAACCGCACGGAACATCTAGTCGCATCATAAAATGTTAAACAACATTGTTATAGCTACCCACTTGTAATGAAGGTAAGTAGGTAGGTATATTCGTAAGTATTGAACAATGACTGGAATGCACCACGAGCTTTACCGAGAACGACCGTCTTCAAAAGGAAAAAGTTCTTGTAAATAACGCACTTAATATTGCTAATCGACAGATACGCATGTAGTGTACCACGTTAGCATAAATATTTGATGTTTTCCACACTAAATTGTGGGTTAAAACCCAATAAGCTAAGTATCTGTATGTTAAATTGAGCTTTTTTTGTTCTTAATGTTCAATTGACTTTGTCGGCATTGTGTTGGCAGTGGCGGACTTACACATTTGCCGCCAGTAGGCTATTTTTGCCGCCCCCTACAGACCTTAAACTAGTTACCTATAGTCACCCATACCAAATTTTATTTTTGAAAGTATTTGGTATAAGGAAGGGGCGCTGCCCGCGGTGATTCATTCCAAAAGCTGACCAGCGGGTCAGATTCACGTTGAGACAGATGCACTCTTCAGATGTTGGAGTATTCTGTTCAATATTATATAGCCTACCTACTTAGTACTAAAAATACTACAATAATGTAATGTCCTCAAATGTTTAAATCTAGAAAATTTTAGACGTATACATTTTCTTTACCAGTAAGGAAAAAAATGTGGGCCAAATTTGCCGCCCCCTAAAATCTGCCGCCATAGGCTCCAGCCTACTGAGCCTGCTGGTAAATCCGCCACTGTGTGTTGGCATGCCTCAGCGACACAGTCATGAAACGTCATAAGAGAAGATGAATCGTAGATACTTTACAATTTACATTGTATTAATTTATAATAAAAACTTTATTTTTATGAATAACTAGCTGACCCGGCAGACTTCGTACTGCCTCAATCGATACATAAAAGACCTAAACATTTGTATAAAATAAACTGGGCCGTAGAGACTTCGTTTATGCGGTACTCCTACCCCTACCCTACACTACCCTTACCCTACACTACCCCTACCCTACACTACCCCTACCCTACACTACCCCTACCCTACACTACCATTACCCTACACTACCCCTACCCTACACTACCCCTACCCTACACTACCCCTACCCTACACTACCCCTACCCTACACTACCCCTACCCTACACTACCCCTACCCTACACTACCCCTACCCTACCTCTACCCTACCCCTACCCTACACCTACCCCTAATCTACCCCTACCCTACCCTACACCTACCCTACCCTACACCTACCCTACACTACCCCTACCCTACACTACCCCTACCCTACACTACCCCTACCCTACACTACCCCTACCCTACACTACCCCTACCCTACACTACCCCTACCCTACACTACCCCTACCCTACCTCTACCCTACCCCTACCCTACACCTACCCCTAATCTACCCCTACCCTACCCTACACCTACCCTACCCTACACCTACCCTAAAAAATCTTGGCAAAAAAATTCAAGTTTTTAATTAACAAAATAAAGCTCAAATTGACTCTACATTTTAGTTAGAAAACGTTTGTATGGGAAAAAGAAAAAGGCTGTTTTAAGGGGTTTTCAGGCAATTATTAGATTTTTTCTCGCCGTAAAAACCATCCTTGAACTTCCACGAACATAAAAAAAAAAGAATTGGCCAAATTGGTCCAGGCTTTGTAGAGTTATGCGCTTACCAACACATTTTGCGATTCATTTTTATATTATAGATAACTAGCTGACCCGGCAGACTTCGTACTGCCTCAATCGATACATAAAAGACCTAAACATTTGTATAAAATATACTGGGCCGTAGAGACATCGTTTATGCGGTACTCCTACCCCTACACTACCACTACCCTACACTACCCCTACCCTACACTACCCCTACACTACACTACCCCTACCCTACACTACCCCTACCCTACACTACCCCTACCCTACACTACCCCTACCCTACACTACCCCTACCCTACACTACCCCTACCCTACACTACCCCTACCCTACACTACCCCTACCCTACACTACCCCTACCCTACACTACCCCTACCCTACACTACCCCTACCCTACACTACCCCTACCCTACACTACCCCTACCCTACACTACCCCTACCCTAAAAAATCTAGGCAAAAAAATTTAAGTTTTTAATTAACAAAATACAGCTCAAATTGACTCTACATTTTAGTTAGAAAACGTTTGTATGGAAAAAAGAAAAAGGCTGTTTTAAGGGGTTTTCAGGCAATTATTCGAATTTTTCTCGCCGTAAAAACCATCCTTGAACTTCCACAAACATTAAAAAAAAAGAATTGGCCAAATTGGTCCAGGCTTTGTAGAGTTATGCGCTTACCAACACATTTTGCGATTCATTTTTATATTATAGATTTACAATTTAATTCATTGAGTAAGATATGTAGACTACTAGATTTTTTAGAAAATGTTAAGTTGCCTATTGTAAAAAATTTAAAGTAGGTAGGTATGTAGGTTGACATCTAGTCAATCTTACAGCCTGATTTAGGCGCAAAGTACCGGAAGAGCTTCAGGCAAATCTATAACTACTAATATTATAAAGAGCTGTACTGAATAAAGACTCCGAAACTACGATCGATTTGAAAAATTATTTCACGTTGGGAAGCAACACTATCCCCGGATGACATAGGGTATATTTAATTATGAAGTTCCCACGGGAACGGGAGTTACGTGGGTGATACCGCGCGCGGGAAGCTAAACAGCGGAAAGCGAAAAAGACTGATTTAATCACGAATTTTAAAACAATATAACTACAAGGATCAATTTAACTACGTCCTGTAAAGCATATGCCCGCCAATGTAGCCAAAAGCCTCGTGGCTGACTACATTCGAACGTCCGAAAAAAAAGCTTGTAAAGCAAAGGAATGAAGACAGTTAGCAATCAACATAGGTTGCAAGATGTTTGCATTGCTTATCGCTCCCAACTGGATTCAAAAGATAAAATTTGTGTGTCTTTACATCGTTTAACGTGTTATTAAGTAAGAGTAGCTAAATAGCTATATAAACTATTATAATCAAATACAATTTAGTAATTTAACATTGTAAATTTAAAAACCAAAATATGTGTAGACTATTTACAAATACCTGTTATAGGTTTACGTGAATAAAAACTTTTTTTTTTTAAACACTAGATAGGTACGAATTAAATTTAAAGCCTATACTTTAAAAGTTCTTCGATCGTATCCAATTGCCTTCGCGATAATGAATGAGAGAGAAGTATTACATAAGCTGTACGTATTACATAGATATCTTCTATAAATACGTTAGTATAGGGTTATCCGGGTTTCTTGCCCTCATCATCATCAACAGCCCAAATAACGTCCACTGCTGAACATGGGCCTCCTCCCAAAGGAGGATTATTACCTTAGTCACCACACTTGACAGGTGGATTGGTGACCGCAGTGTTATGTTGTAATAAACAGAAGAAACGCTGCTGCCCGTTCCCTGGTTCGTTTGTTACAGATGTACACAGATGACTGTTCGTTTGTAACAATGTTTAAAAGAAATCTTAAACATGTCCGGGTTCTGGGCTCTACAATCCCGGGTCTTCACGCGTCTTGTCCTGGTTGCTAAATTTTGGACATGGCAACCCTAGTCAAATAGCAAAATAATATACAAATGATTAACTTACCTAAACTGTACAGTAGGTAAATAGGACTAATTGAGATTGATCATTATTCAATCAACGATGTACCTACCTACGTTGTAAATTATCTATTTTTGAAATAACATTGAGTAAGGATTTAACTTAGGCAGTGTTAGGTACCTACATGAAACACCTAAGTACTACAATATAAATGAATATTGCTAGAACGTAATGAAGGTATGCGGTGCGTGGGGACCCTTTATAATATGTTTCCGTAAAGCCAAGTATCCATTCATGTTGATTTATGAATGTAAATAATAGACTGCATGTAAATAATTCAAGTTTTCCGCAATTTAGTTAAATTTTACATTATAGTGTGTCATTCTATATCCCAATTTGAGTTCGGCGGTTGTTGCGTAGGAGTCGCCAGTATGTTTAAGTTGAACAAAATATTATAAATCAATTCCAACACGTGGCTAAGAACCGAAACGTTACAGCCCTTCAAGCATATGAACTTTTCCTCGAGCACACTCGTCTAAACGACAGAGTACCTACACAAAGTGTCTAATTAGTATTCATCTGGGCGCGTGTAGTCCTCATCGCGGTGGGGACGGGTTATTAGCCGGCGCCGCCTCCGCGCCAGGCATATTATTCCGAGTTCTGCCCACCGAGCGCCGCGCTCGCCCGGCAAACGATAATTCTCTCTGTCAATATTTGAACTGCAATATCACAATCAACTTGGACGCCAGAGGAAGCCGAGCCGGTGGCTGGGAAGGCAAGAAGTCGGCATAGCTGTTTGATGTTGAAATACGGCTGTGTCACTTCGAGCCAGCTCAATCCACCGGCTTTCTTCAAAAGAAAATAGAAGAAATTGAAAACTCATCGTGAATTTGCGGACGCTCCCGTAGCGAAGAAAATTCGGATCGCTCCCGTAACGTTATCGCCGGGAGAGGGCGCGTCTGACAGCTGTCATTGTGAGCTTTCTTCACGGGCGGGACGTGGGACGAAAATCTTTATTTATATCACACACGACGATGTTCCCGTAGAGTGCGATCGACTGTGTACGTGCGTGACGAAACGATACGAAAACACGACGTCAGGATGGCGAACGAGGAGGTGTTGGGTCCTCGGAAGACGATGTTGGTTCTTGTGATAGTTGTTGGGTGTTTCGCTGTGTTGTGGCCTCGGATACTGTCGCCGCTGCTGATGGGCCCCAGTCGGGAGCAGCTTAAGCCGAACCAGTTCGACCGGGAGGCAGGTAACGTCGGTATTTTTAACACAAGCTCAATGTCAATATCGCTGGACGCGCAGTGACGACGCTGAGTTAGCTAGCTCAATATATGATGATTATAATCTAATTATACGCCGGTAACCGCGAAAAATGATCAGCTGGAGCTAATCGTATACAGCTGATGTCATTTTAGACTTATATAAACCTTTTAATACGCATGTTAAGTGAAATCTAGCGATTAATGTCTGTGCGTACGATCTGTTTGCTGTTCGCGAGAACAAGATATAACTGAGTAAATACTCCGTGGTCCAGCTATTTACATTGCGCATTCAATATTTACTAAAGATCTGATTGGAATGTGGTACAGACTTGTACACTGGAATAATTATAAATAAATATTACATATATTGAACATTTGAATAACAATAATTTGTCCCTTGAATTGAATGTAATTAAGAATAATGAAAACTGGTCTTCAACAAGGCCTATTAGATTAGATTATAGAATTCTGCATATTAATAAATAAAATATGTAATATTTAATTAATTTCTTAACATGGATTAATATTACACAATTAAAGTTCTTATTTTTAACTTAAAACATTTTATAGGGGTCATTAGTTTGGAAAGGGAAATTTATTATACTTTTTGACCTATAACAATATATTTAAATAGCACTAGGCAGCAATAGGCACTGTATATGTACTTAATGACAAACCTGCCTATAAATAAATAGGTAAATTACAAGATAGGTAATTTATAACATTTACAACTTACTGGAATTAAAGTAAATATAAAGGTAGTATCTTGTTATAAAAAATAAAATTGGTGATTAATATATTAGGAAAACATTGATGCTTAAGATTGATGCCATTAATTGTATTTAAAAATATTGATTAGTAATAATTTTTATACCTATTCAAGAACTCTATAATTAGCTATACTTACTTATTATAGCTAATTATAGAGTTATACTTTTCTATTAAAAATTCATGCATTGAGTTTGAAGAATTTTAATTGTCACTGAATATATTTAATGACTTTAAAGATTATTTTCTTGTTTATTAGTGTTCAATGTTCACTCATTACGTATTTAACAGAGAATGTGTCCGATAA
This sequence comes from Nycteola revayana, assembly GCA_947037095.2. NCBI lineage: Eukaryota > Metazoa > Arthropoda > Insecta > Lepidoptera > Nolidae > Nycteola > Nycteola revayana. Next base: position 18,522,015 of record OX344857.2, on the reverse strand, counting down.
TTATGTTATATTGATATATATATATATTGTTTACTTTATGAAATATAAAAGGTAATAGAACCTACACAAATTGCATCGGTAGACCAAGGAATTTCAATGTTAAGTCAAAATTATACACAGTAAAATATAAAATTTAGATTCATAAGGGCTTTTCCAAGTTTGTATAATTATGACAAAATGTAGGTAGGTCTATTATTCCCTTTAACATTCAAAATAATTTATAATAGTCAATTAATAAACAAAAAAAATACATATTATGAACTATTAATAAATCAGTTGTCATAATGACTGCACCAGTGGCTCAGTGGTTACGGCACTGACTTCTGAGACCAGGTGTTCTGGGTTTGATTCCCAACCAAGACGGTTATTTGTGTGAATTATGAATAGTTGTTCTGAGTCTGGATATACTTTGTGTCCGTGAATTACGTGTTTGTGAAATCCTCACGACACAGGAGCTTAATTAACTAGAGTGAGAATGGTCTTAAAAAACAAGTTAACGAAATAGAAAAGCCATATGCTTTCAACTGTGTGAATGTTTCGCCCTAACATACTCCATTTCTTTCATAACGGGAAATTGAATACAATCTTTTATTTATTAAGATTAGCAACTACAGACATATTATGTATTTCGCTTCAAGTATTTATACAAAATAATACAGAGAAAAGGTTAATATGAAGCTTAGAACTTAGATAACTCTTGTAGGTATAGGTATTTTGATTTATGAAAATTTACAACTTTATTAAAAAATAAACTTATGTACTGTATGACCTAATCACGACTAACCCCATTAGGTCAAAAACATAGAAAAGGCCTTGTGAATATATCCCCTGTAAATTGTAAACTGTTAGCATTGTACCTACTTAAATTCCTTGGTCTACTACAGCAATTATGTGTTATAATTTAATGAAATAGACTCATTTGTATGTAAAGAGTACTGCTTATGGTCACCCAGTAGTTGAATATCGACCATAATTTAAAAAATATATTAGCATTCTGTAGTCTTTATCTATATAAACAAGTTTTTGAATTTTCATAGTCCTTTTTCTGCACAATTTTCGTAAAAAGGTGTACAACATTTTTGCTTCACATATTAATATGTACATTTTACTTTACTTTATTGCCTTTTACATAAGTAAAATACAAAGTTTATTAACATATCCAACAGATAAAAATGGCCTTAACTAAAAATCTCTGGTAAATACCTAAAGTGCAAATGTTGCACCTCAACTCAATAGACTAAAACACTAGTTTACTTTAATATAATTAACCAGCATTAATTCTATTAAAGTATTATTTTTTTAAATCTAGATAAGTATCCACAATGTCATGATTCTGTTACTTAATTGTAAAGGTACTGTCAACTTAAATTTAGTGTTATTTGTCACACTAATTTATTACTCTCACAGTGTATATTGCTAGAAATATTTTCCAAAACATTTCCACTATACATGTATCCAACAGGATGTTGTGAGGTGTTATTTGACAAGGACATGGCAGTACTGGAACTCATCAACGAAGTATGCAACTCAGCGGTCCATTCCAATGGCAAGCTCACTCCGTACTCTGCAGCAGAATGTCGAAAAGCTGTGAATGACACATGCGGATTGGATCTAGCAGCTTTCCTTAAACGTAATGAAAACTTTGGAAAGACTTCAAAGATGCTAGTGGAGACGATGAAGAATAGTAACAGTTCGTGCTTAAAGGAGAATTTTGGAGTACATGTTTGGAGTTTGGGAGTACACCAGTCGCAGAATGCGTGGCTCCAGCCAGACAGTTAGTGTATTGTCTTAACCGTTTTGACGTTGCAAGCTTAGAGACACTACCACATAGTTCCACGTCTTACTTATAGCTTGTCATAATCCATCTGCATAATATTGAATATATACAATATCTAGCTTAAATGTACTGTATCACCCTCATATAATTATATTACTACTGGCGGCCCGCCCTGGCTTCGCACGGGTGGACTTTTAATTTTTTCTCTGTGTAAGAACCATCCTCGTACTGCAAGGAATATTCTAAAACAAGAATTAGCGAAATTGATTCAGTTGTTCTCAAGATTTGCACTTGGCAACACAGTCAGCGATTCATTTTTATATGATTAGTGTTGATATTTTTTTTCTTTTGGCTGTATACAGTGCTTTTAAGACAAACAATAAAAAAAAAAACTTTTTGTATTGTAGTACCTTAGTAAGGCTTATTTGGAACTATGTCAGGTGTACTCTGAGCTGGATTTCTACTATAACAAGAGTGTTATACTAACAAGCATGGAGTGTTTGGTTTTGTGTTATTTCAATAAACAATTAATTGGAGGATGAGGACAGGCTACAAATTTGAATTGTGAAGACTGACGACAAAACGGCACATATGAAAAGAAACCAATTTTAAAAATGAATGTCAAATGCATGTGTTATCGTAAGTTATGTGAAGTAATGTTATAGTTTCTGCATTCTAGGCAACTAGAGATAGTTTAACTCATCTCTGCCCGCGGCGTTATGATAAACAAGATTACATAGAACCGCGTGCACAGATGAGTTAAACTATCTGTAGAATGTGATTGTTTTAAAATAACAGCAATATAAAAATCAAATACAAACAATATTTGATTTTTATACTGCTGTTATTTTAAAATTATATAATAAGATTTTTTCTGTGTATAGAGAATATTTTTTTTTCTGACGGACATTTACAAATTACAAGCCACGAGGCTTTTGCAACTTCACCGGGCATAAAGGCGAGCTGAGCCTTACTAAATATTTGATACTAGCTTCCGCGCGCGGTTTCACCCGCGTAATGCCCGTTCCCGTAGAAACAATATAATAAAATATAGCTTGTAGCCTTCCTCGATAAAGGGGCTATCTAAAACTGAAATAATTATTCAAATCGGATCAGTAGGTGCTGAGATTATCGCTTTTAAACAAAATCTGCAGCTTTACCTATTATGGCAAACAACTCATTATTAGGTACCAATTCTTTCCGTTTTTATACTCGGGATAATTTCTCAATGAAATGTCCGATTGGAATAAAACAAAAAATATTTTACTTCTACATAAATACCTTTGATAACATAATGCTTAATTTGGATAAGGATTAATATTACGATACACATTTAACGTTGTTTCTTTCTTCAGACGATTTAATATTTTTTTTGAACATAAAAGCGGTTATTGTGACTAAACCATGATAGTTAGATATGTACTCTTGCGGACTTTTTTGTAGATCTTAATAAGACCTACAAACCCGTAGTACATCATTTTGTTCTATTGCCAATAGTTTTTGCAGCGCACGCATAAATAGGTTTTCGATTTTACACCTTGGGTTACAAAATCGCAATTTTCTTACGGATCCCTAATTTATTTGAAAATAAAATATAGCCTATAACCTTCCTCGATAAATAGACTATCGAACACTGAAAGAATTTTTGAAATCGGACCAGTAGTTCCTGAGATTAGCGCGTTCAAACAAACAAACAAACATACAAACAAACAAACAAACTCTGCAGCTTTATAATATTAGTATAGATACTACAAAATAAGCAACCTGCGCAAAAGGGCACCCCATGTGGGTCTTGGACCTGGGCTCAGGGTGGTCGCCGGCAGGGTTTAGGTATTATGAAGTTTTCTGCTAATATGGAAGAACTGTAACTGTGTAAATATTTGTTTATAGTGCTTTTGCTGCCCACACTATACTGAGACAAGAACTGCTTAAATTTTCGTTCTCTACGCCAATGATGTGATATTATTTTTACGGGTTAAAAAGCTCTAAAGCTCGAATTTTAAAATTGTCATACTAGCTTGTTACGTAACGCAATTTATGAAGATTTTTGACGCCCACTCCCCCCTTTTTTAATGCACCGTAACGTTTTTCTGGACCTCCCCTCCCCCTCTCTAATCGTTACGTAACACTCAAGTGATCATTTTACCCTAAAGTCGTAAAAAGTTATGTAATAGTTTTTACACTTGGTATAGTTTTAATCTACTAAATAATTAAATTAATTCGCAACACCTGCATATTTTGTTTATTTTTTATAATTTTTTGGCTTTTTTTTTTTGATTTTAGTTTGGGTGTTTTAATTCCCTTATTTTTTAGAAACAATGTTACGTAACGTGTTGTAAGAAAGACCCCACCCGCCCCTGAAACGCATCGTAACGTTTTATGAGACCCCCTCCCCCCCAAGCTTTCAAGTATTGCGTTACGTAATACTTGAACGCTCCCTAGGCTTTATTTAATTATGAAGTTCCCACGGGAACGGGAGTTGCGTGGGGGAAACCGCGCGCGGGGAGCTGGTGTAATATAAACTGTAACATAATTTGGCGCAAACATCGCAAAATGGAAACTATTCATGTTAGCATAGTGCGTTCCTCAGTCTATCTAAAATTAGCTCATTCTTTACATTTCGAGCCAGTGGCATCATGTTTTATTATAAACTAGCTGCTGACCCCGGCTTCGTCTGCGTATAATAAGGTTATGATATCGCTATCTAATAATCAAAGTCCCTAATAGGTTCTACCGTTTTGGAGTTTAGGCGGAATACACGGACAAAAACAAAAAGACCTTATAAAATTTACTCATCAAAATAGGTCCAGCCGTTACTGAGATTAGTTGAAATCAACAGATATATACAGAGACAGCGTGACGATCACCTCCGTAGCGTGGCGGTATTGGCTCGTTTTAAATCTCTGTGGTCGTGGGTTCGATCCCTACACAGGACAGGAAATCTTTGTGTACATTCTAAGATTTCTGTCCGGCTCTGGTGGATTCGTACCTCGGCAAGCACGTTAAGCTGTTGGTCCAGGGAACGGGCAGAGCGTTTTCTTGTGTGGTACAACAATACTGCGGTCACCAACCCGCTTGCCAAGAGTGACGACTATAGCAAATAAAATACCCTCACTCGGGAGGAGGCCCATGTTCAGCAGTGGACGTTATACGGGCTGATGATTATGATGGTACAGAGACAGACAACATTTTTTCAATTATGTTTTTGTTAGTATCTTATATCACAGAATAGGTACCCAACAGGACAAGCCTATTCACATTCATATGCATTTAGTTAAAACTTGTTATTTTACCATTACATACAGACACTTCAATTTTATTTATTTGTATAGAAATGGATATAGATTGGATGCTGCATTATGACCTAAATTATTTAACGGATAATTGGCGAGTTTGAAGCGACGACAGATAAAACCGTCTCGTCAATTCGACCAATATAACGGATATTATAACGGATATATAATTTTATTTTTACAATTTTTCATTATTTTTTAGATTTGAAATTAAAATACTATTTACTATTGACCTTTCATAAATTTATTTTTTAAAATTGGTACCTATAATGTTATAATATAATTAAATAAGTAATAATAGTAATACCAAACAATTTGAATTTTTTGCATGCGCCTGATGAGGCAGACTATTGTCACGAATTTATGTATAATATTATTCTGATGATTGATGTTAATAGCTACCTACTTAAATAATAGTAAATTATAGAAATGCTGTAATTTTCATATGCCTCGTGAGGCACATTTTGGTGGAGCAATACTTAATTAACCTGTGACCTTGTATTACCCAAATGCAATGAATAAATAATATGATTATTATGACTAATTAACTTGATTAATTATCATATTAATTAATCTGACGAATGCATAAGTTTAATACTTTTTATGATAGCTGCTTAATTGTATATGGTTTAAGTTGTAGTTTTTTTTGGTAGTGCAGAGGAATGGTTGGTGGTTTTCCTCCACGGACAATGAAGAACTTCGCAAGTCCGTGCAAGACGAAGCTCGCGAGTCGCGACGCGCACTATGCTTCAGACCCGATCCTAGACCGCGCCGGTTGATCTTAATTATATTTATAATAAGCGACTCCATTTAATAACATTATGGTTGAAATGTAAACTAATAATTAATCAAGGTTTTTTTGTCATTATCATTGTATTTGACTTGTAATAAGTAGGTACGATCGATTCGTCTACATTATCAATAAAAGTTTACATTTTCATTCTTTGCCAGGCGAGGTGATGTGGCCGATGGCCTATTGTTAGTCTTCAGAAACCAATATTTCTTCAAGTAATCATTTAATAAACCTCCATGGTAAAGCAAAAACCATTAACACATTTAAAAAGTAATAAACCACATTTTAAAAAGAAACACAAACCATAGAGGCAAACGAAAAGCGCGCGAAACGAAAATTAAAAAGAAAATTTAAGAAAATAAGAAAAAACAAATGAAGAGAGAATCATCCGTCCCGACCGCGTGCTTTTTGTATATTTTAAATAATTAGATATGTACTACCGGCAATAAACCTATTATATATACAGTCCACTATTTCTTTCCATCTGGGTCTTAACACTCCACATTTCAGAATACCACAGCTAAATAAGATTGTTCATTGGTGTTGTTCTTCTGCGTAAGATCGCCAGAGCTCACGGGGGCAAGGGGAAAGTGCTGGTGTAACTCACGGGGGGAAGGAGAAAGGACAGGCAAGATAAGCGTGGCTAGTGCTGCACATCCACTATATTGGCACTAGCTGTCCTTGTAATTATATCCACCTGATGTTTAGTAGCATAGGGGTGCAAATACTGTCACCCATCATGATTCGCCTTGTCATCTATAAAAAAAATTGTGGCATATATCCATCCGAAGAAAAAGCCAAGAGGTTCGGAAGGCCCCATTGTTGAGAAGTTGATATAAATGAGCAATTATGGTAAAACTAGCTTCACTCGCGCGTCGCTCCCGTTTCCTTGGGAACTTCTTAATAAAATATAGCCTATAGCCTTCCTCGATAAATGGGCTGTCTAACACTGAAATATTTGTTCTAATCGGACCCGTAGTTCTGGGATTAGCGCTTTAAAGCATACAAACTCTTCAGCTTTATTTATTTGTATAGAATTCGTTATTTATTTTAAATGAAATCACACAGACACAGCCAACAAATCAATGCAATGACATAGAATCATAATCATAATTGCAATCAATGATGTTATAGTAAAAAAGAGATAGATACAGCACCCGGGCTTGAAAAATGGCCGCTTTTGCACAAGCTAATTTTCATGCTGTCCTTTTTACTCTTTAGGGACAAATTTTGCGTTATCAAAACACGAGCAGGACGTATCTACCGCTTTTTATAGAACATCGTTGATTGCAATGAATAGTTTGCAACACCCATAAATATTGCATTTCCTCACAAGATATTTATACATTGACCACATCACACTCTGATCATCGACTATTTTATCATACCGTCCCTCAATCAAATTCTAGCATGATCGTAAAATTAATTATTATAATTATTACGAACAGAATAGTGGCGAACGTTTTACGACATGAGAATCCGGAACACATGGCTTAGTTTATAGATCCTGAAGTTGTTTAGGTTCCCACGATATCGTATTACTGTTACAAAGGTTTCGAAATAGGGCATTAATTTGCAAATGTTAGCATAAACCAGGGGTCTCCAAACATTGCCATAACGATGTTTTCAATATGTTCGAAGGACCACTTTTCTAAAAAAAAGGTTTAGTTTAAATTTTTCAATCCTTAACTATACTCTTATTTCTGGACTAGTGGCAAAGTGTGCGACCCAGTAGTTATCATTTTGTGTTCTCTTTTTCAACTATAGTAACAACAATAGGACATTGGGTATCGCGGGCCAGATTGATGACACTAGTCTTAAGCTGTCGCGGGCCGGATTGTTGGCAATGGCGGGCCGTAGTTTGGAGATCTCTGGTATAAAATATGTCAATTATGAGCCTATGCATTAGGCGCTGTTACTATGTAAGGACAAATGATTGACTTTGTTCTGTACTGATATAAATTTATTTAAATTAAAATAAAAAGGCGCTGGTTTTCGGAAGGATTGTGATGATGTGTATATTCGATAAAACACATAAAAAACAAATAGAAAAGATATCCTCCATTTATAGAGGCAAGCCGTAGCAAGTGGAGGTCTATTGTCTCTGCCTATTCCGCTGGGAAACAGGCCTGAGCTTATGTATGTATGTATGTAAGCCTCTATATATAAAGCTGACTAAATAGATTTTTTTTTTCATGACGAATAAAAAAATCTGTTTAGTCCGTCAGTTAGATTACCAAAAAATATTGAACACGTTTTTTTTTTTCGTTACTCAGTCAAAAAATGACGAAGTTACAGCGCGTTGAAATTTCGTGTGACGTCATTTCTAGGTAAAATTTCACCTAGTGGTGACGTCACAAGCCTGAACTTTATAGTTTGTTGTTGCTCTGTATCGTTGTCAATTTTTATTGATTTGATAATTTAAAAATACTTGTCCAATAGTTTTTATAACTGACGGACTAATTATATTTTTTTAGTCTTCATGCTTATGAAGACAGTTATTTGATACAGCTCTGGGAAATTTAAGTATTTGGGCATTTCAATGGCTTCCAATTGGTGATTCTTGGAAGCTTAGGGAGTAGACCTGAAGCTGCCCGAAGAGTATTCATCTTCATAATCCTCATCATCATCATCCCCTATAACGTCCACTGCTGAAAATGGACCTTTTCCCGAGGGAGGGTATTTTCCAAAGTCACCACGCTTGGCAGGCGGTTTGGTGACCGCAGAATTATGTTGTACCTCACAAGGAAACGCTTCTGCCCGTTCCTTGATAAATAATCGGGACCATCGGCTTAACGTGCTTTTCGAGGCACGGAGGGTAGTCCCTCAACCAACCAGATCCGGAAAGAAATCTTAGAATTAACACAAAGATTTCTTGTCCCGCGTGGGGATCGAACCCACGACCTCCGAGATTTAAAGCGAGCCAAATACCGCTACGCTACGGAGGATTTTAATAGAATATTGCGCTTCAGCAAAATATCCGTTTACTGAAATAAGGTTTCAGAAGTTATATTAATAGTGTTAAACTAGCTTTTCGCGCGCGGTTACACCCGCGTTATCCCCTTCCTCCTTTCTCGATAAATGGGCTATCTGACACTAAAATATTTTTTCAAATTGGACCAAGTAGTTCTTGATATTAGCGCTTGTTATCGACTGTTAAAGTACCAGAAGCAGTAAAAAAACACTGGGGTATAATTAAATTGGATATTACCACACCTAATTACGACATTGACAGAAAGGACGTGACGTAATGATAGTTTTAGATGGTAAAATCACATTTTATTACTAAGAGAATGTTGAATTTGCACGCAATAATATTTATTAGATTCTTGCGTGGGAAATATCTAATTGAAAAATCAAAAACGAGTATCTTGGAACTAGACTAGGGTTGCCATACGTCCCGGTGCCGAGCGTCATGTCCCGGTGTCTCGGCCAACAAGGGAATGGTCGCGGTGGGCGCGCTAACCAAAAAAAAATAAGAACCCTGTTTCGTTCGCAATAGACGCTCCTGTTCGTCGTATCGTCCTGCGTGCGCAATGTGAGGACCCCCTCGGATCTGTGTGACGTGTTATTGTTTCATCCCCCCCCCCCCCCGAAATTTTCCGGTCAGCACCGAAACATTTATGGCAACCCTTCCCGCGCGCGTTTTCTCCCGTATAACTTCCAATCCCGTAGGCACTTCTTAACTAAATTTAGCCTATAGCCTTCCTCGATACATGGGCTATTTAACAGTAGTGTCTGAGATACGCGTTTATTTCAAAGAGATTTCTTTGCTAACCAAACACAATACATGTATTAAATGGATGGCATGGTTTTTAAGCACCTTAAGTATGAGTCATATTTTCGTGTACCACAAGTAGCTGGTTTCCTTCACATAAATAACTCAATAGAACACAGACATTTCCCAACACGACACCTACATTCAAAAAGCAGACGACTAAATTAGGTTCAGTTTAAAAGAAATGTGACAATGATAAGATTTCAACTCACATAGCGTATATGTTTGCTCATGCGCATTTGAAACTAGTTATTCTACATACTTTTTTTTTTATAAAGATTACTAGCACACTTTTTGTACACTACTAGTATTCTTGTTAACCCCTCGTGCCAAGCTAAAATGCTTGTGTTAAAAGTGGGTGCACGATAGTAGTGCAATGGGTGGGGATTGAACTAGCGACCACATGATCGCAAGTCCGACGCTCTAGCCATTGGGCTACGGCCGCTTATATTATATTACATATAAAAGTTTTTTTTAATGTTTCCTTGAGTAAATCCGTGACGGGGGTAATTTTAAATTGATAGATAGGACGAGAATACAATAATAATTGATTTCAAAGTTTATCGATTACTCATAAAGAAAAACATCAGTTCTTATACAAACTAATACGAATGGGTCCCAATAAAAAAGTTAGCTAGTAGTCCATGAAACAATATTTGTAAATATCCATCACCAGAAAATTGGAAAACATCTCTGTAGACACTAAAAATTCATCTCCGCTCAAATATTACAACATAATTTTGCCGTCGAATGCAAATATGAAGTATTAGCTTTCACAATGGCGCGGAGGCAGGTCCAGTAAGACTTGTTTGTGGCCTCTAACACAAGAACAAAAGTTTTAACGCCGTATTGTCACTTCGGTAAGGTCACCGCCTAACGGGACAAGTACGAAGGCGTTAGCGTCTTGGATTTAATAAGATATTAGAGCCTGTTTAAATCTATTGCTTTATAGAAGTCTGGAAAACTCTAACTTGAACCTGTACTAATATTACAAAGAGATAAACTGTCTATTGTTGATTGAAATCAATGAACTCAAAAACAACAAGGTCGATTTTATATTCTCTTTTCCCATTAGAAAGTTGCCAGTTGCGTTATCCAGAAAATTTAATAACTTATTATATAATGAGATTCTTATGGAATTGTGATTCTGCACATGAAACTGAACTTGAAGCCATGGCTGAAGAAGTCGCACTTACGATCAGGTTGTTGCTGGTACGATCCCCACCCATTGTACTACCGACGTGAACCCACTCGTAACACAAGCATTTTAGTTTAGAACGAGGGGTTAACAAGAATAGTAGTGTGCAATACACTGCTAGTAATCTCGTATCTCGTAATCTTTAAAAAAAACTGCGCGAGGAACGCTACTAAATCACAAGGGTATACGTTAGCGTGAAAAAAGGGGTTTCAAAAGTTGTAAGGGTCCATCGAAACCATTAAAGTTTTCGGTGGGCCAGGAGTCAGGAGGCTAACCACATAACGAAATTACTATGACGCCGATAAACATGTCTTCATTACTGGGCTATTGTAGCGCATCCTATATATTTTGCATGCCTAGTAAACCCTGAGTAGCGAAGACATTTTTATCAGTCTCCTGAGTGGTTTGGGAACCTCAGATTAAGACGTAAGTTTCCATAAATTAAATTCGAGCGATATCATTCGTAGTTATTTATCGTCTCCTGTCTTTAATTATAAGCGTATACATGTGTCATACTATTAATTTTGCAATCACTATTTATGGAGTTATACGCTCTGGCATTTGGCAGGTGACAGAAAAACAATCATGCTTGCCAGGAACCAATGATTTGGAAACAATTTTGACGCCTCATCTGAACACTGTTGCAGTAGGTAGTAGGTACCACATGTCAAATTGTTAGCTTGAAGTTATAAATAGGTTTTTTTTTGTATAATGTGATCATGACAGAAAATGACTGTAATGCTGATCAAATATTTCATGGTGTACTTGAATTGGCTACCCTAAGTATTGAATGGTTATGAATGTTAGACAAAATCAGTTAACGTCTATACTTAACTAGTTTTAGAAAGTAAAGATTATATTCAGCTTAATATGTTTTCGACAACCTCCGTAGCGTGGCGGTATTTGGCTCGCTTTAAATCTCTGAGGTCGTGGGTTCGATCACCACGCCGGGCATGAAATCTTTGTGTAAATTCTAAGATTTCTTTCCGGGTCTGGTTGGTTGAGGGACTACCCTCCGTGCCTCGGAAAGCACGTTAAGCCGTTGGTCCCGATTGTTATAACATCATCTATAATAATCGTATATCAAGGAACGGGCAGCAGCGTTTCCTTGTGTGGTACAACATAATACTGCGGTCACCAATCCGCCTGCCAAGCGTATGGCAAAAACCCTTCCTCGGGAGGAGGCCCATGTTCAAGCGTGGACGTTATACGGGCTGATGATGATAAATATGTTTTTGAAGGTTGCTGTAATTTTGTGTATTTTATAAGATTTACGTACATACATTTTACATTCCCGGCGAAATTGAATCATGATAAGTGTAAAGTTCTGTAATAGAATAGATTTTTTAATAACAACTCGTTAATTAGTGCGTATAATTTAATTCATTATATATAGGTAACTAAAAGAAGCGACTACACCGGTTCAATGGTTACGGTATTTCCCCCAGAGACCGGGTGTTCTGTGTTCGATTCCCACCGGAGACAACTATTTGTGTGACCCACGGATAGTTCTTGGTGTCTGTCTATTGAGTGTACAGGGATTTCTCAACCTATTGCGGGATTTATCTTAAAAATAAGTCTAAAACTAACTTAAAAAATACTAACTATTTTAAATGCACGTATTGTGGAGTGGTTCAAACACAACTCTAAGGCTGCGTTTCCACAGAAGCTGAGCTGCGCGGAGTTGAGCAGAGACTTATAAAAATTGACCAATCACATCGCTCAAAATACACATCTAATCTCCGCTCCGATTCAGTGGAAACACTATTACCGGAGTTGAGAAGATTTACATTAAAATGTATGGTGCGCGGAGATAAGCGGGGCACAGCGGTGTCGAGCTTAGTGGAGCTGTGCCGGGTGACGCGGGGCTGTGCGTTGTAGAACTGAACTCCGCGCAACTCCGCTTCTGTGGAAACGCACCCTAATGCAAATGTGACCAAAAACAAACATCGAACTGTTCAAGAAATGTCTTCTTAGTAAAGCAAGTTAATGCCATATTAACCAGAATACTTGACTTCTTGCATCGTATAAATTATCTGAATAATGTGGTCTGGCAATATTTGTTTGTGTTACATAAGCTCGCACATGACTGGCGAGACCTTGGTCTCCCATATGTTATTTTTTGAACAAATTAGGTAATGTGTCAATTGACGATCTGGGTCAAATTGATTCGGTACATCGGTGTACCGTATGTGGAGTTTTTTGAAATGGTAATGGCTTAGACAAGCGGTGGCCAATTAATGTTTTAAAGTCCGTATATCCGTATATGTATTAATTAGATATATAATAATCTACTCTACTTATTTTATTGTTTTGTCTGTCGTGTGCACTGTTCTTGCCTGTTTATCTTAATTTTCACTCTGAAAATGGTTTGCTGGAAGAAACCTCATTAATGAGTTTAGCTCGCCATTGTACGTTATGTTTAAAATATATATAATGTATCTTGTGTCAAAATTATCTTTCACGTGTACATAATTCATGTGTCAATAAAAAAATTAAAAAATAGTTATAAATATCGAAATACCGTATATGTATCCACCCTTAAGCGTTTATTCCACTTTGAACACCCAGGTGATATCACCTAGGTGTTCAAAGTGAATGTCCTCTGATCACCTACGAATCAAATCACCCAGGGGATTCAAGGAGACTAAATTGGTGTCCTCTGTCCTAGGTGATATCACCTGGGTGTTCAAAGTGGAATAAACCCCCTTAAGAACACGCTTCGCTCATCCCGCGAACGAACAAATGGGGATGAGATTTTAATATTTTCTATGGGATATGACCAATTAATTATACGTAGGTATCAGGTAGAATCTAGGGGTTAACAGCATAAGTGTGGCCTGTCTTTAGTTTATTTTGCCACCTAGTGGCCCTTGCCTGCGAAAAGGTTGCTGATCGCTGTCTTAGGCCTGAATTTAAGACTTGTCACTTGTCTTGTTTTAGAGCGATCGACTCCAAATATTCGCGTAAAATAGAGACACTTGAGCTACGCTGAGATCCGTCATTATCACTTCAATCTTTTGAAAAAGTCTCCAGGTCCAACAAAGTGATGAATATTTTTTGTGAAAAAAAACCTACCTACTACAAACATTTTCAAATACGACAATTAGCTCTAATTGTTGTCTTACAACACACATTTATTAAATTATCACGTAGAGAAAAAAAACTAAACAAATGAGACTCTGAAACAAAAGACGGTAAAATCTTTTTCTTCAAATAACATAAATGATGTTATAGGTGGCCAGTGCGTAAGGAGGAAATAATAAACGTAATCGAACTGTTTTTTGCGTTCCTCTAAATTTGTCCATATAATTCCATTTACCAATAGAAAGCCACATTATTTGAGAGTGTCATGGTCTTCATTTCAAAATGGGGTTCCCCTGGCGACGAGATCTACGTGGGTGAAACTTCGCGGGAGAACTAATCCTATACAGTGGCCATTTAATAGCTTGCATAGAGTTATGTTAATTCTATTATGCCTTTCTGTTCTCTTTTACTTTCAATCGGAGAAGTAACTTTTCCGTCCTTATCTATGCACACAAGTACTTTACTGCGACCGTGAGGCTGTTTGATTAGCATTGATTAAATCCTTATTTGCTTAGGATGTGAGTCAAAATCTAAATATAAGTTAAAACAGGATATTTGTTGAGTCAACTCTGCTCCGCTACCGAAAACTGGTACGTGTGCCAAAGAATAAAAATATGTTATTTTATTATATTCAACTAGCTTCCCGCAGTTTCACCTGCTTAGCTTCCGTTCCCGTGGGAATCTATATATATAAAACAAAGACGGGTTTGTTACAACACTTATAACTCGAGATCGTCTGGATCAATTTTCATGGTTTTTGTTTCGTTGGATTTGTCTCCGCCCTGAATAGCAGAATACATTTTAAAAACAAAAGAAAGTCGTGTTAGTTACACTATTTATAACTCAAGAACGGCTGAACCGATTTGGCTGAAAATTGGTAGGGAGGTAGCTAAGAACTTGGAGAAGGACATATGATACTTTTGGGTAGGGGTAGGGTAGGGTAGGGTAGGGGTAGGGCAGTGGTAGGGTATAAAAGTCCACCCGTGCGAAGCCGGGGCGGGCCGCTAGTTAATAATAAAACATAGCCTATGTTAACCCCTGGTTATCGTATCTTTCTAACGGTGAAAGGGTTTTTTTTATTGGTCTACTGGTTCCGGAGCCTATTCAATGCAAACAAGCCTTCTCAAATTCGTGAAAAGGCCTCATAGATTACCTACGCAGTTTTCTAAAACATTTTTTTTTGTTATAAATTGCAAAGCATTACAGACACAATAAAATATAGCCTACATCCTACTAATGTTATAAACGCGACAGGTAAGCATAGATGGATGGATGTTTGTCACTCTTTCATGCGAAAACTACTGAACGGAATTGGCTGAAATTTTGCACCGGGATAGGTTATACGCTGGAGCTGAAGGCTACAAAACATCACGCTCCGACCCAGTGACGTGTGTGACGCGGGTTAAACCGCGGGGCGTAGCTAGTAATTTATAAATATTATATTTTCAAGTAGGTACAAGTAAAAAACCACAATGTTTGGGAGGTTTTGAAAAAAATTAAAAGTTTATTATACCTTATTTAAGAAACTGACTGCACAATATATTATTTCCATGAAAAGGGTTCAAGAGGAACTGGACTACGCCGAATTATAAAAATAATAATTGTTTTGGCCTTTAACATTAGAAAGAGTAGTACAGATTGCTACTCCGGCCGTATTCTCATGTAGTTAATGAGCGAGCAAATTATTGCGCTATTTCTACCTTAAAAAAATCAATGAATAATGACAATCGGTTAGGTTAGGTTAGAGCTGCGGCCATACAACGCACGAGCCGAGCGAGCGAAGCGAGCGGTGCCGCGGCAGCGGCCGGCGAGTGCCAGAACCGAATAGTAAATTAGTAAAACATTTAGGTACTTTTGGTGATCATTTACTACTTTTGGGTTAACAATGATTTATTTGGAGTCATTTTGCTTAAATACGATAGCGAAATGTTAAAACTTTGGTTACAATTTTACATTAAAATGCGGGTTTAATTTTGGTGTTATATGTTACTATATCTGATGGTAAGTTAAACATAAGCCGTAAAATTGTACCTAGAAGTGACGTCACATAAAATTTCACCACGCTCGCGCTCCATCTTCGTCATTTTTTGTTTGAGGCACGAAAAAAAAATACGTGCCCAATATTTTTTTGTAATTTAAATGACGAATTTTTTTTTCTGTTCGACTTTCCTACGTGTCCACGAGGCTTTTGATACTTCACCGGGTATAAAGGCAAGCAGAGCTCCACCCTTAATATATAATGTCTTCATGCCTAGTATGTAGTAATACGAGTAAATTAAATGTTTTAATTAAAAACCACACAGTCAACTAGTAATGATTGACAGGAAACCCCGTATGCTATCAACGTTTTTGAAACAGGAAATGCGATATAGAAACATGAGATGACTGTGTAAGTTTATTACCAAAACCTTAATATATTTCCTTACAAACGTTTGATCGCGTTTGATGCATTCGTTATTAGATACCTCAAATCCTTTTCCGGGTTACTACAAATATGTTTAAGAAATCTAATACATACCTATTTTTATTTGTTTTTGTCCGCCCGCGCCGCTGCAGCGTATCCGCGCGCTGGCGGCGGGATATGTGGGACTCACCCTCTCCATAGCGGTGGTATGCTTACTTATTAAGATATTGAAGTGATACTTTTGTTAGATTTAGTTTTACACATTGTAATTCTGACAAGTACAAGTGTATGTGCCACCTATGTGCTGGATAAATTTAATTAATTATATAATCCTTCGTAACCAATTATGTATGGAAATGAAGTATACGTAACATGTTTGTCTCCATTCAGAGCCCATCATTAGATTTTAGAAGAATATCAGCACTAGTAGGTATTACTAGTGCTAAAGTTTTGATATCATCATCTTCCTGCCCTGCTCGCATTATTTGAAGTCGGCGCAATATGTCATCCTCTGCCATTTTTCCCTATTACACGTCTCTTCCATACTCACACATGTCTTCTTTCACAGTCTATCCATCTTTTTTGGTCTTTCTCTTCCAACATAACCCTCTATCTTCATATTCAGCTTTATTTTCGTCACATGCATGTTATCTGGCATATCGTGCACATGTTAATGGTCTGATATATTTGGAAAATATCTTAGCGTCTCAAATGTATCTATTACTATGTTCTCATGTCAGTTGGCACCCACGTCAGAGATGTTTATTAGCATTAGATGACGTCACAACATGTGATTCACGAATTCCCTACAATATGCTAAATTAGGAAGTCAATGGTTACCACAACTGGTCCACAATTAACCTTGTTCCGTTTATGTACATAAATGTATGGTTATTAAAATAGAACCTAGAATTATGGAGGTAGTTGACATGAAATTGGATGTCCATATAATAATGGTCAACATGGGAAAATGGTCTGCTGAATAAACTCAGCAAAGGCGCGTATTCCATGGATTACAATTACAAGTATCTAATTTGAAGAGGGCGGAGGGAAAAGCCCCCCCCCCATTTCAAAAGCGTGGAGTGTTTAGAGTTTGCAAGCAGGAAGTTGATGGTAAGAGTTAACAGTTTTAAGCAGTCCTTGGCACAGCTAAGCCATTTTGATAAAACCGTCCATTATTACTTGAGGACGACGCCGTCAAATCGGAAGAATTAATGGAAAGTCTAGGCATGGAATAAGACGGTATATAGCAAATAACTGTGTTAGAATATTCTGCAGTTAATGTGACGCAACTACTTTTATCGACGAGGTAGCAAAATAAAACATTGGAAAGTCCAGGGAGGTTGTTTTAATGTTGTTACCAATTTCTGTATCGGTATTCATGTTTAACTTACTTATAAGCGCAAAAGCATGTAATGATTGTGAATATTCGCCATTAATTAATCCTCAAACGGCTAGTTATAAACTGTGGTGTGCTTATCAATTTATTGTTAATTAAAATAACGTGTTCCTGTATATTACTCATGTTGCGGTTCATTCATTGATCTTAATCCATCGTCATCGATGGAATATTTCTTACCTACTTCATGTACATTCAGCTAAAAAGATAGGTTTACACCGTCAGTATCAAATAATTATAAAAAATATGTTTATGTCTATACGACAGCCGGTAATTCTTTATGGGTGAAGAGTTCGCTGCTAGGTGTGTTCATATGCACATAATAGTAAACTCTTCTCATAAACGTGTACATATAAATTTAAAATACGTTTCACAGTGTGTATACCTATGTCTTTTGTTGATTGTACGTACTTCTCTGCTGTACATTAGTGTAAGAGTGCTGCCAGACCAAAAGATTGATTGTCTATCGTTGGTATAATGTAGCGTTTCTCGCTCGGTTTGCCATTTAATGATAGGGGATTCGCTGAAAAATTTACGTGTAATTAAATGACTGAGACGCTCGTGCACGATTGTTGGCGCGCGCGGCTAAACTGTCTGAATTACTCACTCGCGCGAGGGCTTCGCGTTAATATTAGATATATTTTTATTATTTACTAACTAGAAAAGGGGGTGGCGGTCTAGGGGATTTCCCTGGAGATCCCGCGGTACCATATTGGCCGCGGGATATCCAGGGAAGCCGGATTGCTCATGCGTACCCGACCCCCGCCAACGGCGGATCGAAGGAGTGTCCGGGAGGTTTTAGTGGTGTAGGATCCTCTCCTCGTGGTATGACTTTAGCATACCACGCTATGGAGAGGGCGAGTCCCACATATCCCACCGCCAGCGCGCGAATACGCTGCAGCGGTGGTGGGAATGCGTCAATGCATTTCCCCCCGGACAACAAAAAAGAAAGGGTCTAGGGGATCTCCGCCCGCTGGAGGCTTTAAAAGGGATACGTGGAGCCATAAGTTTGAGAAAACTTGGTACAATGGATTAGTCATTTTGGATTGATAGTTCTAACACATCTATGAATCGAACTTTGATCGATGGTGGATTGGATATTCGATTTTTTTAGATTTGTCGATCATTCCTATCTGAAACCCTCGTTGATTAACTTTGTTTGCTGTGGTAACACTCTTACGGTACTAGATTTTTCAAAGGTTTTGTGTCCATGCGTCTTTGCCGATCGCAGCCTCACGTGGTTGATCGCATTCGGCTGATGCGATAATAGCAGCGACTGCGAAGCACAGAAATTAACCTTTATAAATGTACTAATTTTTATTAAGGATTTTAAAATGTGAATGCTTAACACAATGTATGTGAACGATCTACGTATAATATGTGTCCCAATTAATCTATATAATCCTTGTGTGCTTATTAACCACTCGAACATTATAACGACAAACAACTAACTTCCAAATTTTCGTGCAGCCGTCAAACAGGAGCGTCCTGCAATCCGCGGCGCTGGCCCACACCCGGCGCTCCGGGAGCGAGGCCGGGCCATTCCCCCGGGAGCTCCCGCGACCACCAGGACCGTCGTCCCCATGCCTCCTCACGCCAGGGTACGATCCTCACCGCTATCGGTGTACTATGAGTTGGATATTAAGGTCAGTGACGCGTGTGAAGGTGGGTGAGAGCTTCGCAAGGTAGGTCTTGGAGTTTTTAAAGGTTTTGCTGGATATTGCAAGTTACATGGCTGAGGTATTGAAAAACATCTCAAAAATTTAATTATAATTGGGTTTAATTTACGCCTAATTTATGTAGCTCAATGGCTAGGGCGTTGGACTTGCCATCATGGTCGATCCCAACCATTGCACTACCGACGTAAACCCACTCGTAACACAAGCATTTAAGATAAGCACGAGGGTTTAACAAGAATACTAGTAGTGTGCTAGAACCCTGCTAATAATCTAAAAAAAACTGCTGAAATGATCAAAAACTAGTATTAGTGGCAAAAGTTGAAAACGACATATAAAATTACGAGTATGCACAAATCAGTACTTTATATTTTCGATTGATCATAAAGTAAAGTAAAAAATCTAGATCAATTCTCAAAAATGATTAAAGTAAACTGTCTTCTGTTGAGAAAGTACCTCTGGGCCTCTGGCTTAACCAAACTTTTTTTTACGTTGAACCCTTCAATAACTTTACTAGTTTCTGTTGACCTCTGTTATTCCATTTCTATCATATCAGACTTACAACTTGTGAACCCTATTGTTACACCAACGTAGACCCCCGCCAAGTGTTCCGTGGGGTCCTTTCTTGACAACTTTTGGAATCACTACTTTAAGCCATTGATATTGCATTATAGACAGTAAAGCATCATTAGGAACTCTAGCTTCACAATACTAATATCTAGCAATCTGCTTCGCCGATGGTCTGCAATAACTCCTAATGTCAAGGTAAGTCGCTCGTAGCACAGCTTAACAAGTATAAGCTTATAGAAAAGAAATGTGATGTTACACTACTTTTTTTAAGCTACGAATTTATAAGGTTTCTCTTCTGTTATGAAAGGGCTGATGATTTTAGTCCATATTATATTAAGTCCAAATGTTAGAAATATTCTAGTAGGTACTTACCCAGAGACCTAATTCTACTATAGCGATTCGCAATGGTGCTTCGTGGAACCCAAAAGGAAGGATATATAGATGAGTCAATGATACGCCTACAAATGGTGGAAGCGGTAGGGATTTATGCCGTTTCCCGTGAGAAGAAACAAGACGCAAACAGCGATCTTCTGTCTCGCTCGGTTTTTGTGTACCTACGCACCTTGATTGTTGGGCGAATGACTAGCCAGACATATTTTTAGGTTAAGTCAGAAAATAATGCTTAAAACATTAATCATGCGCTTTTATAAACTGTTTAGTGTTTAGGCCATGACAATGTGCTTAGGTTTGTTTTGGTTTACGGTGCAAAAAAAAGTTCAATATTTGATTAAATTTGGTAATCTACTACACAGCATATTCCGTAGTTTGTCATTGTTTTGACAGTTCAGACGCTCTTATACTGATGTTAATTGTGAAATTAGTACAAACTTTTGCCATAATGAACAGTCTTGAAGCAAATATGACAACACTAAGTAGACTCAGGACCTTAGTGTTGGTTCAGGTTTAAGATGTATTTTGACGCTTCTTTGGAAGACACATGACGGGATTTGCAGTTCCTCTTGATAGAAGGATTTAGCTTGTCGCGCGACTTCATTCGCGTTTCTTTCCATAAAACTTTGGAACACAACATCTCATCTGATTAGGAGTTGAATATTGCAAAGTTTTTTACGTCATAATCTTTTTAGTTTGTTCCGTGGTGTGACATGTATGTTGACATATACATTTGTAAGAAACTGTTGCCTTATATATATACAGGATTTTATTCCTCACTTCCTCTTAAATTTTGTTTAAAGTGTAATATTAATTCTCGTATTATACGGCAGTTAGATGCAGATGGGAAGAACAAAGTAACATGATGTCATCTCGCTCTGTCTGGTGTTTGTGGCTTGCCATATGTGTGTCAGACTTGATGTTTAAACAATGCTCTACTATTATAAGCTAAACAATACAGGCCAAGCGGTTATATTGGTATTATCGGTACTATGATAATTATATTTGCTTCTGGATTAATTTTATCTTGAACTTTTCAAATACAGTAGCGGTATATGTATATGAAGGTAAACTTTAGAATGTAGGTCCTTACCTACATTCTACAGTTCCTAGTAAAATGGCACCTCTGAACCTTTTCAGAGGTGCCATTTTACTTGGAACTGTTTGAAAAATAAGGACTGTAATCTGGTTAAACTTTGATTTCTCTTTTTTTCTGGACCATGATAATAATGAATACTTTCTGCTGTTGCTAGGCAAAGGCGTCGGAAAAATGCTATAACAAACAGATTAAAAAAAAAATTGCGTTGCGACAGTTTTTGATTGCTACAGTTTTTGACGATTTGCGATTCAGCTGCTCACTTCTTCTTTTTTTTATCACAAGTGTAATGAACCTAACCTTTTTAAGAACTTTTGGGCTTTTGTGTGTGTCTTTTTCATATGTTTTTTTTACTGCCAGTTATTTTACTTTTGTTTCTAGTATTTTTTACTGTAGTTCGTCAAATCGGCATAGAGTCGATGTGTTCTAGCCCTGGGCCTATTAATATAATCTAGTTGGTTCGTAAAGTGGGCCTTTGAGGCGCAAGGCCCTTGAACCGCCTCAGATTGGGAATCACTGTATCAATCGGTCGATCTCTTGACGGAACAATGACTCCGGTGTTGCCGACACAACATGTACTTGGCATGGAGTCAAAGTGTTCTAGTACTGAGCCTATTAATATAACTCTCATCACACCATCAATATTATTGACAAGTAGTGTCCGACCGAAGGTGCAATTCTGGCCGAAGCCGAAGCCGAAGCCGATTAATCGGTATTCACCAAAACCTTCGGCCGAAGCCGAAGCCGAAGCCGAAGGTGTCATTGACCTTGAGAAATACGATAGTTACTTTGATCTCAGAATATACTAGATACATATTGTGAGAGCTTTAGAGATTTAGACTTGTTTTGACTCGTTTAGTTTACTAACTGCGATCCGTTGGGCCGGTGCGGCGGCGCGGCGAAACTCTGCTGCTCTGCACACTCTCCGTCTCGCTCTAGCATCGTTCAGTAAATTTCAAATTTTGACAACTAGCAAACCTTCGGCTTCGGCCAAACCTTCGGCAAATTTTTGGCCGAAGCCGAAGATTTGGCCGAAGGCGCTTTTTTGGCCGAAGGTGGCCGAAGCCGAAGCCGAAGCCGAAGCTTCGGTCGGACACTATTGACAAGTAACCTGATTTAATAAATAAATTCTCTGGCATTGGACAGTTGAAATATATACTTACCTATGTTTAAATAGCGTCACAGCATTTCCTAGAAAGGCTAGTCAAAAGTGTATCGAATAGGACACATTTATATTATTTTTTTTTTTTTTTTAATCGTTTTTTTTATTTTTTTTTATTTGTTCATCATCATCATCAACAGCCCGTTGACGTCCACTGCTGAACATGGGCCTCCTTTTAACAGACCTTGGCAAGCCAGGATCGTAGAGGGATATTGCCATAATCACCACGCTTGGCAGACGGATTGGTGATCGCAGTAAGATTTAAACGTTGAGCTAATAGATGCTGCTGCCCTTTCATCAGCCATATGTCCCTTAGTCGCCTTTTACGACACCCATGGGAAGACATGGGCTGGTCTATTCTAAGCCGGAAACCACACGGTAAACTTTTATTTGTTCGTTACTGTCAAAAATATAAATTTTCTCTCTTTATAATGTTGACTTAGGTGTAGGTGAATAGTGATTTCTCCTTTGGAATTCTTTTTCAAAATTTCCAAAGCATTTACAACAAAAAACATATATTGGATGTCTTTTTGGAAACCACCCCTATTTATCAAGCCATATGCATTTCTGAGACTTGGCTTTCGCAAGATAAAATGAATACAACTCAATTCAAAGGATACAAATACGCGGCAAATTATTGTAGAAAATCTCGAGTGGGCGGCGGTGTTTGTATACTATTACAAGAAAATGTAAAACATGTGGAGAAGACAGATATCACAGATATGTCATTAGATTATGTTCTAGAAATTTGTGCTGCGGAACTACCAGACCAAAACTTATTACTGATTACCATTTACTGGAATAGAAGGGAAGAAGAAGCATTTTTTAGACAACTACATTTAATTTTAAAATATGTTAATACAAAATACACCAAACATAACATAATCATTGGAGGCGATTTAAACATAAATATTTTAGAGAATAGCATTAAATCCAACCAACTTTTAAATATAATGTTAGAATACAATTACACTCAACATATAAAAACATCCACACGAATTTCACAATCAACAGCCACATGTCTAGATTTAATCTTTACAAATTTCAATCATATAAAGCTATGCACTACTGTAGAAGAGTTAGGTTTTTCTGACCATAGCGGAACTTTATTACACTTAGAACTAGAAAAAAATACTGATGAAAATATTAACTGGTTCATTAATAAGAGATTATTTAATGAGAAAAATGTGAAGGCATTTAAATTGGCACTACGTTCAATTAACTGGAACAATATATTAATACATACAAATGATATAAATCAAAATTATAAAGCCTTTCAAATTAATTTAGTAAATATTTTAAATAGTTGTATACCTATTCGCAAAATAAAAATAAAAACAAAATACAAAAAGCATTGGCTGACTAAAGGCATCAAAACATCGTGTAAAAATAAAAGATTATTAAAAATATTTACTATAAAGAGCAAAAACAATGAAATTATCCGTAAATTCTATAAAAAATACGAAAAAATACTAAAATCTACAATATCCCTATCGCAAAAACTTCAAAACATAAATAAAATAAAACAGTCTAAAAATAAAATAAAAACTATGTGGAATATAATAAACCAATATACAAATAAAAAAAGGAATAAAGAAAAGATAAACATTAATTTAAAGGTAAATAATTACATAATCAAAGAGCCTAAAGCTGTAGCCAACACTTTTAATAGCTTCTTTGCACAGGTCGGTGAAAAAATTTGCCAGCCGCCTAATGCTCTTCCTAACACCTTTGCGTTACGCCACTCTATAACTAACACTATGTTCCTTAGCCCAATAGAACCGTATGAAGTCAATAAAATAATTAAAAACCTAAAAAGTAAAATGAGTTGCGGATTTGACGAACTACCTCCTATTATTCTAAAGAAATGCGCTGATGAACTTACTCTGCCTTTCTACATTTTGATTAACCAATCTTTTAATGAAGGCACTTTTCCCGACGACTTAAAAAAGGCTATCATAAAACCAATTCACAAAAAGAACTGTAAAACTGAAGCTAACAACTATCGCCCCATAGCACTGCTACCTGCTGCTTCCAAACTCTTTGAAAGAGCGATGTGTAATCGCGTATATAGTTTCTGTGAGAAATATAACTTATTTAATGACTGTCAAAACGGATTTCGAAAGAATCGGTCTACAATCCTAGCTACTTACAAATACGTACAAGAAGCTCTTAACATAATAAATAATAAACACTACGCAATTGGTATTTTGCTTGATATGACAAAGGCATATGACAAAGTACAATTTGACATTCTATTAAAAAAACTACATGATATGGGTATACGCGGTAAAGCATATGACTGGTTTAAATCCTACTTAAACAACAGAGAGCAACACGTAGAATTAGAATATTTTAATGAGACAACCAAGGAAATCACACATGTCAAATCAGATGTCAAAATAATATCTGCATCTATACCTCAAGGCAGTGTATTGGGATGCCTATTATTCATTATCTACATAAATGACCTCCCAAAAGTCATAGAAGAGCCGTGCGTCCTATTCGCTGATGATGTTTCTGTGCTAGCATCTAGTAAAACCGATTTAGATATAAACAATAAATTAACTTCAATCTTTAATTCAATCTCAACCTGGACTCAACAACATAATTTGGAAATAAACTTTAATAAAACAAAAATTATGACATTTTATCCTTATCAAAAATCGCCAATTAATATAAATTTTATTTATAATAACACAAAACTCGAGGTTGTCAACGAGTTTACATTACTGGGCTTAACCATAGACTCACATTTTAGTTGGAAGCAACATACTCAAAAAACAGCCGCTAAAATATCCAAATTCACATATGCTCTCTACGAAATAAAAAAAACCACAGACCTAAAAACAGCGCTCACCGTTTACTACGCCTATGCTTATTCATGGCTTAGTTATGGCATAATTATGTGGGGAAATAGCACTGGCGCACAAGCTCTATTTATTCAACAAAAAAAACTTATCAGGATACTCGTGAACATAGACCAAACTGACAGCTGTAAACCTCACTTTCAAAATCTAAAAATTTTAACACTACCTTCCATCTATATATTTGAAATATGTAAATTTGTGCGTAGTCATCCTGACTATTTTAAAAAAAGAGAAGATATATCATCAAAATATACGCTCCGACATAGAAACAGATTAAATCTACCAACTTCGACATTAAAAATGCACTCTTCAAGTCCCCTTGTTATGTCAGTAAAAATATATAACAGATTACCAGAGACTATTAAAATACTTGAAAAATATAATCATTTCATAAAAAAATTAAAAGAATTTTTAATAAATAAAAGTTATTACACTATTAACGAATATTTAAATGATAAATTTTAAAAAGTTAGAATGCAATATAAAAATAATAAATGTTTAAAAATGTAAATGAACACATAATACGCAATTCTTAAATAATTACATAATACATTAAAATAAATACAATATTATCTCGTAGTACCAAAATGCTACTTTGACCACTAACTGCCTACTTTACAAGACACCTCAAAGCTATTATCAGCTAAGCTCATCCATTCACACAATACATCAAAACGCAAAAAATAAATAAAAAAAATGTTACCTATATTAAATTTAAGTTTAATTAAATGTTTTATGCTATAGTGTTTTAGTTGTAAGCGTAAATTGTAAACTATAGAGTAATGTTTTATTTTTATATAAATTTTATATTGTAGAAAATGCAGTGCCCTAACGGGGTTCATGTCTGGTTCTGTTACTTTAATATAACATCTTTGTAAAACCCATGAAAGCAATAAATAAATAAATAAATAAATAAATAGGTTGTAGATGCTTCTGAGACCTCCTGGTGTTCAAGGTACGATTCCCACTCGAAACAACTATTCGTGACCCTAGTACCGGAATCTACTTTTTAATAGTACCTAGTTAGTTATTTTAAATTAGTTATCTATATTGTTACATATTTTAAAGCTGAAGAGTTTTTTTTGCTTGTACGCCCTTATCTCAGGAACTGCTGGTCCGATATGAAATTTTATGGAGGAAGTATATCATCACACTAATACTAATAAGACCAATAGGATTACACGCGTGGTGCTCTGCACGCCTTTATGCCCGATGAAGTAGCACAAGTCTCGTGGCTAAATAGACAAGTCCGTCCGAAAAAAAAAAAACTATGTCGCCAAGTTAGAATCAGTATATCGCTGCTTCAATTTTATAGTGACACAACACCAAATGTGGCTTTACGATAATGAGTCTTAGACACACGATATTACAGATCAATATACGTTGAATCAAATTTTTTGTTCCAATGTCAAATTAAAACAGCGATGTATCCTACCATCCTACTATCTATCTTCTATCTATATATATAAAACAAAGACGGGTTTGTTACAACACTTATAACTCGAGATCGGCTGGATCAATTTTCATGGTTTTTGTTTCGTTGGATTTGTCTACGCCCTGAATAGCAGAATACATTAATAACAAAAGAAAGTCGTGTTAGTTACACTATTTATAACTCAAGAACGGCTGAACCGATTTGGCTGAAAATTGGTATGGAGGTAGCTAAGAACTGGGAGAAGGACATAGGATACTTTTGGGTAGGGGTAGGGTAGGGTAGGGTAGGGTAGCGGTAGGGTAGGGGTAGGGTAGGGGTAGGGGTAGGGTAGGGCAGGGGTAGGGTATAAAAGTCCACCCGTGCGAAGCCGGGGCGGGCCGCTAGTAATATTATAAACGCGATAGCTTGCAAGCATGTATGGATGTATCTTTGTAAGGTAGGTACTCCTTCACGCTATAACTAATTGCCTGAAAATTTGTAAGGGAATAAGCAATAGAATATAAGCTGAATTAAGCGACCGTAGCCCAATGGCTAGGGCGTCGGACTTGTGATCTTGAGGTCGCCGGTTCGAACCCCACCCATTGCACTACCGACGTGAACCCACTCGTAACACAAGCATTTTAGCTTAGCACGAGGGGTAAACAAGAATACTAGTAGACTGCAAAACTCTGCTAGTAATTAATACAAAAAATAAACATATAGCAAAACATCACGCTCTGACCCACTGGAGCAGAGTACCACAGCTAGTAGCTAGTAGCATATAACGCAACGTTAGAGAGTTATACGTACGGAAGTAAGAGACACAGTTAGGAAGCTATTTTGGTTGGCAACCGTCGTGTTGATGTCCCGGAATGTCAGTCAGTCAAGGTCGGTTACATCAACCGACGGCTATTCGCTCTCAGAGCCACATTGAGATGGCCACTCCCAATATATCTGATCTTGAATCGAGAGTCAAATTGCCGTTCCTTTCATTATGGTTCCTCTGCGTAGGGGGCTTTCATCTATTAAAGTGAGGTGATTCTAGGGCATTTTTTGAGGGCCGGATTGCTCATGCGTACCCGGCTTCTCCCCAACGGCGGATTGAAGGAGTGTCCGGGAGGTTTTAGTGGTGTAGGGTCCTCTCCTCGTGGTATGAGTTTAGCGTACCACGCTATGGAGAGGGCGAGTCCCACATATCCGTAAAGATCCGATAAGGGGAATGCGTAAATGCTTTTCATCCCGGACACCATAAAAAAAAAGAATGTTTTGACCTTTAGTGATATGCCGTTAGATTCGGCTCGCCCTCCTCTCCACTTCCAATATTCAAGTGACAATCAAATCACCGTTCTTTTCATAATAATTGATAGTTTCTCTGGCTTAGGGCATTGACTACGTCAGGCGGTTCTGGGGCGTTGTTTTATCTCCATTCTCCACTTGGTGATATGCCGTTAGATTTAGTTCCCCTCCCTCTCTTAAGATTTCTACTTCCAATATCTGATCTTTAATTGAAAATCACCTAGTTCTTTCTTTATAGTTTTTCTGCGTTTTTTTTCATTGATTACGTGAGGCATGATTCTAGAGCATTTTTGAACCCTCCTTCTTCGGCTTTTTCTGTACCCCCGTTGTTCTGGTAAGAACGAATTATTTACTAAGACTTCCACTGTCTGTCTACTACAGGTGATATTTTCATAGATGATGTGTTGCTGTTACCGCTATAACTAATAAATCCTAAAAACTGAATGAAATAAATATTTAAGTAAGGGTTCCATACCATATTATCTCTATATTAATAACAGATACACGGATAAGTTGAAATAGCGACACGAAAGAAGAAGAAGATACACGGATAGGATTGAAATGGTTGTTAGTTTCGAATTTTAAAATAATAATATTATGTCTGGTGTTGTATAGATAATGGGACGGAACATTATGTGCGCTAGTCCGACTTACTCTTGGCCGGTCTTTGTATCGTAGGATCCACGAGCGTGTTGGTTATATTATGCGCGTATTTGATTAATTGGATACGTGTGCCGGTGCTTTTTGGATGCCTCTATGCATCCTCTGCATAGTCGGCTGTCCTTGCTGCTCTCCCTAATGCAAATGCGATTTCGAGATAAACGCGGTAAACACATTTTATGATATCTAAACAAGAAGTCTATTACATGATTTTTAAATTGAACCTAAAAAAAAAGAAAAAAACAATTTTTATCTATAGAATAGGGTAGGTGAATTGTAATTTTCGCAAAAAGGGGAAAATCCCAAAAATGACGATTACTGCAAGTAAAATAAGCAGGGCAGCCTTATTCTTATAAGACAGGGTTTCTTAAAGTGGGATCCACGGACTCCTTGGGGGTCCGTAGCATGTATATCAGGGGTCCGCAGTAGGTCAGTCTTGTCGAAGACAATCCCACAATTTATACCTTCTCATTGAGGCCAAACAGCAGCACCCTTCTTATTAACTAAGTTCAGGGGTCCATGGATTTTTTTAAATTGTGAACATGTTCCGTGACTGCTATAAGTTTAAGAAACCCTGTTATAAGATAAACCTTAATATGCACTAACGAAGCGTGTTAAATACTTTACAAATAATCCAGTACCTATGTAACAAACTCTGAACTCCGTGCACTAATGGCTGCAAGATAAACAACGGGCGGCATTGGACGCGCGACCCAAATGCGTGGCCTAGACACGATGCGCAAATAGATAGCAGTGACACTTGGATCCAGTTGATGTTGCACACTTTCTTTCATTTATAGCTTTTAAGTACATATTTTTAAGGTTTTATTTATCCTAGTGGCGATTTGTAGTCAAAATTCGAGAATAATAAAAAAAAACTGGTCAAGTGCGAGTCGGACTCGCGCGCGAAATGTTCCGTACTATTTACAATCGTCTACCTGTTGCCGTTATTGATATCGAGTAAAAAAGGGCATTTTTTTTAAGTATTTGTTGTTAAAGCGGCAATTGAATTACATCATCTGTGAAAATTTCAACTGTCTATCGCGGTTCGTAGATACACCCTGGTGACAGACAGACAGCGAAATTTTAGTAATTGGGTCCCGTTTTTATCCTCGGGTACGGAACCTTAAAAATATTAAAATTCTGCACTTCTTCTCTATATAAACCATAAGTGTGCGAAATTTCATACGTGCTTTACATCTCTTTGAGTTTACAATTTTATTTCATACTGACTCATACTCTAACGGGCCTCACTCTCACTCATACAAGAGTTGCAGCGGTGGAAGTAAGAGTGGGATGAATGGTTCCCTATATGTCAAGTCTCGTTATTTCGAGTCCAAGAAGTTCTCCATTCATCCAGTGGGATTAGTCCAAAAAAACTTTGATGACTCATACAAATATTATAAAGCGGATAAATTCGATTGTTTATCTGTTTGCATTGGATAGGCTCCGTGACAACTGGTAGTAAAAAAAATTGCCATTAGAAAACTACGTTATGAGGAGTAACATAGGCTTTATTTATTTAATAAAGCTCCCACGGGAAAGGGAGTATCGGGTATCGGGAATAAACTGCAGAACTATCAGCAGTTCTGACTTAATTCTACGGATGAGTCGATATTTGCTCACTAAACACAGATTACAGTGTCTTTTGACGGATATGTTTATCATAATTGACTCATAACACAAAACGTTCGCTCTTAACATCCATTCAGCATGTCCGCGTATTTTTATTCGAGACCGTAATGTATAATTTTCGTTCCTCTGTAATGCAAATGGAGCGGTTTTGAAGACACCAGTAGTCTTTTGAACTCTTTTGTTATCGTTTGTATCATCGTAAAACATATTCTGAAGAATATCTGTTAATGTTTTCTTACACCTGTTAAAAGAGAGAGGGTAGATGCCCCCCTATAAAGTTATTATGACTTAGGCATCTGCTGCAAAAGGATTCTCCAAAATTAATTTCCCTAGGGCTGTTGAAACGGAGGCCCAGTTTTTTTTTTATGGAAAAATGTAAATTTCTTGACTGTAGTTATAATAACCATGCTTATACGTTGTTGGTATGTATAATGTCCGGTGCGTTGGCAAAAGCCTCGTGGCTAACTACATAAATATGTCATAAATAAAACGATTATGCTACACGGGGCTCGGCTCTACTGCCTACTTGTAGTAGTAAGACAATTATCTGGTGGTTTAGAGGTCGCCCACACAAGGTGTGTACTGTGTTGTAACTAGCGGGTTGGGACAAAGATTACAAATGGAAAGAGTTAGCTAAACAATGCAACGGAATTATAATACGTAAGTTCCAAACGTGTAAATTGACAAGTTATAAAGTATGTATTAATGAAACGCAAGCTTCCTACACGATAATAAATTAATCCTTGCATATTCACAATTACCTTGTTAAATACACCAGGGTCAACAACAGACTTGCAGATATTCTATTAATATTATAACAGAGTATGGATGACATGATATATGGATCTAAGATGTGGTTTCACACCGTGTGCCTTATAAAAACGTCGCTCAGCAAGCTCTGGAAAGAGCTACGCTCGGCATTTCCTCGCGTGATCGAATCAGAAATTAAGAGATCCGCAGGAGAACGAAGGTCGCTGACATAGTTTAACGAATTAGCAATGGGCAGGACACATAGCTCGAAGAACTGACGGCCGACGGGGCAGAAAGGTTATCGAGTGGAGACCACGAACTGGCAAGCGCAGCGTGGGACGACCACGAATCGCTGAATGCGTCCTATAGGCCTATGTTCAGCAGTGGACGACAACAGGCTGATATGATGATGACGAAACATAGTATAATAAGGTATTTATGTCTGTTCTCGCGTACAAACTATAGAACTGATGTGGATGTAATACAAGTTGCTGGTGAAATAGCGAAAACCTTACTAGATTCCACCAGCAACTGTTTCCACACTCTATAGCAATGATGATGTAGGTACTAATCATAACCTGACGTCAGTGAAGTTCCACTTTAGTCATTTTTCGCCGGGCTGCAGCCCTATTAAAGGGTTTTATTGCCGTCTCAATCACTCAAGTAGTAATTAAATTACCAATAAAACTCAAATATATTTCAATTAGGTCGTCCTCGTTACTTACTGGCGATATTTGTATAATGAACAGATGACGGCTTGTGTGTGTGATTCCGAGGTCGAGTATAAGCGTCCTAAACATTTATCATGGAGTGTGTAGAGGAATGGTTGACGGTGTTCCTAAACAGAAAAATGAAAATCTTTACCGGGCAAGGTGGTGTGCCCGGCGGCCGACGGCCATTTGTTCCTGTTGGAACTTTTATAGTCCCTCCGGCACGGAGTGTAGTCCCTCAACCAACCAGGCCCGGAGAGAAATCTTAGAATTCCCACAAAGATTTCCTGTCCGGCGTGGGAATTAAACCCACGACCTCCGAGATTTAAAGCGAGCCAAATACCGCTACGCTACAGAGGTTGTCAGTAGACTAAATGCTTGCAATACGACATTATTTAGTAACAGACTTCCACTTACTTTATACTTTATCAGCCCGTTTACGTCCACTGCTGAAGATGGGCGTCCTCTTTAATAGAAATTAGGAAGCCAGGGTCTTTAATATTTCCGTAATGCTTGGCAGGCTGATTGGTGATTGAGTCTAGCATACCACGCTATGGAGAGGTCGAGTCCCACATATCCCAGCGCCAGCGCGACCCGGACGAAAAAAAAAAGAAAAAAAAGGCTGATTGGTGACTGCAGTAAGATGGGAGTATATTTAAGCTGATACATGCTGCTACCGATCCAAAGTCGCCTCTTATGACACCCATAGAAACATATGGGGTGGTCTATTCTGCACCGGTGGCTCAGTGGTTACGGTAGTTGCCTCTGTGACCTGGTGTTCTGGGTTCGATTCCCACCCGGGACAATTATTTGTGTGAACCACAAATAGTTGTTCTGAGTCTGGGTGTTCTGTGTGTCCGTGAAATGTATGTTAGTAAAGTCCCCCGCGACTCAGGGATTTATTTCCCTAGTGCGGGAGTTGTCTTTTTTAAGATAAGATAAGATATTCTAAGCCGGAAACCACACGGCGGACCAACCGACAAAGAACTTTATCAATAATTAGTCTGTGGCATTCTTCGTCTGTCGATCAGCTCATTTAACGTACTAATGCTATGCTTTATCTCTATTAAATCTATTCCATTGTTAATCTTTGACCCAAAAAGCCATCGTCTTAAAAAGGCAGTATGTAGGACGGTTCCCTTTCTAAGCATCTGGTGAATTTGCATGTCGTCAGCCATATTGAATGAAGATAGCATTGGGCCTACGTTAATAGAAGCTAAAAGTTATGTTCGTTTCTATGCGCGTGCGCATCGAATATGTATGTAGTGTTAGGAAGAGCGACGAGATCTTTCGTAGTAACACATAAAATAATGAGGAAAATTTTAATGATGTAATTTAAATACATAATGCTGAAAATCGTTTTCACTAATGCTCTTATCTTACTTTTTTTTGTAAACGTCACCTATCGGAGGGTAATAATTCCCTATCCTGACAGAAGACACGGCCAGATTCCGAACAACTTTCTGTGTTTCACACAAATGTTGTCCGGAGTAGGAGTCGAATCCAGAACATAGTCTCAGTAGCAACTACCGTTATCACTGTGCCATTGTACAGTTGAGTTATGATAATGGAATATTTTCAGAATCTTAGAGAGCTAATAATTTGCCTTAATATAAAAAAATGTATCGTCATTATTTGTTTTAATTTGTTGGTCTTAATATGTTCGACCATAACTGCAGAGGTCCCAGGTTCTCTCGAGAATATGTAAAGTATCATCATCCCAAAGTGAGGAGGTTGGTGTGTTACCATGTCTCAGCACGTTAAGCCGCGTCGGTCTTATCTGTACCTCCCCAGTCGATTCGGTAAACCGTCCACACGGATTGTAAAAGTAGTATAATATGTCCAGTACACATGACTAATCTCCTCGGAGATTGGCCGCCGTGGCCGAAATCGGCTGGGGTATTCCCAGTCAGTATTATAATTTTATTTCATTCTAATATTACGAAGATTTGATTGTTTGTTTCCATTAAATAGGCTCAGGAACTATTGGACTGATTTATAACAATCTTTCACCATTAGTAAGCTACATTATACAGAAGCAACAGGCTATATTTAATTATGAAGTTCCCACGGTAACGGTAGCTACGTGGGAGACTGCTCGCGGGAAATTAGTGGTAAATAAACTAGACGTCTTTGATATAGCAAAACTTCCCTTTCCTCCCACGCACGCTTTGAGGATGTGAGATAAATAAGACGTCTATTAATATCTAAATTCGATCGTTACGCGCCCATAAAAACTTAATCAATATTTGTATTACTATCATGCGAATCTGTTTCCGTCCGCCATTATAAAATTCATAAAAATTGCTCATATTATTATGTTAGAAAAATTGTTGCACTGAAAAACGGATGAACTAGATGTCTATAAATAAATAAAATAAAACAAGTTTTTATTCACGTAAACCTATTACATGTATTTGTAAATACATATTTTGGTTTTTAAATTTACTATGTTAAATAACTTAATTTTATTTGATTATAATAGTTTATATAGCTTTAGACTAAAAGGTATCAAGTATAAAAATACAATATAATTTTTATAACTATGAGTCTACGTTCTGTCCTTTGAGTATGTTATTATTTAAACGGACCATAAGTATATCGACGAACGTGCTTTTTAGTGCTACCAGCGGATCCAATACGCCCCTAAAACTGAGAAAACCCGGCGAAACAAACTCAGTGAGGTTATTCTACTACCGGTTTCAGCAGTATGTCTAGCAGTAAGCTTCGGAGGTCGAGGGGAAATCTTCATAAGTCTTTTATTTGCAAAATCCTTTGTAAGTCTTTTCGTTGCGAAAATCTTCGTAAGTCTTTACCCCTGACCCCTAATTATCCACCTGATGATAGTGGCACAGGGGTCCAAATACAAGTCAGCTAGTGCTGGCACTATCCACCCTGTAATTGGGCTGTAGTCTGTAGCCCACATGTTATTGGCTGTGGTATTCTGTAAGTTGGAGGTACTTCCCTAGTCGTGCAGCTTATTGAGCGTACTAAATGAAATGAATGATGATGGTGAGAAACTATAGTATTTAATTAACTTATACGTCACGAACTTATCACAAAGCTAAAAATAGAGATTATTCACTTATATTCCGATCAAAGTAATTATCGCGCGTAATTTCCATGTGCATTTTTGGAAGATTTAAATTGCCATAGCATTGTTATTTAGGTGTTCTCTTAGAAACAAATCGATTTGATCGAAGACAAAATTACGCCTCATCAAGAAACTACCTACATACATTCACGCTTCTTTCCCATAGGGATAGGAAGTCTGCCTATACCTATGGGAAAGAAGCTACTTCCTTCCACTTGCTACGATCTTGACACCACTTTCGCCTCCTTCGCATTGATTAATCTCCTCATGCAAGAAACTACCTAAACTATATTAATATCATCACACCATACACATAGGTAGTTGTGATCATTACATCAACAGATCGACGGAAAAATATACGGCAAACATGATACTAAAAGCTTGTAAACACAGGAAACCATTACGGTTCCGCCATAAACTGGGCACATCTTTGTGTATCACTCGATTCAGTTCAACCTCAGGATTTGTGAGACATTCGCGTTTCATTTAAGCTTGGTTTTAATCTTCAAATATTTCAAATTTGCAAGAAAATTCAGAGTCATACAAGAGTCATTTTTTGGTGATAGTTTGTGAGTCATTTTTTGGGTCCAAAGTTTCAATTTTAACGGAATTTTAAGTGATTTTTCTGACTTGGTGAATGGTTGTCGAGTTAATAGTGGGCTAGAATAGATTTTAGAGTTTTGTGAAATCGGTTTTGATAGATAACTTGACGAGTGATATGGCTGAATCGCAGTTGAAGCCGGTATCGTTATTTTTATTATGGTTTTAACGATTTACTGTATTTAATTTTTTTGTTTTTAAATACCTTACGAAAAAGTTAACAGCTTACTAAATTTCAAAAATGTAGACCACTGGCAGGACTGGAACCTGCATCTTAGGTATAGCCCCTAATGCCTTAAGCAATTTGGCTACGGTGGAACCCAACCGATCATCGAAATTTATCAGTCTTTTTTATAACACGTCTCTAAGAACCTAAGATTCAGGTTCGAGTCCCGCCGGTGGTTTAAATTTATTAATCTCAATTTTGAGATTTACTGATGTTGTTTGAAAAATTTCAGGTTCTTTAATAACAATAAGTACGTCTAATTATTTTCTTTATACTCTGTTCACTATATAGTAAATAAATTGTATAGTGAATTTAAACCATTTTTTTAATTTTTAAAAGTTAACAAACGTCTTATTTTTGTCTTTTTCATCTAGAAAAGTAAGATTCATTGAACTACTGTACTAATCATATTATTAGAGATTACTAGAGAATCTATTTCAGTGAGTGCTATCATTGTCTGTGACATAAATATCTTTATATAACGTATGAAGTAAAAGTGAAAGTTTCATTGAATTCGTCAATTAGATTAGAATTATTTGCATAATTAATTTCTTGATGAATCTTCGAACTGAGCCAACCGCTATTCTGCTGGCTTATAGTCAAGTCGTTTAGAATAGTTAATAAAATGATTTTACAGTTCACGATAACTTTTTTTTTAAGCGTCACGGACACTGTTTGATCTGTAGTTCACATAAATAATTGTCCTGACTGGGAATCAAACCCAGAACACCAGTCGCAGAAGCAACTACTGTAACCACTACTGTACTGATCTAAATCCAGAGCTCAGAAGCATAAGGTCGGATGTGCCATTATACGTCAGCAACATTCGTTGTATGTGCCTTTATCTTAAACTGGCACTTACGACCAAATACTTCTGAAGATACATATCCGTTCTTACGCTTATGAGATCTAGATTAATTATGTCTTTAAAAATCATCAGCTCTTTCATTTATGTCTCCTTTTAAGTGCCCATTTGAAATTAAAGAAATTATTTATGTTTATTGTTATTATTTCAGCCTCCACCGATACCCGGGATGCGACCTCCGCTTGGATCCCCTGGCGGTCCAGTGCCTGCACCTAAATCCTCGATGGGATTCGTGATGCCCATATACACTATCTGTATTATTGTGTTCTTCGTCTACACGCTTAGCAAGGTGAGAACATTAACATATCATCAGCAATATCATCATCAGCAGTATCATCAGTCCGTATACCGTCCACTGCTGAACATGGGCCTCCTACTCGAGAGAGGGTATTTGCCATAGTCACCATGCTTGGCAGGCGGGTTGGTGACTGCAGTATTATGATGACACAAGAAATGCTGCTGCCCGTTCCTTGATATACGATTATTATAGATGATGATATAACAGTAGGCACCAACGGCGTAACGTGCTTTCTGAGGCACTGAGGGTTGTCCCTCAACCTTAGACATGTTAGAATTTACACAAAGATTTCCTGTCCGATGTGGGGATCGAACTCACGACCTCCCAGATTTAAAGCGAGCCAAATACCGCTACGCTACGATAGTTAGTACCGCTACATGAACATATAGGGTGACTGGTAATTAGTGACTATGGCACCAAATCTGAAATCGCGAAAAAAAAAATCTGCTGCTCCCTACCATGTTGACGAGTTATGTGAACATGAATGTATGGAACAGCTGATTTTTTTTTCGCGATTTCAGGGTTGGTGCCATAGTAAAAGTTGTTTGTTATCATGAGCACAATGATGTGTTTACGTATCGGTCGCTAATTACCAGTCACCCTATATATTTAACATAAAATTTTAGCTCAAAGTATCATGCATTTTTTAATAAGTGGGGATGTATCAGAAGCATATTATGCCGGCTATATAATGTTGTATGTGTTATATTGAATACATAAAGACTTCTTACAATAGCGCAAATGTATATTTCGAACATTATTTAAGCATTACTAAAAAATAAAATACAATTGATACGGGAGCTTTTTTATCGATTTGGCGATAGCCTTTTCACGCCTCTTAAATATATCTTTACATGACTCTGGAATAAAACTGCGGCCCTCAAGTACCACCACCACCACAGGCCGTCACTCTGTTTAACGCCAATTTATATAATTTTTTGACGATTGGTAGGTATTCGCTATCTGGATTCTTGCTAGCATAATAGTACCACCTCTCAGCTTATTTTAAGCTTAATCTTAGGTCTTTCCCATAAATCCTTCTCTTTGCATTAAAATAAGTAACATATCTCTCCACAGGTTCTTTTCAAACGTACTGGATCATCGCCCTACGAAACCGTTACTCCTGACCCTCAGTTCAGAAGACGTGTGTTCAGAGACGATTCCAGAACTTCGCCTGATAAGCTAGGTAAGTTCTTCTGTTGTTAATAACATGTCTCTTCTATTTGTTATTTACATTTTTATACGTCAGAAAATGCAATAACGCCTACAACGTTGCTACTTTAAGCATTTGGAGTATGTTTTTTTGATCCGTTTTAGGTTTTTCGGATTGAATCCAATTCGAATTCGATGGAATTCGGATTTAATCTAATCTATATGACAGGGTTGACAGAAGAATTAAAAGGTATATACGTACTAGAGTTTGAATGCAATTGTGTGAAATATTGAGAGATCACCCAGAACCGTAAAATTCTCTCTGACTAAAAATCTTGATTGTAAAATGGTCTGCAATGAATCAGTTAGTCACTGGGCTTAAAAATACGAAAGGGGAAAAAGAATCACATTAGTACATAGTCATAAAATTAAGATTAATAAAGAATATCATCTAAACAACATTATTATTCTTGCACATGCAGGACCCAAAGAACGGGACACAAGTAAGTAACAATCACAATATACAAATAATATTAAACAGGATAATGTTGCAGTAGGTCATTAATTAGTTATTGATAATACGGTATACGTCGAATTGATAAATGGAACTGATATTAATATCGAAACAGTGGACGATTTTCTGTTCCCATTTAATGTTCTGTTTGAAAGGAAAAGGTAGTAACAACAATTGGCTTTAATGATTTATCATATGGAAGCATCATCAAGCACGATATCACTAGCATATGTGTTAGATGCAAATTGGCACGCTGTATATCGGCATTAAGTAGATGAAATTCTAAATTATTGTAAAATATAAATTTAAACCGCTGACTATGTAAATCTTGACACGCTGTATCTATGCACTGAGTTATCTTATGCAGGTGCTAATTATTATTGAAAATCTTCAAAAAAATCCTAATAGTGATGGTTGAAGTCGTAATAGCTATATGTTAATCTATAGATGAATAAATTGAGAATTAAAAAGAAACAGACATAATTATACTTGATTTGATACAAGATATAAGTACAATAAATAATATCGATTAAAAAAGAAAAATGTATGAAAATAAACCCAATAAACAAACAACACGAACAGGGGACGTCGAGTTGGAAGCGCTGAGGGCCCGTTTGGCGGAGACCGAGCGCGCAATGCAAAGGATCGTCAGTCAACTGGCGCAGCGCGACTCGGTACTAACAGAGTGATGAATTGGATGGGGATTTGGCTAAACTTTACCATAATACATCGAGGTTAGACAAACTACCTACCTACTTAAATTATAAAGTCAAATAAGATTTGTATTTTCCAAATACTGGCAAATCTATTGAGCCTATACAAGCAGCTGTAGATGACGCAGATCTCAGGCGTTAACTGCTTACAATTAATAGACGTAAATGTCGGCGGTTCAATTTTATTGAGCAGTCTTGAGATTTCATATTTATCAGATTCAATAAGTATGAAAATTATTAGAATTCGATTTTGCGATTGCCTTTTGAAGATATCATCATCAATAACTACATAAATTGTAATAATAATAAAGTAAATTACGTCACCCCAATGCCAATTCATCATATCTGTAAATTGTAACGCCGTACAATTTAGTTGTGTAATTAGAAGCTTGCGGCATGGTGGCGGTTGAGCCCTTTTATAGTTGTTCGGGTTGTAATAACTTGCGACTACGACATCGATGCATCCAAACGATTGTGGATTCTAATTCGTAGTACTATAGTTGGGTTTCCAATGTTAATTTTATAGAGTGGATTTTTGAATGTAACAGTTTTTGTTTCCTCTTTAACATCGAAACGTCCAAGGATTCTAACATGTTTATGTTAGTTAAGTTAAATGTTTTATAGTATAGTAAGGTTATTTGTGTATTTTTGTCCCTTTAACTATACGTTACAATGTTTTATAATGTGAATTCCAATAATGTTAATTATTATTTTCGTGTTATTTTTCGTTATTTGCGATAAGACTATGAATCTGGCTGTACCCATATTTGCTTTTACTCCATAACTTATTACTTACGTATTTTGTTCATATGATTATTTCAATATTCTGCGTTTCTCGAATGAAGGGATTGTTTTTATATTTTATTTGATACTAAACAATTTGATTATAATTGGTTATAGCCAGTGTCGGATCATCAAAAATTCACTTTGTAAAACTCAGCTGTGCTAGTTTAATTCCCGAGATAGTGTTAGGTATGATTTGGCCCCCGTCCAACCGTGGGAGCATGCCCAATCGTCTGATGCATCCCGTTTATTTTGGTCAGCGTCCTTCGTTGTTTGTAATTTTTTTCATCTATTTTTAATATGGTTTCGTTTAATTTGGTTTCTTGTTATAATTTGGGATTTAGCAGGGTTTATTAAAACTGATTTATATTTAGATTTGGTGATTTGTTTTATTGAACAATTGGCTTTAACTGTTGCTGTTTCAAATAACGTATCAATCATATTTCTAAATTTATTCCAAGTTCATTGATGCTACTTTTAAAAATAAATTTATTGGAACTAAATCTTATTGAATTCAAGTTGAAATGAAACCATGAGTGACTTGGACTGCGAAAACTGCTGCAAATATCAATGTCACAAACAACTATAATAATCATACTGATGCACTACTTAAGTTTGCGTTAAGCAAATGTGCATTTACGAAGCAAATACAAGTTTCGTAACCAGTGCACAAAGGGCGTGTAAGTTTGACATAGAGTTGTGAACACAGAACTAATGTTGTACGTTATGGCACAGTTGTTACCGCCATATCAGGGCTGGTAGCCGAGGTGCAGCAGCAGATGGAGGCGAGCTACGCGCAGAATCAGCAACGACAGGTCAATGCATGAAGCCTACTCCTTTTACCTTATGTAACCTTTCTTGTGCCCATAACCTTTTTATTAGAGATAAAACATTTCTTGGATGGGACATTATTGGGAAATTTTGATTGAATGTTATTATAGATAAAAGTCTTCTTATTGGTCTAATAGAAATCTACAGCATTCAAAACTAAACTACTTAATGCAATAGATTATTTTTTTTAAAGGAAATTAATAAAATAAACAATATTCACCAACATTATTGACATCACTAATAAAAATATATACTTTCCTTCTTAACTATGAAGAGTCAAAATAATTAATTCTCATCTGCATCTAACTCGTTTACAACCATTTTAATTTAAGATTTTGTTATTTTTGTAGTTTCACCATGACAATGTATTAATGGTATTTCCTCGTTATAAATGCCTTGATATACAAGAAATGTTCTTATCTAAAATCCACACCTTTTGGATCCTTTTGATTCTGTTGTATTGCTGTTAATTTTATCAGTTTTATTATTTGTTGTTTTTTTGTATCATGCCATAGCAGTTCTGTTCTCCAAAATCGCCACATTTTATTAACCATCGCAGTCATCTATGTTAACTAATAAAATAAATAAATATTTGAACTGACGCCAACGAAATAAATTCACCATTTCATTTCGTTTAACTTCATTTAAATACGAGTACAATTAATGTAGTCTTTCTTACGCAAATTAACTGTGATGGAACATACAACGATGAAAAAACAGCTTAAAGATCTTTTGATTAAACAAAAAGAACTATACCTCTATATTAATTCAGATTTTGTCCTAATAGAATAAAAACAAGACTAATTAAGATTAGGTAGAATAACGCTGATCGCGGATAATAAATTACGTTCTATTATGAGCATCGTCTAATGCCGTATCAGATTGTGGACTAAAATTCAAATAGATCTGAGGTTGAGCCCTCTCTATGGAAAGGATACATACCACACTTAATTTTTAGTTCAATCTATTTATATATCAAGGTTTACTTACGCAGCTTGTGCCAAACTTGGCATCGATATCTTTGGCAAATGCACTTTCGCATACCGCTGGAGATAGTTCACGTTATTTACAACACTTGTAATATATTATTCAATACTTAAATGCTTTAATGCTATTTGTATATTTAACTACATCATTAAGGTCTTTGAAAGCTAGAGATGCGATATAGTCAATGTTTTCTTCATGTTACTTATTGTAACAACTGCTTTTAACTATTAAATTATAATTAAATACTCGTATGTTGATTTCAATTCTATCTTTGATTTATACGGCATATAAAAATCTTTATAAATTATAACAGGTAGTCCTTATATTGTTGCCAATCTTTAATAATTTAAACATCACGCAATCTCTTGTTCATTTTCATGATTTCATTGTTTTCGCTTTTATCCACCATTTGTTAGCTCTGAATCCAGAATGGATTAGTCCAGAAAGTAGCATTTTATTATGTTCAATCTTTTCTGCATATGCGACGTTAACTGAATTTAGTTCAAAAACATCTTTGAGAGTAAATTTATTGGCTTCTTTTGCTCTCGGGGGAAAATGGGCTAAATTTTGTTTACTTGTCTGCAGTGTAGAATGAACACCCATCTTAATTGCCGTCTTTGCCTGTCTGCCTGCACCTGAGTTATCAGCCACTAACAAAAAAAAAAATATCTGATAAATAATATTTCTAAAACTTAATTGTAAAAAAATAAAATGTGCCTTAAACTGTGGTTTTGTTTTTTTATTTTATTTTAGTTAAGCTTTCTAGTCATATTAAATGTAGCGCTGAAATCAATTTCTTAACGTCTGAAGATCAGTCATAACCAGATTTCCAATAGAACGGAAATACTCGTATTATTCTAATTAGTGTCACAGTTTTTGCTTTCAATTAAATGTAGGATTTAAAATCCATTTATATTTATTTTGTTCATATAAAACGTATGAATTTTATTGCAATTTACACAACCTATATACATCGTAATCTTATTTCAGTAACACAACATGTTTACCACATTGGTCTTAATAAAACGATTTTGCTTTCAGCGGCATATTTATCTAGATATTTAGTATCTGTTTAGTGCTGTAAATAGAATTTCGATAGTTTGTTTTGATTGGGTTTTTTGATTTTTGAATTTTCGTGTTCTATTATCATTTTTTTTTTATTTGAAGTGTGTATTTCGAATTTTGTATGTTAAATGACTTTTATTTTTAGTTTTGCTCGTAACACATAAAAAGCTACGGACGCTTATTTAGAGCATGGATCTAATTTAAAATATACCTAAATATTTCACTTATTTTTTCATATTTAATTTATTTTTCAGGATGTGCAGCAGGATAATCACACTCGCCCTTACACCAACGGGACGGTTTTACATAATAGTGGCCCGGTACACATAGTCGCTAGCGAATACCGAGAGCCGGCCAAAGAAAAGAGTCCAGAACCTCGGAAGGAAAAAGAATCGTCACCCGTGCCTGAGGAGTCACCTGAGACAAAACAAACGGAAGAAACTAAGCAGACTAAATCTGAGGTTATTGAGACTAAAGAAGCAGTTCCTGAACAACAAAAGGAATCCACTCCAGAAAGAGAGCCTACACCAGTGCCCAAAGAAATAAACACAGTAAAAGGCAAAGAATATTCTCCAGAAACCGATTATATTCCTGAATTTAAAAAAGAAACCACTCCCGGCCTAGAAAAGGAACCCAGTCCTGAAAAACAAGAGGAACCTACTTCAGATGATGGGGAAGAGGTAGAAGTATCGGAAAAAGAATCTAGTGAGGAACCTGAAATCGTTGAAAAGGCAGATGAACTAATAAAATTAGACGATGCCAAATTACAAAAGAATGATGATATTAGAAAGACAGAAGAGTTTTTGAAAGAAGAAACAAAAGATGCAGAGGAAAAGGAAAAACAGTCTACGCCGGAACTTCTAGACGAAGCTATCAAAGATAATAATGAAGAAGGAGAAGAGGAAAATGCCAGCGTTAAGGTGAGTAAATTAGATTAATTAACGCCTAGTATGTAACCAATTTTATTACAAGGTTTTCTACACTTGGTGTAGGTATGGTATTCGATCGTTGTAATCTATAATTTTATATTAAAATTTGACTTATTATCGGCCCATGAAACCAGTTTTAGAAGACCTTATATACTATTATTATATTATTATGTAAGTACTATACAATAAAACCAATGAATGACAGAAAATTTACAGATTTAACACACAGAAAATTGAAATTATCTCCAAAAACAAATTGACACAGGACATATCTATCAGAAAGTAGAACTAATACTACCGATGACAGATCAGGCGCAAAGCATAACGCGCACTCCAATGCATGGTTACAACACTAATTTCTTGATTTACGGTTGAACTTGGATTTTTCTCTAGTAAAAAAATGTTATCTAGATTTTGCTAGTTGCGAACCTACGCTAGACCATCGAGGCTGTTTTTTTGAAAAATGTTTATATAGGTATTAAACTTAAAAAAAAATAGGAATTATGGAATTCGGCAATATTCTACATA
Source organism: Nycteola revayana (assembly GCA_947037095.2). Classification (NCBI taxonomy): domain Eukaryota; kingdom Metazoa; phylum Arthropoda; class Insecta; order Lepidoptera; family Nolidae; genus Nycteola; species Nycteola revayana. The sequence goes on along the minus strand of OX344857.2, from coordinate 18,477,472 downwards.
AGTATTTTAAATAAAACTCAACCTTAGTATATTAACTAGGAAGAAAATAGGCTCTTATTTATTGTAGAATGCATATTAATAGACAACTTGAATGATGCAAATTTTGCACGTTTTCATTTCGAGGAGTTGACCATGTAGTTTTCGCCAAGACACACGCTTTTTGGCTAACACCTGAAATTTGTGTCTAAACATTTACACTTTGCACTAAAATAAATGTAGATTTCATAACAATTGACACATTCCAATTTTCTACGCATATGTTACATATAAAGAGGACCATGTCCACCATTGAAATTCCGACCGGAACCATTGGTCAAAGAATTAGTTATGATGGCTGATATGGTCTACACATTGATTCTAGCTGTTTGTTTCATAGTCTTTGAATTGTTCTTTACTTTTACATACATTTCTTGACCTCAGAAGCATATCGACGGATGTAATATTATCCTCAAAAGCGTTTGGTCGTAAGTGTCAGTTTACGATTAAGGCACATACGACGGATGTTGCTGACGTATAATGGCACATTCGACCTTATGCTTCTAAGATCTTTTTATAATAATCTTTATGAAATCTACGTAAGTTGCCCGTGCCGTTTTAACTTTTAGGATTGCATCCAACAATGGGCATGAGGACTAAAAAACGCAATTTAGTCCGTCACTTAGATTACTAAAAAATATTGGACACGTATTTTTTGTATTTATCAAATCAATAAAAAATGACAAAGATACAGAGCAAAAACTAATTATAAAGTTCAGGAGAGGGGGGCTTGTGATGTCACTATTAGGTAAAATTGTACCTTATTAGTGACGTCACACAAAATTTCAACGCGCTGTATCGTAGTCATTTTTTGTGTGCGAAAAAAAAATACGTGTCCAATATTTTTTGGTAATCTAACTGACGGACTAAATAGTTTTTTTTAGTTCTCATGCCTATTATAGTTGTTTAATCAATAGGGAATATGCAAGTATGGTTTTGTAGATATCATTGAGCGCCGAATGATTAGCAAAAACTCCTTAGGTTTTTTCGTAGTATTTATTGTTATTATTAAATATCATTTTTGAATAAGAATGAATATTAATTTTAGCGAGTGGTCGTAAACTGGCTAAAGGCTGGACAAAAACTAGATTTTCTGGTTCAAAACTGGGCAAATGCTGAATTTCTTAGTTTTGTATTAATTAAAAAATGGATATAAACATAGATTGTGATAAGCTACTAAAACATTTCAATCCGCATTTGCATTTTTGGGCGAAAATTGGCATAATTACCAACGAGTAACATTTCAAAAATGAAAAAAAAAAAACATGCATATTCCCTTACATATTCCCTATGTCAGTTACTTTAAAAACGCATTCATATCATCATACACTCAAGTTAAAACAGCACCGGTATCGCATTAGCTTGCTTTGCTTGTATAGGTGGTAGGCATGGAGGTAACAGCGCATGTCGCTAACGGCGGGGCGTGGAAGCGGAGCGGAGCGGACCTGAGCGGAGCGAAGCTGCCGCTAGCGAAGGACCCGCCGCCAGCGAGGGTGAGGCCACATGTTACCGTGCATATTGTGCAGACGTTGTACGATTGATGTAGTTAGCTAAGGATCTTTTGCGCAATCGAAATACTAGACTACAATTCTAAGGCGGTCCTCGAGCGTGTGAACGTGCGGGTGACGGAAACTGTTTTTTTAGCTTTATATCTTAGATAAATGATTAATCTCGCTCCACTAGATACCACCGCGGTTTTGATAAATGCGGCAAAAAATACTACGCCGAAATCGGCGTACCCGAGCTAGTCATACTTGGAATGTCGTCGAAATTTTATTAAATTTTGGTTATAATCGAGGTAATATGTCAGTTTGCGTAGTAAAACACTACAAAGAATAGGTACCTAGTACATCGCGATCACATACTATCGGTACAGTGTCATATACACAATATAATATTGAATTGCCGCATTTTCGAAGCTATTATTTTAACGTAGAGCGGACTAGATAAGTCGAGCGCGCGAGAGCAAATATTTATCTAAGTTTATTATATGTATAAGTAGTAGATGCGGTTATTAAATTATTTATTCCAATATTTGAGACGTGTATGTCTTTCTTCGGGTGTACCGCAGGGCATTATTTTAGGTCCCTTCAATCGGATTTTTGATTTTTTTTATTTGTAAACGGTCTTTAATTTGGATGTTAAGTTCTAATGGAAAGCTTAATAGGTCCTTATTACTAGTATTCTTGTTAACCCCCCGTGCTCGAAAGCTAAAATGCTTGTGTTACGAGTGGGTTCACGTCGGTAGTGTAATGGGTGGGGATCGAACCGGCGACGACATGATGCCATGTCCGACGCATATTGGGCGCTTTATTTCATGTTTTAAATTATATTTTTATTTACATATATATTTGATTGCGCAAAAGAATATATTCATGTTATTACCAAATAATATATATTTCTTATTAATATACACCGTGAAATTTTAATGGTTGTTTTCCCGAAGCAGAACAACTTGCCGTCGGTAGTACTATCGAAACATATTTTTTATTTTTTTTTAGACATGTTTTGGATTTAAAATTATTAAAAAAAATATTAGACAACTCGAAAGCGTGATAAACAGTAGTAACACTAGACGGACCTTGTAGGTACTACTCGAATCGCACGCGCTGCTGACAAAGTAAAGAACGATCCATAAACGTTTAAAGCAAAATAAGAGCTCAACGCTTTCGAGTTGTCTAATATTTTTTTTTATAATTTTAAATCCAAAACATGTCTAAAAAAAAAAAAAATATGTTTCGATAGTACTACCGACGGCAAGTTGTTCTGCTTCGGGAAAACAACCATTAAAATTTCACGGTGTATATTAATGGTACAGTCAGAGGCTTTATACCAGAGTTGAGTATGCCAAATTTAAATACCTATGTTTTTTATAACTCAACAAGTTTACTGCTCCAGACTGTACTTTACAGTTCATTTCACGAAGGAATCGCGACAGGTGTGACTGTTATAGGAAAATAAACTTTATTGAATTGCATTAACGTTCTCTTTTTAAAAATGATTACATTTAATTGGAATGGCATATTTTCCCTTACCGTGCATTGCCTTACGTGGTGACTACTACGTAACACTGCCATAAAACATAGTAGGACCCTCTCGAGCTGTCTATGATTTAAACTGTGTACCTGTGTCATATTAATATCATGTCATTCTGTATAATGTCCATGGTTTAACATGGGTCCCTCGAAAGTGGTTTTGTCATAGTCAGCAGACTTGGCAGTTGGGCTGGTTTACATGCTTGTGATGATGTTATGACAATCTGGGCCAATGGCTTAGGGCGCTTACAGACCAACGACACTCGATCGACGACGAGCGCTCCGGCGTAGTAGCCTTGTCGACGTCCGTGGACGACGACTTCGTCCTCTAGCGGCGGCGACGTAACCCAGTTGTGTCGTTGCAGTAAGTCCGTGCAGTCGGCAACAAATAGTCTAGAATACGCACGTAAATTTCGTAAAGTTGGTGTCGATTTATTAATTTCTTCATTTAAAAACACGAATGTATTTGAAAAAACATATTAATACGCAGTAATGTTTAACAAGAGCAAGAATACGTCTCATCTCCGAGACTATACGACAACTACTACACACGCCACAACTAGGCGACTACGCCGTATCGCTCGCGTTAATTTAGTGTCGTTACTCGTTGGTCTGTAAGCGCCCTTAGCGTGCGTTCCGCGGCACGGACTGTAGTCCCTCAACTAACCAGTCCCGGTTTTTTTTAAGATTACTAGCAAAGTTTTGCAGTCTACCAGTATTCTTGTTAACTTCTCGGGCTAAGCTAAAATGCTTGTGTTACGAGTGGGTTCACGTCGATAGTGCAATGGGTGGGGATCGAACTGGTGATCACAAGTCCGACGTCCTATTCATTGGGCTACGGCCGTATAATTTTCTATCAAACGCCACGCTACTGTCTTAGAATTTGCACTATCGGATCACACAGCACAGCTTCTGAAATGCCCAATTAATGCTGATTACATTTTTGATAGATGGTATAAAGTAAAACGGGATTTCAGTGCTGAAAATATCAATAAATTTAAGAAATACATAGGTAGCCTTACATTTTCTCAAATTTATGATATTACAGATGCCAATATAGCGTATAATACATTTCTAGATATATTTTCTCTTATTTATAATCAGTGTTTTCCTAAAAGACATGTGAATGTAAATATAAATCAAAATCAAAAATGGCTATCGCGAGGTATAAGAATCTGCGCCAAAAAGAAAAGACAGCTGTTATGGAACTATAGATTGAAACCTATATCAGCAAATAAAACAAAATTAATGACTTATTCTAAACGACTAAAGAAAATAATTCACTTGACAAAAAGAGCTCAAAATGACTATAAAATAAGGACTTCAAAAAATAAAATAAAAACTACATGGCAATTAATAAACGACAAAAAAATTACACTTAGAGACAATATTGGTAGACTTAAGGTTGATAATAGATATATCACGGATCCTAAACAGATAAGTAATTTACTTAATAATTATTTCACTGACAAAATACAACCCATAAATAAGTCTGGAAACTCAGTTACTAGTCAGATTACTTCCAAAAAGGATTCTATATTCATGGCACCAAGTCTACCACATGACATTTTACATATCATTAGACTTCTCAAAAACACAAATAGTGTCGGGTACGACGAAATATGTACTAAAATGATAAAAATAGTTGCAAATGAAATATGTGGCCCATTAAGTTATATAATTAACTTATGTATAAGACAAGGTATATTTCCAAATGAGCTTAAAACCTCAATAATTAAGCCTGTTTTAAAAAAAAATGACAAAGAATTAATGGAATATTACCGTCCTATCTCTCTCATTCCGATATTTTCTAAAGTTCTAGAAAAGTATATATATAAAGAACTCAACTCATATGTTGAGAAAAATAATATTCTTTGCAATGAACAAAAAGGGTTCAGAAAAAACAAAACAATAAACATGGCCATCTATGACTTCATATACCCCGTTCTAGTCAATATGGATAGTAATACCTCCGTTTGCTCAATATTCTGTGACATGACTCAAGCTTTCGACTATGTCCAACATGACATACTCCTAAAAAAACTAAATGCCTATGGGATAAGAGGAAATATCCTTAAACTAATAGAGTCGTATTTGTGTGATAGGAAACAAAGAACGCACAACTGTGTATGGAGTTCCTCAAGGTAGCGTCTTAGGTCCTCTTCTTTTCACGCTGTACATCAATGACCTTCCTAAAGTCACAGAATACAATATGTCACTCTTTGCTGATGACAGTACGGTAACTATACCTTGTAAATGTAAAGCCTCATTTGAAACAGAAATAAATAATACACTAAATAAAATTATAACATGGTTAGATGACAATAATTTAAAAATAAATATGAATAAAACAGTTGTAATACATTTCCGACAACGACCTGTGACATATAATAATCCTGACATTCATTATAATAAGGTAAATACTACAAAATTTTTAGGACTTAATATTGACATGCAATTAAATTGGAAGGCCCATATCGAGAGCTTAAGTAAAAGAGTGAGTAGTAATTCATACGCTTTATACTCAATGTCAAAAACCCTTAGCATAAACGTCCTACTCACGTGTTATTATGGAATTGTAGAATCTATTCTGAGATACGGGATTATATTTTGGGGCAACTCCACAGACTGTAACTTAATATTTAAAGCTCAGAAGAGATGTCTGAGATCAATGTTTGGTCTTAAAGTTACTGATAGCTGCCTTCCGTATTTTAGAAAATATAAGATACTTACCCTTCCATCATTATACATTTTGGAAATTTTAATATTTGTTAAGGCAAACCCTAACTTATTCCTACGACTTGAAGATGTAGTATCCCGAAATAGGCGCGACAACAATCGGTTATGTCTACATCCGGCTAAAACAACACTTATGCGCAAAAGTGTTGTGTGCATGGCTCCTATAATTTATAATAAATTGCCAAACTGTTGGAGGAAGCTCAATAGTGTTATGTTCAAAAACAAAATCAAAACTATGTTAATCGATAAGTCGTATTATAGCATAAAAGAATATTTAGATGACAATAGTTTTTAATTTATTTGACATAATTATTATGATTTAGTTTTAATTATTTGACATTATTGTAATTTAATAACTTATTTGTAATTAATTTGACATTTTTGTAGTGATCATTATAACTAACTAATGTAGTGTAAAGTTTGTTTCGTAATTCTAACGAATGTTTGTACACCGGATATCCCGGTAGAATATGATGATTCTTAAATTTATATGTAACAACCTATGTACTCATGTTCTGACAAATAAATGATTATCATTATTATTAAAAAAAAAACAAATGTCCTTGAGATTGAAATTAGACTATAATCATTGCGATAAATAGGTTCAATTTTCTATAACAGTCATACCTGCAATCAATGATGTTATATAAAAAGAGATGTTATATACGTCATGCTCTTGTTCTGTTAACACAGAATGTGTCCCTAGAGAGTAAACAGGACAGCATGAAAGTTAGAGTGTGCAAAAACGAGTTTTTTTTTCGGATGGACTTACTTAGGTAGCCACGAGACTTTTGCTACGTCACCGGGCATAAAGGCAAGCAGAGCTCCAGCCTCAATAAATTGTTTAAAAATTACAAACTAAGCAACCTCCGCAAGAGGGCGTCCCCTGTGGGGCTTGGACCCCGGCTCAGGGCGGTCGCTGGCGATGAGATTGAGGGATTATGACTTTTAGTATTTTAGGGGAGTTTTGTGCAACTGTCGCTCTACTTTACGCAAAAACGATACTTCACAAACGAGGTTCAAGTGTGCCAATCAACATAATTTCGTAGTGTCATTTTTCAAGCCCGAGTACCGTATCTTACTCTTTTTTACTTCTTCTTCTTCTTTCGTAATAAAAATATAATAATAAAAAATAAAAAAAAACATTTATTCTGGTCCAAACATTTTGTAAAATTTCATAAACCCACCAAACTGCGTAACAGTTTGTCGTGTCGCTGTTTCTTAACTTCAACTTCAACTTATTAGTTTTTAAACTTTATACTTCTATTTTACTATAACATCATGCCTGCGATAGTAATATACCTATATGAAATGAACTATAGTTAGTATAATAGTATGTTATAACTGCGTGTCGCTTCACATTCCAACGCTTAGTACAAAGTGTATGTACCTCTGTGTTATGTAGTAGTTAGGTAACTATTTAATTGTTCGATGTTTTACATAATTTAATAATATTACATTGTGTGGACGTTTTTGAGTATTTACTTTAGTTAAACATGAGTCAATTAAAATTATTTGTTTAACGATTATAAGACAATTTGAATTCATATTGTTAAACCAGATTAGAGTATTAATTGATTTGGTCAACGAATATATTGTACTTTTGTTTTTTTTTTTCGGAAGGACTTACTAAAAATATTTTGGAAATGGTCAGCCACATTGTATTGATGTCCTCGCGCATGTTTTTTTATTTACTTCACAGTTTTTTTTAACTCCCTATACATGATACTATTTGTTGTTAAAGGAAAGGCTAATATTTTGAAAGCACTTTATATCATCATTATAATCATCGGCCCTTATAACGTCGTATGCAAAACTTTGGCTTCTTTTCAAGGAAGAAATTTGCTATAGTCACCACGCTTGACAGGCGGTTGGTGACCGCAGTATTTCTTAGTAACACACAAGGAATACACATTACAGCATTTAAGAGTCGTTTCTTTTTATTTTTATTTTTTTCTCATTTTAATAGTATTCTTCTACACGTCGGTAGACTAATCCCTCCCACACTCCCCCCACTGTAACTCCTGTAAGCCAGGATCAACACGAAAGAGGCTCTAAGCTGTTAGGATTAGGCTGGTCCCGGGACACCTAAATGTCTTGGATCCCGCATCGAATCAGAAAGTTTATAGGAGGAGTTGGAAACAAGTCGGTAGTGCAATGGGTGGGTATCGAACCGGCGACCACGTGATCGCAAGTCCGACGCCCTAGCCATTATCCCACTGCACATTAAGCTCCTAATCTGTAGGTTTTTTTTAATAATTCAAAATTACAGTGTTAGGTTGGTGCCAGTAATCTAAATTTAATCTTATTCTCAACTAGTGACCCGCCCCGGCTCCGCACGGGTACAATGCTGATGTATTATACATATAAACCTTCCTCCTGAATCCCTCTATCTATTAAAAAATACCGCAACAAAATCCCTTGCGTAGTTTTAAAGATTTGAGCATACATAGGGATATAGGGACAGAAAGCGACTTTGTTTTATACTATTTAGTGATATGAAACTAAGCTAAAACTAATTTTGACTAAATCAATACTAAAAATGTCCACACACGCATGTAGATGTAGCAATAGAATAAAACTGCTTGCATTTCAACACAACATTTATTATTATTATTTATTTTTGCATTTTATTTACGAATAAATATATTTTATTTGTTTATTTTACGAAGCAGTTTTATTTTAACTCCTTTCACTCTTAACTAACTTAATCTACGTAGATTTATTTGGTTTAATTTAGGTAATTGCGTGCAAACTTTGGTATACAGTGATTTCTTTTTATTTTAAAGATTACTAGCAGAGTTTTTGCACTTCTGTTTAATCTTGGCTACTGGCTGGTTCAATTAAATTTTTAGAGGTGTCGATATAATATGAGTACTTAAATATAGGTTTTTTAAATGTCAACTTGAACAAAAACATTACAGTAAAGCTAGCCAATTAGTTAAAAAAAAAATATAGCGAAAATTTTGCAAAAAGATCGCATATCGTCAAAAATGTCGCTTTTTCATAGCAACGCAAATTTTTTTATGTTGCCATAGCAACCAACAACATAATTTATTATAGTATTAGGCCGTGTTCAAACCAAACTGACTGTCAGCCGCCGAAAGTGAGCGAACGTTACGCAGTTTATTGTATTTCCATACATATTCACCTTTTCGTTCACATCTAACCGACGATACGTTATTACGCTATGCGTAGACGCTGACATTTGGCGGCCGATTAATATAGCGTGTCACTACGCTCTGCGGACGCTGATTGGACGGACGGACGTAAACTATAGCGTATTGTCAGCATACTGTGAACGAAAAATACCGTTTAGTTTCACGTTTACACTGGGGCTCACAGTGAGCCTGCTCACATTCGGCGGCTGACAGTCAGTTTTGTTTGAACACGGCCTTATAGTAATTTTGACAATTATAAGCCATCAATTGCTACGCCGCCGCATCGATGCGATATTTTGTGACGTCTTGTGATAAATTTGCAAAATTTTCTTTTTTTTTTGTTATAGTCCTGTGGATGATTTCAAAAACACCTAGCGATTTAAAAACCTTGATTGACTATATTTTTTTTAATAGTAGTCTCACGCAAATGACATTAAACGCGTTACGCGGGTAAACCCATGCTGCATAGTTAACTCATATCTATTCAATATGACCATCTCAGAATCACTTACGGAGTTTGCAACTACTTACATAATAACTGTATGTATAATAATTTATGTTCGTTTGTGTCAGTAAAATCTCATGAATATGTATGAGCTGTCATATTATGGGCTTGTAAGATTAATATGTTCTGATAACTTATGTACCTACGAATATATAATGTATGACATAGATTTAGCTACTGTTTTAAAAAACAACATTGTATATCGGACACTAGCGCACAACCTCCGTAGCGTAGCGGTATTTGGCTCGCTTTAAATCTCGGAGGTCGTGGTTTCGATTCCCACACTGGACAAGAAATCTTTGTGTAAATTGTAAGATTTCTTTCCGGTTCTAGAAGGTTGAGGGACTACCCTCCGTGCCTCGGAAAGCTAGCCGTTGGTCCCGATTGTTATGACATCATCTATAACAATCGTATACGAGGGAACGGGCCGTAGCGTTTCCTCGTTTATTAAAAAAAAAAATACTGCGGTCACCAACCCGCCGGCCAAGCGTGGTGACTATGGCAAAAACCTTCACTCAGAGGAGGCACATGTGCAGCAGTGGACGTTATACGGGCTGATGACGAGCTGCCGCACGCAATTTCACATACGTAACTCCCTTTCCTGTAAAAACTGAATTATTAATATATATAATATAGCCTATATACAGGGTGTCCCAAAAGGTTAAGTAGCTGGGAAAGGGGGTGACAGGGGTGGACACAATGGTCACTAGAAAAATAAATAAAAAATCCGATCTGGGTATTTAAAAAAAAATGGCATTTTTTTAAAAACTTAAAATTTTACACCTTGTTATTTTTGATGTTGATGTTGATGACCTTGTTGTTATTGAAGATTACATAACAGCATTTTTTTTTAAATACAGCCATATTTGTAGGTACAGTTAGCACAAGGTGTAAAATTTTTAGTCTTTTATAAAATGCCATTTATTTTTTTAAACACCCAGAGGGAATTTTTTATATTTTTCTGGTGACCCTTGTGACCATCCCTATCACCCCCCTTCCCAGCTACGTAATCTTTTGGGACACCCTGTATAGTCTTCCTCGATAATCTAACATTGAAAGAATTTTTCAAATCAGACCATCTCATAATCTCAACCTAATGTCATTGACATAAGGTCCAAAGTGTTTGGTTTGCTATCGATTCGTAATGTAAAGTTAGTAGTAGTAGTTAGAATAGGGGTACAGGGCTCCAATCTCTTAAGTGACTAGATGTTACCAGCGATGTTGTCCGCGATTGTCGAAATGTAGATTTCGACTTTACCACCCTTTTTTATGGCTTCGTACCCGAATGGTAAAAACGGGATCCTATTACTAAGATAGGTAAAGCTGTCTGTCTGTTTGTCTGTCACCAGGCTGTATCTCAAGAACCGTAATGGCTAAACGGTTGAAATTATCACAAATGATGTATTTCCGTTGCCGCGATAACAACAAATACTAAAAATGGGGGGGCTCCCTTACAACAAACTTTATTTTTTGCCATTTTTGCTCGTTTCCAATCCAAGTCCGACTCGCACTTGGCCGGTTTTATCCTCTTAGTGGTAGAATTTTTACCCTGTCTTATAGGATGCCTATGCCATAGCAATAATAAACCGTCCAAGGTTAGACTGTGCATTGATTCGTTAGTCAATCAAGATAAATCCTTTTATTAATATAGACCGTACTGATTGTATGAATTGCTCAGTTAAATTAACTGCACTAGTAGCTTAGTGGTGAAGTAGTTTCTTCTGCGACGTTTGAGTCTGCGTGTTTTGGGTTCGATTCCCACCCGGGACAATTATTTGCAAATATTTGTGGGAAAATCACGAACTGGGTGTTTTTTTTGTTCGTGAATAAGTTATTTCTCAATCGCTGTTAGTCTTAAAAAAACTGCTTATTTTAATTGCTCTATAAATTAATGGTATAATAATTGCAAAAAGTAATGGTTTGCTGATCAGTTCGGTAAGGATACGGAATCACCATGCCAGTCCGTATAGAATGAAACTTGTAACTAATGATACCCTCTGTGTCCTCAGCACGAGGCGGAACAGGTGCAGTCGATATACTTGGAGACGGAGATCCCGCAGCAGTCGCGAGTCCTCGTAGCAGACTTCGCGGAGAACACCACGGACAAACCGACGCAGGCCAAACATTCACCGGTGAGTTGACTACAACTTACCCTCCCGACCCTTAGTTTATTAAGAACCTCCTTCCGATGCTCTCGTAGACCCGAAGTCCAAGAGGTCCGCGAACAGTAAAGTAGAGCGACAGTTGCACAAAACTCCCCTAAACTAAAAGCCATAATCCCTCAATCTCCCCGTCAGCGACCGCCCTGAGCCGAGGTCCAAGTCCCACAGGGGACGCCCTCTTGCGCAGGTGCCCTGATCGTTGGTCCGAACCCCTCAGATGGATGTCGCTTAGACTTTGGCCGGATTCTTGAAAGTTAATTTTAAACCTTTAAAGCATCTTACTATAATGTGACCATTTGTCATCTATCGCACGACAGACGGACAGACTGATTAAAAAATCTGTAAGATCAAATAATTTTAACAATGTTTTTAGCTACTTAAGTGATAGTTTTGTTTGATTTTGTCTTATACAGTGTAATTTTGACAAGTACAAGTGTATGTATGCCGTGTGGTTTCCGGCTTAGAATAGACCACCCCATGTCCTCCCATGGGTGTCGTAAAAGGCGACTAAGGAACAAATTGCTGATGGATGGGCAGCAGCATCTATTAGCTCAAGGTTTACATCTTACTGCGATCACCAATCCGTCTGCCAAGCGTGGTGATTATGGCAATATCCCTCTACGATCCTGGCTTGCCAAGGTCTGTTAAGAGGAGGCCCATGTTCAGCAGTGGACGTCAACGGGCTGTTGATGATGATGATGATGAAGTGTATGTAACATTTTTTATTGTCTATGTGAATATGCAATTACGCATTCCCACTGCCGCTGCAGCGTATTCGCGCGCTGGCGGTGGGATATGTGGGACTCGCCCTCTCCATAGCGTGGTATGCGACACTCATACCATGAGGAGAGGACCCTACACCACTAAAACCCCCCGGACACTAGTTCGATCCTCCGTTGGCGGGGGCCGGGTACTGTGTATAAATACCTAAGTTTTAAATAAATTTCATTATTTCATTAAACGATGTATGTCGTTATTCCAGATGGTGGTGAGCGGTAAGATGACGTTGTCGTTGATACAGGACCCACCCCGAGAGACTCCGGAAAGGGACCTCGGTAAGGGTAACCTACCACCAATCTTTCCTTAAGGCTGTCCCGTCCCATTTGGTACTGCCGTTTTGAAGATTAGCCGGAATATACGGACAAACAAACCGACAGACAATTAAATATAGCCTTCATCCTACTAATTTTATAAACGCGGTAGTTTGTAAGTATGGATGGATGTTTGTTACTCTTTCACGAAAAAACTACTGAACGGATTTGGCAGAATTTTTGCGCCGGGATAGGTTATACGCTTGATTAACATATAGGCTACAAAACATCACGCTCCGACCCACTGAAGCAGAGTGACGCAGGTAAAACCGCGGGGCGCAGCTAGTATAATAATAAAGCCCTTTTATTCTGAATTCGCTACAAGTTTGGCTACAGGTTTGGTAATACATATTTTCCAGTCCTGTTCACTATAAAATGTCTCGCAATTCGGCATGCCTCCTGGCATAGGCCTCCTCCAGCTCTATCCACTGAGCTCTGTCTTCTGCAACTCTGGGCCAGAAAGGCTACAAGGTTAGGCGGATATCGTCTTTCCATATTGTTCTCGCGCCCCTTACTTCTGGTGTCCTCTCTTGGGTACCATCAGGCCCCTTTTCACCATTGGGCACACTGGGCACGTGCCCAGGGCCCTGCGATGGTTATGGGCCCTCTAATCCCTACTCCAAACGATTACCGATAGCCACTCTGTCACTTAGGGTGGATTACATTATATTATGTACTCGTCATATCTAATAAAAAGGTAACAATAAAGCTACAACTCTTCATATCTGCGTTCTTTGCAAAAAAAAACTAATTTTGATACTATGGTCATAGGGGCTTCATTATCCTAATGTGCCCAGGGCCTCTTATATGTGAAAGACGAAAGAAGAAATAATCTTTTTTTTTATTGTTACTTTTTACCGTTACAGAGTCGACAGTCGACAGTGATTTCACCACGGCAAGTGGGGTCACGGATAACCCGGAAAATGAAGATGCTGAATCTGAAAATGAAGATGCTGAATCTGACAATGAAAATGCTGAGAATCTGTTTGCTCAGGTACGCGATTTTGTGAATCCTTTTTAGGGATCCGTACCCGAAGGGTAAAAACGGGTCCCTATTACTAAGACTTCGCTATTTGTCTGTCACCCGGCTGTATCCCAAGAACCTATCCCAAGACAGATGAAATTATCACAGATGATGTATTTCTATTGCCGCTATAACAAGCAAAACCAAAAATAAATATTGAAGGGGGGCTCCCAAACAAGAATTTTTGTTTTTTAACTTTTTCGGACCGAGCACGCTTCCTTGCGGCACACCGTAATTAACTTGACACTCACCACTGACAATCTCTCCTATTTTGACGCTCTGAGTACGTTCACTCGGGTTATCCTCAAAGAGTTCGAGTTGTATACCCCTTATTCCAAGTCGTTCCATCTTCCTTATTAAGATGGGAACAGAAACCGTGTCAAAAGCTTTCGCAAGATCTAAAAAGATCCCCAAGACTTTTTAGCCGCCATCCAAGTTAGTGACAATAACGGCACTTGAATATGGTACGGACCCCTTAGATAAATGAACAAAGCGAGTCCGACTCGCACTTGGCCGGTTTTTATTACAACATATCTAGTATATCGAGGGAGGTTCTCGCCCGGCCCGCGCTGGTTGATCTTAATTGTATTTATAATATAGTAAGCGACTATCACATGCCAAAATTTTATTTAATAACATTATTGTTGAAATGTAAAACTAATTCATTAGTCATGATTATTTTTTTCTTTTTTATTTTTATAATCGTTTTATTTGACTTTTAATACGTGCGATCGATTCGTCTACATCACTACATAGTATAAAACAAAGTCGCTTAGTCCGTATATCCCTATGTATGCTTAAATCTTTAAAACTACGCAACGGATTTTGATGCGGTTTTAATAGATAGAGGGATTGAAGAGGAAGGCTTATATGTATAATACATCAGCATTGTACCCGTGCGGAGCCGGGGCGGGTCGCTAGTTTATAATATAATAAGCGACTATTTTTTTAATAACATTATTGTTGAAATGTAAACTAATTCATTAGTTAAGATTATTTATTCTTTTTTTTTTCATTATCATTGTATTTGACTTATAATAAGTAAGATCGATTCGTCTACATTATCAATAAACGCTTTCATTTCATTTCAGCATGTAGAAGGGGATATAATCTACGAGGAGGGTGCATTAGCTGCTATCGTTTCCGATGGAGATAGTGACGTCGAGGAGGGAGAAGTAATTGATTTGGAGTCTGGAGAAGAGTTCGAAGAAGAGGTCGAAGAAGAGATCGAGGAAGAGATTGAGGAAGAAGAAGAAGTGCCAACACAGCAGAAAGCTAAGAAGTGAACTGATAGAGTAAATTTTATCTTTTAATTTTCTGTACCTACTGCATATATGTACGTTATAACATGTACGGCTGTACATTTGTCTAATGAGTAGCTAAAGCCGCGTGGCAACTATAACTATGGAAGACCAGGTAATGTATTTTACTTCAACTATATGTTTCTACAGCTCAGGTACATAAAGTCGGATATGCCATTATACGTCAGAAACATTCGTCGTATGCGCCTCTATCGTGAAATGGCACTTACGACCAAATGCTTCTGAAGTAGTATACACGTCCTTATGCCATGCTGACAAACATTAACTCTTTTATTCAAGAACAACTTAACAATATGAGTTTACTTTCGAATGTAATGTGTCACTTTGATGACTTCTATTACTATAGCAATAGAGATCACTATTAAATATACTGTTACCAATTATGTTATGTCACACTCGAACGTAAGTGTGTCTCTTTTGCACACGCTTGCAATTTGCATGCCGTCCTGTTTACTCTTACGTTTAAATTACTATCTAGGGACAAATCTTGTCTTGACGAAACACCTTTTAACTGTTTTCAAACTCTTGTTGTTCTTGTATATTGAGCTTAGGACGATTCATGGATTCCCACTTACAACTTTAGGATATATCGTATTAAAATATATGTCAGTAGTGCTACAGGAAATTAGTTTTTAATATTAATGTACTTACAGTTTATTTTATTGTGTTTTGTGACTTTGTTGACCGTTAATAGGACTATTTGGTGACTGGATTTCGTTACTAATACTTTTTTACACATAATATAGGTATAACATTTATTTATACTGTACATTGTTTACTTGTTAATATCTGTGTACCTAAATAAAATACACATTAATAAGATCGTCGCGTCGGGCGTCGGACCTGTGATCTTGTGGTCGCCAGTTCGATCCCCAACCATTGCACTAACGACGTGAACCCACTCGTAACACAAGCATTTTAGCTTAGCACGAGGGGTTAACAAGAATACTAGTAAACTGTAAAACTTTGCTATTAATCCTTTTTATTAAGAAAAAGAACTATAAGGAGTTAAATTATTTTGATGATGTTTTTTTATAATTAATTACTTCTATATTTTTTTAATTTTGAATGTTTTTTTATGGTGTCAGGGCTTAATTTAAACTTGAAACTTGTCACTATTTTATACGTTTTGGTTTTATGGAAGATAATATATTTATTCCATAAAACCTTTAATTTATCAATGTAACAGAGTCACAAAACTAACATTATAAGCATCAAACAATTATTATTAACCACTTTATAAAATAATTCTGTATTTATTATGTTCAACCGCTTCTTTTTGTCTCAATTTTCAATTTTAAAAGTGAAGATGTACATTTTATTGAAAGTTTTATGCTTTTGAAGTTTTTTCTACTATTGTCTTTGATCGTATAGTTTTTGATCACAGTTAGATATGGCAAACTAAAATGAGCTTTCTCTCAATAAACATAAGAACCATTTAACCAAACTTTAGTAATGGTTTTGTGTTATATTTTTTTACCTACAGTGAAGTTCGAAATGACTTAATACATTTTTGAATATCATCGAGAATAAAATGATTAAGATTATCGTATTTTTGTTTGTCATGTCTAACTAATGTTACATTATTTGTGGGGTAAATACGAATTTAATGAATTTCAGTGTTCGATCATTTGTGCCAAATATTTCTTCCCGCTTTTTAGCGTATGATTCAATGTAATTTACTTCCAGATAAATAAACTTAGCCAAATAAATGTATCATGTACTTTAACTTCTACAATTTTACTCTTAATGTCTACTTAAACATTAATATAATGCACACTTCTATTGGCTCATTGGTTGGTGTCCAGTGTAATGACTATGAAGAATTTATCTTAAAAAAAATCAATCTTTAAAATATTGGGAATATTTAAATTGAAAATGTCTAGTAGACTAATTTATTTATGGTTATAGGCTCAATTTTTTAATCTTTTTATTTACTGTTATTTGACAGTAAGTGTACCAGTAGGATATAGTAACGCCCCAAATATATAATATGTGTCTTGTAATATTAGAATCATACGAAAGCCGAATAGAAAAATGTGAAACTACCCCCATCTTGCGGACGTTTTCGGAACTAATCATTCCACTAACCATCTTGATTTCAGTTGTGTGTAAGTGGCGCCCTCAATGATGTAGATTCATATTTTTTTAAGCGGAATATAATAAATTTTGCACTGGTGTGGGTTTAAATAGTTGTAATATTGCATTTAAGGAATAAAGTGGCAATTTTATTTATTTATTTACTTTCTTTAGAGCTGAAAATGGAAATTTTAGTAGATAGATTTACTGTAACTGCTGTTAGACATACTAAATTGTTATGTTATGTATAAAAAGACAATGATCCGGTTATCAGTGTATTTCTCATTTCAATGGTTATAGTATAAAATATTGTTTATTTAATAATTTAACATTTATTATAGCATTTTCGTTGTTATGCTTACATATGTTTTTTAGTTGTAAGGGAATAAATTAACTCAAACTAGATTGTGTATTTAATTTTAATCAACATTTTGCTACCTTTTCCTATTTTTTTTTACCTATCCTTGTTGAAACGGTGGGTAACTTAAATGGACAGAGGGTATGTTTAGAATTGATTGGTTTTGATCTTAATAACAAGTACTTATCTAAAGTTCAAAATATGGTTCTATATTCCCTCTGTCCCTTTCAAGGGTTAATCCTTACCTTATTCGCAGCCATCTCTTTAATTCAGCCGTTTAATTGGAAGGTTAGGCCGTTAATTGAACGCTGACATTTGATTGAATGTCTAGGACAATCTTTGATTGAATTAACATAATTTATCGAGGAAGGCTTTATTTAATTATGAAGCTTCCACTATAACGGGAGTTACGCGGTGGATACTGCCCTCGGATAGGTTGGTCGCGTAAGTTATTATTAGGCAATGAAGTTGAATTGGATTTAATATTAAATAAAGGATAAAAAAATGACATAATCACCATTTTTTATTGAGTAACATTTAAATAAAGTAAAATTACAAGATTTTATTTACATTCTACTAGCTTCCATTCCATTTGTTGACTCCTTAGTTAGAACCTGGAAAAAATAATTAATCAGTATTAGTAAATATTGATATTGCCGATAAGATTCGTATGTTAGTTACTTGTCTAATCAATTAAAGACGTGAGTGGATGAAGGTGATATGTCACATTTTCGAGTTTTTGTGTTTTTTTTTGCATAGATGAAGGTGATATGTCAATACAATACGACTACAGATCTTAAACCGTCCATTTAAGGCTTTATGAGACAACTACATTCATCTTAGCTCCTCATTTTCAATATGTAAACTTGCAGAAAAAGTTTACTTTTGTTTAAGAAAAAAGGAGTAATGTCAAGATTTTTTTTCAAATTAAATAATAAAAAATATAAATTTGTTTGGTTGCTTCCATACCATTAATATTTCAGGTTATTTACCCAACTTGGCATCATAGTTTAATACAAACAGTAGTTTTGTAGCAACTTATATCAAAAAATAAAAGTGAGACTT
Organism: Nycteola revayana; assembly: GCA_947037095.2. NCBI lineage: Eukaryota > Metazoa > Arthropoda > Insecta > Lepidoptera > Nolidae > Nycteola > Nycteola revayana. The sequence goes on along the minus strand of OX344857.2, from coordinate 18,458,895 downwards.
TAACTTCGATTTACTCTAAATTTAAATTATGTGACTTATCACCTTCATCCACTCACGTCTTCAATTAATAAAAATATTTTTTAAATTTATTCACTCCAATTTGGATGTGATGTTCCACAGGAATGTGAACTTAATGGGTAAGAGGGTTCGGATCGGATTCGGATCGGACGTAGTGCGAAACTGCTCTTAAAAGAGCAGATTTTTTTTCAGATGGATATTAAGTATGTAGCTTGCCAGGAGGCTTTTGTTACTTCACCAAGCAAAAAAGTTAGTAAATGGTTTAAAAACTACAAACTAAGCAACCTGTGCAAGAACATAACCCTCGGGACTTGACCTTGGCTCAGGGTGGTTGCTGGAGGTGCAATTGAGGGATCATGTGCTTTATGATGCTTTCTTTACTTGTAGTAGTTCTGGATGTGGTAACTCAGAGAAGAATTGGCAAGAAACTCGTAGGATTTATTTTTATATGTTTTTTTTTAAGTTGGTTTGTATTGGTAGAACAGACTAGTGTTGCCTATTGATAGTCGACTATCAATATACTATTGATAGTTGACGTCATATCAATAGTATTGATAGTATCAATACTATTGAAGACCAATTTATGTTTAGGAGCAATGCTATTGATAGTATCGATAGCAACAGTGACACAACATAAGCTATAATTGGGAAAGGATACTATTGGCGGTTATTAAACTATCGATAGTATAATACTATCAATAGTTTTACAAACTATCAATAGTATTGATAGTTTTAATCAAGTAATACAACGATACTATCGATAATATCGATTATATTGATCGTTAATATCGATAGTATCAATATTTAAAAATATTGATACTATCGATATTATTATAATGTAATAGTATCGATTCTATTGCTTCCAATCAATAGTATTCATTAATTTCAGCACTAACAATATTGTTACTAGTTTTCGAGGTCATCTATCGTTAGCGAAACTATCGATAGTTGGGCAACTCTAGAACAGACAGGTATGTTTGATCAACAGTTACTAGGAACACATCAATCATACCATAGAAGCATAGGTCTACCATAGAAGCAGGACCAATGTACTGTATTCCGAAGTATTTGGTTGTAAGTAGGAGTTTATGATAAAGGCACATTTATGACACATGTTTCTGACATAATTATAATGGCACATTGGACCTTACACTTCTGAGCTCTAGAAGTGTTAATATGCTACACTGTCCCAGTAGGCTTGTAGTGCATTGTTTTAGTTGCATTAATGTATGTTTTAAACTTTTCTTTACTTTGATGATATATTATTTTGTACAATGTTTACAAGCTAAAATAAAAATGAATCACAAAAATGTATGGACTTGCATAACTTGAGAACAATTGACCAATTTGGTTATTTACTTTATTATTGTTTTAATCTATAATTGCACTTCTAAAGTTGATAAACTCTTATGAGATATTTACATACAATATGTACCTTTAATTGCAAAAACTTTCAATTTGTTTACTTTAAACTCTTGAAGTAATAGTTTATTTTTTTAACTTTACATATCGTCGGTGATATTGCAATACCGCGTATGTGACAGTTGCTACTAAGGTGTGATTTCATATGTCAAGAAATATGTTTTTTCTTTATCTTTTAGGGCAAAAAATATAATTTACTATATTTGATTTCAACCTCATAAGCTATTGTCACTTACGCCGTATTGCAATATCACCGATGATATGCAATAGCAGCTTGTTAATAATAATAATACAACAAAAAATTTAAAGATATGTAAAGTAATGAGATTCCATACCTGTGGTCCAGTTCTTGAGTTCAGGAATGTCCTTCACCATAGTCCAGTCGTGTCTAACAGACTGGATGGTCTTTGTAGCCTGAACGGGGACAGGGTAGAAGTCCCAATTATTATCTATTGAGTTCTTCTTAATTCCGGCAACAAACCCTAATATTAACATAGCCGGTAATGCGATGACGGGCGCTCTCTGCCAAGCGCTTAAGATACTTCCAGCTACTGCGCCTCCCAGGAAATAATTGATGCCATCATTTTTGCCTCGGATGTTCTGCATAGCATTTGCTGTAACAGTAAATCCTGCAGCCATTCCAACCATAGGGCCCATGTACCAGCCGAACCTTCCAACGGTGCTAGCCAAACCCCTGGGATGAGAGTACATGAGGACGTCCATGGTTGCTAAGCCCAAGCCTGCCACTGCAGCCCATTTGGACACCGCAATTGTCTTCATAAAGATATCCTGCCCTTCGGGCGTGTCGAGGTATTTGTATTTAAATAGATCGTTCATTTTTGAAAACTGAAAAATAGTTTTTTGCAAAATAGTTACACAACACAGTGTGTGAACTGTCAAATTGCCTGTTAAAAGGAGTGCGCGAATGTTGGTATAAATAATAATAAAATCGTTATATTGATAATAACTTTCTACAATAAACTACAACACAGCACTATTCGATTATAAAATTAATATTTGAAGAAATAATGTTAAAAATATCTAATAGACGATTTTAATATGTTAGTATTCTTATAAATAAATAACTTTTTGGGACAATCTTCGTAAATGCATATTTTTTTATGGGAGGTATTAATTTTCGGACATGTTAAATTGAATATTGCCAGTGGCGGATTTACCAGCAGGCCAAGTAGTCTGAAGCCTAAAGCGATCAGAATTTAGGCAAACATTTTTATCTTATAGCAAAAAAAATCTTAACGTCTAAAATGCTCGATGGTAATAGGTAGTTTCAGTAGTTCAAAAGTAATAGGGGCGGCAAAATTTTAATAGCCTCCTGACGGCAAAAGTGTAAGTTCGCCACTGAATATTGCCTTATATTTTAGAAAGTTTAAAGAAGTTTTCTTCTTGTGTATAAACTTTAAAATTTAACATCAAGACAAATAGAATAGGTAAATTAAAATAAATGACTCAGCATCGTATTTTTCATTTCGTTTTCATTTCAAGAATGATTTTATTTTTCCGATGGTAACTGACCGTATGATAATATATTTTTTTATAGGAACGCTTCCGATGCCATTTCTTGTTTTCGACAGTCCAGATTCCGTCATTAGTGTCAAAAGTATCAAAAATGGCGGCGGACGGTGACGAAGTGATAAGTGATCAGGAAAAAGTCAGAATTGCCTCTGATTTTATATTACATTCTCCACCAGGTGAATTTAACGAAGTGTTCAATGATGTAAGGGTACTACTAAATAATGACACCCTTCTCAAGGAGGGTGCGAGCGGCGCTTTCGCGCAATACAATAAGGATCAACTGACTCCCGTACGCCTCGAAGGCTCGGAGTTGCACACGCTCATCACCGATCACAACGAGCTCGGTGGTGGCAGATTCTTTGATCCGCGCTCCAAGCGCTCTTTCAAGTTCGATCATTTACGCAAAGAGGCCGCGGACTACGAGCCTTACGAACCCGACCGAGTGGCGGAACAGTGGCGATCGGCCCTCGACGAGGAGCTGACGGCGTACGTGGCCGCGCACTTCAAGCACGGTGCCAGCCTGGTGGTCGGGCGCGCCCTGGACTCGGGCGCCGTGCAGCTGGTGGCCTGCATCGAGGACCACCAGTTCCAGCCCAAGAACTACTGGAACGGGCGGTGGCGCTCGGTGTGGTCGCTGACGGTGGGCGGTGGTGGCCCGGCCGAGCTGCGCGGCATGCTGCGGGTGCAGGTGCACTACTACGAGGACGGGAACGTGCAGCTCGTCAGCTCCAAGGAGGTGCGCGCGCCCATCGCGGCCGCCGGAGAGGCCGCCACGGCCAAGGAGTTCGTGCGGCTTGTGTGTGACGCGGAGAACGCGTACCAGACTGCCATCTCCGACAACTACAAGACCATGAGCGACACCACGTTCAAGGCGCTCCGGCGCCAGCTGCCCGTGATGCGTACGAAGGTGGACTGGGCGCGGCTCGTGTCGTACACGATCGGGAAGGAGCTCAAGAGCCAATGATGTCCCGCCGCTGCGCTCTGAGCCGCAGCGGCCGCTCCACGCCTGTACATATTCGCGTAAGAGTAAATCTTGTTCAAATGTTTACGGGCGCCGGGGCGACGCCGTTGCGCCCCGGCGCGTATTTATCTATGAATATATAGAGAAATCGCTATTGTAACTGTTAAATTTTATTGCATTTTGTTACACTCAGTACGGAATGGTTATTATTGAATAGCGAAGTGTCTGAATGTGGCTTCATTTTGGACAGTGCACTCTCTTATTCTTAAGAGATTGAATCAACAAGTTTGTGTCCATTTTGTTGGTAGTGATGAAATTATACGGAATTACATTGTACTTAGGTGTGGTACTTGTGACCGGACGACAAACTTCAACAGTTTATTTATTTGCTCTGGGATGATTGTTGTTGTGTAAGCAATATGATGACTGTTGATCATTGATTTAGCTTATTGTGATGATTTGAAGGATGCATGTCAATTACAATAAGATTATTATAATAAAATTACCAAAATACCTAATAATTATGGATGTTAAACTTAACTCACACATGTAATATGAATCTATAAGTCCATCCAACTCTATTTTGTTTAATAAACAGTATTATTTCTTGGATATTGCTTGCATAACAGAGTATTATATGATAAATTGGTCAGAAACGGTACATGAAAGGTCTCCTATGGTGCATTTAATTGTAGTTAATTTAACTAAATGTCCACGTAGCTTTAAAGCAGCGTCTATGAGTGTAAAGCACAATATATTCAATATTTTTCAATCTACAATAAATCTGGGAATGTTGCTCAAAAAGTAACTAATGCAGTGAAAGAAAATTTAAAATTAGAAAATTATTGTCCATATTATGGCTTTGAGAGTGAGGATTATGCGTAAATTTTTTTTTATATAATGTGTAATAATTGTAATGCCAATAAGAATTATTTTGTAATTATTATAATTATTATTTTAATAAAGAACGTACATTAAATCCAAGATAATGTATGATTGGATTCATTTCAATAAAAATATATATTAAAATGTTGCTAACATCTGTTTTCTTTTTATTTTTAACGCAAAAAATATGTAGGTCAAGGTTTATTGTTGTTGCAGCTCATGTGTAACGTTCTATTATGAAATATTTAAATGTAATTGCTGAAAGTTATATGAGCGACTGATGACATGAGGAAAACGTTAATGAAATCGTAATATGGTACAAACATGACTAATAGAAGTTGAATGTGGTATATTTAGATCTTCCATTTTGTTTTACCTCTAGATAAATTTGAAATAATATTTATAAGGATTTAGTGAACTGTGAAATGGAATGATAGAATATTTATATATTGCAGTTCTATTATTATTAAAAAGTTAGCATTACAATATTCCAAAACTACAATAATAAATTATCTAAATTAAAAATAAATAAACTAGGTATTTTAAAAGTTAAAGTTACCTATTATAAATGCGAAAGATAGTGAGTTTACAATATAAATGGATGTTAGTTATTCCATCTCGCAAAGACAGAATGGATTGTAATAAAATGTTACCATAATAAAGGCAATACATCAAAATACCACATATATCAACGCGAAAGTTTGTAAGTATGGATGTATGGATGTTTGTTACTCTTGAACGCCAAAACTACTGAATGGAATTGCTTGAAATTTTGCACCGGGATAGGATATACACTGGATTCACATATAGACTACAAAACATAAAGCTCTGACCCACTGCAGCAGAGTTACGCGGGTAAAACCGCGGGGCGCAGCTACTACACTATATTTAATTATGAAGCGGCATAGCTCCTGGCTATGTCGCTGCGAATAAACTATTAAATTGAGAAATGATTGAAAATGCAATTCCTAAAGTATTGAATTTCATAGATAAGGTTTTTGGGGGCCACAATCTGGAGTAAATTGTACTAAGACTATAGTGCCATGCGATTTTGTTGTGAATCTCTAGAACATTGATATTTAAAAAGAAAGTTTTTGGAAGTGTGGCCTAGATATAGTTTGCATAAAATTAATTAAAACTGCAATTTGAGTGCAGTGATGTAATTAGTTATTGCAATTATATCATCATATGTTTAACCAACCTCGGCATGTTGGTATCATTGCAAGCTCAATTGTTTTTTGAGAATTATACTGGCCTACTGACCATAGTGTTGTGAGCCATAGATGTAGGCCCCATAACAACTTTTTCGAGAGGCCCTGTAGTCCCTAAAATTTCTAGTCTATTATCATTGATACGGCGCTAGTTAAGCCCAATACATAGACGTGCCGACTTTTTCTCTTCTTCTGTGACTTCTTCTCTAGAAAAATACAATCTTTTTACCGCGCACGACCTCTCTGTGGAATCAATTAAAAGCGGAGGTATTTCCGATCCGGTATGACATGGCAACCTTCAAGAAGCGAGCCTATTCCTTTCTTAAAGGCCGGCAACGCACTTGCGACTCCTCCGGTGTTGCGCGTGTACATGGGCGGCGGTGATCACTTACCATCAGGTGAACCACTTGATCGTTTGCCTCACGCTTCTATATAAAAAAAAAATCTACCTACAGAAATATTTTAGGTTTACTTACAGTTTAGTAATGCAGTATTACCTGCTTTAGAATGCTGTATTAATGAGTCTCAACACTCCTCTCCATCAAATCTCCTCTTTTTAATATAAGAAGTGTTAATTTTAGCTATAACATTTATATCAAGTTTCATCCACTTCCATTAAGCCATTTTCATTATCATCCTTAGCCCGTACCTATAACGTCCACTGCTGAACATCGGCCTCCTTCTGAGGGAGGGTATTTGCCATAGTCACTACGCTTGGCAGGCGGGTAAGTGACCGCAGTAGTATGTTGGTCCAACAACACACAAGAAAACGCTGATGATGATGTTATAACGGCTTAAAACGTGCTTTCCGAGGCACGGAGAGTAGTCCCTTAACAACCAGACTCGGAAAGAAAGCTTGTTGTCGTTATGAAGCCGTTTTAGCATGCAAGAAACAAATGCGAAACCGTAAAACCTTCAATATATTTACGTATTATCTTAAAGATATTTTTATTAATTTAATTCAAACTGCATTATCAATATAAATACAGATACCTACTGTAATATGTATATTTTAAAAAAGTGGCCAAACATTACTGATAACATCTATATACATATGTATGTAATACGATAAACCTATGACTCATGAGCCGCGGTGACTAAAACGAAACTTGCGATGGCTAATTTTGTGCGCTTTCCAATCAACTGACCGGGTTTTCTATTTCGCATATAATATCACGCTAGTTTACCTTGAGGGGTGGGTAGGGATGGCTTTGACACTTTAAATTAGGGAAAGTACTCGAGTTTTGATAGATTATTTTGTTTACAACTTTAATGGGCATTTAAAAAAAATACGATATTGTCCGGAGGGAATTGCTTTTGTTACGCATACCCTCCACTGCCGAGGCGTTCCTGCTCCGGCGGTATGTGGGTCTTGTCCTCTCGATGGCGGTGGTATGTTAGTTACACTACGAGGAGGGGCCCCCATCCACTAAAACCCTGCGTCTGCCGTTAGTGAGTGGCACAGGAAACTGGACATGGTATTCTTCGACACCGGCGGCGTGTTTACTCGGCCTAGGTGCCTGTTATTTTTTATTTTGTTTTAATTAGTGCTTAACGACATTCTGATGTCTAATTCTGGACCGGGCTAAACACGTAGGTTGTTTACATGTTCGTGGTATTTGTCTCATGCCTCGGAGTGCATGCAAACCGGTCTGGCACCTGTAGCTAGACCTACAGGTAGCGGTGTAGATCCAAGTGTTAGGTGTGGTGTGTAGTGCAACTTACCTATGATTTCGTGCAATTATGTTATAGTAAAAAAGAGGTAGATACGGCATCCCAGCTTGCAAAATGGCACCACGAAACTGATCTAATTGGCACACTTGAACGTATGTCTGACAGACAACAAATTAGCGTGTGCAAAAACGAGACAGACAATGTCCGTCTCGTTTTGCATGCTGTGCTGTTTACTCTATTTAACGTATCTTCCTTTTTTATACAACATTATTGAACGAGTGTATGAAAATTACTATGTGATTTTTAGGCTGGTGTCCCACTGAAAGACGAAAGTAAGGGAATAGAATATACAGCAGTGGTTCCCAACAGTTGGTCCGTCCCAAAGCTGCAAATATTACGTCACAGCAAAATATCTATTCACTGAACATAGTATTTCATAACGTACAGTAGTTATTGTAATATATTGTTAATTTTAGGGTGATTATGCAAAACAGGTGGTCCGTGATGAGATTTATATTTTTTTTGTAAAATGGTCTTTCATTGCTTTAAGGTTGGGAACCACTGGTAGGTATAGAGAATGCACGCGTAGTCGGTGATACTGTAGTAAAGCGTAAGTGACAATAGATAATCGGCTCTAGCCGATATGAGGGAGGATATGCTGAGGATTCTTAAGAATTGGAAATCTACTGCAAGGCTGTAATGCGGTTATACTATGAGGTAAGGCATTAAATATCGTAAATCGTTAAGTAGGTATTAATTTTGATGACTGCGATGTTATGCACCGGTGGCTCAGTGGTTACGGAAGTTGCTTCTGAGACCTGGTGTTCTGGGTTCGATTCCCACCCGAGACAATTATTTGTGTGAACCACAAATAGTTGTTCTGAGTCTGGGTGTTCTTTGTGTCCGTGAAATGAATGTTTGTAAAGTCCCCCCGCGACACAGGGATTTATTTCCCTAGTGCGGGAGTTGTCTTTTTAAATAAATAAATAAAAAAAAAGGTACGTCGTCAAAAGGCAAAAAAATTACCAGAATGTTTTGTCGGGACTAAAGCGATGCAAACAGACATTTCAATTTTATTTATTTGTATAGAAGATACTTAGGTACTTGTAAAATAAATGAGATTGGGTTTTTTTATAATATGTAGGTACTTATAAAAAGCCCCAACCTCACAATATTATAAAAATTTCATTAAAAAAAAAACTCACGACGAGCCTTGCATTTAGAATAAGTAGGTATTGTACCTAGTTATTTAAAATGTCTCACTAGGTACCTTGATAAATCATCATAACATCATTAGGTATAGTTAATTATCTACGTGATGTCATAAGGAATGTCATTGCGTGATTCAGGTGAATGGCCGGTTGAGTCACAGTTAACATGTAAATATCTCGATTGGTTATGGATGAAGTCAATACATTATCTTGCTGGGAGTATGTTTGAAATAGCCACGAAGCTTTAGCTACTTCACCGGGTATAAACGCGAGCAGTACTCCAGCCTAATAAATGGTTTAAAAACTACAAACCAAGCAACCTGCGCAAGAGGGTACACTGTGAATGATTATTCGTTTTATTCCTCAACCCTGCATCACAATTTCCCGGTTGGCGGTAGACAATTTATAATCTGAAAATATATTGGACTGGAGTCATTGTTTTTATTACCTATGTAGTTAGTTGTGCGAGTTCAACGAATTGGTTGTAAGTAAGTAGTATTCGTGACGGAAGTGAGATAAATTGGTAAATGGGCCGCATTTTATCTGCCGTCGAAGCTATTTGTATACTCGTCGAGTCTCTTTAGTTGTTGGAATGTTTTGAACTCGCTGCTATTTAATTATATAAGTGTTTTAGTAGTTGTGGATCGTGGCTTCGTGTGATTCGTTTTGGCTTATGTTTAACTTACCATCAGAAATAGTAAAAATGATCACCAAAATTAAACCCGCATTTTAATGTAAAATTGTAACCAACGTTTTAACATTTCGCTATCGTATTTAAGCAAAATGACTCCAAATAAATCATTGTTAACCCAAAAGTAGTAAATGATCACCAAAAGTACCTAAATGTTTTACTAATTTACTATACGGTTCTGGCACTCGCCGGCCGCTGCCGCGGCACCGCTCGCTTCGCTCGCTCGGCTCGTGCGTTGTATGGCCGCAGCTCTAACCTAACCTAACCGATTGTCATTTTTCATTGATTTTATTAAGGTAGAAATAGCGCAATAATTTGCTCGCTAAGATTTGGTGATCATTAACTACATTTGGTGTTCGCATACAATTTGAAGTGCAGTCGTGACTAAAATAGCTAGTACTATTATAATTTTAGACTTTATTTTTCTGGTGTCAAGTATATATTTTTGGTGGTCATTATATTTTATCCCATTCGTTTTAGGGAAAGTCAAAAGGGGTCAAAATCCTTCAGGGTTCAAATCAAAACCTAACCTAACTAAGTATCTAATTTCCCGCTGCAAAAGTAGCCTGTTAAATTCTTCAGCTGTTTGAATTTATTTAGACAATATATTAAGGCCAGTGGCGTAGCAACCACCGTTATAAAGATAGGGGGCCCCGTACCACAGTGGCGAGCAACCTGCAAAGCTTTTTAAAGTCCCCTCTGTTTGAACGTTAAGAAGTCTACTCTAAGCATCTCGATTTCATCATTTTCAAGTATCTATATCTGTACATGGTTAGGTTAGGTTAGAAAGATCAAAAGCAATGAATTCTAAACATACCTACTTCCCGTTAAAGGGTTAAAGGTGTTTTACTTAGAATAGTGTCCGCCAGAGTTTACCTGAGAGCTCTTTAGGCTACGGCCTTCATTAGGGTTATTCCACGTCTCTATCCAAAACAACACTGTAGCTGACTGACTGATTTGTAAGACATCGCACAATCTAAGACGTTAGAAATATGAAAATACAGGTAGGTACTTCTTAGTTATCTGGACGAGCAGTAAGAAAGGATTTTTACAAATGCAACCCCCAAAGGGTTCAGGATTTACGTTTGTATGGAGACATTAAAATCTTCTAAAACAAAATATAGAATCTGTTTTCAATGGTCACAATCTTTTGGGAATGGGTATTCTCTAATTTAAAAAGACAAAATATCTAGTGTTAATTCCGCTAAAATTGTGTCTATATGCTGTAATGCAATTTTTGCACCACCCTCCCGCCCGCAAAAATTATGCACATGCAGGAAGGAAAAATAAAACGTGCAAAAATACAATCACCAGCCAAAGACCCGACACGTGTTTCGCTCCTCCACGGAGCATCATCAGGGTGATGTTAACTACTCGAACGCTAGTGCGCAAAAAATGGGTATTCTCTAAATTCTAAGCAAGCCTTTTAAATGTTTTAACAAAGGGATGGTCCCTTATATAGCACACGCAGATCGACTGAGATCGATGTATTTATTTATTATTACATGAAGCCGTGGCTTCTAACAAGATTAGCAACTTAATAATTAAAATGCCGTCGTGAGCTAATTGAGCGATCGATTGCGAAGTAGTTAATAATCGAATGAAATAGTCATAGGGAATATTTTATTCTATAAATAAATAATGGGAAATAATAACCACATCTAAATTCATATAAAATATAATTCATATTAAATGTTGTTTATTCACAGCCTAAATAAAATTAATATGACAGATGATTTACAAAATAAATTACTATTACATTACAAAAAAACTTAAATATTAATTGATGTTAAACGTTTACGTAAATGTTTAGAGTCCCTAAAATATAAATAATGTTAAACCTACTTAAATTCTATTTATTAAACTTATCAACAATATTTATGTAGTTGAAAGTGCTGTAAAAACATACATGATAATTTATTTCAGCCTTTTAAGCTAATTACTCCACGTGGTTTCTAGCTTAGATAAGACCACCCCATGTCTTTCTATAGGTGCCGTAAGAGGCGACTAAGGGCATACAGTTCACGGATGGGCAGCAGCATCTATCAGCTCGATGTGAGTTACCATCTTACTGCGATTATTAATACGCCTATCAAGCGTTGGTAAATATGGCAATATCCCTCAACGAATCTGGCTTGCCAAGGTCTGTTGAGAGGAAGGCCCATGTTCAGCCGTGGACGTTAACGAGCGGTTGAAGACTTCGACACTAGGACCGTGGTAGACCAAAAATATATCTTCGATCGAGGTGAAAAGGAATTCAGGGATAAAAATGAACGAATATGTTGATATCAAAACATGGATAAGTCTGCTATTATAACTGGCCCTAGCTACAAACTAATTTATAATATTAAGTAGGTGGTAGAATTAAATAATATAATAATTATGTACCTATTAGATGTCAAAAGTATTTAAAAGATTCTGAATGTTATACGTATGTACATTTTGAATATCTTTGACGAGAGCAACCAATTTTGATAGCACCAATAAATAATAAATAATTATAGATTAAACTTAAAATAAACATATTGTTTCAATAATAAAACACTTCAATTGATTTTCGTCATTAATCTAAATTAAAAAGACAAAATATCTAGTGTAAATTCCGCTCAAAAATGTGTCAATAGTGGTCATTTTTGCATATTGTGCATTATGTTTGTGCGGGCGGGAGATGCAAAAAGTGCATTCCAGCATTTAGACACATTTTTAGTGGCTTAGTGGTTTAGCACCATACCTATACATAACGTAATTTATTACTGTTCATTATAATTAATAGGTACCTATTTAATTACTAAACTCGTACATTAAGTATAATTTAAGTCACTTGATATGATACTAGAATATTCCTTATAAATTAATATTACTCCTATATTCTAACCTATATTAGATAATTCATTTGTGTATAAGTATTTAATTAAATGCAACAAAATAAGTTCATGTAACAACACGGCACCACAAATTTGCAGTCAGAATTTCCTGAACGTTAGAAAATTCAGACTAAAAATCCATATTATGATTTAGCAAATCACTCACATATACATATCTATAAATACTAATCATATCATATTCTAGAGCTTAGAAAGTTAGAAGCATAAAGACAGATGTCTATTAGACCCTACACCACTAAAACCTCCCGGACACTTCTTCGATCCGCCGTTGGCGGGGGCCGGGTACGCATAATATAATACTTCAGAAGAATTTGGTCGTAAGTGCTGGTTTAAGATAAAGGCACATACGACGAATGCTTCTGACGTATAATGGTCAGGGCCATCTTTCACCTATTAGAGCCCTGAGCACATTAGGATAGTGGAGAAAAAAAAAAAACTAATTTACTCTGGTCATAGTAAATTACTTTTTTTTTTTAATGCATTTATGAAAAGTTTAAGCTTTATTTTTTCTTTTTTATGATGACATTAGATATGATGAGTAGATAACATAACGTAATCCACACTAAGCAATTACGATTAGTCCATAGAGTGGCTGTCGGTTATCGTTTGGAGTAGGGACTAGGGGGCCCTAAACCATCGCGGGGCCCAGTGTGCCCAGTGGGGAAGAGGGGCCTGATAATGGCACATCCGACCTTATGCTTCTGAGCTCTAGATATGTAAACGAACAACGTCGGGTATTATAAGGAACCTTTTAATAATGCATATTAAATGAAAATAATAGCAGAGCCACTGTTAATGTAACCTCCAGTGACTCCTATGTCTATAGTGTAGTATTTGTGTAGTTTATAGTAGAATAGTCTTTACAACCTCCGTAGCGTAGCGGTATTTGGCTCGCTTTAAATCTCAGAGCTCGTGGGTACGATCCCCACGCCGGACAAGAAATATTTGTGTTAATTCTAAGATTTCTTTCCGGGTCTGGTTGGTTGAGCCTTCACAATAGAGGGGCCCTCTATTTTGGAGGCCCCGGGGCATTTGCCCTGGATGCTCTCCCTTAAATCTGGCATTGAGTGAAAATCTTATATTTCATATTAATAAAAATATGTCCTCAAATTATCTTGTCTGGGAATATATATTGGCTGTACAGGCGTAAAATATCGTCGATTAAACACATTATCATCATATCTATAGTAAGAGTATGGACCACGAGGAGTATAGACACTCTGTAGTCTTCTAAAATCATTTGGAGGTCTCACAAAGTCAGGTGGAGGTAACACAACGGTTGGGACTGGCCCTTCCATGCCTGTCGGGACCTCTAAATCCTTTTCAGAATCAATAACATGAAAACTTGAAAGATTTGGATTATCTACTTTTATATTACTAGGTTTGAAACCCGTATCCGGATTCATTGATCCTGGTATATCGTATCTTGTATCTTCAGCAACAATTTTCTCGGAAATTATAGGTTTCGTTGTAGCAATTTCAACGTTTCCAAATTTAGAATTGTTATTAATATATTGCTCATTATTAACAGAAGATTCAATTTCTTGATCATTTTTAATGAACGTGTCAGACTTAATATTTCCTTGATTTTTGTCGTGAATGTATTGCTTTGTATCACAAGGATTTTCATTAGCGCTTGTATTTAAAATTATTTCAGTTGGTGGTATTAAATTATTAACCGAATTATATTTAGGTACTTTGAGATCTAATTCCGATTTTATATTATTACCACTTAAATCTTGATTTTGATCCATTGGTTTATTATATTGGAATCTGTTGTTTGTTAATGCATCATTTGTATTTAGAATACTTCTAGAGTCAGTAGTTTTTAATTGTTCAACTTCAAGTCTTTCTTTTACTTTCTCCTTTTTGGTCAGATTTTCGTACAATGGGTCTTCAAGAGGAATTATACCATCAGGAATATCTTCGTAAGAAAAGTCGTGGTTTATGAGAATCTCGCCACTGTCCAGGGATCTGGATTTGGCGAACAGATTATCTGATGACTCATATGGGTTGTTATTGTGGCCAATTCTGGGTGGACAGTCTTCAGGGATAGTAAATACCTGTAAAGAATGTTAAATGAATAAGTGAAAAATGGAATAATAAGCCCTTATTTATTAACTCGTAGACATTTTTTTATTCTGTGACATAGACTATGGTCTAACAAACCAATGCACGCGCCGCAATAATTTGAGTACATCACTATGAACCAATGCTATATATGAATTTGTATAGTCTCAATATCATCATCAAAATAATTTTAATTGCATGTCTATGGTTTTATTAAATATTTCGTAAGAAAAATGGCACGTTCATGCTTTGGGTTCATGCGTTTGGGTTTATCATCCCTGTCTTAACTCAACAAAATCAACAGTCTAATCAAAGTTTGAGTTTCAAGATATCTTGAATTATATTTTATTCATTTTTGCAGCGATTTATTGTAGAATAAGGAATTAATGAATTATCTTTTTATAGAAAAATGGTTGATATCTTAACAAATTTCTTAGTCAAATTGCCTTACCTGTGTATCATTCACCGACGGATTATAATAATCCTGAACTCTAGCGTATGCAGGTTTGGTCTTGGTCTTCGGTCCAACTGCATGTATATTGTAACACTGGTGTCCTCCACGATCAGTGGTGTCGCTACCGTCGCGAGTTGCCAAGTAGAAGGTAGCTCGAGTGTTGGAGGGAGTGAGCTCTATGCGCCGGAGCACTGAAACGAGCGAGATGAAGTTAAATACATATTTTTAGATTATTTTACGTGGTGACGATGCGTCCTTATCGCCGTACGCCGTACGATCAGCGGCTGTGATTATATAAGGGACGTGCCGCGCTCTCTTAACCGCAGCATGAGAGGCTGCGGTCGCCACCGGACACCAGCCTCCTACCATCCGGACTGGACACGCGCCGAGCCTGCTTCTCTCGCTGCCGTTACCATCTACCTGAGGCGTCAGCGAGAACACTACCATCCAGCTTCCTAAAAAGTATGTGTTTTGTGACTAGCTATCTAGTCATCTGCTCAAACCGAGTCCTAGAACGTGCCCCCCTTATTTGTCTAAATATGGTTAATCTTCTAATCTAATTAAATGTAAATGTTAGCTACCTAATTAATAATAAACTATTATATAGTGTACCGAGTGATCTGTTGTTTATTTCCTCTCTTTATATACATATACAGGGTGTCCAAGAACCTGGCGTCCAACTGGATTCCCACGATGCCCCATGTTCTAACAGTACTCAGAAAAATATTTTAAAAAATCCACCCCATGTACTTACAGAATTATACTGATTTAAAAAAAAAAGGGGAAATGAGCACCCTGTGACATTCTTTTGAATGCTGTGACTGCTAATGCTGATAATTTCGATATTTCTTGGAGGTTTTGTAATCTAGGGTATTGCTGTGTCTAAATAGAATGTAAAAATAAAGTACTTATTGTACCATTTTAAAATAAAATATTATTTTAACTAAAGGTGATATGGAAAACTATTGAATTTCGCAACTTTGACCGACTGTAGTGTAAAAAAAATGTACCAAAATAGTATGGCAAGTGACGTCAAATTTTGACGCGTTTATTCCTCTTTTTAAAAAGGTATAATACTTACACATTAATTTGAAAAAAAAAAATTTGATAATATTTTTACTCAACAACCCAATTTTTACGAAGTGCCTACCTACTAACGGTAACTGTCGGACCCTTTCTTATCTTAGAAACTGTTATGTTACTACTATTATTTACTTCGGTTCCAAGAGTGAGCAAGAAGGAAATACACACAGGTAGATGGGTTCCCAGTAGAATAAAAGCAAAGAATGTTAGTTTAAAGATATTTTATTACAATATCTTTCTATATGTAAGACAACTGATCAGACTGCAGGTATGTACCAAAAGTAAAAAAAAAAAATATGTAAATCTGGAGGAGTGCTCCCTATACTCGATACTTACTTGAAACTTTCATTGTTTCCGTAGCAATTTCGTGCTGCGAGTACCTACTTATCGATGTATGGGGATCACTAACCTAGATACTAAAAATGTCTTTAAAATATGTACAAATGATTAATCAAAGACTTTAAAAGATGACAAAAAGAATGATCTCGGAGTTTCTTATAGTCTTTCTTCTCCGGGTGTCACAACGTAGGTAGATAGAGAAAGACTCGTAGGAAGCTAGGATAGGGTCCGGTCGTCCTTGCAAGGCGAGGCTCGCGACGCGTTCTATGCTTCTGACCTAATCCCAGCCCGCGCTGGTTGATTCTAATTATATTTATAATACGCGTCTTTCACATGTCACATTGGTAGATTTAAATTCTATTTAATAACATTACTGTTGAAATGTATAAGTACTAATTAATTAGTCAAGATTTTTTTTTTTTTGTCTTTGTATATTTTTATCATTGTATTTGACTTATAATAAGTACGATCGATTCGTCTACATTATCAATAAACGTTTTCATTTCATTTCATTTCATTTCATTTCATTTAATTTCATTTTCATTTCATTTCATTTCAATAAATGTTCAAAATGTTGACCACCCGCGGCAATACAAGCTCTCACTCTCCTTAAAAAGGACCGCTTTATGTTTCGCGAGTAACTTTTTTGACGTATCACCTGCACTGCTTGTGTTATCTTCTCACGAAGGTCAGCGATGTCATTAATGGGCTTCGCATAAACGAGCTCCTTCATAGTTCCCCAGAAAAAAAAACCAGCGGATTTAAGTCAGGTGAGCGGGCTGGCCACGGGATTGTTCCTGATCGCCCAATCCACCTGTTCGGGTATTGCTCGTCCAAAAACTCTCTAACGGATACGCGAAAATGTGCTGGACAGCCGTCGTGTTGGAACCACATATCTGGTGGGATCTCTTCTAGTAAGTTTGGCAAATCATTTTGAAGAAAATTTAAATATGATTCGCCAGTCAAATTCTCGGGCATCTCAAATGGACCAATAATATTCCCACAGAGAATACCGGTCCACATGTTCACTTTGAACCGGTACTGGGATCTATCTTCTCGCATCAAGTGCGGATTTTCCACATGCCACTCGTGCAAGTTGTGTAGGTTCGTGTAGCCATCCTTCTTAAATGTTGATTCATCTGACCACAAAATTTTGTCGATAAAGTTTTCGTCTTCTCGATGTTTTTGCAGGATTGTTTCACAAAACGCGACTCGGCTCGGATAGTCTCGAGGTAAAAGACTTTGCACTCGCTGTACGTGGTACGGATGATATTCTTCTTTTTGGAGAATACTGTGTGCTGTGCTCTTCGGTATCCCCGTATCAGCTTCTATTCCTCGCACAGAGATGCTTGGATTTGCCGACACCGCCTCTAAAACTTCATCGCGTATGAAGTCATTTACGGGTCGTCCTTCACCAGCTACTTGATTGGGGAACCGCCCGTCACATAGTGATCTGTGCACATTAATGAAAACTCGATGGTCGGGATATCGCGTAGCCCTCGGATACCTTTCTCTGTAAAGTCTCGCTGCAGCTCGTCCATTACCTCTACATTCTCCATAAATGTAGTGCATATTTGCGTATTCTTGCGGAGTGTAGGTCGCCATGGTAGCACACACAAAACACAAACTGTCCAAACACAGGCAAAGGTCGTCGTAAAGAGTTCGTTTCAAAGTCCAGAGCACAAAGAGTAATCGAGTCCAATAAACAAAGCTTTAAATCGTAGTACGTGATCAATGGTAACAATAAGAGAGAGGTGCGTAGTAACGGCAGGAGGCAGTGACGCGTACTGACCGTACTGTTATCCTAAATAGCACGATCCCAGATAGCGTCACTATCTATCTCACTCGCACCTCTAACCTTTTTCTCCCTCACTCTTACCTGAATAATGGGGTACCATAAAGAAGAACCAGCAAATCGCAAAGATAGTTTCTGTCTTGCTCCCTCCTGTTGTAATAACGAATCACTATGGTGAGATGCATGCACATACCGTCCCTTACGGTCTAACCTGTTTTTTGAGAGGCCTGTTGTTATTTTTATGAGCATACAATAGTAATTCTTTAGAGGTTAGATTCAATTCGTCGTAAATTTTTCTTTCTAAGAATTCTGTAAGACATCGTAAAAATTGGGTTGTTGAGTAAAAATATTATCAAAATTTTTTTTTTCAAATTAATGTGTAAGTATTATACCTTTTTAAAAAGAGGAATAAACGCGTCAAAATTTGACGTCACTTGCCATACTATTTTGGTACATTTTTTTTACACTACAGTCGGTCAAAGTTGCGAAATTCAATAGTTTTCCATATCACCTTTAGTTAAAATAATATTTTATTTTAAAATGGTACAATAAGTACTTTATTTTTACATTCTATTTAGACACAGCAATACCCTAGATTACAAAACCTCCAAGAAATATCGAAATTATCAGCATTAGCAGTCACAGCATTCAAAAGTATGTCACAGGGTGCTCATTTCCCCTTTTTTTTTAAATCAGTATAATTCTGTAAGTACATGGGGTGGATTTTTTAAAATATTTTTCTGAGTACTGTTAGAACTTGGGGCATCGTGGGAATCCAGTTGGACGCCAGGTTCTTGGACACCCTGTATAATTCATATATTTTCATATCCGTAACACGTGGGTTAGTTACAACGTATAATTTATATTGAACTGCTTCTCTAATCCACGACTTTATCATATCATCATATCATATATGAGAGAATAACTAAGAAATGGGCTAGTGCGACTACAAGATTGACTTG
The DNA here is from genome assembly GCA_947037095.2 of Nycteola revayana. Lineage (NCBI taxonomy): Eukaryota > Metazoa > Arthropoda > Insecta > Lepidoptera > Nolidae > Nycteola > Nycteola revayana. The sequence goes on along the minus strand of OX344857.2, from coordinate 18,439,701 downwards.
AATTAACAGATCAGTATTGACTAGCGTATCTTACACCAGCTTATAATCGACACAACGGATCCAAGCGATACGCGCGCTCTATAGTTTTATGTATACTCTAAGACTTACAACTATTCGGTTTGTTCAGTTGTGAGTATAACAGTCGTGCATCAGCTCCGTAGCCTCCCGGGAGAGACACCTCGACTAGCGCCATCTCAGGGAATACGCCGCTCCACATTATGCACGTCTGAAAATATCAGATGTTTAATTGTTTATTTTAAATATAAACACCAAATAATAATAAAAAAATTGAATGAATGTAGTTATGTGAATTGTCACATAACTACATTCATTCAATTTATTTTGTCATTTTGTCGCGACGTCTCCTACATTTAGTCGCGAAGCCTATTCCTTTTTTCGCGACGCCTCTGACATTATGTCGCGACGTCTCTTACTTTCTGTCCCGACGCCTGCTACATTTTGTCGCGATGTTTCCTACAGTTAGTCGCGACGCCTATTGCTTTTATCGCGACGCCTCTGACATTATGTCGCGACGTCTCTTACATTTAGTCGCGATGCCGATTCCTTTTGTCGCGAGTCCTATTCCTTTTGTCGCGACGTCTCCTAAATTTAGTCGGCTATTCCTTTTGTCGCGATGCCTCTGACATTAAGTCGCGACGCGTTTTACAGTTTGTCGCGACGCCTGCTACATTTTGTCGCGTCCTCACCGACATTTGGTTGCGACGCCTGATCTTTTGTCGCGACGCCTCTGACATTATGTCACGAAACCTCTTACAATTTGTGTCGAAGCGCGCAACATTTTGTCGCGACGTCTCCTAAATTTAGTCGGCTATTAATTTTGTCGCGAAGATTCTGACATTATGTCGCGACGCGTCTAACATTTTGTCGCGACGCCTGCTACATTTTGTCGAGTCCTCACCGATATTTAGTCGCGACGCCTGTTCCTTTTGTCGCGACGCCTCGGAGATTATGTCGCTACGCCTCTTATATTTTGTCGCGACGCTTCCTAAATTTAGTCGCGACGCCTATTCCTTCTGTCACGACCTCCTGCCTCTTACATTTTGTCGACGGTTGTGGTTGTGGTTGCGACGCTGCCTATATTAGCGTCGCGACACTTTTGCAATATGCTGTCTTTGTTTCCCACGGTTTGGAGAGCGGGTCGGACTCCTCCACTCCTCCTTATGCACTTCGCCTTTGAAGTGGGTATGTAACATTCACATATAAACTAACCTCAATAACAGCAGCACAGGAACAGCTGGATTGTTCGTCGTCGCAGTCGAACGGTCCGTCAGTGCGTACCGCCACTTGCAGAGAGAGAAGCTTCTCCTGAGCGGAGGCTGGAGACAGGGTGTTGTAGGAACGCGTGGCTTGGATCAGTGCGCAACCGGTGCCTGGATTAAAACAATAAGCAATACTGTGTGATTGGATTTGTTAAAAATAAAGGCTTATTTGATAATAAGCAATAAAAATGAAAATAATTTTTATTCACGTAAACCTATTACAGGTATTTGTAAATAATCAAAACATATTTGACTTCTTTTGATTTAATTAATTAATTTTATTTGTTTATTGCTACGTATAATAATAGTTATATAACTTTAGCCTAAAAGCTGTCAGGTATGAAAGTATCAGAATCAGAATCAGAATCAGAATCATTTATTTGCCAATAATGTAGGTATACAGTACAGATATGATGGTAGGTAATAATATTTTGTTAACAGTCCCGATACATTTTGCCTTACGGCATGCAAAATTATTTAAGGTACAATAAAATTAAAACACACAAAATTGCTCGTGTAAAAAAAAAAAAAAAAAAATTACTTGGCACAATGTCAATAAATTAAACAACTAATGTCAATTACTTACATGGCAGAAAATTGTATAATAATTGTAATTTATAAATTAAAAAAAAAAAAAAAAAACAATTAATTAAACTACAAATTTCAACAAATTAAATCAATTCATTCCAATACAAATGTCAACAAATTATCTTTAGAATGACTATAAATTCAATCACATAATTATGTCAATAAATTCAACTACAAAAAGATAAACAGAACAAAATTAAAGAAACGATATAACATTAGGTAGAATTATTAGTAAATTAAATCACAGAGAAGCGCCACACAGTCCATTAGCAGAAAGCTTTGTCACTATTATTTTATTATTTTATTTCTATGATTAAATCTAAGTTCTGTCCTTTAAGTATGTAATTATTTAGACGGGCCATAAGTATCTCGACGAACGCGCTTTAGTGCTACCACCGGATCCAATACGCCCCAACTGAGAAGATCCAGCGAAACAAACTCAGTGGGGTTATTCTACTGCCGGTTTCAGCGCGGCCTCATCGAGACGATCCGGCGAAACATACTCAAATGGGCATGTCCAAGATAATAAAAATAATCATGAGGTATGTTACGTTTGCACATAAACCATAATAAAACAGGCAGCGCCATCTAGCTCAGACAACAACAAACTACCTTTATCGCGCAATAGAAGTTTACACGCTAATTCGAACATATATATATATATATTTTTTTTTTTTATAATTAGAAATAGGTTAGCGTTTGACTACACCCTGCCTGATGTTAAGCATCGGAATAGCCTAGGATGGAGCACGCTTACCTAGAAGGAACCGGTTTACTCTTGATTTGAAGACCCATATCGTACTTATCGGGAAATATAGACCCCGGCAAGGAGTTCCACATCTTCGTAGTACGTACAAAAAACGTGGACTCGAAGCGCTTCGTACGTATTTTGGGAATATCGACCATGTACTGATGGCGCCTCTCCGAGTGTCTTGTTGTCCGATAGAAGAAAGGGGAAGGCAGAACTAAGTTGTGTAGTTCCTCAGCACACTCTCCGAAATGTATCCCATAAAAAATCGACAAACTGGCAACCCTTCACATATATAACATTTCTCAGTAAAGAAAGAAGTCAAAATGTATATTATTATATTTACGGCACATATAAACATACAAAGAAATAAAAGGAAAATTGACGATTATATGCACCATAAATGGGCACTGACTTCAGCATAAAGGTGATGGTGATGATGATGATGGTGACGCATGCCCAACGTGTTTTTTTTTATAAATATGAAAATAATGGCAATAACAATTTCTTATTTGAGTTTTGTAAACAATAACATACATGTTTCTTATCCTCTGAAGAAAATCTAAACGTAACAATAAATCTCATGTCCATTGAATACTTTAAACTTTCAACATACCTTCAACAGAAACACTGAGTCGTTCACCAGGCCTCATCTTCATCACATCAGGTACGTGAACTCCTGGCTGTAGAGTGACGGACTGGTCCAGTCCACTGCTGTGAGCGGTTACGTTCAGATGAGTATCTGACGTGTGGTCGGACCAGGCTGATAGAGCTTCCAGACCTACTAGAGTATCCTGAGGATTTTTAATAATAGTTATGGCAAGGAAGAAAAATACTAGTTCTAACCTCCTTGCTTATTATTATTATAGTTCGTGTACTAAGTGGCTTAGCGATATAAGTCTCGCTTGAAGTCTCTGTGCTGGTTCGATCCCCTCGCCGGAAAATAATCTTTGTGTCAATCTTCGATTACCTTCATGCATCGGAAAGCAAGTTACAACGTGCGTCCCGATTGTTATAACATCATCTATGATAATCGTATACCAGGGAACGGGCAGCAGCGTTTCCCTGTGTGTTCAACGTAATACTGCGGTCACCATCCCGTCTAACAAGCGTATTGGCTATGGGAAAACTCTTCCTCGGGAGGTGGTCTATGTTCTGCATTGAACGTAATACGAGATGATGACTAACAAAAACAATAACACACGAATTAGTGATCGCAGTAAGATGGTAAGTACCTCATTTATCAGGTGTATGTCCCTTAGTGCCGTGTGGTTTTCGGCTTAGAATAGACCACCCCATGTCCTCCCATGGGTGTCGTAAAAGGCGACTAAGGGACGTATGGCTAATGGATGGGCAGCAGCATCTATAAGCTCAAGGTTTTCATCTTACTGCGATCACCAATCCGTCTGCCAAGCGTGGTGATTATGGCAATATCCCTCAACGATCCTGGCTTGCCAAGGTCTGTTAAGAGGCCCATGTGGAGTGGACGTGAACGGGCTGATTAGGACACCTATTAGGACGCCTATGGGAAGAAATGGGGTGCTGTATGTTAAGCCGGAAACTAGTCAAATATATTTTATTTTATAAATCATTAGCTTCCCACGTGCAATTTCACACGCGTGCTTCCTTTTCTCGTGGTAACTTCATAATTGAATATATCCAGTTACTCCTGAATAACGTCGCTTTCTAATGGTTCAAGAATTTTCTAACTTGGTCCAGTAGTTACGGAACCTATTAATGCGAACAAACAATAAAATCTTTACTTTTTATAATATTAGTATAGCCTGTAGTGTAACCTGTGTGGACACGAATCCTCCGGAACTAGCTCGGTGTGCAGCTAGCCACCGTCCCGCGCTTCGCTCCGCTCCGCTCGCAAACCTTTGTTCGCTCGCGCGCAGAGCGAGCAGAGCGTAGCCGGTCGCTTCTATTGATGTTGAGAGGCTGTCTGTAAATATAGTTTTATGTAAATACATTTTCATGGACTTTCTAACTCTTCCTATGACCTTCCTTTATTGTTAATTTCTTTCATTACAAGTTCTTAACCACATGTTGATAGCCATGAAGACTAAAAAAAAAATAGTCCGTCATTTAGATTAACAAAAAATTTTCTTCAAACAAAATATGACGAAGATACAGCGCGTTGAAATTTCGTGCGACATCACTTCTAGGTACAATTTTACCTAGTAGTGACGTCACAAGCCCCCCTCTCCTGAACTTTATAGTTTGTTGTTGCTCTGTATTATTGTTAATTTTAATTGATTTGATAAATAAAAAAAAACGTGTCCAATAATTTTAGTAATCTAACTGACGGACTAAATAGATTTTTTTAGTCTTCATGACAATTATCACCACCATACTCACTAGCCTCCCACCACATGTAATCTCCGCTCCTCTTTGCAATCTTCAACAGTTCTATCACATGCCTCATCCCCTCATCTTCCTCCAACATGCCCACTGCCTTCTTCAGATACCCTGCCTCATTAGTCTGCCACAAGTCTTTTTCATACTTGTCTATCTTCACAAAGGCATACGCCAATAAAGCATGGGCGTAAACTCTGGTGGGACTCTTGGGTTTGTAAGGAGGTAAAGCCCGGAGGCAAGACAAGCTGTTGCGGATGACTCGGTGGGGGAGGAAAGAGGTGCTTTCTATGAGGGAGGTTATGACGTAGGCGGTGAGACCGACGCTTGCGACTTCGCTTTCTTCGTTAAGTCCTCCCTGGGAAGAGACGGTAAAGAATAAAATAAAATGCTTTTCATTGAACATCATCGTCATCATTCCCGTTCATTGCTGATCATGGTCGTCTATGGCATGAGGCATGGAGAGTCCCTCAACCAACCAGACCCCGAAAGAATTTACATAAAGATTTCTTGTCCGCCGTTGGGATCGAACCTACGACCTCCGAGACTACAAGAACAACAAGTTTCAACATAGTATAATGGGGAACATGTCGCAGCGGTAAAGAAACGCCAAACAAACAAGTCAGCTATTGCCGAACATGCATTGCAGCAGGGCATTGATCATTGGATTGATTTCGACCATCCGCCAGTCCTCTCCACCGATCGCCATTACTACTCCAGAATTGTGCGTGAAGCGGTTGAAATTAAGAAACATAAAAATTTCAACCGGGAATATGGTTTTAAATTATCGACGACATGGAATCCAATTGTCAAAAAGCTGACACCGTGTTTTGTGCAGTCGGTTAAAAATAACATTTTTTGAACTCAGTGAGTGAAGTGTGCAACCGGCCTAACGATACAAAATAAATTAAAGTTGAGCGTAGTTGGTAACTCGCCGCCCTCAACTACGGAGTAACACCGCCGAGCCAGTCTGCCCGCGACCACGATCAATGCAACTTGATCGAAACGTCGGGTAATATAAAAAGGTAATATATCGCGTTAATACCTGTGTGCTATATATTATAATTATGATACGCGAAAGTTTAAAAGTTTATGTAATGGGGAAGTTTTGTTGAATGATTGCTTTTAAAATTTTTTGGGGAGTTTTGGGCAACTGTCTGATTTCAGGTCTACGAGAGCATGGGAAGGTAGAAAATGATCAATTTTTAGTAAGATTTTTCAAAACGTTTATAATTAAAGAATCAAAAATATCCCATCAACTCACCCTGAGTTCTCTGTGAAACACTTGTCCCTCATTTCTGAAGCAGCCGTTCTCCATCTGTTGGCTGAGGAGCCAGCGTTCAGCGCGGATGATGGATGGAGGCACTTCGAGATTGGGCCATAGGATCTGGAATATAAATACTTTATACCTTTGGTAACTACTAGTGCCGGATCAGCCATATAGCAAGAGTAGCAAATGCTACGGGCCCCACGATTTGGGGGGCCCCGCACACCAAGATACGTGGACAAGTAATAAATTGGATCCAATAATCATATGGGTCCGGGTCCGAATAATGGTGCTTCACTGTCCGAATCCGAATAATGGTTGAGCGACTCTGAGTCATTACTAAGAGGGGCCTCCTGACAGAATTTGCTACAGGCCCCGTGCTGGCTTAATCCGGCATTGGTAACTACCGTCTTCAGGGTAGTTACCTCTTGGTCTTTGCAAAGGAAACACATGTCTTGGCTTATAATCATAATGATTTCTACTGGCACCTTGTCATAACGGTAAGAACAATAACGTATGGCAACAATCATGTGGAGAACCTGATGGCAACAATCATGTGAATCGTAAGAACCTGCGGGCACCGTGGGTAATGCTTTCCTTTGTTGCATTTCGTGTCGCCTGTTCGTTATAATGAGTTTTCAAAGATAGCTTAGCCAGCTTCCCGTGTACGGTTTCACCCGCGAATCTCCCGTGAACGTAGGAATTTCATAATGAATAGCCTATAGCCTACCTCTATAAATGTCCTATCTAACACTAAAAGAATTTCTCAAATTGGACCAGTCGATCCTGAGAAAGCGCGATAGCACGTTCAAGCATACAAACAAATAAACTCTTCAGCTTTATATAGCGGTATAGTTTTCAAGAAATATTACCATAAATTTATCATATTGTTCAGGGAATTCAGGAAAATATTCAAATTTCACATAACTCAACATGTTTCGCTTTATTTGTAAAGTTTTATATTATGCGAATATATTCAATGAGTTTGAAGTACACAAACCTTGTGAGCCCTCCTGAGGTATCTGACCGCGAAGGCAGTGAGCCACGTGGACGACGAGGAGTCGGAGGAACCGAACGCGCTGAACCCGCCCGACGGGTGGATGTACTGCAGCTGGCGAGCGAACCCTGGGGGGACGAGTTGTGTAGCAGAATTGCATTCATAAAACTTGTTGGTAAGGTAGGATTGATTTTCGAACGAATCGAACCCACGACCTCGGAGGCTCAAGATTATATTGATCACCATCAGCCCGTACAACGTCCACTGCTAAACATGGGACCTCCTCCGAGAGAGGGTTTGCAATAGTCACCACGCTTGGCACTCGGGTTGGTGACCGCAGTATTTTGTTGTAACATAAAAAGAAACGCTGCTGCCCGTTCCTGGAATACGATTGTTATAAATGGTGTTATAACTATCGGGACCAAAAGCTTAACGTGCTTTCCGGGGCTGCAATAATAATAATAATAGTAATAATAAAAGTTTATTTCAGGTATTAACCCATAACAATTACATTAATAGCCATAATAAAATAAAATAAAATCAACACAAAAATCTTCATAAAAACAAAAACAACAAAATTAAAATCAGAGTTTAAAATCAGAATTTCAATAAAAATTAAAATCAAAATTAAAATTAAATCATAAAATGAAAAAATCTATTAAAAAACAAACATTAAAATTATAAAATAAACAATAACCAGACCCGAAAAGAAATCATAGGCTCAATCCAATTTTTTTTGTCCGGTGTGTGGATCAATCGCACGACCTCCAAGACAAAAGCGAAACTTAACCCGCTACGCTAGGGAGACTAAAGATCATATTCATGAAGACATTGTAGCGTCATCTACAGTAGTCGCACACAAACTACTAGTAGACGAGCCGCGCCATCTAGCACCTAGCATCCTAACTAACCTGTATCGCCCAAAACAAGTTCGCAAGCCAATTCGAACATTTACAAGTTCCGAACAGTACCAAATGGCCGTCGGTCGCCGGGCACACCACCTCGCCCGGCAAAGAAGATCTTCATTTTCTGTGGAGGAACACCACCAACCGTTCCTCTACAACATCTAATAAACATATTCTACGAAATTAATTACAGGCTAAAACTTTCTATCAAACAAACCTCTAGCGACATGTTCTCTAGCAGTGAAGGCGGCCACAGAGCTGGGGTCGAGGAGTGAGAGCGCCAGCAGGTTAGTGGCCAGCTGCGCCATGTTCTGTTCCCCACACCCTCGAGGAATCAGAAGCAGGGAATCTGCATCCTGTTTTATAGACCAATAACTAATTATTAGAGCAATATTTGATAGTTGCCTGTCATAGTTTATAGGGACAGGAGTTTCAGGGCAGATGACTAATGCCAATGGATCGCACACACATAGCCCAGACTTTAGTCGAGGTGCAGCTGAGCGTTAGTACCTACGCTTAATGCACTTGGACATGCCCATCTGAGTATGCTTCGCCGGAGCGTCTCGATGAGGCCGCTTTGAAACCAGCAGTAGAATAACCCCACTGAGTTTGTTTCGCTGGGTCTTCTAAGTTGGGGCATCCAGTGGTAGCAATATTAAAAAAAAACCACTTACAGCCAGCAAAGGTCCAGTAACATCCCCCACGGCCCACACGGTCAATGTTTCGGTTCCGGGAACAGATTCCACTGGCGGCCAGGACCATTGGATCTTGGAAGTGTTGGGGACTGATGTTCCTGTTGAAAATGATAAATGTAAAATTTTTTTTTTATATTATCTCTTTCAAGGAGACAATGACAAAATGGGTTCTAGTGCCATGCAATACAAGATTCGTACACAGGGCTGAATTTAAGGGAGGGCATCCGGGACTACTGACATATTGCCTCTCTTTAGTACAGCTCTAATAATTTTATTGATGTAATTATTAATGCTTTAAAAATATACATACATTATAATATTTACTCATCAATAGCTACAATAAAATAAAGGTGTATTCCACTTACCGTTGTTGCCACAAAGAAGAATTGACTTCTGCTCATGAACTGGCACTCCCTCAGGGTCCACGGTGATACGAATCAAGACTTCATCGCTACAATAAAAACAACATCATCATCATCAGCATCTGCCCGTATAACGTCCATTGCTGAACATGGGCCTCCTCCTGGGGAGGGTATTTGTCATAGTCACCACGCTTGGTAGGCGGGTTCGTGACCGCAGTATTATGTTGTAACACACAAGGAAACGCTGCTACTCGTTCCTTGATATACGAATATTATAGATGTTGTTATAACAATCGGGACCAACGGCTTAACGTGCTTTCCAAGCACGGAGGGTAGTCCCTAAACCAACCAGACCAGGAAAGAAATCTTAGTATTTACACAAAGATGTCCTGTCCAGCGTGGGAATCGAACCCACGACCTCCGAGATTTAAAGCGAGCCAAATACCGCTACTCTACGGAGGTTGAAAAACAACATCCATAGTTAATACATGTGTGAGCCTCCGTGGCGTAGTCGTATAAGTGTCGAGAATCATGGGTTTGATTTCCACTCCAGAAAATATTTTTTTGTGAAAAATCTAAGTTTTCATTTCCAGTCTCCGGTCTGTTGGTGGAGGGTTAACCTCCGTTCCTCGGAAATCACTTTAAGCAGTAAGTCCCGATTGTTATAGCATCATCTCTAACAATCGTATACCAGGAAACGGGCCGCAGGGTTTTTCTTGACTGGCTGAGGTCAGGTATTTAAAGCGACGCTCGTCCTCATGACCCTTAATTTGCAAAGTGCCATCCGATACCCTTGTAGATCCGAAGTCCGAGAGGCCCGCAATCCGTAAAGTAGAGCGACAGTTGCACAAAACTTATCTAAAATACTAAAAGTCATAATTCCACAAACTTATCGCCAGCGACCGTCTTGACCCGAGGTCCAAGCCCCATAGGGGGCGTCTTCTTGCGCAGGTTGCTTAGTTTGTAGTTTTTAAGCCATTTATTAAGGCTGGAGCTCTGTTCACCTTTATGCCCGGTCAAGTAGCAAAAGCTTCGTGAAAAAAAAACTTAAAGTGAAACTTATAACGCTAATCCACGGAGGTTGTTGAAGATTGAAAATGTCATCATCATCATCAGCCCGTATAACGTCCACTGCTGAATTTGGGCCTCCTCCCGAGGGAGGGTATTTGCCATAGTCACCACGCTTGGCAGGCGGATTGGTGACCGCAGTGTTATTTTGTAATATACAGGGGAAACGCTGTTGCCCGTTCCCTGGTTCGTTTGTTATAGATGATGTAATAATAATCGGGACCGACGGCTTAACGTGCTTTCCGAGGTACGGAGGCTAGTCCCTCAACTAACTAGACCCGGAAAGAAATCTTAGAATTTACACAAAGATTCCTGTCCGGTGTGAGGAGCGCTACGCTATGGAGGTTGTCATTTAAAATGTATTCTTTGCCATTATCCCAGCAGAATAAATACATGAAGAAGAAGGCACCGTACCTGACTCCCTCCCTGGCGGTGGAGACGTTCCCGCAGCCCGCGTCCCGCACCGCGCGCGCGCGCAGGCGCAGGCGCGCGCGCGGTGACGTCACGCCACGAGCGCGCACCTCCGCCCGCCGCGCGGCCGACGCGCGCGCCGCCACGCACACGGACTCCACCTGCACCGCGGGACCTTCCAGCTCCGAGTCGGTTAGGATCTGGATTTGAACCTAGAGGAATTATGAACGAGTTAGTGAGACTCAGTTGTGTTGACTCTGACTGATAGGGGTTGTAGAGAAACTGTATGTGATTGTGGTGTAGCTCCTCAGAAAGTGAAGGTCTTCTTTGCCAGGCAAGGTGGTGTGCCCGGCGACCGACGGCCATTTGTTACTGTTCGCAACTTGTATATGTTCGAATTGGCTTGCGAACTTGTATTGCGCGATACAGGTTAGTTGGGATGCTAGGTGGTAGATGGCGCTACTGGTCTTACTACTTAATAGTTTTTGTGCGGCTACTGTAGATGCCACTACAGGGTTTTCAAAAACTCCTGAATTTTAGAGGTATCTACCTCTAAAATTCAGGAGTCACGTCATGCTCCTACTGACAATGTTTTCAAGACAAATTTTGTCCCCTAGTCAGTTTGTATTTGAAAGATAAGAGTAAATTATGAAGAGACTGATGAATGTGGAAGAAGTACCAGGAGCGAGACAGATGGCGTTCCTTTATCTCAGCCTTCCCCTATAAGAGAAAGGCATGACGATATTTATGTATGGAGAAACGCGTGTAAAGTAGCTTCTCCATAAACGCACTCATAAAATGCTATATGTTTGAATGCACCGCTCAACTTCACGGACCACACCCCGCATTTCCATGAATAAAATCTAAGTAGTTTTGCCATGCAATTTATTTCCACCAAAGGTTGTGGTTACGATATTTGCTTCTGTAGTTAGTGTACTGGGTTTGATTCCGGACAATTATTTGTGGATACCACAAATAGTTGTTCTAAGTCTGGTTATACTCTGTGTCCGAGATATGTTTTTGTTAAAAGCGGTTTCGCACTATGTCCGATCCGAATCCGATCCGGACCCATATTGGTCTAGAAATTTAGAAAGGAATAAGATGACGGAGATCGGATCTAGTGCGTAAATTACCATAGGAATAGTTCTACGGCTACTACGGACCATATTTTCACGGGTTTTGATCGGATTCTGATCGGACATAGTGCGAAATCGCTCTAAGACCCCTTCAACACAGACATTTATTTCCTTAGTGCAAAAATTGTTAAAGAAAAAACTAATAAGTAAACCTCATTTGGAAAGGTCTATGCATCGATCTAGTAATTAGATGTCGAATATTAATTAATAAATTTGTAGCGACATCTACGAATATCACTAGAAGACCAGTAGCGCCATCTAGATCTTACAAGAACAACTAACCTATATCGCGCAATGATCTTATACAAGATCTTAGCCCTTACAAATGGCCACTGGCATTTTCTCCGGAGGAACACCACTAACCGTCCCTCTACAAATTGTTAATTGATCTTGCTTATACTAAAGTTATATTATAGACACTTACGCTCAATGGCTCGTAGAGATAATTGAAGATCCGATAGCGAATGATGGCAGTATCGCCTCTTCGTAAACGTTTTGGGCTATCGGCGTGGATGAAGAATTCGCGGAACACCTGATATACAAATAGATTACATTAATATAAAGAAATACGTTATTTGTAACTTTTTTAAGTTCCTTTTATACGGTTTTATTAACGGTATGACCAGAAAAAATATGGTACTTTTTTGAGGGCAAAATTCGTGAAACAGCTACATACAAAAACGGTGTTAGCCATATTGGTACGTAGATTATCTGTGTCACGTTTTATTATCTAGATCAATGACGTCAACAAATGGCTGCCAGAAAAAAAGAAATGTCAAATTTAATTAGTACGCGCCATCTTCTTTATTTTAGGAACTCTCATTATTTTATTAAAATTCCTTATGACACAAATATATTAAGGTGCATACGGATTAAGTGACATGTTGTATAACATGTGTTTTATAATACGACTACATTATCTAACATTGTTTTTCAACTTTGCAACATATTATAACAATACTATACACATTAGACAACCTCCGTAGCGTAGCGGTAATTGACTCGCTTTAAATCTCGGAGGTCGTGGGTTCGATTCCCACACCGGACAAGAAATCTTTGTGTAAATTCTAAGATTTCTTTCCGGGTCTGGTTGGTTGAGGGACTACCCTCCGTGCCTCGGAAAGCACGTTAAGCCGTTGGTCCCGATTGTTATAACATCATCTATAACAAACGAACCAGGGTACGGGCAGCAGCGTTTCCCCATTGTATTACAACACAACACTGCGGTCACCAATCCGCCTGCCAAGCGTGGTGACTATGGCAAAGACCCTCTCTCGGGAGGAGACCCATGTTCAGCAGTGGACGTTATACGGGCTGATGATGATGATGATGATGATGATACACATTAGAATAACAATGTTGTATGACATTTTCGTTGGTCTTTATGCAGTGCTATTCTCAATGTCGACACAAGAAGACGTTTTGCTAGCTGCTGCAGCAACTGTTGTATTAAAGATGCATACAAATTTACAACTATTTTCTCCAAAAAACACTGTTTATTTAGAACGCACCTGTAACACAGCAGGTTGTGAGACCGCGACACCATTCCTTGACACGCAGACGGCACTGGCCTCGAACCTGGTGATGGAGTCTGGAGCTCGAGCGGTCACAACACCCGTACCATTGGAGCTTACTGCTAGCAGACGCCATAACCACGCCTACAAATTGTATTATTATTATAACATACTTGATTTATTTCACGTACTTAACTGAGACTTAATTTGAAAGGTTCTCTCTCTTCGTTGTTGTTGAATAATGAGATAAAGCCATTATTGAACTATAGAGAAGAAGAGAGAGAACCTAACAAAGGATATTGACCATTTTGGACCAATTGCTGCCCAGCATCGGAATACTTTTTTTTCCTTGCATGAAGAGATATCTATCTATATATATATAAAAGAAAGTCGTGTTAGTTACACTATTTATAACTCAAGAACGGCTGAACCGATTTGGCTGAAAATTAGTAGGGAGGTAGCTAAGAACTGGGAGAAGGACATAGGATACTTTTTATGCCGTTCCCGTCTTTCCCGTGTGACGTGACATAAGACGGGTAGAGGTAGGGTAGGGGTAGGGGTAGGGTAGGGGTAGGGTAGGGGTATGGTAGGGGTAGGGTAGGGTTAGGGTAGGGTAGGGTTAGGGTAGGGGTAGGGTAGGGGTAGGGTAGGGGTAGGGTAGGGGTAGGGTAGGGGTAGGGTAGGGGTAGGGTAGGGGTAGGGTAGGGGTAGGGTAGGGTAGGGTAGGGGTAGGGTAGGGTAGGGGTAGGGTATAATAGTCCACCCGTGCGAAGCCGGGGCGGGCCGCTAGTTTAAAATATAATTAAAAAAAAAACATCCACTTTTTTTTTTGTGGTTTTTTTTTTAAATATTTTTTTATCGTTTTTGTTAAATATTATTATTATCTTACTTATTTTACCTCTCGAGTCCAGTCCCGACTTCGATAGTCTTGCTCGAAGCAAGATTTTTCGTCAATGTAAAAACTACACAATAGATGTTTGTTCTCATAACCCCTCGGATAGATTTTGAAGCGCTTTGAGTTACGGACTAGCATTAGTCTAAGGAACATAATGCACTATGATTCAATGTTGGGCAGCTGTTGGTCCAACGTCCATACAAAAATGGTCAATTTCCTTACGCAGTGACAACAGGCAGTGGAGTCATAATTAAAAAATATTTGCATTCTGCTCTCCTTCCTACTTTCTCAAAAAGAAAGAGGAAAGGGAGAAAAGAAAAAAAAAACAACTTACTTCAGAGAAGTCACTCCTCAAGGTAACAGTTTCTTCAGTGATCAGTGCCGCAGGTGGTCCTGGCTCACAGCGTCTCTTCATGGTAGGGTCTCCCCCCAAAAGCCTGACTCCAGCTGCCGCTAACCAGGTGGCTGTTAAGTCTATGCTGGCTGTAGGTACTTCAGGTGTGTCGGTGTCTGAAGACAAATATATTAAAGTATCATGATTAATACACCTATCTAGTTTCATGGTCGAGTTTAGTGGCTTTTGGATACACAACATGGAATTTATGGGGGTAAAAACTTCCCTAGAAAAGGGGAGATTTCATGATTTCTTTTTTTTATTTGGATGAATTTTTTTTATTTATATGTATTAGTAAAGAAACAAAGAACTTACTCAAAAAGCATTCACCAGCCGCATCATACTCGGTGAGGTTCCTGTGACTGTCCATCAGTCTCCTCAACCCTGAGGTCACGATATCCTTCGCGGAGGGAGGCGCCTGGGTCCACTTGGACGCGGTGTCCAACACCGACAGACCACAGATAGCGGGTCCAGGAGTCGACACTTGCAAGGACACTGCAGTTCCGGGTAATGCTTGACGGGTCAGCCAGGTGGCTTCAGCCTGAGACGAGAATGGAAAACAAAGTACATTCTGAACCCTACCAATAAGAAGATCCCAATTTTGAAATATGACGGAGTTTCCATATAAAGTGTATGAGAAAATGAAATTGTTATTATTTCTGTCAACTTTTACGATAATTAAATAACCTATATGTCAATCTAAAAAATCGGCCATTCTCATATGACACTAATTAGTTAATTTGGCAATTCATTGGGTATCGGAGCTAATAAGAGATAAATTTATGGGTCACCTGAAGTCCAGAAGTTGGTATATGCCTTCACTTCGGAGAGCACGTTAAGCTGTCGGTCTTGCGCCTGATCTTTTACCATAAGTGTCGGTAGAACCGTTTCGAAAGTAAAGGAATAGATTGTGCATTTGTGTTTCCGCACACTTGAGCACTTTAATAAGTCCTGTGCAGATCTTCTAAGAAATGGGGAGCCGTGACCGAAATCGGTCGTGAGAACTATACTATATTTTTTTGCTTCGTGCTTGATGGCATACCGTTAGGGCAATAAATGTGTGTGCCTACTAAAATATAAATTAAAATAACTGGACCTAAACCCCGCGTAATTGCCCATTTGAGTATGTTTCGCCGGACCGCCTCATGTGGGCCGTGTTGAAACCGGTGGTAGAGTAACCCACTGATTTTGTTTCGCCGGATCTTCTCAGTTGGGGCGCATTGGATCCGGTGGTAGCATTAAAGCGCGTCCGTCGTTATATGCTCATGGTCCACCCAAATAATGACAATTGTTTTGGCATAATATAGACAGAACAAGCATTTTGCCTCCTAGCGACAATATACATTAATTATAATAATGATTTTAATTATAAATAAGTAATTTGAATAGGTTTATAAATAAACAGCAAATGTAATTTAAGATAAATAATAATTCATTTTCAAATAATGTTTGACGATTTACAAGTGCCTGTAATTGGTTTACGTAAATAAAAATGATTTTTATTTTATTTATTTTATTTTTATGGTATCTAGTCAATTTTAAAACATCATTCCTAATTCTTTATAACCTAAATAATTTTATTTCTACTATTATAAACATAAAACTTACTGACCTTAGTACCAAAACACTCCTCCATCTCGAAATGCTTGGTCGCGCTGACCAGCTCTCCCTCATAGTAGAAGTACGCGATCAAATGACTGTCCGGACACATCTGATGGGAAACTTTGATCGGCAACATGATCCTGAACTGCTGGCGATCTAGCAACCAGTCGGCCGACGAGTTGCCACTTTGTTCTTGAAACCCTGGATTTGCCACCCGATTGGTTTCTTGGAAGTATCTTTGGGGTACGTCGTCGTAAATGCCAATGTTGTCAGTCCTTTGGGTCAAAGTTGTCATTTTCTGGCTGAAGCTTCGAGTAGTGGGGTAGTTGCAGGGGCTGTTTCTGGAAGCTGTACGGACTTGGTCGGCTGAGTTGGATATTGGACATTGCGTGGTTGCTCCCCAACGGTAGATTATACCGCCGCGGGTGATGACCTGTTGAATGAAGATGCCTTTAAATACAATTTTATCAGGTTTTGTAAAGAAAGACCAAAATGTTGAGTTTTTCAGTTATTTTTGGTGATTCTATGTTATTTTTGATATATTCATCTTTATTTGTATTTCCCAGAGTGGCTTTTCTTAAACTGGATATTTTGTCATAATCCCTCTCGCCCCCCTGAGCCGAGGCCAAAGTGCCACAGAGGACGCCCTCTTGCGCGGGTTGCTTAGTTGGTTGTTTTTAAGCCATTTAGTAAGGTTGGAGCTCTGCTTAAAATCATGTCAAGTCTGCAAAAGCTTCGTGGCTATTTATACTGGGTTATTTGTAAAACACCGGTAACCTCTCAGGACTATATTACTAACATCATAAACATCAACTATTGTTCTACGACTTTTTACAAAACATAATACATTTACCAAAAACAAACCTTCAATATTTCGTTGTCCTATCTAACACATTTCAACTCTGTATTCCTTTTGCTTCGTATAGACTTCGTAACATTTTTTATTTTTGTGTGTAAATCTGATGAATTAAAATATGATGAATTTTTAAAAGTCATAGAACAAAAGTTGTTGATTATAATGTTAGTAACGTAGTCCTGAGAGGTTACCGGTGTTTTACAAATAACCCTGTATTTATCGTCCAAAAAATAAAGAACTGGAACTTTCTTCACTTTTATAGCAGCCAACGCTTCGTGGCTACTTTAATATGTCTGTCTGAAAATAAATGTCTTCTCACTTATGTAATTACCATATTTACTCAAAAATCCATTCATTACCATGAACTTACCACAAAATGTACAGTGATTGCTTTAGTAATATTCTTCGTGTTCAGGTACAATGGTACTAATGTCCTGGCCGCGCTGTCCGGTCGCAGAGGTCCCAGGGCTCCGGCGAGGCGAGACCCTCGCGATATACCCACTACGAGGGAAGCTGAGCTTACAGTCTCGTTGGCTTGGTGGGCCTGTAAGTAGAACATGGGAAGGTCGATAGAGTTACACACATAAGTGCACTGTTTATTCTACCTGACTGACTGACATTCTACCGTCTATCGTCTGGTTCTCCAGAGCATGGGTGAGACACGGGACTCTTCAACTTGCTTTCTAATACACGGAGGGTAGTCCCACAACCAACCAGATCCGGAAAGAAGTTTTAGTTTTACACGAACACTCAAAGTCGAATTTTTTTTTTTTTTTTTTTTCGGACGGATTTATGCCCTGAGGCTTTTGCTACTTCACCGGGCACAAAGGCGAGCAGAGCTCCAGCCTTGTTAAATGGTTTAAACACTACAAACTAAGCAACCTGCGCAAGAGGGCGTCCCCTGTGGGACTTGGACCTCGGCTCAGGGCGCGAGCTGACGGGGAGATTGAGGGATTATGGCTTTTAGTTTAGGGGAGTTTTGTGCAACTGTCGCTCTACTTTACAGTTCGCGGGCCTCTCGGACTTCGGGTCTACGAGGGCAGCGGAAGGTTCTTAGCAAACTAGGGTCGGGATCAAAGTCGACAGTCAAAGATTTCATGTACGGCGCGGCGTGGGGATCGAACCCACGTCCTCCGAGAGATACAGCGACATTTATACAGCATATAGGTAGTCTGACAAGTATCCAAATACCAATGAAATACCCTAGTGCTGAATAAAGTAAACTTATTTCATTTATTTATATCAGCAGCGATCCAGCAACATTCTGCATTTCTGTAATGATAATATTTTACCAAATCTATACAATGTACCTCAAACTTGTAGAAGGGTGCTGCTTCATCTCCAGGCGCGAACATCACGGCAGCTATCCCATTGTCATCAGTAGAGGCATCCGCGCAAATGTCCCGTGTATTCATCTCATTGGGCTGGGAGGCTGGGAAGCGACAGACGCGAATCTGTTCGTTGGTAGCCGGCTTGTCATCCCAGCGAGTTGCTTTTACCTTTGGATAAGAATTAAATTCAATTACGATCGAATTATTTTCCCGACCGACATAAATAGCATGAGCATTTGCTACTTCACCAGGCTAGTGTTTGTGCATAAAATTTACTACAAACTAACGCGAAAAATGATTCCCTTCCTCGACAGTCGGGTAAAAAGATGTCATATATTTTGAAAGTATATATATGTATGTAATTTTGGGAGCACCAACTACTTAAGTATCTTGGACCGATCTTGTACAGCTTTTAATAGCGTACTTACTTTTATCTTATAAGGTAATCCAGGACTGATAACCGCTCGATGTTTGGTCAGGAACTCCAGTGTGACTCTCTTGTCCACCACCTGTGAAACTACTGTAGTGTTCTGCCAGATTCGTGTGCCTTCCTCCTGGAATTTATACCATAAATATAACATCTGATGTATTTTTTAAATAAGCCAATGGAAACTTTAAAGACACCCAATTTTAACAAGTGATAATCGGATTATCATCCATCCTTTCAAATCGATTTAGATAAAACGACCATCCTGTCTCTGTGTCTCTGTATTACAGTAAGCCGTCTCACAAGTAATGGGGTTTGAACCCAGAACTGGTCAAACCCGCCTACCATCACACCACTGACCCACCAGTCCAAATACATGAGATGATGTATTTTGATTTGACAAACAACTGCATATTTCCCCATGCGGTGATAATATCTGCAGCAAGTGCTTCGTGAATTGTAGTGGCATGCCATTTATTTAAGAAGATAAAGATTTATTTAATATTATAGTGCTTACCTGAAAAGAAAAATCAGCAATGACCACATCGGGAGGATCAGCGCCATCCAGCCCAAGTCGTCTAGCAGCCACTGCGTGTCGATGACAAGGCTTCGGAGCTCTAAGCTGGACCGCAGTCCTCACTCCTCCAGAGGCTCCAGTTCCTCGAAGGCGAATGACCAGCATACCTTCCACGGCTTCCGACCAGGGGTATCTAGATTGAATTTAATAATGGGTCTATTTTATAATGATGATAATAGTATCTTCGTATGCCTTTTATCCATTTAATACTATTTGAGGTCTAGGTATGCTTTTTCATAGGGGTTTTTTTGAGAGAAGGCAAGCCTGCCGGTTCCTGATGAACTAATTTTAGTCCAATATTCTAAATATTGTCAAGTTAGCTGCTATGTATAAACTACATACATACGCATACAAACTGACTGCCTCGTTGGTCAGGCGGTCATACTTTCGACAGTAACTTAGAGACTTTGGTTGGGTAAATAAAAATTTTCATTAGAAAATCTTAAGAACAATTCCAAAGTCGATCTGATCCGCTTTGGAGGGCATGTTAGGGTGTAGGTATTGCTCTTGACATGACCTCTTACCGGCCTCTTTGCGCAAACACTTTTGTTATATCGTTATATATTGCGCCGATGGAAAATATTCATAGAGTATGTCACATACCAATATGTCACGAACCTGACACAAACAGTCCACACGAGTCTCTCGCTGCTCCTCAGCACCTTGGGCGCGTGTCGGACGCTTAGCTGGAATGGAGGCAGCTCGTAGTCTCCCACCCAGAATGATGCAGATCCCTGTGGTGAGTACCAAGTGCGATAAAAAAAAAATAATAGCAGAGCAAATGTGTGGCCCTGGACTGCACTTTTAGGTTAATCTTAGATAAAAAATTGAAGTTAATTGAATAGTATTTTACTAGGCACTAAATAGGTATTAAACTAAAACAAAAAAACAGTTCTCAAATACGAAAATTAAGGCATACACAGCTCAATTTTTGGAAAAAACAATCAAATCATCTCATTTTGAATAAAATATACACATGCTAACTAAAGACTTGAAGACCATACCTGCGATCCATCTGACAGCTTGGCTCTGACGGTCCACTTTCCCACTGGTGCCAGTTCATCTAGTGGGTACTGTAGCTGCGCGAGACCCATGCGGGTGCGCACTTTTTGCCACTGCGTCACCCGGGAACCGTCCCACGCACCACTCGGACCTTCCACCCATATTTCATCAATCTGGAAGATAACGTCATTCTATTTATGTCTGAGCTGAATTCCGATGATAAAGTCTGTTCTGATGATAAAGTCCAAAGGTCATCCATTAAAATACTGGCTAAGCTTATTCGACCATCCGATGCCCTCGTAGACCCTAAGTCCGAGAGGCCCGCGAACTGTAAAGTAGAGCGACAGTTGCACAAAACCCCCTTAAATACTAAAAGTCATAATCCCTCAATCTCATCGCTATCGACCGCCCTAGGCCGAGGTACATTCCCACTAGGTGCCGCCCTCTTGCGCAGGTTGCTTAGTTTGTAGCTTTTTAACCATTTATTAAGACTGGAGCTCTGCTCGCCTTTATGCCCGGTGAGGTAGCAAAAGCCTCGTGGCTAATTAGGTATGTCCGTCCGAAAAAAAAAAAAGGTTCTTCGTTGGCCGCCAACGGCGGATCGAAGTAGTGTCCGGGAGGTTTTAGCTGTGTAGGATCCTCTCCTCGTGGTGTGAGTTTAGCATACCACGCTATGAAGAGGGCGAGTCCCACATATCCCACCGCCAGCGCGCGAATACGCTGCAGCGGCGGTGGGAATGCGTCAATGCATTTCCCCCCGGAGAAAAAAAAGGCTAATATGTAAGACTAACTTCCCGCGCGCGGTTTCACCCGTATAACGCCAATTGCCGTAGGAACTTTGTAATTATATGTAGCCTTTAGCCTTCCTCCATAAATGGGCTATCTAACAGTGAAAGATTTTTTCACATCGGACCATTAGCTCCTGAAATAGTGCGTTCAAGCAAACAAACGCTTCAGCTTTAAATATGTAGTATAAGATTATCTTAAAAACTTTCATCATCATCATCAGCCCGTATAACGTCCACTGCTGAACATGGGCCTCCTCCCGAGGGAGGGTATTGCCATAGTCACCACGCTTGGCAGGCGGGTTGGTGACCGCAGTATTATGTTGTAACACCCAAGGAAACGCTGCTGCCCGTTCCTTGATATTCGATTATTGTAGATGATGTTATAACAATCGGGAACAATGGCTTAACGTGCTTTCCGAGGCACGGAGGGTAATCCCTCAACCAACCAGACACGGAAAGAAATCTTAGAATTTACACAAAGATTTCTTGACCAGTGTGGGGATCGAACCCACGACCTCCGAGATTTAAAGCGAGCCAATTACCGCTACGCTACGGAGGCCAAACTGCCAAAAACTTTCACTAAACTGCCAAAAACTTTCACTATTACTGTAATCGTAATTTTACTAGTATAAATAATATAGTTGGGTGATACAAGAGCTTCCAAGGGTCACGGCAGTTCAAGATTAACAGTGTCGCGGCCTTGTACAAGTTTCTTAGACACTTTGCGAAGCTGTTATTTATGAGACGTAAACACTATGACTACGACCATTAATCGTCGCTTCAACTACATCTATAAATCTATCACTTTGTTCATCAATTGTTCAATTTAAAGATTGTATCGATGTATTGATCACGTTTTAACAGTTACATCCTTAACCTAGTGACATCGATTGAGCTTTTGTTAGTGAATAAGTAAATATTGACAATAATGATAAAATATGAGGTTGTATTACTTTTCGTTTATTGAAGAAACTATTATCTTATACTAATATATAAAGCTGAAGAGTTTATTTGTTGGTTTGCTTAAACGCGCTCATCTCAGGAATTGTTTGTCCGATTTAAAAAAGTATTTTATTGTTGGATAGCCTATTTATTGAGGAAAGCTATAGTTAGGATATAAATATTTTATTACGAAGTATCTTTTATAAATAACTAGATTCCCGCGCGCGGTTTCACCCGTGTAACTCCCGTTCCCGTGGGAACTTCATAATTATATAAGCATATGTCACTCAAGGTGAATGTAGCTTTCAAATGGTGAAAGAATCTTTGAAATCGGCACAGTAGTTTTTGAGTTTATACATTACAAACATACACATAGGTACACAAAAATACAAATCTTTTCTCTTTATAATATTAGGCCTTTACCTATGAAATTGCCGTTCCGCAGTACTGGCCATTTCAAATCAAAATAATTTTTGTTAAGCTAAGAATTCTAATTTTAAATTAATTTTATTTTAAAAACATGTTTTTTTTTTCCAAAAATAGTCATTTGTTTATTGATTAGTGTTACATTTTCATCGCATTCCAATCTTTTTCGTCATCATGGATACTTACGTAAAAAATTCGAGTAATTATGGAATATGAGTACCGTCGTGGCAGCAACGCGGCACAAGCGGCACGCAACATCAACGACGTTTATGGAACTAACACTACAAACCAACGCACCACCTGTTATTGGTTTGCTCGCTTTCGTTCTGGAAATTTCGACCTGAAAAATTAACCTCGCGGTCGTCCGAAGACTTTGGTCGACAATGACGAATTAAAGGCGATTGTGGAAGCTGATGATACACAATCTACGGCTGAATTAGCAGCAGCTTTTTTTTTCTTCTTTTTTCTTTCTCAAATATGTGCCCCACGAACTCAATGATCGCCAGCGCGAAGTACGCGTCGAGACGAGCCTTGCACTGCTCAACAGACACACAAATGAAGGAATTTTGAACCGTATTGCTACCTGCGATGTAAAATGGATTCTGTTTGATAACCGCAAGCGCTCTGCAAGTTGGTTGCATCCTGGTTCAGCACCTAAACAATGCCCTAAACGAAAACTTACCCCTAGAAAAGTGATGGTCACTGTTTGGTGGTCTAGCGCCGCGCCGGTGTGATTCATCACAGCTTCTTACCAAACGGGGTGAGCATTACTGCAGATGTGTACTGTGAAGACCAACCAGCATTGGTCAATCGCTCGTCTCCGCTGCTCCTGCACGACAACGCGCGACCTCATACTGCACAGCAGACGGTCTCCAAGTTGCAAGAACTGGGGTTGGAAGCTCTCCGTCATCCCTACTCACCAGACCTTGCGTCTACAGACTACTACTTTTTCCAGAATTTGGATAACTTCTTGGCGGGAAAAAAATTAAATACCCGAGAGGTAGTACAAAATGCCTTTGAAGAATTTGTTGCCTCCCGTCCAGCCGATTTCTTTAAGAAGGGCATCAATAAACTGCCACTGCGTTGGCAAAGATGTATTGATTGCATGGGTGAATACAAATAAAAAATACATGAAAAAAAATCGTTTAAATTTTTTCATACAAAACGGCAATTTCATAGGTAAAGACATATCATAAGTTGGTATAGAAATGCGATAACCACTGTGGCGTAGCGGTGTGTGATAAGTCTCGCTTTAAGTCTCGGAGTTACTGGGTTCGATCCCTACGCCGTACAAGAAATCTTTGTGCATATTCTCACTAGTCTACGAAGGCATTGGAAAGTTCAGTTCTTAGTTCAGGGCCTGGGGGGAAGCTTTGCGTACGCGTCTCACACTTCGCTGGCGGGTCGGATAGAATATTCTCAGTTAAAATCACTTGGGTTGATAAAGTGTGAGTAAGTTTTTGAAGTCAACGGTCAGACAACTCGCAGATACTTGAACATCGAACCCTTTATGACGTGTCAACATTTTAATATATTGAAATCCTAATAAAACACCTTTGGAATTTTAAAATACCTACTGCATGCATGCTCATATTAGTATGCCATGAGTAAGCTAAGCTGTTCAGTGAATCAGTTCAACGAATTCAACGTAAAATCTTGGTGCGCATAATTGTGCAAATAAGTAATTATAATTATTGTCTTTTTTATTAGGACTTATCCCACCCACACTTCTACCACTGCAGCTCCTGTAAGCCAGGATCAACAGTGGCACACACTGGAAATGGCAATGATCACCGAGGCTCACCAAATCCCGGGTAAAAGTTAAACTGCCTTGGGACCCGCAACGAATTTAATCAGAAAGAGAATAGGAGGAGTAAGAAAGAAAGGCTTATTATTGACTTATAATTGACTTTATTATTAGATTTCTGCTTGTCAATAGATTTTTAAGATCGGTTTAATAGTGTTTGAGTTTATCTGTTCTGTTCACCCGCGTAGCCGTCCCCGTAGGAACTTCACAATTAAATATTGCCTTCCTCGATAAATTGGCTATATAACACTGAAAGAATTTTTCAAATCAAACCCGTAACTCAAAGTTTAGTAAAATGTAGTCAACTTGCGATTAAATGTTCCTGAAGAGTTTTGGCTGACTTTACTTTGGAAATATCGGGAATAATTCCTGACGGGTCCACTCACATTTATATGTAGGACAATTTAAATGAAAAACTTGCTTTATATCGCAATTAAAAAAAAAATATATTTTGCCATGAACCCGCGATATGTGGAACAATAGATTCTTTAATAATAGGACCTTTGCGAACTGCTCTAAATTTCCATAGTAAAAAAACAAACTTAATAATAATAGTAATATCATTTATTTGCATGAAATATAGTGGCATAAGGTGTTATACAGTAGTAAGTACCTACATGACATAGTTTAATGAATTGAGATTTATTATTGCTGACTGTACTTGTCCATGCTACAATACAAAAGTGTTCAAACGAAATAAATTCACACGCTTTTTGTTACTACACATCCGTACGATCAATAGATCAAACCAGCAGTTAGTTTGTCACAATGGTAAATGTAGCCGTTTTGTAAAGCCTTCTGTTTGCAAACTACAGTGCCTCACATAATAATATAGTGTGTGTATTATAACAAAGCACGACATAGTGTGAATATACACTATGAATCTTTAGTCATTGGTAAATACCTCGTGAAATGATTTATTTTTGTTACATAGGTAGTACAAATACCTACATACATCCATAGTATGTTTGCATATACTTTTTCAAAAGCATTAAAAATAACACGAAGTCCGAGAGGCCCGCGAACTGTAAAGCAGAGTGACAGTTGCACAAAACTTCCCTAAAATGCTAAAAGTCAAAATCCCTAAATCACATCGCGAAGTCCCACAGGGGACGCCCTCTTGCGCAGGTTCATTAGTTTGTTTGTTTGTTATTTTATTAAGGCTGGAGCTCTGCTCGCCTTTATGCCCGGTAAAGTAGTTAAAAAAAGTGGGGATAGTGGTCGTCCGAAAAAATTAAATAACACATGAAAATGACTTCGAACCTTAGTTACGCGCTCCCATTTTCCTAAATTATGTTGTATGGACTAGAGCTCATTTTGTAATGAATTGAGGACATGATGATGAACGAAAATACAAAACTTCGGTTAATACTAAGGTATTATGAATGTAAATGATACCAAAGTCCAAGAGGCCCGCAAACTGTAAAGTAGAGCGACAGTTGCACAATACTCCCCTTAAAAATATAAAAGTCATAATTCCTCAATGAATAAGGAATTAGTGTCAATGACCACCCAAGCGCCCAAAGAGCCCTCTTGCGCAGGTTCCTTAGTTTGTTGTTTTTAAACCATTTATTAAGGCTGGAGCTCGGCTCGCCTTATGCTAGGTGAAGTAGCAAAAACCTCCACGCAAACTACGTATGCCTGTCCAAAAAAAAAACATGTCCATTTTAAATGTAACAGTTTTTTACGAAACAAATGATTTTGAACTTTAATAACTAATAATTAATAACTACATCACCTTCGTATATGGACTGAGGATTGACTAGCTATGACTCATTCTGCAGGTGCATTAACAATCGTAATCACAATGCCTAATTGTGTTGTTCGTAAAACTATTTTATTTGATACTATCTTTACTGCGTTACTTTTGTTCCCATAAAATTCTGCCGTTAGTCGACATCATCAGCCCGAATAACGACCACTGCTGAACGTGGGCCTCCTTCTGAGCATCATTTTGGATCCTATTCAATGCAAACATACAAACAAACAAATTTATATACAGGGTGTCCCAAAAGATTACGTAGCTGGGAAGGGAGGTGATAGGGATGGTCACAAGGGTCACCAGAAAAATATAAAAAATTCCCTCTGGGTGTTTAAAAAAATAAATGGCATTTTTTAAAAGACTAAAAATTTTACACCTTGTGCTAACTGTACCTACAAATATGGCTGTATTTAAAAAAAATGCTGTTATGTTATCTTCAATAACAACAAGGTCATCAACATCAACATCAAAAATAACAAGGTGTAAAATTTTAAGTTTATAAAAAAATGCCATTTTTTTTTTATTTTTCTAGTGACCGTTGTGTCCACCCCTGTCACCCCCTTTCCCAGCTACTTAACCTTTTGGGACACCCTGTATACAAATAAATAAAACTAAAGTGTCTATTTGTAATGGAAATATATCAGGTTTTGACTAATGCTGAATACCTATGTATATACAGATTAGTTACTAATAACAAAAACACAAATAAAAAATGTTATCGTGTCTGTTTATTCCGGCTTATCTCAGTAACGACTAAACTGATTTTGACGGGACTTTCACTGGTTAATACCTAATTTAATAAGGTATTTTGTTTAGTCTGTATGTTTGCTACAAAATGCAACTATTACCGATTTAGACGGGACTTTCGTAGTTCGCTGTTACATCTTATAAAATCCTTTTTCAATTTTTTTGAATACTTTATGGAAAAGTATAGGTACCGCTTACTAAATTTCAAAATTGAAATTAATAAATTTGGCATTAGGGGCTAAACCTAAGATGCAGGTTCGAGTCCTGCCGATGGTCCAAATTTATTAATTTCGAATTTTGAAATTTATAAAATTCTTATTTTACGCTGATAATGTCGTAGGCACCAGTTAGTTATAACATACAAGGTAATAAATTTGTGTAGATGAATCAGTTTGACACACAAAATTACTTACCTACCTTTTGATAGCGATAGTATCCGTGTTATTGTGTCGGTCGGTCAATATCAATTCTACATTCATAAACTTTTTGTTCGTTCGACCATACTATCAATGAAGTTGGTTTTTATTTCAATACCGAGGCAAAAAATATGATGGCAGATAACTTTCATGCTCTGACCGTGTTTTATGTACACTGTACAGTTAACAAAAAATATAGATTCTTAAATAGAGATTATTAAATATAGATCAGTATTAGATAATGTTAATAAATATGATTATGTCACTACGACAGCCGCAGCAGATGGGATGAGAAATGAAGAGATCCGCAGGAAAACGAAGGTCGCTGACATAGATCAACGGATTAGTAAACTGAAGTGAGGCCGATGGGGCAGAAAGGTTCTCGAGTGGAGACCACGAACTGGCAACCGTAAATGAGAGATGACCGCCTGCAGGATAGACCGACGATATCATAAAGGTCGCAGGGAGTCAGTGGATACAGGCCGCTAGCGATCGTTTCCGCTGAAAATCGATGGGGGAGGCCTATGTTCAGCTGTGGACGACAACAGGTTGATGATGGTGACTACGATAGCGGGTAATTCTTTATGGGTAAAGAGTTTACTGCTAGCTGTGTACAAATACACATAACAGTAAACTCTTCTCATAAACGTGTACATATAAATTTAATATACGTTTCACAATGTGTAAACCCATCTATTTTGTTGACTGTACATAAAGCTGTCGGTATATTATACTCTGTTGTTATCTTTACATTTATATAAATAAATACAATTGAAGTGTCTGTCTGTAATGGAATAAAACAGGGTTTTACTATATACATTGCATTTGCAAGCGATGTCTCTAAAATTAATAGGGTAGATACTAATCGTTTTTTTTTTGTCTGTCTGTCGTTATTAATTTATTCAACACTTAGGTATTTACACTTGTACTTGTCAGGATCACAATGTTACACAATTATTCTTATTCTGTGAATCAAACTAGATACTTAACTAACGGGTAGCAAATTGTAGGATATTACATACAAAGTAGTCCGTCCGTCAGCTTGTCATTAATTCCTCTACTCATAGTAAGTTAAGTTCAAATTAATTATCAAAGGTTTTAGTGGATCAATATAGAAGTTTGGTAAAAACATACAATTAAGTGACACACACCTGGGGGCACCCTTTAAGGGTTAGGACCACGACCAAGTGGTACCACTGATGACGTTTGTCTATATGTCTTTTTATTTGTTTGTTCCGTTATACCGATTTGACGGTATTTTCACTGATGGCTAATTTTATAAGGTACTAGCTTCATGCGCGGTTTCGCCCGCGTAACTACGGATCCCGTGGGAATTTTGTCCTAAAATAAAGCTTAGGACACAATAATGTGGCTTTCTATTGGTAAAGGAATGCAACACCTATCCTTATGATTAGCCCGTATAACATCCACTGCTAAGCGGCCGCAGCCCAATGGCTAGGGCGTCGGACTTGTGATCTTGAGGTCGCCGGTTCGAACCCCACCCATTGCACTACCGACGTGAACCCACTCGTAACACAAGCAGTTAGCTTAGTACGAGGGGTTAACAAGAATACTAGTAGACTGCAAAACTATGCTAGTAATCTTTATAAAAAAAAAAAAAAAAACTGCTGAAAATGGGAATCATCCCAAAGGAGATTTTTGCTATAGTCACCACGCCTGGCAGGCGGGTTGGTTATTATGTTGTACAATAATTGTTATAGAAGATGTTATAACAATCGGGACCAACAGCTTGAGGTGATTTCAGAGGCACGGGGTAGGCGTGCCTCACAATATTATAATAATAGTACCTTTAGATCATGTATTTAAATATTAACTCTTTATAGAACCTGATATTATTACCGGATCTGAATCCGGTGAAAGCAGATTGGGACCGCGGAAGATTGAAAGATAAACCTACTTTAACTTCCTTCGTATTTATCTTTATTTACTGTTTCCAAGTTTGTTGTGGTGAAATGAGACATCGCAAACAGGTTTAGTGGCAGTTATGTATGTCAGTGTTACAGGCGGCGTTTTACGGAATCTCGTCAGTTATTTTGCTGACGGTACGTGATGGCGATGGAGTTACTTTAAATGTATTCAACATTTTAAAGTGAACCATTGTTTTTTTAACAGAGATCGAAATTAATCTTTACTAATATTAAAGAGTTTGTTTGTTTGAAGGAACGACTGGTCCGAATTGAAAATATCTTTCAGTTAGGGTTGCTATACGTCCGGGTTTTACCTGGATTTGTCCTAGTATAGAGGGCGTCCGGGAAGCGTCTGTGCCGGACTTTAGTTGTAGTCCAGGTTTAAAGATTTTACGTCTCTGGCCGCCCGCGATTCACCCACTATGCCTGCACGCCGCGACTTTTTATTACACTGACTATGCTTAACATTCCTGATGACATGTCCGGGTTTTGGGCTCTAGCATCCGGGGTTTTAACGCGTATTGTCCGGGTTGTCAAATTTTTGAGATGCTAACCCTACTTTCAGTGTAAGATAGCCCTTTTATCGCGAAAGGCTATATTTAATAATTAAGTTTTTACGGAAACTGGAGAGGCAGTTTTTCATCCCGGAGGCACTCTTTCATCAAATACAGGTCATAACATACTAGACATAAATATGTCAGATGGGTTATTTACAAACATATAAAGTAGGCCGCCGGTTGATTATAAGAGAGATGTCTATATTTATATGCCGTAATGTTGTTGCTATTCAGGTAGAAATGAAAAGATTTTAATGAACCTCAGATGTATGTGGAATATAGAACTGTTGGCATGGCTAGATTAATATTATACCAGGGACGGGGCTAGTGGTGTTGATTTTAATGAACTAAAAGTACCTAATACAACTCTGGGTGGTCTTCTCACGCCGAATCGGTTTCGGGGCTGTTAGCCCCCTAACCGAGGTGTCCTTCGCAGCCTGTAACTTAAGGCAGGGTTTACCAACTAGCTTCGTGTCCCTAGGGATAGGCAATGAAGGGTGCTACTTGCACCCTTCATGTATGGCAACCGGGGTTGTAGCCCGGGGCAGCGATCACGGCGGAGTGTAACTAAAACCTTTTTTTTGAGATGCAATTATTGTGTAGTGTACCTACTGTTGAGATTAAGCTTATAGCCATCCACTTAGGAAGCTAGAGAAACCTGCAGGTTAGCTAGGCTAGGCCCTCGCCGGACAGACCGAGGACCGCGTTGGTCCCCTGTCCTAATCCGATGATCCAGTGCCTGTCCTCTTTCTATAGAGTAAAATTATATTAAGATTTTGATTATAGAAATAATTATTGTTACTACTATACATATGAAGTGACACTAGACTGACAGACAGGTCATTAGCTAATCCGCAATAGATTTCAGTTGCGATATTTTGTATTTATCGCATACAAAATATCGCAACTGTTTATTACACAATTAAATATGATGAATAGATATAAATCATATTAAATTGTGTATAACTGACAAGTGCAAGTGTATGTAAATACCTAATTGCTGAATAAATATCGTTTAATTCGTTTAATTCTTAGCCGTTTCTGCAAAATGTTTGAATTGAGTAATCCACAATTTGGGAACAACTGAAGATCCTTGCGAGTGACATTTTTTTTTATTACTTTGGGCTATGAGTTTTGACTAAATATACTTACAATCACATTTTGCCATGAAACAAAAGAAGATCACTCTTTGAAAAAGTAGTTACGTGAATGTTTATATAGAAGCAGTTTGTAATCTACAGTATTTCGATCATGTACAGCTAATATTAATTGATTTACCAAACTATCTAGATCTAATTTAAATTCGCAACACACGGTACAACTAGTTTAATGGTGAATGGCGAAATAATATTCGAAATGAACCAAATATATCCATTACACAGTACAGCCATTCTGAAACTGTGAGCAGTGATTTGAAAATAGCCCTCTTCTGGATTTCTTATTTTTCAAGTGGGTACTCCAGCTTTCTGCGCGCGGTAATACCGCGAAACTCCCCATTTCGTGGGAAAGTCATAATAAAATATAAAAAATTTACTTCAATGCATTCTGAGTTTATTTTAAGAGGCCCGTGATGTCTTTCGTTAGCTTATGACAAACTCCGTAGCGTAGCGGTATTTGGCTCGCTTTAAATCTCGGAGGTCGTGGGTTCGATCCCCACGCCGGACAAGAAATCTTTGTGTAAATTCTAAGATTTCTTTCCGGGTCTGGAGGGACTACCCTCTGTGCCTCTGAAAGCACGTTAAGCCGTTGGTCCCGATTGTTATAACATCATCTATAACAATCGTATACCAGGAAACGGGCAGCAGCTTTTCCCTGTGTGATACTACATAATACTGAGGTCACCAACCCGCCTGCCAAGCGTGGTGACTATGCAAATTCCCTCCGTTGGGAGAAGGCCCATGTTCAGCAGTAAAGATTATACGGGCAGATGATGATGATGGGTGTATGTATGTTTGCTACTGTTTCAACCCACTGGAGCAGAGTGACGCGGGTAAACCCGCGGGGCGCAGCTTGTATCGATATATTATTACGTGAAACAATAACTTTGTCCTCCTTTTTATGAAGAATATATATTTTATTTTAAACAGCGAATGACGCAGGAGTGTTCAAAGCGGAAATCGAACCCATTACCCACCCAAGCGTGGTATCTTTGGCAAAACCCTCACTCAGGAGGAGGCCCATGTTCA
This sequence comes from Nycteola revayana, assembly GCA_947037095.2. Classification (NCBI taxonomy): domain Eukaryota; kingdom Metazoa; phylum Arthropoda; class Insecta; order Lepidoptera; family Nolidae; genus Nycteola; species Nycteola revayana. Next base: position 18,407,729 of record OX344857.2, on the reverse strand, counting down.
GCAGTGGACGTTATATACCGGCTGATCAAAGAGACCACGGTAATAAAACTTTGAGAATAGCTGCACTGTGCTATTACTATGTTGCAATTTCTCGGTTTTGCGAATATCTCGGTCCGGTTTGCAGAAACTATGATTCTGTCCATCTGATGCATTTAAATAAGCATTGGTAAACCCGCCTACATAGAGTTATGATGTATAGGGTAACATCTACTTCTAGCGACGCTGCATATAAATGATCCATGGGAAGACATGGGGTGGTCTATTCTAAGCCGGAAACCACACGGCAGTATAATTCGTATAATTCATTACACAACAGGTATCAACGCGATAAAAATAACCTTTTTTTATTTCTCGACGACGTTTCGATCGAGTTGCATTGATCGTAGACGCGGGCAGACTCTTATTAGATAGGTATTTAGAAGCACTCGATATCTCAAATGCTTCTAAATATCGCTAAATATATATACTAGTTTACATCGCCTAACAAGTATTTGTAAAACATTAACTCCGTAATCACAGTTGAGAGGTCTGCCGGTTTGTAAGTATGTATAAGAGCTGTTAACTCCATAAATTCCTGTGTCGTCTAGTTGCGAAACCCGTTACAACGACATCCTCTTGCCTGGGACATAATCAGTAGCGTAACTATAGGGTGACAAGATGGGCAAAATGCTAGGGGTCCGGATTTTTTGGTGCTTAGGAATATAAGAGAACTGGAGGCTAGATGGACAGTACTACAACAATAATGGAAATAGCAATAGATAATGTTAAGAGATTTTAAAATAATTTATCTGCTAAATTAATAATTGACTGGCTGACGGATCAACGCACAACTTCTACCTCTGATCAGAGAATGCACCCTCCAAGATTCAGGTGTCTACTCACCTGAATCTTGGAGGGTGCATTCTCTATATAACGGTTGGTCCATAAAAAACGCTACCTTTAAAGGGTTAAAAAAACCCTTATGATAAGAAGCGGCAAAGTTTGTATGGATAAAACAAAGTCGCGAGCCACAGAGAACAATATTCTTTTATTCTTATTCTTAAATAAAAAGACAACTCCCGCACTAGGGAAATAAATCCCTGTGTCGCGGGGGACTTTACAAACATTCATTTCACAGACACACAGAACACCCAGACTCAGAACAACTATTTGTGGTTCACACAAATAATTGTCCCGGGTGGGAATCGAACCCAGAACACCAGGTCTCAGAGGCAACCATCGTAACCATTGAGCTACCGGTGCAGGCATATTCGTTTATATATAGTCTGCTTTTCTTGGTTCGTTGTCACTGGTACCATTAACAGTTCCATGATGGAACTATTGATGTGTTTTTTTAGTCACTAGTTCCATTTTTAAAGAATCTGAAAATAATGGAAGTTATTTTCAATTTTTTATGACTAATTCCACGTTATTACTTTAGGCACTTGTGAAATTTTTTAAGCGTGTAAAAACTAGAGGTCGAAACAACATAGTTCTATCATGGAACTGTTAATGGCCACAACGAGCGACAACGAAACCATTTCTTAACTAATAAATTTGCCACGGACCTCTAGACTATTTAGTTACGCCGCTGGACATACATGGAGATAGCGTTGGCTCTTCGGTAGAGCGATGAGAGAAGACCGGTCGTTTTTCCGATGCCCTCCTAGACCTGAACTCCGAGAGGTCCGTGAACTGTAAAGAAGAGTGACAGTTGCAAAAAACCCCCCAAAATAACTAAAAGTCATAATTCCTCAAACCCCCCGCCAGCGACCGCTCTGAGCCGAGGTCCAAGACCCACAGGGGACGCCCTCTTGTGCACGTTTCTTAGTTTGTTGTTTTTAGTAAGGCCATTTTTTGGAGCTCTGCTCGCCTATTTGCCTGGCGAGACTAACTAAGCATGCCCGTCCTAAAAACAAAAAAAAAACTGCTTTGGATGCTAGATCACATAGGTCTAACACTTATGTGATACAGTGGGACTCGCCCTCTCCATAGCGGAGGAGAGGACCTTACACCACTAAAACCCCCCGAACACTCCTTCGATCCGTCGTTGGCGGGGGCCGGGTACGCACGAAGCAATCCGGCCCACTCGCCCCTAGTTAGTATAATGAAACATTTGTTTTCACCATTTACAACACTACAAACTTATTGGACAACACTATAGTTTCTCCTAAATAAGGAAATTGTATGATGAAGTAACCACAAGAAAGAAATTCAATTTAATAACCTATAATTGAATGTAGCCGACAAATTAAAAATTGCTTTGCCTATAAAAGGGACGTTACGTGAAAATGAAAGTGTATACGTAAATTGCTTTTATTTTACCTGATGTAGAAAATAAGTGAAAATCAGTGGTACCACTGGGTCGTGGTCCTAACCCCTTAAGGGTGCCCCCAGGTGTGTGTCACTTTATTGTTTGTTTTTACCAAACTTCTATCATCATCATCATCAGCTCGTATAACGTCCACTGCTGAACATGGGCCTCCTCCCGAGAAGGAGGGTATTTGCCATAGTCACCACGCTTGGCAGGCGGGTTGGTGACCGCAGTATTATGTTGTACCACACAAGGAAACGCTGCTGCCCGTTCCTTGACATACGATTATTATAGATGATGTTATAACAATCGGGACCAACGGCTTAACGTGCTTTCCGAGGCACGGAGGGTAGTCCCTCAACCAACCAGACCCGGAAAGAAATCTTAGAATTTACACAAAGACTTAAAGCAATGCATATACCGCAACACCACGGAGGTTGAAGATTCGGCAAGTGATAAATGAATATTTGCAGTGTGATTTCCGGCCCATGACTTCCCGTTGGTGGTACCAACGGGAAGGCGACTAGGGGATAAACATCTGACGGATGGGCAGCAGTATGTGTTAGTTAACATCACACTGCGATAACCAATCTGCCTACCAAGCGCAGTGATTATTGCAATATTGCTCAACGACCATGATTTACCAAGGTCTTTAATACGAGACCCATGTGGACTTAAACAAGCTACTAAAGTTGAAGTTTAAAGTCATTTATTCCTTCTACATAAAACACAATGTACTTACAAGTCCATGAGAAGGCGTGAGGTCTGGTCTAAGCGCTAGTACCCTCAGACGCAAAGACTCGCCGCGCTTGTAGCGAGCACGCTCAGTAGCCACGGCCACCACGCGACCGCTGGATATGCGCAGTGTGATGCGACGCTCCCAAGTGCATTGAGCTTCGGGATACCTAGATAAAAGAAGGGCATTAGGAGACTAACAGTGATATGCATGAACTGCATCATCGTCATCAGCCCGTATAACTTCCACTGCTGAGCATGGGTCTCCGTTCAAGGGAGGATTTTGATATAGTCACCACGCTTGGCAGGCGGGTGAGTAACTTACTGCAGTATAACCTACTTTTTTTTTTGTTGTTCGCGGTCAAATTCATTTACGTATTCCCACCGCCGCTGCAGCGTATTCGCGCGCTGGCGGCGGGATATGTGGGACCCGCCCCCTCCATAGCGGCGGTATGCTTACTCATAACACCAGGAGAGGACCCTACACCACTAAAACCCCCTGACACTCCTTCGGTCCGTCGTTGGCGGGGGCCGGATACGCACAAAGCCATCCGGCCCAACTGCAGTACATCCTACTAATATTATAAACGCGAAAGATTGTAAGTATGGATGGATTGATGGATGGATAGATGCTTGTTACTCTACGTTCTGCCCATTTGAGTATGTTTCGCCGGACCGTCTCATGTGGGTCGTGTTAAAACCGGCAGTAGAATAACCCACTGAGTTTGTTTCGCCGGATCTTCTCAGTTGGGGCGTATTGGATCCGGTGGTAGCATTAAAGCGCGTCCGTCGTTATATACTCATGGTCCACCTAAATAATGACAATTGTTCTAACCTACTATAGACAGAACAAGCAATTTGACACAATATAGTTAAATAATAAACTAAGACGTTAAGACTAAAATATTATTAAAATAATAACTTAAATACTTGTTTAATTTGAAAATTTATAAAATATGATAATTAATAATAATAATATTATAAAATATGATATTATCTAAATAATACTTAATACTAAATTATTGTTTTGACTATTTGCAAGTGCCTGTAATAGGTTTACGTAAATAAAAATGATTTTTATTTTTTTTTATTTTTATTTTATTTTACTCTTTCACGGCAAAACTACTGAACGGAATTGGCTGAAATTTTGCACCGGGATAGGTTATACGCTGGATTAACATATAAGCTACATTATATCACACTTCGACCCACTGGAACAGAGTAACGCGAATAAAACTACAGGACGCAGCTAGTGTTGAGTATAATGTTGATGATGTTAAGACATAAGCAAACGCTGCTACCCGTTGCCTGGTAGACTAGCTTTCCCGCGCGCGGTTTCATTAGACTAGTATTTAAGTTTTCCTTTTTCATTACCGTAAATATACCTATCTTACTTTTTTTTTTGTTTCTAATTAACCTTTAAATATTTCTCTGTTTGCGGCCCTCAACACCAAGGCTGAAACGTGAATGTGGCCCGTATAAAGCAAAGGGTTGAGTACGACTGACCTACAGTCTTTATACCATCGTCACCATAAGTTTACGAGTAGATAATGTTATCTAATGCATAGGCTTCCCCCAAATGCCATATTAGTTTTTAATGGCCATAGTCTATAGTGATAGTAAAGGCAAGGCGGACCCCGAATTGCGTGTGCGCAGGTGACGAAGTGGGAAGTTCAGTTCTCGCATCGTTCACACGCACGCCAAATGTGGGGTCAGCATATACATTAAACAGCAATAAGAAAATAACATTAAGTAGAAGTTTCGTTTAAAGTTATCTATTCTATATATCTATGCTAATATATAAAGCTTTATAGTTTGTTTGGTTGGAAGTACTGGTCCGATTTGAAAAATTCTTTCAGTGTTAGATATTTATAAAGAAATGTTATAGGTTATATTTAATTATGAATTTCCTACGGGAACTGGAGTAACGCAGAAGCTATATAGTATTTTAACAAAGTCTCACCTTATATTGACGATAAGCTCAGTTTTAGTATTCGGCAGAAGTGGAACGTTGACGTCTAAACAACCTCCGTCGCCTGAAATAATAGTTTTGTTAACTTCTGTACATGTAAGGTGCTTCCAAAATATATGCCATTCATTCAACGGTAGGTCACGTGTAGTGATTACGTGAGTAAATAAATTTCTGTAAAATAATACAATTAACTATACCAAAAAAATACTGAAAATAAAATTACATGTCAATACATCTAAAATATTAAATCTTATAATAATATATAGAGCTGAAGAATTGTTTGTTTGTTTGCTTGAACGCGCTAATCTCAGGAACTACTGGACCGATTTGACTTGAATTCTTTCAGTGTTAGATAGCCCATTTATCGAGGAAGGCTATATTATGAAGTTCCCACGAGAACGGGAGTTACGCGGGTGAAACCGCGCTGGGGAGTTTAGTAATGTAAAAAGATGAAGTGTTTGTTTGCTTGAACGCGCCAATCTCGGAAACTACAGGACTAATTTGTAAAATTATTTCAGTGTCCGATAACGCATTTATCGAGCAAGGCTAAGGCTTTATTGAATTATGAAGTTCGGGAACCGAGGTTACGCGGGTGAAACCGGGAAATTGAATATATATATATTTTTTTTGTTTAATACTTTTTCTCATGACTCCTCACCTGGAGGCAGTTCCCTCAACACTGTGACCGTCTGCCGATCCGCAGTGAGCAGTGAGAGCTGAAGCCGCGCGGGTCCGTCGGTATAGAACCGGGACACACAGGCGCGGTTCGTTCCTCCAGCTGTCAGGACTCCTGGCGCCAGTACCAGGTGGTTCCTGTCGGTGCAGGGGTTGCTGGAAACAAACAATCTAAGGTTAGGATAATTACAGATTAGAAAGTTGGTATGGTGCTAGGTGAAGTAAATCTATCTACTATATCTATACTAATTTTATAAAGAAGATAGATTTGTATTTTTGTTTGTATGTTTTTATTGAATAAACTCAAAAAAGAATGTGCCGATTTCAAAAATTGTTTCACCATTGGAAAGCTACATTCACCCTGAGTGACATAGGCTATATTTAATTATGAACATCCCACGGGAACGGGAGTTACACGGGTGAAACCGCGCGCGGGAAGCTTGTTTATTATAATTAATAAAAAGACTGTAACACTTATATCAAAAGTTATATCTAGCAATTGTAGCAGTGACGTCATCGGTAAAATTTTCGTACTTATGATATTTTTCAAATATACTATTAAAAAATTACAGTCAAGTTTATGATCATCATCATCTCCGTGCCTTTATACCAATTTATATCGTGTCATCGCAATACGTTTTTTTCTTCCATTCTGTCCTGTAAGCCGTCACGCTATCACTTACTCCCTTTCCCCCTTATATCATTTATCACATACTCCATCCATATTTTCTTTGGCCTCCCTCTTCATCTCCATCCATCTACATTCATATTCATTACTCTTTTGGTCACATGCGAATCATTCCTCCTATTCTCATGACTTTACTAGGACAACTCATTCCCTTTCAACGTTTCTATCACAGATGCCAACTTTTTTATGATAGGTGAGTTCGTTACTGCAGTATTTATTGCAACCATCACGCTTCGAAAGACATCAGAGCAGAGTAGCAGTCTATCGCGGGCAAAACCGCGGGGTGCGTTCTGATATAAAGGATAGTGGAAATTATGTAACACAATTAAGATACATGAAGCGGAAATAGATTACAGTTAGTGGGAGTGCATAAGATTTCCTTAATATTTATTGGTATGGGCAGTAGTAGTTAGCTCTTTTACCCCATCATTAGGGTTAGTACTAACCGGTGTTATGAGACGTAATGAAATGCGTTAATCATACAGAAAGGACGTAACGCCGTCAGAGGAGATACAGCAAGGACGCTGGTACCCGCGCACCGCCGCGCCGCTAACTAACGCGCTTTTGTGAATTCATCCCGTAGTTTAATGTATGAAAACGTTTGCTGCGTCTGGCCTTACCGTCTTCGCCTTACGTTTATTTATAATTCATTCATTCATTTTTTTTGTTGTTCGGAGGGACATGCATTTACGCATAGCCTCCGTGGGCACGTCAGGGTTCCGTAGCCATGCACATGTGCCTATTTTTAAATTAATAAAGTTAAAATTCATTTTGCGGTCGACTCTATACATTTTGTAAGGACGACTCCCAGGTAACATTGAAAACTGTATAAGCGCTGTACAATAAAAAATTTGAAGTTAGGCTGTACAAATCTGCTGTATTAGGGCTGTATATCCGGATATACAGCCGTTATATCCAAAAAATGGGCCCCAAATTATACAGCTCTAAGTGTAGATTAAGCTGTTTAACGGCTGTGTTCTAGCGCAATAGCTGGCTTCACGCTGACTAACAGAATAATTAGATACCATACAGATACTGTTCTCAAATCTTAGATACTTTTTTTATTCTTATATACTTACAGTCGCAGGCTTGTTAACATCTGAATATAAGTATTAAATTATGTTCGTGGTTGAATCCACTAAACTATACTTAATTTCTTAAGACATATTTATTGGATCATGTGATACGTCGCGGCCATAATATTTTGATTTGTAAAGTGAACAAATATTATTTTGCTATATGGTAGTACTCATTCCTTTTTTATAGGTCGGTATTTTGCTTGCGGCTGCTACTTCTTCGTGAATATGTATACTAATAGTAAGCCAAAAACTCCTCTCTCATATCAACGCGCGCTGATGCCGCGAGCTCTTTTACCTCACTACAACCTCACGCTGCGGTCGACACCCTACACCAGCCGGCTAATACCATCCGGGCTGGACGAGACGGACGTGGAGACGAACCCTGCTTCCCTCGCTGCCGCTACCATCTACCTAAGGCGTCAGCGAGACTACTACCATCCAGCTTCCTAACAAGCTAAGTGTTTAGTGACTAGCTACCTGGTCACCTACTCAAACCGAGTCCTAGAACCTGCCCCCTATTCTAACTGTTGTAAATCTTTAATTCTTATTTTAAATAAACTATAGTGTACTGAGTGATCTGTGTTTTTTTCCTCTCTTTATATAAAACTCATCTCTTTTCATTTATGTAACACGTGGTTGGCTACACCAACACGTACTACGTTACAGTGGCCCAACGTGATAGTGGGGTCTACGTTACAGATTTAGATCTTGATATGTTTTTTATTTTATTTATTTTTAAATCGTTTGTGTAATAAGAACCGTGTAACCCAACTTGAGACTAGCTTTATGAGTCCCCAGTACTTTCCTATTGAAAATAAATCAATTTTGGATTGTATCCAGGTAAAATTATAATAATTTTCCATAACATACATAAATATATGTAATGAAATATGGTGCCATCATTTTTAAGTTATGGTTTAATGGCGTTTATTTACATGCCAGCTGCATGTAAATAAACGCCATTAAACCATAACTTTGCTCTTTTAGTACTCCATTAAGAAGCTTTGTGCGTAACTAAGCCGTAATTAAAGTATGTAAAACAGCCTTAAGAGTAACATTGGCTGCATATTAAAATTTAATTAATATAGTAGCTGCTTAATAGAATAGGTACGATCAGCAAATGTTACAGCAATTCAGGGTTCAATTGATAGTAAAGAAGAACCATTTATTATTTCCATTATAAAAAATAGGTAACTGTACAGATTGTTTTGGTGCAAGTTGATTCATAAGGAACACGTACTTATGTAATAAGTAGCGTAACTGCGTAATTTGTCGATGGGAACACGTCAAAATTGGTTCAAAAGTTTTTGAGAAAGGGAAGGGAAGGGAGGTTATTAATATACATACTGATTGAAGTGTGTGTTTTTTGTTTGTTAAAAATTATACTTGCACTAGATGCAAATAAGTATCACAATAGGCGTTATCACCGTTATAATGATCTAGTGTTACACCAATGGCTGTACTAGAGGGGAAAAAATATGTTAGTAGCATTCGCTTTAGAATGAGCTAAGAATAAACTTTTATGCAGCAGACAGCATTGTATTACACGCTTGTACAGTAATGGGCTTTCTAAGGGTTTCTTTGATAACCATTGAACAGCTATTATCAAGCATATATGATGACTGTACTACAGAGTAATAATACACCATTATCCATAACATAGCAAAATTTAATGCTTTTCTACAGAATTAGGCTGCACAAAAGTAGAATTCTAGAGCACAATTCAGTCGATATACGGGTCTAGTCTTATAGACTTGCTTATAACGGTTTTATATACCATACTCTGGATACTAGAGATTTTCGGTTATATTTAACAGCCAAAAGTAATAATTTCGGCTTTATACAGCCGTAAACCAGACTTACTGTATAAAATAATACAATTTATTCCCTACTACAGCCTTAAATATATTTTTACGCTTTTGTACATCGTTTATAAAGCTTCTAGCTGTTATTGTACTGGTTAAAAGATTTTTTTTCAGCTTAAATGTTACCTGGGCTGTAACTACATAAGTTGGTCGAGTTGTATAAAAATAGCTATCTATGGTACCGCTATAGTTTTAGTTGAAAGAACTTACTTAGAGGTATATATCACATTTTTTTCAGAATTATTTAATAATATTTCAAAAGTTAAGGGAGGGGGACGCTCTAAATTTAACTTTGTTTTAGGTTATCTCGTGACTGGGGGGTTCGACCTACATTGTTCCAAGGCAGTTCTTGTTGAATTTCAAGAGACCTTCCAACGATACCTTACACGATGGGGTTAGGCAAATTTAAATTTTTAAATTCACTTTTCGTTGTAAGGTCTAAAAAATATTATTTTTCCATAGTTTTAAAAACTAAGTTTTGGATATTAAATATACATCTCTCCACCAATTTCCATGACAATCGGTGCAGTAACGGCGGAGTATGAGCGCGGATGGACAGACGGACTATAAGAACTATAAGGGTTCCTTGTGGACTACGGAACCCTAAAACAGAGCTAAAACTGGCTTAAACTTTTTCTAATTATTATTGTTGTACACTACAATTAGAATTAAAGTGGAAAAGTCTACAATTATATCAAATGTTCAAAGATAATCGATTTTTAGTAAATTATTTTTGAAGAGAAAATGTCGACGTGCACATACTTAATATAGCAATTATTACATATTCTTATGGTTGGATTATTTTGAGGTACGTTATTATTGGTATAGTGAAAAATTATCCTTATGTCATAATATGTTTGATATTTCGTGACTGCGCTCACCATTGCGATGGATTCAACGTAAACATAAAGATCGTGAATACATCGTGAATCAAACTAATGTAAAATATTTATAACTTTAATTAACTTCTTATGATTACTGATATCCAGTGGCGTAACTTACGTAATTTTGTAATTACATAAATGATTTACTACAAATACTAAAAAATAAAATAGGGTTTGTACCTACCCTATTTTAGTTATCAAAGCATTCAAAATAGTATTTACATCAACATTACTTTATATTACATAAGCTATTACTAAAATTAAGTGTATTTAGTTAAATGTATTTATGTAAGTAAAAATTAATCGGTAAAATGTGTGTATATAAAATGACTTGACCTAAGTAATTGTTTTTTTTTATTGTATTCGTAATTAGAAGCGGCGTAGCCCAGGCTAGGGATTGGGTGTCGGACTTGCGATCATGTGGTCCCCACCCATTACACTACTGACTTGAACCCACTCGTAACACAAGCATTTTAGCTTAGCACGAGGGGTTAACAAGAATACTTTTAGATTGCAAAAATCAGCTAGTAAATAAAAAAAAAATTAACACTGTCAATCAAGGCTCACATGATTTTTTTTTTTGGAAAGATCATGGTAATATCATTACGACGGACTGGCGACACGCCGATAGGAACAGCTGGTATTTAATAAATTAAATTTTCAAGAGCGAGAAATGAAATGAATTTAAAAAATAATTATTCATAAAATTAAAAGGGCGGGCTAAATTCAATGGGCCCAAGAGGGTCTAATTACGCCACTGCTTACATCTAGGACGGTAATAACTACACTTAGTTGAACTGCCTCAAGGTAACACGGACCTTGAATTTTATGGCCAACGTCATGAGGAAGCGTCCATTGTATGGATCTCTTCATTTTTTGTTCAGCAACAATTATATCGGCAAAGACGTGGGAAGATGGCCTATTTGCATTTTTTACCTGACTGTGATTGAATATGTAATGAGTTTGATTTTTATTTTTAAATGGTCATGAGACACACAGAATGTAAGGATAAGATACTGTCAAAGTCAATAATATCTTTATTCATATAGACACAATTCAAAAATAATTAAATCATGTTCTTATGATGCGTCCATTTCTTTTCCTACCACTCTTGGCACAAAGTCATTTGTTAACTATGATTTTTCTACTAGCAAAAGCCTCGTAGCTAACTACATAGGTTCGGAAACACGTTAACTAGTTAGAAATTGGCACTTTCGATTTACCCTGAAGATCTAAAACTTGGATGTTATTAAGCTCTTAAATCTAAGCGACATTGCATCCCATACGCATTTTACACCACTTTTTATAGAACAAGTATTGTATAAAAGAAATTTCTAAAGAATTATTGAAATCAACACAGATTTAAAAAAATATTGCCGTACTGTCCGGAGCCTATTCATTGAAACAAACAAACAATCTAACCTAATCTCTTTCTAATATTCATAAAGATTATCCCGCCGGAGAAGAGTGCGCCCGCGAACGCGACGCATCCCCCCTCGCCCTCCCGACCCTTAGTTTGCTAAGAACCTTCCGATGCCCTCGTAGACCCGAAGTCCGAGCGGCCCGCGAACTGGAAAGAAGAGCGACAGTTGCACAAAACTCCCCTAAAAAAAACTAAAAGCCATAATCCCTCAATCTCCCCGTCAGCGACCGCCCTGAGCCGAGGTCCAAGTCCCACAGGGAACGCCCTCTTGCGCAGGTTGCTTAGTTTGTAGTGTTTAAACCATTTATCTAGGCTGGAGCTGTGCTCGCCCTTATGCCCGGTGAAGTAGCAAAAGCCTCATGGCTAACTACACATGTAAACCTTAGGATTATTAAGTACCTATTTATTTTACAAATACCGTGTTTATGTTCATTAATTCATTCATTAATTGCAATATTAGATCAAAGAATTACAATACAATGCTAATCTAACTTTTATGTCTATCTGTTAGAGATGGGTTGGATTAGTTAAAATTGATATCTAATCCACCTAATCCTAGTATTTTAAAATACCTGTTCCATTTACCTAATCCTAATATTTATTCAATATAGCTGACCTGTTACCAATATTATGTAGGTATCGTATGTGGATTACGTAGGAAATATTCAGCATGATCGTTCCTGTTAAGTAATCGGGAAGTTGGCGTATGAAAAGTTTATAATATGTTTTCACTCGTACTAATCATAAATTATGGTTGAAATTGAAGTAGGTACTTTCGAAATTAAATTTATAACAATTAATTATATAAATTCTAGGTAGATTTTTATTAATTATTCCATTCATGGTAGAATTGAGAATTAGTCGAATAGAATATTGTAATTCACTTTTATTTTACTAACTTTGATATCGATACTAAATTAGATATATGTCATATTAGTAACGCCTATAGCAATGCCAGAGTATTAAAAAAAAAATAAGGAATGTAAATTGTACTCTTATGTTACGAATATTTTGTACCATACCTAATCCTCGACGCTTTTGATTAGGTACGGATTCGGATCAAAAAATACCTAATACACTAACCTATTCTAATATTTATGCCTCACGTCTACTATCTGTGATAGGTGTACGTAGAAAAAAAGGTTGTCGGTATAATTGTCTGGTAAATAGGTACGAAAGTTACTTTGAGTTTAATAAATCAACAGTTACATAGAACATGTATTAAAATAATCCTACAGTAATTTATACTTTTTATCGAAGTACGTAACGATATGAATATACTTACCCAACTTCGATAAAAATGTCTTAATTCTAAAAAAAAAAAAAACAGTAATTTTTTTTTTCGGACGGACCTATATAATTAGCCCCAAGGCTTTTGCTACTACACCGGGCATAAAGGCGAGCAGAGCTCCAGCCTAGATAAATGGTTTAAACACTACAAACTAAGCAACCTTCGCAAGAGGGCGTCCCCTGTGGGACTTGGACCTCGGCTCGGGGCGGTCGCTGACGGGGAGATTGAGGGATTTTGGCTTTTAGTTTAGGGGAGTTTTGTGCAACTGTCGCTCTACTTAAGTTCGTGGGCCTCTTGGACTTCGGGTCTACGAGGGCATCGGAAGGTTCTTAGCAAACTAAGGGTCGGGAGGGCGAGACTGAAATACAATGCTGTACTTCAATAAAGAAGACACTTTTCCTATGTTGTTGTTACTTTATTACCTACTGAAGCTATATTCATTATCATCATCATCAACAGCCCGTTGACGTCCACTGCTGAACATGGGCCTCCTCTTAACAGACCTTGGCAAACCAGGATCGTAGAGGGATATTGCCATAATCACCACGCTTGGCAGATGGATTGGTGATCGCAGTAAGATGCAAATGTTGAGCTAATAGATGCTGCTGCCCATCCATCAGCCATATGTCCCTTAGTCACCTTTTACGACACCCATGGGAAGACATGGGGTGGTCTATTCCAAGCCGGAAACCACACGGCAAAAAAGATTAACTAGATTTGATTTACATACCTATTTAAATTATTTTTTGCATGCAGAGTAAACGCGAAGTCATTTTATCAAAGTAATATTGTTAAGTGATAAGCCTAATCAGTTAAATACAAGTAATTCAATATACAAGTATCAAGTAGCATTTTATGAATGAACCAGTTGATTTGTTCGAGGAATCTGGTGAGTGAGCACGAATATTTACTAACAATGTAACCGTTGTTTGTTCAAGCAAGAGGTTGGAAAGTTTATTAACCTTTACAAAAATGTATTTAATTAATGCATACATAATTAAAGTGTCGAATAAAAAAAATTGAAATATCAAATTATGTGTTTTAATTTTTTTTTATACCTTCTTTACGGAAAAGTATACAGATGACTAAATATCAAAATTAGATTTGTAAATTTTGATTTAATTATAGGTTATTTTTATTTGGTAGGTTAAGTTTTAGAATTATTCTGTTAAATCAAATCTTATATATGTTATTAAATATTTGGACGTGCCCATCTGAGTATGTTTCGCCGGATCGTCTCGATGAGGCCGCGCTGAAACCGGCAGTAGAATAATCCCACTGAGTTTGTTTCGCCGGGTCTTTTCAGTTAGGGCGTATTGGATCCGGTGGTAGCACTAAAGCGCGTTCGTCGAGATACTTATGGTCCGTCTAAATAATAACATACTCAAAGGACAGAACTAAGATTTAATCATACTTAGGTGTAAAATGTTTATTTTATTTTCATACCTGACAGCTAAAGCTATATAAACTATTATAATCGAATAAAATTAAGTAGTTTAACATAGTAAATTTAAAAACCAAAATATGTTTTGACTATTTACAAATACTTTACCTGTAATAGGTTAACGTGAATAAAAACTTTTTTTAATTTAGAGAAAGTAGAGCGTCGGAGGTCGGTGTGATAGAAAAATATTAATATAAAAAAAATATTATTCAGAGACACTACATAACCATTTTTTTTTTGTTATTTGTAATGAATAAACTTAAGAATTACTAGTTCATAAAATTTTCAAAAATTGTTTATTTCTCCACGCGTAACAAGTGCTAAATTTGTAAAGTTTTAAAACAAGAAGACTAAAAATCTATCTGGAAGTTCCTATGGAAACCTAAGCTTAATAGGTGCGTAAACGATTACCTAAATAAAGAAACAATATGATTTAGCTTTGCAAATTTAACTATTCTAGGTCAACAGGAAGTACTTTGATGAGTTTCGTGTGTTTTTTTAAATATAAGGCGCATCGAAAACATGTGCCATCCCTTTATAGTTTTACATCTTGATTATGTTAGCGAAGAAATTAATATCAAATGTATTTTTTTTGTTAAAATTAAAATATTATAATACCTACATGTTTCTTTTGAATAAAGTTGATGCTGGCCGGGCCCCTCGGTGTATCGTGGTCCGAGGGAGGCCTAACCCCGCACTTACATTATTAATTTTAATGTGATCAAATAATTAATTGATTCAGCACTTAGGTGTAGCACCATATCAAAAAAGTGATAATAGATTATTATTCTAATTTTATGAATTAAACTAGGTAAGACAATAAATTTAATTTATAGTAAAAAAAAATGTATAGGTAACAATAAAAAGTTATTATTTTACATAATTAATTCACTAGCGTTATGGTACACGTGATCTCTATCTATCTGTTATCTACTTTTTAATAAAAATGAATAAAATACATAACTAAAAGTAGCTAATTTAAAATAAAACGAACTTAAAATACTACTCTACTAAATCTATTCTACTTGGCAAGGTTCCCAGAATGCTGGCAGCATTACCCCGTTGAATGGCAATGCTTACCTGCTGTGCAAAGTAGAAACCAGCACTCGGAGAACGTGCCGCACTTTAGGGGCCGCTGCGAGGTATTTATCTACTGTTATAAGGATGGCATATATTTTGGAAGCACCCTATTAGATATAATATCAATAATACAATTTAAATTGCCTAATCTATTAAAATAATAAGACATTTCCATCGAAATTAGGCGAAACGTGTAGAGTATGGTAACACATATATAAGTAGGTACCAACCTATTAAAATTTACACATTTACATATTTGAAATGATATATTATTATGTTGCCCATATGCTGGTTTCCTGCTTTAAATAGACCACCTCATAATATCTTCCTAATGGGTGTCGTGACCGAGGGACATACACCTGATGAATGGGCAGCAGCATCTTTCATCATCATCAGCCCGTATAACGTCCACTGCTGAACATGGGCCTCTTCCCGAGAGGGAGGGTATTTGCCATAGTCACCACGCTTGGCAGGCGGGTTGGTGACCGCAGTATTATGTTGTACCACACAAGAAAACGCTGCTGCCCGTTCCTTGACATACGATTATTATAGATGATGTTATAACAATCGGGACCAACGGCTTAACGTGCTTTCCGAGGTACGGAGGGTAGTCCCTCAACCAACCAGACCCGGAAAGAAATCTTAGAATTTACACAAAGATTTTCTGTCCGGTGTGGGGATCGAACCCACGACCTCCGAGATTCAAGGCGAGCCAAATACCGCTACGCTACGGAGGTTGTCGCAGCATCTTTCAGCTCAAGACTAGTTCTTAGCGTAGTGATAACGGCAATACACCTCGATATTTTTTTTTTTTTGTCCGTTGTGAAATTCATTTACGCCTTCCCACCGCCGCTGCGGCGTACTCGCGCGCTGGCGGTGGTATATGTGGGACTCGCCCTCTCCATAGCGTGGTATGCTAAACTCATACCACGAGAAGAGGACCCTACACCACTGAAACCTCCCGGACACTCCTTCGATCCGTATGGCGGAGCCAGGTACGCACGAGCAATCCGGCCCCACCCCTCGACTATCCTCACTTGCCAAGATCTGTTAAGACGCAACGTTCGCCCTTTAAGTATTTATCGATATATATGTCTGAATATGGCATATTTTAACTGTTATATTAAAATAATTGTTTATTTTGCGTCTATTGTCAATGACCCTTGAAAGTTAATAGCTTCAGCAGACCAACGAATTTCAGTACAATGATAATAGTATAAAATTTAGATCACAGATATTGACAAGGCTTTTTAGGGTTCCGTAGCCAAATGGTAAAAACGGAACCCTTATAGATTCGTCATGTCTGTCTGGACGTCCGTCCGTATGTCACAGCCACTTTTTTCCGAAACTATAAGAACTATAATGTTGAAACTTGGCAAGTAGATGTATGTTGTGAACCGCATTAAGATTTTCACACAAAAATAGAAAAAAAACAAAAAAAAAATTGGAGTAACCCATATTTAGAACTGAAACTCAAAAAAAAAAAAAACATCGAGCCCATACGTGGTATTTATGGATAAGGTCTTCAAAAATGATATTGAGTTTTCTAATGTAATTTTTTTCTAAACTGAATAGTTTGCGCGAGAGACACGTCCAAAGTGGTAAAATGTGTGTCCCTTTGTAACTTCTAAAATAAGAGAATGATAAAACTAAAAAAAAATATATGATGTACATTACCATGCAAACTTCCACCGAAAACGAGAAACTTGAACGAGATCAAGTAAGTAGTTTTTTTTAATACGTCATAAACCGTAAACCGCAATTTACCTTTCATTCAATCAACTAATATTAACATCGATCAAAGTTACAACGAACTACAAGAACTTTTATACTATGTTACTTGTTGTATTCTTGATATCAAAAATAGGTAGGCACAGTACGGAACCCTTCGTGCGAGAGTCCGACTCGCACTTGGTCGGTTTCTATGTTTTTGACGTAATGATGACTTAACATAAGTCTGTTATTGCCACTAACTTTCGCAAAATAAATAATCTTTAAATATAACAGGTAAGAAATGCCACTTTCTGACAATTTCTCAGTTAAGTACCTAAAGTGCGAACGCGCCTTAAGGGGAGGCCCAAGATCAGCAGTGGGCGTAAACGGGCTTTTGACGAATAAGATATTGGTCATTCAGCACTGACCATCCAGTTGCACTGTGTTATTGCAAGTTTTGAAGACCACTACTGACTTTTGACAATTTATATTTTGCTAGCTACGCCCGCGGTTTTACCCACGTAACTCTGCTCTAGTGGGTCGGAGCGTGATTTTTAGTAGCCTATATGTTAATCGAGCATATTAACTATCCCCGTGCAAAGTTTCAGCCAAATCCATTCTGTAGTTTTTACGTGAAAGAGTAACAAACATCCATCCATCCATCCACCCATACTTACAAACTTCCGCGCTTATAATATTAGTAGTAGGATTTAAGCTATATTTTAAAATATAATACAGTGTTTTTAGGTTTTTGTCTGCAAAACCTATAAATTTATGCAAAAATTAAATTGAAGTGTCCGTTTGTACGGACGGATTATAGTGACAGCTGTATTTCTAATTATATAGTACTAGCGGCCCGCCCCGGCTTCGCACGGGTGGACTTTTATGCCCTACCCTTATCCTACCCGTACCCTACCCCTACCCTACCCTACCCATACCCTACCCCTACCCCTACCCTACCCTACCCTACCCCTTTTTTTTTTTTTTTTTTTTTTTGACCGGGGGGAAATGCAGTTACGCATTCGACCACCGCCGTTGTGAAAACAACAGCGTTGGGATATGTGGGGACTCGCCCTCTCCAGTGCGTGATATGCTACTCATACCACGAGGAGAGGACCCTACCGCCACTAAAACCCCCCGGGTACTCCTCCTTCCGCCTTGAGTGTGAGGGCCACCGGGAAACGCTGAGAAGCGCTAACATTTCCGGTGAAACCCCCACGGCGGCCGTCCGCAGCTTTATAGTGCCGCGGACTCTCCGGGGCCACATTGTGTGTGGCCCGTATAACCATAGACGGGACGCCCGGAGTACTCAGGCGTCCCTCCTCCGCACGGGTCGGCCTCTATAGGGAGCAGGGCCCATGTTCCCTACTCCCCGAGGCCGAGCCTAAGGTGGCATGCGACGGGTCTCGGCCCGCCGTCTGCGGCCAACACGCCGCCTGCGGAGCGGGTGTGCACTGGGATCTTCCTCCCTTACCCGCTCCGCGGCCTCCTTCTGCGACATGACACGTCCACAGAAGGAGGCAACCGCCGCCCAAGACCCCTCACTCTCGACCATCTTAGAAATGATGGTCGGTAGCGAGAGGTCGGAACCCACGACTCCGATGAGCTCGGCGCGCTCACCGACAAACGCCGGACACACCTCCAGGGTGTGTTGCGCCGTATCATCGGTGCCCCCGCAGTGGTGGCACCGAGTGTCCGGCTCCCTCTGTGCCACATTGCACAGGTAGTGACCAAAACAGCCATGGCCTGATACCACCTGTGCAATGTGGTAGGTCACCGCGCCCCATTTGCGACCGGCCCACTTTAAAAGGTGGGGCCGGATCGCCTCCACGACGCGCGATCCACTCCCTGACGCAGCTTCCAGCCGCTCTTGCCAACTCCGGAGGGTCTGGCGACGGACTTCACTCCGCCACCGTGCAATGCCCTCCGGAAAGGGGTCGCGACCAGAACGCGCCCCCTCACACCTCCGCCGGTACGCGGCGGACCCTACCCTACCCCTACCCCTACCCTACCCTACCCTACCCTACCCTACCCCTACCCCTACCCTACTCCTACGCCTACCCTACGGAAAGTCCAATTTAAATAATTTAAAAACTATTTTATAGGTAGTTAAATGGTCTTGACCATAAAATAATTTATTTGGATAAGGATTAATATAAACACATAAATAGCATGGTTTGAATTTGGTTAGCATTTTCATTAATGTTTAAAATGAAAAAAGTTGTTGTAGTGACATAACTACAATATTATAGTTGGACATATGCTACCGCGGAGTTTTTTGTAGACATTATGATGTTCTTCAATATTGTTGTGCATTATTTTGTTCTATCGCTAATAGTTTCGGCAGCGCATTCGACGAAAGACATTTTAAGACTCATTTTTCTACACCTTCGGTTACATTGTTCAAATTTTACCAAGGATCCCTAATTTTTTTCAAAATGAAATGTAGCCTATGTCAAATTGGAAAAATGTAGCATTCTATTGGTGAAAGATTTTTTTAAATCGGCCCAGTACTTTTTGAGCCTATTCATTACAAACATACAAAAATAGGTACAAATCTTTCCTCTTTATAATATTAGTGTAGATATCAAATTAAGTTGCAAATTATTATTTAAAAACAGAAATATGTTACAAATATTATTTTATTAAACGAAATAATTATAATTTGGTGTTGCGCAATAAGAAAGTTGAAATTAATTAGCAATTCGCAAGATGTTATTCTTCTTATATTATATACTTATTTTATGAAACGCAAAATACTATTAAATATGGTCGACCACAGTGCAACAATAGTAAAAAAAATTATTGCCACTTATAAAATTACACTTGTTTTTTGCATACACACAATACTGGATTGGTGGCTCATTGGCAATGGTAGCTGATTCTGAGACTTGAAAAATGTTACGGATTTGATTTCCTGCGTTTTTTATGTGAACTAGGAATAGTTGTTCTGAATTTGGGTCTGTTTTGTGTCTGTGAATTATGTTCGTAAAAGTCTCCTGCGATACTAGGGTTTCCTTAAGACAGTAAGTAAGTAGCATGCAACACCAAAGTCACATTTCCTAAATTTCCGCGACTGCCCTGAGCCGAGGTCGAAGTCCCACAGTGGGTGCCCTCTTGTTGAAAGTTTGTAGTTTTCAAACTACTTAATGACGAATGTCGTATGTAATGTGTGTTACATTACATACTACATTCGTTAGTGCGATAAAACAAGGATTTATTATCCTAATGTGAGAGTCGACTTTAAAAGTAGAAATAAACAAAAGTAGGATTTTCATTCAACCTTTTGGTTTTAGGGAACCGCAATATTAAAACGAATAATAAACTTTAGGAACATGTGTCCTTTTCGAAGTTGTAGGTACTACTTCGAAAAGGACACATGTCATTTAACGAAACAAACGAAATAAGTCCTTTTCTAAACAATACATTACTGTGACACATAATGATCTACTTAAAACATTCAGAATTATCAAAGCAATAGCTACCCCACTCAATTAGAATACCAAATAAGCCTCGCGAACAATATACATCGCAAAAACTGGACTGAGATCATGAGAAAACATTGTAATGCGCAGACGCATGGTAAAAAAACTAAAATTGTGTTTTTGTTATGATGGCTCGCAATTATGTAAGTAAAATGGAGAGACGTTCAATGATTCCTTTAGAAAATTGTTTTCTTTTTTTTTTCGGATGGACTTACGTAGGTAGCCACGAGGCTTTTGCTACTTCACCGGGCGTCACCGGGTTTAAAAACTACAAACTAAGCAACCTGCGCAAGAGGGCGCCCCCTGTGGGGCTTGGACCTCGGCTCAGGGCGGTCGCTGGCGATGAGATTGAGTGATT
Organism: Nycteola revayana; assembly: GCA_947037095.2. Lineage (NCBI taxonomy): Eukaryota > Metazoa > Arthropoda > Insecta > Lepidoptera > Nolidae > Nycteola > Nycteola revayana. The sequence goes on along the minus strand of OX344857.2, from coordinate 18,386,744 downwards.
ATGACTTAGTATTTTAGGGGAGTTTTGTGCAACTGTCGCTCTACTTTACAGTTCGCGGGCCTCTCGGACTTCGGGTCTACGAGGGCATCGAATGGTTCTTTCCAAACTAAGGGTCAGGAGGACGAGAGGTCGACAATTGTACATGACACAAAATATTTAAGTATTTTTTTCAAAGAGCTAATAAAAAAATTATGAGTCAGCGCAGTAATTTAAAAAAATATATCTACAGTTTTTTAATGATTGGTTAGTACAAACTCCGTGTGACGTAGTCTAGGAGGTAGTGGGCCCGATCCCCATACCAGACAAAAAATCTTTGTGAAAACCTAAAATTCCTTTCCGGGCCTGGTTAACTATGGAACTACCCTACGTGCCTCGGAAAGCACGTAAACCGTTGGTCCCGATTGATATAACATCATCTATAACCAGTGTAAGTGTACCAGCGAATGGGCATCAGCGTTGTGTTACAAGATAATACTGCGGTCACCAACCCGTCTGCTAAGCGTGGTGACTATCGCAAATCCTACTCGGGCCATGTTTAGCAATGGACGTTATAGGGGCTGATGATGATGATGTCTCAGGGAAATGATTTATTCTTGGTAGTCAAATTGACTTATCGATCTATGTATAATATACTTTTCATTGCATTAAAAATTACAGATTAAAATTGTTTCGATCTATGATAGGATCGCTCGTTTATACAATACAATATAGGTATACCTATTATAAGGTAATAGAGCTCATTTTGCCATGGTTATTTAGCAATAGTAGTGCTCATCCTTAATGTTACCGTATGCGTAAAAATAAAATTAATACTGCTTGCAAATTATAAAATGAATGAAATCAAAATATATGAAGAATAAATGGAATTCATAACTAACATCTGATTTCTGATCAGTCAATCAAGCAACAATTAACTTAATTGTGACTTAGTGCGAATATTTTAATCTGATGATAAAAGTTATCACAGTGATGTAAAAATTGTTTAATGCCGATTAGAACTAACAATAGTTAGTAGACGAGAAAGTGTGACTAGATAATGATCCCCGGGATTAGGTACTATTAACTTATTTGAATTACAGCTAGTTCTGAATTCTGAGTGTACTTTATATCTATGCATTACGTGTTTGTGAAGTCAGAGAGATTTATTTCGATAGACAGAAAATTGTCTTAAAAAAAAATTGCTTACCTGTTTATATTTTCAGAAATATTGTAATACTGAGAGCTCACGGGCACAAAACACAATAAAAACCACGTCCACCACATTATTGCAGTTTTTAATTTACTCAAACAAATAACACACACTTATTTTTTTTATTTAAATCTTATTTTTTTCTGTTTCATGGCACATTAAACTTTACATCGGACTAACCCGCCGACGCGTTTAAAAAAGGAATCACACTTAATTTTTTTTATATGTTTTTTTTTTAATACACTTATTTAATAATCTTTATTTAGCACTACGGGGTGAAGAGACACAGTAGGTACCTACTAACAGTTAGTTTTCGTTTATTTAATTTAGTTCAAATGTTTATTTATGTAAATTTATCTGATTTGCACGAAAAAAAACTTTGCTATCTCAATTTCGTTATTATTATATTATAATTCGACTGATTAAATTAACCATCTCTTTTTTATTTTCTTAAATCCGTCTTCTTTTTTTAACAGTCAAACGATCACCTCTTTTACTTTTTTAAGTGATTATTTATTGATAAACAGTTATATATGACATAGACCGATCGCGGCCATTTTGAATGGTCGTATATACGTCCGTTAGGATGCGTGTGCGCAACAGACTAACTGGGCATGCGCGAAACGACGCGAAATGAGAGGGGCGCGCAACATTTTATGCGGTTTTATTCAAGTAAAAGTCAGATTGGAATTTCTTATTTTTTCGTCATATTTTGTTTACATTTTCTTCGGTCACGATTATGGTTAATGTATTTTGTGTCGTTAGATTGTTTACTATAGTAATTGTAAGCTGGACTAATTACTTATGGTAACCTTTTCTAATGTTATAACCGCAAAACTGTGTCAGTATGTGTGGATGGATGGATGGATGTTTGAAACTCTTTCAGGTAAAAACTACTGAATGGATTTTAATGAAACTTTGCAATGATACATCAGAATAGTACAGGCTATATTTAATTATGACGTTCCCACGGGAACGGGAGTTATGTAGGAAAACCCGCGCACGGAACGCTAGAAATAGCTTATACCAATAAAGTAGTATTACTTAGTTAAAAACATAAATTAGGAATTGAAGTCTTATTTGTATCTTTAATTTGCTTTTATTATTTTTAGCACTTGAATCTATACGAAGAAGGGTAGAAAAACTAGAATGCTAATATTCCTATCACTGCCTCGTTATTCTACCGGTAATATGTTCGATCCTAACTAGTGAGGTCCTGGGCTCAATGCCCGAGTCGAGTATAAGATTGTCCTAAAAAAATTCTTCCGAGAAAAATCTTATTACGTACCTGCTGCCCGATGTCAGGAAATTGGTGAGGTTAGTAAGCATGTAAAATTGTCGGCCCTATGTCTGCTCCAACACCGGTCGTTTAAGTAGAACCTTATTAGATTTTGGGAGCAAAGGAGAGTGCACCTAAGTTTTAGCACTACATACTATAATGCCGTGTAGTTTTCAGCTTAGAATAGACTACCCCATGTCGTTCTTTGGGTATCGTAAGACACAACTAAGGTATATTCAGCTGATAGATGGGAAGCAGCATCTGTCAGCTTTATTTACCATTTAACTGCGATGAAATCAATCCGCCAGCCAAGTGTGGTGATTATGGCAGGAGCCCTCAGTGACCAGGGCTCACTATATTCTGTTTAGGAGATATTCCGCAGTGGGCATAAACAGCTGTTGAAGTTGTTCACTATAATATATAATAATTTCTACGCAGAAGGGACCATCTACATAGACATTGAGAGGAGTATTCTATTGTACGTAAACGAATCTGCAGTTTATTTTAGTTGGACTTTGATTTTTTTATCGTTAGGTAATAATAATTGGCAGGACGGTTTGCCTATCAATTATATCAAAATGTAAAATTAAAATTTCAAAATAACCATATGTTATTATTTAAAAAAAAGTTTCCCTTAAGAAGATGGCAATTATTAATATACATGAAAAAATAAGCTGTACTGCTTTGCAATACAAGGTAATGTAAATTGTACGATCGGGCACGCCTAATACAGCATCGAAGTCATGTTAATATGTAATGCTTCTTAAAAAAATATACACTCAAATCGATAGTATGTACTACAAAAAAATAAATAATTTTACTGAGCATAAACAACTAAAAACAAAAACACATTAGTTCCACAAATATAGCCAATTTATATTAACCATCCGGTTGTACTCACGATTTGTCATCATCGGATATGTCCGACTAGTTTCGAGACCATCCCGAGATCCATTCTCAAGGAGTAGTCGACTCGACGGACATATCCGAAGATGACAAATCGTGAGTACAACCGGATAGTTAATTTAAATATGTGTACCACTCACGAAAGTTTTAATTAAAAAAAAATAGCCAATTATTTATTGTTAATGTAATCAGAGTGCTATCGAATGTTTGTGACCGCTGGCTAGGTTAATAGGTCGATCGTCGACCGCTGAGCAATACAAATAATTGCTAACGCTACAACAATAATAAGATCGGTAGTTTTAATTCTTTTATTAATTAAATAACTATAGTTAAGTCATACTTTATCACTTGTCGGTTTTGTTAAACGATTTTGTGCTGTTGTTTCAAGGTTTTATGGTACAAAATTGATCGTATTAGGTTTCAATTTCATGCCGTATCGTTTCCGGGTGATTTGACCACTTCATTTCTTCCCGTGGGTGTCGTAAAAGACGACTAAAGGACATAAAGCTGATAGCTGGGCTGCAATATCTTACGGCAAATGTTACTTATCAGTTTAGTTATTGCTACGCGTGGTGATATTGCCATAATCCTCAACTGTATGAGGGACATGGCACCCACCCGACCCTTGGTTTGCTAAGAACCTTCCGATGCCCTCGTAGACCGAAGTCCGAGAGGCCCGCGAACTGTAAAGTAAAGCGACAGTTGCACAAAAATCCCCTAAAGAAACTAAAAGCCATAATCCCTCAATTTCCCCGTCAGCGACCGCCCTGAGCCGAGGTCAAAGTCCCACAGGGGACGCCCTCTTGCGCAGGTTGCTTAGTTTGTAGTGTTTAAACCATTTATCTAGGCTGAAGTTCTGCTCGCCTTTATGCCCGGTGAAAAGAAAAAAAGCCTCAGGGCTTACTAAATAAGTCCGTCCGGAAAAAAAAGGGACATGGCACTGTCATCACGAGGGATGTGTCACCACGTGTGATATGGTAATATTTCTCCCTGTACCTAGACTGTAAAGAGGACGTCCATGTTCTGCAGTGGAAGTAAACAGATGTTGAAGATTTCAATGGTGACTTTCTGAATCTACCATAATTCATAGTCATTTTATTATAAACTAGCGGCCCGCCCTGGCTTTGCACGGGTTGACTTTTATACCCTATGTTACTCAGAGATAATGTAGCACTCTAATGGCGAAAGAATTATCGAAATCCGTTCAGTAGTGTTTGAGTTTATTCGAAACAAACGTATAAAAATACAAACTTTTCCTCTGTATAATATTAGTAAGTATAGATATAGATAGACTAGTAGCTGCACCCCGCGGTTGTTCCTCCGTTACTCGTCTCCAGTAGGTCTGACCGTGTTGTTTTGTAGCCTGTAAATTAACCCAGCTTATAACCTATCCGCGTACAAACTCTCAGGCAAGTCCGTTCAGTAGTTTTCCCCCGGAGTTTCTTTTTTCCTTTCTTCTCCCGGTCGTGTGGTGGTGTGGTCGTCCACTAAGGTAGCTAGTGAAAGGTTGCAGGTCAGGGTCGGATTCTCGCCGGCGAGGACCGCGTAGCGCCCCTACCCCTGCCCTGTGATTGAGCGAGCCCATAAGGTGTGGTGTGTGCCACTTAGATATAGTGTGACCACTTGCAATTTGGATGCGGTTTTAATTTCTTCTTATAATAATAATAATTGGTTAATTGCAAAAAATGTCACAGGACAGACGGACGGACTACGCAGTCTGTAGATTTGTATGATTTGCTATTGCATACCTACTACTGTTAGTTACCTAGTCGGATATTTTATAGAGTAAGAATTATCTGTTAGTTATGGTTTTTTTATTTATTTATCTTCTTACATTGTTATTCTGGCAAGTACCTACAAGTGTATTTAAATAACTAAGTGCAGAATAAAATTCATTGTTTAATTATTAGTTTTTGCGTGAAAGAGTAACAAATATCCATCCATCCATACTCACAAACTTACGTGATTATAATATTAGTGAATATAACTGGCTACGGCACTACTAAAGCAGGCCTTTAATACTTTCAATCTCTCAAAGATGTTTTAACACCTAGATTACTAATGGGAGTAGTGCCGATAACTATATAGGTAGGTACGATTATTTGATGACGTACACACAACATCTCACAATAATACAATGTCTCTTGCACCGTCCTTTGTGACACCTCTGTCCATCCAACCGCAGTGGAGTCAAAGAACGGGACTAGTGGTTTTAATCCATCTAGGTTCTAATATCGAAGCGACCTTAGCCCAATGGCTAGGGCGTCGGAAATCTCTAGTTAGTAATACATTCTCTGACAGCCTCTGAAACTTAGCGGTATAAGCCTCGCTCTAAGGTCGTCGGTTCGATGCTCATGCCGGTCAAGAAATCTTTGGGTAAATTCTAAGATTACTACCCGGGTCTGGTAGGTTCAGGGACACAAAACGTTAAGCCGTTGGTCCCGATTGTGACAATATCATCTGTAACAATCGTATACCAGGAAACGGGCAGCAGCGTTTTCCTGTGTGTTACAACATAACACTGCGGCCACCAACCCACCTGCCAACCTGTTTGGGAGGTTCCGGGGACCTCACTGTTACGGTTGAATGAATATACACCGTGATTTTTTTGTCGTAGCTGATGACGCGGTAAGGTTTTATAGTTTTCGACACCCATAGGACTAGATATGGGGTAGAATATTCTAATAGTCTACCCCATATCTAGTCCTATGGGTGTCGTAAGAAGCGACTCAGAGACTGCTTTGCAGAGATGGATGGGAAGCAGCATCTAGCAGCCCATCTTACTGCGATCACCAATCCGCCTGCCAAGCGTGGTGATTACGGCAATATCCTTTAAAGACGATACAAGGCGAAGGCTTATGTTTAGCAGTGGATGTAAACGAGCTAATATAATAGCTAGTGAAGTGATTTTTTTAATAGCATTAAAATTACAGATGAAAATTACTTCAAAACTGTGTGTGGGCGTTAGATCGCATAGACATTGTGCGATCAAACGATTATCTTGTACTAGCTGCGCCCCGCGGTTTTACCCACGTTACTCTGCGCCAGTGGGTCGGAGCGTGATGTTATGTAGCCTATATGTTAATCCAGCGTATAACCTATCCCGATGCAAAATTTCAGCCAATTACGTCCATTAGTTTTAGCGTGAAAGAGTAACAAACATCCATCCATCCATCCATACTTACAAACTTACAAACTTTCGCGTTTATAATATTAATAGGATAGGATTGTTAAGGACTAAAGCTCATGTTGCTATGTACAGTCGACTACGGATATAGGTTTACACATTGTGAAACGCATTTTAAATTCATATGTCCACGTTTATGATAGATCCCTGTTTTAGAACTCAGTATTTGTACACAGCTAGCAGCTAATTCTTCGCCCATAAAGAATTACCGGCTATCGTACTGACTTAAACATATTTATTATCGTTTATTGATACAGAAGGTGTAAATCTATCCAGTGGCGTAGCTACCTGAGCAAGGGCCCTGGCACAAAAATACTGGTGCCCCACTGTAAACTGTTTATCACATAACCATTTTAAGGATTTGGGGCCCCCCTGAGCTCTTGGGCCCACCCAGCCGTTCGGTAGCTACGCATATGTACCTATCTGATTTGTTGATTGTACTTTTATCACGGTATTCAAAAATTATGTGTCTGTTTTAAAATATCAATAGCGACCTGCGTCCCACGGCTTTACCCGCGTCACTCTGCTCGAGTGGGTCGAAGCGTGATATTTTATAGCCTATATGTTAATTCAGCCTATAAACGATCTCCGTGCAAAATTTAGCCAAATCCGTTCAGTCGTTTTTGCATGAAAGAGTAACAAACATACATCCATCCATCCATACATACAATATTAGTAAGGATCTTACGTTTCGATACATAATACCTGCTGATGGCAAAACGTATTAAGTACTAATTATAATCAATGATCAAACAACGTGGTATTACCTACCGCTCGACTAACAAAGCAGTCAAACCTAAAATAAATCAACTTACAAAGGATTTAAAAACGCTGTACGTTTTCGATGATTCTTATCTCGCCTAACAAACTCCTTTGTTGTATGTATTCGTCATTTTGGAATATCCATTGTTATGGATTATTTTAAACGTATAGCTGTATACCTACTTAAATAAAAACCAGCCAAGTGCGAGTCGGACTAAGGGTTCCGTACCATTTTGTGTGCTGTGTGCTGCCGTTATTGACAACGAGCAATGAAAGGCAAAAAAAAAGTTTGTCGTATTCCCATACGAAACACTTTTAAAATATAATTTATTTTAGCCCCCCTTAAATATTTATTTTATTTTTAGTATTTGTTGTTAAAGCGGTAACGGAAATACATCATTTGTGAAAAATTCAACTATCTAGTTATCGTGGTTCTTGAGATACAGCCTGGTGACAGACAGACAATCATCAACAGCCCGTTTACGTCCACTGCTGAACATGGGCCTCCTCTTAACAGACATTGGCAAGCCAGGATCGTAGAGGGATATTGCCATAATCACCACGCTTGGCAGACGGATTGGTGATTGCAGTAAGATTTAAACGTTAAGCTAATAGATGCTGCTGCCCATCCATCAGCCATATGTCCCTTAGTCGCCTTTTACGACACCCATGGGAGGACATGGGGTGGTCTATTCTAAGCCGGAAACCACACGGCACGACTTATTAATGCCAAAATACTATGCATAATCATCTGGGTTCGCAGTGAAAACGCCACATTTGTACACGTGTGGTTTCCGGCTTAGAATAGACCACCCCATGTCCTCCCATGGGTGTCGTAAAAGGCGACTAAGGGACATATGGCTGATGGATGGGCAGCAGCATCTATTAGCTTAACGTTTAAATCTTACTGCAATCACCAATCCGTCTGCCAAGCGTGGTGATTATGGCAATATCCCTCTACGATCCTGGCTTGCCAATGTCTGTTAAGAGGAGGCCCATGTTCAGCAGTGGACGTCAACGGGCTGTTGATGATGATGATGATGATGATTAATAAGTCATTTTCGGGTATTTTTGCAAATGTGTCACTGTCGATCCAAATGAGCGATATGTCATTTAATTAAGTAAATGTAGCTTCTATGACATGTAACAATAACATATGAAATGCGTTACACTAACTCTACAGTAATGAATATAATTTTGTAGAAGTCATCATTGTTACGTGATTCTGATTACCTTCCAGGTGTAACATTGGCTGGTCGGATTGCTCATGCGTACCCGGCCCCCGCCAACGGCGGATCGAAGGAGTGTCCGGCAGGTTTTAGTGGTGTAGGGTCCTCTCCTCGTGGTATGAGTTTAGCATACCACGCTATGGAGAGGGCGAGTCCCACATATCCCACCGCCAGCGCGCGAATACGCTGCAGCGGCGGTGGGAATACGTAAATGCATTTCCCCTGGACAACAAAAAAAACAGTTTTAACATTGTCTCCCGCCGTCATAGAGTGTGGTCTCGGGGAGCAGGTAACATGAACTCTGCTCCCTAATCGAACACATGATGAGCTCGGGGGCACCTTATGTGTTCGGGAGTCTCTGTAGGAGTAGGACTGGGTTTCCTTGCGACTGCCTCCTGTTGCCAAGGCGAGGGGTGGTCTTGGGTTCTCATTATCGGCGGGGAAAGGAACACCCAGGGTACCTGTCGGTATAACCTTTCTGCGAGAGACCCTTCGCTGACGCGGAGATCAAAAATTCCGTGAATCGCGCGAGAGCGAAGGGATGCCTAACACATGCATGCATTAGGTACCCCGGTAAAAAAAGGTGTAACTTTAGCTACCATATTGAATTTTGAAGTTTCTATGGGAACGAGAGATATGCGTGAAGTTAGCAAATAATATTTGAACTTTGAATATAGACTATTCGTGCATAAAATGTTCAAATGAGATATGAGACGACTAGACTAATATAACTACCAGCAAAGATCCTTGCAGTTATCGTCATAGCAGCGAGTCATCAGATGTCACAACATGCAAATAAATATAAACATTGAACGTGCTTTGAATGGATAGGTGTATGTTAATAATATTAATATGATTTCACTATCATTAGTTAGTTCCTACTTTCGATTTATTATAGGTTAATAGATTTGTTACGTGATTACTATATTATTATCTTCTTGACCTATGTTCAGCATTGTACTATGACTACGATGATGATTTATTTTTGCAGACATATATTCTGCCTCGAGGCTATGACTTCACCAGGCATAAATGCGAGCAGGGTTCCAGGTTTATAAAATGGTTTATAATCTACAAATTCAGGACAGACAGACGGAAGAATTATGAAAATCCGTAAAATATGTGATTAGCTACTTACATGATGCTTTGTTAGTTTTAGTCTTATGCATTGTGATTATGACAAGTATAAGTGTATGTAAATACCCAAGTGATTAATAAACCTCATTATTTAATTACGCAACCTGTACCAACCTGTACCTATAAGTGACTAGGACCTCGACTCACTAGGACCAGGGCGTTCGCAGACAAGGGTATGCAGGGATAATGACTTTTAGTTTAGGATACTTTAGTGCAACTGTCTCTCTAGTTAACAATTCGCAGGCCTCTCGATCTTCGGATCTACGAGGGCGTCGGAAAGATCTTTGTAAACTAATGGTCGGGAGGGCGACGAAAAACACGTCGCGTTCGCGGACGCACTCTTCTCCGGCGGGTCGGATAGAGAGGTCTTTACGTTAGTTGATGATAATGACAGTTTTTGTTAAGTTATTTATTTATTTTTATTTATTCTTTATTGCACACAGTAAATACATAACATACAATTAATACAACGGAAACAACATGTACAAAGGCGAGCTTAATTCAATACTGAATTTTCTTCCAGCAAACCTTATGAAAGAAGCATTTGATTAAAAGTGCATAGCTAGTGTACAACGGACGAATCTAATAATATTTTCTACCAGAATGGTAAATAGGTACATATCAATAAACATACACGCTAATAGAGTAGTTACTACATTTTGGAATTGTAGTTGAAGAATGTGGCGTGCCATGGCGTAAGGTATAAGTTAGCTAAGAGAGCGCTGTCCAGCCAATCCGAAACGCTGTAAGTCTTGATAAAACCACTTGTGAGATATTTGACGATTTATGTTTTGTTTAACCTGTATATGAGCGTTAAACAATATTTTAGCTTGCCTTATTCAGCAATGTATGTTTATTTATATTATACTTAGGTAGGTACATTAAGACAACCCCCTTAGCGTAGCGATATTTGGCTCCCTTTAAATCTCGGAGGTCGCGGGTAATCTTTGTGTAAATTGTTAGATTTCTTTCCGGGTCTGGTTGGCTGAGGGACTACCCTCCGTGCCTGGGAAAGCACGTTAAGCCGTTGGTCCCGATTGTTATAACATCATCAATTATAATAATCGTATATCTAGGAACGGGCAGCAGCGTTTCCTTGTGTGGTACAACATAATACTGCGATCACCAATCCGCCTGCCAAGCGTGGTGACTATGGCAAATACCCTCCCTCGGGAGGAGGCCCATGTTCAGCAGTGGACGTTGTACGGGCTGATGATGAGGTACATTAAAATGAAAACAAACATTTTCAGGAGTAAAGAAATTAATTAGGATTTATTAAGCTAAGACACGGTAAGTCAAACTTCTTTTGAACTCACATGTGCTGCCATCTTGTTAAGAGTGCTAGAACTATTAGAAAAGTAACACGGCTACACGTTGACGTGCAATTCAAGCGACGTAGTTCAAAAAAAGTTGACTAGATGGCTCTGTTACTAGTTAGAGTATAATATTGTAAAATATTATTATTAAAAAAGAGGGTTCTACTGAGTTTTTTGGCAGTGTTTCTCAGTAGTCTCCACGTCACGCACTGCACGGTAGGGGAAAAAAATATGACGATTCCAAATAAATGAAACCATTTTTACGGAATAAATGATATTTGACTTTGACTTTAAAGTATTTTCTGGGTTACTACAGTGGTTAATTTTTTATTTTTTTTATTTACTTCATCAACATCATCATAACAGTCCGTATGTAATGGGCCTCCCTTGAAGGGATCCCATAGTCATTCTAGATTCTAGACTAGCAAAGTTTGGTAAACATTTATAACTGATAACCGATTGTCATAAATGAAATGATGACAGTTATGTCCAACGTACCGACGTGCCTTCTGAGGCACGGAGGTTAGTCTATTAACCAAATATACCCGAAAAAAAAAAACATTTGTTGGTACACAAGTTGTAATTATCTTGGGAAGAAATCGAACGAATCCCAATATATCAAAGAGTTTAGTGAACCTCATTCCTCTACGCCACGGAGACTATTAAACATAATTTCGGTTAAAACTCCTTTTTATGCAAAAAGATACCTTGTTTTTCTTAGAGAACTCAGTCTCTTGGAATACGCGTGAGTTAAGGAACCCCAACATACCAATATTAGCTTCGTCAGCGGATAACCCATGCATCTAGATCATTGGATTGCTATATTAACAAATACCATTTATCTAGGTTACACGAGAAGTATAATATTGTTAATTTAGCATTTAAGATAGTATATAAGACTCTTAATTTTTAGGGTTCCGTAGCCAAATGGCAAAAAACGGAACCCTTATAGATTCGTCATGTCTGTCTGTCTGTCTGTCTGTCTGTCTGTCTGTCTGTCTGTCTGTCCGTCCGTATGTCACAGCCACTTTTTTCCGAAACTATAAGAACTATAATGGTGAAACTTGGTAAGTAGATGTATTTTGTGAACCGCATTAAGATTTTTACACAAAAATAGAAAAAAAACTATAAATTTTGGGGTTCCCCATACATAGAACTGAAACTCAAAATTTTTTTTTTCATCGCACCCATACTTGTGTGGTGTCTATGAATAGGTCTTCAAAAATGATGTTGAGGTTTCTAATGTCATTTTTTTCTAAACTGAATAGTTTGCGCGAGAGACACTTCCAAAGATGTAAAATGTGTGTCCCCCCCCCTGTAACTTCTAAAATAAGAGAATGATAAAACTAAAAAAAATATATGATGTACATAACCATGCAAACTACCACCGAAAATTGGTTTGAACGAGATCAAGTCAGTAGTTTTTTTTTAATACGTCATAAAACGTAAACCGCAATTTACCTTTCATTCAATCAACTATTATTAACATCGATCAAAGTTACAACGAACTACAAGAACTGTTATACTATGTTCCTTGTTGTATTCTTGATATCAAAAATAGGTAGGCACTTGCAACTAGTACGGAACCCTTCGTGCGAGAGTCCGACTCGCACTTGGCCGGTTTTAGAATTAACTCACTTACTGTTTTGTGTTGTAAACGCTGTCCAAATAAAGTATTTTTTTTATAATAACTTCGTGGTCATTATCTTAATTGGCGCTGAGGACAGGATCTTTGCAGTCAATTGTCGCGTATCCAAGTTTGTGCAGCAGCCGACATCCGTCTTAACGGTTAAGCAGAGATTCGAACAAATAAATTTATTAAGAAGACACGGAGCAGGACAAGCCTCAGCGCCAATTAAGATAATGACCACGAAGTTATTATAAAAAAAATACTTTATTTGGACAGCGTTTACAACACAAAACAGTAAGTGAGTTAATTCTAAAAATTAAGAGTCTTATATACTATCTTAAATGCTAAATTAACAATATTATACTTCTCGTGTAACCTAGATAAATGGTATTTGTTAATATAGCAATCCAATGATCTAGATGCATGGGTTATCCGCTGACGAAGCTAATATTGGTATGTTGGGGTTCCTTAACTCGTGCGTGAGCATCGTTATATATTGCATAATAAAAAAGTACAAAAATAAATAATTAATTAACAGAAATATATTTCTTACTTAAAGATAAATAAAATTAAAGTGTCTGTATGTAATTGAAAAATAACATGTTTTTAGTAAATGCATATTACTTATTATGAAAGTATTTAAATAGGTACGTACTAATAACAAAAACAAAATAAAAAAATGTTTATCTGTGTGTCTTCCTGTGTGTGTTCTTAATCGGCAAATCTCAGGACTGGGTCAATTTAGGCGGGATTTCATTGTTATATGTTCGCTAGTATTGCCATGCTTAACAGTCAGATTTGCAAGACATTTTAGAAGCTAAGTGCCATGTCTTACCAGATCTCGCATCCATAAATGAGGCCTAATGCGGAAAATTATAATTATCTTGTAATATTCAATTAAAACTTCGTAGACTTTCATCAGTGTTTCAACAAGAAGTTGTGGTACAATTAATAAGAACTTGAAACCATTTTCCAGTGAGAATTAAAACTTTTGAAATTCGATACTGAGTAGATGCTATTATTACCTACCTACTACTTATATAAAAGGACAATCTCCGAATCGTAGCGGTATTTGGCTCGCTTTAAATCTCGGAGGTCGTGGGTTCGATTCCCACGCCGGACCGGAAATCTTGCAAATTATAATATTTCTTTCCGGGTTTGGTTGTTTGAGGGACTACCCTCCGTGCCTCGGAAAGCACGTTAAACCGTTGGTGCAGATTATTATTACATTATCTATAATAATCGTATATCAAGAACCAGCACCGTTACCTTGTGTGGTACAACATAATACTGCGGTCACCAACCCGCTTGCCAAGCGTGGTGACTATGGCAAATACCCTCCCCCGGGAGGAGGCCCTTGTTCAGCAGTGGACGTTATACGGGCTGATGATAATCATATATAAAACAATTATTTAATAAATGTTTTATATATAAATAATGTAATGTTAGTGTATATTATTCATACAACATACACTAACATGTTTGTTGCTCTTTCACGCAAAAACTACTGAATGGATTTTGATAAAATTTGGTATGGAAGTTGCTGACAGCTTGCCCTGGATTAACATATAGGATATTACTTTTGCGCGGGCGAAGCCGCCAAGATGAAGATTAAACCAAAACCTTTGCCGATGTGCAGTTTTTAACAGATTTTAAAGATATCACAATTCTTCAAAAATCATTTAGTAAAAAAAATAATAAAATAATCAGATTATTTTTACATCTTCAACCTCAACTTTCAACACCGAAGTGTTTGATTTCTATAACATTCTATAAGGGTTTGATGTCTCAATTATGCTACCAGTATATATTTTTATTTTACTCTAAAATTCCCTAAATACGTGTCTTTTGCAAATTGTCCATAATCAAAAATATCAGCAATTTTTCCCTAAGTAAAGGAGAGTTCCCTAAAAGTAGAAACACTACGCGGTGCTATTCTCGAGTCCCCGCTCGTATTCTCGATCATACTCGAGTTGGATCTTACAATGTATGATATATTACGAATATAAAATTTGTTGGATTAACGTATGTATTCATTATTTTCGTTACTAAAGTATAAACGGAACCATATATAAGTGTAAAAAATCATGGAGTTAATACATGTCTAGGAATATGTATGCAGCTCGAAAAATATGAAAATGGAGTCAAGATATTCGTCAAAAAAGGTGGAGCCAATAATGCATGGCTCACAATAATAATGCTGGATCAACATCATACGCAAAAAGGTGTTTATATATATATATATATATATCATAATCTGTCAAAACTGATATTTACTCCTCAGGTGATTTTTATCTGTGGATTAAAAAATTGGTGCTTAGACACTGATTGAAACCAAAATTGTGTTACTGATTTTCAAAACAAAATAAATATACAAAACCTAATAACATAACATTTTTATAGACATGATTAGTAGGCACATATACAATCCGCCGGAGGGTGTCCCAGAAACCCATGGGTTCCAGGGCCCCTGACCAACGGCGGACAGGGGAGTACCCGGGGGTTTTAGTGGGTGGTGTCCTCTCCTCGTGGTATGACTAGCATACAACCGCTATAGAGAGGACGAGTCCCAAATATCCCACAGCCGGTGCGGGAACGCCGCAGCGGCGGAGTGGATACGTAACATGAAAAAAAAAAGGCACATACCCCGAACATGGGCCTCCTCCCGAGAGATGGATTTTGCCATACAGTAATACCCGGACTTACGCTACCCCGTTTTACGCGAATTCGGAGATACGCGGTTTTTTTATTTTTGATCACCACGCGCATCGGCGTGTTCGGTTTAGTGCAAGTCAAACTGCTAATGTTTTTCATTTTTTGTTTTTCGTTTCATGTTAGGTAAGGTTAGCAAACATAACCTAACATGAAACGAAAAACACTGTCTTTTAGAGTGTCAACAAATTTTTATCACAATAAACTTAAGGGACTTTGAATCTAAAATAAAAAAAGGAATTAGCAAACATATTTGATCGACCGGAATAATAAGTGAAAATCTTTTTCTTTGAATTCAAACGTCACGGTATTATCGCTTAGATGGAAACTATTTTAGAATTATGGTGTAATAATGTAAAGATCATTTATAATTTAACGTATTATTAAACATGTTTCTTCTGATATATTGTTTTTTTAGACTCTGGCCCCGATTACACAGACTTTATATGTACTTATAGGGAAAGTTGAACCCCGACTTACGCGAATTCGACTTACACGGCTATCCCGTGGTCCCACCTATCGCGTAAGTCTGGGGTGTTACTGTACTCACCACTCTTGGCAGGCGGGTTGGTGAATGCAGTATTATTTTGTAATACACAGGGAAACGCTGTTGCCCGTTCCCTCCTATACGCTTGTTGTAGATGATGTTGACCAATGGCTTTACGTGCTTCCTTCCTCGTCCTTCAACCAACCGGAAAGAAATTTTAGAATTTACACAAAGATTTCTTGTCCGGTGTGGGGATCGAACCCACGGCCTCCTAGACTCAACGGACTTATATTGCTTCTTTTTTTTTCGGATGGACATACATATAGGTAGCCACGAGCCTTTTGCTACTGCACCGGGCATAAAGGCGAGCAGCGCTCCAGCCTTAATAAATGGTTTAAAAACTACAAACTAAGCAACCAGCGCAAGAGGGCGCCCCTGTGGGGCTTGGACCTCGGCTCAGGGCGGTCGATGGCGATGAGATTGAGGGATTGTGACTTTTAGCATTTTAGGGGAGTTTTGTACAACTGTCGCTATACTTTACAGTTCGCGGGTTTGCAGAACTTCGGGTCTACGAGGGCATCGGATGATACTTATACAATAAACATCATATAAGCTTTGCATCAGTTTTAAAACACAAATTATGTAATTAAGAAGTATCGCGCTTATTTACAATTAATTAACCACATTAAGTATACGATAATACACCGTACACTCATTTGTTAATTCCTTTCGGATGTTTTAATCCCGTCGCCATTTTGCGGGTTCACACAAAATAAAATGGACGCATGATTCCACCGCGTTTTATTTTGAGAGAATCTGGAAAACATTATTCTGTTAAAAGCGTTTTCTTTCATTTTGCGAATTGCATACATGTAGGTACCTACCTATGTTATAAAGAGAATCTGGATACCATTAATTGAACTATGTAAAAAGCGTTTTAAATTTTGCGTATTGTAAATGATCATGTTATAAAGAAAACAAAAAGTTTACGATAACTAAAAAGACTGGCCGATTCAATGCAGAGGTTTTTTTTAGAAAATCTTTGTATACAAGGTGTAGAAAGAGCAAAGCTTCTTTGTATCATAACAAACGATATGGCAAGGGTTTCAACTCAAAATAAAATAAAAAAAAGTCAGTATTATTTTGCAAACAAAAAATAAAAATGATAAAAATGCGGAACCCTTTATTCAGAAATACCAGAAGTAATAGGTTTATTTTTACTTGCAAATAGTTCGTTGACATCGATCAGCTGATTGAGTGGTAGTGATGTTTTTTTTTCTTCAATTTGAAAAGTTTGGTTTCTGGTATTTATGAATTTAAAAAAATCATTACTTCCGGACTTGTAGAGATCATCATCATCATCATCATCACCAGCCTGTTGTAGTCCACTGCTGAACATAGGCCTCCCCAATCGATTTCCAGCGGGAACGATCGCTAGCGGCCTGCATCCACCGACTTCCTGCGACCTTTATGAGGTCGTCGGTCCATCGTGCAGGCGGTCGTCCTACGCTGCGCTTGCCAGTACGTGGTCTCCACTCGAGAACCTTTTTGCTCCATCGGCCGTCAGTTCTTCGAGCTATGTGTCCTGCCCATTGCCACTTCAGCTTGCTTATCCGTTGAGCTATGTCAGTGACCTTCGTTCTCCTGCGGATCTCTTCATTTCTGATTCGATCACGCAGAGAAACGCCGAGCATAGCTCTTTCCATAGCTCGCTGAGCGACTTTGAGCTTTCTTATGAGGCACACAGTAAGAGACCACGTCTCAGATCCATATGTCATCACTGGTAACACACATTGATTGAAGACTTTGGTCTTCAGGCACTGAGGTATTTTGGACGAGAAGATCTCTCGAAGCTTCCCAAACGCTGCCCAGCCGAGTCGGATTCGACGATTGACCTCTTTCTCTAAGTTGGTCCTACCTAGTTGGATCGTTTGACCTAGATATATGTATTCGGTCACAACTTCGAGAATGGAGTTTCCAACGGCTATAGAGTTGGGCACTACATGGGCGTTATGCATGACTTTCGTCTTGCCCATGTTCATTCTAAGCCCAACTTGTTGAGAAACTCCATCGAGATCATTGAGCATCTGTCCAAGGTCCTCCAGCGATTCTGCCATGATCACTATGTCGTCGGCAAATCGAAGGTGAGTGATGTACTCGCCATTTATGTTGATGCCGTGTCCTTGCCATTCCAGGAGCTTGAAGGCATCCTCCAGAGCAGCCGTAAAAAGTTTGGGAGATATAACATCTCCCTGTCTTACGCCTCTCCGTAGCGGGATTGCCTTCGTACATTGGCCCTGTACTCGGACCGACATGGTGGCGTTTTTGTACACACACAATACTTCAATGTAGCGATAGTCGATACGACACCGCTGAAGAGACCTTAGAACCGCCCAAATTTCGACCGAATCAAAGGCTTTTTCATAGTCCACAAACGCCAAGCATAGGGGCTGATTATACTCCTCTGTCTTCTGTATAATCTGCCGCAGCGTATGTATGTGGTCTATGGTACTAAAGCCTTTTCGGAAGCCGGCTTGTTCGGGAGGCTGGAAGTCATCGAGCCTGTGTTAGAGACGATTTGTGACGACCCTCGAGAACAGCTTATAAACATGGCTCAGCAATGTGATGGGTCTGTAATTCTTCAACATGGTTTTGTCACCTTTTTTGAAGAACAGAACCACCACACCTCTGCTCCATGATTCTGGCGTTTGTCCCTCGAGTAAGACGGAGTTAAAGAGCTTCTGAAGGACTTTAAGTATCGGTGTTCCACCCGCATTCAGAAGCTCAGATGTGATTCCGTCCTCACCTGGCGCCTTGTTGTTTTTAAGCTGTTTAAGGGCCATCATAATCTCGTATAGGCTGATGTCCGGGAGATCTTCGGTATTGTGTCGGGTGAGCCTTGCTCTGGGGTCTTTGGCTTGGCTGTTAGCGAGCTTGACTGTTGAGGCATACAGCTGATTATAGAACCTCTCTATCTCCCGTAAAACCTCTGGCTTACTCGACGTCACTACCCCATCTTCCTTCTTCAGCTTTGTCAACTTGTAGAGATAGGATTAAGTAACCCTTGCCATATCGTTTGTTATCATACAAAAAAGCCTTGCTCTTTCTATGTATATACCCTTTCCGTTACACCTTGTATAGCAGTCAAGCGCTAGAACTTCGATCCGGGGTGCAAATACTACAGTGGTTATGTTATTTGTGCCTTATGGCATTCAATCGTTGGAGCCATAGCGAGGCCAAGGTTTTTAAAAATATTTTCGGTCTTTGATTTTGTCACTAATATTCGAACTTTTTGGCTAAGGATAGAACACTAGAGGTCTAAGAGGGTAGTCCCGCTTTAAGTCTCTAAGTAGTTAAACGAATTAAACGATATTTATTCAGCACTTAGGTATTTACATACACTTGTACTTGTCAATTATACACAATGAAATATTATTAAATACAAAATATCGCAACTAAAATCTATTGCGGATTAGCTAATGACCTGTATGTCAGTCTGGTGTCACGTCATATGTATAGTAATAACAATTAATTATATAATCAAAATCTTAATATAATTTAGCTCTATAGAAAGAGAAACGTCTTTAAACAATATTTTTACGTATAAGCGACACACGCCTGAGGGCACCCTTAATGGGCTAGGACCACGGCTCAGGGCATCGCTAATGCTATGAGAAATATAACTGTGACAATAATTATATTAAAAAAAAGAGGGAGTGATCACTGGCACGGACTACAGGCACTGGATCGTCGGATTGGGACAGGGAGCCAACGCGTCCTCGGTCTGTCCGGCGAGGATCCTAGTCTAGCTAACCTGCAGGTTTCTCTAGCTACCTAAGTGGACGGCCCGGAGAAGAAACTCAGAAAGAAACTCCGGTTTTCTTTTTTCCGTCTTCTTTTGCTTGTTTTATCTCTTCTTTTTCTATTTATTACATTTAATTTAAAGAATGTGGGCTAGTGCATGCTCAAAACCGTTAGTCACTAAATTTTTATATAGTAATTAATTTTACTCAAGCTAATAGGAAAACCTCTTGCATACTAAAATAATAAACCAACGGCAAGTGCACCCACCCACATTTACAAGACTAAACAAGCTATACGAGATCAACCAAGACGACAGCAATGCAAAACCAGAGCAATTAAAACAAATACCCCCAGCGACAAGCCGACCAGCCACCGCAAGCAGCACCCGTTCACGAGTATGACGAGTGACGCAGCCATCGCCTCCCTCGCCATATTAGAGGGAAGGAGACGACCCGCCCCACACCGCCACCGCAAGCCATGACATTCGTTGGGAGCATGACGATCTTACAGCTAGGAGCACGTATCCATTGATTTATTGCCAGGTTGACCATCGTTTAGCAAGTTTTATGATTTTTACATTTGAGTTTTACAATATCAACAATGTATTTACAATATAAGTTTTACAAAAAAAAAATCCAATAAGTGATATAAAAAAAACATATGTCAGAAAATACATAAAAGCAATGTAAAGTATGTCAATAACGTATCAAAAGGGCAGTGAAAAAAAAAAAAAAAAAAAAAACATGTTAACATTAGGAAAGAGACCCAATAACACATTGTACAGTCATCTTGGTTAGCCTAGAGACCAGGATACCTAGCCTAGAGACCAGCCTAGTGATGGCAAAGCCCCTCTTAATTTTTGATTTAATTGATGATAAGAAAAAATCAAGCATTTTCTGTTGCTTACGATATCTACAGCAATGAAAGGAAAATACTGGACGAATAAACGGCCAAAAGGATTTAGTAATAGAATTCCTTCCACACCCTTTAACAAGGAACCCTAAACATTATCTCCAAAAGAAAACAATAAAACTCTATTAACCGAAAAAAGAAAAACATTTGGCGGCATTATTTTCATAAAACAACGGGCCGAGTCATTCAAACCAGGCAGTATTGCGAGCGCAAAGTGAAAACTGCACGATAATAATTAATTTTTATTTCGTCGTCGACGCCGTGGCCAGTATTCAATGCTTGGAGTGTTGCCAGGCTGGTTCCGACTGAATTTTTAATTGTGGCAACATTTCACCGATTGAGTCCGCGCGTATGCGATGTTTAATTTATTTTTCGCCATTTTCATTGATGTTTTTTTGAGGATTATGTAGCCCGTTTGATGTTGTTAATGCCCCTGGTATTGAATTGTAATCCTATTGAACAGTGTTGTTAAAACCTTTTTTATTTGCGAAAGTAACTTTTACGATGGAAAAGGATTTATCTAGCTTTGTAAAGGGACTTTGCCTCGAAAATATCTGGATTTTTAAAATACATTTTACTATTTTTTGAGCAACGAAACTGAAGTTCGTATAGGTATATAAATTATTCAATAGTTAAAAATCTGACCGAAAAAAAATGAAGTAAATAAATTTAAGTCCGACTTTTCTGGTGACTCAGTGATTACCTATAGTTGCTTTTGCAACCTGGATCATTCTGGTTTCGATTCCTTTCTCTATATTGTGTGAAGCAACGATATTTGTTATGAATCTGCTTTGTGTCCCTGCGGTACATTTTTTTTATAGATCATTTTATAAATTTAGTAAAATATTATAATAAAAAAGAGGGTTCTACTGAGTTTTTTGGCAGTGTTTCTCAGTAGTCTCCACGTCACGCACTGCACGGTATGGGACAAAAATATGACGATTCCAAATAAATGTAACCATTTTTACGGAATAAATGATATTTGACTTGACTTGACTTGACAACGGTGCGGACTTATTGTCCTAATCCTGAAGTTGTCTTTCTAAAGTTATATTTCTTTAATTTACGAAGATTCTGCTCTACAACGTCACCAGC
This sequence comes from Nycteola revayana, assembly GCA_947037095.2. Classification (NCBI taxonomy): domain Eukaryota; kingdom Metazoa; phylum Arthropoda; class Insecta; order Lepidoptera; family Nolidae; genus Nycteola; species Nycteola revayana. The sequence goes on along the minus strand of OX344857.2, from coordinate 18,365,099 downwards.
TCATATTCCATGTACAGAGACTCAATATTCTTATATATAATCAATTAATATAACACACGTAACATGTACACACGTGACTATAATTCATTTGTTTTAAACGTTGCACTCATATTATCGGGAGTTTCGCAGAAATTCAGTATGCAAACCAGAAACCGTGGCACAGTATGAAATCAGTTAATTTAATTTAAAACGTTGCAGTTCGAAATTAACGAGTCTCAATTAGAGTAACGGGAAGCAGGTAAATGGGGTAAGTGTATTACAGTGTGGGGCAACACCGTTAGTGTGCCGTTTAATGAAACAGTAATTATTAAAAAGCAATCGATGGAAGAGGGCACTCCTTTTTCTCGATAATCGGTAAGGTTTTTGTAGTTAATGGTTTTTAACTATTTAAAAGATTTTAATTTTGATATAAGTATTGGCAGCCTAACGTGCTTTGGTTTATGTATGTCACATAATGACTCTCAAACAAATATTAGGCAGCTGTTGTTTTACTTCTAGTTAAATCAAAATTATTTTGAAAAATTAATAGGTTCTGGTAATTTTTAATACAAATTTATTTAAAAATTAATAGGTTCTGGTATTTTTTAATAAATACGTTGCAGTGTAATAGTAATTACGACAAAACGACAACCTCCACAGCGTAGCAGTATTTGGCTCTCTTTAGATCTCGGATGTCGTGGGTTCGATCCCGACGCTGGAAAGGGAATCTTTGTGTTAATTATAAGATTTCTTTCCGGATCTGGTTGGTAGAGAAGCTACCCTCCGTGCCTCGGAAAGCACGTTAAGCCATCTGTCCCGATTGTAATAACATCATCTATAATAATCGTATATCAAGAAACGGACAGCAGCGTTTCCTTGTATGATACAACATAAATGTGGTCACAAACCCGCTTGCCAAGCGTTGTGACTATAGCAAATATCCTCCCCCGGGTGATGATGATGATGAGTCTCAATTAGAGTAACGCACGAAGCGATTTGCTTCTTCCTTCATAATGCGGACGGCTAAGGAGTGGAATTCTCTGCCGGGGTCGGTTTTTCCGGAACGCTATAATCTGGACATCTTTAAGGCTAAAGTGAACAGACACTTTCTAGGCAAGCGTGTATCATCTTCGCCTTCCATCAAGCGAGATTATGGTCAAACGTAAGCCTATACTTAGTAAAAAAAAAAAAAATAACATACATTTGCCACGGTTATACACACAATTATACTTTCATAATAACTCATGTTCTTAATCAGCATTACAAAAATAAAAATTATATCGCTCTGCAGTATAGTAAGTATAGAATGAATGACTGCAGTCGTGGAGTAAATCAGAATTTACGGATCGGAGGAAAAATTATTGTGTTCTTTAATAAAGTAATTATCATCATATTAGTTTGTTGCATTCACTGCTGAAAAAATGCCTTCATCATCATTTTTCAGTGGGAACGATTGCAAGCGGCTTGCATTTGCCAGTTCGTAGTCTCCACTTGAGAACTATTCTGCCCAATTGACCGTCAGTTTTTCGAGCGTCTCTTCGAGTATGTTAATTCCTCTCCGACCTCTGTTCTCCTGCGGATATCTTCCGATACAATTACATTGGGAAATGCTGAATATAACGATATCCACAGAATTAAAGGATCTTTTCATTTCAGATATAATTACATTGAGAAATGCCAAATATAGCTGTTTACATAGGATTAAATTATATTCACTTAATAAATATTGTTAATAATATTGAACTTTATTCATTTATGACACTCTCAGCCCAAAGATACATTAACATTTGCTTAATGCCAGATACATTTTCTACCAGTCAACCATAGGGTTGGTGCAGAGACAAACAGTATTAAAATTTTTTTGGCTAGCAACATTATTGTATGTGTGTATTTTTTTCAGTTCTTCAGTTACCCCTTCAAAATTAAAATGATGACCTAAAATTACAATAAATATCCTTCGTACATCCAATTCTGCTAAAATAAAACTTCGTACACCATCTTTTTGGAAGGTACTTCTAAAAAAATAAGATATTGACTTCTCTACTCTTGCAACTACGGAATTCGGGCTGTTAGCTAACATCTGGAATAAATCAGTCTCCATTTCGGCGTCAGGTAACCTAGATTCCGGATCGTACAAATATACCATATTTCTCCGACATGTCACGTTCGTAGTCACATCACGAATATTCGTCCAGTTGTGCTTCGTAAGCGTGTTAAGTTGAGCCTGCTATGATAAAGATAAGAGCGTTTTCCACTAAAAACATAAAGCACCTGCCTGTCTGTGAGAAAAATATATTAAACTACCAAACGAAGCTTGGTTAGAAAATATTTTTTTTTGTGTATTAGCACGGGTTTTCTTCTGAATGTTTTAGAATCATTGTCTGTTTGAATTTGAAAATAATATTATATGTTCATGAGACTTGAGACCCACGAACTGCTTTTATTAATATCTGAAGCCCTATTCGCCTTTATGACTGGAGGGAGTGGCAAAATAGTGGCTAAATATATACGGTTATTTGCAAAACACCGGTAACCTCTCAGGACTATATTACTAACATCATAAACAACAACTTTTGTTCTACGACTTTTTACAAAACATAATACTTTTACCAAAAACAAACCTTCAATATTTCGTTGTCCTATCTAACACATTTCAACTCTGTATTTTGCTGTACCTACATACATTGCCGCGCACTGTCTGCTTTCTTTTGCTTCGCATAGACTTCGTAACATTTAGAGCGTTGAATTTAAATATTTTTATTTTTGTGTGTAAATCTGATGAATTAAAATATGATGAATTTTTAAAAGTCATAGAGCAAAAGTTATTGATTATGATGCTTGTAACGTAGTCCTGAGAGGTTACCGGTGTTTTACAAATAACCCTGTATAGTTAAACTATATATCGATGATAATTCTCACAAAAAAATAAGACAAACGATATATGTTTGTCTTATTTTTTTGTGGGAATTATAACCCAATTCCGTCAAAAAAGACCACCCCATGTCTTTCGATGGGTGTGGTGATGGTTAACCAACAATCTTACTGCAATCACCAATCAGCCGCAATATCCCTCTTCGACCATAGCTTACTTAGGTCCATTACGAGAAGACCCATGTTTAAGATGCTGTTAAAATTGATTATTTCGCAACTATATTATCTCCTTTTATTTCCTAACATTTCGATTAATCTGCATTAATAGTGGTAAGTATATGCAGACTAAAATACACTCTTGATATGTCGTAGAGCCAGTCCTAGTAAAGTTAGGAATATATTTTAGTCTGTGATGTCGACACTTCGACCATTATTCCCGGGAGACGCACTTTGGATTGTTGCACTGCGGACTTAGACAAGTTTTTTTTTTCTGATGGACATATGTAGTTAGCCCTGAGGCTTTTCACCGGGCATAGCTTAGACAAGTAGCTTCTAAATATTTTTGTTCGAATAGGAATAATATTGCGATTACGTATGACTTTAATTTTGTTTGTATTGTTTTAGATGTGAATGAATAGAAAAATAGAATGTTTACTAGAAGTAATTTTAAAAAGCTATAAACGAATAAAATAATAAATAAAAAAAGTTTTTATTCACGTAAACCTATTACAGGTATTTGTACTACCACCGGATCCAATACGCCCCAACTGAGAAGATCCGGCGAAACAAACTCAGTGGGGTTATTCTACTGCCGGTTTCAGCGCGGTCTCATCGAGACGATCCGGCGAAACATACTCAGATGTCCAAGAAGTTTAGGTCCTGTTACTTTTATTATTTAGTTGGCATTCACAATTTACCAATCGGTTGTCTTTATACGAATTTTATTTACATTTTTATTAAAAAACAGATTAAATAATTTATTTAAAGACAGAACTGAATATATATTTGGTAGTATTATTTTTATTATTACAGATAGTACACAGAATAGCTTTATACAGAATACATTATCTTGGTCTTTCAATGCTTCAACAGCTATAGGGTTACGATCTAGTGCAAGGAGGTATAACTTCCCATACATCTTTATCATCTACATACTCTTTAATACTATAGTAGCCTCTAGTCATTAGGATTCGTTTGACGTGCGTCTTAAATAATGAATCAGGCAATGGACAATTAAAGCTTTTTTTGATAATTAAGCGATTGTTCCACAGTAATCTCGTATTGTCTAGGTCTTTTGTTCCGAGAAAAATAAATCAGACTGGAAAATGAGACGAACTTAGGAAGTCGCATTACCCGCTGATGCCTGATAAATTTACATAAAGTCGTAAAATATTTTTCTTCTTGATTCTTCTTCTTCATGATTTCCACAATTTTTTTTTGCGTCATCACATTACATCTAAATGAAGTTTCGTTCCGATATTCCTTTGCGGCGCAAAAATAACTGGGGTTTTCGCAGCTAGGTATAACTAATTCCAATCTTCATTCCCAACCCTCAACAACACCTCTACCGAATTGAACCCCGAACTAGCTAGTTTCCAATTCGATAGCGGTGTAATTTCCTTAACTCCATTTAGTTGGGCAACCAGTTTGCGTTCCGATTTTCTAAGCATAAATCTATGCTGGCAGAAGGTAAATTAAACTACATTTTTTGTTTCATTAATTTTGGTTACTCCGTAGCGTTGCGGTATATGGCTCGCTTTTAATCTCGTAGATCATGGTTTCGTTCCCCACGCTGGACAAGAAATCTTTGTGTAAATTCTAAGATTTCTTTCCGAGTCCAGTTGGTTGAGGGACCCTCCGTGCCTCGGAAAGCACGTTAAGCCGTTGGTCCCGATTGTTATAACATCATCTATAATAATCGTATATCAAGGAACGAGCAGCAGCGTTTCCTTGTGTGGTACAACATAATACTGCGGTCACCAACCCGCCTGCCAAGCGTCGGACTATGGCAAATACCCTCCCTCAGGAGGCCCATGTTCAGCAGTGGACGTTATACGGACAGATGATGATGATGATGATGAATATTGTGCCGTGTGGGTTTGGGGTTTGGATAGACCACCTCATAACTTACCACGAGTGTCTAGAGGCGACTAAGGGACATACAGCTTATGATGGGCAGCAGCTTCTATCAGTTCAAGGTTACTGAGCATCTTGTTGCGATCACTAATCCGTGAATATGGCAATATACCTCGCAGCATCTATCAGTTCAAGGTTACTGAGCATCTTGTTGCGATCACTTATCCGTGAATATGGTAATATACCTCAACGTCCCTGGTTTGTCAAGGTATGTTTAAAAGAGGCACATTTAAGTATCGGCGGTCGTGGGTTCAATACCTTCGACGGACATTTTTGTGCAGATTTCTTGCCGGGTCTGGTTCTGCATCAGATAGCAAGTTAAGCCTTTGGTTCTGACTGTTATAAGTGTTATAACATCATCTATACTAACATATAAAGTTGAAGAGTTTGTTCGTTTGCTTGCTTGAATGCGCTAATCTTAGGAACTACTGGGTCCGATTTGAATATTTCAGTGTTAGGTAGCCTATTTCATGAAGTTGGCTATAGGCTATATTTTATATTATGAAGTTCAATCGGAAACGGACACCCAAACCATCGGACGGATAACCTCCATAGCCAATCGGTATTTGGCTCGCTTTAAATCTCGGAGGGAGTGGGTTTGATCGCCATGCCGGGCAAGAAATTTTTGTGTAAATTCTTAGATTTCTTTCCGGGTCTGGTTAGTTTAGGGACTACCCTCCGTGCCTCGGAAAGCACGTTAAGCCGTTGGTCCCGATTGATATAACATCATCTATAATAATGGTATATCAAGGAACGGGCAGCAGCGTTTCCTTGTGTGGTACAACATAATACTGCGGTCACCAACCCGCCTGCCAAGCGTGGTGACTATGCCAAATACCCTCCCTCGGGAGGAGGCCCATGTTCAGCAGTGGACGTTATAGGGGCTGATGATGGTGATGATGATGATCGGAAACGGTAGTCACTCGAAAACCATACGCTGCTAATAAATAATAATCAAAGCAATATTCTAAAAGCAGCCAAAAGCCAAATGTTGAAAAGCAGCGAACATTACACGAGTAATAACTCTGAGCAAGTTACCATTCGACTCATGAACACTGTCTGGGGTCAGATGATATTCAATTTTCCGCCGCTCTTGCGCCTCTCAGTCGGCCGGGTGCACAAAGCACCGTCCTACGAAACAATTTCCTATAGCCCGTTAGACCGGCAAATGAAGGATTTGCCAAAGGTGCATCGAGTAGGACGGACTTGGATTCGGAATTATTAATAACTTGTATGGAACGTTGCAATTTTAATATGATGCTCTGGGGATCCATAAGTTGCAATTTAATACTGCAATCGCGATTGCGTGAAATCCCTTAGAGATTATGAAGCTGCTGAAGAGAAATCAATCACAAAACGTAAAAAAATAAAATATGTAAATGTAAAAAATAATATTATAAAACTGAAGAGTTTGTTTAAACGCGCTACAATCTTTGGAACTACTGTTCAATTAGAAAATATTAAACTACCTTATCCAAAAGTAATACCTATATCTATTTCTATAGCTCAGAAACATAAGGTCGGATGTGCCATTATACGTTAGAAACATTAATCTTTATCGTAAATTGGCGCTTACGATGTAAATGCTTCGGAAGTATATACGTCTGCTTATGCTTCTGAGGTCAAGATTTAATGATGACGTCTCTACAGTTTATAATATTATTTACAAATATCAAAAGCAGAAATCGTAGGGATAATTCACGTTGACGACCAAGCAACAAGCAGACGGTTTTTTCGTTTTACCATTATTTTACACAATATTGAGATTGATTTCTCGTTAGCTACCCCATAATGGCTTTTCTTTTTTTTATGCGCTCGCACTGCAGGTGTCATAAGCAACATCCATCCATCCATTACTAAATCTTTACGTAGTAGTTCTGAAAGCTGGTAATGTGGGTTCTATTCCAGTCTGAACAACTTTTTTGTGTAATGAGTTACACTGACTATGGGCTTACCTAGACTTTGTATCCTTTTGTGTCTGTAAACGTTATGTTTATTTTATTAAGTACTTAGGCTTTGGCATATTGGTTAGGTATCTATTAAGTTTCCTTAAAGGAGATTTAATCACGTTTAACACTCCAAACCTTAGTAATAGATTCTCAGAGAACTTGACCCGAAAAAATAATTGAATATGCACAACGATTAACACAGCTCGGAATTCCAACATTTGTTTCTCTTCCCATGAAATCGAATAGAAAAATAAATAAAAATAACGCAGTCAAATTGAATAAAACATTTGCCTTGCATCAAATCCGGCCCCATAGTCTAGTGATCAATGAACTTAACCGACCGATGCTACGCTCACATGATTCGCACGAAAACGGTCGTCGTTTAGTAACTAAACGCTTTCACTTCAGTTTTTTTAAATTGTTTTTTTTTTTTACTTTATTAGGTATACATAGGTATCAATCATCAGCCCGTATAACGTCCACTGCTTAATATTGAAGGGGGCTTTGTCCTCCTCGCAGGGTGTTTGTTTTGTAAAAATTGCCGGTTAACGTGCTTTCCAAGGCACTGAAACAGACATGGAAATATATCTTTGATTTTAAACAAAGATTTTTTTGTCGAGAACGCCTTGGTGCGTCAAGGTTTCGATTTACGAAAAAAAAAAATGGCATAACGGCACGCGTCCTCGAGCGTGTTACATGCGGATGATGCGCGACGCCATTCAATTAGATGTCATAGACTATTAAAATTTCTCGGATTTTGCCAGAGACAAAACGTAACCTCATTCCCGTGACAGTAGACTCAAGTCGAGGTGTGTCACGTGACTGTACTTTTCTGCAATGTGATTGGTCGGCCTCCGTAGAGTAGACTTAAGTCGCACACCCTGTGCTCGCAAGGCAGGGTCAGCTTTAGTTATACCGCTTGGCTGCGGAGATGTTCATCGTATACAAACATCGCATAGAACCACATCTAGTTCTCAACTTTTACCTACAAATCTTTACACATAAACTGAAACCTAACTACATACAACTCTTCATAGCCATTAACACTGAATATTCAATTCGCATTTCCACGTATGAACATAATTTGTAACACTTACGGCCACAAATCATTCGGTGTTGCCAACAATAAGCTCCGTGGAATATGCCAATATATCCATCCGAGCGATGAATAACAGCCATATTGCCAGTCTGAAAAATAATATTTGAGCATTTGTATGTGGCTTATAATATAATTTGGAGTGTTTCGCTAAATGTGTTTTTGCGTATTTACACATGGGGCATATGAAATTATGAGTGACAATTTAAATAATACGATCCATGTGTTGAAATGGTTAGCTGTGTGGATTCCGACTTAGAATAAACAACCCCATATCTTCTATTGGAATGTGGGTTACTGAGTGAAAACAATTATTTTGAAACAATACAAAACTTATTATTCATCATCATCACCATCATCAGGCCGTATAACGTCCACTGCTGAACATGGGCGTGCTCCCAAGGAAGGGTATTTGCCATAGTCACCACGGTTGGCAGGCGGATTGTTGACTGCAGTATTCTGTTGTACCACACAAGGAAACGCTGCTATCCATTCCTTGATATACGATTATTATAGATGATGTGAAAACAACGGCTTAACGTGCTTTCCGAGGCACGGAGGGTTGTCCCTCCACCAACGAGACCCGGAAAGAAATCTTAGAATTTACCCAAAGTTTTTTTTGTCTGGCGTGGGGATCGAACCCACGACCTACGAGATTTAAAGCAAGCTAAATACCGCTGTTCTACGGAGGTTGTCTTACTAGAACTTATTACTATTATCTTCAATACCTACAGACTAACATAGAAAACACAAATGTTACAAGAAAAAATCATAGACAGTGCTGCCAACTAGTATATAATAATTCAAGTTAAATGTTGGGTGTCGTAAGAGGCAACTTAGGGACATACACCTGATGGATGGGCAGCGATGATCAATCCGCCTGCCAAGCGTGGTTATTACGGCAATATCCCTCACCGCCCCTGGCTTACTAAGGAAGCCCATCTTCAGCAGTGGACGTAAACGAACTGATAAAGTAAGTTGAACTGGTTGGTAAACAATGAACAGAGCAAATCCTTTCCTAGAACATTTGAACACACATATAAATAATATTTTAGCAACTAATTACAGTGAGCACTGGATCCATCGTCAGACCTTATACCGTCCACTGCTGAATATGGGCCTGCTGCAACATAGTTTTTGTAGTAGTCACAACAGACAATGAAAATGCCGCTTGCCGTTCCCTGATATACTGCTTGGTATAGATGATCTTATAATAATAATAATAATCGGCAGCAATGCCGCATGAGCCATATAGCAAGAGGAGAAAATGCTACGGGCCCCGCGTTGAATTGGGGGACCTCTGCACACCAAGATACGTGCGCAAGCAAGAAATTTGATTCAATAAATAATCCTATGGATCCGAATCATGGTGCTTCACAATAATGGGTGGAGGCCTAAAAGCTAGTTGAGCAACTCTGAGTCATTAAGAGGGCCTCCGGAAAGAATATGCTACAGGCCCCGCGCTTTCTTAATCCGGCACTGATTGGCAGGGTACGGGTAGCAGCGTGTCCTGGTTTGTTACAACATAATACTGCGGTCACCTACTTGACTACCAAGGGTGGTGACTGTGGCAAAAACCCTCTCTCGGGAGGAGGCCCATCAGCAGCGAACATTATACTGGCTGATGATGATAATAAAAACCGCTAAATGTGCATCTTTACTTCATGATGACGCTGCTTGTGTAAATGTAAACCAGCTAATTAAAAAATGCATTTTGCCACATTACCACATCGGCGGTTCGTTACTTCCAATATCCAACGTTCGGAGTTCGCTTCAAAGCTTAATTCTCTCCTCACTCAAAGAGTTTCCCTAGCTATACTTTAAAGCATGCAGTAATAGGAAAAAGTAATATTTTTAATAGCTACCGTGGTCATTAATTACTGGTATGGGTGGGCCAATTAGCCGATGGCTGCGGAGTGGGAAAGCTTGTTGGGAGCGTAGAGTTTTGTGTAATACGAATGTTTACGGAAGAACTAGGCAGGCTATATGTACGGTTGTGATAGGCTTATTTTAAATAGTTGTGTAAATGTGAACTCAAACTTATTATGAGTAAAGGAATTAATGACAAGCTGACGGACGGATGAACTACTTTGTTGTTTTTTTTTTATAGAAGACGGAGGCAAACGAGCAAGTGGGTCACCTGATGGTAAATGGTCACCGCCGCCCATGTACACTCGCAACACCGGAGGAGTCGCAAGTGCGTTGCCGGCCTTTAAAAGGAATAGGCTCGCTTCTTGGACGTTGCCATGTCATACCGGATCGGAAATATCTCCGCTTTTAATTGATTCCACAGAGAGGTCGTGCGCGGTAAAAAGTTTTTCGAGAAACGCACGGTGGAGGACAACCATTCATCCAGATGATGTTGGTGGAAGTTCTGGCGAGTGGGTCTAAGGCGGAAAGTCATGTCTGTAACATCCTACAATTTGCTACCGGTTAATTAATAAGTAAGTATCTAGTTTAATTCATAGAATAAGAATAATTGTGTAACATTGTGATTCTGACAAGTACAAGTGTATGTAAATACCTAAGTGCTGAATAAATTCATTACTTATTTAATTTTTTCATTGGTTGGTATTTTTGAAAGTTTTAGTTCTATTTTGACTTCGGTTTTTAAGTTATTAAATTTAGTGAATAATTATGATGGTGGACCACCTCCGTGGCGCCTTATTTATTTGGGACCGTGGGTTCGAGTTCCGCTTGAAAAATTAAAATGTGTATAATCATATATTTATTTCTGGTCTTCTTCTTCATTTCTGGTTCTTCTCCTACCCTCCTCCGAGCCGTAATATCATCTATAACAATCGTATTTTCGGTAACAGGCAGCAGCGTTTACCTGTGTGTACTTATGCTGCGGTTGCCAACCTACGAGCCTACCATTGCGACTATGGCAACGGCAAAGGAGCCCAATGTTTGGCAGTAGATGTTATATGGGCTGATGATAATAAAGTTTGAATCTTTTGTAAGCGACAACCTCCGTATTGTAGCGGTATTTGGCTCGCTTTAAATCTCGGAGGTCGTGGGTTCCCCACGCCGGACAGGAAATCTTTGTGTAAATTCTAAGATATCTTTCCGGGTCTGGTTGGGTAAGGGACTACCCTTCTAGCCTCGGAAAGCACGTTAAGCCGTTGGTCCCACTTGTTATATCAAGGAACGGGCAGCAGCGTTTCCTTGTGTGGTACAACATAATACTGCGGTCACCAACCCGCCTGCCAAGCGTGGTGACTTTGGAAAATATACTCCCCCACGAGGAGGCCCATGTTCAGCAGTGGACATTAAACGGGCTGATGATGATGATGTAAGCGATAAAAATGGAAGTGGCAGCTCGTTTAGAGAAGACGTGTATTAAATTATTATTATTATTATTTTACTTTTCTACTATCTGTGGACATCAAACCCAGAACACCAGCTTTCAGAAGCAAATACCGACACCAATTTATTGTTTACTAGCTTCCCGCGCGCGGTTTTACCCGCATAACTCCCGTTCTCGTGGGAACTTCATAATTAAATATAGCCTATGTCATCCGGGGATAGTGTAGCTTTCTAACCGTGAAAGAATTTTTCAAATCGGTCCAGTAGTTTCGGAGCCTATTCAATACAAACAAACAATCAAATATTTCCTCTTTATAATATTAGTAGGTATATTATACTTGGGTTGTCAACTGCAGAGCAGAATAGTTCGTGCAGAACTTTTCGCCAGAATGAATGTTCTGGCGAAAAGTTCTGCAAGGCATAAGGCATCTTATTGTTTTGTATATTTAGCGAAATGGTTGCTGTTCAAAATCTTCTGTGTTGTGGTGAATTATGTATTTTCTTACTTTCTTTTAATGAGCTATCGGCGCAATCATGTGTCTACATGATGTAACATAATCAAGGATCCATTCAACTTACTTAATGCAGTTAAAACTCCATCCGAGCGCCGCTAAAGCTTCACTTCGATCAATCAATCTCAGGATTGGATCCAATCCGTTCATTCATTTAGTTCAACGTATGTTTTTCAATCAGCCATCCAATTCTACTTTGAATTATTATCAGCGCAACACATCAATTCGGAAAATCGGAGAGCTGGAAATACGAGTGTCAAGTGACACATGGCGTAGAGACGAAGCCAAAGGTTCTTTATTTTTCGATCTGTTAATTACCGCTGTAGCGTAGTGGTATTTTGGCTCGCTTTAAATCTCGTCGCTTCCAATGCTGGACAATAAATCTTTGTGTGAATTCTAAGATTTCCTTCCTGGCCTGGATGGAGGGAATATCCTCCGTGCCTCAGAAAGCACGTTAAGTCGTTGGTCCGGATTGTTATAATTCTAGGGAACGGGCAGCAGCGTTTCCTTGTGTATTACAAACATAATGCTTCGGTCACCAACCCGACTGCCAAGCGTGGTGACTATGGCAAAAACCCTCCCTCGGCAGGAGGCCCATGTTCAGCAGTGGACGTTGTAGGCTAATGATGATGAATAACCACTTGCTGGCAGGTTTTAAATAAGAGAGGAATTTGTCAAGATGTCTTCTCGCCAAGCCTTTTTTTAAGAAATTGTGTATCTGATAGAAATTTATTAATAGTAATAGAAAATGCATTTCAGTTTGTATAACAAAAATAATTAATAAATTATTAATATTTGTACACCGCTTCTGGTAAAACGTGTTATCGCGGAGACTATAAATGACCAAGTTCTAAAGTCATATAAAAAAGAGCCAAATTGGGATATTCCTCCTTGTTTGAAGTCAGATAAAAAGACGGTAGTAGAATATTAAAAGACTTATTTATGTCTTTATAAAAATTGCCAAGAAAGCTATAAACTTGAGCCATCCTAGAGAAGGTGGTATGTTCACGGTATCTTTCTGAATTTTAGATTTCTTCGCTTTTCATAAAACTAAAGAATCTAACTTTATAATAAGGTATTTTCTGCTCACATTTTTCTAGCAATTTTACTTTACGTGTTTCCAACAATAGAGGTAGCAGGCTAGTTAAATTATACCCGCCGCCTACCGCCCTAGGCTCGGCCTTGGAGAGTGGGGAACATGGGCCCCGCTCCCTTCGAGGCTGACCCATGAGGAGTAGGGACGCCTCTACACTCCGGGCGTCCCTATAATTGGGCAAATGGGCCACTGCAAGTGTGGCCCTGGAGATCCCGCGGTACCATATTGGCCGCGGGTGCCGTCGGGGGGCCGGATTGCTCATGCGTACCCCACCCCCGCCAACGGCGGATCGAAGGAGTGTCCGGGAGGTTTTAGTGGTGTAGGGTCCTCTCCTCATGGTATGACTTTAGCATACCACGCTATGGAGAGGGCGAGTCCCACATATCCCACCGCCAGCGCGCGAATACGCTGCAGCGGTGGTGGAATGAGTCAATGCATTTTCCCCGGACAACAAAAAACAAAAAAAAGGCTAATTAAATTATAAAGTAAATATTTGCCTAATTTAATACTTTTCAAGTACAAAATACCACTCATACCATACACTCGACATTGAAATGAATGAAGAGACTGTACTATGAAGAATCATAGATAAGCAATAGATAAATTATGCATCTCAGCCTTTTATTGTTTGCGCATAAGAGAATCACCATAAATTTACAATTAGCTTATTTCGTTCATTTGTTAAAAAAAAATAATAATGCTAGTAAAATTTGGTTGAACTCGGAATTCAAATATGAGACCACATTAAATTCAATTGAACAGATATCAGTAGATATAATTACAATTTCAAGAACAGCAATAATATTACTTGCCAATAAAGCTCAGAGTACTCAGAAACAGCTATTAAAACCCTATTAAATACTTATATATACCAGTTAGCCTTACCACGAAATGAAATAAAGGCATTGAGGCTCAATCTTAGCCATAATAACTGCTTTCACGGCTTTTTCATGCCCATAAAGGTGTCTCCGCTTATTTTATTCTCATTTCAAAGCTTAGGGCTCATCTCTTAAGTTATTTTCACAAAGGTTAATTTAAATTGCTTTGAAATTTCAAAAGAATGAAACGCATTACAATGTTTAATGGTAGCAATTTTAAAAATATACTTATAATATCTTTACATAATGTTCACCACCAGTTTAGGACGTGGCAACTCAGAGAACAACTGGTAGAAAACGCTGAGGAATATTTTTTTTAAATAAAAAAAACAATCTCTGCCCATTAATACAAACTGTAAAACATCATCCTTTTCTTTTTAACCAATCTCAAAACACCCATTAGAGCAGTGACCTACTTAATTACGTACATATATTGACGCTTCTTTCCCATAGGGGTAGGCAGAGGACAAAGTCAAAAATTCTTTATTCATATAGACACATTTAAAATATTTTTAATCATGTTCTTATGATGCGTCCCTTTCTTTTCCTACCACCAGTTCTGGACGTGGCAACTCTGAGAAGAACTGGCAAGAAACTCAGAGGAATCCTTTTTTTTTAATAAATTTTATTATTAAAATTGTTAATAGTATTGTCGCAGAGTAACTCACTCCCAAGCAGTTTTGTAATTGACATAATCAGAAGTTTTATAATAAGCCTTTTTACATAATTTATCCTTGACATATCGTTTAAACTTGTTTGTAGAAACTACTTCCTTCCACTTGCTTGGCCTCTTCTACATTCATTAATCTTCTCATGCGTTCTTTGGTTTAGGGTGCTTTTAACCTGGCCTTTCTTAAGAACATCCTCGATATGAACGTGGAACGTCCGCCTTGGTCTTTCCCTACCAACACTACTTCCGTTAACATTCTCCCTATAAAATCAATTTGTTAGTAGCAGTGATGTAGTACAAGTAAAATCGTGTTGCTCTGTCATAATTGTTGGCCAACCCCTAGATGTGTGTACGATAATTTTGTCTCGCCCCGCACCTCATACTGTTTGCTAATGTCTCGAGAAGGATTTACAGAATGACGTCAAACGAGTATTTGATACCGTTTCCCTTTTCAAGGTGAACGTAATAATGCACGCATTATGTTTTAGGGCGAAGATGTAGGATGTTATCGGTTTGATAACATTTTGGGAATATGCTTGGAGTGGTAAAGTGGCTGTAGGTTAATTAAATTAATTGTTATATTCTCTGTGGTTTAGAGGCATTAGTCTCGTTCTTTCAACCAACTAGACTCGGAAATATATCAAAGAATGTTTACAAAGATTTCTTATCCGATGTAGGGATTGAACCCACGACCTTCGAGACATATACTGCTATGCCACATACTTTTTTGCGACAACGTCTGTCGCAAAAAATTATGAACTTATGATATTCGTATTTTCAGTGCGAAAACACTGCAATCAAGTAAAATATTTTTACTATTGTATTCTACGACAGAGTTATTACTCCAGTTGAAATAAAAATAGCGACGCGGTTAATTCTCGTTTAATATTTTTACTTTAATACAGAATAAGCAAAAGTATTTTAAAAATTCGTTGTAGAGATTAAACTAGTTCATCTAACCAGTAGACCAATGATGTAACTTACTATGGCAATTCGACAGCAGATATTTTTCTATAAAATATCAGAATATTCGCAAAACGTCAAAACCTGTTACGTTGCCATAGCAATTTTTTTGTTTACTTTAAAAAAAAAATACAAGCAGAGTTTTGCAGTCTACTAGTATACTTGTTTACCCTTACGAGTGGGTTCACGTCGGTAGTGCAATGGGTTGGGATCGAACCGGCGACAACAAGATCACAAGTCCGACGCCCCTAGCTATTGGGCTACGACCGCTAGATAAAATACAACGTCCCCTGTGGGACTTGGGGCTCGGCTCGCTGACGGGTAGATTGAGGGATTATGGTTTTTAGTTTTTTTAGGGGAGTTTTGTGCAACTGTCGCTCTTCTTTACAGTTCGCGGGCCTTTCGGACTTTGGGTCTACGAGGGCATCGGAAGATTTAAAAATCGAGGTTAGCCTAATGTGACTACTCAATGCTGCAACCTTATAAATTGTTCAAAACTTGCTTTCGGAGCACAAAATATCACGTACCTCGATTTTATATGTCTCTAATAATTAACGAACGTATGTACAGTTTTATACTCTCCGCGGCAACAACTTTTGAAACAACACAATGCACGGAAACAGTTCGGCAGGTAATTTGTGGCAACACACGGTAATTTTATTTAATTGTTCGCGAATTTACACTTCATTATCGCCTACCGGCTACTTGTAATAAATTTAATCTTTATAAAATACTAGCACCCGATTACACCCGCGTAAGTCCCGTTCCCGCAGGAACTTTAAAATCAAATATATCTAGCCAATAGCCTGCCTCGATAAATTGGCTATGTCACACTGAGGGATTTTTTTATTAGAATGAAATAATAAAGAATTTATTCAGCACATAAGTGCTAAATAAATTATTATTTCATTTACTAAGTAGTCATTACATAATATGATTTTTGAATGATGTTTGAAAAATAACTATAATTAATAGGCCTTCTTAGTCCATGAAATAAACTATACTATTTCCATTTCATTATTTTCTCGATGACAGCTCTTGTGGAAAACTTGAATGGGCGTCTTTTTTACATTATGTACAATAATGCATTATTTTATAAAAATATGACGCTTACACACGTACAAGGTTATACCCAACCGAAATCGATAGGGATGGAGCTATCGATAAACGTAACACGATAACAGACCTGATATTTTTTTACAAAGTGTAAGAAACTAAACTACTACCAGATACTATGTAAAAATTTATTAACTAATATTATATTTCATTACAAGATGCTACACGTATTAATTGTTGATTGATAATGCCAACTTTAAAAAAAAAATCGAAGCTGTTGTAAAATAAATAGGTATGTTAATTAATGTCCTCGACATGGAAACGAAATAATTATAACAACAGTTTATTTTTATTTATTTATTTTAATATACAGGGTTACTTCGGAGACAGTGCGCATATTTTTTCCATGTAATCAGTATTGTTAATAGAACACATTTCACGAAAAAAAAATCATATGTAATTTTTTTGCTAACTATTTATTATTTATCGTTCAGCGTGTATCATTCAGCTCAGCGCTACCGTTCGCCGTGGGTGTGCGCATTTTAATTATTTTGTTCGAAGCATGGTAAAACAAAAAAACACGGGTATTTTTTAAAACCTTTCTGTAGGTAAAATTTGCGCACTGTCTCCGAGGTAACCCTGTGTATATAAAATATATTTGAATGTTTTTGTTGTATTTGTCTTTGTTCAAAATATAATAAATATATGCGATCGAAATAATTACTTATTTGGTCACAACACTACAACTATCAAATTAGAACTGTCATCGAGAAAATAAAGAAATGGAAATAGTATACTTAGGTAACTATTACCTGACCATTGCAATCTGTGAGTGCTGCTTAGTGTAGACATTACAGACAATTGAAATCTCCTCTTTACAGACTTTGGCTAGACAGGGTCGTTTAGGGATATTGCGGTAATCACCACGCTTGGCAGAAGGTTTGGTGATCGCAGTAAGATGGTTAGTAACCTTGAGCTGATATATGCTGCTTCTCATCCTGTTGTTAGCCTATAAGTCACCTTTTACGTCACCCATTGGAAAACATGAGGTGGTCTTCTAAGCAGAGCTGGCGACAATTGGTGATAATTGAATGATTATTGTATATTTTTCGGTTATTGAAAATTTAAATTTAGGCCTAATGAACGGACTCAGAGCCACTCAGAGCTAAGGTATCGGCTATGTTCGGGGTTTCTAAGCCCCAGGCCAGGATATAAGTAATACGAATTCAACTTTTGGCGCGCCAATATCATTTAGGTCAAAGAAAATAAGAATAGAACCGGCTATAGCAGAGACGAAAACGTCTTTACCCAAACGACAGACGACTGCTGAATAACGAGACTGCTCCGACCCAAAAACTCTCTCTCTCTCTCTCCGGCTCTTAAAACCTAATACTTGTCAATGAAATAGAAACTGAGCGCCTGTTAAAACAATAGAGCAATGATACAGTCTGTTGTGTGATATCATTTTTATTTTTTACATCGCCGCTACAATTATAATTATAACTTAATTATTTTCTCAATTGAGAAAATAACCAAGACCTTGCTTTTTCTTGGGAAAATTTATTAAGTATCCTTACCGCTGTAGCAAAAGTGATGTGGAACTCCCCTCTTCATAGCAATAATATCTAATAAGCTAATCATACAACAAGCAGAAATTTTAACTAAAATCCCCAGGGTGCTACTCTAAACGCCAATAATAGGGGCACCGGGAACTGCAAATGCATGCAATCAAGACCTAACATCTGAATCAAGCTGCATCGCTCGTAAAAGACGCTGACAAAAAATATACACACGCCAATAATATGATGTAATACGTAAGCAATAAGGAAAATAAACTCATTTAATACATTTTTCCTGTACATATTGTTTCGAATGAAAACACTCGTAACTTGTATATTCATCATCGAAAGTAACTGTCTTTTGAACTCGTCTTAAAATCACTGGCGTGTTCAAACTGCCTCAGTAGTCACAATGGAATCAAAGGAAAAGGACTTGCAGACATCGTCTGTAGGAACATCTTGTGGTGAGTTACGTAACACTTGTATTAAATATATTTCAATGGTTAGAATATTAGCTTCGTTTAAATTAATCAGTTTATAAGAATGTAAGATCAAGGTTAAGTATATTAATTTATAGTTTCTTAAATAAGTTGTTGTTGGAGCCACGGGCATCGACTTATTTTGGCATGCATGATTATATGTGTCGGAATGTGTATATCATGCTATCCCTCTTTAACTAGCGCTCTCGCTCTAACGCGTTAGTTAGGTGGAAATGACCTTACCTTATGTCACATAAGTAAGCAGTATAATATGCCGGCTATTTAAAATTGAATCAGCTAAAGGGAATTTTATAACTTTGATAGATCATAGAGTAGGTATCAGCTTGCCTTGCAAAGTAGCAATGCTGTGCTAATGGTGCACGTTCGTAGTACTTAGATTATCTTATATTCAATTTATCAAACCGAATTTAAAAAATACACTAACTGGTAGCTACACTAACCGTGGATGACATAGGCTATATTTAATCATGAAGTAACCACGGGAACGGTAGCGATGCGGGTGAAACGTGCTCGGAAAGCTAGTTTAATATAATATGATACAAAGCGCGTCCGTCGTTATATACTCATGGTTCGCCCAAATAATGACAATAAAATTGTTCTTAATAAATTGAATATAGACAGAACAAGCTATTGGACACAATACCTATAGTTGAATAATAAAGTAAAGACTAAAACATTACCAAAAATAACAACTAAAATACCTGTTTAATATGCTAATTTATAAATGTCAAAATTATGTATAGATTAATAATAAATTATTGTTTCGACTATTTGCAAGTGCCTGTAAATAGGTTTACGTAAATAACAATGATTTTATTTTATTTTATAAAGGCTTTTGTGACTGTGGCTTTAACATCGTTTAAAGTTTAAGGTTTAATCATCATTATCATCATGATCAGCGCGTATAACGTCCACTGCTGAACATGGGCCTCCTCCCGAGAGGGAGGGTATTTGCTAAGTCACCACGCTTGGCAGGCGGGTTGGTGACCGCAGTATTATGTTGACCACACATGGAAACGCTGCTGCTCGTTCCTTGATATACGATTATTATAGATGATATTATAACAATCGGGACCAACGGCTTAACGTGCTTTCCGAGGCACGGAGGGTAGTCCCTCAATCAACCAGACCCGGAAAGAAATCTTAGAATTTACACAAATATTTCTTATCCGGCGTGGGGATCGAACCCACTACCTCCGAGATTTAAAGCGAGCCAAATACCGATTGACTACGGATGTGTTGTGTTGTTAAGGTTTAATAACGTTGCAATTATTATCTGAAATTGAAAAAAAAACGGTGTAGTTTTTTATCATGTGATGGTAAATTTATTAGGAACACGTGTAATCATTTTTAAATAGGTAGTCCTGTAAGTATAATAATTTGGAAATAAAATTTGAACCATATTAAATACATATTCATATTAATACAGGTACAAACGATGAAACGTTTAAGAACAATGAAGAAATCATACAAAAACTTCGTAAAATCAACCTTGATGATATGTCAGACGATGAAGTTGATTACGAAACGCTGATAATTCATGCAAGAGATAGCAAAAACCCAGACGTACAGCTTGTGGCCATACAGCAATCTAAGGAATTAGTCAACCCTTATACAACTTGGTACGAAATCACTGACGACTTGGTAAAAGCTGGTATTATTCCCATCTTCGTGAAATGTCTCACCCAATCTGATCATCCAACTATACAGCGTGAAGCAGCTGAAGCCATATACTATCTTACCCTATGTGGGTGTGTATCAGATGTTTTGGAAACAGATATTCTTTCAGTCTTACTTCTGAACCTCACGACTTCTCACTTAAGCGAGTTTTTTATTCAAGTACTAGACCATATCATCAAAGTACGCCCGGCATACAGAGACTTGGTAATTGAGTTAGGAGCCTTAGAACCTCTACTCAGCTTAGTGAAATCTGATACAAGCACATTCGTATTAAGTAAAATATCGACGGTTTTATATCATATATGTTATCATAAAGATGCTCCACTATCCGAAGAAGTCATTGGTAAAATTCTACCAGCACTTAATGAACTCATAACTCATAAAGAATTTGAAGTATTAGAATATACATTGATGACTATTAGCAAGATTGCAGAAGGAGGCAGTGAACGCATACAAATGATTCTCAAATTAGGTATAGTGCCAAAAATTATTCCATTACTATCAGAAGATAATAGAGTGAGGATACAAGAAAATGCAGTGGAAGCCTTGTCTATCATCTCGACTGATATGCAAGAAGATGTTGAACTCTTGCAGGACGCATTTATACATTTTCCTTCTTTAGTGTCCCACAAAAACGAAAAGATTTGCAGTGATGCTATTCGATGTCTGTCTAATATTATAAGAAACGAGTCTCAAATACAATGGGTGATTGAAGCTGGCTTATTGTCTTTAGTTGTTCAGAAGTTCAATAAAAGCATTTACAAGACACACAAATGGTCTGCTAAAGTAATTACTAAAATCTTAAAAATGGGAACTGATAAGCAAATAGATGCACTCGAAGCCTATGGTTTTATTCCTCCTTTTTGCGGTTTACTTAGTGACGATGATCCTGTAGTTATCAGATTAGTGCTTGATGGTCTAACCATCATGATGGAGAGGACGAGAGCTGATAAGTCCGCTTGGTTGAATTCTGTGAAGGATTGTGGAGGCATTCTGCAAATTGAGGCGCTAACGGTTCACGAAGAAGATGCGATTAATGAAAAAGCTACTGATTTAATAAAATTAATAAATTCAATAGTTTAATATTGATATTAAAAAAACTAATCTCGTTGGATTACATCGAATATTATTTGTATAACCTGCATGTGTGATCTGCTTGTTTATTGTATGCGAATTACAATTTAGGATTTAATTACTGAAATACGTGTTTAAATATCTACAAATTACATTTTAATATGATTGTTTATTGAACGCATTACTGAAAATGGAATTATAATGTAAATTTTAACGATTATATTATACATGTGTTTTTATTTGTCGTTCGTGTTTGTCTAAAATAGCCCAGGAATAATTATTGAGCTTTTCTTAAGAGATTACAGTGGAGAAATCAAAGGTTGGAGAATTTCATAAGCTATTACATTGTTGAAAATATAGTTATTTTTTGGAATAGCACGAATATATCATTTCTAGAGCACGCATACAATAAGTGTATAAAAATCAGACATTTGTTAGAGCATTTCTTAAGAATGCTACTATGAATTTGGCTGATGTAATGGTTGGGCGCCGGCTAGCTCTGGCAATAAGACACTCGAGACACGTAAAACTCTTTTAATATGAAGTACACACACATAATTTATTTGCACCCAAACCATGTAAAACCAATGCAGGAGCTCGTGCTCCACTACGAAGAATTATGAATACATAAAATGTTTGTTTTACTGATCTGGATATCTTTGCATTGTCACCTTCTCAGTTTAGAAAAAATGTCATACAATCCAATTTGTAGTTTATCACTATAAACTTGTATTTATACTTTGCTCTATTGTTGCTGAATAGTCATAAATTACTTGAGCTGCTTTGAGTGTAGCCACACAAAAATGTTATTATTGTTTATTGTTTTCGGTACTTAGTTTATCGTTTTGAATTACTTTGTGGATAACGTTGCTGGTTGTGGAATTAATTAATTTAGTTATTTTAAAGTGTGTATTATGCGTTGTTCTGCAATTGTTTGTTGTCCTAAAGAAATAAAAAACAAAAACACCGCCACACAAAAAACATATACTTATCTGTACATCCAAGAATTTCTAACAAACTAAGGAAAAACACCGCCACTTGTAATTTGATCGTCTCTGAGTGAAACGCGCAGGTTGACGCATACTATTATACGTCAAAGGGCGAAATTGAATATTACCGAGCTCATTGGGCTGGCGCGTTATACTACTTTTAATTGTGTTTATAATTGAGGTAAGAGGATAAATTGGAAAAGGATTGGACCTTTATCTGTATGGTATTAAGAAGTTGTTCTTAGACTACGAATCGGTTTTAAAATGTAATGTCAGATTAAGATCATATTCTTTAGAGTTTGATCACAAAAACGACACAACGACAACTCCTAACATCATTTTTATTCCAAAAATTGTTTATAAATACGGCAGTTAGACACTTTCACGTAATTAAGTATCCATTTAATCAAAACGGAGACTTTCACACAGCTTCTGACTTACGCCAATCTTTAATTAATTCTAATGAATGTGTATTGCATCGACGGTCCTTGGCTAACACGTTGTGTCGTCTCACCGCAAGATCCAGGCCAGTTTGAACCCTTACAACACACATCGAGACATTGAGTGTTAGTTAGTGATGTACGATAACACTTGAGTCCCTTGGTAACAGATTAAAACTAAAACTAATTTATAAAATACTAACTATTCTAAATCTAGGCAATTTTTGCAAACGTTTCAAGAATGCTAACAGCATTGCCATTTTTTTTCCGGGGGGAAATGCATTTACTTATCCTCTCCGCCGCTGAAGCGTTCCCGCGCCGGCGAAGGGGTTCTCGCCCTCTCCATAGCATGGTATGCTATAGTCATACCACGATGAGAGGACCCTACACCACTAAAACCCCCCGGATACTCCTCCGACCGCCATTAGTGAGGGCTGGGTACGCGAGGCAATCCGGCCCTCCGGCGGCACCACTACTGTTACTGCTACTGGCTACTGGTGACCCAGTCAGTCGCCAACACTTATTTAGACCGGGCTTTTTTGTTAAGACATTTACTTTTGGTTACTTATTCTTTTTTTTAATATTGTCTTGTCATATCTTTATTGTGTGTAACGTTACATGTTGATTTACGTACTGATTTACATATTTATATACTAATACCAATAATTCAACCATCTTTTCATTTAAGCTAATCATTTCAACTATGGTCCACTCGCTCGCTCACAACAAGATACAAGAGGCAGAGAGACTTGCCGCGCAATTGCTGTGACACGGAACGACACACGTTACTTTGGAACGTAGTTCCTTCTTGAAAGATCACAGCGATCACTTTAGTCAGCGGTTCACAGTATTTTTTTCACTGTGACGTTATTTATGACCCAACTCTATGTGAATTGATTTTTAAAATGTGTTATGCAATTGTAACAATAAAATATTTTCTCTTTATAATATTAGTACTGGTAAATTTATTTCAGTTATAGGGATAGAACTTATTGCGAAGCTTATACATAACAGCAACACTCCATAACATACCGTTGTCTCTACATATTCAGTTGTCGGCAAAATACTAGTAGCAGCTAATAGACAACGACAGAAGGCACTTAGAGGGTCTCAAAATCGTATTAAGATGTGGAGTGCGGGCGGCAAAATTGGCGCAGTCCGCTCCTACCGAATATGGCGGACAATAGAGGACTAATCACGTTTTTGGACCTTTTTGACCGAACTGAAAGGTTTGGCTGCCCTATTTTCTACTGTTCTACATATAGATGAAGACGAGTGTAAAGTGCCACACAGAAACCCAAGAGGTGTAAATGGTTCGATGCCTCAACTTGTTATTATTAAAAACATGATTGATAAAAATATAATTTTAAACAAAAAATACCGACTTCTAACTAAGAGTTCCCTGAACTGTCCTTTGTCTTCATCATCAGACCCCTAATGACAGTCACAACCCATCTAGGTGTAAAGTTCTTATCAATATTATTAATGAAAAAAATTAAATAAAAAACTTTACAAACGCACTTGACGTCCCTACGATTTTTAAAAGTTTCCCTCGATTTCTCTGGTCTGCCACTATCAAACACTGATTTCCTTATCAAAGAATAATCAAAATCGGTTCATAAACAACGAAGTTCATCATCATCATCAACAGCCCGTTTACGTCCACTGCTGAACATGGGCCTCCTCTTAACAGACCTTGGCAAGCCAGGATTGTTGAGGGATATTGCCATAATCACCACGCTTGGCAGACGGATTGGTGATCGCAGTAAGATGTAAACCTTGAGCTAATAGATGCTGCTGCCCATCCATCAGCCATTTGTCCCTTAGTCGCCTTATAGGACACCCATGGGAGGATATGGGGTGTTCTATTCTAAGCCGGAAACCACACAGCATAGCCGGAAACTACACGGCATAAACAACGAAGTTATCCGCGAACAAACATAAAAAAATATATATACAGTCGAATTGAGAAACCTTATCATTTTTTTAAGTCGGTTAGTAAAAAAAAGGTGTACTCATATTTTAGGCTTGTAGGAAAATGTTCAATGTAGTTCTGACCAGGCCACTGCTGTACATCTTACACTGTACTAGCTGTCTTTATATTTGGATTCACGATGCCATTTAACATTGAACATCAGATCATTTGCATGGTCAGGAATACACACATATACTCGTATAAATTAGGGTGTGATTCATTAGATTGTCTTCGTTTCCTTGTGTGGTACAATATAATACTGCGGTCACCAACCCGCTTCTCTCGGGAAAAGGCATATGTTCAGCAGTGGAGAAGATCCAAATCTATCTGTCATACTAGTTCTCTCTGACACAATTATTTTATAGTGTTCTCATCGTAAACTGGTCCCGGCGTGTTCCGCCCTTAGTCTCCAATCAACGATGTCACTAATTGCTGAAACCGAGTTGGCCGCACGCGTTGATTCAGACACTGATTAACTGCTCAACGGAAATTCGGTCCGTTTTCAGATACAAGATCAAAGAGCATTCGAGTTTTTCGGTCTACTGTTTGTATTAGAAGGCCGTAAAGTTAAAGTCGAAGTTTGTGCCTAAAAATGTTTGCAAATTGGCACCGACTGGTGTAGACAAAAAAATTGTATAAAAATCGTTGATTTGATGACTAATTCGATGTTTTATATATGCAGGAGGTTGGTTGGTGGTTGTTATTGCAACTACAACCAACTAAGTGGGTAATTAGCCATTTTTAGTTGTATACAGGGTTATTTTTAAAACACCAACAACCTTTCAGGCCGTGAAATACTAATGATTATAAACAACTTTTACTACGCTTAGACTTTGGCCGGATTCTTGGAAGTTAATTTTAATTTTAGACCTTTAAGGCATCTTACTATACCTAATGTGTACATTTGTCATTTATCGCTCGACAGACGGAAAGACTGATTAAAAATTCTGTAAGATCAAATAATTATAACAATTAGTCTTGTGTAGTTCGTGAACGATGAACGAATAGGAGCCGTATCTTCGCACTGTACTAGAAGAAATGTTTCCGAACGCTGATTTGTAATCGGTCTAATAGGTCAAATAGCTCTTTTCGTACTTCGTACATTGTAAACCGCGAGATCGTATAAGTGCGAACGAGAATGAAAAATGAAATAGCACTGACTGATTGTTTTTGACAAGTACGTCATACGAATTCATAGTCCTAAGCCTGTTCAAGTATGAAGGAAAATCAAATACATATGTTAAATTAATACAATAGTAACCATAATTTGGTCACCGTGGTGATTTGGTGGCTGCTCTGTGGTCTGCAAATACGTTCTAAGTACTTAACGATGTTCCTAGAGAACGTATTTGCTCTGTGGACCGCGCTGTCCTATAGGAAATGCTGACCGAGCGCAAAGACCGAATAGAGCTGTTAGAGCTGATAGAATGAACTAGTTCACTGTCCGAAATGAACTAGTACGGAGCGATCTTGAAAATGACCGAGCAGGCACAAGACTAATAACAATGTTTTTAGCTACTTAAGTGATACTAAGTAAGTAATTTTGACAAGTAAAAGTGTATGTAAATACCTAAGTGCTGAATAAATTTCATTATTTCATTACTATGGGACCAACCTTGAAATCGCGAAAAAAAATCAGCTGTTCCATACATTTATGTTCACTTACCTCGACAAAATGTATGGAATATCTGATTTTTTTTTCGCGATTTCATGGTTGGTCCCATGTAAAAGTTGTCATTTGAAAGTACTGATGATTATCAGTACTTTCACCCCCTGAAAGGTTGTTGGTGTTTTAAAAATAACCCTGTATATGTACTTTTACATACGTAATGTTTGTTGTCACTTAATATAGAGAACAATATTGATTAATTACCTAGTCAGCTAGTGATCTATTTGTGGTTTGAACAGAACCAAACTACAATTTAACCGACGAGGTTAAACGTAAATGACAAATTAATACTAGATATTGTTGTAAAATATTGTTGGTTTATTTATCGTGTCAATCGTTAATTTCAAACGACCATAATATTTACTAACCCCTATGGGGTGATTTGTGTGCGGTAAGTGCGACTTTGTCCGCGTGGTGTTTGTTATTCCTTCGGTTGTAACTATCCCACGAGAACTCATAAATTTTCTGTGATTTTCGACAATGATTTTCGATTTGTGATTTTTTGAAATTTTCTGACAGTTTCGGAGATAAGCCCGTAAAAACAGACACACAGACAGATAAACAATAAAAAAAAATCGGGGTGTGTTTTATTTTACTTCTACATCCCACTGAGTCGGTTTGTAGCGTATTTTTCCTATGTGCAGACATTCGACCTCTGCAGTTTTATTATATGTATAAAGATATATATAAGTCATAGATAGCTTCACACTCGCGGTTTTACCCGCGTAACTCCCGTTCCCATAGAAACGGGAGTTACGCGGGTAAACCCATACATAATATAATTAACATAACATATTTAAATAAAGTCTATGTTAGTCCAGTAAAAGAATTTTTGAAATCGGTCCAGCAGTTTCGGAGCTTATTCAACGCAAACAGACACTTAAATCTTACCTTTTTAGTACAGATAGTCGTATTGCACAGACTGGCAAGCAACGTTTATTTGTATATTACAACTTTATATTGGAGTCACCAATTACCCTTTTTTTTTTATTTGGATGGCCATCTATGTAGTCAGCCATGACTCACTGGACTTAAAGGCGATCAGGGCTATGTGTCTGGTGCCTCAAAATTGAGATTTCGACCACCGGCAGGACTCGAACCTGCATCATGGGTCCCCTTAACCAATGCCTTAACCAATTACGCTAAGGTGGAACCCTACCGGTCAGCGAAATCACTAACGTCCCCATTATAGACGTGTTATAATAAGAGATTGATAAATTTCGATGACCGGTAGGGCCGGACCGGTTTCGAGTCCTGCCGCGCCGGTGGTCGGATTTTATTACTCTCAATTTTGAGACATAGTTTATGGTAAAGTATTCAAAAACATTATTCAATGGTGTTTTAAAACGGATAAAGGCGAAAACACATTATTAAAACGCCACGCCACGCCACGTGTCAACACCTGTGCATCAGTACGCGCATGGCGTCGTGTCGGGTGTTCATAGTATGTTTCTGGTCTATAGAAAACAATACATTTGATTCGACACAACACGCGTGGCGTTTTAATAATATGTTTCCGCCTTAATGTAGTTAGCCACGAGACTTTTGCTACTTCACCGGGCACAAAGGCAAGCAGAGCTACAGTCTAGATAAATTGAAAGTTTAAAATCTACAAACTAAGTAAACTGCTCAAGAGGGCGTCCCCTATGGGATCTAGACCTTGGCTCAGGGCGGTCGCTGGCGCGGTGAGATTGAGGGATTATTGCTTAAAAATCTTTTAGGCGAGTTTTGTGCAACTGTCGCCCTTATTACAAATACCTAAATGCGGCTGTGGAATGGAGGAATTAAGAGAAACTATATACACAATAATATGCATTTAGTAAAAACCATATGTCGTCGGCTTATTGCAAGAACTCATTAACTGCAAAAAATCACTAAATACACTATAGTGGACTTCTTTTGATACATTCTACAAAAGGCAAAAACTCACTAATTTCTATCTAATAATTTTTTTGGCGTTACGGCCTTGACATTAAATCCATAACTGCAGTTATGGATTTAATGTCAAGGCCGACTTTGGAAATCAGGCATTTACAAAAAAATCACTTAGCTGCACAAGTTATTTTTATTAAATAGATAATAATAATTAAAATACCTAAATCGAACTAAAATACCGTTTATTTCAGAATAGTGAATATTATGTCATATAATGACTTCTTGCAATAATAAGCCGAAGAGATATTTTACCATTACTAGTAAGTATTACTGAGTTATTCAGAGTAACAAGACAAACATCTTCTAATAATATTCATTTGAATAAGATTCGGAAAACATTTAAGCCTCGCAGTTATAAAAACTGAGATAACAACCATTTTCCGTTCATTCTATAAACGATAACTGTGCTAAGTGCTACATTATTATTAAAACTGTCATCGCGAAGGATATAAGAGGACATTAGCGGAATTAAAATGGCCGCGCGATTCGATTTGGATCGCTCAGTGTCTTAATTCATGGGTTTGTTTTATTGATGGTGTTAATGCGTTTAATGGGATTCTAACGCTTATTTCATCTTGAGGTAATTAAATATATTTATTAGGCTTTGTTATTATACGTACGGTACGGTGTAAAGGTCGAATGTACGTACATTAAAAAAAAAAAAAAAACCGAGTCAGGGGGATGTTAGAAGTAAAATAGAACTCATCCAGATTTTTTTTTATTTCTTTTGTTTCTCCGTCAGTTTGCACCAACGGGCTAATCTACAAAACTGTTACCTTACATCCCCGGTCAACATTTTAAATACTTTTAATCACAGAATATTAATGAGTTAGTAGTCCCTCAACCAACCAGACCTGGAATGTCATCCACGCACAAAAAAAGGCAAAGTAAATTACACAGCCGTTTTTTTTTCGTTTTTTTTCATTCAAATTTTTTTTTGTTATCCAGACTACGGTCCAACCGTATAACCGTACGCATAAGCAAATTATAGGACAATCCTGACGTACATCTGTATTATCATATTATTCGTCGCTGTCCGCACACCTCAATCTAAAATACCTCTAAATTCCTTAATCGAAATTTAAACGATCCAGTTTTTCTTTGAATCCGTAAGCCCGGAACTCTCATTTAAATCTGGTTTAAACATTTACAAATCGGATTAAATTGCTTTGTAAATCAAATTGAGTATAGATAGTATGTTTCCGATTCGGTAAACTAACCGGTTTTTCGTTGGAATCGCTACAAAGGCTATCGGCTCGAGGGACCAAATTGGTCCTTTACACCGGGTCGTCCTTCGAGCCGGTTATCTTTGTACCGGGTCTTGCGAAGGATTTCATTTAGTTTTTAATACATTTTTAATAAGTTATTTGCAAATAGATATAATCGGTTTTCAAAACTAATTGAATTTAAAGTTCGTTATTGGTCGTGTATTTGTAATTTATATTTCTTGCATATGTTTAAATTTATGAATATCTTTCTCATTATATATAAATATAGAATGCTAGCTTGCCTCTCGAAGTTTTATCTTTGAAGCTCCTGTTCTCATGGAAACTTCATAATTAAATATAGCTTATGTGACTGATAAACAATAGACAATTTTTTAATTATGAAAGATTTTTTGGAATCGGTCCATTACTTCTGGAGCCTATTCAATGCAAGCAAACAATCAAATCTTTTATCTAAGCCGTATAAATCCACTGCAGGACGTGGACAAATCCACTTCTCAGGGTTTTAGCCATAGTAACCGCGTTTGCCGCGGGGCTCCAACGGCATCGGGCGTGATTACTATGTTACAATAAATATAATCTACCTATCGTATATACTTACACCAGAAAACGTTACTACCCGTTTCCTTAATTAGCAAGCAACCGACTTGACTCGGAAATAAGTTTTTGATTTAGACACAGATTTTCTGAACGGCGCGGGAATCGAACCCGGGACGAATTAATCAATTTGAAGCGGCCGTAGCCTAATGGCTAGGGCATCGGACTTGTGATCTTGTGGTCGCCGGTTCGATCCCCACATTATTGCACTACAGACGAGAACCCACTCGTAACACAAGCAGTTTAGCTTAGCACGAGGGGTTAACAAGAACTCTGCTAGTCTTCTTTCTTCTTCCTGCCCTTATCCCATATTACTTGGGGTCGGCGCATCACGTTTGTTTCTTCCATTCTGTCCTGTCATCCGTCACACTATCACTAACTCCTTTTTCTTGCATATCACTCTTCACACAATCCATCCATATTTTCTTTGGCCTGCCTTTATATTGAAAAAAAAAAATACGTATTAGAATAGGGATAAAATATAATGACCACCATAAATATATACTTGACACCAGAAAAATAAAGTCTAAAATTATAATAGTACTAGCTATTTTACTCACGACTGCACTTCAAACTGTATTCGAACACCAAATGTAGTTAATGATCACCAAATCTTAGCGAGCAAATTATTGCGCTATTTCTACCTTAATAAAATCAATGAAAAATGACAATCGGTTAGGTTAGGTTAGAGCTGCGGCCATACAACGCACGAGCCGAGCGAGCGGAGCGAGCGGTGCCGCGGCAGCGGCCGGCGAGTGCCAGAACCGAATAGTAAATTAGTAAAACATTTAGGTACTTTTGGTGATCATTTACTACTTTTGGGTTAAAAATGATTTATTTGGAGTCATTTTGCTTAAATACGATAGCGAAATGTTAAAACTTTGGTTACAATTTTACATTAAAATGCGGGTTTAATTTTGGTGATCATTTTCAATTTTTTTCTGTTATATGTTACTATATCTGATGGTAAGTTAAACATAAGCCATTAGAATATAATACTTACAAACTAAACTATCTAAGTAGTTGACACATCCAACTGGTATCAGTATCAAATATCAAATCATACGAACTCCTACAAAGTCACATACACTCAGTAGAAGTGAAGACAAAACAGACAATCAAAGTTTAAACAACGAATCCCAGGAACAAACACACAACTACTAGACTATAATAAAAAAAACGTTGCATACTTAAAAGCATTCCATCACGAACCGAAGTTTACATAAAGTTATGCAGCTCAATCTGTTGGATGCACTTGGAAGTCAGCTTTCATCGTAAAACGGAGCGTTAAGATAAAACATTGAAAGGTAGGCTAGGGTTGTCAAGCCACGTCACAATGATAATAGGTAGTTATTTTCTATAGCTTATTAAAAGTGAGGGATAATTTTTCAACTATTTATCTATACCTTATAGCGATCGACATTTATACTCAAAACTTCCCTCACGACATAGTCTTCATTTCTCCGTAACAAATGCTAGCCATGACAAACGGTTTCCACACAAGTTTTCAGTTACCGGTGCCACTTTCAGACTTCCTCTGATATCATCATCATCATCAGCCCGTATAACGTTCACTGCTGAACATGGGCCTCCTCCCGAGGGAGAGTTTTTGCCATAGTCACCACGCTTGGCAGGTGGATTGGTGACCGCAGTGTTATGCTGTGATACACAGGGGAAACACAGCTGCCCGTTCCCTGGTTCGCTTGTTATAACAATAATCGGGACCAACGGCTTAACGTGCTTTCCGAGGCACGGAGGGTAGTCTCTCAACCAACCAGCCCCGGAAAGAAATCTTAGAATTTATACAAACATTTATTGTCCGGTGTGGGGATCGAAACCAAGACCGGTTGTCCTCTATCAATTCCTGTTACTTATTACAATGATTTTATATCTGAAAGTAATTGGAATATGGAACCTAAATATAATCGTTTCTGTTCAAAAAACTGGATTATTGTTGTATAAATGTGTTGTATAAATTATTATATTTCGTCTTTGTTTTTAATTTCCGAAAACGCGATCAGCCATTTTGAGACGTCATAGTTCTAGTTAAAAAACAAGAATGACTGACATCGTTTTCATCTCTAAATGTCAGCTCAATTTTAAAATATTCATTTTAGCGCTTTCTACATCTCAAAAAAATACCATTTTTTCCTAAATCCAGTAATTCTTAGCCACAGAACAATTATTTAAAAATAATGTCAACTAGCCTATTATGTCAGGAATAGTATATTTTCGGATGAGAGCATAAATAATATAAATAATAAGTAAGTAATTTTACATACAATGCCAGCTTACTGTTAATTATTTTACAGGTTCTTTTTGGAATATGTGTGTTTATAATTGGCTGAAATTATTGATCTTCCAAATCTCTAGGATCAAATAGGATCAAAATGCCAAAATCGCCCAAAATTACTTAGGTACGTAGTAAAAGTGACGTTATCTATTAATAATACGTGAACCAGAAACTTTGCATGCAATTTCGCACACTGATCTATACAAACATTATAAAGAGGTAAAATTTGTGAATTATTTGTGAGGTTGCAAGGGTAATCTACTGGATCTACTGGACCAATTTTGCAAATACTTTAACTAATCGGGATCAACGCGGGTAAAACTACGCCGGATAGCTTTAGTTTATATAGAGAACTAGCTGCGCCCCGCAGTTTTACCCGCGTTACTCTGCTCCAGCGGTTTGGAGCGTATTTTTTGTATCATATATGTTAATCGAACTTATTTACTATCCCCGTCCAAAGTTTCAGCCAAATCCATTCAGTAGTTTTTGCGTGAAAGAGTAACAAACATACATCCATCCATCCATCCATACTCACAAACTTTCGCGTTTATAATATTAGTAAGAAATAGTGCAGAATGCTTATTGTTTACGCCGCCGTCTTACATATTAAAAACTACACCTAATGTCAACTACACAAACTTCTATTACAACATTCAAATGCTCATTTTGTCAAATTTGGTAGAATGTAGACCAATAGGCGACCACTAGTTCAATTCAGTATGAAATACATAGTGATACAGCCCTAACGGCTTGAGTTTGTAAAACTGAGAAACTTTATAGGGCACATCATCGCTGGTTAAGTCTTTATTCTCTTTATTTACAGTGAAGTTAGATGACGTATAAATAACATTTTCTCTTTTTTTTGTCGGTCAGACATTTATGTAGTAAATAAAATTAAAAATAAAAACAGTTTTTATTTACGTAAACATATTACAGGCATTTTCAAATATAATAGTCAAAACATTTTTACATTCTAATTAATATAATATATTAAATTAATTAATTTAACATGGGCCTCCTCTTAGCAGACCTTGGCAAGCCAGGATCGTAGAGGGATATTGCCATAATCACCATGCTTGGCAGATGGATTGGTGATCGCAGTAAGATGTAAACCTTAAGCTAATAGATGCTGCTGCCCATCCATCAGCCATATGTCTCTTAGTCGCCTTTTACGACACCCATGGGAAGACATGGGGTGGTCTATTCTAAGCCGGAGACCACACGGCACTAGTTAGTTATTATACCTAGTTATAATAATAATAAATAGTTTTATTTTTTATTTATTTATAGCTTTAGCGTAAAAGCTGTCAGGTATGAAAATACAATTTTATTTATTATCTATAAATTAATAGTCTAAACTTCTGTCCTTTGAGTGTGCTATTATTTAGATGGATCATAAGTATATGTATATATATAGGTATTTATAGTACCGGTATACGGTATTGCTCCCGTACTTTGTACCTGGATTCAGGATTTCTTGGGGGAAGGTCGATTCGAGTTGTCATTGATGGCGCCTCGTCTGATCTTCTTGGTATTAATGCCGGTGTCCCTCAGCGATCTGTTCTCTCCGCGACTCTTTTTTTGCTGCACATAAACGACCTGCTAGTTACTCCAGGTATCTTTGGGTATGCAGACGACAGCACAGTCTCGGTGAGATACTTGTCTGATGCGAAGTCGGGGTCAATGGTCCAGTCGTTCAGGGAGTCGATGATTGAGGGGGTGAACTCGATCTTGGAGGCTGTTTCCTTATGGGGTGATGCCAACCTGGTTGGGTTTAACCCCTCAAAAACACAGGCGTGTCTTTTTTCGGCGAAACGGAGTCCATTCCAACTGACTCCGACTTTCCGGAATGTCTCCGTTCCGATCAGCGACCATCTTGAGCTCCTAGGGCTTGACCTCTCTTCTAATCTAAACTTCGGTCACTACATCGAGTCCATTGCAAACACTGCAGCCAAAAAACTTGGCATTCTCTCCAAGGTGAGGCGGTACTTCACATCGGAGCAGCTCTTAAGTCTTTACAGAGCTCAAGTTCGCTCCTCAATGGAATACTGTTCTCATCTTTGGGATGGGTCTGCTGGATATCAGCTGGATGCTCTGGACTCATTGGAGCGAAGAGAGTCATAGGCAATAACTCACTGGTGGAGGCAAGTCTTCAGAGCCTCGAACACCGTAGACGAGTGGCCTGCCTATCAGTTTTTTATCGGTTGCATTTCGGGGAGTGTGCGGAGGTTCTACATAACCTGATACCCCCTTCACCCTTCCATCACCGGACCACTAGGCGTGGCGAGCGGTTTCACCCTTTTGTTGTAGACATTTCTTCAATACGCACGAAGCGATTTGCTTCTTCTTTCATAATGCGGACGGTTAAGGAGTGGAATTCTCTGCCGGCGTCAGTTTTTCCGGAACGCTATAATCTGGACATCTTTAAGGATAAAGTGAACAGACACTTTCTAGGCAAGCGTGTATCATCTTAGGCCTTATCTTCGCCTTCCATCAAGTGAGATTATGGTCAAACGATAGCCTTTATGTAGTAAAAAAAAAAAAATCGTCGGACGCGATTTTATGCTACCACCGGATCCAATACGCCCCAACTGAGAAGACCCGGTGAAACAAACTCAGTGAGGTATTCTACTGCCGGTTTTATCGCGGCCTCATTGAGACGATCCGGCGAACATCCTCAGATGGGCATGTCAAAATTATTTCGGTCCAGTTACTGTCATCCAAGAGGCCTTTGATAGTTCTGTTTACCGGGCATAAAAGCGATCAGTGCTCGGCGTGTATCCGGCTTAGAATAGACTACCCCATATTTGCCCATGGGTGTCGTAAGATTTTCCTCCTCGTCCTCCTGACCCTTAGTTTGCAAAGAACTATCCGATGCCCTCGTAGACCCGAAGTCCGAGAGGCCCGCGAACTGTCAAGTAGATCGACAGTTGCACAAAACTGCTCTAAAATACTAAAAGTCATAATCCCTCAATCTCATCGCCAGCGACCGCCGTGAGCCGAGTTCCAAGCTCCACAGGGGGCGCCCTCTTGCGCAGGTTGCTTAGTTTGTAGTTTTCAAACCATTTATTAAGGCTGGAGCTCTGCTCGCCTTAATGCCCGGTGAAGCCTCGTCCTAAGAGGTGACTGGCAGAAATAGCTGATGGATGGGCAGCAGCATCTATTAGCTCAAGGATACTCACCATCTTACTGCGGTTACGAATCCACCTGCTAAGCGTGATGATTTTATATCAATCTTCCCTAATGACTCTGTCTTGCCAAGGTCTGAAAAGAGGAGGCCCTTGTTCAGTAGTGGACATAATCAGGATGTTGAAGAAGGGAATGAATTTCTTTATTGTTTAGTAATGTGTGCTCTGTGGTGTCCGGCTTAGAATAGACCACCCCATATCACCCCATGAGTGTCGTAAGAGGCGACTAAGGCACATACAGTTAATGGGTGGGCACTTTGGCAGCAGAATCTATCAGCTCAAAGATACTTACCATCTTAATACGGTTACGAATCCGTCTGCTAAACGTGGCGATTCTGACAATATCCCTCAACAATATTGGCTAGATAAAGTTTGTGAAAAGGAGGCTCTTGTTCAGTAGTGGACATAACCAGCTTGTTGAAGAAGAAATGTTTTTTTCTATTGTTCACTGACGTATGCTGTGTGGGTCCGGCTTACAATAGACCACCCCATATCTTCCCATGGGTGTTGTAGGAGGCGACTAAAGGGCATACACCTGATGGATGGGCAGCAGAATCTATCAGCAGAAGGATACTTACCATCTTAATACGGTTACGAATCCGTCTGCTAAACGTGGCGATTCTGGCAATATCCCTCAATAATACTGGCTAGATTAAGTTTGTGAAAAGGAGGCTCTTGTTTAGTAGTGGACGTAAACAGGCTGTTGTAGAAAAAAAAAAAATTTATTATTGTTTACTGACATGATACTTTTTACTATTATAGTGACGTCATGTATTAAACAAGCACCTTATATATATCACATGCAAGTTGGAAATTAATTGCCTTAGGCTCAGCGTTCACTAAATACACAACACTGACATGAGAGCTCGGTTCGGACATAATAGTCTAGGTATTATATACCTACTAAGTAATTGTGTACAATTAATTAGTAGGTATATAATACCACGCATGCCACGTAACATAATTGTAATATAATTTGTACTAACTTCCCGCGCGCGGTTTTTTTCGCATATCTCCCGTTACCCGTCTCCCGTACTTCATCTATTCTTCTATATCAATCGTAATACGACCTAAGACCGACCAGGCATACATAAACTTGAATGAGGATTCGTATAAGTCAGTCAAATGATAAATGGGTGTGTTTTCAGATGATTATACGACAAGCCATTCAATATAATTATATCGGAGGGGTGTGCAAATTGCAGGGAATGTGAACGCACTTTCACTGTAAAAATTGGGTATATCAGTCACCAGAGGGCACACCACCACACCACCACCAGTCACTGTCCATCGGTCAGGATCATATATATACGACAAGCAATAACTTTGTGCGTGTTAGGCACGTATTTGTAGACTAAAATGTCACTTTTTATTTTTTAAGTTGATCGGTTGTTATAGCTGCTGGGATAGACCAGTCAATCGCGATCGACCGGTTGGCCACTCCTGTTCTATATAGTACTATATAAAGGTAATGAGTTTGTTTGTTTGACGGTCAGCAGCAGATTTGAAAAAATCTTTCGTTGTTAGATAGCCCAGTTATCGAGAAAGACTGTAGGTTTCATGAATCATGAAGTTTTTGCGGGAATAGGAGATACGCAGGTGAAACCGCGCGCCGAAGACATCCTCCATTAATGGGCTATCTAACTCTGAAATAATTTTTGTAATCGGTCTAGTAGTTGCTGAGATTCGCGCGAACAAACAAACTTTTCACCTTAATCATAAGCATTTCTTTAATAACTTTACCATTTATCTACCACAAAACTGTTATTCCCAAAGAGATATACAACAATTACAGTGTTTTAAAAGTATTTCCATGAAAATAGCGGTAAAAGTTATGATGTTGCCACTTGTGAAAATTAAACTCTTTTGAATAAATAATTGTTTGGAAACTGTTTGTGAATGAAGTCTTTATTTTCGTTTGTGAAAAAAATAATAATAGCTTTCCACAGAATAAAGCAATGTTCAATTTAACTTTATATAACCATGAACTGTTTTATAAAAAAAGGGAAATTTGTATTGTTATATAAAAATAAAAATAAGGAATAGCGTGATAAGATAACGGTGTGGAGTGAAAGAGAACGTGATTACGAAGATAGAGATGGGAATGTTGAGATGGTTTGGTCACGTGGAAAGAATGGATGAAGAAAGTGTGTGCAAGTGTGAGTGGCACAGTCGGAAGGGGAAGACCTCGACAAACGTTCTCTGACCAAATCGGAGACATCCTCGCAAAAGGTCAAATAAGATCCATCCTAAACCGACTTGCTTGTATGAATAATGTTATGAGAGTGAATGAAGCGAAAGATGTGTGTAGGGATCGTAGCGAGTGGAGGTCCATTGTCTCTTCCTACCCCGCTGGGAAACAGGCGTGAGCTTATGGATGATATATGTATGTACATAAAAAGCTTAGTTTTTTGTTTAGTACTGGTAGAGATATTGACTTGGTCAAGCTACTTTCCAAAGTAACTGTTCTGGTCTCGAGGACGAAGACGCGGGTAAATGCTATTACGGTAGTTATACTCAATGTGTGAATTTAATTAATGAATTTTAAATAGTGAAGTAGTTGAAGTATTTTTTAATCAACAGGATCAGGACCCCGTTCCAACTCCTAAGACTCAGTTGTCAACACCTTAGAAGTTAAGACTGAACCCGAACCATTAATGAACCCTCTAAAATATGCCTACAATTACCCAAATTCATTTAATGCTTCCATCGCGTACATCTTAACTGGATAACTTTCTGAGATCGGTGAGAATAATAAATTTAGACCAACGGCATGACTCGAACCTGCATCTTTTTCGAAGGTACAGCCCCCAATGCCCCAACCAAGGCTACGGTGGAACACCAACCGATCGTCGAAATTAATCAATCATTTTTATAACACGTTTCTAAGGGAAACGCTAGTGCCATATTGGTGTAGGTTCGAGTCCTGCCGGTGGTCTAAATTTATTAATCTCAATTTTGAAATGTTGTACCTCATACCTAATCAGTTTTCTTTTAAAGATTAGAAGAAGCTATGCATACTACTAGTATTCTTGTTAACCCCTCGTGATAAGCTAAAATGCTTGTGTTACTAGTGGGTTCACGTCGGTAGTGCAATGGGTGGGGATCGAACCGGCAACCGCAAGTCCGATAGCCTAGCCATTAGGCTACGGCCGCATCAAAAATCGATTGTACTACCAGAAATAAATCTTAAGCTGAGTTGAGAGCAACAACTAAAAATACACGCTGTATATTTAGTATATACGCGAATTACGAAACACTATAAAAACATCAATACTTATTATTAATACTAAATTTGTTAAATACCACAACTATCTCTTTACCGTCCATGACAACACATTTAAACGTAGAGTGAACCACCTACCCTTGAAAATGCCTGTTCCCAAGCTAGAACTGTTTAGAAAAAGTTGTGCCTATATGGCGCCTTTGATTTATAACTCCTTGCCTAAAGGAATGACTGATCTGCCATATAAAAGATTCTGCTGTGCCTTGCGAAAGTGGTTGATCCAGGAGAGTTTTTATACTATAAAAGATTTTTTTAATAAAAGCACCTGTAGATTTGGTGCTCGCTGATGTTTTTCCTACTATGTCTATGATTATACTCGAATTATTGATTCTATTCATATTTAAATAATTTCGATTTGTAATTGTAATGCATCATAATAAACATCACTGTAATTTCATGTTTTAAACATAATCTTTGCATACCCTCATTGAGTTGTTATTACAACTGTTCTGTATAACACCTTATGCCTACCGTATTTCATGCAAATAAATGATATTATTATTATTATTGTTTTTTTAATAAATATAGGCTTACGTTTGACCATCATCTCGCTTGATGGAAGGCAAAAATAAGGCCTAAGATGATACGCGCTTGCCTAGAAAGTGTCTGTTCACTTTAGCCTTAAAGATGTCTGATGATTATAGCGTTACGGAAAAACTGACCCCGGCAGAGAATTCCACTCCTTAGCCGTCCGCATTATGAAAGAATTTGCGTATTGAAGGAATGTCTACAACAAAAGGGTGAAAGTTAGAACAAAAGTCCGGTGATAGAAAGGTTTATAAAACTGTGAACAATATAATTGTTCCCAATAATTTTCAAGCCTGAATCTCATTTGATGCCGACCGACGCAACAAACATTGATCCTGATCGAGTTATAAATAATTCGCTAACAATCAATTTAATCCGATCGCAATTTACTTACAATATTCAGTTAATTATAACTACTGGGGTGACCACGGTTTAAGGGTATTTTATGGGATAATACAATAGACAACCTCCGTAACGTAGCGGTATTTGGCTCGCTTTAAATCTCGGAGGTCGTGGGTTCGATCTCCATTCCGGACAAGGAAATCTTAGTGTAAATTCTAAGATTTCTTTCCGGGTCTGGTTGGTTGAGGGACTATCCCCCGTGCCTCGGAAAGCACGTTAAGCCGTTGGTCCCGATTGTCATAACATCATCTATACTAATAATAAGGAGGAAATATTTGATTGTTTGTTTGTATTGAATAGGCTCCAAAACTACTGGAACGATTTGAAAATATTATTTATGCCCCGCGGATTTACCCGCGTTACTCTGCTCCAGTGGCTCGGACCGTGATTTTTTGTAGCCTATATGTTAAAAGAGCTTATTAACTATCCCCGTGCAAAGTTCCAGCCAAATCCATTCTGAAGTTTTTGCGAGAAAGAGTAACAAACATACATACATCCACACATACAAACTTTCGCATTTATTAGGATGTTGTAAGAGGTGACTACGGGACATACAGCTGATGAACATAATATATATATATATATATATATTTATATATTTTATCCTGACAATATTCGTAAGTGTTGACAACTTAGCGTGTACTGTCGATGTTATAATTTGAATAATTGAAGCATTAACCGAATAATTAACAAATATTTGACGTGCGGCAATCATGTGTACTTTGGAGTTATTTATTATCTTCAAGCTTAATTTGTGACGTTGACGCGATGGTTGAATGAGTATGAAAAGTGTTTGAGTTTATTCGAAACAAAAATACAAACTTTTTTTTAAATAATATTAGTACCTATAGATAAAACATGTTTATTTACATGAATAAAATACATAATTAAAAGTAAAATTACTTACAAAATACTACAATTCCAAATCCATTCCACCCGGCAAGGTTCCCAGAATGCTGGCAGCACTACCCCGTTGAATGGCAATGCTTACCTGCTCTGCAAAGTAAAAATCAGCACTCGGAGAACGTGCCGCACTAAAGCGGGCCGCTGCGAGGTATTTATAAATTAATTTGGCTCCCGGTATGATATTATGCGTCTCATTCAATTTAGGTTACGGACAATTTGACTGAACATGACATCTGTTTTTTTTTTACTTGTTTTACTCCATCTTCTGCAATTCCTGTAAGCCAGGATCAACAGTTGCACACACTAGAGTCCCGGGTTAAATTAACAAAACTTAAACTGCCTTAGGACCTACAATGAGGGGTAAGAAAAACTTATGTTTCTAGGCATATTAGCATGGGGCCGGATTGCTCATGCGTACCCGGCCCCCGCCAACGGCGGATCGAAGGAGTGTCCGGGAGGTTTTAGTGGTTGTAGGGTCCTCTCCTCGTGGTATGAGTTTAGCATACCACGCTATGGAGAGGGCGAGTCCCACATATCCCACCGCCAGCGCGCGAATACGCTGCAGCGGCGGTGGGAATGCATCAATGCATTTCCCCCCGGACGAAAAAAAAAGGCGTGTTTGCATCTCTTATGTGTTAGTTAAGATTATTTATTTTTTGACAACCTCCGTAGCGGTATTTGGCTCGCTTTGAATCTCGGAGGTCGTGAGTTCGATCCCCACGCCGGACAGGAAATCTTTGTGCAATTTCTAAGATTTCTTTCCGGGTCTGGTTGTTAAGGGACTACCCTCCGTGCCTCGGAAAGCACGTTAAGCCGTTGGTCCTGATTGTTATAACATCATCTACCTATAATAATCATATATCAAGAAACGGGCAGCAGTGTTTCCTTGTGTGGTACAACATAATACTGCGCTAACCAATCCGCCTGCCAAGCGTGGTGACTATGGCAAATGCCCATGTTTAGCAGTGGACGTTACACGGGCTGATGATGATGATTTATTTTTCGAATAGCGGTATATGCCTCGCTTTCAGGCTTTGATGAAACCTTAAATTTCTTTTCGGGTTGGGTTTTGAAGAACTACTCTCCGTGCCT
This sequence comes from Nycteola revayana, assembly GCA_947037095.2. Classification (NCBI taxonomy): domain Eukaryota; kingdom Metazoa; phylum Arthropoda; class Insecta; order Lepidoptera; family Nolidae; genus Nycteola; species Nycteola revayana. The sequence goes on along the minus strand of OX344857.2, from coordinate 18,323,245 downwards.
TAGCAGCAGCGTATCAATTTGTGTTACGACATAATACTGTTATCACCAACTTGTTGGCCAAGAGTGGTGATCACATACACCTCTATCGGAAGGAGGCATATCCAGCAATCTATACTAATATTATAAAGCTGCAGAGTTTGTTTGTTTGAACGCGCTAATCCCAGGAACTTCTGGTTCGATTTCAAAAATTCTTTCAGTGTTGGATAGTCCATTTATCGAGGAAGGATAAAGATATTTTCAAAAAAATAGGGATCCGTAAGAAAATTGCGATTTTGTAACCCAAGGTGTAAAATCGAAAACCTATTTATGCGTGCGCTGCAAAAACTATTGACAATAGAACAAACTGAGATGAGAGATGTACTACGGGTTTGTAGGTCTTGTTAAGATCTACAAAAAAGTCCGCGAGGGCATATATCTAACTTTCATAGTTTAGTCACAATACCCGCTTTTATGTTTATAAAAAAATATTAAATCGTCTGAAGAAATAAACTACGTCAAATGTGTATCGTAATATTAATCCTTATCCAAATTAAGCATTATTTTATCAAGGATATTTATGAAGAAGTAAAATACTTTTTGTTTTATTCCAATCGGACATTTTGTTGAGAAATTATCACGAGTATAAAAACGCAAAGAATTAGTACCTAATAATGAGTTATTTGCCATCTATACTAATATTATAAAGCTGCAGAGTTTGTTTGTTTATTTGTTTGTTTGTTTGTTTGTTTGAACGCGCTAATCTCAGGAACTACTAGTAATAGATAAAGCTGAAGAGTTTGTTGCTTGAACGCGCTAATCTCAGCAACTACTGGTCCGATTTAAAAAATTCTTTCAGTGTTAGATAGCCCATTTATGGGGGAAGGCTATAGGTTATATTTTATTATGAACTTCCTACGGGAACGGGAGTTACGCGGGTGAAACTGCGCGTGGGTAGCTAGTGAATGTATATGCGGGCTGATGATGATGACCATAAAGATGCAAGAGCGTCTCTTAAGTCTATTTTATACCTAAAGTGCAAAAATTTTACCTTTATCTAAACACTAAAATTGCATCGTAACATTTTCGCCCAGATTGTCAACGACATTTCATAGAAATAAGAAATCAACACCATTACGGGGACGGACAGATGAGAAATCTGCTAGCGTCCTATTCTTGAGTAAACAGTGAAATGGTCGTTTCATCTCTTATCTTCGTGTGGTTACCATTAATATATTTACCCAAGTATAAGGCAGGTCCAGTATAGTAGTAGTCCAGTAGTCCAGTTATAGTACCCAAGGGTAAGGCAGGTCCAGATGTCAGCGGTTATAGACCAGTTGCAGTGTTGTCGACACCGGCAAAAGTTTTTGAAGCCGCTATTCAACGATGCATACAGGGGCAAGTCCGAGCGCAACTGTCGGACGCGCAGCACGGCTTTCGGCCCGGACGCAGCACTTCCACCAACCTGCTTAACTTCATGGCACAGGTTATACCGGCAGTCGACGCTGGAGTACAGGTAGACGCGGCGTACTTTGATTTTAAAAAAGCCTTCGACACCGTGGACAATGATGTCTTATTAAGAAAGCTGGCAGATGTAGGATGTACGCCACACTTGCTGCAGTTCTTTGTCAGCTATATGAGAGACCGCCAACAGTACGTTGACTACAATGGGTGCGAGTCGAAGCCGTACTTCACCAGGTCCGGAGTAAGCCAGGGCAGCAATTTGGGGCCTCTCGAATTTATCATAATGATAAACAGCTTGCCGGAGGTCGTCAGAAATGGCTCATGTTTATTGTTTGCAGATGACCTCAAGTTGCTGCTCGAGGTAAGGGATGAGTCAGACTGTGAGCGACTCCAGGATGACATTGATAGAGTGGTGAAGTGGAGCCATGACAATAAGCTGTACTTCAACGTGTCCAAATGCTCGGTAATATCCTTTAGTCGTGCGCGCGCCCCTGTCCGCTATGAGTACAAAGCAGAGGCGGTACCCATGCAGCGAGTAACGCAAGTGCGTGATCTAGGGGTATATCTCACTCCAGATCTTACGTTCCGCGAGCATATCATTAAAATATGTAAGAAAGCGTACAGAAACCTCGGCTTTGTGCTTAGGCAGTCACAGGGGTTCACTAATATTACGACTATTAGGGTATTATACGACGCTCTAGTCAGGAGTCACTTGGAGTATGGTGCTGTCATATGGGCTCCACATGAAGCCAAGTACTCTGTCATGTTGGAGCGCGTACAGAATAAGTTCACGCGTCACTTGTACTTCAGACTGTACGGGGTTTATCCATTGTACCCACTAATGTACCCCACCCTGTTTGTACTAGGCATGGTCGGCTACAATGAATTGAGGGTGCGACGACAGTTCACTCTTGTCGTCTATTTAATTAAACTACTCCGGGGCAAGGAGCACAATCCGAGAGTGCTTCAGTGCTTGCGGTTTTCTGTTCCGGACCGCTACGTGTGGAGGCGGCGGCGCCCGCCACTGCTGGCTGTGCCAACTGCCAGAACCAACCTGCTGGCCAAAGCACCTCTCACGCGAGCAATTCGTACTGTTAACGGAATTCAGAATAGGTTGGACATTTTTTCGTGTTACTTTAGTGAACTTGCAAAAGTAAGTTTATATATAATATGTTACGAAAGCAACAATTAGAATAATTTTATGTTTATTGTTTATTTTATGTTTATTGTTCATTTTATGTTTATTATTTCTTCTATTGTTTTATTATAAGTAGTCTTAGCTATCGCATTAGGTTTCTAAACCTGTAATGATAGTTTAAGTGTTTTAAATAAATAAATAAATAAATATCACGTGTCGGGAAGACTCTGCTGTTTGCATGTTGCACGATGGTTTATTTTGGACTTCTATAAAAAACACGGAGTTTGCACATACATACTTAATCATCATCATCATCATCATCAACAGCCCATTTACGTCCACTGCTGAACATGGGCCTCCTCTTAACATACCTTGGCAAGCCAGGATCGTAGAGGGATATTGCCATAATCACCACGCTTGGCAGACGAATTGGTGATCGCAGTTAGATGTTAACCTTGAGCTAATAGATGCTGCTGCCCATCCATCAGCCATATGTCCCTTAGTCGCCTTTTACGACACCCATGGGAGGACATGGGGTGGTCTATTCTAAGCCGGTCTATTCTAACCACACGGCATACATACTTAATATCCTTCTAATATTATCAGTGGTACCACTGGGTCGTGGTCCTAACCTCTTAAGGGTGCCCCCAGGTGTGTGTCACGTTATTGTATGTTGCTTACCAAACTTCTATATTGATCCACTAAAACGTATAATAATTATGTGAACTTAAACTTACTATGAGTAAAGGAATTATAACAAGCTGACGGACGGACTACTTTGTCTGTAATATCCTACAATTTGCTATCAGTTTGTTAAGTATCTAGTTTAATTCATAGAATTCTTATTCTTAGTCAGTTCGTTCTCATTGGCGTGGTTAACGTCAGGAACATTTGTGGTGTCTACATCTTCTTCATCCAACCATATGGCATCATCATTTATATCATCCAAACAAAGAATTTCTCTGACATGTCTAGCTGCTATTCTTTGAGGGCGAATCTTTGCAAAGGGTAAAACTTGCTGCTTTTTATGTAGTTGTTTGTGTTGGTTATTGGCTATATATGATGATGCAAAATAAAGACCACTGATGCCACAAGTTCACTTACACAAGTATCCCTCGACACTGGGGCAGTAACTATCATTGTTGAAAAAAAAGCAACTCTTTGATTTTACATTCCTCTGTAAGTTTCATACAGTTTACGGTAAAGATTGCCTATATCTATCTTTTAGTTTATTTTGAACTTGTTTAATTAAAATAAGTTGTTATAACTATAGTAACAGTATCGAAAATATAGCAGAACTAAAAAAACGACGTCGTTCACTCGGCGAAAGTCAATTGTCGAATGAAATAGAAACAATGAAATCACGCGAGGCTATTTTTTAATTTCAATTAATATTTAAAATTTCGCAATTTAATTTATTAAATTTGAAATCACATTTCAAATTTAATAAATTAAATTGCGAAATCACAAAACGTAGGACCCCCCCTCCCTTTGTCACACTATGTCACACTTCGTCGAACCCCTCCCCCCCTCCTTACATGGGACGTACTTTATGGATGGCCCCTTATTAACCTATCTTACCTCCGTAGCGGTATATGTCTCGCTATAAATCTCAGAAGTTGTGGATTTGATCCCACGCCAAACAATAATTTTTTGTGTATACAAAACCGGTCTAGTTGGTTAAGGGACTATCTGCCTTGCCTCGGAAACCACGTTAAGCCGTTGTTATAACATCATCGATACCAATTGTATACCAGGGAACGGGCATCAGCGTCGAGACAGGAAATATTCTTATATCACACTCACACACTCACATTTGACAACCTCCGTAGTGTAGCGGTATTTGGCTCGCCTTGAATCTCGGAGGAGGAACATAATACTGCGGTCACCAACAAGCCTGCCAAGCTGCCAACTATGGCAAATACCCTCCCTCTCGGGAGGAGGCCCATGTTCAGCAGTGGACGTTATACGGGCTGATGATGATGAAAGATTTTAAAGGGTAGCAATGAACAAAGTCAATAGTATGAGAGGAAGAACGACGTGAACTTTCAGGTTAATGAAACACGCTGAAGACGAAACTATCACCCCAAAGTGCCCCAAACTATTGAAACTAATGCGCCAACCAAAAAACTAACCCCCACTCATAATATGAAAGCATCTTCGAAGGGCACTATACGATATGCAGCGACTCATTAAAGGCGACAACACATGGGCTCTGCAAACACGCGTGTCAAACGCCAGATTATTCTTGCCTAGAGATAGCCGTGTGAAAGGGCTCTTTGATACCTTCCCTTTTCATACTACCTGAATAGTGTCTGAACTGTACTTGGATTCCAAAATATGGATGGTAAATGGAAAGTGAAATAAAATGTTGACACTAATCATACTATAAATTTAAAACTTTCGCGTATCATAATTATAAGTCTGCCCGCGACCACGATCAATGTAACTTGATCGAAACGTCGGGTAATATAAAGAGGTAATTTTATCACGTTAATATAGTCCAGGGTCGATAATTTTTAAAACCAAAAAAAATCATAATAGGATGAAACCCATTAGAAAAGGAGGGAAATATGATAAAAATGAAAGGAAAAATAATTTACGGGCGATCTGAGGTTGGGAAGGGGATGGGGGTGAGTTTTTAAGGGTAAAAAACGGTTTTTCTCGATTTCCGGCAAAACTAAAAGTCCTATCGAAAAAAGTCAAATGGAAAAGTTGTAGATAATAAAAAGATCTAAAACTTTTGTATTTACACTTTTTTCACATAACCTCAAAATTTATGTGAAAAATTCAAAAAACCAAGTTTTTGGTTTTTTATTTTTATCTTTTACAAAATTTTTTTTTTTTAACGAAATTTTGTGAAAACTTACCTTTTTATGTCCCAAATACGCTGTAATTTATTTAATTAAAAATATTTATTACACCTTATTTTGAATTAATATCGAAAAAACACCCTAATTTTCAATCGAAAATTCACCCGTAAAAATGTCAGCTTTTTTCAAAAAGTTGGTGTGGTTTCTGTTCGTTGGAATCTCTACTTTCCGATGGTGAAAAAAAAAATATATGTTACTATGGTAAATCTTCTCAGAAAACGCAAAAATTAAAAAAAAACTTGAATTTGAAAATTTTTTTTTAATTATTATAAATAATTTTGAGCTATTTATTAAAATTTAGACTTTAATTACTCGAAAAACGTTAGATTACATGTGACGTTGATAACAAAAAAATTGCAAATAAAAATATACTACTATAATTAACAAACAAATAAGTTAATTAAATTAATTAATTAATAAGTGGCGCTAGTGTCGCGAAAGTAATAAGACGTAACCTCCGTATCTCTTGTGTTTATAAATTAAGATAGTGATAATTCCAAAGTGATAATATTAAAAACTGAACTATTACAATAAAATAACAGTGAAAAATTATTATCTTTAATAAATATTAACTGGATAAATAATTAAAACAAAACTGACCGTAACTACAGTGGTGACATTTTTTTCTGAAATAGTACATTGACTACAATAAAATTGAATGTGTCGTGAACAAACTTATATAGGGTGACTGTGCCTCGCCTTTATGTGTCGAATCAAGTGAATCAAGTGAATCCATAATCTTATTTCATAAATGCAGAATTTTAACCGTTCCAAATATTAAACATTTAAAAAAAATTGACACATAAACAAACCAACACTAGCACCATCTACATTCATCGGAAATAACTACATAATCTAACTCGGTAAAACAGCCCACAACAACAGATTAAAAACTGATATAGTTAATGACATCTAGTGGCTATTACTGGAAACACCAAACGTCATACAATTACGTTTGCCGGAAGAATAACATGATGACTTAATTCAAAAAATACGTCATCGTCTAGTTGGCCGCATTGATACTACTACTGCTCGATATAATCTTAGCCCAAGATCAATTCCCAATACGTGCAATTCTTTTTGAGAATTTTCAACATTACATATGTTTCAACGAGTCATACTCTAGATAACAGTTGCAAATCCCAGACGTTTGGTCCTAAGTAATTTTAAACTTAAAAATGGATACGGAATTTAACAATATAACGCATCGTAAACAATATAACACTGTTTCCGCACTGGATGTGTCAGATGAAAAAGCTTCATTGTTTGATACCACAACGTTAAGCATACCAGATAGCTTCCAAGATACGAGCGAAAATGAAACAATTATTGCTCTAAACGAACAAATTAAATCTCTGCAAATACAGCTAATGAGTGCCCATCACGAAATAGAAAACCTACATAGCGAAAATCATCAATTGAATGTTGACTTACAAAAATCTTTGAAATCTATTGAAACATTTAAAAAAATATGTTCAACACCTAGCATACGAACTAACACACCGGTATCAGGCCGCAAAAAGAAGTCTAGACAACGTAAATCCTCACTAAATAATAATGATTCAAATATCTTGGATAATGGCAGTAAAAAAATAATAACAGACCTACGCCATAAAGAAACCCAAACGTATAATTTAACTATCAACAATCCGCATCCACCAAAGCAAAATACTTCAATCATGGAACATCAGAACATTGCTAACCAAATGTCAACAGGCGCTTTATCAGCAACAAACCAAAAACATAAGATATGTGTTATAAGCAGTGATTGCACAAAGGGAACCTTGCCTTTAATTGAAGAAACCTTTTCAAACTATTTTAACTATTGTCATTATATACTACCACATAATACTATATTCAATTATATAACTAACATCAAGCTGAAGCTACATGACTACACATTGAACGATTACTGTCTCATCTTCATAGGAGAGAACGATTTGAAAAATATAGATTTTCTAAGTATGCTGGAGAAAATAAGTCCATCACTGAAAGACCTTACTCATACAAATATTATTCTGTGCGCACCGACGTATATAAAAGGCGCACTGATATACAATTATAAAGTTGAGTTATTCAATAATGTACTTAACATGGACATACATCGATTAAAATATGCATATTTCTATGACAGTAACCGACCCCTATCACACGATATGTTTTCCCACAATACGGGGAAAATAAACAAATATGGGTGGAAAACAATTTACCAACAAATAATGAACAACATTAAAATAGACTACGACACCTACCTCTCTGATGAAAACTTGACCAATAACAAAGAAAACAAAATGCACGCGGAACCTATAGACAACATTGCACTGACACCAAATTGTAACAAAAATAACATTCAACCAACGCAGCTTTTTCGGTCATAATTACATCAACATACTTCATCAAAATATTGCAGGATTAAGAGGCAAAAGTAATGAACTATCAGTATGTTTACAAGAATTTTTCGATAAAAAAACTGCTATAGATATAATATGCGTGACAGAACACTTCATGATGTCAGGGCAAGAAGACACGTGCACAATTCCTAATTTCCACCTAGCAGCCTATTTCAGCAGACAAACATCTCGCAGGGGAGGTTCATGCATTTTTGTCAAAAAAGGACACCATTGGAAACCCGTCCCTGAATTAATAACACTCCCTATCGTCTCGACCTTTGAATGCTGTGCTATCGAATTAACCACATATAAAATTGTGATTGTATGTTTAAACAGAGTCCCTCAAACTAGCAACATTAAGACTTTCTTTGACAGGCTAGATAAGGTACTACACAACTTAAATAGACACTATAAAAGACATAAAGTGATAATAGGCGGGGACTATAATATTAACTTACTAACTAATAGCAATATTGCCAGTGAATTTGAATGTTTATTGCTCAACTATAACTTTAGTTTACAATTTCGGGAACCTACTAGGAAACGGAGTGGCACGTGCATAGATAACTTTGCCCATAACTTTAATTACAAGTGTAAGTCAAGCGTACTAGACTTGGCACTATCTGACCATACTGCCCAATTGATACAGTGTCCCGTCAAAAAAGTGTGTCTCATAAAACAGTGGAGCATTAGGCGCCGAGATTACTCTAATGAGAACCTTTTAAAATTCAAGAACTGTATTGAAAGTCTTTCTTTTTCCGATGTTTATACATCTGTCGATCCAAACACAGCCTACAACATGTTTCTTGACCAGTTCAAACTATTTTATGAACTTTGTTTTCCATTGAGACGTATTACCATTAGAGCGCACAGAAAACCAAGATGGGTTTCACGTGGAATAAAAGCATGTAGTTTAAACAAAAGAAAAATTCTATGGCAATACTATAAGAAACCCAATGCTGCAAATAAAAACTCATTTGTACAATACTCTAAAAGATATAAAAAAATAGTAAAATTCACACAGTTAGCACAGAACACCCACGCTATAAACAACTCAAGCAACAAAACAAAGACAGCATGGAGCATCATTAATAATTTAAAAAAAAACACCCCACGTGAATCGATAACCAGTATAAAAATAAAAGATGAAACAACCACAGATCCTAAAAAAATATGTAATGCTTTCAACAATTACTTTATCGATAAAACTGCTCCAAACCTTACCCCAAATAAGACAAAATACCCATACAATATGTGCTCCACTCAGAAATCTATGTTCATGAAACCGTGTTCTCCATTTGATATATTCCAAATTATAAAAAACCTAAAAAACACCAATAGCGTTGGCATCGATGGAATCGCTACTAATGTAATAAAATTTGTTGCGAATAGTATTTGCTACCACATAAGCTATATCATAAACCTAAGTATAGAAACTGGCCTTTTTCCCGAACAACAAACTACCGACCTATAGCATTAGTACCGATTATATCAAAGATATTTGAAACATACATTTATAGAGAAATTAGAGATTTTGTGGAAAAAAATGGTATACTAGCTAACGAACAAAAAGGATTTCGACGTAACAAAACAATTAATATGGCCATTTACGACTTCTTAGATTATATAATCAAGAATGTCGACAACAGGATACCAGTATGTTCCATATACATGGATATGACTCAAGCATTTGATTATGTAGAGCACGACATACTTTTATCCAAACTAAATACACTTGGAATACGCGGCAATATCCTACAGTTAATTGAATCTTATTTAAAAAACCGTACACAGTATACAGAAATAACAAGAATAAATCCTAGTACAAAAAAGGAGGAAATATACCGATCCGACCCACGTAAAATGCTACAAGGAGTTCCTCAAGGCGGCATTATTGGACCGCTAATGTTCATACTGTACATAAATGACTTACCTAGAGCAACAATACATCCTACATCTTTATTCGCAGACGATAGTACAGTCACTATTAAATTTAAAAATAATAAAAATACTTATGAAAATGACATTAATAATTCCCTGAATTCAATTGTTGACTGGTTAAATGCAAATAACCTGAATATTAATATTGAGAAAACGCTTCTTATGCAGTTCAGTCAGCGAACCCCTAAAATAGAGCATATTAATATTAAAATCAACAGCCAGCCCATACAGGACGTAGACACCACTAAATTTTTGGGTCTAACGGTAGATCGTAACTTAGCATGGAAGCAGCATATTGACCAATTATGCAAAAAAGTCAGTAAATCCGTTTATGCACTGTATGAATTAGCTCAGACTGTAAAGGTAAATGCTCTACTAACGGCATATCACGGATTAGTGGCGTCCGTCCTTAGATATGGCATCATCTTTTGGGGCAACTCAACTCACAAGCTTAAAATTTTCAGAGCACAAAAGCGCTGTATGCGAGCAATGTTTTCTTTAAAAAACACTGACAGTTGTATGCCCTATTTTAAAAAATACAAAATCCTAACCCTACCTAGCTTATACGTATACGAAGTAGCAGTATTTGTTAAACTAAACTTAAACTTATTCCAAAACGCTTCCGAATCCTCCCACCGACAACAAAGAGATAAAAGACGTCTGCTATTGCGTAAAGCAAATACTACCTTAATGCACAATAGTGTATTCTGCATGGGCCCAAAAATTTACAACAAACTGCCAATAAGTATTAGAGAGACAAAAGTAACTATTTTCAAATTAAGATTAAGAAACCTGCTTATTGAAAAATGTTACTATAATGTCACGGATTTTCTGCAGGATAAATTTTAATTGACATTTCTTAATATTACACTAATTTGACATTCCTTACATTTATTCTGAATATTATTGACTTTTAATTTTTATCTTTCACGAACTTTATGACATTATGGATTATTAATAGCATGTTTGATTTTGACATTATGTATTATCAATATTATATCCGATTTTGACATTATGATTGTTAACAGCATATTTGATTTTTGCATACTGGATTATAAATAACATTGAAAATATTAAAAAATTAACTTGTAACCTGTAAGCAACATTTGCACACCCAGACAGGGTTATAATTCAGCGGACTCCACGTATTGTAACACCACCTATTGTAACCTGATTTATGCAAATAAATTTGATTTGATTTGATTTGATTTAATATTTAATAAGACATCTACAATATTTGGAGAAAGTTGTCTAATTTTCTTTAAATTATATGCGTAGATGCTTATTTATAACTATTTTGAGATAAATTATATATATACCTGAGTAGATATACCTGAGTGACCTACGAAAAATTGTAGCCCATCAAAAGGTATTTCGTGGAGAAGTGGGGAAGGGGCTAGGCGGGTCTGGGTCTTACTACATACATACCTACTATTATATACTATATATTTCGTAGCAGCTGTTACAACCGCTAGCCTAACCAGTATTCGAAATACAGTACAGTATACAACATCGTTTATAAAAATACACGTGCACGCTGAGTTTCTTGAAGATAATTGTGACAAGTTTACTTAAAAAAACAATAAAACTTTTCGAATCTGCATAGGAAGGTAAATACTATCTCTATTTTTATCTGTATCAATCAACTCAACCATAAAAATCGTAATATTTTCTTTAAAAAATAGTATGCTTAACTTAACATAACCTAAAGATTGAAATTAAATGATATTTTAGTACAAGATAAAAAAATAATTATCTCCTTAATTTTGCACAAATAAATTTAGTTAATCCCATGAAAAAAAAAATATTTCAAAATCTATAAAAAATATATTTAAAATCTATAAAAAAATATATAAAATATATATCGTAAATATATTTCTAATAAAACAAACTTTTGGCCGATTTTCATATATATTTTATACTTTTTTATAGATTTATAATATATTTATTTGAAATTGAATCAATACAATACAATCTTTTTAATTGAAACAAATTGCAGCAATCACATTTTTTAGATGAAATTATTTATAATAATTAAAAAAAAATTTCGAATTCAAGTTTTTTTTGAATTTTTGCATTTTCTGAGAAGATTTACCATAGTAACATATATTTTTTTTTTACCATCGGAAAGTAGAGATTCCAACGAACAGAAACCACACCAACTTTTTGAAAAAAGCTGATATTTTGACGGGTGAATTTTCGATTGAAAATTAGGGTGTTTTTTCGATATTAATTCAAAATAAGGTGAAAAAATAAATATTTTTAATTAAATAAATTACAGCGTATTTGGGACATAAAAAGGTAAGTTTTCACAAAATTTCGTTAAAAAAAAAAAATTTTTGTAAAAGATAAAAATAAAAAACCAAAAACTTGGTTTTTTGAATTTTTCACATAAATTTTGAGGTTATGTGAAAAAAGTGTAAATACAAAAGTTTTAGATCTTTTTATTATCTACAACTTTTCCATTTGACTTATTTCGATAGGACTTTTAGTTTTGCCGGAAATCGAGAAAAACCGTTTTTTACCCTTAAAAACTCACCCCCATCCCCTTCCCAACCTCAGATCGCCCGTAAATTATTTTTCCTTTCATTTTTATCATATTTCCCTCCTTTTCTAATGGGTTTCATTCTATTATAATTTTTTTTCACTTTTCATTATTTTTAAAGGCTTCTACCCTGGTCTAATACCTGTGTGCTATAAATTATAACTATACGTACTGATTTTTTATAAATAGCTCCTGACAGACAGACAAAATTAAAAGTAGCCTATATTTATTTACTTGAACATAGTATTCTCATAGTTAACTCCTCGTGCTAAGCTTGTGTTCACGTCAGTAGTGCTGGTGGGGATCGAACCGGCTCAATCCGACAAAGAATGCCGCTGTACTCTTCTCGCGATTAAACAATCCACCGGTCATTCCACCGGTCAAGATGTTCGGCGAACCAATCCCTTGGGAACGGCAAGCCAAATATTTAGGCGTAATCCTTGACCGAAAGCTAAACATCAGAGCGCATGTAGAAACCGTTCGTGCACGGGCTTTACTTACGCTCAGTCGACTACACTGTCTTTTAAATTCACGCAGTAAACTATCACTTGATAACAAGGTTAGGATTTATACCACGTGTATAAGGCCGATTATGACGTACGCGAGCACCGTATTCGCTCATACAGCGTCTAGCAGTTTGTACCGCTTACAAACTGTTCAAAGAAGATTCACTCGACGTGCCACCGGGGCACCGTGGTTCATTCGTAATCGCAACTTGCATTCTGATCTCCAACTGCCCTCCATCAAGCAATGGATGAAACACCCAAACCCGTTGATTGTTGCAGCATCTGACTATAGGCCTTTGCCCACAAAGCGTCGTAAACACCGTCGGCCTCGGGGCGTCCTTGACGACCCGGACGACGAGATCACAACTTACCAACTAGCAGTACAGAGACTGCAAGAAACTAGCACCTCTACACAGAGACCACTCTATCCGACCCGCCGGAGAAGAGTGCGCCCGCGAACGCGACGCGTCCCCCCTCGCCCTCCCGACCCTTAGTTTGCTAAAAACCTTCCGATGCCCTCGTAGACCCGAAGTCCGAGAGGCCCGCGAACTGTAAAGTAGAGCGACAGTTGCACAAAACTCCCATAAACTTAAAGCCATAATCCCTCAATCTCCCCGTCAGCGAACGCCCTGAGCCGAGGTCCAAGTCCCACAGGGGACGCCCTCTTGCGCAGGTTGCTTAGTTTGTAGTGTTTAAACCATTTATCTAGGCTGGAGCGTACGGCTGGTTAGTGATGAAATATAAAATTGACTAAGAAAAACAGCTAACACATTTTCATTATGAGTTAGAGAATCATTACTTATCCTGTTCATGCTACTCGAAGCTCTATAATGACCTCTGTGACCTGTTCCGGTTAAATTATGAAGTGCATTTTTAACATTCTGCGCCTCAATATATGACTATGTAATTTGCTCTGAGACATGCTTATAATCGGATTATGTCAAATTTTTAATGAACCCCTTAACGTTCAGTTGATATGTTTCAAAATGATTGATTTTGGACTTTATTACAATCCAACAGAGTTCAGAATATGATAGGTTATTCCCTCTGCCCGTTAAAGGTTTAAAAGTATATACTCTACTATCTGTCTTGCGCGGTTTCATCCGCATTATCCCTTCCCATGAGAATCTACTCTTAAAATATTGCCTATAACATTAATGTATAAATTATTATTGTTACTCAGTGTAGTAGTTACTCAAAAGAATCTTGTCTGGCGCGAGGGTCGAACCTTCTACCTCCAAGATTGCCACCACTACCATACTATAGTTGCTCGAGACCAGTGCAGGACAAAAAAAAGACTTCACTATTTTTTGTCCGGGAGGGAAATGTATTTACTTATCCCACTGCTGCAGCGTTCCCGCACCGGCGAAGGGGTATGTGGGACTCGGTCTCCCCATAGCGGTGGTATGCTAATCATACCACGAGGAGAGGACCCTAAACCACTAAAACCCCCGGACACCCCTCCGTCAGCCGTTGTTGAGAGCCGGGTACGCTGAGCAATCCGGCCTGCGCAGTGGGGCCCTAGCCTTATTACCATTTGTAACTATTTATCGCTATTACAAACAAGCAAAGATAATTATGTAAACATTGAATAATGTTTACATTTCTAACATCAGTAGAATATCGAATGTCCAATTAAACTCCACTGAGTTTAATCTCTATCCATCTCATTCCAATGACCTTGTGCCAAATGAGATGGATATAGAAACCGTTAATATCCAAGATCATAAAGTTAGTCAAATGTAAGGCGCGTTTATCCCACCCTCACTATGTTTGGAGAAATTGTGGAATAAGTCACAAACTTAGAGAGATAACACCTCGCAGCGGCTTTAATGCGGCATGTTCCCCGAGTGCTGGTTTTTAATTTTCACAGCAGGTAAGCATTGCCATTAAACGGGGCAATGCTACCAGCATTAGGCCAAGTAGAATAGATTTTGAATAGAAGCATTTTATTACGTATTTTAAACTAGTTTCCCGCGGTTTAACCCGCGCTACTCCCGTTCCCGTGCCACGGCACGGGAACGGGAGTGGAACTGCATAATAAATTTATTATAACCAATAGCCTTCCACGGTAAATGGGCTTTCTAACACTTAAAAAATTTTGCAAATTAGACCAGTAGTTTCTGAGATTGACGCGTTTAAGGAAACAAACAAGCAAATTTTTCGGCTTTATGCATTAGTATAGATAAGATTAACTACTTTTATTTGTATGTATGTATTCAGTATTGACAAAAAAATACTAAGAGAGATATCAATTAGAAAATATTTTTTTACCTGACAGTGAACAGAATATTACGCCCAAATATTACTATTACTGTAGTGCGTAGCGGTATAAGTCTAGGAGATCGTGGGTTCGATTCCTAAACCGCACAAAAATCTTAGATGTTAGGGACTATCCTCCGTACCTCGGAAAGCATGTTAAGACGTTGGCCCCGATTGTTATAGCATCGTCTATAACAATTAAGTAAACCAACAGCGTTTTCCTGTGTGTGTTGTCTGCCTGCAAGGAGGCTTTTTGCCATAGTCTAGGCTATGGCAAAAAGCCTGCTTCGGGAGGAGGCCCATGTTCAACAGTGAACGTTTTACGAGCTGACGATCAGTACTTATTTGCAATTAGAAAGCCTTTTCCAGTCGAATAGTATTTTTAGTATCTTACTATTCATTTTAAATTTACAATTTAAAATAGTAATTTACAAGAAAAAAAACTTTTTTTTTGGTAAAGCGTTTTCCAATAACGCGTCATCTTATAACTTGCACGTCCAAATTCAGCATAAATTGAATTTCTATTAATCGGACAAGTTCTGGGTGTCACTAAATCATCCCAGCCGAGCCGGGTAAACTGGGCGGAACCGGTTGAAACCGCCCGTTACTGGTTACAACCGGTATTGGTCTGAGATGGTCTGACCGTAATCACATTAAAGTTATTGGGGTCTGATTACGGTCTCTCAAAAATTATTGCTTTGTAAATAGGTTTACCTGTCTTAATGCTTCCTGGTATAGAATAGAATTCTCTTAAACATAAACAATCTTTTTTTTTTTCAATATTGAGATTAATAAATTTAGACCACCGGCAGGATTTGAACCTGCATCTTAGGTCTCTTAACGCCCCTTAGAGACGTGATTTAAAAGGGATTGATTAATTTCGATGATCGGTTGGATTCCATCGTAGCTGAATTGTTTAAGGCGTTAGGGGCTATACCTAAGATGCAGGTTCAAGTCCTGCCGGTGGTCTAAATTTATTAATCTCAATTTAGAAATTTAGTAATTGGTAAACTTTTTACTTAATGTATTCAAACAAACTTTAAATATAAAACAAACATGACAAAAACACAAGAAAAAAGATAATTTTGAAATTAACATGAGTTAGGTAAGTGTAATTAGATCAATAATAATTGTGAGACACTTCGTTTATTTTTTCCTACGTTTGCATTTAAAATATTTATCTACTTTTTAAGTAGGTAGATACTAAAAATGTATACCGATAATATATTATGAAGTTTTTTTAATTATTCTAAGATTAAACTAAGTAAGCTTAGCTTAGTTTGGACCGTGGCTTCCTTTTGTAACGTATAGGTCCATTAAGGAAGGATTTTGTAAGATATTATCCTTAGGAGGGTAAAAAGGGGGGCATTTATTTATATAGCTCCGAGATGCTTATAACGAGTACTTTTTCGGAGTTTCAGAACAATATCAAATGAATATTAATGGTATACTACCATTTTTAGGGTTTCGTACCCAAAGCTTAAAAACGGGACCCTATTACTAACACTCTGCTGTCCATCTGTCTGTCACCAGGGTCTATGTTATGAACCGTGATAGCTATACAGTTGAAATTTTCATAAGTATTTCTGTTGCCGCCTTTCTGTTACTCTTGATGCGTGAACCCGACTCGCACTTGGTCGACATTTTAATTTGATCCAATCAATATTTAATGATTTCGGTAACGTCGGTACAATGGGTAATGATTTATTCACCGCTTGGTCTGGTAATGACGGGCGTGTCATTTCACTCACAATACATGCTCATTGTACTTTCAATTCATGAGTTAATTTAGTTTCCGAGCGCTGTTTTACTCGCGTAACTTCCGTTCCCGTGGGAACTTTATAATAAAATATAGCTTTATAGCCTTCTTTGATCAATGAGCTATCTTTCACTGAAAGAGGTTTTCATATCGGATCAGTAGTTTCTGAGATTAGCGTATTCAACGTCAACGTGGCACGTCCGCCTTGGTCTTCCCCTACCAACACTTTCATTCACATTCGCCCTATTAATTCTACTTGTTAGTCTCCCTTTATTCATTCTCTCTACATGTCAAAATCGATTCAGCATACGTTTCTCAATCCATGTCACTACATTTACTTTCATACTAAAACGCTAAATAAGCACTCTGAGTCTAGGCAAAATTACACTACAACGGAGTAAAAGATAGAAAATCGCAAGTATCCATTCATTGGCGATAGAGATTAATATCTGCTAGCGATCACTCAGCTGTTGAAGCATTAACCATCCAATACCCTCGAAGACCCGAAGTCCGAGAGACCCGCGAACTGTAAAGTAAAACGACAGTTGCACAAAACTCTCCTAAAATACTAAAAGTCATAATCCCTCAATCTCATCGCTAGCGACCGCCCTGAACCGAGGTCAAAGCCCCACAGGATGCGCCCTCTTGCGCAGGTTGCTTAGTTTGTAGTTTTTAAACCATTTATTAAGGTTGGAGCTCCGTTAGCCTTTATGCCTTGTGAAGTAGCAGAAGCCTCGTGGCTAACTGCGTATGTACGTGAGAAAAAAAGGCTAGGCGATTTTTTCTTCTTCAGTTTTGTATTCATCGCAATACAAAATTGGTTAATTGTAACTCCCTTAACACCAATCCATTCTTACGCGAATAATATACATAAATGAAGTACTGTGGCCCTATCACGAACGATGCCAGTTAACGTTTAAATTAATATAATGTGGCTATTTGGCGTTCCAATCGACGCAGATCCTATTAGCATGAAACGAAATGAAAATTGACTGGACAAGCACGAGATGATAATTTTATTCGTGGTTCCGTAGACAGGAATATGTGTGCAAATATAAACGAATTAAACGATATTTTAGTCAGCACTTAGATATTTACATACACTTGTACTTGTCAATTATACACAATAAAATAATATAAATATAATTATATACCAAAAATGGCAACTTAAATCTATTGCGGATTAGCTAATCCTCTGCCTGTCAATCTAGTATAGAGGTATAATGAGGAAAAATATTTTTGTAATAACATAGTTTTACTATATACCTTATAAACCCGTTTACGCCCACTGCTGAACATGGGCCTCCATGGGCCAGGGTTGTTGAGGGATAGGGTCGGCTTGCCCAGAGTACTCGGCCCTCACGAACGGCGGACGGAGTAGTCTGGGGTGTTTTAGTGGTGTAGGGTCCTCTCCTCGTGGTATGACTAGCATACCACGCTATGGAGAGGGCGAGTCCCACATATCCCTTTGCCGGAGCGGAAACGCTGCAGAGGCGGAGGAGATGCGCAAAAGCATTTCCCCCCGGACAACAACAAAAAAGGGTCGTTGAGGGATATTGCCTTAATTACCATGCTTGGTAGGCATATTGGTGATTGCAGTAAGATGGGAGTATCCTTGACAACCTCCGTAGCGTAGCGGTATTTGGCTCGCTTTAAATCTCGGAGGTCGTGGGTTCGATCCCCACGCCGGACAGCAAATCTTTGTGTAAATTCTAAGATTTCTTTCCCGGTCTGCTTGGTGGAGGGACTACCCGCCGTGCCTCGGAAAGCACGTTCAGCCGTTGGTCCCATTGTTATAACACCATCTATAATAATCGTATATCAAGGAACGGGCAGCAGCGTTTCCTTGTGTGGTACAACATAATACTGCGGTCACCAACCCGCCTGCCAAGCGTGGTGACTATGGCAACTACCCTCTCTCGGGAGGAGGCCCATGTTCAGCAGTGGACGTTATACGGGCTAATGATGATGATGATGATGGGATTATCTTTGAGCTGATAGATGATGCTTCCCATCCATCATGGGTATGTTCTTTAGGCGCCTCTAAGTTACCCATGGGTAATGGGGTGGTCTATTCAAGTCGGAAACCACACGACTTATAAACTTTTATATGGCATTCTAAGTAATCTCGAAAACATTTTAATCGAAATTGTCAGATAATTTTGCAATGAATATCATATACTGTTTAATGTTAGGGAAATAATTGTGTTATCTCGAAGACAATAGATATTACGTAGGTTTAATCGCTTCGGGCAGCTCAGTTAAATATTGAAATAAGCTAGGTTAGGTCAGGACTCGGACGGAGTGCCTGGACGCGTCTGGGCACTCGCCATGGAGGAACTGGAGCCCAGAGTGCTCGCCCTCTTCAATGCGTGCCTTCAGCAGGGTCGCTTTCCCGCAGCCTGGAAGCTCGGTCGCCTTGTCCTTCTCCGTAAGGACGGGCGACCGGCGGAGTCTCCATCGGCTTACCGCCCAATCGTTCTCTTGAACGAGTTGGGCAAGCTGATGGAGAGGGTGGTCGCGTCTCGCCTCACCACACATCTTGGTGAGGTTGGTCCCGACCTGTACGCGGACCAATACGGGTTCCGCCAGGGTCGGTCAACCATAGAAGCGATCGCGAGGGTGCGAGAACTTTCGCAGGAGGCGACCAGCCGGGGAGAGGTGTTGTTAGCGGTGTCGTTGGACATCCGCAACGCATTCAACACCCTCCTCTGGGCGTGCATTGAGGAGGGCCTCAGGCACCATGGTGTGCCCGGGTACCTCCGGGCACTGGTGGGGCACTACCTCCAAAGCAGGGAGGTAGTGTACCCGACGTCCGGCGGCGAGACTGGCCGGAGGGCGGTCTCGCGCGGTGTTCCACAGGGGTCGGTATTGGGGCCGCTGCTGTGGAACATCGGGTTTGATTGGGCGCTGCGGATGCACGGTCTCCGGGGGGTCAGCGTGATAGCGTACGCTGACGACACACTGGTGACCGCCCGCGCGCCCGATCATCGGCGTGCGGCCATCTTGGCCACAGCAGCCGTGGCACAGATGGTCGCCCGTATTCGCTGTTTGGGACTGCAGGTGGCGCTCGGTAAAACCGAGGCCCTTACTTTTCATGGGCCTCGGCGAGCGCCGCCTTCAGGCGCCCACCTCATAGTGGGCGGCGAATATATTGCTGTCGGGGACAATATGCGATATCTAGGCATAGTCCTCGACAGCAGATGGAGCTTCGGGGCCCACTTTCAGCGGCTGGCCCCGAAGCTGGTGGCGGCGGCGGGTGCTCTTGGCCGGCTTTTGCCGAATCTCGGCAGACCCGGGAGCACCTGCCGCAAACTGTACGCCGGAGTGATCCGCTCCATGGCGCTCTACGGTGCCCCCATTTGGGTCGACGCCCTGAAGAGGCGAAACATGGCCCTGCTGCGACGTCCGCAGCGGGTCATGGCCATCAGGGCGTCCCGCGCCTACCGCACAATCGCGTTTGACGCGGCCTGCCTCCTTGCGGGGTCCCCTCCGTGGGACCTGGAGGCGGAGGTTTTAGCCGCCGCGTACCGGCGGAGGTGTGAGGGGGCGCGTTCTGGCCGCGACCCCTTCCCGGAGGGTGTTGCACGGTGGCGGACTGAGGTCCGTCGCGAAACCCTCCAGAAATGGCAGGAGCGGCTAGAGGCCGCGCCGCGGAGCGGATTACGAACGGTGGAGGCGATTCGGCCCCATCTAAAAAAGTGGGCCGGTCGCCGTCACGGCGACGTCACCTACCACGTTGCACAGGTAGTAACAGGCCATGGCTGCTTCGGCCACTACCTGTGCAACGTGGCGCAGAGAGAGCCGGACACTCGCTGTCACCACTGTGACTGTGCCGACGATACGGCACAGCACACGGTGGTGGAGTGTCCGGCGTGGGCCAACGAGCGGGAGGAGCTCGTTGGCGTGGTGGGAGACGACCTCTCGCTGCCGACCATCATTTCGAAGATGGTCCAAAGCGAGAGGTCGTGGGAGGCGGTTGCCTCCTTCTGTAGACAAGTAATGTCACAGAAGGAGGCCGCGGAGCGGGAGAGGGAAGTAGATCCCTCCGCCCACCCGCTTCGCAGACGGCGTGTTGGCCGTCGGCGGCGGGCTGAAACCCGCCGCCTACCACCCTAGGCTCGGCCTCGGGGAGTGGGGGACATGAGCCCCACTCCCTTCGAGGCTGACCCATGAGGAGTAGGGACGCCTCTACACTCCGGGCATCCCTATAATTGGGCAAATGGGCCACTGCAAGTGTGGCCCTGGAGATCCCGCGGTACCATATTGGCCGTGGGTGCCGTCGGGGGGCCGGATTGCTCATGCGTACCCGGCCCCCGCCAACGGCGGATCGAAGGAGTGTCCGGGAGGTTTTAGTGGCGTAGGGTCCTCTCCTCGTGGTATGAGTTAAGCATACCACGCTATGGAGAGGGCGTGTCCCACATATCCCGCCGCCAGCGCGCGAATACGCTGCAGAGGCGGTGGGAATGCGTCAATGCATTTCCCCCCGGACAACAAAAAAAAAAAAAAAAAGTTTAGGTCAGGACTAGTATTAAATTGAGAAGCTGCAAATACTTATTTCAAAATGTTTTTTGGATTTGTTATACTGATTTCCAACCTTTCTAGTTCCCACTATACAGATAAACTAACCTTTTTCTTTAATTTGATTGTTAAGTAAATATTACTTGTATTAATTGAAGTTTAATTTATAATATAACATAATATTATAAAGAGTTCGTAACTTGTTATCTTGTAAAATTTTACTTACGTGGCCTTAAGTATGAGATAATAATATACTTTTTTAGAGGTTTCTGTTATTCTCAATTATATTACATAGTTATATTTCATCATTAACGAATCCGTAGCGTAGCGGTATTTGGCTCGCTTTAAATCTTGGAGGTCGTGGGTTCGATCCCCACACCGGACAGGATATCTTTGTGTAAATTCTAAGATTTCTTTCCGGGTCTGGTTGGTTAAGGGACTACCCTCGGTGCCTCGAAAAGCATGTTAAGCCGTTGGTCCCGATTGTTATAACATCATCTATAACAAGCGTATACCAGGGAACGGGCAGCAGCGTTTCCCTGTGTATTACAACATAATACTGCGGTCACCAATCCGCCTGCCAAGCGTGCGCTTCCAAGTATACGGGCTGATGATGATTAACGAATCCGAAAAAGAATCGTTGATTTTACTCAAAGATTTTTTGTCTGGTCATTATGATATCTTATGTAACTTTTTGAAAATATAAACTTTTTAAATGAAACCTTATGGCGTTAGACTGAACATTGTCAGTTCCTGCAAATATCAGCAAAGATGATGTCAAACAAATGAATAAAAGAGATGCATTGATTGCAGATATCAATACCAATTCGATTTCAATATTCATAGTTAAGACAGAACAACCTGAGTCGATTATTATATCACTAATAAGTATGTTCCGTGGAAGAATATTCTGCTAAAACCACCGAAGTTAGTACGTAACAAAAATAACCTAGAAAAAAAAATAAAACCTTCAAGGAACCCTAAAAAGTGCATTGTCAACAATAGCAATGCAAATTCCGAGCATCCGCGCCCCCACGCTTACACTGCGCTCGTACTGAAGCAGTTTAGTTTTAATTAACTAAGAATAGCTTTTATATTTAAATGTTAATTTTACCCGTATGACCTGTGTTTGCTTGTATTGCTAAGGGCATACTTGGATGTGGATGTAGTTAAGCAGAATGGACTCAATCTACGAATTGTTAATTTATTATACGCTTCTATAACAAACATCAGTACTTCTTTCACAAAGTTTGTTTGTGTTGCCAATGATGACCTATGGATCCGAAACGTGGTCCTTCACTATAGCCCTTATAAAAGGACTCAGAGTCGATCAACGAGCCATGGAGAGGCTTATGCTCAAAGTTGCTCGACGAGATCGAATCAGAAATGAGGAGATACATAGAAGAACGCGGGTTAAAGACATAGCCCAACGGATAAAGTCCGTTAATGTGGCAAAGGGCAGGCAATATAGCATAAAGAATGACAGTCGTTGAATGGAGATCGCGGATTGGCAAGGGTAGCGTAGGACGACCACCGTCTAGATGGACGGATGACCTGGTAAAGGCAACGGGATCACAGTGGATGCAGGCTGCCTCCAACCGTATTAACTGGAAATCTTTGAGGGAGGCCTATGTCTAACCGTGGACGTCCTACGGCTGAATCGAATGATTGACAACTAACATCCTAATAATGTAAGAGATAAAATGTCAAAGATAAATTATGTAAAACACCTTCATGACAAAATTGCTTTGGAGTGAGCTCTGTTACAATACATACTGCTTTATTAAAAACTAGCTTCTTGCGCGCGGTTTCACCCGTGTTACTCCCGTTCCCATGGAAATTTCATAATAAAATATGGCCTTCCTCGATAAATGGATTATCCAACACTGAAATTACTTTCAGTCAAGATCAGTAGCTCCTGAGATTAGATAAATAGATAAACTCTTTATTGACTGCACCAGTGGCTCAGTGGTTACGATAGTTGCCTCTGAGACCTGGTGTTCTGGGTTCGATTCCCACCCGGGACAATTATTTGTGTGAACCACAAATAGTTGTTCTGAGTAGAGATGTTCTATGTGTCCGTGAAATTAATGGTATATTTTATATAAACAACGGATTTCAATTTACATATAAGCCGTGATATATTAATAGGCTTATAAAGATAACTGGCGTGGAAAATTGAAACAAAATCGACAGTGTAATTTTGGAAGGGGATATTTTTCAGGTGTTTTAATTTATTATCATTTTTTTAATAATTTGTCTTCGTTGTGAAATGCGTACTTAAACATACAATAAGTTTAAAAAATCCTCATCGTAGAAAAAGCCAGAAAAGGTCTAAAATCTCAAATGTCCCAATGGAGTCACTTTAAGTATTCACATTATTTTCTTAAAATTAGGTGTTCTCGTATCAGTTCAACTTAACTTATTGTATAAATTTAAAATATCCTCAGCGTGGAAAAAGCCTACCAAAGGTCTAAAATCTCAAATGTCCCAATGGAGTCACCAGCGTAGCCTTTAAGTATTAACTTTCTTCTCTTATAATATCTCTTCAGTTCAACTATAATTGATATGAGAACCTTGTGAAAAAATTTAGTTTAGAGATCGCACTCTTAAAATAAAGGTCGACGTTAAATTGAGGACCTAAATTATTGTATTACACCCACACGAACTGAGCGTAGGACTACCGCCTGCATGATGGACAGGCGACGTTATAATGATTGCAGGAAGCCAGTGGTTGCTATTTAAGTAGATGTCCATGATTGTTACCGGCAGGCTCCAATTATGGAAAAAGGCGAGGTTAAAAGTTTTTTGTAAAAGAAACATAATATGTTTAATTTAAAATATTATTGTTATGTTTTGATAATAATGTTAATGGCGTTTCGTCATCCCATGTCAACACGACTATAATTAAAAAAAATAATATCCAAAATGTATGTATGTACGATCTTAACTTGAGAATGATTTGAACAATTTTTTAAATTATATTTTTATTATATGCGTAAAGGGATGAAGACTAAAAAAATATATTTAGTAGGTTAGTTAGATTACCAAAAAAATATTGGAATGATTTTTTTCGTTTCTTAAACAAAAAATGACGGCGTCATAGCGCATTCAAATTACATGTGACGTCACTTGTAGTCACAATTTTGCCCATGAGTGACGTCACAAGCCCCCTCTCTTCTGAACTTTATAGTTTGTTGTTGATCGGTATTTTTATAAACTTTTATTAATTTGATAAATTAAAAAATACGAGTCCAATACATTTTAGTAATGTAACTGACGGCCTATATATATTTTTTTAGTCTTGATCCCCATTATAACCACTGAGCCACCGGTGACTGCACCGGTGGCTCAGTGGTTACGGTAGTTGCTTCTGAGACCTGGTGTTCTGGGTTCGATTCCCACCCGGGACAATTATTTGTGTAAACCACAAATAGTTATTCTGAGTCTGGGTGTTCTTTGTGTCTGTAAAATGAATGTCTGTAAAGTCCCCCACGACACAGCGTCTTAAAAAAAAAACAAAAAAAAAATAAGGACAAGATCAAAGACAAAAAAAAAAATTGGAAAAATCCACGCGGACACGATGACGAGTGATGTCGGGCATGAATACCTAGTTTTCTGTAATACATGAAAGTAGGACGTTAAAGTTGTCGGATATGCGATGTTACTGCATAGCACTTTATCACTCCATTTAACATCACATCCTCAAGCCAGTACAAGTTGCTTCCTTCCCGGGAAAAGTTGCTAACAGTTGGGGAAAACGGTGCCGTATCCCAGTAATACATTAAGGGGAACAAATCTCAATAGATGTAATTTTTTCCTAAAAGGACAGCTGGTGATGAAATAAACGAAATAAACGATTTTTATTCAGCACTTAGGTATTTACATACATTTGTACTTGTCAAGAAAATTAACAATGCATATAACATTAATTATAAATAGGTAACATTTATTATTAAATTATGTTTAAATTTATTTCAGGTGTGCTAGAAGCCTGTCAGTCCTGTGTTCGAAAATAAGCTCTTAATATCAACGTTAATATCTATTTACTATATTTAATTCATTCAAACATTTTATGAATAAAAATATTAAAGCATATTTTAGAGTGCAAAGACCGGTCAAGTGGCGAGATCAGACGTCCTCAGCCAAATTCCATTAAATTTAAGCGACACACGCCTGCGGGCACCCTTAAGGGGTAAGGACCACGACTCAGGGCGCCGCTGAAGCTAGAAATAAAGACTACAGGCACTGGATCACACGACAGGGGCAGGAGTCAACGCGGTCCTCGGATTGTCCGGCGAGGATCCTAGCCTAGCTAACCTGCAGGTTTCTCTAGCTACCTAAGTGGACGGCCCGGAGAAGAAACTCAGAAAGAAACTCCGGTTTATTCTTTTTTTTATGTATAATTGCATGCAATGCATTGTAATATTACATTCTGGATAAGGTTGGCTAAGCATTGTTGACACATTGGTTACCGTAGTAACTTCTGTGAACTGCTGTTCTTGGTTCAATTCTCACAAAGACATTTTTTTTGTCGTCTCTACATATATTTTAAAGAGAAAAGATTGGACTGTTTGCATTGAAAAGTTACCGTGTGGTTTCCGGCTTAGCCACCCCATGTCTTCCCATGGGTGTCGTAAAAGGCGACTAAGGGACATATGGCTGATGGATGGGCAGCAGCATCTATTAGCTCAACATTTGCATCTTACTGCGATCACCAATCCGTCTGCCAAGCGTGGTGATTATGGCAATATCCCTCTACGATCCTGGCTTGCCAAGGTCTGTTAAGGAGGCCCATGTTCAGCAGTGGACGTCAACGGGCTGTTGATGATGATGATGATGATGCATTGAAAAGACTCCGGAAATACTGCACCGATATCAAAACTTCTTTCACTATTAGAAAGCTACGATATAAAGGAATAGTATAGGCTATATTTTATGATGATGTTTCCACGGGAACGGGAGGTACGCGGGCGAAAATGCTAACGCGTGTATTTTTCAGTGGTCCCAAACAATAAGCAAATTGTTCTGCTTTATTTATGTAGATACTAGCTGCGCCCCGCGGTATTACACGCGTTACTCTGCTCCAGTGGGTCGGAGCGTGATGTTTTGTTATAGGTTATGTTATTCCCGCGTATAACCTATCCCGGTGCAAAATATCAGCCAATTCCGTGCAGTAGTTTTTGCGTAAAAGAGTAACAAACATCCATGCACCCATCCGTACTTACAAACTTTCGCGTTTATAATATAAGTAGCATATTAAGCTGGAGAGTTGACTTGTCTGTGTACCTCAGATGCATTTGGTCGTAAGTGCCAGTAAACGATAAAGCCACATACGACGAATGTTTCTGACGTATAATGGCACATACGACATAACGCTTCTGAGCTCAAGATATTAGTCTAAATTAAAAAGACAAAAATATCTAGTGTTCATTCCGCTAAAAATATGTCAAGTTTTTGCCCTCCTTCAAATATTATGCAGGAGAGATAGATATTGGGCCGGATTGCTCATGCGTACCCGACCCCCGCCAACGGCGGATCGAAGGAGTGTCCGGGAGGTTTTAGTGGTGTAGGGTCCTCTCCTCGTGGTATGACTTTAGCATACCACGCTATGGAGAGGGCGCGTCCTACATATCCCACCGCCAGCCTGCAAATACGCTGCAGCGGTGGGGGGAATGCGACAATGCATTTGCCCCGGACAAGAAAAAAAAAAAAAAAAAAAGGAGAGATAGATATGCAAAAATACAATCACCAGCCGAAGACCCGTAATATGGATTAATATGGAATCCCGCAAAGTAACGCCTGATTCTATTAATTATCTTGATAAGTAGATATGTTTTACATTACTCGGATTCACTTAACAGGCATGGCTATATTAATTTCCTTTAAAGCTAAAGCTACGTAAGTGTTAGTGAAGAATGTGGCGCGCTCCGTGATACGGTAGGCGTTATTCTTCAAGCTGTACAATGCAGAACCCTACACTCGATGGCCTGACGCACGCAACCCGCTGTTAACACTATCTATTCGGCAGTTTGAGAGATATTTTGTGTGCACTGTAAATATATCCTTGTGGTAGAAATATTACCTTTTTATACCCCACTAGATAAGCAGTTTCACCAATTTAGCTTTGTAGCTAAAAGCTGGTGCTTTTACCCGCGGCTTCGCGCGCATTGAAGCCAATGATCCTTTGTTACTTCTAATATCTTCAAGAATATGTCGAGCCTTTGCAGGAAAAACATCGTAAGCGCCAAAAAACCCAAAAAAACTGTTTTGCACGACTCATAATGCGAAGCATAAGAGAGTGCTCTACTACCGAAAAAAACGTTTTGCCTCGGTTCCGCGACTATTTAATTAATTTCTCGATTGGTAATCCACGTAATCTCCTCAATCTGCGCACCATTTTATAGATAAATTAATGGAGAATAATTCTGTCACTAGTAAAAATTGATTTAAGATAACAGAACCGGAAAAAAATAGAAAAATAGAAAAAAAAACCCGTCAATCAACACTTTTTTTCGTTTGAAACACGATAGCTGGCGTAAAAATTAATTAATCTAATTATTATTTTTATTAGCTTTAGATCTGCTATGCGGAGATTGGTATTGAAAATGCGGTTATCTTATTTAGCGTCGTTGAATTGTTATTAACGAAAAACTAAAATTAACAAATAATATTTTTTTCTATTATTACTATTGCACGACTCATAATGCGAAGCATTAGAGAGTGATTATGAGTCGTGCACTTTTGGATTATCCAATCCTTTTTATATTAACCGCCAGATCAACTGATTTTGCATCTTATGACACATACTTTAGAGTTCAAAGTAGAAATATAGCGAACTTTGTTTGATTACGAAATTTTCATCGTAAGTTACAACCCATTTAGTTCTTTTCACAAACAAATATTTGTACTATTTTATGATTTTAAGAATTATCGTAATCGACATACTCATATTATCAGCTCTACCTCATAAAGGTCATCAGTTTTAACGCATTCGACATATGTATGTGATTATAGAGTACCGGGTCAAATCTTAACATTTGAATTAATAGGGAGATGCCCTTAAAACACAAAGCAAAATTTCAAATTGATGCTATAAATATTTTGAGAAATATTTAAAAAAACCTTCTCCTGTAAAAAATGCAAAATGGCGGTTACGATCTTCTTCCTGAAAAGGCTCGATGTATACTGAGTTTCATGACATCGGTTAAGTTCCTTTCGCGAAAAAGCGTAACTAACAAGCTTACATACACATTAATAATATTAGCAGGGATGTTATTTCTGGGTAACGCAACTTTCTTATTGTTGCAATTGGTCCCGTAGTTCCGGAGTTTATTCAATGCAAACAAACAATTATTTTTGTTTATCGCGCACATAGAAACAAATAAAATCATCATCATCATCAACAGCCCGTTTACGTCCACTGCTGAACATGGGCCTCCTCTTAACAGACCTTGGCAAGCCAGGATCGTAGAGGGATATTGCCACAATCACCACGCTTGGCAGACGGATTGGTGATCGCAGTAAGATGTTAACCTTGAGCTAATAGATGCTGCTGCCCATCCATCAGGCATATGTCCCTTAGTCGCCTTTTACGACACCCATGGGAGGACATGGGGTGGTCTATTCTAAGCCGGAAACCACACGGCTAAACACACATAAAATACATATTATATTATGCAGAAATACAATTAGGACAAATGCGAGCTTTATTTATTTAGGAAACAATCAAATATTTCGTTCTTTAATTTTATAGTTTGCTTGAACGCGCTAATATCAGAAACTACTGGTCCGATATGATAAAATCCCGTTTAACAAGGAAAATTATAGGCAAATATAACCTAATTGAGACGATAGACGGAGACCTGGTTAAGGCCGCAGGATCACGGTACATGCAGACCGCCTCCAATCGTAGAAACTGGAAATAAATGAGGGGTAATATGTCCAGCAGTAGATGTCCTACGGCTGAAATGATGGTATTTAATTAAGAAGTTTTAACGGGAACAGGAGTTACGCGGGTGAAACCGCACTTTTTCTTTTTCCGGACGGACATATGTAGTTAGCCAGGAGGCTTTTGCTACTTCACCGGGCATAAAGGCGAGCAGAGCTCCAGCCTAAATAAATGGTTTAAACACTACTAACGAAGCAACCTGCGCAAGAGGGCGTCCCCTGTGGGACTTGGACCTCGGCTCAGGTCGGTCGCTGACGGGGGTGAAACCGCACGCGGGAAGCTAGTTATATTTAAATTACGAAAATATATATTTTTTGTTACCTAACATTTTGATCTAGTTGCATAACGTGGTCTCTCGAACACCGGTCCATAGTCTACAGCACTTAAGTGTACCTCCAAATTGGCGAACGAAGCTCTAATTAATTCAGGAGTGGTGTCCTGCTGAATTGCAGAAGCATGGTGGTAGTATTGTTCACTACAACACATAGCTACCGGCTATCTCCGCGATCTACGTTACATAGATAAGGCCCATGATATTCAAAACATACGGGAACTAATCACTTGCGATCACGTCGCGGTTTTGGGAATGCACCTGGCAAGATTTCGAACAATTATCGTAGTTTGTTTTGTCAAAAATTGCAAAATAAGATGAAAAAATATAGTTCCCACGGGTGCTGACATTGTTAGTGTAGCTTGTTTAACTAATGGCAGTTTCGCATGTAGCAAAAATAAAAAAAATATCACAGCACTTGGTTGGGGGTAGTTGTCAAAACCCGCGCTGTTCGAAGACGCCGTTACTGACACTCATAAGTCTATCCGTGACCACAACTGGGGAAACCCATGTCGAAATGTCGGATTATTAAAAAAAGGGAAGATATGCATTAAAATTGTACTGCGATTAAGAGTGGCTTATAATAAGTCTTTAACTATCAAATTGCCGTTTTGTATGAAAAAATTTAAACAATTTTTTTTCATGTATTTTTTATTTATATTAATCGAAGTGCATGCAATCAATGCATCTTTGCCAACGCAGTGGCAGTTTATTGATGCCCTTCTTAAAGAAATCAGCTGGACGGGAGGCAACAAATTCTTCAAAGGCATTTTGTACTGCCTCTCGGGTATTGAATTTTTTCCGATGCACGGGGCGTAGTCCCTTAACCTACCAGACCCGGAAAGAAATCTTTGAATTTAGACAAAAATTTCCTGTCCCGCGTGGGAATCGAACCCAGGAACTCCGAGAGATTTAAAGCAAGCCAAATACCGCTACGCTACGGAGGTACTACTACAAAATCACTATGTATATGTCGTGGCCATATCGGTCATATCATGATGTGTACGTGTATATATACAACAACCTCCGTAGCGTATCGGTATTTGGCTGGCTTTAAATCTCAGAGGTCGTGAGTTCGAGCCCCACGCCGGACAAGACATCTTTGTGAAAATTCTAAGATTTCTTTCCGGGCCTGGTTGGTTGAGGGACTACCCTCCGTGCCTCGGCATGCACGTTGAGCCGTTGGTCCCGATTGTTATAACATCATCTATAATAATCGTATATCAAGGAACGGGCAGCAGCGTTTCCTTGTGTGGTACAACATAATATTGCGGTCACCAATCCGCCTGCCAAGCGTGGTGACTATGGAAAATACCTTCCTCTGGGAGGAGGCCCATGTTCAGCAGTGGACGTTATACGGGCAGATGATAATGATGTATATATATATTGTCTTCTATTAATAAAGAGTTTAGTAACAAAATATAGTCCCGTATATTCGGCCAGTAACTCGTTTGACCTACTACTCAGACAGTACTGAAGTAGGTATTAACTGGCGGCACTCGCTTTAATGTGCGCGATTTGGACGTTAACCGATAGTTTAGTAAACCTAGCTAAGTACTGGACATATTAGTTAGACGAGAGATTAGTTCCCGTTGATGTTTCAGTGACTTGATAATTTTAATTAATAAGTTGGTTTAATTATTGTTTTTGGGTTTTATGTGTGGTCAGCAGCTCTCGATGCCAAAATCGGCGTTCTAGGGAGCACCCGAGCGGTTTTAATGAGAAGACCCTATCTTCGTGGTGATTATCATATCATTGCTATGAAGAACAAGTTTATAGAACTCCCCGTTCTAGAAACCCGCCGCTATATCCCTAAAAAAAGGAGGGCCTTCACTTGTTTTAAGACCGAACACTTTTATAAATTAAATAAGATTGCTTCGTGTCGCCGGATTGCTCACCGTACCCGGCTCTCAACAACGGCTGACGGAGGAGTGTCCGGGGGGTTTTAGTGGTGTAGGGTCCTCATAGTATGAGTAAGCATACCACGGCTATGGGGAGGGCGAGTCCCACACATCCCGCCACCAGCAGCGCGCGGATACATTGCAGCGGCGCGGCGGTGGGAATGTGTAAATGCCAAAAAAAATGTAAACCACACATGGTAAGGTATTCTCAACTCTCTTACAACGGGTTGATTCGCTGTTTCATGCCACAATACTATGAGGCGAATTATACGAAATCTACTTAAATTTTATCAAACATCCCATGGGACGAAAAAATCGTGGGACGAAACATAAAGCAGCCTTTACACTGACCGTACCGGGAATGTCTACGATAACATTATTACTGCGGCGTTATTATGAAGCTTGATTTATGTGTTTCCTATGTAATTGAATCCAAAACTGTTGTAGCCTTAAGCCATGGACTTAGTCTGACGACACAGTTTAAGATTACTTCCTTAAATTGACCTTTGACCTCTGACACAGCCTAGTTATTCACATTAACTCGTTTATGTTAATTAGTGTTACGGTTTTACAGAATATTATATTACATCAATAAAATACATAATATACAACCAAAAGTTTCTAATTTAATTAAAACTAAATTATAAAATACTACTATTCTAAATCTATTCTACTTGGCAAGGTTCCCAGAATGCTGGCAGCATTACTCCGTTGAATAGCAATGCTTACCTGCTGTGCAAAGTAAAAACCAGCATTCGGTTTTACATGTCTTGTTGACGTGATATCTAACTGCCTCATTGGTTCTGTGCTTTAAAGCGATGAAATACTATTTTACAAAATGGTTGGCTAGCTACGGACCAAATGGTTTACGTTAAAATGAAGACTATTACTGTAGCTTCTGAATCCTATGGTTTTATATAACCTTTAGGACCATTTATTGTGCTTTTAGGGACGACCAGTGGTTCGCGGACTACCAGTTGGGAGCCACTGGTATAGCGGTAACATGTTTGACAGTAACTAGCAAGACTCCTGGGCTCGAATAACTGGTCGGGCAAAGCATTGTTTAAGCAAAATAATTTTAGTAACAGTCTGAAGTCGCACCAATTTACTGACTTTAGGCCTTAAGCTGTCGACAGATTTGCACTGTGCCACCGAATTTTGCGAGTAAAGGTATAAAGAGGATACATGTGTTGGCGAGCACACTTGTGCACAATATGTACTGTGCATATGGCCAATCTCCGTAGAGTTTGGCCGTAGCAGAAATCGATTGAGAGGAAGTGCTATACATACACTTGGATAATTACTATGGTTGGATAGAAAAAAATTAAGATGACATTTAAGCACCTAATATTTCACCCAGACTTATGAGAAGTTCAAGTTCCATTTTTTTAATTCTTATGATGAAAAATTCCAGTTACCTACTCCAATTTTCATTTGTTCAGTGTTATCAGGGGAAACACTACTAAAAGGAGAAAAATGACACGCATACTGCGGCAGTCACTATTAGAGAAATTTCTCTTGGGTGTTACTGTTAATGCAAAATGTTGTAAATGTACCAATACTGGCGGCCTGGACGAGGAATTATTAATATGATAACTGTATTTTTCCGTCAGCCTCAGAAGTGTAGCGGTATTTGGCTCGCTTTAAATCTTGGAGGTCGTGGGTTCGATTCTCACGCCGGACAGGAAATCTTTGTGTAAATTCTAAGATTTCTTATGTTTGATGTTATAGCATCAATATCTATAATAATCGGATATCAAGGAACGGGCAGCAGCGTTTCCAAAATAATACTGCGGTCACCAACCCGCCTGCCAAGCGTGGTGACTATGGCAATACCCTCCCTCGGGAGGAGGCCCATGTTCAGCAGTGGATGTTATACGGGTTGCTGATGAACTGTATTTTTCGTGTGGCTGTGTGGCTTCCGGGTTATAATAGACGACCCCATGCTTTCCCATTGGTGTCGTAAAAGACTATTAAGGGACATACAGACTAAGGAAGGTACTCTCCATCTAACGATCACACAGCGTAGTGATTCTGTAAATTTTCTTCAACCCTGATGCATCGTAAATTCCTTCTAACCTGGTTTATTAAGGTCTGTTAAGAGGAGGCCCATGTTCAGCAGTAGACGTAAAGGGGCTGGTAAATTGAAGAATCGCTTACCCTTTAGTTTAATCTTGTTTGTCATGGTATTTTTCATTTGTCGTTTTTAGCTATTTATCGAATAGAAAAAGCGATAGTTTAGCGTCATATTGGATAGCCCAAAAACGATTCGGCCAGCAGACTTTTGTAAGTCAGATGATAACTCACGGGACGCTAAGGAAAATCTTAAAACGTATGCACTATCCTGAGGGATTGCCATAATCATCTTGGCAGGCGGATTGGCGATGACGGTAACTAACCTTGATCTAATAGATGCTACTGCCCATCCCTTAGTCGCCTATTACGACTCCCATGGGAAGACATGGGGACGGGAAATCACACGTAGATTCTGTCCGATTGAAAATATTTAAGTAGCTACTTGTCCATCAGATTCGATTTATCCCTTCGTGGTTGTCGATCTTTTGACATTAATATTAACTCCTAGACATACACAACGTAGGCAACGTTGTCAATGCACCTTTTACTCAAAGAAATCTAAAAAAATCATATTTTATGAAAGAAACTATTTTAAAACAATCTCATCAACAGCCCGTTTACGTCCACTGCTGAACATGGGCCTCCTCTTAACAGACCTTGGCAAGCCAGGATCGTTGAGGGATATTGCCATAATCACCAAGCTTGGCAGAAACCTTGAGCTAATAGATGCTGCTTTTTACGACACCCATGAGTGGCCACGGGGTGGTCTATTCTAAGCCGGAAACCACACGGCATGATGATTCAAACAATCTGTCTGTAACTAAAGCGTAAAGCTGCCGTAGCCCAATGGCTAGGGCGTCGGACTTGTGATCTTGAGGTCGCCGATTCGAACCCCACCCATTGCACTACCGACGTGAACCCACTCGTTACACAAGCATTTAAGCTTAGCACGAGGGGTTAACAAGAATACTAGTAGACTGAATAACTCTGCTAGTAATCTTTTTTAAAGATGAAAAAAAATAACTGCAACTTAAGTAAGACGTGATTTTTTTTCATTGAAGATAATTGATAAATTGTTTGCGATCTTATCGAGAGAAAACGAATAGCAAATCAAGAGCTCAGAAGTAAACGTCGTATGTGCCATTATACGTCAGAAACATTCGTCGTATGTGCCTTTAACGTGACCTGGCACTTACGGCCAAATGCTTCTGAAGTATAAGTAGTGGTAATAGTACATACGTTCTTATGCTTCTGAGTTTAGAAATAATTCGAACATATAATTATAATAGAATACGAATAACTTCGTTTTCGAATCTTAACGAATCCTACTAATATTATAAACGCGAAAGGTTGTAAGGATGTATGGATGTATGTTTGTTACTCTTTCACGTTAAAACTAATGAACAGATTTGGCTGAAAGTTTTCACCTGGAAAGTTTATAAGCTGGATTATTACATCAAGCTCCGGCACACTGGAAAAGAGTAACGGGGCACAGGCCGGACAGCTAATATACTATACTAATATTATAAACCTGCAGAGTTTGTTTGTTTGAACGCACTAATCTCAGGAACTACTGGTCTGATTTCAAAAAATCTTTCAGCGTAGGATAGTCCATTTATCGAGGAAGGTTATAAGCTATATTTTATTACGAAGTTCCCACGGGCACGGGAGCTAAGCGGGTGAAACCGCGGAAAGCTAGTCTTATATATTCGTAATTGCATCAAAGAAACAGGTTTATGATCATCTCAAATTCTTCATATTTATTCAACTGCATTTGTTGCTGAGTAGCTACAGTAGTTACTATTGAGAACAACAGTTCATGGTTCGATTACCACCCGGGTCAACTATTTGAGAATTGAAGAAAGTTCTATATAATTCTCGAACACAAAGTACTATGCTATATGGCTGTGAATTGTGTGTTTGTAAAACTTCCGCGACACATGGATTTATTTCCCTAGAGCGGGAGCTACCTTTCAATAAAAAAGGCAGCCGCGATTCTCTTCGTAGTCTGTTTTAATAAATAAATATACCTACTGTGCCTTCTCAATAAACATACCATAATTTCTCACTGGGCACGGTAATTTTAAAAGTAAACTTTTCTCATTTAATTTAAT
The DNA here is from genome assembly GCA_947037095.2 of Nycteola revayana. Lineage (NCBI taxonomy): Eukaryota > Metazoa > Arthropoda > Insecta > Lepidoptera > Nolidae > Nycteola > Nycteola revayana. The sequence continues at coordinate 18,287,497 of OX344857.2, read as the reverse complement.
TCCATCCCCGACATGCCAATGTTCAACCTCAGACTGTACATATGAACAGTCTGCTCATCATATTCTGTGGGAGTGTGATCTCTGGCAAGGCGAACGCAATACTATGTTAGACAACTTAGAATCCGCATCAGGTGTGGTTTATTATGCTGATCTTGTGGCAACTAGGAGAAACTTCCGTGCGTTTAAACGGTTCTGTCATACTTACTACTGGACTCAAACATAACAGCTCACATAAAAATAGGACATTTTACTAAAAAAATGACATTGTCCGTGGTGCTTTGCAATTGGCTTATCCAATTGTAAGTGTCTTTTCCTGAGGTTTAATATCTCATTCGTTCATTTATGTCTCCCGATTGCGCTGGAGGGAAGTGGAATTTTACTTTCCAACTCCTCCTATAAACTTTATGATTAAATTCGATGCGGGATCCAAGACATTTAGGTGCCCCGGGACCAGCCTAAGCCTAACAGCTTAGAGCCTCTTTCGTGTGTGCCGCTGTTGATCCTGGCTTACAGGAGTTACAGTGGCGGGAGTGTGGGAGGGATTAGTCCCAAAAAAAAAAAAACATACCATAATATAGTTTACGCCCGTAAAAATATAAATAAATTCATCAAGAAGAATGTCGTACTTAATTTTAATACTAGGAACAAAGATAAGCTCATTACACATTTTTGCAAAGTATATAAGACAAGTAAATCGTTTCTTAGAAATTGGATAAGATTCTATAATAAACATCCTTTAAATGTGACAGTTTTGCCGGACCATAAATTCAAAAAATGTGTTAAAATACTTCCTTATGAATCGGGGTTATTACAATATCAAAGAATACATGGATGATGGAGATGTTTGGCGGATTAATTCAACGGTTAAATTGCGGCAGACTGGCACCCTTTAGCTATCACAACGAATTTGCTTTTATTTTTCGGACGGACATTAATTGTAGTTAGCCCCAAGGCTTTTGCTACTTCACCGGGCATAAAGGCGAGCAGAGCTCCAGCCTAGATAAATGGTTTAAACTCTACAAACTAAGCAACCTGCACAAGAGGGCGTCCCCTGTGGGACTTGGACCTCGGCTCAGGGTGGTCGCTGACGGGGAGATTGAGGGATTATAGCTTTTAGTTTAGGGGAGTTTTGTGCAACTGTCGCTTTACTTTACAGTTCGCGGGCCTCTCGGACTTCGGATCTACGAAGGCATCGGAAAACGAATTTGCAATTATATTAAAGGTCTATGCTATGTACTTTATAAAATTTCTTACTCCTCTATACTAATATTATAAAGAGGAAAGATTTGTTTGTATGTTTGTATTGAATAGGCTCCGAAACTTCTGAACCGATTTGAAAAATTCTTTCATCGTTGGAAAGCTACACTATCCCCGAATGACATAGGCTATATTTAATTATGAAGTTTCCACAAGAACGGGCGTGACGCGGGTGAAACCGCGGGCGGGAAGCTATATGTAAGACAATTAAATAGACTGCAGGTATGTTTCAATAGTTAAAAAAATTTAAGTCTAGAGCGCTCCCTATAGTCAAAGTCGAAGTCAAAATTTCTTTATTCATATAGACACAATTAAAAAAAATTAATCATGTTCTACTTCTTTTACAATATTGTTTCGCAGCAGTGTCATTCCAGAGCAAGTACTCAATACTTACTTGAATGTATCATTGTTTCCGTCACAATTTCCTGTTGCAAGTACCTACATATCGATGTATGGGGATCACTGACCTAGATACTAAAAATCTTAAAAAAAAAAGAGTTGGGCAAGTATATATTTATATTCCTATTATTGCGTGTAAACAAATAAAAAAACCAATAGGTATTAAATCACTTTAGGAACTTATTTTAATTAATAAAAGGATTTTTCATGAACAATTATTATGTTATGTTATAGGTGCCTACTATTTCAAATGAAGCTTAAGTTTAGTATTGTTTGGAAATGTTACACTGAAGAAGTACTTATTGTATGTTTCGTATAGTTACTAAAACTACTTACTAATATTATAAGCGCGAAAGTTTGCATGCAAGGATAGATCGACGTTAGTTACTTATTCACACAAAAATAATTAAACTATTGCGAGTCGGAGTCGCGCACGAAGAGTTCCGTACCATTTTGAAAATGGTACAGAGCCTTCGTGCGCGAGTCTGACTTGATCAGCTGTGGCCGGAATGCTTTGAAGACTGATACTGAAAGGTGTGTGGTCTGTTTCTGATGCAACTCTGCTCCGGAGGGTCGTAGCATAATGTCGATGTTTGAAATAAATCTTAGTCCGGCGTGTGGATCAACCTCACGACTTTCGAGATTTAAAGCGAGTCTGTTACCGACGCGCCACGAAGACTGCCCCATTCGTTATGTTAAGAATACAGAAAAGTAAGTAAGGATACATATATCTCCAATTGCGATCGGATTGCTATATGCCAGCGATTCGTAATAAAAACACATTCAAATTAACACAAACATGAATTTAATACACAACTATTATTACTTCTATATATTCCAATAACAGCATTATACCATAAATAATTCATCTGAAACCTAAATAAATTACGCGTTAACGACAAGAGATTATGCAACAAAAGCATAAAATTGGCATTAATAAGACAATTCAGCTCTCAAACCACGAAATAGCAATAAACTTAATCACATTTCAGAATGAAATGCTAATACTGAGCCGTATAAATACTCCGAGCTTAAGATTTGGCCATAACAATATAAATCTTCAAGGAAAGGGAGGGGGTCCACGAAATTCACGGCTAATAGGATTGTTCCTAAATGTTGTATCCAATCGAGGTTGAGTATGATTTGGGGTAGGACAGGATAAGTCCTGACTCTAGTTTTCTTTAAATACCTATATGAATTGAAATATAAAGTTTAAGAGTTGGTTTGTTTGTTTGAACGCGCTAATCTCAGGAACTACTGGTCTGAATTGAAAAATTATTTCAGTGTTAGATAGCTCATTTATCGAGGAAGGCTATAGGCTATGTTTTATTATGATGTTTTCACGGGCATGGGAGTAAAGCGGGCGAAACCGCGCGCGGAAGCTAGTTAAAATATAAAGCTGAAGAGTTTGTTTATTTATTTGTTTGAACGTGTTAATCTCTGGAACTAATTGTCCGATTTGATAAAAATATTCAGTGTTAGATTGTCGATTTATCGAGAAATGCTATAGATTATCTTTTATTATGAAGTTTCTACGGGAACGCTCTGAGCTTAGATAATACCAGCGACTTATGCTCCATTACCAAAGCACGTAGGGTAGTCTCTCAACCATCCAGACCCGGAAAGGTTTCGACACAACGATTTCGTGTCCGGCGTGGGGATCAAACCCAAGACCTCCAAGATTTAAAGCCAGCCAAATACCGATACGTTGTCCTATGTTTATTAGTGACTTTCTTGAACCCATCACAAGAAACTTGGACTTATTGGGGTTGAGTACAAGACAGTTTCTCTTATTCCATTCTGATACCCGTCTCAGATCTTACCACCCATAGATCTTACCACCCGATTATAATTGGAGCCGGGGACCCGTCTGGCTGATAATGACTATTTAGGCATGAAAATATTTTCAAAAAGCCTTCAGATGCTCTCCATCTGATTTTCATCATTCTGTAATTTTCTTGATATAAGATGATCTAAAGAGATATCCATAGTTATGAACCCAGTAAACGTTATATAAGAGATGAAATAAAAACCCACAAACGACGTCATTTGTCACTGTCAAGTGGAGCTCCTTAATAAGGTTAGTAGCCATTTAATATGTATTGTGTATTAAGGTATAACGTTGACACATGTGTTAGAAGATATAGATTATTAGCTTTCCCGCGCGATTTCACCCGCTTAGTTCCGATCACGTGGAAACCCTGAGTCGAAATATAGCCTTTGAAAGCCACAAAATTAAATAATGTAACTTTTTTCAATCGTGGACAGTTATTTTAAACAACTGACAGTTTTTTTTTGTAAAAGTTACTAGCAGTTTTTGCAGTCTACTAGTATTCTTTTTAACCCCTTGTGCTAAGCTTAAATGCTTGTGGTACTAGTGGGTTCACGTCGGTAGTGCTATGGGTGGGGATCGAACCGGCGACCACATGATCGCAAGTCCGACGTCCTATCCATTGGGCTACGGCCGCTTCAAGTTTTATCAACTTCATTAGAAAAAATAAGATGGTTGTTAAGTTTTATTCAATTTCTAATGTTCCGCTCGTCTTTATTTTTTTATTTTATTTAATATGAATAATAATGAACAACAATAAACACAACTAAAATTTTTTTATTGAAATCGGTTGGTGATCGCCGTATTAAATGTACCAATATTTGTTACTTATAAAAAGTGACTAGGATTGTATAGTTTTGTTTTTTGTTGAAGTTGCAAGACCAATATTTCCATCCTTCGCCTTTGCAAAGACACAACGTGGTTTCTAAGGACTTTCCGATTCCCTTGTACTAAGAACTACATATCGCCTCTTCGCTTCAATAACGTGATAAGTCCGAAAATTACACTTTTCAAGATATCACATTATTGAAGCTAAGAGGCGAATTATAAAGGAGAGTGACAATGGAAAAGAACTCCTCTGAAAATCATTATCCTTCAATCCCCCCGCCAACAACCTGGCCCTGAGCCAAGATCCAAGTCCAGGCACGGCTTCTTGCGCAGGTTGCTTAGTTTGTTGTCTTTTAACCATTTAACAAAGCTGGAGCTTTGCTCGCCTTCATATCCGGTGACATAGCAAAAGGCTAACTATATGATATGTCTGTCCAAACAAGGCACAGAGGGTAGTCCTTCAACTAACCTCAAAATATATTTTTAATATTACTTAAAGACAAAAAAGCGACGCATAAAAATAATGTCATAAGAAAATAATATTTCACCACTCTATCGCATCATTTCAAGCTTAATTTATTTAATCACACTGGTTAATCATACTTTTACCTTTTTATTTTAATCAGCTAAGTGGATTCGGCATTAACTTTGATATTCGTGTGCTTCAGTTGAAATATTTACTTTCAGAACACAAAAGAAGACCGAATTTGAAAAATGGCCGTTACATTATGTGGTCGATTTAAACCAAATTTGAAGTGCTAGAACCCTATTATTCAGCTTTTATTACTAAATATTATTTATCTTGGAGAAAATAGGTAATACTTAGGTTTGAAATACAATAATGAATTGGTGCGATGAGTGTAAGCATTTTAAAGTAGCCGTAATGTTTCTTTCTTCTTTGTTAGTAAGATTTTATTTTAGACAACATTATGGCTTCTCGTTTAAATAAAATTATATCTTTTTTTTAAATAACTTTATATTAACACGTTAATTTTGCTGAACATAAAATTAAATATGGTACCATCATAGAGAATATAATTATAAAAGTATATTGTGGCACTTGCTCCGAGTGCTGGTTCTTACTTTGCACAGAAGGCAAGCATTGCCATTCGACGGGGTAATGCTGCCAGCATTCTGGGAACCTTGCACAGTAGAATAGTTTTAGAATAGTAGTAGTATTTTTTAAGTTAGTTTTATTTTAAATAAGCTAGTTTTAGTTGTATATATTCATTAATTAATGTTCCATCTATAAATAAATAAAAATCGCTTCAATATTAAAAACTATAACTAAAATACCTGCTTAATATGCTTATTTATAACATGTTAAATGATTCATAGACTAAATTATTGTTTTGACTATTTGCAAGTGCCTGTAATAGGTTTACGTGTAATAGGTTTACGTAAATAAAATTAATTTTTATTTTATTTTAATTTATATGAATGCGTAAAAGTATAGACAGAGTATATATCAGAACACAACACATATGGGACAACATGGGTTGGTTTATTCTAAGCTGAAAAACTACACGGCTTATAGCTCTAGATGATGTTATATCGTGACAAACAGCTTTATTTTGGAATTTTCTCAAGCATTATCACCAACACTCACTGTGTTTCTGAAACTCAAAAGGCACGTACGTCGAAATGTCAAAAAGATGCATCGTCGTGTGTTTTTTGGCTTCTAATAGACTACCCCTTATCTTCCCATGGGAGTCATAAAAGCCGACTGAGGAACATATACCTGATGCATAGTCAGCAGCATCTAGCAGCTCAAAGATACTCCCATTATAACTAGATCACTAATGTGCCTGCCAAGCGTTATGACTATGGCAATATCCCTCAATGGCCCTGACTTGCCAAGGTCTGTTAAAAGGACCACCTTCAGCGGTTGTCATAAACAGCATGACAAAATACAAATACAAATTGTCTTTATTGTGGTATATAAGTAAGATAATAAATGTCATTTACAGAGTAGTCAGTTCCACTATGAACCACCTTATTGGTATACAATAAAAAAACTCGCGCACGAAGGGTTCCGTACCATTCTCAAATGCCTACCCGTTGTCGTTATTGATATTGAACAAAAAGGGGGAAAAAAACATGTTAGTTGTATGGGAACCCTTATTTAATATTCATTTTATTTAATTTTAGTATTTGTTGTTATTAATTATATCAGCAACAGAAATACGTAATTTGTGAAAATTTCAACTGTCTAGCTATCGCGGTTCTTAAGACACAGCCTCGTGACAGACAGACAGACAGTGGGACCTTAGTAATAGGGCCACGTTTTTAGCCTTCGGGTACGAAACCCTAAAAACCTAAGTAAAATATCCTGTAGAATTCTACGTACACTGAAATCCGTGGCTATTCTAAGTTAAAACACTTCTGTTGTTATACATGTATCTAAAGATTCTAAGCAAAAGTGCACTAAAATAAAAATCCTGTCTCCCGGACGTAAAAATCCAGGTAGTTCAGTTTACTAGAAGCCTCCAAGGCAAGTTGTTTTAGTGTACACCAGTTAACAAGATGTTAGAGATTTTAGTTCAATAAACTAGGTGGTTTAAAGTTACCGGACAAACTATCCGGGGGGAGTTCTTTCACGGTTTATCGTTTAAATAAGTAATGGGCGTCGTGATTTTTGTTGCAGGTTTAAAGGAGATTCAATGTTATTTAAAAGTTTTGAACTCTTTATGGAAAAGATTACCTTATACTATATTTCAAAATTGAGATTAAAAAATTTGAATTTTATTAATCTCAATTTTGAAATATGTAACTTTGGCGATATTTATCGAAGTAATGCGAATCATTACCGATAGATGGCACTAACGTCCTCCTTAGAGACGTGTTACAAAGAGATTAATAAATTTCGATGACGGGCTGTGGTTCCACCGTAGCCTAATTGGTTAAGGCATTGGGGGCTTTACCCATTGATGCAGGTTCGAATCCTGCCAGTGGTCGAATTTTATTAATCTTAATTTTAAGATTCAATGTTGTGTATTTCGACAGTTTTTTTTAATAGGTGCCCTCTTTATATACAAGGTTATTTTTAACACACTAATAACCGTTTAGAGGGTGAAAGTACTGATGATTGTAAACAACTTTTACTATGGTACCAACCCTGAAATCGCGAAAATAAAATCAGCTGTTCCATACATTTTGTCGAGGTAAGTAAAAATAAATGTACGGAACCGCTGTTTTTTTTTTGCAATTTCAGGGTTGGTCCCGTAGTAAAAGTCGTTCATAATCATGAGTACTTCTATTCCCCAAAAGGTTGTTGGTGTTTTAAAAATAACCCTGTATATTCTAAGTGAAAACTGAAACTACCTACTTAAATACGCATTTTTACGGTTACGATTTTCACTCTATGCAAGTAAAAAAAAAAGATAAACTAACTATGATTTAACACATCTATTTCATAGACATATCATGTTCTATTATTTTCCAGACGGTAAAAACAGTCCAGTAAAAGTATTGATTAATTCTAAAAAGAAAGTTTATAATAACTAAATGGGCTTATTTTTGTTCGTCTAGCCCGATTAATAGATATCTTAAGGTCTTAAAAATGTTCTAAGTTTGTTTTATTATCTCAGTTATAAAAGTGTTTTAAAAACGGCTGTTAAGAAAGGACAAAGTTTTATATTGTTATTTTAATGTCACTCTTAGCATTTAAGTGTTCATTTGTGTCATATTAAATTATAATATTTTTAAATGTAGCAGGTGTGAGATTTATGAAAGAAATTTGTGATATTTACAATTATGTTTTAAATTTTTTAAATATTTATTTTGTATGAGATATAAATGTAAACTCTTTTAAGTATATGCTAAGTTACAAAGTTTTCATTAGCAATACCTACTTGAAAGAATGGATAAAGTATGTAAAGGTGCTAAAATGTTTACTAAAAATAATTATCATCCAAAAATTACGAGAACATAATTATGGCCTTTGTGGGGCCTTACATCGCTCAAATCCCAAAACCACCGCATGTTTAAAGTAGTTTGTAGATGAATCCTTTTGTGCGATTTCCATATAAATAATATATGTTATAGTTAAGGTCATCACAAATAGATTGTATTATTTAAAATTGTAATAAACTTTCCCAAATTTTGGAAAGAAATCGTAGTAAATAGGTCCTTTTACAACCTAAATTGTAAATTTTCATTGTAACGGCACAATAGTATGGTATGATTTTTTTACCAAAAAATATGCAATGACGTATTTAACAATTTGTATTGTTTATTTTTTCTTATTTCTCTTACAAGTTATGAATAATAAATAAAAACATGAAATATCACCAGTACCCCGCGAGAAGCACCCCCGCAAGGCCTGTGACGCGTACTCGGGACACGACACATTCAGTGTCTGTATGACGGCCAAGGTCATTGATAGCTATAGTCGCCTTAAAGTTCTCAAATAGAGACCACGAATTGGCAAACGTAGCGTAGGACGCCTACCAACTAGACGGACGGATGACCAGGTAAAGGCGGCGGGATCACGGTCTATGCAGGCCGCTTCTAACCGTAGTAGCTGGATATTATTTAATTATTTATTTAAACTATGAGATATATCTATGAGTGGACGTCCTTCGGCTGAAATGGTGCTGACGATGATTTCGTCCAAATCAAATGTATAAAACCAGCCAGTGGTATCAAAAAGAGAGCATGTTTTTGTTACACTATTCAATGGCTTAAAAACTACAAACTAAGCAACCAGCACAGCGCACGAAAACGCCCCTCGTTGGTTTTTTTTTTCATTTTGTTGTAATAGGAAATCAGTAAGAGTAAGTCTACGTACTACGAATGAATATAATATTCATACATTTAATTTTAATAGGTGATACCCAAAGACTTTTTTTTACTTGGTGAAATGCATTTACGCATTCCCACCGCCGCTGCAGCGTATTCGCGTGCTGGCGGTGGGATTTGTGGGACTCGCCCTCTCCATAGCGTGGTATGCTAAACTCATACCATAAGGAGAGGACCCTACACCACTAAAACCCCCCGGACACGTCATCGATCCGCCGTTGACGGGGGCCGGGAACGCATAAGCAATCCGGCCCCCCGACGGCAACCGCAGCCAATATGTGATACCTAAAGCCTAATTTATCCACCCATAACTCATAATAATATTATTCATTTACAAAACTTTAAATACGTCATTTACATTTTTGTTAAATATCTTTTTAAATTATTCTAAAAACTTATTCTTGAACAAAACTTGGAATTTTCTATTTAAACACATTTTAAGTTAAATCAGAGCAACGCCTTAAAAAGCTCTGTAATGAATTTTTCATAGTTATCTAATCCCAAATCGCATGGTCCCCCTACAGGCCGTCATCCCCGCCCTCACTAACCAATTGGAAATATATTCTCTTAATGTCGCTAGAGATCTACAAAGCGATAGCTCTAATGGACGCCTAGGGGACCCCCATGAAATGCTCCGGGGAATCATTTCTTTAGTGAAACTTTTATTTTCATTGGTTTCCAATGTCTTTGTGAAGTGTGAAGTGGGAACGAATGATCGTAATAGTAATGTGCAGTGGCGTTGAAAAGTTGAGTAGCAGTCTCACAAAACTATAGCGTCAACAAGAAGACCTACGTCATCATCATCATCAGACCTTATAACGTCCATTGCTGACATGGGCCTTACAAGGGACTTACGGACAAAGGTGTTAGTGACCGCAGTATTATGATTCAACACACAAGAGTACGCTGCTGCCCGTTCCCTGGTACGCGATTGATATAGGTGATGTTATCACAATCGGAAATCTTAACGTGCTTTTCAAGGCACGGAGGGTAGTCCTTCAGCCAATCAGAACCGGAAAGAAATCTTAGAATCTACACAAAGATTGTCTTGTCCGGTGTGGGGATCGAACCCACGACCTCCGAGATTTAAAGTGAGCCGAATACCGCTACGCCACGGAGGTTGTCCTACGTCAGGGGTGGCTAATAAGACAAACACTAACTTTATTTCTCATATTTAATTTTATAGACTAAATATAACTTTTTTTTATAGAGATTGATCGACTAATATCGTTCACATAATAGTTGCCGAGATCGATCGTTTGGCCACCCCTAGCCTACGTCTTATTAATTAGGCACAAAGGCAAGCTCATTAGATGAATGAAACGGGTAATAATGGTGTTCCAAAGTTTATATGGAGAAATCGAAATTTACGCAGACGAAGTCAGAGTATACAGCTAATTAGCGTTACGTGCAGCCGTAATAATTATCTTTTTGAATTGCTCACTTATTTAACATCCATAACACAATAACGTTTGAGTATTCGATTTTTTAATATATTTTCGAATATATTATTCTCCTATCAAATAAAAAACCAAGAAGTCATTTGTAAGTAATATGACAAAAAAAGAACTATTCTACGAATAAACATAACCTAAACATATTTTTTTATTTAGTATGTAATATCCAACGCCTCATTTATCCATCCATAATATCCCTAAAATAGTCCCCACAAAAGTCTATGACACCATTTCCAGAATTTATGGTTGCGAAAATTGAATATGGAAAGGCCGAAATCATAAATTAAGGTGCAAATCTGGCGATGCATTACGGGTAGAGGTAAGCCAATGTCCGGTGAGCTGAGATGGTATATATTGAACATTTTAGACCTGTTAGGTTACGTACGTTGTTTATAATATGAAGCAGAGAAGATATTACCCTGGCAATGAATTTACCTAAATTGTGAATAAAGTAAATATCAAAGTGGGTATTATCGATAGTTGGGGGGATATCAAAGTGGGTACTTCTTTCTTTCTCCCAACAGCCCGTTTAGGTCCACTGTTGAACATGGGTCTCCCCTTAACAGTTTTTTTTTTGTTGTTGTCCTGGGTAAATGCTTTTACGCAATCCCACCGCCGCTGCAGCGTATTCGCGCGCTGGCGGTGGGATATGTGGGACTCGCCCTCTCAATAGCGTGGTATGCTAAACTCATACCACGGCGAGAGGACCCTACACCACTAAAACCTCCCGGACACTCCTTCGATCCGCCGTTGGCGTGAGCCGGGTGCGCATGAGCAATCCGGCCCCCCGACGGCCCCTTAAAAGACCCTGGCGAGCCATGGTCGTGGAGGGATATCATCACGCTTGGTATACGGATTGGTGATCGAAGTAAGATGGTAGCTAACCTCCGGCTGATAGATGCTGCTTCTCATCCATTTACTGTAGGTATATCCCTTTCACAGCCGAAGGAAAATATGGGGTTGTCTATTCTAAGCCGGAAACCACACGACTAATCTGGTTGGCGGCTACAGCGAAAAATTTTATGTATAAAGAGTAGCTAGTAAATAATCAGTTTAGGTTTTATTTTAATTAAAACAGGCATCGTGTTAATTCAGCTAAGCAGCGCTTAGCGGAGAATAACTGCCAAGCGTGGTGATTATGGCAAAGACTGAAAAAGATGACTGATGGTAGTGTGTAGAATATGGACTAATATTGTTGTTAATATATTTAGTCGTTGTCCAGTTATGTGAAGTATCAAAAGTTAGACACCTGACCGAATAATTAGGTAGGAATATCGTAATGTCCTTATGTACTGCACATATTAAATTCCTATAATGAATCCGCAGATAATCTTAATAGTGGTTATGCCTCTTTGGTGTCGAAATATTGGAGGCTTGGGGTCCGGGGGCCAAATTAATTTATAAACCTTGCAGCGGCCCTATTTGGTGCGGCACGTTCCCCGAGTGCTGGTTTTTACTTTACACAGCATTGCCATTCAACGGGGTAATGCTGCCAGCATTCTGGGAACCTTGCCAAGTTAAGTATAAGTTAGTTTTATTTTAAATTAGCTATTTTTAGTTGTATATATGTATTTTATTCATTAATGTAAAATATTTTTAAATTAAACTTTTCTTTATTTTTCAAATCTTCTTCCGCAGGTATACTAAAAGAGCTTGGTTCAATTGTTCTTGGTTTGGGTAAAAAAAAGGTTACTATTTAGTCAAAACACCACGGTATTATTCATACTTGTATTTACAGTTCATGCTCTTTAAGACGCGTTCTACACCTTTCATAATATATGAAACTCTAAGTATAGAACCGTCAACTAGTCTAACAGCCAGCGCTCAGTCATATCTCGATACATCTATGTCAGAAATTCTCAAATCAAATTACGATGTTATAGAGCAGATTGGCAATGCGACTGACAAGCGAAGACAGGGGGATATCAATAACTCTGATTACGAATTCCTACTGCTAACTGCTAACTTGGGGAGCATGGCTAGATTATTAGCCGAGTTAGTTGACACTGGGGGTTTAGTTATTGAAGTAATGTATTTATCGGGATATCTAGTAGTTGTATTAAACTGCCGAATTTATCAGGGTGTAATAAATAAAACAACCTTTTATCGGGTTCCCTTGTAGTCTGGGGTTAAGAATAAGACTACGGTATCTCCTGCCTGTCGTAAGAGGCGACTAAAAGGAGGCTTTTCTTGTGGTAGAGCCACGCTGTTCGCAGCATGAATGGGCCGGCTCGACCGGGAAATACCACATCTCTCGCAGGAGATCGTCGTTTCAGTAGTAGCGTTTAGCTACTGCTATTCGTACGGTGAGCGAGATGTCCGGTGGCCCAACACCCCCCCCCCTCCCCTTATCTAACCATGGCAGCGGAATTAAAAGATCTTGTACCCCAGGAGGGTACCAGTTCGCTCCGTGCTGGAGAATCCCTCCCTGAGCACCCTCGCTCAGGCTGCCCTGCGTATTCTGGGGAGGGCAAAATCCCGCTCGCAATTTCTGCTCGAGGCAAGAGCAACAAAACCGTGGCGCCGTCCCCTGAACTTCATGTACACTTCTGCAACATCAGGGGATTACACTCCAACCTTAACTCTGTCCACCACCATCTTGAGACTGAGAAGCCAGCCTTGTTCTTTTTAACGGAAACTCAGATCTCGTCTCCTGCTGATACGTCATACCTAAATTATCCAGGCTATAAAATTGAGCACAGGTTTGTGTCTCGAGCTGGAGTATGCGTATACGTGAGAGACGATATCTGTATCCGCCGCCTAAGCAATCTTGAAGGTAGGGACCTCTCCATCATCTGGCTGCGCGTAGATTGCGATGACCACCCGCGCATATACGCTTGCCTTTATAGGTCCCACAGTGGTGACGCAGAAACAGACCGACTCCTCGAGCACGTCGAAATGGCCATTGATTCCGTGCTAGAACAGATCCCGTCCGCCGCGATTGTGGTACTCGGTGACTTCAATGCCCATCACATTGAATGGCTTGGGTCACAGAAAACGGACCATGCGGGTAAATCTGTTCATGCCCTTGCCATGGCTTATGGTTTGACACAGATGGTTTCTTCATTTACACGAGTTCCAGATGTGGAAAACCATACGCCTTCACTGTTGGATCTTCTGCTGACCTCTCATCCGGAAGGGCTTCAGGTAACCGTCGATGCTCAGCTAGGCACGTCGGACCACTGCTTGATTCGGAGTGTGGTGCCACTCATGCGTCGACCGCGGTCTCGCATTGCGGGCTGCCGCCGTGTTTGGCACTTCAGGTCAGCGGACTGGGATGGGATGCGGACCTTCTTTTCATCCTACCCATGGAAACAAATTTGCTTCTCGCTAGAGGATCCCAGTGCAACTGCCGACTCCGTCGCTGATGTGGTGCTGCAGGGCATGGAACTCTTTATTCCTAGCTCTTCAGTGCCCGTTGGTGGCGGGTCCCAGCCCTGGTTTGTTTCTTCTTGCAAACTGGCATCTAGCCAAAAGCAAGAAAAATTTCAAGCCTGGGTCGATGCGGTAGCAACTGGGAATCCGAAAGCTGACCAGATAAAAAAGGAGTATAATTTTTCTTCCAGATCCCTCAAAAGAGTCCTAGCCATGGCAAAGGCAAAGCACATCGGCAGAATTGGCGAGAGATTGGCTCGTCTTCCTTCAGGCACACGTGCTTTTTGGTCTCTCGCTAAGGCTGTCGAAGGGAATTTCTGTCGGCCATCTTTTCCACCTCTGCGCAGGGAAGGTGATACGTTGGCTCACGATGCAAAAGAGAAAGCCGATCTTCTGGGCTCTCTTTTTGCATCCAATTCCACTTTGGATGACGGGGAGAAACCACCGCCAACCATTCCACGGTGTGACAGTACTCTAGTAGACATTCGGTTTACTCAAAAATCCGTCCGAAAAGTACTTTTCTCTCTGAACATCCACAAGTCCAGTGGGCCAGATGCTATCCCTCCTATTGTGCTGAAAACATGTGCTCCAGAGTTGGCTCCTGTGTTAACGCGCCTTTTCCGACTTTCCTACAATACAGGGGTAGTCCCGCAAGCGTGGAAAGCGGCTTTAGTGCACCCCATCCCTAAAAAAGGCGATCGCTCTGATCCGGGTAACTACCGGCCAATTGCCATCACCTCCTTGTTCTCAAAAATAATGGAAACCATTATTAATCGCCAACTTCTACGGTATCTAGAGGAACACCAGCTAATTAGTGACCGCCAATATGGATTCCGTCAGGGTCGGTCAGCTGGTGATCTTCTAGCCTACCTGACCCATCGTTGGGCGTTGGCGATTGAGAGCAAGGGGGAGGCCATGGCTGTGAGTCTGGACATTGCGAAAGCCTTCGATCGGGTGTGGCACAAGGCGCTTCTTTCCAAGCTTCCTTCTTACGGGCTGCCCGAGAAACTTTGCAGATGGATTGCCAGCTTCCTCATGGAGCGCAGCATCAAGGTCGTTGTCGACGGTTCATGCTCCGACTCTATGCCCGTGAATGCTGGCGTCCCACAAGGCTGTGTGCTTTCGCCAACCCTGTTTCTTCTGCACATCAATGACATGTTACAATCAGATAACATTCATTGCTATGCAGATGACAGTACGGTAGATGCCTCCTACTTTGGCCACTCCAACATTTCTCGGGCACACGTCCTTGAGGGTCGGAACAAACTTGTGTCTGAAATTGAGACTACCCTAGACCAAGTCTCAAATTGGGGCCATCGTAACTTGGTCAAGTTCAATCCCCAAAAGACACAGGTTTGCGCGTTTACTGCGAAAAAGGCTCCCATTGTCATACCTCCTCAGTTTCAAAGCACTCCCCTTAATATCAGCCAGAGTATTGGGATTCTCGGCGTCGACGTCGAGAGTGACGTCAAATTTCGCGGTCATCTGGAAGACAAGGCTAAATTAGCCTCCAAAAAGCTGGGTGTCCTCGGCAAAGCCAGGCAGTATTTCACGTCGGCGCATCGCCTTCAATTGTATAAAGCGCAAATACGGCCGCATATGGAATACTGCTGCCATCTCTGGTCCGGGGCACCACAATATCAGCTTCTTCCTTTTGATCGCGTTCAACGTCGCGCAGCTCGAATCATCGCCGGCGACGAGGTTCCCACTAATCGGCTTGATCCTCTTACCTTGCGGAGAGACGTAGCGTCTCTTTGTATTCTCTACCGCATTTATCACGGGGAGTGCTCTGAGGAATTGTTCGAACTCATACCTGCCGCTGCTTTCCGCCTTAGATCCACTCGCCAGAACTTCCACCAACATCACCTGGATGAATGGTTGTCCTCCACCGTGCGTTTCTCGAGAAACTTTTTACCGCGCACGACCTCTCTGTGGAATCAATTAAAAGCGGAGGTATTTCCGATCCGGTATGACATGGCAACCTTCAAGAAGCGAGCCTATTCCTTTCTTAAAGGCCGGCAACGCACTTGCGACTCCTCCGGTGTTGCGAGTGTACATGGGCGGCGGTGATCACTTACCATCAGGTGACCCACTTGCTCGTTTGCCTCCCTCTTCTATAAAAAAAAAAAAAAAAAAAAAAAAAAAAACTGTCTTTGTGGCTGGTATATTAAAATTTAAAAATGGTCGCCACCTTATTGTAAATTGTGACAAAACGAGAATTCAATTTAACGCCATCTATTGGTAGAGAAGTGAACTATTTAACAATTACGTGTTTTGATCCAATTACGATATTCTGTTTTTATGTGGTGGATCACGCCGGACAATAAATCTTTGTATAAATTCTAAAACTTCGTCCCGGGTCTGGTTGGTTGAAGAAATATAAATAATTGTATTGCTTGTAACTAGTAAATGTCCTTGGAAAAATTGTTCAAAAACTTGAAACTTATGGACGTCATTTTCTTTAAAATAAGGAGGTTTTGTCAAACAATCTTACAGGTTTGATCGATGGTAAGTAGTTACCGTAGTCTAAGAAGCTTTCAAACTTCAGGAGTCAGTTGGGCTTTATAGAAACTTCACCCGTTCAATATTAAATACTAGCTTCCCGCACACGGTTTCGTTCGAGTAACTCCCGTTCCCGTAAGAAATTTAACAATAAAAATACCCTTAGTTACTCCTGGATTGTTTAGTTTAGTAATAGTGTAATCAGACCAGTAGTTCTTGAGATTAGCGCGCTTAAGCAAACAATCGAACAAACTCTTCAACTTTATATATTAGTATTGTTATACCATAGTCTGCTATCGTTTCTTTAGTCACCCCTTTGATGTAGATAGTGACAATGAACAACTGCAGTTTAGGAGTATTTATTTTAAATCTCGGGTCGGTCAATAGCTAGAAATGATAATCGGAAGAAATAGTATATTGTATTTATTAAACAGCCCGTTTACGTCCACTGCTGGAAATGGACATTCTCTTAACAGACCATGGGAATCCAGAGTTATCAAGGGATCTTGCCATAATCACCACGCTTGGCAGACGGATTGGTGATCGCAGTAAGATGTTAGCTAATCTTGAGCTGATAGATGCTGCTGTCCATCCATCAGCTGTATGTCCCTTAGTCTACTTTTACGACATCCATGGCAAAAAATGGGGTGATCTATTCTAAGCCGGAAACCACACGGCAGGTAATCTGTATTTATAAAATATAGCTTCCTGTGCGCGGTTTCACCCGCGTAACTCCCGTTCCCGTGGAAACTTCATAATTAAATATAGTCTATTTCACTCAAGGTGAATGTTGCTTTCCAATGGTGAAATAATTTTTGATATTGGCACAGCAGTTTTTGAGTTAATTCATAACAAATATGCACACACACAAAAATACAAATGTTGCTGACTTTAGTAGCACCACACACTCAATGGATTGCGCTGAAATTTGGCACGCAGATAAATATAATGACGTAGGCTACAAAGGGGGGCTGGATTGCTCATGCGTATCCGGCCCCCGCCGACGGCGGATCGAAGGAGGGGTGTAGGGCCTCTCCTCGTGGTATGAGTTTAGCAAACCACGCTATGGAGAGGGCCAGTCCCACATATCCCATCGCCAGCGCGCGAATACGCTGCAGCGGGGGTGGGAATGCGAAAATACATTAGCCCACGGAAAACAAAAAAAAATGCTTCAAAGGGAATTTACAAAATCGCCTCTTAAGTATATGTAACTGCCAAAATGTTTAAGATTAGTAAGCTATTCTATTTGTCTATACCCTAATTGGCTACAGTAACGGTTTTCTATTTAATGAATTATTTTAAGGACTCTTGTACGTTACAAGAGCATAATTTCGAAGCCCAAGTCTCATCCGACCAATCAGGCGAGCAGCTGTAAAGTTGAATTATTCGGATTAACTGTTCACAATCTTCATAAAAATCTCGAACAGCCGAAAGAAATCTTTTACGCGCCGATAAAAAATGATATCGTCAAAGTAAATGGTTGGACGGCGTTTTAGGAGCGTGACACACTGTCGTGTTTCTTTCAATTTTTTACGTCACAAAATCTAAACTGATAAACAGTTTATATATAGGGTGACTGGTAATTAGTGACCGATACCTAAACACATGATTGTGCTCATGATAACAAACAACAAACCTGAAATCGCGAAAATAAAATCAGCTGCTCCCTACCATGTTGACGAGTTATGTGAACATGAATGTATGGAACAGCTGATTTTTTTTTCGCGATTTCAGGATTGGTGCCATAGTAAAAGTTGTTTGTTATCATGAGCACTATCATGTGTTTAGATATCGGTCACTAATTACCAGTCAACCTATATATTATAAGATACACGTTCAACGTTATATAAAACATATCTATCATCATCAGAATCTTGTTATGTTGAATCATTAGATTGCCTTCTCTTAAACATAATTCTTTATCAATTTCTCATTTTATTAATTAGGCTCAGTTTTTTTTTCTGATAGAATAATAATTATGTAGCTTGCCATGAGGCTTTTGTATTTTTCCTTGCATAAAAGCAAGTAGTGCTCAAGCCTTGTTAAATGGTTTAGAAATGATTAACTAAGCAAAGGGCGGTCAGTGAATCAATTATTTTTTTTACGGAATATCAATTAATAATAACTAGCGGCCCGCCCCGGCTTCGCACGGGTGGACTTTTATACCCTACCCCTGCCCTACGCTACCCCTGCCCTACCCTACCCCTACCCTAACCCTACCCCTACCCTACCCCTACCCTACCCCTACCCCTACCCTACCCTACCCCTACCCCTACCCTTACCCTACCCCTACCCTACACCTACCCTACCCTACCCCTACCCTACCCCTACCCTACCCCTACCATACCCCTACCCTACCCCTACCCTACACCTACCCCTACCCTACACTACCCTACCCTACCCTACCCTACCCCTTCCCAAAAGTTCTCGAGTTATAAGTGTTGTAACAAACACGACTTTCTTTTATATATATAGATTTAATTAAAAATACTTGCGGCCACACTTTGGCCACATTCCCCTTATCATAAATGTGCGTAGAAATTTGTTTTTTAGCAAATACTCGATGAGCGCACTAATTCTGCAGCCGGATCTCGTACTATTTGACATGATACTAATTTACAACAAAAATATTAGGTACATACATTACATTTATTCAAAATCAATCCCCTCAAATATTTCATGTTAATACTGAGCGTTAATAATTAATATCAAATACTAGTAATACTTCAAAAGCCATAAAGCTTATCTATCAAAAGCAGATAATTCAATTTGACACAGAATTATTTATGTAATTTGTGAAAATAGATAATGTTATAATAATTTAGTTTGTCAGGCTTTATGTTGCATGTTCACATTTCTAGGGTTCCGTACCCGAAGGGTAAAAACGGGACCCTATTAATAAGATTTCGCTGTCTGCCTGTCGGGTCTCCCTTGTTTTACCGAAAAGAAATTGCCAAATTATCACTTCCCAAACAAATTTTCGCATAACTTCATTTGCCAAATTATTACTTACCAAACAATCTCTTTACAAATAATTGTTACGAAAACCTATGTTTGGCAAGTGAACGTTTGAACAATAACTTGTTCACCAACTAGTACTTTTACCATTTTTTATCTAGTCAAATATTTCAGTTGGTATAACATATTTTACGCAAAATTAAATAAGCCCAATATTTGGTGTCGTCAGTTTTAAACTTACCATTTCTGTTTAGTCGATTGCGTAGCCAATGACAAAAATTTTGCATCTATATGTTAGTTGCACAGATTATACAAATTAAATTACAATGTGTAAATAAGTGGGTAGTAGGTAAATCATAAATGTCGCGCGATGTGGGTAAGTCATGCAAAACACTATCACTGTGTTTTGTAGCGGAAGTTTATTGAGATTGTTACGATATATTATTTTGTAGATAATTGTTGTTAAAAGTATAACGTAAATAAAGTTTACGATGAGTGAATGTAGTGATGAGTGTGAAATTTTTAAATCTACACGAGGTTGTGTAAAGTTGTTTCGAAACGGATTTACATATGAAAATAATAACAAAGTGAATGATACCTATTATTGGTACTGTGAGTACAGGAAAAATAAATTGTTTAAATGTACTGCATCCCAACAAACTACACTAAAAGATGGGATTCATAAGGTATTAAAGAGCAATGAAATTCACAATCATGAACCAAATCCTGGGAGAAAAATAACCAGTGACCTTATAGAAAAGATCAAAAGTGAGGTTTCATCTGGAACAAAAATATGCAAAATAATACAAAATAACAAAGCAAATGCTCCTTTGGACGTTGTAGATAACTTGCCTTCAACTTCGGCTCTAAAGCAGAGGATGTATCGACTACGAAAAAAACAAGAAGTAACAATAGAACCAACTGATGTACATTTCCAGCTAAATTTATCACAAACATCTATCAAGGGTGTAAATTTCATAATAAAAGATAAAACTTATGATGAAAATAGAAGAATATTGGTAATGTCAACACTAAGTTTAATGACCACTTTAAGTCACAGTTCATACTGGATTTTAGACGGAACCTTTAAAGTGGCACCAAATATCTTTAAACAATTATACACTATACATGGCAATGTATTATCTGATAACAATAAAACATTTCCACTTTGTTTTTGTATGTGTACCAACAAGGATAAACGTACGTATGACTTAATGTTCGAATTAATAATGCAATACGGAAATGAAAATAATATTGACATGACGCCAAAAGTCTGTATATTAGATTTCGAAAAGGCAGCCATTTCAAGCATAAGATCTAACTTTGAAGACGTTTTATTACAAGGGTGCTTTTTCCACTTGGGACAAATTCTAAACAGGTAATAATAATGTTATTATAATTATATTATTTCTCTCGATAGCCTCCTAAAAATAATCTCTTTTTTCCATATTTTTTTCTATATAATCTAGTCGTTTCTGGCACTCGCCGGCCGCTGCCGCGGCACCGCTCGCTACGCTCGCTCGGCTCGTGCGTAGGTGGTCACAGTTTTAACCTAACCTAACCTAACCATTTTTTTTAAATTAATAACCTACTGTAACTAGTTCCATAAATAACCTATTGTCCATAAATTTGACTTGTTTCAGACAAATTCAAGCACATAAGCTTACAAAGAAATACGCAAATGACATCAAATTTAACAAACAAGTAAAATGTTTACTGGCTTTAAGTTATTTGCCAGAAAATGAAATCATTCTATATTTTAACAAGCTAATAGAAGGTATAGAAGATTCTGATTGGAAGCAAATCGCGAATTGGTTTGACGAAAATTATGTTAGCGGATCATGGAACACGCAACCGAAGTATCCACCAAGCTTTTGGAGTTGCCATGTTGTAAACGAAAGACAAATACCTAGAACTTCAAACTCAGCTGAGGCGTGGCATCGTAGAATAAACATTCTCATTGATAAACACCACCCTGGAGTGTATCGCTTAATTAAAGAATTAATAAATGAAGTTTCTTCAAATTTAGCTGACATTGAGATTATACTATCAGGTGAACCGCCACAAAAAAAGAAAAAAAAATATATGGATAAAGACGACAGAATTAATCGAGTTCTGCAACACAAGTCTGAATACTCCGAAATAAATCTGCTAATGTCCATTGCAAAAAATTTAAAATTGTAAGTTACAAATATTTTGTACTAGCTTTTGCTATTTTGTACTCGCGTTAATAAATGATTACCTATATTAAAATAAAATTGCATTTTTAATTATACAATTCCCAAAAAAATCTTATTTTTGCCTTTATATTTTTTGTCATAGCAATTCATTTGACTAAACGTTTATTGTCTAAATATTGTTTGCTGTAATAAATCATTTGATTAAAGACCAAAAACCTTAATGACATTATCCTTGGTAACAATCTGCCAAGTAAACATTTGACCAAATGAAAATGTGCGTACTAAAATTATTCCAAATATTACATTGGTATAAAAAAAGGTTGCTAAAATTTGTTTGGGTAATGAAAATTTGGCAAAATCTTTTCGGCAAAACGGCAGGATCCCCTGCCTGTCACCAGGCTGGATCTCAAGAACTGTGATAGCTAGACAGTTTGTATTCACAAATGATATATTTCCGTTGCTGCTATAGCAACAAATACTAAAAATATAATAAAATAAATAGTTAAGGGGGGCTCCCATACAAAAAACGTTTCTTTTTTGGTATTTTTCGCTCGTTATCAATAACGGAAGCAGGTAGGCACTTGAAAATGGTATGGAACCCGTCGTGCGCGAGTCCGACTCGCACTTGGCCGCTTTCTTTCTTTTTTTCCCGCTTTGCGAGTTATACTTGTAATTAAGCTTTTATATTCTGAAAATCACGAATCAATCACATCGGTTCAGTCGTTTTCGAGTTGCAACACTCAAGAGTTATCTACATGGTAAAGCTGTCTGACGATCATGTATCGCTTAATGTGTCATTAATCGTAATTCCGGTCTCAAGACCACACAGTTAGCAACTAACAGAGAGAAGAGAAGAGAGGAAAACACATATGGATGATCGCAAAGAGTAGAAAGAGACAGATAACCATAACGAAATATTCTTACTATCTTGCCAATGTTTTTAAGAAAAAGCGTCATAACTTAACTTGAAGAAAATTTTGGAAATGTGTTTAATACTAGCTTCTTACACGCGGTTAGACCCGCGTAGCTCCTGTTCCCGTCGGTATATCAAAATTAAATATAGCCCATGTTACTTCTGTACAAGGTGTAACGGAAAGTGTATATAGATAGAAAGAGCAAGGCTTCTTTGGATCATAACAAACGATATGGCAAGGGTTATTTAATCCTATCTCTACAAGTCCGGAAGTAATGATTTTTTTAAATTAACCAGGAACCAAACTTTTCAAATTTAAATAAATACACCACTAGCACTCAATCAGCTGATCGATGTCAACGAACTATTTGCAAGTAAAAATAAACCTCTTACTCCTGGTATTTCTGAATAAAGAGTGCCGCATTTTAATATTTTGTTTGCAAAATAATACTGACTTTTTATTTATTTTATTTTGAGTTGAAACCCTTGCCATATCGTTTTTTATGATCCAAAGAAGCCTTGCTCGTTGTATGTATATACCCTTTCCGTTACACCTTGTATATCTTAGCTTTTTAATGGTAACATATTTTTTGAAATAGGTCACGTAATTTCTATATCTATTCACATAAAATCTTTTTTCTTCATAAGATGATAAAAGAAGTTTTGAGAAGTTCAGTTGGACAAATCCCATTTATACATAGTTAACTACCTTCCGCGCGCAGTTACTCCCGCGATACTCTTGTTCTTGTAGGAACTTCATAATTAATGAAGTCGTCGTAGCCCAATGGCTAGGGCGTCGGATTTGCGATCATGTGGTCGCCGGTTCGATCCCCACCCATTGCACTACCGACGTGAATCCACTCGTAACACAAGTATTTTAGCTTAGTACTACGGTTTCACAATAATACTAATAGACTGCTTAAAGTCTGGTAGTAATCTTTATAAAAAAAAATAGCCTATAGCCTTCCTCGATAAGTGGGATATCTAAAGATTTTTTCAAATCGGACCATTAGTTTCTAAGATTAGCGCGTTTAAGTACCGAAGCAAACAAACAAACCCTTCACTTTTATATATTAGTATAGATGGTGTGGTGTCCGGCTTAGAATAGACCACCCCATGTCCTCCCATGGGTGTCGTAAAAAGCGACTTAGTGACATATGGCTGATGGATGGGCAGCAGCATCTATTAGCTCAAGGTTTACATCTTACTGCGATCACCAATCCGTCTGCCAAGCGTGGGGATTATGGCAATATCCCTCAACGATCCTGGCTTGCCAAGGTCTGTTAAGAAGAGGCCCATGTTCAGTAGTGGACGTGAACGGGCTGTTGATGATGATAGATATATTGTCTACATGCACATGTAGTGTGTCTGCAAATACAATGTACTTGTCTACCTACATATTACAGTGCAGACAATCTTGTATCGCTTTGTAGCTCGTTATAATTCCACTCTCGAACTAAACAGCTGTGTAATACTGCTCTGTGTCAGTAATGTTGTGAACGCAACACATGTTTGATTGAAACTTATGTTATACGAGAATTCACAAATGAGGCAGGTTAATATAAAACGTTGCGCCGCAGGAATACAACATAAAAAAAAAACGATTACAAACAGTAAACTCAGAGTTCCCTGAACTGTCCTTCGTCTTCATCACCAGACACCTACTGACAGTCACAACCAATCTAAGTGTAAAGTTCTTATCAATATTAATAATGAAAAAAAATAACAAACGCTCTAGTCGCCCCTACGATTTTTGAAAGTTCCCCTTGATTTTTCTGGTCTGCCATCATCAAACCCTGATTTCCTTATCATGGGACTTTGAAATATCTTCTTTCCAACAACAAAAGAATAATCAAAATCGGTTCATAAAAACCGAAGTTATCCGCGAACAAACATACAAAAAATATATATCCGGTCGAATTGAGAAACTCCTCCTTTTTTGAAGTCGGTTAAAAAAGAGAGATGAGAAGAGATTGAGGAGGAGTTTGAAATCGTTTCTTGCCAGTCTCTTTTAGAACATAGCTATAAAGTACAGTCAGCATCAAAAGTTGATGACCACATTTAGATTTCCAAAACCGCTGAACACCGTATTATACCTAAATCGCTCAACATGACAAGCGCCAGAAATCAATGATTATCATAAAAGGCCATAAGTAGGTGACCATCACTTTTCAAAAGTCGCTAAACAAAATTATAGTAAAAATAGCATAACATTCTTCGTCTCTAAAGTCTCTGAACAACTTTTTGACAAAAATAGCATACCATCGTTTATCTCATAAGTCCCTGAACAAACTGAAAAAAAAAATTGGGTTTAATATGTGTGTGTATTTTACAAGCTTTTATTTAACTTGCAATGTATGTATGTAATTTGTTCGGGTGGAATCTTGCAAGCATAATATGTATATTGCGTGACAATGCAATAATATGGTACCTACCTTGAGCTTATCTGATGATGGAGTCGGAAGGTGGTCATAGGAACTCACTTCTGTACTGAATAAAATAGTCCAGTTTGGGCTCGTTTGTTTTGTGTTTATGAGTATCTACTTTCCATTGCATATGATGACCGGATGGCATCGACCGTGCGTGACCCGCTGTAAATAGGGTTACAAGCTTAAATCTTAAAAGTCAAAAATTAAAAAAAAAATTTAAAACAGGCTTTTATTAAAAAATAATGTGTACTCATAGTACAATTTCAAATATCAAAATATATAAATTGTAATAGCTTGAGGCACTGAAATATAGTAATAAACGCCTCAAGCTTTTATAATTTATATATATCTATACATATAATAAAACAGTAAAAAACTGTGTCTATACATTGAATATATTAAAAAAAAAAATGAGGGGGGTTTAGAAAAAGTAATTGAGCACGAATCCAAAAAAAAAATCTGTCTGTTTGTTTGTACACGCTAATCTTCGGAACTACTCGACGGATTTGAATGAATTTTTTGTTGTATAGGTATTAATTCTGGGTAACATATATTTATCTTGGAAACTTGAACACCTGATGCAGAACCGCAACTGACCAGCCAAACTATAAGAGATACAAAAATGGTACATAGCAAAAATTGTTCCAAGTGATGAGCATTTTCTGCTGAGACAATAAATTTGAAGATCTGGAACACCTGATGTAGAACTCCAAGAGTCCAGCTACACTATAACATATATAGGAATGACGTCTTTGCAAGAGTTGTTCAGACTGATGAGAACTCTCTGTTGACGTATTAAAATTGAAGATCTGGAACACTTGCTGTGGAACTCCAAGAGCCCAGCTACACCATAACATATACAAAGTTGATACGACAGAGGGGCTTTCCTTTAAACTGCCTATACTAGGTACCATTTCCAAGCTCTGTACCAAAAATCAATTAAATAGGAGCAGTAGTTTAGTCGCAAATGATTTTTTAAGTTTTTGCGCCGTTTGAACACGATGTATCTTAAAACGATAAATCTGAGTATAACCTACGATGCGTTGTTGCCGCTCTGACGCAAATCATTGCAAAACATCCCGCCCGGCGCGCGCGCGACGTTGCCGCTTTGCTAGGTCAGTGAAATTTATTTACAAAGGGTGGTTACGTTTTACTCTGATTTGTAAGCTATTTAGTTTGTTTGAAAGAAAAAAATCTCAATTTGGTTGCTTTTTATTTTTATACCGTATCGTATTAATAAAAAACACGTATAGTTAACGTAGCCTAATTTAATGCCCCTCTGTCATATCAACGTTGTATAAGAATGACGACTTAGCAAGTTGTTCAGCATTTTTTTTTTGTTATCCGTTGGAAGTGCATTTACGCATATACATATACACATACACTATAAAACATATAGGAATGACGTCTTAGCAAAAGTTTTTCGGTCTGATGGGCATTTCCTGTTGACTTATAAAAATCGAAGATCAAAAACATCTGATTTGGAAATCAAAGCTATCACTAATTTCACTATATAATTATAAAATAACATAAGCTGGGTGTACGTCCACGCGGTGACAATTTAGGACTAATTTTCGATGAAAATGAATCAATGAAAACTATACTGGTCAAAACTCCCTTTTTTTATCGAATTAATATGCCTTCGGACTTATGTGTTTAATTTCCTTTTCCATTTATCTTAGTGACACGCACATCTTATTAAAGCACTTAAGCTCAGTCAACTACATTGTCTTCTAAATTCACGCAGCAAACTTTCACATGATAACAAGGTTAAGATTTACACCACGTGTGTACGACCGATTACGACGTACGCAAGCACCAGTGGTAAAGTGCCTGCTCCTCATTAGACCCCCTCATCATGTGCAATGGACAATACTCACTAACACAAAACAAACGATCCTGAACTCGACTATCTTAGCGCTTGCATTAAGGGTGTACCAGTGGTAATGTTCCTGCTCCTCATCAGACCCTCGTCATCATGTGCAATGGAAAGTACTCCTAAACACAAAACAAACGAGCCCAAACTCGACTATCTTAGCGCTTGCATTAAGGGCGTACCAGTGGTGATGTTCCTGCTCCTCATCAAACCCCCGTCATCATGTGCAATGGAAAATACTCACTAACTCAAAACAAACGAGCCCAAACTCGAACATCTTAGCGCTTGCATTAAGGGCGTACCAGTGGTAATGTTCCTGCTCCTCATCAGACCCTCGTCATCATGTGCAATGGAAAGTGCTCATAAACCCAAAACAAACGAGTCCAAACTCGACTATCTTATTCAGTAGGTACAGGAGTTCCTATGGCCACCTTCCGACTCCATCATCAGATCAGCTCCATGGTACTATTGCATTTCAAATCAAATCAAATCAAATCAAATCCTCTTTATTGTGGACTATAGGTTTGTCACGCGATATACATATGCTTGCAAAATTTCAGCTCAATCGGTTGAGGGTATGTGCTTCAAAATTTAGTTGCAAGATTCCACCCGAACAAATTTCCATACAAAGCAAGTTAAATAAAAAAGTTCAGTAACTTTTGTTTTATTATGTTAAGTTATTTTTGGACATTGCCGTGATTATACTAGATAACTAAAACAAGCATTTTATATTGTTCAGTGACTTTTGTAAAACTGAATGTTATGATATTTTCGGGTATTATAACGATCAGCGATTTTTGACAAAATGGTGTTCAGTGACCTTTGACGAGTAGTGTTCAGTTAATTTTGAACTTTAATGATGTTCATTCTATACTGGCGCCTATTTCGTTCAGCGATTTATGGGTGTAAAGTGTTCAGCGGTTTTGGAAATCTAAATGTGGTCATCAACTTTTGATGCTGACTGTACTATAAAAATAAATAAAAAAGTACGTGAATTAAAATGACCCAACAATTAAGAAAATTTCAATTTTTAAAATCCAGGATTTAAAAAATATTCTCATGCTGAGCTCCGAAAATATCTACCAATATTTTATGTCAGACAGTAATTAAAACTGTAGTTTTAATCGGTAAAAAAATCAGGCAAATGAAAAAAAATATTCGCCATGGAAATGAGAATTATTTACAGAATTCGAAACTGGAGCTTAAATTACGACGCCGATGCCAGCCAAGCATTTATGAAACACACCTAAAAATATTTTCCACCTCATGTATCTAGTCGATCTAGTGTCACCTGTAACTAGCGAGTTCCTTTATATAAATGCCGGGTCGGATAAAAACGTATTTTAAATTTTTGTAGAGAAAATCTAAATAGTAAAATTCAGGAAATTGGTGGAGTTTTTCGTGTTTTGGAGATGATTATTAGAATGATTTAGTCAAACCATCTCGCTGTATTTGGAAGGTAAAGGAATAACACCGTGATTTTTAAGTCAATGCTTAGCGAAATGATTTACTTTTAGTAATACAATCGACCTATGTTGTATACTTTTTTAATAGCATTAAAAATACAGATTAAAATGTAATCGAAACTGTGTTAAGTTCCCCCGTTCATGCAACTCAGATTTACTTCTATTGTTACACCTTAGAGCTCCCCTCGCCCTCCCGATCCTTAGTTTGCAAAGAACCCTGCGATGCCCCCGTACACCCGAAGTCCGAGAAGCCCGCGAACTGTAAAGTAGAGCAGTTGCTCTACTTTACAGTTCGCGGACACAAAACTTCTCTAAAATACAAAAAGTCAAAATCCCTCAATCTCATCGCCATCGACCTGAGCCGAGGTCCAAGTCTGACAGGGGACGGCCTCTTGCGCGGTTTGTTTAGTTTGTAGTGATTAAACCATTTATCTAGGCTGGAACTCTGCTCGCCTTTATGCCCGGTGAAGTAGCAAAAGCCTCGTAGCTAATTAAATATGTCTGTCCGAAAAAAAAACACTAGAACTCATTTTGCCACGTTCCTACATTTATATTTTGCGTTTCTTTGGGCGATTTTATGTACGCCCAAAAAAAACTGTTTTTGTTAAAAACATACGTCTATTTTAAAAGTTTAATATTGCATTTCGATAGCAACAATCTAATAATCTTCCTGTCTTTTATTAGCAGCAACTAAAAATAACGGTGTTTAGTGCACACATACGTTCGTCCTCCATAGATGGCCAAGTTCTATTCCATCTGCACCGTGACCAACCGTGACCACCGTGACTAACTTCTAAAGAGATTGGCCAACACTTTGGCATTGTTTTTGCGGTTGTAAGCTTTATAAATGGTTCGTGTGTCACCGTTCCAAGATCGAGCTGCGACTTTATTACACGCCAGGGTCCTAAAAATAATGAAAACAAGCGTAAAATACTATTTATTGTTGGAAAAGCATATCGTAGAAGGTTTGCGAGGCGATTCACTTTTGTTATATAGCTTTTATAATCTTACTCCGAGCCTCGTCGAGATAACTTAATGTTTTGGAACATATAAAGATACTGTGTAGACCTTTTAATTTAATCTGTATGTTTATACAAATACTAGCTTCTTCTAAATAGTATTTCAATACTATGTTCCAACACGTTCCTGTAAGAACTTTATAATTAAACAAGCTGTGCGTTTTTACCCGCGTTACTCTGCTTCAGTGGGTCGGAGCATGATGTTTTGTAGCCTATATGTATAACCTATGTCGGTGCAAAGTCTCAGCCAAATCAAATCAGTAGTTTTTACGTGAAAGAGTAACAAACATCCATTCATCCATCCATCCATCCATTGCGTTTATAATATTAGTCGGATGTATTAGATTGTTTATTAAATTCATTAAATAGGCTTCGGGAGTAATAAAGGCTACATATAATGATGAAGTTACTACGAGAACTGGAGATACGCGGATAAAACCGCATGCGGGAAGCTAGTCTATACTATCCATACTAATATTATAAAGAGGAAAGATTTGTATTTTTGTGTGTGTGTGTATGTATGTTTGTAATAAATAAATTCAAAAACTACTGTACCGATTTCAAAAATTATTTCACCATTGGAAAGCTAGATTCATCTTGAGTGACATAGGCTATATTTAATAATGAAGTTCCCACGCGAACGGGAGTTACGCGGATTATACCGCATGCGGGACGCTAGTAAATTATAGTTTTATGGATAGCAGCGTTTCCCTGTGTATTACTGCTGTCACCAATCCGCCTGCCAAGCGTGGTGACTATGGCAAAACCTTTCCTCGGGAGGAGGCCCATGTTCAGTAGTGGACGTTGTACAGGCTGATGATGGTACTTAGTTGGGACATCTCGGTATTTCAGTATATTAAATACTTAAATTCTTGAGCGAATGGGGAGATTAAACGGAATTAAACATTTACTAGAAAAGAGCTACGTTGAAACGAGACTGTGCGATGTAATCCAATTTGTTGAGAGTTAAAAGTTTGGTTTAAAGCGATAACTTATTAATGCGAGTAGTATCTTAGCTTGAGAATTTCAGACATTTTAGAGTTAAAGCTAAGTAGCGTGAAAATTATGTGTATGCGACCCGCAGATTTACCCGCGTTACTCTGCTCCAGTGGGTCGGAGCATGATGTTTTGCAGTCTATATGTTAATCCAGTGTATTTCTTATTCCTGTGCAAAATTTTAGCCAATTCCGTTAAGTAGTTTTGGCGTGAAAGAGTAACAAACACCCGTCCATCCATACTTACAAACTTTCGCGTTTATAATATTAGAAGGATTTAGCATAATGCCTTTTTAAATCAACAGCTTTACTTAGATTAATAATAATAATAATAATAATAATAATTCTTTATTGACATAAATATTTTTACAAAAGTTATGAGGCCCTGACTCCTGCGCTAGGTATAATACCTGTGTTACAGGAGCCAGTGTCTTCTCCCAGTAATTATGAGTCGAGTTTTATGCAATAAAAATTACACAGTTACAAAAATTTAAGTAAAAAGTGAAAATAGAAGAGAAAAATATAAACATGCAATGAGAAACATTTTCAACGTGGAGCAATTT
The DNA here is from genome assembly GCA_947037095.2 of Nycteola revayana. Taxonomy (NCBI): domain Eukaryota; kingdom Metazoa; phylum Arthropoda; class Insecta; order Lepidoptera; family Nolidae; genus Nycteola; species Nycteola revayana. The sequence goes on along the minus strand of OX344857.2, from coordinate 18,256,646 downwards.
AAGAGTGTTGGTTGTATAGTGTATGAATATAGTGTGTAGTGTTTGTGGTGTGTGAATGTGTAAAGTAGGTTTGTGGTGTGTGATGTTATCTATACTATTTTAAAAGGAGTTCGGTTTGTTCATAGTCATGCGCAAGTAGCCATGATTTAACTTTACTTTTAGCTTCCTTAATAATGAGAGGATTTATTTTAAGCTCTTTGTTCGTCTTATTATATAAATGAATAGATAAATACGTATGTTGCTTTCCAGCTGATGCAGTTCGACATTTGATTGATGAACAGATGTTTCGTGTGGTGCGTTTTTTTAGAACACTGTTATCGTATGGCGTCATAAGGTGCTGTTTGATGACGATATCTAAAATAAACATTTGTCGTACCGTTAATATTTGACATTTCTCATGTAAGGTTTTGGTGGGGATTGAACTACAAATGTTAGTGACCGTCGACGTTAGTCGACCGAAATTGCACAAAATATTGATTTAATTAACTCCACTTTTATGCTATCGCTACTAATATTATAAATGTGAATTAATGTTTGTAACGCTTTCATGCGACACCTTCTCAACCGATCATCGTGAAACTTTGTAAACATATTCTTGTAATATATAAGCAGGAGCCGCATTGGTAAAGGAACTGTCACGTGTCGGCAATTTCTTGAAAACAATCTTATGGAAACATATGTCGGCGGCCACGATGCATGAAAGGCAAGCAAAATTGTCTTGTTTAAAAATAGACCACCCCATGTCTTCCCATGGGTGTCGTTATCTACTGTTATATAAAGAAAGAAAATACATTAATTCAGCACAACACACAAGATATTACACAGCAGACATATGTTAATGAACAAAACAATAAGACGCCTTGCATGCTCTGCCGAAAAAGTCGCCACCTTAGCATAGGCTAGGCGATACATTTTCTGTTTTTTTTTTTGTTGTCCGGGGGGAAATGCTTTAACGCATTCCCACCGCCACTGCGGCGTATTCGCGCACCGGCGGTGGGATGTGTGGGATTTGCCCTCTCCGTAGCGTGGTATGCTAAACTCATACCACGAGGAGAGGACCCTACACCACTAAAATCCCCCGGACACTCCTTCGATCCGCCGTTGGCGGGGGCCGGGTACGCATGAGCAATCCGGCCCCCCGACGGTACCCGCGGCCAATATGGTACCGCGGGATTTCCCTGGCCACACTTACAGTAGCCCATTTGCCCAATTATAGGGACGCCCGGAGTGTAGAGGCGTCCCTACTCCTCATATGCTAGGCGATACCTAGCGTTGGATATATTTTATACTTTTTTTGTTGTCGGTCGCACTAATCGATTTAAAGAATATAAATTTCAAGTTAAAATAGCCTTCGGTTCTTCATTGCCTTTTGGCCAGCCAGCGTTATGAGAATATATTGCCCATTTCCTTGGTTGTTTTCTTACCTGAGAGAATACTGGTAATATATGTGTTAAATTACTCGAATTGATATGATAATGGATGGTTTCCGGGGATTCGAGGCATTTTATTATCTTGTAGAATGAAAAAGGAAATGATTTTACGAAATGTTGTGTGAAATTTGTTTGGTTTGGATTTGTGAGACAATTTTTTTGGCAGTAAAGTGGTGTTTTGAAATTTTACTATCTATAAATTTATGGTATACTGTTTTTTGTTTGGTATGTTAGCCATTAGATAAATATTTTAAGCTTCACCTGAGAAACGCCCTTTCGCGTAGTAACTTTATAATTTAACTAGCTTCCCGCGCGCGGTTTCACCCGAGTAACTCCCGTTCCCGTGGGAACTTCATAATTAAATATAGCCTATGTCATCTGGGAATAGTGTAGCTTTCCAACGGTGAAATAATTTTTCAAATCGGTCCAGTAGTTTCAATACAAACAAACAAATTAATATTTATAAGATCTACAATTAATTAGAACATTTTATGGTTCTATCTTTTATACATAGTTTAGGCAGCGTACGCAAAATAAGTAACTTTTCTGGTTGATTTTTTACACCTTGTGTCCGAAAAACCCAAATATCTTACGGAACCCTATTTTTTTCCAAAATAAAATTTAGCCTATGTTACTCGTGGATAATATAGCTTTCGAATGGTGAAAGAATTTTTAAAAAGGTCAAGTACTTTTTGAGCCTATTCATTACAAACAATCATATAAACAAAGTTTTCCTCTTTATAATATTAGTGTAGATATAGGCAACCTCCGTAGCGCAACGGTATTTTGCTCGCTTTAAGTCTCAAAAGTCGTGGGTTCAATCTCCACACCCGACAAGAAATCTTTGTGTAATTTCTAAGATATTTTCTCGTGTCTGGTTGGTTGAGGGACTTTCCTCCGTGCCTCGGAAAGCACGTTAAGCCGTTGTTCTCGATTGTTATAACAGCATTTATAACAAGCGTATACCAGGGAACAGGCAGCAACGTTTCCCTATGTAGGTATTATAACATAATACTGCGGTCAACAATCCGCCTGCCAAGCGTGGTTACTATGGCAAAAACCCTCCCTCGAGAGGAGGCCCATGTTCAGCAAAGGACGTTGTACGGGCTGATGATGATGATAATATAGATAATAGAATCAAAACTTACTATGTCAATGTCATACATTCATTGTCAGTAAGCGGTCTTATCCATTTATTTCAGTTTCAGTAAAATGTCTAATCTCTACTTTTTGTTGTAAACCGTGCAAAACCAGATAGTTATTTCCGCTGAGATAAGGCGCTACCGAAATTAGAACACAAGCAAAATATTCATGGAATGTTTTAAGGTACTAAGTGGGCGCTACTAATATACTAGTACTTTCCGGCTTAGCTTATATTGTCTAGACCAAAGATTCTCAAAGTTAGGGGTAAAACTAATATGTATATCTATACAAATATTTAAAGTTAAACTAATATGTATATCTATACAAATATATAACTAGGAAAGATTTGTTTGTTTGTTTATATTGAATAGGCTCCGAAACTACTGGACCGATTTGAAAAAATATTTTACCGTTGGATAGCTACACTATCCCCGGATGACATAGGCTATATTTAATTATGAAGTTCCCCCGGGAACGGGAGTTACGCGGTTGAAACCGCGCGCGGGAAGCTAGTTATCTATACTTTTTATAAGGGAGGGGGGGGGGGTACTGTTTATAGAAACATGACGGTGTTGTAACACTCATATGTCTTCATAAACAATGGTGATCTATCGGTTGCGATACCTACTAACCGATAGATCACCATTGTGATTGTTTACCAAATCGGTAGTTTGTTGTACACTTGCTATACCTCTTGTTAAAATGTTTCTCTGTAATGGATTTGCTGGAAGAGAATTCATAATTGAATGAAGCTCGCCTTTGTACATGCTTTTCTTTGTATGAATGAATTATAACTTATTTTCTGTATAATAATAACAGATCATATAAAAACAAAGTATACCCTAATACTTAGACTAGATATAATAGTTACACTTAAAATATGAAGAAAATATTCTTTAGGTATTTAAGGTTAAACTAAACTAAACGGATAATTTGTTGGAATATGGCTTTTCTTTTCTCTTAAATTAATACATTATTTATTTTTGTGAATGTAAATAAAACAAAGGCGTGTGTTTAGTCAAAATTAAATTCCAAGGTTCCAGGTTTTCCAAGTTTCAGATTTAATTACCTGCCTTATACCTTGTAAATATTTCCCATCAAAATTGTATACTGTTAGCATAGTAGTGAAATTCGAGAGTCTATTACTGCAATTATCTTTCAATAATTATTGAACAGAGACCCGTTTTTGAGTTTTACATACGCATAATTAATAATTTCTTATATTTTAAGAGATTATTTATTATGTACGACAATTATATTATAAATTTATCAGTAGACGTAAACGTAAAAAAAAGTAAAACAGTAACAAAATGTCTGTCCATCGCTTTTCACTGTTAGTAATATAACGTAGTTTGGAGTCATTCTTCGCGATCAATTTCAATACTTCTACGGTCAAAGTGAACTACAGGTTGAGAATCCTTGCCTAGACCACCTAGTTTGTCATCCTCTTCGTAACTCTGACAAGTTGCGGAATACCAAAACGCCGGAATATGGTATTCCACGATACCGGAACTTCTGGTATTTGTGGCGGATTGTGTTCGGAATATATTTATTAGGTTACACTTGTATATGTCGACATTAAATGTAAAGCAAATTTGCCGGGTAATATACTGCAAGTGTATGTCAAGAGGTTTGATCGGTTGTATTTATATCATCCATCGGATGTCATGCATTCACAGTTCCCGGTGCCCCCATTGTTGGCACTTGGAGCACCTCGGGGTTTAAGTGGGTAAATCCTTTTCTCGTGGTCTGAGCATAGCATACCATAGTCATGGAGCATGTCCTACATGCCAAATGCATTTCCTCCCCGAAAAAAAAGTATTTATATGGACATAGCAATGTTAAGTTGCCAATAAAATTATCTGTTTTATTAATCATCATCAAACGCCCGTATAAGGTCTACTCGAACAGAGGATGAACCGAGGGGGGTATTTGCCATAGTCACCATACTTGGCATTTGGGTTGGAGACCACAGTAGCGATTATGCACCAAACAAAGAAATGCTGCAGCCCGTTCCCCGGTAATCAATTGTTATAGATGATGTTGTAACAATCGAGACCAGTGGCTTAATGTGCTACCCGGAGAGAATTCTAAGATTTTACACAAATACAAATTTCTTGTCCGGCATAAATGGATCGCGGTCAAAAGCTTGTTCAATCCCATCCATCCATTTCATAATAAGTATATCAAATGGACAGAGGTCAGTTTCGCAAAAAAAAACCTCTAACAATAACAAAGTATCAATGCCCTAATACAAGGACAGCTAGTGCCAGTACATTTGATATGTATTCCATTACTATCCACCTTCAATCTGAAATTAAAAATACAAAAATACCTAGTTTCAATTCCGCTCAAAATTCTGAATTTAACCAACACTAATATTTTGTGTTTTTTTTTATCTAGATTATTATGATTTTTGGCAAATTTATAACGCCTGATTCTATTAATTATATAAAAGAAGCCACTAAGTCAATATTACCACTAGGCCGTATTACCGAAACGCTATGCAAATGTAATCTATACAGTACAAGCATGTATGTACATTATGTTTATTAGCCTGCTTCGCTAACGAGGTGTCATTAAGACAGCTACATCTATGCTAATTGTGTGTCAATCACGACGAACGTCAAACATTTACCATAATCACATCTAACTAGGGTTTGCATGTTGTCACGCTAATTAGATGGATTCAATTAATATGTGGGTTCAATATTTCATCGGAAAAAATCTGTTACTGAACAAAACAAAATGTGTTATTGAACAAAATTTGTTAATGAACAAAATGTGTTACTGAACAAAATTTGTTAATGAACAAAATCTGTTATTGAACAATTTGTGTTACTGAACAAAATGTGTTATTGAACAAAATCTGTTATTGAACAAAATGTGTTACTGAACAATATATGTCACAGAACAAAATCTGTTAACCTGGACTTAATGCTAAAAGAAGGTGCACTTTTGATAACAAGAAATGAGATTCAATAGGCATCACAAGATGCACATGGGATTTGAGCAAAAGCTAAACTAAAAGCCTATATCCTGTAACATCAATAAAAGACCGGGATTAACGTTGGACTGATTTATTAAAGTAACGTTTTCACACTGACACATAGCATAGAGAAAACAGTAATCGTAACTTATCCTTCCTTAATAAATGGGCTATCTAGAACTGAAATAATTTTTCAAATCGTTTCAATACTTTCTGAGATAAGCGCGTTCAAGCAAACAAACAAACGAACTCTTCAGCTATATATATTAGTATATAGATTACACACCTAAAAAGTGTAGCTACGCATTCTCAATAGTACGCAACTAATGAACCAGTTTTCAGGACTCGTAGGGCGTCATTAAAAAGGGTAAGTACTAAACTTAACCGACCTAAGTGCGAGAACTTCGTATAGGCATTTCGGCGAAGTACTTACGTACTTGTGCGCCACTTACACTTAACTTAGCGACAGCAGCGTAGCCCACAGACACAGAGACAGTAGATAAAAGAATGTGATTCTTTTATCTTTAGTATTTTTTTATTAATAGAATCAGATGTTAGTTTGCGAAAACAACTCCGCTCAAAAATGCGGAATGAATAGGTACAAGATGTTTTGTATTTTATTTAATTTGAAATTTATTTCAGGTAACAAAGACCCATATTACATACATAATACTATACAATATAAAATAAAATACTATACATAAACAATTAAAATATATAACTAAAATTATACACGATTACTGCTTGTTCAGCAGTATCGGTGCCGTGCATTGCGCAGGATCCGGTATCTGGCCACGGAAACGGCGGAATACAACTCCCTTAGGCCAGAATTCTGGTGAAGTGAATTTTGAAAGCTGCTCAGTTGGCACTCTCACCACAAAGGAGTTAAAACTCACGTTGTGACGTGATGCCAACCTCACAACTCTCAAAGTCCACTTCGTCTTGACCTGTAAGTACTCTACAATCTCCTCGGCCTTTGTAGAGTAATGCAGTCGGGACACGTAAAGCGGCGTCATGGGTGCAGCAGGACGCAGCAGGTGGTTCAGTCCGGTCGGTGCAGTGCCGCACTTGTTTTGGGTTGGCTTCTTTTTCTTTCTCTGCACCATCACGAAGCCATCCCTGTCGACATTCTCCTTCGGCTGTATCCTACTATCCTTAGTGGTAGATATACAGAGCTTCTTTGTAACCCCTCTTTCATTTGGTCGCTTTGTATTTTTCCCCATAGCGACACAATCTGCGTAGGCACGTGTTGGGGTTGACGTACCTACGTTTGACGTCACAGCGGTCAGTGCAGACGTGCGGGCGACCGGAGCTTTGTCAGCAATATCGGCAAATTAAAAATACTAAATATTTTGAGTTACTTCCGCTCGAAAACTTGTCTAAATAGTGATGGATGCACTGTGAATGAAACGCGCGGGATGACTTAATGAAATAAAATTTAAAAAAAAACATACCCCAAAAAAATACCTTGATACGTAAAATAAAACCAACACTAATTAATAAAGCCTATTCCCATAAAAATTAATGCATGAATGATAAAAAAATAATATAAATGTTTACCTGAGTAAAATTGCGTTATTAAAATAAAAATGATAATATATTATTTATTACAGCCTTCGTAGCGTAGCGGTATTTAACTCGCTTTAAATCTCGGAGGTCGTGGTTTCGATCCCCACGCCGGACAAGTAATTGTTATTACAGCATCTAAAATAATCGTATATCGACGAACGGGCAGCAGCGTTTCCTTGTGTGGTTATAACATAGAATAGAATAGAATAGAATAGAATAGAATAGAATACTCTTTATTGTACATACATAAGTAAACAGGACAAACAAAATATAATAGACACAGTACAATGGGCGGTCTAATCGCATGAAGCAATTTCTTCCAGACAACATAATTATAAAAAAAAAAAACAACATAATTTATTATTAAAAAATATTGTATCCTCCTCTCTTCTAACTTGCCGTGGCGGACAGGGTCCATACTTTGTACTGGTTTTGTCTTTGTAACAACTTATTATACCTACATATGGTGTGCAATAAATAAATATAAATATAAATGTATACAGATCATCATAAGAAAAATATTATACTAAAAATAATTATAATATAAATCATAGTATTTACGCACAATCAGGTTTGAGACAATATAATAGGTAGCAGTAGCACCAATTCTGACTGTAAGTAGAATATAATTTTATGAAACATTCATCATCATCAGCCCGTATAATGTCCACTGCTGAACATGGGCCTCCTCCCGAGGGAGGGTCTTTGCCATAGTCACCACGCTTGGCAGGTGGATTGGTGACCGCAGTGTTGTGTTGTAATACACAGGGGAAACGCTGCTGCCCGTTCCCTGGTTCGTTTGTTATAGATGATGTTATAACAATCGGGACAAACGGCTTAACGTGCTTTCCAAGGCACGGAGGGTAGTCCCTCAACCAACCAGACCCGGAAAGAAATCTTAGAATTTACACAAAGATTTCTTGTCCGGTGTGGGAATCGAACCTACGACCTCCGAGATTTAAAGCGAGCCAATTACCGCTACGCTACGGAGGTTGTCATTATGAAACATTACCTACTCTGTTTTGTTAACTAACCTGTGAATAAGAGTTAACTAGTGCGACTGCATGTTAAGTTACTAGTGTTTGTTCCACTTGATACCTCAATATTTATAATGTAGTAAAATCTAATTTCAAAATTGAGATTAATAAAATTCGACCACCGGCAGGATTCGAACCTGCATCTTAGGTTAAGCCCCCAATGCCTTCACCAATTAGGCTACGGTGGAACCACAGCCGGTCATCGAAATTTATTAATCTCTTTGTAACACGTCTCTAAGGGGGACGGTAGTGCCATCTATCGGTAATGGTCCGCATTACTTCGATAAATATCTCCAAAGTTACATACGGCTAGGGTGCAGGTTCGAATCCTGCCGGTGGTCGAATTTTATTAATCTCAATTTTGAAATATAGTATAAGGTAATCTTTTCCATAAAGAGTTCAAAACATTTAAAAAATGAGAAAATCTTATTTGTTATACCTTTTTTTGTCATACCGCGAGGAGAGGACCCTACACCACTGAAACCCCCCGGACACTCCTCCGTCCGTCCAATCCGGCCCTCCGTTGGAGCCGCGGGCTCTCCTGGGCCACACTACTTTGGCCCAAATTTGTTATACCTAATAGAATTATGGTGATCTACCGATCTACTATAAAAAGAATAGCTAAACTACAATGACAACAAAATAAAATTATAAAATGACTTTTTAATTACCATTTCCTAATAGCTACTGCACACATATATAACGAAACAAAAGTAATGACTTATAATCCTTAGGTACGGAACTCTAAATATTTAATCCCGTACTGCGTTTTATTAATGTTTTTAATTGAGTTTATCCGTGACCAAAAATGTTGTAAACTCCAGTTCAAACATCGCTTAATAACAAGATTATGATTTGCCTTAAAATTGTACCGCGTTTGAGTCTCAAACGCGGTACAATTTACAACGCGGGATTCAAACTTTGTGACCCGCGTCAACTAAAAATTACTGTGTTTAATGACCTTTTCTTCTAATCTTTGAATTTATTTTAAAGATTAGCAAAAGATGTATACAGTCAGGATATACGATAAATAATGGGCCACTGTAAGTGTGGCCCTGGAGATCCTGGTGCCGTCGGGGGGCCGGATTGCTCATGCGTACCCGACCCCCGCCAACGGCGGATCGAAGGAGTGTCTGGGAGGTTTTAGTGGTGTAGGGTCCTCTCCTCGTGGTATGACTTTAGCATACCACGCTATGGAGAGGGTGAGTCCCACATATCCCACCGCCAGCGCGCGAATACGCTGCAGCGGTGGTGGGAATGCGTTAATGCATTTCCCCCCGGACAACAAAAAAAAAGGATAGACGATAAATACTAAGGTTTAATTTTTGAAAATAAAGATACAGATGTCTTTCGGGATCTAGTTGGTTAAGGGACAACCCTCCTTGTCTAGAAGAGAACGTTCATCCGTTGATTCTGATTGTTATTCCTTACTAATATTATAAATGCAAAAGTTGGTGAGTATGTGTGAATGGATCGATAGATTTTTGTTACCATTTCACCCAAAAATAAAACTGAATGGATTTAGTTGAAAGTTTGCACTAAGATAGTTTATAAGTTGGATTAACATATAGACTTCTTTTTGGGACTAATGCCTCCGACACTCCATATTTGATAGACTTTTTTGAGACCCCTCCTACACTACCGCCACTGTAACGCCAACATCAACAGCGGCACACACGGAAGTGGCTCTAAGCTGTTAGGCTTAGGTCCCGGACCCCTAAATTTCTTGGATCCCGCATCGAATTTAATCAGAAAGTTTAAAGGAGGAGTTGGAAAGTAAACTACGATCAGAGATGTACAAGTCTCGAGGCGTCCGAGTCCCTTTGCCTAGAGCTCGGTGTCGTTTACAGGGCTCGCCTCGTATGTATGGCGCCCGACGACTCGGAAGTCTTTTTTCTGAAAAAGACTTCCGAGTCGTCGGGCGCCATACATGCTCGAGCTCGAGCTTTTTTGAAGTCTCAAGTCCTTTTCGAAGGCTCGAGCCCTTTTTGAAGGCACGAGCCCTTTTGAGCGCTCGATCGATCTCGAAGCATTTCTCTTTAGCGCACTAGTCTTTTTCTGCCCTCTAGTTTTAATACATGCTGATGAATGAAAATAAGTAGAGGTAAACCACAATAGATTAAGCGTTTACGGTGCACTTTTTCTAATTTTGAAGATTCGAGTTATTTTGAAGGCTCGAGCTCTTTTGAAGGCTCGAATTCCGTTGAAGGCCCGAACACTTTTGAAGTCTCGAGGCTTGGCTCAAAAAAATCGCGGATCGGTTAGGCTCGGGACTCCAAGCTTACCGAGCTCACTAAGCCTTGCCATTCCGCCTCGAGGCTTGTAGATCACTAACTACAATACATCATGCTCCAACTCATTGGAGAGTAACAATGGTAAACCGAGGAGCGAAGCTATTCATTTATAACTATCATATACCAGGAAACGGACTGCAGCGATTTTCTGTGGGTCATAAAATAATAATGCTGCCCAACCTGGCTCGGGAGTAGCGCATTCGGGCCCATTTTTTAACAGTGGATTTTATACAGGCTGATGATGATGATGAGTTTTTTTGTAAAAAGCCTGAATTCTAGGACGCAAGTAGAACAAACATGAACACAAGCTGAAGTTTCACAATTGTTCGTCGCTTCGGGGCCGATACTGATTAATTCGAATGATCTTGCTCCAGTCAGTGGTAACACGGGTTTATACCAAACGCATTGCTTTGCCTTTGATTTACTAATTTACTAAACCTTGTGTTGTTTTGTGTTAGCTAATTTATTGTGTCTGGCATTAGTTAATTGAATTTGTTTATAGTTAGCTACGTCATTTTTATACGCGAAATCTTTTAGTTCTACCTCATATAATAATATAAATCAGCCGTAGCCCAGTGGTACGGGCGTTGTAACTCCGTATATATTTCCGCCGGGAGGGGAAGCCCTAGAAGAACATACACTGACCTCATTGGTGATATTCTTTAGAAAGGTCAGATGCGTAGTACTCGCAACCGGCGTGCGTGTATGACCAGATGTATGAACGTGGACAAGGCAAAGGGAGTGTGTTAGGATCGTAGCAGGTGGCGTTCTGTAGTTTCTGCGTGACTATATGTATATGTATGTTGAATAAATTCGGTGTTATTTCTGTATCATTTGCACAGTTATTTTAACGCGGTATTCTATACTAATATTATAAAGAGGAAAGACTACTGAGCCGATTTCAAAAATTCTTTCACCGTAGGAAAGCTTGAAAATTCACCCTGAGTGACATAGGCTATATTTAATTATGAAGTTCCCACGGGAACGGAAGTTACGCGGGTGAAACCGCGCGCGGGAAGCTAGTATAATGTACAGGCGTATAGTTTATTATGTTAATCTCCTTACACTACTTACCTACTATAACTAAAATACAAATATTCAACTAAAGTATCTAATTCAACTGAAAACTAACTTATAAAATAATGGTCTTCTATATCTGTTATACTTGGCAAGATTCCCAGGATGCTGGTAGCATTGCCGCCTTGAATGGCAATACTCACCTGCTGTGCAAAGCTTATAGTATTATAACTAATCATCATTATCATCAGCTCGTATAACGTCCACTGCTGAACAAGGGCCTCCCGAGTGAGGGTTTTTGGCAAAGTCACCACACTTGGCAGGCCGCAGTATTAGGTATGTTGTAACACACAAGGTAACGCTGCTGCCCGTTCCCTGGTGTACGATTGTTATAGATGATGTTATAACAGTCGGGACCAACGGCGTAAAGTGCTTTCCGAGGCACGAAGTCCTCAGCCAACCAGAACCCTAAAAGAAGATTAGAATCTACACTTGAATTTTCTTGTCCGGCGTGGGGATTGAACCTTCGACCTCAGAGATTTAAAGCGAGTCAAATACACCACGGAGGCTCTCAAGCTAATCAACGAATGAGATAATAAGTAGCTAGGATTATTGAAAACTCCAGATAAACTGACGAACGACACTGGCTACCGGGTACGAATATCTTAAAGTTCTCATATAGCTTTTTATTTCTTTTTTTATATGTTTTATGTTCTCCTATATTTTTTTATGCATATCTCATACCACTTTAAGCCGTTGGTCCCGATTGTTATAACATCATCTATAACAATTGTATACCAGGAAACGGGCAGCAGCGTTTCCTTGAATGTTACAACATAACACTGCGGTCACCAACCCGCCTGCCAAGCGTGGTTACTATGGCATAACCCTCCTTCGGGAGGAGGCCCATGTTCAGCAGTGGACGTTATACGGGCTGGTGATGATTAAATTCCTTACATTTCTCATTAAGGTGATGACGTTGTTTAGTAGGTAAGGCGTATAATGCTTATGTAAAAAGATTATAACGAAGTGAATCTTTAATCAAAATCTCTCGAACAAAGCCTGGTACAAGCTTATTAAAACGCGCTAATCCTACGCTTGGCTTTGAACGGCGGATAGGGTTGTCACTACAATTATTAAATAGTTCCATTCGTAATATGTTTTGTTTGGCTTCAACTTGAATAAGTTTGAGATATTGCTCGGTTCTCGGAGACAAAGGATTATTGAAGTCGCTTCTCGTTCGCATCCGCAATTGCAGTACTACATTATTTAAGAGATAAAAGAAAGAACTTAATTTCAACTCTTTAGCGTTATGCCAAAAAGGTGAAATAAAATTATTTATTTAATAAAGACATATATACAACGTGTTAATTAAATAACGCAAACCCTCTTGGGTGGTGATTGTGCTCATGAATATGGACAACTTTTTCTATGAGGCCAACATTGTATCTCGAAGTAAAAAATCAGCTGTTCCATACAAATTGTCAATATCTACTCGACCAAAATGTATGAAAAAGTTGTTTTTTTTTTCGAGTTACATAGTTGGTCCCATATTAAAATTTGTTCATATCCATGAGCCCAATCACCACCTAAGAGATTTTGCGTTATTTATTTAACACGTTGTATACTTATATATACATAAGTATAATATTTATAGACCGTGATTGCTTTTCGACTCCCGTGGCGTAGCCGTAGTCTCGCTTTAAGTTTCAGAGGCCGTGGGTTCCCTACGCTTACTTTTATGTAATTTCTAAGATTTATTTCCCGGTCTGATTGGTTGAGGGACTCCCCTACGTGCCTCGGAAAGCACGTTCAACTGTTGATCCCGATTGTTATAACATAACTTATTTCAAGCATTTATGTATACCAGGGAAACAGCTGCAGCGTTTTCTTGTGTGTTACAATATAATACTGCGGTCACACAATTTTTTCTATATTGATCCACTAAAATCTATAATAATTAATGTGAACTTAAACTTATTATGAGCAGTGGCGGATTTACCAGCAGGCTCAGTAGGCTGGAGCCTAGGGCGGCAGATTTTAGGGGGTGGCAAATTTGGGCCACATTTTTTTCTTACTGGAAAAGAAAATGTATACATCTAATTTTTTTTAGATTTAAACGTTTGAGACATTACATTATTGTAGTATTTTTAGTTCTAAGTAGGTAGGCTATATAATATTGAACAGAATACTCCAACGTCTGAAGAGTGCATCTGTTTCAACGTGAATCTGACCCGCTGGTCAGCTTTTGGAATGAATTACCGCGTGCAGCGACCGTTCCTTATACCAAAATTTTCAAAAATAAAATTTGGTATGGGTAACTATAGATAAAATAGCCTACTGGCGGCAATTGTGTCCGCCACTGATTATGAGTAGAGGAATTAATGATCAGCTGACGGACAGACTACTTTGTCTGTAATATCCTACAATTTGCTATCGGTTAGTTAAGTATCTACTTTAATTCATAGAATAATAATAATTGTGTAACATTGTGATTCTGACAAGTACAAGTGTATGTAAATACCTATGTAAGTGCTGAATAAATTCATTAATTCAATATCTTCAATATCTCGGGAGGAGGCCCATGTTCAGCAGTGGACGTTTATCATGATAATGATGATTGTTTTTGCCGTTACTAATGCATACATTTTAATTTATATTTATAGAAAGAAATGGTTAATATGAAATAATATGTTATTGTTACTAAATTGAATAAATATTAGATTTGTTACCGCGACAGCCCTAGGCAGCGATAATCGCGAAATGCACGGCGCGTCCGCGATTTAACGCATGATCGCGCGCTATCGTACGGACAGCCGATTATTGTGTAGAGCGAACGCGCGACTGACCGTTATGCGAATAGACGCGTTTTATTGGGTTTTCGCCTGTCTAGTTTGGTGTTAGCTTTATTCACTTGGATATACAGGGTTGATACGACAGTGGGGCATTAAATTACGCTACGTTTACTATACGTGTTTTTTATTAATCCGATATGGTATAAAAATAAAAAGCAACCAAATTGAGATTTTTTTTCTTTCAAACAAACTAAATAGCTTACAAATCAGAGTAAAACGTAACCACCCTTTGTAAATAAATTTCACTGACCTAGCAAAGCGGCAACGTCACGCGCGCCGGTGCGGGATGTTTTGCAATGATTTGCGTCAGAGCGGCAACATCGCATCGTAAGGAAAGATACATCGTGTTCAAACGGCGCAAAAACTTAAAAAATCATTTGCGACTAAACTACTGCTCCTATTTAATTGATTTTTGGTACAGAGCTTGGAAATGGTACCTAGTATAGGCAGTTTAAAGGAAAGCCCCTCTGTCGTATCAACCCTGTATAAAATAATCTTTATACCTGGGCCGTATAAAATATGGGCATAATAAAATTTTCATATTATTTCTTTATTTAAAGTAACAAAACAAAGGTAGAATAGAAATTTAAATAAAAACAGAGCTGCGCAAGCCAGGATTATCTTATCGCAACACATATCTTGTATTGCGAGGTACTAGAGCTCGTTTTGCCATGTAAATTCATCTTTGCCGTTTTCTAGAGGTTTTTTTTTTGTAGAAACATCTTGTCGTAAATTATAGGCGCTGGTGGTTATAAAGGTGCAGAAACTGAACGAACCAAGACTAAAGATTCTAGTGGTTATAAAGTAGTAAACAAGCCACTATCTTTCATGTCTTAAGTCAAACTTATACAGTTTGACTTTAGGCATAATAGATATGGCAATGTACTTTACGTGAGAAGTGATATGAAGGAAAAGGGAGTTAACGATAGCGTGATGACTAACAGTACAGTATGGAAAAGAAAAACATGATGCACGGACTCTAAATACTGATTCCGAATTCTTTAAAATCAGCTTCAGATTTAAAATAAATTGTGTTAGGGACAGGGATATGATGATGATTACTGTCAAAAATGAGCACTTATTGAAATCACAGTACAAAATTTTGTTTGAAATTCATTAAGCTAACATTTCTAGATTCCTTCTCAATCATGCTGCTCTCCAATGCTGAAAACAGTTAATACCGATCATATTTCACCTCTATAAACAGAATACGATGCAATCACACATTTCTATTTAAAGCCAGGGATACACTAGGAGATATATTCTTCGACATATGCCGCCAGCGACGTCGTGTAATGTCCGATGTTGTCAAATTAATAAAAATCTTTATTCATGCTTGGCATTTACAAAATCTGCATCTTTGTAATAATCTTTTAAGGTTTTTGTACTCAAAGCGTGAACCCTTGACCTTGACTGTCTGCCCGTCAGTCTATTTGTCACCAGGCTGTACCTCAGAATTAAAACTTTCGTGAGTGGTACACATATTTATAGTATTTAACCGGTTTTACTCACGGTTTGTCATCATCGGATATGTCCGACTAGTTTTGAGACCATCCCGAGGTCTTGCGTGAGTTTTTGCCATCGTTAGAAAATATGTTTTATTTCACATCAATCTTACGTTCCATAGATGATGGTACGGTAATCTTCGTGCATGAGTCCGACTAGCACTTGGTCCGACCAAGTGCTAGTCGGACTCATGCACGATTCTTATATAATTTATCATTGAAATTTCGTTTTAAATTATTTTATGTGGTGTAAGTTTATTTATCATATAAAAGACAACCTCCGTAGCGTAGCGGTATTTGGCTCGCTTTCAATCTTGGAGGTAGTGGGTTCGATCCCCACACCGGACACGAAATCTTTGTGTGAATTCTAAGATTTCTTTCCGGGTCTGGTTGGTTGAGGGACTACCCTCCGTGCCTCGGAAAGCACGTTAAGCCGTTGGTCCCGATTGTTATAACATCATCTATAATAATCGTATATCAAGGAACGGGCAGCAGCGTTTCCTTGTGTCATCATCATCATCATCATCATCATCATCATGATGACACAAGGAAACGCTGCACAAGGAACGGGCAGCAGCGTTTCCTTGTGTGGTACAATATAATTCTGCGGTCACCAACCCGCCTGTCAAGCGTGGTGACTATGGCAAATACCCTCTCTTGGGAGGAGGCCCTTGTTCAGCAGTGGACGTTATACGGGCTGATGATGATGGTAAAGATGAAAAGAATTGCGAATTTTGTGGAGACGGGTAGCAAAAAAACCTTCTCCACTCGATATTTCTGACGGGTCATCGTTACGGACATAATTCACAAGTTTGACAACATGTCACCAATTCACTCGAAATCGCTGACGACACATATACTTTGTCATTTGTCTAAATGTCGCCAAATATTTTAAGAAATATTCCCCGGTATGACGCTTGACTTGTCGCTGACAGAATTCTTCAGATTTTCGTCCCCTTGTGTATCCCCAGCTTAAACCGCGATACAGACCGTTTTATTAGTTCAATACAAGATATAACCATGTTTCATCAAAATCGACTTACACAGAAAACTATGAGAATTTAAACTCTATGTCCGTATGGGTAAGGTTGGTTTTTGAATGTGGGTTGTATTAACAATAATGCACGGTTGTAAAACCCTCAAGACGTGGTAGAATTATAGTGTGTAGGATTTAATAGTGGGTCCCGATTCTGCTAATAAAATACTTTCAAGGAATCGCAGTGCAGTTTCGGCAGATGGTTTTATAGGATTTGATATTCTGGAAGTTGGGTTCGGTATTATTTCAGTAATATACATCATTGAGATTTCATATCATAATGTCATTAAATTATTTACAACTTTTACTAAAACTAGATAAATTAAAATTAAAACTGTGAGTGATGAAATAATTTATCTTGATAAGGATTAATAGCATGAGTAAAATAAAAGTGTTTAAATGTAGTCAAAAAAAATTTCTAGATTTCTAAATACAAAAATGGTTGTTGTGCCTCACTCGACATAGGTAGGTATAGTGTGTCGTGGACTTTTTTGTAGATATTTATAAGATCTACAATTAATTAGAACATTTTATGGTTCTATCTTTTATAGTTTAGGCAGCGTACGCAAAATAAGTAACTTTTCTGGTTGATTTTTTACACCTTGTGTCCGAAAAACCCAAATATCTTACAGAACCCAATTTTTTCCAAAATAAAATTAAGCCTATGTTGCTTGTGGATAATGTAGCTTTCGAATGGTGAAAGAATTTTTGAAATCGGTCCAGTACTTTTTGAGCCTATTCATTACAAACAAACGAACATACAAACAAAGTTTTCTTCTTTATAATATTAGTGTAGATAGACTATTCTAAATATATATTTAGTATTTACTTAGAACATAACCAGCAGAATACCAAATATGCCACAAACGTAATTAAATTATAATTATTCACTACGGAGAATCACCGGAATATCGACTGTAAAATCGAAAAAGAAGTTGAGTTTACATATTGTGAAATGCATTTTAAATTGAAATGTCCTCATTTATGAGTAGAGTTTACTGTAATATGCATTTGTAGACAGTTAGTAAGGAATTCTTCTCCCATAACAATTTATCAGTAGTAGCATTGTTTGCTTAAATGCATCAATATCAGAAACCACTAGTCCGATTAAAAAGCTCAGCTCAGCAGTATAGATAGCCCTTTTATTGAGGTAGGCTATATGATATATTTAATAAAGAAGTTCCTAAGGGTACACCCGTTGTGTTAAGCGGGTGAAACCGGAGGTAATAGTACTGGTATGAATATATTTATCATCACTACATAGTACAAAACAAAGCCGCTTCCCGCTGTCTGTCCGTCCCTTTGTATTCTTAAAGATCTAAGAATCTACGCAACGGATTTTGATGCCGTTTTTTAATAGATAGATGATTCAAGCGGAAGATTTGTATGTATAACACGTCAGCATTGCACCCGTGCGAAGCCGGGGCGGGTCGCAAGTCTACATTAATTGATACCGATCCCTGGTCGACTGTACGTCATTTTACTTTATTTATTTATTTATCAGAATTAAGCGCCTGGTGTGTTTAAACGAGACTGCTTGTTGATTGGTTAGTTGGGAGTAGGGTTGCCACCCGTACTATATTATATATATATCGTACTATATTTCAGTCAAATCTGCTATATATTATATAAAATAATATAGTACAAAAAGTTTTATATGTTTTTGCTAATCCAAAATTCACCCCATTTAAAGATTTAGACCGCAGCCTCAGAGCGCGATTATGAAAAAAAAACCGGCACTGTATGGATCTAACATGCTCAGACTCTTAAATGTGTACTATTTTTTTCTAAATTTCCCAAAAGTAATATATATTTAGCAACTTTTTGTATACAAAGAACTATATTAAAACAAAAAAACGTGGCAACCCTAGTTGGGAGAGGTGGATGAAATAGTTTCACTGTACTAAATAGGTTTTCGGAACATATTTTCTTTGTTCAAATACAGTAGCTAGTAGTTAAGGTAAAGGTAGCGTTTTCTGAAACTAAACCAACTTAGAGGTGGTCTGGAACCGCACAGAACGTCCATATGAATCACGGTTAATCTTGAGACAGGAATTTATTTCCTCAGTGCAAGAGTAGTCTTCTAGAACAAAATCGAAATGGATTTTTACTTAGATAAAATACTTTAAATTATAATGATACTAGCTGACACGGCAGACTTCGTACTGCCTCAATCCATACATAAAAGACCTAAACATTTGTATAAAATAAACTGGGCCGTAGAGACTTCGTTTATGCGGTACTCCTACCCCTACACTACCCCTACCCTACACTACCCCCACCCTACACTACCCCTACCCTACACTACCCCTACCCTACACTACCCCTACCCTACACTACCCCTACCCTACACTACCCCTACCCTACACTACCCCTACCCTACACTACCCCTACCCTACACTACCCCTACCCTACACTACCCCTACCCTACCTCTACCCTACCCTACCTCTACCCTACCCTACCTCTACCCTACCCCTACCCTGCACCTACCCCTAATCTACCCCTACCCTACCCTAAAAAATCTTAGCAAAAAAATAAAGCTCAAATTGACTCTACATTATATTCATTTGTTAGTTGTTTAATTTCATTGTCGGTTAAAATTGGAGACCGCCATTACACATGATCAGCAGTAGAGTAATATAATATTAAATTTATATAGCACAGCAATTGTCCCCAGTCCCTTATTCGGTCCCTATGGGTTTTCAAGTAGTTGTTCTGTAATTTTGGTTCACAAGGCTTTAATTAATATTTGAATACCGGTGCTTGAGAATTCCGCGTTAAAAGTTTTCGTAAATAATATGGATATGGTCAGAATACATATTTTTGTAATACTTTGGTGTCATTTAATGTAATAAATTTGCAGTAAACATTATAGTTTTGTCTTCTAAGCTTTTATTGAAGCGTTGCCTGGAGGAATCTCTTGACCTGTCATAATCATCAGCTTATATAACGTCTCCTACTCCCTGAAGGCGAAATTCCCATGGTCACCAAGCTTAGCAGGCGGGCTGGTGATCGCCATTCACGAAGCTCTTCAATTCGTATCAAACGCTTTAGGCAAATGGATCAGAAAATAGAGAATCGAAGTCAATCCGAAAAAGAGTATCACCGATTAAGCTTGTCTGCGAACCAATCCTTTGTGAACGGCAAGCGTAGTACTAAGGCGTAATCCTAGACGAAAACCTAAACTTCAGACCGCATGTAGAAACCGTTTGTACACGTGTTCGTGTTCGTTCGTAAAGTAGAGCAACAGTTGCACAAAACTCCCTTAATAACTAAGTGACACATCCTCAATCTCCTAGCTAGCGACTGACCTGAGTCGAGGTCCATGTCTTACTCATCCGCAGGTTGCTTAGTCTGAAGTTTATAAACCATTTAATAAGGCTGGAGACCTGCTTGCCTTAATGATCGGCGAAGTCGCAAAAGCCTCATGGGTAACTAAATAAAAATATTTCTGTCTAAAAACCCAAAAGGTCAGGATGGTTACCGCAGTATATAGACATACCTTACACAGGCTGCTGCTGTGTAATGTATACCTGATGAAAATGATGATACGACAATGAGGATCAACTTCTTAACGTGCTTTCCAAGACACGGAGAGCATGCCTCAAACAATACAAGACTGGGAAACAAACTTATGCTTTCCCACAAATCGAACCCTTAGTATCTGGAATCTCTTGTTTTTTTGTAATATGTAGATAAAGTAGTCTCTAAGTCGTGAAATAATGTTTTTAAATCGGTAGCTAGCACCCAAGTTTTTCAATTACTAACAAATCTTAAATAATTAACAGTAGTATATCAGTCACAGAAAATCTAAGTTAGCCGGCAAGGGCGCAAGTTTCAATAAAACTTTATCATGAGGAAACTTGCCACTTGCCACCTTACCTGAACACTATGAACTACCTTTAGCACCATTGTTTAAAAATAAAAAGTAATATTCCCTTTATATAACTTGCTCTTTAGATTTTGTACCGTCTAATTTTAATGGAAGCTATTAAGACTATAAAATATTTGTTGCAGAAAAACAAGTAGGTGTAGTTAAATTAATTGATAAAAAAATAATGTTACGTTTTATCTGCGTAGGAAAGCTACGCAACTCTGATTGGTCGTAGTGTCATATTCTATAATTCTAAATTTCTTTAGGTACCGGAAAAATAAAATGAAATGGACTGTTCTATAATAATAATTAAGAACGATGTGATTTTCAATAACGGCGCATGTATTGCAAATCATTGGAGGTTAAATATTTGAGCCGTTTGGCTGAGATTAGGGTCATGGTGTCCTAAAGCGAAACTTTTGCTTCTCTTAACCTCTCATGTTTCGAGTAGGCTCGACTTTTGAGTTGTATGTAGCACATCACATAAGCATTATCATCCAACGTGGACATGCTGCTTTTTGGGCGTTGTTCCGGTGGATATCGATGTGGAGCGTTATTTTGACAACTATTTTTGTATAGTATAGTTGTCGTTTGAGAGAAGTTCAGTGACATACACACTCACAGAAGAATTATATATATGTTAACGGAAATGTATGTAATCCGTCATTGTATACAATTCCTAGGAAATGTATGTAATTCCTAAAATCGCCCGGAAATGTGTGAAATAAATT
Organism: Nycteola revayana; assembly: GCA_947037095.2. NCBI lineage: Eukaryota > Metazoa > Arthropoda > Insecta > Lepidoptera > Nolidae > Nycteola > Nycteola revayana. The sequence goes on along the minus strand of OX344857.2, from coordinate 18,235,165 downwards.
ATATTAGACGTATTTCCTAGGAAATCTATACATTTCCTAAATAGCAATCGGAAATATCAAAGGGTAGGTTTAGGTTATTTTTTTTTATAACCACCCAAAACCTCGTTTATCAACTAACTAGGTTGATCAACATATGATTCTTATTAATATCTGGTAACAGTGATTTTCCGATAAATGCACCTTAAAAGTTAATAGATACCTAGTTGATTTTTGAAGCTTTAATTGGTAAGATAACATTAATCATATTTTACGGTATGATTGTTACCTATTTGTATTAATAAAAAATATTATTCTCGTTGAAGCAACATGTTTTATTACAGAAAGCATTCTTTTTATACATTTCCTGATACGATATTGGAATTATATACAATTCCTAGGAAATACATACATTTCACAGGAAATGTGTGTATTAAGGAATCTTTGAAACATTATTTTACACATTTCCTAAGTAGGCTCGGAAGGGTATATATTTCCTAGGAATTACAATTCCTAGATTTCATACATATCCGGTAACATATATAAAGTTAAATCAAGTGCGAATTCTGCTCGAAATGTATGTCAATGTAGGTATGTACCTCCGCACAGTCCTCTAGTCATTTTTTTTTTGCGATATTGACAACATATAGATATTTAGACTATAATATATTAAAGAGTCATGACCTGTTTATGTAAGTTCTGCTGCAGATGAAAAGAGTAGCATCAAACAGAGGCAGGAAGGAGAGAACAACGCACCATAGAGGCAATCCGGCCTATTTTTAAAATGGGCTGACTTGCCTTAAAGCACTGGCCATGACTGTTTTAGGCACCTGTCAATACAAAGAAGCAATTTGCGAGCCGAACACTCGTTGTGACACCATTGTGACTGTGCCTATTATACGGCAGAGCACACATTGGTGGAGCGCTCGGCGTGGACGGCGGAGCAAAAGGTGCTCACCACTGAGGTGGATACGATCTCTCGCTGTTAATTATCGTCTCCAAGATGGTCGAAAGCGAAAGTTCGTGGCAGGCGATGGCCTTCTTCTACCGTTGTGTAATGTTTCAGAAGGAAAACGCGGAGTGGGTTCCGGAAAACGATCGGATGGGCCACAGATGGCAGAGAGAATTCTGCCGTTAGGATCGGCCGTAGGAATTGAGAAATGTGGCCACGCTCCCCTTTTAAAGGCTGACTCATGATTACGAAAAAGTTGCTAGCTCATATCCAGTTAAATTTGCTTATTCTACGAGTTATGATATTACTTTAATTATCTGTCGGATAACATTATTGTGAAAGTTATAAGTAAAATAACAATTAATAGTTATAAAGTAAAAACGTAATGTAACATAACTATTATGAACTCATTATTGTAATCACTTTGTTTGAATGCGTTCAAAAACAAACAAATTATCAAATTAGATATCGTGTCAACCCGAAAATTTATTTGCCATTTATCTATAACTTAACAATTTATTTAACTAGAGAAGTGACCAGAACAATTTGTACGTCTTTTAGTAGTATACTCAAAATTCTTGAATTATTTCCTCTTAAAATGTAAATTCAAAACAAGCGCAAACAAGTGATGGACATTTGAAGAATTTAAACGGGAATCTCTTAAGCAAATCGTATGAAATTCAAGTCAGAAATCTTTTGGTTAAACAGTTGAAAGTGTTTTTAACGTTTGTTTACATAGTTTAAGAAGATTTAGTGATTTCTAGAGCTCAGATATCAGGCTTCGCCGTGTGGTTTCCGGCTTAGAATAGACCACCCCATGTCCTCCAATGGGTATCGTAAAAGGCGACTAGGGGACATATGGCTGATGGATGGGCAGCAGCATCTATTAGCTCAAGGTTTACATCTTACTGCGATCACCAATCCGTATGCCAAGCGTGGTGATTAAGGCAATATCCCTCAACGATCCTGGCTTGCCAAGGTCTGTTAAGAGGAGGCCCATGCTCAGTAGTGGACGTGAACGGGCTGTTGATGATGATGAGAGCTCAGAAACTTAAGGTCGTATGTGCCATTATACGTCAGAAACATTCGTCGTATGTGCCTTTATCGTAAACTGGCACTTAAAACCAAATGTTTCTGATGTATAGAGTACATCTATCCTTATACTTCTGAGTTCTAGATATGGGTACATAAACTGTAATTTAAGATTTGTTTTTTTATTACATACATACATATAATCACGCCTTTCTCCCACGGGGGTAGGCAGAAACTAGAGAACGCCACCTGCTACGATCCTTACACACTTCCTTTGCCTCGTCCACGTTCATACATCTGGTCATACACGCACGCCGGTTGCGAGTACTACGCACCTGACCTTTCTGAAGGACATCACCTATGAGGTCAGTGTATGTCCTTCTAGGGCGTCCTCTCCCGGCGTTTCCACTCACATCTGCTTTGTAAATACCTTTTGTTACTCGCCTTTTGTTTTATTATTACTAATATAAATTTTATCCAAAAACTACAATTCTTTGAACATAAGCCTAAGATTATATATGACTGGTACGCTAAAGAATTATGACAAAGGTTATATTTTATAACTAGGTGCGCCCCGCGGTCACCCGCGTCAGTCTGGTCCAGTGGGTCGGAGCGTGATGTTTCGTAGAAAATATGTTAATCCAGTTTATAAACTATCCGTGTACAAACTGTCAGCCAAATCCATTCAGAAGTTTTTGCGTGAAAGAGCAACAAACATACATAAATCTACACAAACAAACTTTCGCATTTATAATATTAGTACGATGAAATACGGGAACAAAAGCTACATGGTTGAAAACGCGCGGTGCGTTTATGATTTTGACTTTTTTATTATGATATCTATCTATCACTATTTTCATGTACAAAAACTTATAAAAGATCACTAACTTTATTATATATATCTTTCGTATATATTTTTATATTTACATAATAATATGTATATATATATATTCTGCCGTGTGGTTTCCGGCTTAGAATAGACCACCCCATGTCCTCCCATGGGTGTCGTAAAAGGCGACTAAGGGACATATGGCTGATGGATAGGCAGCAGCATCTATTAGCTCAAGGTTTACATCTTACTGCGATCATCAATTCGTCTGCCAAGTGTGGTGATTATAGCAATTTCCCTCTACGATCATGGCTTGCCAAGGTCTATTAATAGGAGGCCCATGTTCAGCAGTGGACGTAAACGGGCTGTTGATGATGATGATGATGTATATATTTTAAGTATATAAAAAAGAAAGAAAATACATTTAATTCAGCACAACACACAATATATTACATAGAATAATTAGCTAAATGTATAAAACAATAAGACACCGCATGTTCTGCCGAAAAAGTCATTTGGAAAGGTATTTGTATATTAATTGGATAACTTAAATAAATGTCACGGACGATATACGGACAGACAATGTAGTCTGTAGATTTGTATGATATGCAATATATAGTAAGAAAACGATTTAATAGTATTAAAATAGTTCTTGAATATTAAGTGGAGTTCCGTTTGATAAAGTTGGTTAACTCTATGAAATAATAACGTACATTTTGTCTGCAAATTGTACAAAATTACTGCTAAATGAAGACAGTTTTCCTTCTCTATTTAGCACACAGGCTAATAAGTATTAATTCAACAGATTGCTCGTGATATTTAAATAAAAAAATATGTTTTTTATAACTTCAACTTCTTTACTTCTTTATGTCCTGATTTTTTACGTCCCTTCACTTCTTAACAACCCTTCACTTCTTTAAGTATTTTAACTTCATTACGTCCCTTCACTTCTTTACTATCCTTCACTTCATTACGTCCCTTCACTTCATTACATACCTTTACTTCTTTACGTCTTTTCACTTGTTTATGTCCTTTCACTTCTTTACGTCTATTCACCTTTTTACGTCTCTTCACTTGTTTACGTCCATTTACCCTTTTACGTCCCTTTACTTGTTTGCATCCCTTCACTTATTTACATTCATTCACCTAGCTTCACTTTTTTACGTCCACTGGTAATTGTTCAAATTGGTCGTTAAGTGATATTGCCAAAATTGCTAACGCATGGCAAATACTGGAGACAATGGAGAGCTATAGAAACTTGAGAGTGCTTACCCGGATTTTTGCGGTGATGTTCAGCTCTACGTAGAGGTTTTGGTTTTCCAATAAGATTAATTGGCAATCTACTAAATGTCACCTTGTCCATATAATTAGAATTGAAGCGGCCGCGGCCGTAGCCGAATGGCGTTGGACTGGTAATCTTCTGGTCGCCGTTTCGATCTCCACCCTCCTTGCACTACCGACGCGACGTGACCCCACTCGTTTTACACACGCATTACCAAAACTCTGCTAGTAATCTTTAAGAAAAAGAATGGGATATAAAACGCAAAGAATTGTGTAGATGGCGCCACCCTACCAGCGCAAAAAAGCAAAACGAAACTAGATTGTTCAAGATAGTTAGATAGTTAGTTAGAGTTTAGACGAGAGAATGAATGATTCGCTTCATTCAAACATCCGAATACACATCATTGATGCATTATTGTATGCTATTACTTTACTTTATATACAAAATTAAACGAAATTAAAAACTGAGACCAAAAGGTCTCAGTATATGACCTAAAACTATGCCAGGAGTAGGATATACGTGTTGTACTAGAAGCGCCTCTAGTGGTAAAATATTACAGTATTATCCTCTATTGAAAGTTTAGTCATAGAAAGTATCAACGGTGTCAAAATATAGGACATCTAATGAAATAACCATGAATATTATAACTGCATCGACGAGTTGCTACATACGCTACGCCGTAGTCATATGCTACGGCGTAGCACATCGTATATGATCATATTTAGTTTAATGAAACTGCATTTACGGTACTGAGTAAATATTCACGAATGTTTTTCCAGTTTTAAAGAAAAGTATTTTTACAAATTCTATATTTAAAAGATAAATATATAGGTATACGTTATTTTTAATGCGCAAAAATGAACTTAGCATTCTTATTCATAAGTATAGTAGTCATGCAAGTACTTGGTTGAATGATTTACCATAAGTTACATTTTACATTGCATTTGCAAGAATTAGCAACCATGGAACATATTTGGACTATGTTAGAAAATAATATTTTAAGTGATTGGTGCGAGCTACATAATAGTCTCCTGAGCTAAGTTATTGACTGTATCTCAGAAAACAAGACCTTTCTAGGTCACATTAAAAGTATTATTATTGGTAGTACAAATAAGCTTATGAAATTATATAAGAAATAACAATTAGCAGTAATACAAGATAATCTTGGGTCTACGAATGGAAACCGCTTACACAGATAAGAAGTATAATCCTATTTAATAAATCATAGATCAATTTTAGTACCAAGAATAAATTACTTCTTAGTTTTTTTTCCGTATAATTTTTCTTTTTTCATAAGATTACTAGCTCAGTTTTATGCCCGGTTTACACGGGCTTCGTAGCTAAGCCCTTAGTACTTGTCACTATACTAAGCCTCAATATGACAAGTGATAAGTAACCGTTTACACATTGGAGCCAGTAAAAGTTATTAGTGACCAGACATTCGAAATGGAGCGACGCCGCCCGATTTTGCGCAGTGTGTTTAAGCAATATTCAAACATTATTATTTCAAGCATGATCGAAGAGCTTGAAAGACTAATATTAAAAAGAAAACGTTTGTGGACAAGACAGTGGTTACTGCGCAGAGATGAACGGGGCCATTCTATTAAAAGAACTAGCAACCGAAGATCCAGGAGAATATAAAGTAACTATGAGAATATCAACGGCACAATTTGATATTTTATTAGAAAAACTTGTCGCTAACTAACTTGTCGAGCTGTTTACACACGGTCAGCAAGCGACAAGTGCTTAGTAAATCGTGGTGGGAGTATCGACTTGTCGTTAGTAAATAGGATCGTTTTCTATTCACTTGCACTATTCACAAATACTAATACTAAGCACTAATCAGCGTGTTTACACATGAGGACTTAGTATTAGTGACAAGTACTAAGCGCTTAGCTACGAAGCCCGTGTAAACCGGGCATTACGAGTGGGCTCACGTCGGTAGTGCAATGGGTGCGGATCGAACCGGCGACCACAATATCACAAGTCCGACGCCCTAGCCATTGAGCTACAGCCGCTTTCATATAAGCAACCATTGAAAAATCCCTATCGATAAACAAAACTGGCAAGGTATGGAAACCTTATAATAATAAAGATCAGATTTCAATATCTTTCAAACATTTCAAGTCGGTAACCAAAACCATCGCTAAATATAAATCCTTAAAATACTTTAGGCTGACCCAGAATTTCGGAAACATTCTTCAAAATTCTTAAGTAGTCCACCATTCAAATTTGATACATAGCACATAGTTTATTAGACTCATATTCAAATGAGTTATATCGGTGGATAAGTCGCTTAGCAAATAAAATGTTTAGTTTCTTTTTTTCGAGTAGGTAATTTGTAAATAAAATGTGTTGAAATTGTTTTATATTTTCAGCATTTACGTGGTATATAATTGCATGTATGTTTGTAGGTGATATATGTGTGTAGATTCATGACATTGTAATTAAATTTATATATTTTAAATATACTTAGTATTTAAGCAATTGTGATTTAAGTATTACAAATGTGTGAAATTATCTACACTAATATTATAAAGAGGAAAGATTTGTACCTATTTTTGTATGTTTGTATGTTTGTAATGAATAGGCTCAAAAAGTACTGGACCGATTTCAAAAATTCTTTCACCATTCGAAAGCTACATTATCCACGAGTAACATAGGCTAAATTTTATTTTGAAAAAAAATAGGGTTCCGTAAGATATTTGGGTTTTTCTGACACAAGGTGTAAAAAATCAACCAGAAAAGTTACTTATTTTGCGTACGCTGCCGAAACTATAAAAGATAGAACCATAAAATGTTCTAATTAATTATAGATCTTATAAATATCTACAAAAAAGTCCGCGACACACTATACCTATCTATGTCGAGTGAGGCACAACGATCATTTTTTTATTTAGAAATCTTGAATTTTTTTAGGACTACATTTAAACGCGTTTATTTTACTCATGCTATTAATCCTTATCAAAATAAATTATTTCATCACTAAGTACAGTTTATGTAGATAATATTTGGTCTTTGAATGATTAAAATTGGACGTTTGGTTTTGAAGTTATGGCGAAATTAAAATATTACGATTTCTGCTGCACGGCCCGTTGCGAAGTCTAATAATTTTCGTGCGATTTTTTTTAGATTTCGTTCTTAAAACTACACCTACGCAAAAGTTCTTCTCAAAGCTAATCAACAGTTCTTCTCAGAGCTAAACAACAGTTCTTTTGAGAGCTTTGAAAATGCCTAAAATGCCTAATCCCTAAAATGCCTATTAATTACATCATTAATTATATTTTCATCATTAACAACTTTAACATCCACAGAAAGACAATCTGTGCAGCCTGCGGATAATGACTGCGTTGTCGATGTTTATGTCGGTGTCTGTGAATTGACCTGGGAATCATTTTGCTGAACGTGTCTTTCCTGGGTAGGCTTTTTGCAGCGGTAACCGACATCCGCACGGAGCCGCGGGCGACCGCTATCACTACATCACTACATATTATAAACAAAGTCCCCTGCCGCGTCTGTCTGTCTGTTCGCGATAAACTCAAAAACTACTACATCGATTTTCATGCGGATGTTACCAATCGATAGAACGATTCTTCGGGAAGGTTTACGTATATGATTTGTTTAGTTTATGTGTACATTTGACTAATATATATTGATATTTGTCAGAGGTGTCGGAAAAAATTAAGCCATTTGGGAGCTTTCAACGAAAACGCTGCCTAAACCCTATGAGATATAACAAAACAATGTATGGTGGCAAATATTCTTCTCTTTTAGATCTACAAAAAAGTCTGCGACAGCATATGTCTATCTTTCAAGGTTAACTTGCTATATCCATTATATCTTAGAAAAATGATAATTTCTAATGCGGTAATTGTAAAGCTAATCAGACGGATTCAGTATTTATCCTTATCATTTTAAATGAGTTAATATTCTTAAGCATTTCATGCAGATTATTTTACCCCTACACTATATACTTTTAATGAATAACTTAGAAGTTATCGCAAAATAACAGCGCGTGTTTTAGGTAGGCCTAATGCGATTATGCGAGCTCGATCCTTAAGAATTATAGGGCAAATTTTTTGTTTTGTGTTCGTTGTAACTATGATGGATAGATACTTGAATACCTATTTATTTAGTGTTTGTTGTATTGTTAGTCCTGAAGAGTATAGGTATTTCATACGATAAAAGTATACCCACCTACTTATTTCACTGAGTTTTAGTAGGTCATCATCATCATCAGCACGTATATCGTCCACCGCTGAACATGGGCCTCCTCCCGAGGGAGGGTATTGCCATAGTCACCACGTTTGGCAGGCGGGTTGGTGACCGCAGAATTATGTTGTAACACACAAGGAAACGCTGCTGCCCCTTCCTTGATATACGATTATTATAGGTGATGTTATAACAATCGGGACCAACGGCTTAACGTGCTTTCCGAGGCACGGAGGGTAGTCCCTCAACCAACCAGACCCGGAAAGAAATCTTAGAATTTACACAAAGATTTCATGTCCGGTGTGGGGATCAAACCCACGACCTCCGAGATTTAAAGCGAGCCAATTACCGCTACGCTACGGAGGTAGGCCGAATGCGATTATGCGCGCTCGATCCTTAAGAATTATAGGGCAAATTTTTTGTTTTGTGTTCGTTGTAACTATGATGGATAGATACTTGAATACCTATTTATTTAGTGTTTGTTGTATTGTTAGTCCTGAAGGGTATAGGTATTTCATACGATAAAAGTATACCCACCTACTTATTTCACTGAGTTTTAGTAGGTACCTATATTAATTTGTTTCTGTTTGTTTTGACCAAATTTCGCCCGTTTGTTAGAGGTTTAAAGACATTATGTAGTATAATTATCAGTATTGTACCCGTGCGAAGCCGGGGCGGGTCGCTAGTATTTTATAATGTAAAAACACTATTTTACAAACCGCATTTTTACAAACAACTGAAATTGAAATTTGAATTTGATGCTGCGGTCACCAATTTTCCTGTCAAGTGTGGTGACTTTGGCAAATAGTAGAGAAAGATTAAGGTCCTGCTGTGAGTTTGAAATAAGTTATGAATTCTGTGAAGTAATATATCCTGTAATTATGATTACAATCTGTACGAATATTTTGTTACAAAATTGAGATTAATAAAATTCGACCACCGTTTTGAAACATAGTATACGGTAAACTGTTCCGTAAGGTTTTTTTTTTAAATGTACTTATATTTATGAAGAAGAAATATTTGATTGTTTATTTGTTTGTAGGTATTGAAAAGGCTCCAGATCTATTGGAACGATAACGAAAATAAATAATTTCACAATCGGACAACTCCGTTATCCGCTAGGCTATATTTAATTATTATAATTATATTTTATATAAAACTTGCTTCCCGCGCGAGGTTTCACCCGCGTAAGTCCCGTTCCCGTGGGAATTTTATAATTAAATATAGCCTATTTCATCCGGGGATAGTGTAGCTATCCAACGGTAAAATAAATTTTCAAATCGGTCCAGTAGTTTCGGCGCCTTTCCAATAGAAACAAACAATTAAATCTTTCCACTTTATAATATTACATAGATATAGATAGGCATAGGTACAAAAGGTTTTAAAAAAAATACTTTGCCTTCAAGGAGATGGCAACGACAAATGTACATGGCAAAATGAGCTATAGTACCTTACAATACCAGACAATCTAGGTTATTCTGGCGCTCGTAACACAGATGTGTGATTTTAATCTGTAATTATTATTGCTTTGGAAAAAGTATATACATAGATCGGTTATACAGTATCTTTTAATAGGGACTTGCGAACTTTGACAGTTGATAGCGGCCATCTTGTTGAAGCTGCATCTGTCGAATTATTTGACATTTATTCGGTCTGTTTTGCCAAATCACCATGGACGAATACAGCATTCAACAACACGTGCAAATTAAAATTGTTTTATCAAAATGGGTCGTGGAAAATTGGACATTTCGGATCCACCCAGAGAAGTCGTGACGGACATTTGAATGACGTATTATTCCATATATAATGGCATCTATAGGTATTTCAGATGAATAAAAGAATTCGATTATATCTTACACACATCTTGTTTTATTAAAATTTAACGACAGGTTTCTTTTTTTTTTTCGGACGGACATATTTAGTTAGCCAGGAGGCTTTTGCTACTTCACCGGGCATAAAGGTGAGCAGAGCTCCACCCTAGATAAATGGTTTAAACACTACTAACTAAGCAACCTGCGCAAGAGGGCGTCCCCTGTGGGACTTGGACCTCGGCTTAGGGCGGTCGCTGACGGGGAGATTGAGGGATTATGGCTTTTAGTTTCTTTAGGGGAGTTTTGTGCAACTGTCGCTCTACTTTACAGTTCGCGGGCCTCTCGGACTTCGGAACTACGAGGGCATCGGAAGGTTCTTAGCAAACTTAGGGTCGGGAGGGTTAACGATAGGAAGCCCTTAATGAAAGACCCTATACTACCAAAAAATTATCATTTCACTAATTATTAGCATCAACTTTAAAATCACAGATTCATTTTCCGCGGAATGGTATCCGGCTATAATAGTCTTGCTATGGGTGTCGTAGGAGGCGACTAAGGGACATACAACTAATAGATGAGCAGCAGCATTTATCAGGTCAATACTCACCATCTTACTGCGATTATCAATCCGTCGACCGGCAATATACCTCAACGACCCTGGTTTGCTATGGTCTGTTAAGAGGAGGCCCATATTCAGCAGACATATAGGACACTAGCTGCGCCCCGTTACTTAACTTACCTTACTCTGCTCCAGCGGGTCGGAGCGTGATGTTTTGTAGCCTATATGTTAATTCAGCGTATAAACTATCCCGGTGCAACATTTTAGCCAATTCCGTTCAGTAGTTTTGGCGTGAAAGAGTAACAAACATCGATCCATCCATCCATACTTTCAAACTTTCGCGTTTATAATATTAGTAGGATATAGTAGGATAAACGGGCCGTTACATTAAATATTCTTTCCGCAGTGAGTCACAGTGGCATACACTGTATGTAATACACTGTGTGGTTTCATCGCACATCATCATCAGCCCGTACAACGTCCACTGCTGAACATGGGCCTCCTCCCGAGGGAGGGTTTTTGCCATAGTCACCACGCTTGGCAGGCGGATTGGTGACCGCAGTATTTTGTTGTAATACACAGGGAAACGCTGCTGCCCGTTTTCCCTGGTATACGCTTGTTATAGATGATGTTATAACAATCGGGACCAACGGCTTAACGTGCTTTCCGAGGCACGGAGGGTAGTCCCTCAACCAACCAGACCCGGAAAGAAATCTTAGAATTAACACAAAGATTTCTTGTCCGGTGTGGGGATCAAACCGACCTCCGAGACTTAAAGCGAGCCAAATACCGCTACGCTACGGAGGTTTTTCATCGCACGAGCAATGACAATACGGCGACGTACAAGGTCCAACTATTCTTTAATAAAAGCCTTATACATTTAACAAACAAACATAACAACAAATTAGTATAACAAGGTCTTGTTAACGAGTTAGCATCTTAATCAATCACGTTGACAAATTCATTACGAACGGAGATTAAGACGCTCAGATTATAATCGTTGCATATCTATATTGTATGATGTATGTTCTGATAAATTATGATGATTTATGTTATTTACTTTACAAGATTAGAGGAGATAAGACACCCAAGGTTCTCGTGGGAATAATCAAAGACTTTAAAAGATGACAAAAAGAATGATCTCGGAGTTTCTTATATCTTTATGTATTAAATTCACTACGCCCAATGTAAGAAATACTGGACCCAATTTGATAATAAATAATGAAGTGCTTGAAACTGTTAACTCCACAGTGTTCCTAGGAATAACATTAGATAACAAATTGAAATGGAATGCTCATGTATCGAACCTTGCTAAGAAGTTAACGTCTGCTGCTTATGCTGTCAGAAAAGTGAGACAGCTCACTAACGTAGAAACTGCCCGTATGGTCTATTTTAGTTATTTCCATAGCATTCTTTCTTATGGAATTCTACTTTGGGGAAAATCAGCCGATATTCAAAACATCTTTATCTTACAAAAACGGGCAATAAGATCTATTTATCAGCTAAGTGCCAGAACCTCTCTAAAAGGTTTATTTAAAGATATAAATATACTAACGGTAGCTTCTCAATACATTTATGAAAATATAATGCATGTTAGACATAATTTAAATATACATCAAAAGAGAAGTGCTTTGCACACAATAAATACTAGAAATAAACATAAATTGTGTGCTGAATACCACCGTTTACAGCGAGTTCATTCTTCTTTTGTGGGGCTTAGTGTGCGCATGTATATGTAAATAATAATAAATTTAAAATCGAGGTTAAGAATACACTAGTGAAAAAGGGTTATTACACAATCAATGACTATATTAATGATAAAACTGCATGGTGCAAGCGGTAAAACAAAGTCATTCTCACAATAAGTACCTATCTGTTGTAATTTTATAAGTATGTATTTATAAAATGGTTAAATATTTTAATTTGTATAGACTCACTTGTATTGGAACATGCTATGCTGAGTTAAAGTTTAGATATTTTTTATTATTATTGACTCCACAAATGCTACTGTCAGTGAGTTCGTCATGCTCCCTTTGTTTGTCATTGCTTGCGGTGGCGATGTGAGTCGGGTCGCCTCCTTCCCTCTAATATGGCGAGGGAGGCGATGACTGTGTGCTCACACGTCATACTCGTGAACGGGTGCTGCTTGCGGTGGCTGGTCGTCTTGCTGATGGATGTATTTGAGGTGGTAGTTTTGTGTCCTCTATGACGAGAGATCTACCTCGTGTAGTTTGTTCCTTAAAAATGTGCGTGGATGTTTCCTCCGTTTTCATGTGCAAGAGGCTGTTTTTCTTTTGCTTGAGGAAATCCAGTAAATACTTCGCCTACACTAATGGAAATGTTTCAGGGCGTACATCAGCGCACATGGTATAATTGCAATGTAATCAATGAGATTTTGTTAACAAGCTTTTTTAAAAAAAAAGAAGAGACTAAAACACAACAAAAGATGACGAAAAAGAACAACCCCGGAGTTTCTTTCTTCCTTTCTTCTCCGGGTCGTCCACTTAGGTAGCTAGTGAAAGGTTGCAGGTTAGCTAGGGTAGGATTCTCGCCGGCGAGGACCGCGTTGCGCCCCTACCCCTGCCCTGTGATTGAGCGCCTGTAGTCGGTGCTGGTGATCACATCCTCTTTATATATCTACCTTTTTACTTCAGTGGCACCCTGGGTCGTGGTCCTAAACCCCATAAGGGTGCCCTCAGGTGTGTGCCACTTAGATATAATGTGACCACTTGCAATTTGGATGCGGTTTTAATTTCTTCTTATAATAATAATAATAATTGGTTAATTGCAATAAATATCACAGGACAGACGGACGGACTTTGCAGTCTGTAGATTTGTATGATTTGCTACTACTGTTAATTACTTAGTCGGATATCTTATAGAGTAAAAATTATTTGTTAGTTATAATTATTTATTATTTTATCTTCTTACATTGTAATTCTGACAAGTACAAGTGTATGTAAATACCTAAGTGCTGAATAAAATTCATTATTTCATTATTATTTCATTATTTCTTTCTTCTACGAGTGTCACACCGTGGGTAGATAGAGAAAGACTCGTAGGAAGCTAGGATAGGGTCCGGTCGTCCTCGCAAGGCGAGGCTCGCGACGCGTTCTATGCTTCAGATCCGATACCGCGCTGGTTGATCTTAATTATATTTTATAATAAGCGATTAATTACGAACATGCCATAACAATATTAATAAATATTTAATAACATTATTGTTCAAATGTAAACTAATTTCTTAGTTAAGATTGTTTTTTTTTTGTCATTATCATTGTATTTGACTTATAATAAGTACGATCGATTCGTCTACATTATCAATAAACGTTTTCATTTTCATTTTCAATATTAGAAATATTTCTTTTTATTAATAAAGGATATTGGGCAGAGGCCCCACCCTCCAATTGCAATAATTTGTATGTCGTTGGATAGGTTTTTTAAATTCGAACAACAATGTCTAAGACAGCTTTGTTGTAACTGCTCTCCGTTCAGAGTTATGAGACTCTGAACGGACAGCTAAGTTGAGATTTATAGACATATGTAATTAAAATATTTTTGTAGGGAATATCATAATTGACTATGTTAATGAGTGGGTAGACTCCGGTAAACAGCCGATAGCACTCTTCATTGATTACAAAAAAGCATTCGACACACTGGATCATGACATATTACTGCAGGCGATGGATGATTATGGAATGACAGGAATGAATGGTTTAAAACATATCTGTCTAACAGGAAAATTACCACGTTACACTCATACCAAGAGAAGAAGGTCTACCCACTAAACCCTCCCAGGTGCTCTTCCGGGTCCGGCGATTTGGTGAGTACCACAGGGGGCGCCGCGACTTAAAACGGTGCTGTGCGCTCTCTTTGATGCAAAAATTCATTTTTTTTTATCCGGGGGTAAATGCATTTACGCATTCCCACCGCCGCTGCAGCGTATTTGCACGCTGGTGGTGGAATATGTGGGACTCGCCCTCTCCATAGCGTGGTATGCTAAACATACCACGACCGGACACTCCTTCGATCCGCCGTTGGCGGTGGCCGGGTACGCAATCCACAAAGAAATATTTTCTTCCTATATGATTTAAAGAGCAAACAATCAGTGTCCTACATTTGATTTTCAACCTTATTACCTATAAGCTGTGCTTCGCGGTTTTACCCGCGTTACTCTGCTCCAGTGGGTCGGAGCGTGATTTTTTGTAGCTTTTATTTGAATCCAGCGTATAAACTATTACGGTGCAAAATTTCAGCCAATATCGTTAAGTAGTTTTGGCGTGAAAGAGTAACAAACATCCATCCATCCTTACTTACAAACTTCGAGATTATAACATTAGTAGGATAGTCAGTTACTCGTGTACACCTGTGTACACCCTATGCTACCCTATTTCTTTTTCTTTTACTTATTGGTCCAACCTATGCATAAGGTTGCCTGGAAGAGATCGCTTTTAGCGATAAGGCCGCCGATTGCAAAATATATTTAGGATAATTCTCATATTATGTTACCAAACCCCATGTCTTCCCATGGGTGTCGTAAAAGGCGACTAAGGGACATATGGCTGATGGATGGGCAGCAGCATCTATTAGCTCAAGGTTTACATCTTACTGCGATCACCAATCCGTCTGCCAAGCGTGGTGATTATGGCAATATCCCTCTACGATCCTGGCTTGCCGAGGTCTGTTAAGAGGAGGGCCATGTTCAGCAGTGGACGTAAATGGGCTGTTGATGATGATGATGATGTTACCAAAGTTACTTGTATTGTTTTATATATTGCAATAAAGTGTACTTTTTCTTCTTCTTCTTCTTACTCGGTATTGCATTTTCAACGACACGTTAAGGCGGAAACATATAATTAAAACGCTACGCCACCCGACGACACGCCACGCGTGTTAAGTCGAATCAAACGTATTGTTTTCTATAGACCAGAAACACACTATGAACACCCGACACGACGCCACGCGCGTACTGATGCACAGGTGTTGACACGTGGCGTTGCGTGGCGTTTTAGTAATGTGTTTTCGCCTTTATACGCGTAATTCATTTTGTCACTGCAGTGAAATGACAAGCTTAATGTAAACTGTGTTTGTGTTGTAAATATACCTGTTCATGTTGTTTGTTTGTTTGTCCCCAAACTTCTAAAGTTCATGTTTGCAATTACGCATAATTAATCTGACTGCTGAATAAATAATACCTTTATTAGGTGTAGGGATTAAATATATTTGTTAACTTTCCAATATCTAGTCTGTCTCACTATATGTTTGCTATAGAATAGTAAATTTTAGTAAAAACGTGAACGTCATTTATTGCTAAGATGATAGGTACATGTCGTCATCAGCCCGTATAACGTCCACTGCTGAACATGGGCCTCCTCCCGAGGGAGGGTTTTTGATAGTTACCACGCTTAGCAGGCGGATTGGTGACCGCAGTATTATGTTGTACCATACAAGGAAACGCTGATGCCCGTTCCCTGGTTTACAATTTTTATAGATGTTGTTACAACAATCGGGACAAACATGGTAACGTACTTTCTGAGGCACGGGGGGCTGGATTGCTCGTGCCTACGGCGGATCGAAGTAGTGTCCGGGGGGTTTTAGTAGTGTAGGGTCCTCTCCTCGTAGTATGAGTTTAGCATACTACTCTATGGAGAGGGTAAGAGGCTGTAGCGGCGGTGGGAATGCGTGAAAGCATTTCCCCCCGGACAGCAACAAAAAAAAGGTTTGCCCCTCAGCCAATGAGACCGGAGAGAAATCTTAGAATCTACACAAAGATTTCTTGTCCGACGTAGGTATCGAACCCACGACCTCCGAGATTAAAATCGAGCCAAATACCATTACACTACGGAGGTTGTCTATATAATAAAGCTTAATATTCCCGTGCCAAAACTTAGTATGTACGTACATGTGTTTATAATAATAATATATTTCAAAGTTAACAGAGCAACCGTGGAAGTTCGGCGTGGCTGCTTTAATCTTCAGTTTAATTTAACTAGTTCTTGCTAAACGCTGAGAGTAAAATCACGGCGTTAGATTCGGGGTGGTGAACATAGAACGGTACTAAGATTCGTGCTTTTATAAGGCGATTTCAAGGTATATGCCATGACAATAACAGTAGACAGAATCATATAGCATCTATACTCGTATATAAAGCGGAAGAGTGTTTAATTGAATGCACTAATCTCAGGAACAGGTCCGATCTCGATTTGGAAAAAAGGATTTCAGTGTTAGATATCCCATTAATCGGGAAAGGCTTGAAACCACGAGCGGGAAGGTATATTAATATATAAAGCGGAAGGGTTTCTTTGTTTGTTTGAACGCGCTAATCTCTAAACTACTGGTCCCATTTGAAAAATACTTTTAGTGTTTTAGCCTATTTATTGAGGAAGACGATGGGATTATGGGAATCTTAACATAAAATATTGCCTTATATCCTTCCTCGACAAAAGGGCTATCTAACGCTGACAGAAATTTTCAAATCGGTCCAGTAGTTCCTGAGATTAGCGCGTTCAAGCAAACAAAAAAACTCTTCAGCTAATTATATTAGTCTAAGAAATATAACATCAAATTTTCACCGCAATCTTGCTAAAATAATTCATCAAACCCTTAGTTTAACGTTAAAAATATTCCATAGGCGTTCTCAAAGCGTTTAATAAAGTCTATAACCGATTCTTAAGCGTCGTACTTCAAGTTAACGGCCCAATTCCCGCAATAGGTAGTGTGTTGCAAACTTTATCGCTCTCACTAAGGTGTGGGAACTAATTTAATTCTAACTTCTATTAACCTTTATGTCTTATTAAACGGTAAGCATTGTGCTCGAATGATTTCAGGAATAATATCTGGGATGTTTTCTAATAGTAGATATATTTTGTTCAGTAGTGGACGTGGGCTTTGTAGTGTTCACTGTGTAGTAGGTACTAATAAAACACAGGATCACAGATATGACAGTGTTACATGCTCGGCGGTCAGACCGCGAGCTCAGTAAACCGTTGCTCGGCGCACCCCAAACACTGCACACCTTTTTTTTTTGTTTTGTTTTGTCCGGGGCGATATCCATTTACGCATTCCCACCGCCACGGCAGCGTATTCACGCGCTGGCGATGGAATATTTAGGACTGGCCCTCTCCAATCCCCGGACACTCCTTCGATCCGCCGTTAGCGGAGGCCGGGTACGCATGAGCAATCCGGTCCCCCGACGGCACCCACGGCTAATGCGGTACCACCGCGGGATCTCCTGGGCCACACCACTGCACACCTCACTTGTATTTTAACTACAATAGGTACATATACATTCCAAGTACATAAACTACAGGCTTCTTCTTTAACAGGCCTTGGCAAGCCAGATGGACTAGACAAAATGCCACTTCAGCGGAGTGATCTTTACCATAAAATCGCCAACACAAACGTATGATATTTGACATTTGTCACGTGATTAATGAAATAATGAATTTTATTCAGCACTTAGGTATTTACATACACTTGTACTTGTCAGAATTACCATCTAAGAAGATAAAATAATAAATAATTAAAAATTAAAACTAACAAATAATTCTTACTCTATAAGATATCCGACTAAGTAATTAACAGATGTACTTAGATTAAGATTCTATTTAAATTAATACGGGTATTCATTGGTTGATTCGTCTTTAAAACGAGAGATTTCATCGTTTGGATTATGGTTACATAAACCTTGGAGATAGCATGGGGTTTTGTAATAAATTTTATTAATACAGACAAAGTTAAATAGACGAAAATCTATATTTTAAGACAAGTTTACCATTTCAACAATGGTAAACTATATTTTAATATATTTTACCATTAAAATTGCTTGGCAAGCATAGATTTAATCACGGGTAAATAAATAAAATATCATAGACAATATTCCATGCTGTAAAAGGTATTATAAAATTGGTATAAAAGTGTTGTAATTATATCTACTACACTGGCACGAGCTGTATTTGTGTTTGGAATGCTATGCGTTTTTTTTTCGGTCTACTAGTATTCTTGTTAACCTACCGTGATAAGCTAATATGCTTGTGTCACGAGTGGGGATCGAACCCATCGCTTCAAATTGGAACCCTATGCCACTAAAGGCGGAAACATATTATTAAAACGCCACGCCACCCGACGACACGCCACGCGTGTTGAGTCGAATCAAATGTATTGTTTTCTATAGACCAGAATCACACTATGAACACCCGACACGACGCCACGCGCGTGATTTACAGGTGTTGACACGTGGCGTGGCGTGGCGTTTTAATAATGTGTTTTCGCCAACATCATACTTTTTATTTGACACATGACTAAGAGTCGTCTAGTTTTTTAATACCGATTGAAATGTGAAGTTTTTCTTATTAAGAATCCAGTGGCCCAAAAAATCAAGTGAATGTGGGCTCAATAAAAAAAGTTTGAGTACGGCTCTCCGAGGTACGGCTGCTCTAAAGCACTGCTTTTAGACGTGGACAATCCTTAATAGGTAATGTACAAATAAAAAGTAATTAATAATGGATTCCTCTTCACATAACTCAAGTTGGTACCATTACTCGTATCTGTTGTAACACAAAGTTTAGTACGTGCTTCTAAATATTTAAAACGAACTCGCATTTCGTAACCACACATTTTGTAATAGAAACAAAAAGTTTAAAATTCAACCGAAGCTAAACCCGTTAAATTAAGTTAGGTTTACATTGGAGATGTGCTGAGCGGAGCGGTATTGAGGGAAAATGATTAATCACAATGGGGATAAAGACTAAAAGAATCTATTACTGAAAAATATTGGACACGTATTTTTTTAAATTATGAAATCAATAAATAGTTAAACGATATTTATTCAGCACTTAGGTATTTACATACACTTGCACTTGTCAGTTATATACAATTAAATATGATTAATATAATTAAATACAAAATATCGCAACTGAAATCTATTGCGGATTAGCTAATGACCTGTATGTCAGTCTAGTGTCACGTCATATGTATAGTAATAACAATTATTTATATAATCAAAATCTTAATATAATTTAGCTCTAAAGAAAGAGAAACGTCTTTAAACAATATTTTTACGTATAAGCGACACACGCCTGAGGGCACCCTTAATGGGCTAGGACCACGGCTCAGGGCATCGCTAATGCTATGAGAAATATTACTGTAACAATAATAATATTTAAAAAAAAAGAGGGAGTGATCACTGGCACGGACTACAGGCACTGGATCATCGGATTGGGACAGGGGGCCAACGCGGTCCTCGGTCTGTCCGGCGAGGACCCTAGCCTAGCTAACCTGCAGGTTTCTCTAGCTACCTAAGTGGACGTTACAAAGATACGAAGCAACAACTAGCTCAAGTTCAGAAGACGAGGTCTCGTGACGTCATTCTTAGGTAAAATTGTACCTAGAAGTGACGTCACATGAAATTTGGACGCTCTGTATCTTTGTCATTTTTTGTTTATAGAACGAAAAAAAATACGTCTCCAATATTTTTTGGTAAGCTAACCCACGGACTAAATATCGAGGATGAAACAATAAATTTTGACGCCTTTTCATATTTAGACCCGCATTGGTTGAACTTAATATTTATAATCTCTTAAACTATGAGACTAATTTATTATTGTTAATATTAAGAGTAAGAAAACAGTAAACAATTTTAGTTCCACATACTATGTAATGCCGATTTATATGAATTGATACACATACAGTTATCTGCAGACAAACTCCGTAGCGTAGTGGTATTTGGCTTGCTTTAAATTTCGGAGGATGTGGGTTCGATCAATACGCCGGACAGGAAATCTTTTTGTAAATTTTAAGATTTCTTTCCGGGTCTGGTTGTTTGTAGGACTACCGTTGGTCCCGATTGTAATAACATCAATAATCGTATAGCAAAGAACGGGCAGCAGCGTTTCCTTGTGTGGTACAACATAATACTGCGGTCACCATCCCCCCTGGTTAAGCATGGTGACTATGGCAAATACCCTCCCTCGGAAAGAAGGCTCATGTTCAGCAGTGGACTTTGTACGGGCTGATGATGATATATTTAAGAATATTTCTTTAATATGTTATAATGCATGGTAATTAACGAATACCAAGTACGAATTATTCGTCTACGTTACTAATAAACTATGTATGACTAGTTTTAAACTCGTAACTCCCTGTCTTGTATGAGCTTTATAATTAAATTCCCTCCTTTTTCACCCCCTTAGGGGTTGAATGTAACAAAATTCTTTCTTATTGGACCTATAAGTGTCACAAAAGAAAGCCACAGTTCAAATATCACTTTTTGTGCCGATCGCAGGTTTTATGAGCGGGGCAGAATTGATACACAAACTCGACTTTAAAAATTGAGTATTATGTATTTCAGCACTGGCACAATAATGTTATAATTATTAATTACACACTTAGCAAATCTTTTATCTAAATAAAATTCTTCTTAGACCCTATAAATCAGGCGCACGAAACGCTTGCGACTTATAATTCATTTATTAACACGCCATCTTTCCAATGAAATGGTTACTAAGTACTTCAAAATCGGAAAAGTTTCGTTCTACACATATTAGACACTTTTCTAGCTTCATTAGTTTTGCCTCGGCGTTAATGAATCAGTCAGTCAGGACATGTTACTTTATAAGTATATAAGTAGATAGAGATATTATAATATATAGATAGATAAATGATCCCGTACGACATTGAAAGGAGAAGGTCGTGTAAACGGTTCAAACCGGCACTTGTCTGGCATTAATTATACATGTTAGTAACCTACCTTCTTTGTTAAGCCGTAAAATTCTTTGTCTTAAGTATCAAAAGTTGTTTGAGCTGTTGGTCATTATGTCGGGGGGCGGTGCAAAACGGCATCCTAGCATTTAGACACATTTTTAAGCGGAACCAACACTAGATATTTGATTTTTAATTTAGAATTGGTACGATTTTGCATTAAAAATGATTTTTTTTTAATCAGCGACTAGCTGATCCCGCAGACTTTGTACTGCCTCAATCGATAACCTACCCTTGCCCTACCTCTACCCTAAACGCAAAGAAAAAAAGGGTAAGTAGGGGTTAAGTAGGTGTAGGGTAGACGTAGGGTAGGTGTAGAATAAGGGTTGGGTAGGTGTAGGATACCCCTACCCTACCCTACACCTACCCAACACCTACCCTACACTTACCTACACCTACCCTACGTCTACCCTACACCTGCTTACCCTTTTTTTCTTTGCGTTTAAACCTTCACTGTGTTAAAGCAATGATTACTGCCAAATTTCATCAAAATCGAGTTTTAGCGAGACTAACGAACAGCAATTGATTTTTATATTTATAGATAAATTCACCAAAAAGTAGCACCTTTCACTGCCCTACTCCACTCAACTCCGCTCCGCTCCATTGAGCGAGCCCTTATCGTGTTCAGTTAAAACGTAGACTCATCGCGCGTGTCATCGTTATTTTTACCAAAAATCGTTGTGCACGTACGCAAGTCATCAAAGTACAATTGAGACTAAAAGTGTTTGAATATTAGTCAAGGTTTTTTTTTAAATTCGTAAATAAAGCGGCCGTAGCCAGCTAGGGTGTCGGACTTGTGATCTTGAGGTCGCCGCTTCGATCCCCACCCATTGCACTACCGACGTGAACCCACTCGTAACACAAGAATTTTACCTTAGCACGAGGGGTTAACAAGAATACTAGTGGACTGCAAAACACTGCTAGCAATCTTATTTAAGCAAAAAAAACTTGAAGATCATTTTTGTTGTTTAAGGCATCATAAATATACAGGAAATGTCATCGTAGAATAGATGTACTGATGTTTTGGAAATCTAGGTATACTTATATAATGAAGCTGAACAGTTTATTTGGTTGCTTGAATGCGCCACACTCAAACTCGGAACTGCCAGTCCGATTTAAAAACGTATGTATGTCCGTGTTATGTAACTTATTTGTCGGGTGATTAGGATATATACTATACTGGGTGAAATTTTTTACCGTCTTGAAAATAATAGCGCGTGACATGCATATGAAATAGATGTCTAAGGCATAATTATTTTAACACTTTTTTTTGCTGACTTTATGTCAGCAAAAAAAAGAAAAAAAAGTGAAAATCGTAACGGTAAAAATGCGTACCTAAGTAGGTAGTTACGCTATTTCGCTTACTTTTTTCTTTCATGTGTGATTGCAGCCTAGATATTGTAGGCACCTATTTTATTATTATGCACGCCCTATGTAGGGTGTATTTAATTTTCTTTTAAGTAATTTATTGATATTTTTGAAACTCTATTTACCGAAATACTAGAACAGATATACTGAGGTTTATAGATTCTATTCCACTTACACAATACACCATATTATTGTCAAGACGATAAAAAAGTCACTCGGTATATATCATCACACTAAGGCCAATAGAAGTGGAACACCAATGAAGAATGTTTAAATACCGAAGTAAGCCCAGAGTTATTATTCCACACGGACGATGATATTAATGCTTTACATTTTTGTAGGCGTGATTTTTTATCTAGCACCCGGTTCCTTTACCCGCGTCAATTAAAAAAGCATTGATTAACTTAACCTTTCCTAGTTAAAGGTTGACAAGGCAAAATAAATATTTTAAAAGTAAAGTAAAATATTCTTTATTGTGCTGAATTGTACACCAGGAATAAATTGTGTATAATAATAACACAGTGGCGGTCTTATGGCTGCTGCGATTCTTTCTAGACAACCTCAGCACGAACTTGTTAGAGAGAAATCAGAGTTGGATAGTGTGTATATTTATTATGTATTTAAAGTTCAAATTAACAAATTCTTCATGATACAACTTGTAACATGAATACGATAAAGTATAAAAACAATACTATCAAGCAACTTTACCTGTAACTATAAAAAATAATTTGTACCGTAATAAAATAACAACTCCAAGTAAGTTGTACAATCGAACGCACAAGTGTTTATTCCAACCAACATGTCCGGTTTTAATCAAAAATAATATCGTGAAACGCAGCCAAAAAATAACAGTAAAAATAAACAATAAATATCGCCAAACATTGCGTTCCACTTGTTCAATTAACTTAAGGGTAAATATGAAATTACAGCGCGTGAAAATATGTACGCGTGCGGCGGCGGCCAGGCTTTTGAGTGTGCACGCAATAGTTTGCACGCGATGATACATAATGAGAATTGGTTAGTGGTAAATGCATTATATTATTATTAGTTTTTAAGGTACACTTATCTTTTGTAACTTAGGATAACAATTTATGCAAGTAATTGTGTTTAAATTTACTAGCTCTGGAGAGTACCTCTCGCTCCCGTGGGAATTTTATAGAAGTAATAAAATAGAAAAAAAAAACATAATTCTAGATATACCAATTGAATAGGTATAGCTTTTTCCTATAATGGTTGAGGATACGGTTCTTGAAGTTGTTGACGCATATGTATACCTAGAACAGACAGTCCAATTAGGTAGGTCCAACTTCGAGAAGGAGGTCAATCGCCGAATCCAATTCGGATGGGCAGCGTTCGGGAAACTTCGCAACGTCTTTTCCTCCAAAATACCTCAGTGCCTGAAGACGAAAGTCTTTAACCAGTGTGTGTTGCAAGTGATGACTTATGGATCCGAAACGTGCAGAGGGCTATGCTCGGGGTTTCTCTACGAGATCGAATCAGAAATGAGGAGATACGTAGAAAAACGTGGGTTACCGACATAGCCCAACGGATTAGTTCGTTGAAGTGGCAATGGGCAGACCATATAGCACGGAGAACAGATGGCCGTTGGGGCCGAAAAGTTCTCAAATGGAGACCGCGGATCGGCAAGCGTAGCGTAGGACTTCCACCTACTAGATGGACTGATGTCCTGGTTCATGATGATCATGATCTGGTACCGCGGGATCACGGTGGATGCAGGCCGCTTCTAACCGCAACAACTGGAGATCTATGAGGGAGGCCTATGTCCAGCAGTGGACGTCCTACGGCGTACAAGCAAAGATAAAAACTATTGTTTATTAATATAAACAAAACCAAACCAAAAAATATATTTAAATTGATTGCCCTTTTCAAAAATACAATAAAATATAATGTCTGTCTATCTATCTGTGTGTTTTTGTATTCCTCCAAATCTTCAAAACGGTAGTCTGGATTTAGCTTATACAATCCTTATTTTATGCGGACAACATCGCGCGCAATAGCTTGTTATTTATATAAATAAAAAAGATTTGAAAGACCAGTTTATTTCACGCTCAAAACTAACAATATCATAACCGGACATCCACATGAAAAATTGACCTAAACCTCGCAAAATTCAGAGAAATCCCACTCATGATAACACTGTACCGCTAACAAATGCCTACAAACTAAATTCGTAACATCACAAATAAAAAGTTAACAACATCGAAAATAAAAAACATAAAATAAACCAACTAGTTAGTTCATAGTGTCGTGGTACTGGTTAAAAGTTTTAACGAGAACTAGGCACTAACACAGAGGTTCCCAAACTTTAATGATTATTTACCCTTTTAAAGGGCTAAACGCCATAATCCCTCAATCTTCCCGTCAGCGACCGCCCGAGGCTCGTCCTCCTGACCCTTGCATAGAACCATCCGATGCCCTCGTAGACCCGAAGTCCGAGAGGCCCGCAAGCTGTAAAGTAGAGCGACAGTTGCACAAAACTCCCCTAAAATACTAAGTCATAATCCCTCTATCCCATCGCCAGCGATCGCCCTGAGCCGAGGTCCAAGCCCCACAGGGGGCGCCCTCTTGCGCAGGTTGCTTAGTTTGTAGTTTTTAAACCATTTATTAAGTCTGGAGCTCTGCTCGCCTTTATGCCCGGTGAAGTAGCAAAAGCCTCGTGGCTACCTACGTAAGTCAGACCGAAAAGAAAAAAAAAAACGGCCCGAGGCCCCAGGTCCAAGTCCCACGACGCCCTCTTGCGTAGGTTGCTTAGTTTGTACTGTTTAAACCATTTATCTAGGCTGGAGCTGTTCGCCTTTATGCGGTGAAGTAGCAAAAAATACGAGGCAAAATAAATATGTCCGGCCGAAAAAAAAAACGGATTTAAAAAACTCTCATTCTCAAAAATACAACACAATAGTCATCGTTAACATACTAGCATACTACGACGGTTACTGGCTAAGTATAGATCATCCCATTTCTTCCAATGGCGACTAAGGCGATACCTGATAGATGGGCAGCAGCTTTTCAAGCAGAGGTGGACCACGATATTGCAGGGCCTTGAGCTAACACAACTAAGAGGCCTTCTTAATTAATGAATACTTAAATTTAACATTTTTTGATTCCATTTTTTTTCGCTTTATATGTACATCGAGTGCATATAAAGCGCTGCTTTTGCTGATTTAGTTTCCGGTAAACCCAATATTGGCTTGTGGTAGCATACCATTGCGATAGAGGGGAATCCTATTTAACCAACGGTTATTGCGGAGAGGATGAGTAATAAATTTGCCCCTGGAAATAAGGGGTTCATTATATCGTCAAGCTCTACAGGCTCCTATTTTTTTGTTTATATGTAGATCCGCCCCTGCTCTCAGCCCAACTTGAAGTCTTACTGCGATCACCGATCCACTTGCCAAGCGTGGTAATTAGGACAATATATTATAGATTTGTGAGGTAGGCATAAACGGGACGTTGAAGAGTTGAAGTAAAAGACTAGTTTAGTAAACCAATACTATTAAAATCCCAAATTCCAAAATCTTATTTTTTAATCGTGCTGCTCGTGGATTAATCTATTAATATTCTAAAGGGGAACGATTGAATTGTTTGTTTGCATTGAGTATGCTCCAGAACTAATTGACCGATCTCGCAAATTATTTTATAGAACCTACGTTAGTTTGGAGTAACATAGACTTTATTTAATGATGGACTTCTCACGGAGGAGCTACGCGCGAAGCTAGGTAGTCAAAAATATCCTACAAAATAAAATATTTAATTAAGACACAATAAATATATGGCCGTGACTAGGCCGTCGGACTTGTGATCTTAAGGTCGCCGGTTCGAACCCCGCCCATTGCACTACCGACGTGAATCCACTCGTAACACAAACATTTCAGCTTAGCACGAGGGGTAACAAGAATACTAGTAAACTGCAAAACTCTGCTAGTAATTGTTTTTTTTTTAATAAAAAGCTAAATAATTTTGTAATAAAAACCAGACGAAAACCATAATTATAAAAACAAATGCAAGATACTACCTCTGATCTATCGCCCCCACGAAATGTTCAAGCGCCCCTTAGTGGGCGGTACTGAACACTTTGAGAACTTATGCTTTAACACTAGCAACTAAATTGGCTTCGGGCCATAGCTAACTTGTATGTATGTTTCCGTTTTCCTTAGCATGTAGGGTACTAGCAAATAGTATGCAAGTTGGTTCTTTAATTTGATTTGTACTGAGTTTTTGTAGATAGCCTGTTTCGTGAGTATTGTTCATATTTTATATAAAGTTCGGTTTGACTCACCGTCAGTGACACGCGCGACACCGAGGCGCAAACACTCCTTGAAGAAGGCTCTCGGTTGGAGCCAAAACCGTGGTCGAGAAATCGCCAAAAACTACACACGTAAGTCAAACCGGACTTAATATAAAAAAGTTCGGTTATAACTAATTATTCAATTTTGAGTCAAAGTCAACACATCTTTATTCACATAGCAATATCTATTTATATACATTTATACTAATATTATAAAGTTACTAATATTATTCTAAAACTATGTAAAAAAGCATATTCCTGATATGCTTGTTTACATAGTTTTAGAATAATAGTAGCCAGTAGAGTCAACTGTCTTTTTGGGAATAACTATTGACTCCAAATTGAAATGGGGCCCACATATTGCGAAGCAATCAGGAAAACTTAGCTCTGCGGCCTATGCTGTTAAAATTATGAGACGACTCACTGATTTGATGACTGCTAGAATGGTTTATGTAAAAAGGCTTATTATAAAATTTCTGATTATGTTAATGACAAAACTGCTTGGGAGTGAGTTGCTCTGAAACAATACTGCTTTATTAATAATTGTAAAATAAAATTTATTTAAAAAAAATGATTACTCTGAGTTTCTATCAAGTTCTTTTCAGAGTTGCCAGGTCCAGAACTGGTGGTAGGAAAAAAAACTTAAAGGACGCATCATAAGAAAAAAATTATTTTTAAAATAGCGGCCCCACGGCGACTCAACAAAATTTTCTTGGAAGAACACAGTGACAAACAGTTGGTTTCCCATGGATTATAACTTGCAGATTCATAGTACCACGCGGATTTAGTGCCTAGAGTCTTCGATTATCAGAAAACTTCATTTGTCGTGGGGCCACTGTACAATGCCAGTCAGCGCGTTGACATAGATTAGTTTTTCCGTCACCAGTTGCGTAATCTGACACCCCTCGCAATGCGATGGAAAGCGTTGCCAGTGGTTAAATCGCCTTACAGGCAGCAGCGTTTCTTCATCATCGGCCCGTATTGCGTCTACAGCTGAACAAGCGCCTACTACCGAAGGAGGGTTTATGCCATAGTCACCATGCTTGGCACGTGGTTTGGTGACCGCAGTAGCGCGCTATATCAGGCACGGAGGGTAGCCCCTCAAGCAACCAGACCCGGAAAGAAATTTTAGAATCTACACAAATATTCTATGGAACCCATGATACCGCTACGCCCCGTAGATTATCGAGGAGCAGCGTTTACTTGCTGTAATACTGGTCACCAACCCCGCCAAGCGTGATGATTATGGCAAACTCCTGTCGTGGGACGCCCATTTTCCTCGATATATTGGGTAATTACATAGTTTATATACCTAGTTTTGTTATTATATTATTGTTTAATTATTATATTCATTATTTTACGGATAAGTTGTAATATTTATTATAGCGTAAGTTTGCTTTAATATGCACCCTACCAAAAATATCTTTGCATCACCAAAAGGTAGACTGGTAGATAATGACCCTGGCATTAAGTCCGCCAATTTTTTTTTTTTTTCGGACGTACATTTGTAATTAACCCCGTTGCTTTTGCTACTTCACCGGGCATATACTAAGTCCGGCAATGACCAGTACATTGCCGAACTTAGTATATGCCCGGTGAATGCCAATGAAGTTTAATAAATAAAAAAATACGTTTCCTCAACAAATCGAGTGGAAACTAAAGACGCGTTGAACAGCATGCGACTGCAACTTTGTTATCGGGTTGCTTGTCACTTAAGATGTGTAAGTAACCTGCCATTTATTTTACATTGCAAATTAGATTATAAGAACCCCGTTGAAACAGATTAGAAGCTGTTACGAATATAACTGGGTAAGGGCGGTTTAATCATAAGGCGGATCGCTATTCATTAGCATGTGATTGAGTGCTTTCATTAATAGCCAGAGTTAATTGTAATAAACCCCTTTAGCCTTAATAAAATGATGTTAAGAACGTTATATAAACAATTATATTGGTTCCCTATAACTTATCTTATAATTATCATCATCATCAACATCAGCCCGTATAACGGCCACTGCTGAACATGGGCCTCTTCCCGAGGGAAGGTATTTGCCATAGTCACCACGCTTGGCAGGCGGGTTGGTGACCGCAGTATTATGATATAACACACAAGGAAACGCTGCTGCCCGTTCTCTTGTATACGATTGATATACATGATGTTATAACAATCGGGACCAATGGTTTAACGTGCTTTCCGAGGCACGGAGGGTAGCCCCTCAACTAACCAGACCCGGAAAGAAATCTAAGATTTTTCACAACGATTTCTTGTTCGGCGGCGTGGGGATCGTATACTAATATATAAATCTGAAATGCTTGTTTGTTTGTTTTCTTGAACGCACTAACCTCAGGAACTACTAGTCCAATTTCAAAAGTTCTTTCAGTGTTAGGTGGGCCATTTATCAAGGAAGACTATAGGTTATATTTCACCAGAAACGCAGGTGAAACCGCGCGCAGGCAGCGTACTACTACTAAATCATACTATTTATCTTCAGTTTAATGACCCCTCATACATCTAGCTGAACATGGGTCTCAGTTTAACAGACCTTGGCAAGCTAGAGTCGTTGAGAGATATTGCCATAATCACCGTACTTGATAGAAGAATTGGTTATAACATTTTATACAATTAGACCGCCTTCTGTACTTATTTACTAAATATCGTAGAAAGATACTTTTTTTTCCGGGGACAAAAACTTTAGGCATCCCCACCGCCACAGCGGCGTTATCTAAAGGCCTCTTATCATCATGATCATCAGCTCGTACAACGTCCACTGCTGAAAATGGGCCTCCTCCCGAGGGAGGATTTTGCCATAGTCACCACGCTTGGCAGGCGGATTGGTGACCGCAGTATAACGTAATAATACACAGGGAAACGCTGCTACCTCCTTGATAAACGCTTGTTATAGAGCCCACAACCTCCGAGACTTAAAGCGAGCCAAATACCGCTACACTACGCGGAGGTGTGTAATGGTATGCATATTACGAAGAAAGAGTATATACTAGAATCCCCGTGTGTTCCTCCGAGTGCCAGAAATGGGGGCTCCGTGATCCGCAGATACTTCATATCTGTTGCATATTACAATATTTGAAAGAGATTCTATTTTTAATTGCCCCTCCTTTATGCACCATCATCATCATCATCAGCCCGTATAACGTCCACTGCTGAACATGGGTCTCCTCCCGTGAGAGGGTAGTTGCCATAGTCACCGCGCTTGGCAGGCGGGTTGGTGACCGCAGTATTATGTTGTACCATACAAGGAAACGCTGCTGCCCGTTCCTTAATAAACGATTATTATAGATAATGTTATAACAATCGGGACCAACGGCTTAACGTGCTTTTCTAGGCACGGAGGGTAGTCCCTCAACCAACCAGACCCGAAAAGAAATCTTAGAATTTACACAAACATCTTGTCCAGTGTGGGGATCGAACCCACAACCTCCGAGACTTAAAGCAAGCCTAATACCGCTACGCTACGGAGGTGTGTAATGGTATGCCAATTACGAAGAAAGAGTAGGTATATATACTAGAATCTCCGAGTGTTCCTCCGAGTGCCAGAAATGGGGGCTCCGTGATTCGCAGATACATCATATCTGTTGCATCTTACAATATTTGAAAGAGAGAGAAGAGATTCTATTTTTATTGTCCCTCCTTTAGGCTACATATTTGTATTATAATCTTCGATACCTTACAAACTCCATTCACCTGCACATATACGACTAAATTATGTATATACTATACAGCACCCATATGCCGTCCGGTGCGGAAAACGGAACACGTTTGGTCGGTCTTATACAACCTTTAGCTCCGTTATAGCCACTTAAGATTGCCATGTACAGCTTATATGATCTTGGACATAGGAAAGTGGTGATGTTGTAAAAAGTTATTGAGCAGGTTGCTTAGTTTGTAGTTTTTACAGCATTAAGGCTGGAGCTCGTATGACAGTCCGTCTTTATGCCCGGTGAAGTAGCAAATGCCTCTAGCTAACTGCGTATGCCAACCGAATAAAAAGGTAAAAAGTTAATGGTTATATGTGTGGGAGTTAGGTAGTTTAATTATCTATCACCCTCAGCCCGTATAACGTCCACTGCTTAACATGGGCCTCCTCTCAAGGGAGGGTATTTGCCATAATCACCATTCTTGGCAGGCGGGTTGGTTGGGAACGCAGTTTAATGTTGTACCACACAAGGAAACGCTGCTGCCCGTTCCTCGATATAAGATTATTATAGATGATGTTATAACAATTGGGACTTATAGTGCTTTCCAAAGCACGGAGGGTAGACCCTCAACCAACCAGACCCGGAAAGAAATCTTAGAATTTCCACAAAGATTTCCTGTCCGGTGTAGGGATCGAATCCACGACCTCCGAGATTTAAAGCGAGCCAAATACCGCTACGCTACGGAGGTTATTATCTATCACAAGGTTGTGCGTATCTATGCTTATATACAAAGCTGACGAATTTGTTTGTTTGCTTGAACGCGTCAATATCAGGAAGTAGGTACGATTTGAAAGATAGTGTTAGATAGCCCATTCATTGAGAAGGGCTGGTTTTATTAGATTATAAAGTTACCACGGAGACGGGAGTTACGCAAGAAAAACTGAAACCTCGCGCGGGAAGCTAGTGGAAAAAATGGAACATTATCAAGAAAGGATAGGAAAAAGAATTATTTTACATGATTAAAGAAAACAAGGAAAGACTACTTCTATTTTAAAAAAATCTGATTAGTTCAACGTGTAATAATTTCTAGGACGAATTGTAAAGTCGACATTTAATCGTTACAAAGAATTGTTAAAATTATTAAATTTAAGTTGGTCGTTTCATTTTATTTATTCAAGATAATATATAACGATAAATGTAAGAAATATTGTAATGTTGTAGTACAATATTTATTTTCTAAGTAAATGGATATTTGATGCTTCACAAAAAACGTTATAAATACCGTTTTATTTTTCCTGTGGTTGTAAAATATGATCAATAAGAATCAATTTTGTTAACATTTTGTGAAAGAGTCATTTTGGCAAAAAAAAAAAAAAAAAACCAAGCCTTCATGAACAATATTCATGGGATTTTTGTGTCCGCCATATTATGCATTATTGCGCACATTTCTATTGGGTTAGCGACCCATTCTCACGGGTATTTCTACTCTACATTAACACATAAGTGACTCTCCATGAAGAACAAGACTAAAGTATTCTGTTTAAATTAATCATCATCATCAGCCCGTATAACCTCCACTGCTGAACATGGGCCTCCTCCCGCGGGAGGGTATTTGCCACAGTCACCACGCTTGGTAGGCGGATTGGTGACCGCAGTATTATGTTGTACCTCACAAGGAAACGCTGCTGCCCGTTCCTTGATATACGATTATTATAGATGATGTTATACAATTTACTCGCGTCCATAAACGCGAGAAACGCTCTAGCCTCAATAAATGGTTTATACAGGCTCATTTTTAAACCTTTTAGGGGGTGAAAGTACTGATGATTATAAGCAACGTTTCCTACGGAACCAACCCTGAAATCGCTAAAAAAATATGATGTTTCATACATTTTGTCGAGGTAGGTGAACATAAATGTATGGAACAGCTGATTTTATTTGGGTAGTATTTAAACGCAAATCAAAAAATATCCTTTTTCTATGCAATAAGATTCCGAATTCCCATTAAAATTACTGATTGCACAGCAAAATATTCAACTCAAAATATCACTAAACACACTACAATTTATTTTCGCAGCGTACAGCGATTTTTCCTAAAGCAAAAGCTTTTTCATTAATGCACAGCTAATAATCTTAATGCACATTATACATGTTAACTCTTTTTCTTTTAAATATAGCTTCTATTTTTATATTATTTACAGCAGTTTTTCTAAATAAAACAGCATTTTATTAGTCACAGTCGTCTTATTATTTATTAATTACCACATAATGAGATCAGCAAAAAAAATATAAAATTAGATACAAAATTTTAATTTATTGAATTATTAAAGCGGGTCTTGCTTTCGCGGGGCGTCCACGCTTCCTTTGTTGCCCAATAGGCACATTTTTAGCTTCTGCAGGTGGCGCCACGTACTTGAGTCGGATCGCAAGTCCGATGATATGCTTGCACAGATAGTTCTTAAAAAAAATGGGGCAGGTGCATTTTCCGTTGACCCAGGCGGTTTGTTGGGTGGGCAAAGCAACTCTCCAATATGCAAAAGCGTTTTATTTGTAACCATCAAAAGTGTCCCAATCTTGAGTAAATGTCATGTCACTTGCTGTTGAGCTTCCAACTATATAAGTATTAAGTCCGGAATCAGAGATATACGGCTAACTCCCGACGACACGACCTAGCGCTATCTCTATCTTACTCGCTCGCGCCACTCTGCACTCCAGTGATGAAAAAGCGCGCGAAGTTTTTCAGTTAAGTTGTTCTGCTTTTAAAAATAATGCAATATAAAAGGATTTTTTTGTTATAATAATCATTAAATTTGCCGAGCATGGCTCCTTGAAAATTAAGACAAATATGATGAACAGGTTTTGTTGTACTTACTGGTTAGTATCCGACTGGGATAGTTATTTTGCTATGAAATACGGAAAATTTGCTGTGCAGTCAGTATTTATGCTATGTATGTAGTATTTTTGTACAAAAATAAATTTAACTGTATTGCATTATGAGGAAAAAAGTAATGTCATATTGATGTATAATTTCGAATTATCTGCAGTTAGAGTTTTGTTAAACATTTAGTTTATCTGTAGTGAAGTAAGTTATTTGATGTAAAAAATAATATAAATGATGAGAATGTATTGATAGGTGATTATTTATTTGATATGCAATTTATAATATCCCATTTTATTTTCGCGATTTCAGGGTTGGTCCCATAATAAAAGTTGCTTATAATCATCTCAAACTAAGCAACCCGTGCAAGAAGGCGTCCCCTGTGCGACTTGGAGTGTTGTTTTTATGAGGGTAAAATTGTTACTATAATCTTACACAGTACCCTAATGTTATAAAAATAATCTTGAACTTTGATTTGTACACCCTTTGATGACACAACTCGGCATTTTTTTTTTAAATAATGAATTTAATTATGACATCAAGTATAATAATTATGTACAGTCGACAAAAGAGATAGGATTACACCTTCTGTATCAATTAATGTAAATTAATACGTATTGGTCTACTGGTGGGAGAAGAGTTTGCAGGTCGCTGAGTACAAATGCACATAACAGTGAACTATTCTCATAAACGTGGATTTATACATTTTAAATGCGTTTGATGATGTGTAAACCTATCTGTTTTTTTGACTGTACGTACAAACTAAGGCACAGTTTAACCGGCCTCAGTGTGTTACTCGGAGCGCTCCATTTTACTTTACTTATTATTTGGTCTGAAATTCGATCAAACTGAATTAAATAAAGCTTGCTAAATGTAAATAGTTTGAGAATGTGTGAAATGGCGAACCAGACTGCACTACACCTCACTTCAATAGACCATTTACGTCTACTACTTTTTGATATTGGAAAGCCAGGCTCATTGCCATTGCTGTCGGGGGGCTGGATTGCTCATGCGTACCCGGCCCCCGCCAACGGTGGATCGAAGGAATGTCCGGGGGGTTTTAGTGTTGTTGGGTCCTCTCCTCGTGGTATGAGTTTAGCATACCACGCTATGGAGAGGGCGAGTCCCACATATCACATCGCTAGCGCGCGAATAGGCTGCAGCGGCGGTGGGAATGCGTAAATGCATTTCCCCCTGGACAACAAAAAAAAAAGGCTCATTGCCATAATCACCATACTTGGTAGCCGGATTGTTGATTACAGTAAGAATGTTGAGCTGGTAGATACTGCTGCCCATCCATCAATGTTATGTCCTGTATTCGCCTCTTACAACACCCCTTTAGTCGCCTTTTACTACACCCATGAAAAGGCATGGGATCGTCTAAGGGAAGCCAAAACAACAATACGGAATTTATAGATGTATATAATTGAATTTTTATACTTATACTTCCCGCGCGCGATTCCACCCGCGTATCTCCCGTTCCTATCAGAACTTCATAATAAAATATAGCCTACAGATTTCCTCGTTAGATAGTTTGTCAGAACCCATGGAAGAGTGAAAAGATTTTTTCAAATCCGACCAGTAGTTGCAGATAATAGCGCGTCGAAACAACAATCTCTTCAGCTTTACCTATATTTCTACGCCATAGTAAACTTTTCCGTAAAGTGTTCATTATTGAAAAGAAACCTTAGGAAATCAAATTTGTAACTAGCCCTTCATTAAAGTGAATAAGTTTATCTTCACTAGCCGTCACCATTCATTTAATTAACGTCTCCATTAGTCCGTTTTCAATAAATCAAAAACAAATCAACGCTCGATTTGGTCAGCAGAAAATTAGGCCAAAGTGCCGACCACTGCTGAATGAATAACCAATCTTGTGAATATTGATTGGAATAAATTAACTTAAAGGTTAGGGTTTTGGGTTGAAGGCTGATTACAAATCAGCCTTATTTCTGATTTCTTCGTTTGATTAAAGAGTTTTTGGGGATTTGGTAGTTTTAGTTACGTTTCCCTGGCTTAAAGATTAACATATAAAAATAATATTATTATAGGTATATAGATATATATCTATACTAATGTAATAAACGGGAAAGATTGGATTGTGTATCTGTTTGCATAGAACAGGCTCCGGAACTGGAGCACCGATTTCAAAAATACTTAGGCAGTAAAATATGTCAAAATTTAGATTAATAAAATAAGAGCACCGGCAGGATTCGAACCTGCATCTTAAGTAAAGCCCTTTATGCCTTAACGAATTAGGCTACGGTGGAACCACAGCTGGTCATCGAAATTTGTCGAAGTAATGCGGATCATTACCGATAGATGGCAGTAACGCGGGGGACGTTGGAATTTTATTAATCTCAATTTTGAAATATAGGTAAACTTTTCCATAAAGTGTTTTAAACATTTAAAACATGAGAAAAATGGCTGATTTCTTCAGAGATTGGCCGCTGTGGCTGAAATTGGAGGACTATTGCTCAATACTTAATTTCATTTTAAAATGTGTTTTTTTAGATATCAATTCTGAAGCCTGTTGGGCGATGCAACATAGTTTATAGTAGAAGAGCTCTGGAGGATGCTAATATTGTACTAGCTTCCCGCGCGCGGTTTCACCCGCGTGTTATGTATGAAAATGCTTAAACCAAATTTGGGCTACTCTCACAGACACTGCACTAGGTCCATAAACATCGCAATTTTTTTCGCGGCTTGCGTTGCATTTTTACCTTTTTTGTAGTAAAATTTAGAAACGTATCGAATTTCTTCATTAGATTCACTCATCTTGACAGTACGAAACACAATTGAAAATCACACATTTTCCTAATTTGAATTTATTTTATTGTTAAAAGTGATAAGTTAGGTGATAACGAATTGATATCAATGGAGTTATACATGTATCCGCTGATAATACCTAATTATTATTATTTGTTATTTATTTCTCCTCACATAAACAAAACAATACACAAGATATATTTTTTAAAATACTTATCTGAAATAAATAAATAAACCAATTATGAGAGCTTGTGACTTAGAGGGGTTAACAGGTGGCCAAAATCATTTGCCCATCTGTTAATGTTTAATTGATAGCAGCAAATGGCTTTCTTAGCATATGTGACCTTAAAATGACGATATATTTGCAAATTGTCTGCATAGAGATGATAATTAGAATATATTATTAGAGGATAAAAAAAAATAGAAGACCCTACCTTTTCCTATCGATAATGGACGCCTTGACGTCGGACATCCAGGAGGAGGCACCCTGGCGCATGCTGTTTGACGATGACGTCGTTCTCGTTGGTGAAGATGACGATATATACGACAAACATGAAACGCGTCCGTTTCACAAGGTGTATGACTGAAAAACTGCGCTGCGATAAACGAGCTGTATTAGAGCAAGCCAGCAAAGTATCAATGACGTCAATTCAAGCGTAGCCTCTCCGTGGGTTGCAGTGGACGCTAACACATACATTTTCTTACAAAGCGAAGCTTAATACACGTTTGTAGCAGTGCTACCACCTCAGCGACTTTTTGGCTAGATCTAGTGATTTTTCGAGCTGGACAGCGATTTTCTGATATCTATTCTCGCTAAATAACTTATTTTAGCGACTTTTAGTGATAATTTGCGATATCAAAATATATTGAGGATTTTACAACTGAACCGCAACAAAACTTCCTATTATATTACTTATTTAATACTAAGCTTATGTATTATAACAAATATAATATATTATTACAAATCAAAACTGTTTGAGCTGTATGAATACTTACAGCTCTTGTGCAAAGTAAGTGGCACCATCAATTGACTTGTACATTTTGAGTCATCGCGGTTTTTGATCGGCGGCGACTGATTTCATCGCCTGCCTAAACGGCAAAAACCACTTAAAAATATGATAAAATCGTCAGCAATTTCTAGCGGTTTTTTATAATACAAAATGTCTGAAATCTAGCGAGTTTTGAATACGATTCTAGTGACATATTAGATTGCAAGGTAGCAACACTGGTGTGTAGCCTCTCCGTGCACCGCGGTGGGTCCGTGCCTTTATGGCCACACCGTTCGAGGGAGACCCATGAGTCATGATCGATGACTATGTAAAGGTTGATGTTAACCAACTATAGTGAAGACATTTCATCAAAATCATGGCCTAGTTGAACGAAAAGGCCATTAAAAGACAAAATTTATATTATTATTATAAATAATCTTCTCTCGCGTTACATTAGTTACAATTTTGGGAACATCCGAATCCTTAATGATTTACATCAATTTTGACAGAGACCTTCATCTACCACACCTGCTAATCGGTCACTTTATAATATAAATTCCTTGTATTAATAGTTGGGTGGCAGTATGAGTAATAGCCATTGCCTTCGTGAGCGATGACGTAACAAGATGGCGCGCATCAATTTGACGTTTAATCGCTTGTGGCGGGAACGCATTGGTCACCTGTCACTGTGGTGACACCGGTAGTGTAATGTCTTAATAAATCAGTCTTGAGACTTCATAATTGTGAGAATAATAGGTGTTCTTAAGAATTGATTCCGTTTGTAAGAACAATAATTGAGACTATGAGTTTACTTAGAAATGTTTGGTGTCATCGACATTTGATGATTTCTACTACGATAGCAATATAGCAATAGAGACCACGACGATAGCAATAGAGACCACGACGATAGCAATAGAGACCACGACAAAGGCAATAGAGACCACGACAATAGCAATGGAGACCACGACAATAGCAATAGAGACCACGACAATAGCAATAGAGACCACGACAATAGCAATAGAGACAACGACCATAGCAATAGAAACTACTACAATGGCTATAGAGATCACGACAATAGCAATAGAGACCGCGACAACAGCAAAAGTCTTATTGTGACTGAGTCCAAGATAGCATAGGTTATATTATTACAGAGGGCTTTGCCGAATGAGGCGTACCTATAGGGATTGTAGGAATTTTTGCGAATAAGCTTAATGTCTTCTAAATCAAATTATAAATTTTCATCTAATTGAAATATTTTTCTGCAAATCTATAACCAGATTAGTCCTGTTACTTTTACCACCTTTCATCCCGTATCTTTTGAGTAAGGCTATATTTTATTATAAAGTTGGTATTATATCTTACTAATATTATACACGCGAAAGTTTGTATGGATGGATGGATGGATGTTTGTTACTCTTTCACGCCAAAACTACTGAACGGAATTGGATGAAATTTGGCACCGGGATAGGTAACGCTTATACGCTTGATTAACATATAAATAAAATAAAAAAGGTTTTATTTACGTAAACTTATTACAGGTATTTGTAAATAGTCAAAAAATATTTTGTCTTATCAATTTGCGGTGTTAAATTAATTAAGTTTATTTGATAATTGCTACTTATTATAATAGTTTATATAGCTTTAGCCTAAAAACTGTCAGTTATGAAAATACAATATTATTTTGTTACTTTATATCTATGGTTAAATCTTAGTTCTATCCTTTGAGTGTGTTAATATTTAGACGGACACGTTAGTATCTCGACGAACGCGCTTTAGTGCTAGCATATATGCTAAGAACATCACGCTCCGACCCACTGGGGTAGAGTAACGCGGGTAAAACCGCGGGGCGCAACTATATATAGATAAAAACTAGGATACCTATTTCACGCAAGAGTTATCAAAATGAATCCAAAAACTTCGATAAATATCTGAACAAATATATACTCAATATTAGCTATAAGTATTGGAAATGCCAAAGTTTTTCAAACCCTAAGCTCTCGTTGGCAAACAGAACATTTCCAGGCACCATTCAAGTTTAGTTGCTGCGAGTTGCGGAGTAAGCACTGTTGCCACACAAGTCAACAGTTTCACAGAATGACAAATATTTTGAACCTTGAACTGTATCACTGAAAGTAGGCAGTGCATTTAATAGTTAATGATACTATTGCTGAAAGAGCATAGAACATAGAATTGTGTTAAGTCGGTCCAGTGCGAGACGGAATCGCACATGTAGGTTCCGTACCATCAATTATTTTAAGATTTTGAAATGAGGAACCGTTTGAAATTTACTTGTTGCCATTATTATTATTATCAAGCAACTGTAGTTCAGGTATATAGAATAACATAGCAGTACTGCATTATCATCATGACAGCCTCCTAAGAGAGGTTTTATCAGCCACCAATTAATGAATTTCATCAGCACATTGGTATTTAAATACACTAGTACATGTAATAGTCACATTGTAAAAAGCTATAACTAGTAGATTATTATTATATTTATATTGTTGACTAGGAATCGAACCAAGTACACCAAGTATGAAGCAACTGCCGTATCGGTGTGTATCGGTGGGATCTATCCATTTGAAATACATGTAGTTCACGGTCCCATAAGAACTTCATAATTAAATATATCCTATAGCCTTTCTCGATAAATAGGCTATCTAGCACCGAAATTATTTTTTAAATCGGACCAGTAGTCGCTGAGATTAGCGTACTCCGTTACAGTCCATGCAGTCAGATTGTGTAATTCGCTACCCGCTAATATCCGTAACTGCCATACTCTTTCTCTTTTCAAAAAAAGAGTGGAAGAACACTATCTGTCCTCTTCGTGATAATATTATTATTTGTGTATGTATTATAACTATTTATTATTTTATGTATTTATTTATAGATGTATTTGCAGTTGTTGTATGTATGTAATCTACCTACACACTTTTTTTTTCTTGTTTTTCATCTCTTCTTTCGTAGTTCTACTGGAAGAGATTTATTTAGAAATAAGTGTACTACTAACTTTGTACATTGCCTTTTGTATTTGTTTTTCGGTGTTTAAAGACTTTAGACTTTAGGTTTATAATATACGTTAGCATATAGATAGTACTAAGATTCGTAGCTTCCATTCTGTAGTGCAACTACTCTTCCCGCAGTAGGTAAAGAGGTCAGTAAGCTCGAACGACCCGCTACATGGACCGTGTAATGGCAGGAAATGATCCTTTCAAATACTTATACGTTATATCTTAGCTTTTAATGTTTTTCTCTACATGCAGACGAAGGATCTTAGCTTTTTGCTGAGGAAATGTTTGGAAGTTGGGAATCGAACGGCTATCAGGAAAAATAAAATGTAATTTCTGTATTGGACTAACATTTTGAAAGTTTGATGGTCCTTATATTTTTATGGATAATTAATATTGATAGTAGTAATTAGTTGTTATCCGCGACGGTGTAAATTAAGTTTTTTCCACACAAACTTGAACCCTATTTCATTAATTTCGAGCGTGATTTTGACAAAAACGTTTATTATAGTAACTATCTGTATGCCAGATTTCAGTACAATCTGACCTGTAAGTTGGGTAAGTCACCGTTTCAAAGTTAAAGATTAATCAGTTTTTTTTTCGGACGGACATATTAGTTAGCCACAAGGCTTTAGCTACTTCACCTGACATAATTAATAAACCAAGAAACTTTAAACTTTAAATAACGATCTAGTATGTTTAACTAGATAATTATCTTTATACACTCGAGAAGGCGTTAAGGAGTTATACCTAACTATTAGACAACCTCCGTAGCGTAGCGGCATTTGGCTCGCTTTAAATCTCGGAGGTCGTGGGTTCGATCCCTACTCCGGACAGGGTCTTTGTGTAAATTCTGAGATATCTGGGTCTGGTTGGTCTGGTTGGTTAAGGGACTCCGTGCCTCGGAAAGCACGTTAAGCCGTTGGTCCCGATTATTATAACATAATCTATAATATCGTATATCAATTCGTTATACGGGCTGATGATGGCTCTCACGCCATCCCAGGACACACACTGATAATACCTATTTTAACATTTTGACATAAGTATACGTGATGCCTAAAAATAATGTCAAGTTAGATTCTATTTAGTACATTTTTTAAATAAAAACACAGAAAAATATTTAATTATTATATTACTAGCTGACCCGACAGAGGCTGTCGTGTCTTAATTAAAACTCTAAAGCGCGTGGTTGTTTTATGCGATAAACGCTGCGTTACACGCAATGCAATTAACGCACATCATTTCATATCAGGTAATTTAATTACTAACCATTGTTTTACGCGGTTGACGCAGCGCCAAGCGCAGCGTGAGTTGAGTGCATCCGTTGATCGCATGCGTCTGACGCTGCGATCTCCGCATAAAACAACCGCGCGCTTAAATTAAATTTAACTATTATTATTAGACGTGATAGCTCTGAATTAACCGTGATGTGCACTAAGAACAGCACGCTTTCTGTCAATGATATGTCAAACGCCATATGATTACAATAACAAAGTTTATACAGTAGAATCCGTTAAGTACGACTTCGCATACAACAAACAACCGATTATAGCGACGTAAGTATAGGCATATGTTTGGTTTTATTAAGAGCCTCTATGAGAGTTCATCCGTTTATTACGACTCCGCTTATAACGAATGACCGCTTTTAACGACGGAATTCTACAAAAATGACCTGTTACAACGACGACGATGAAACACGTGTTTTCAAATAAAAAGTAGTTTTCATATTTCATAATGTATAGGTGCATTAGGTGCACATTGTGAAACAAATATTTTGATTTCATGTTTTTTGTCTCTAATAATCACATACATATTATTATTTATATACATTATATAGTTATTAGTATAGTAAAGTATTTAATTATTTTTATTAAAAAAAACTAAAATTGAAATTGTATGTTCGTTTAGTACGTCTTCCGGTTAGAACGTCGTAATATAGTAGGTCCCTTGGCCGTCGTTATAGCCGGATTCTACTGTATTGTCAAAAACGCTAAGAATGTAACCTTAGCGTTTTTGACAATATAAACTTTTGTACACTATTTTTTTTCGTTCCTCAAACAAAAAATGACGAATATAAAGTGCTTTGAAATTTTATGTGAGGTCACGTTTAGGTACAATTTTACCTAGTAGAGAAATCACAAGCCTCAAGCCTTCTCCTGAACTTTATTGTATGTTGTTGTTTTGCATCATTGACAATTTTTATTGATTTGATAAGTAAAAAAATAATCCAATATTTTATTGTAGGTAATCTAATTGACCTACCCAGCCCCCGCCAATGTCGGATCTAAAGAGTGTCCGGGGGGTTTTAGTGGTGTAGGGTTCTCTCCTCGTGGTATGAGTTAGCATACTACGCTATGGAGAGGGCGAGTCCCACATATCCCGCCGCCAGCGCGCGGATACGCTGCAGCGGCGGAGGGAATGCATAATAGTAAAGGCATTTCTCCCCGGACAAAAATAAGGTAATCTAATTGACGAACTAATTATAATTTGTTAGTCTTAATGCTTATTTTCGTATTTAGGTTCACTGTTTTAAGGACATCGCTAATTCAGTAGAACTCTTTTGCGAAATTCACATACAAAATTGATAAAATACCTATGTCATCAGTTCGGCATATGATATAGGACGCCTTTATGTGTAGGATCGACATTTGATCGGGTTCGATATTCAAGTTAATGTTCTGTAAGTGGATAGATTAAGCACTTTTCATAACAAATATTTTTATTTATCTTTTATACTGGGTGAATTTTTTTACCGTCTTTATAATAACATGGTGTGTTGTGAAGTGTAATAGAATCTATAGACTACAGTATTTCGGTAACTAGAGTTCCGAAAATCTCATAAATTTCTTAAATGGAACAAAAAAATTACATAGCGCGTGCATAATAATAAAATAGGTGCCTATAATACCTAGGCTAGGCCGCAATAACACATGAATGAAAAGAGTGAGCGAAATAAGCTTAATTCTGTAAGCCTTTATAAATTACTAGCTATGCCCCCTACTTCGTCCGAGTACTGACTTTGAGTAGCAGTTTCAATTATTTAGGCCCAAAAATGACCATATTTACATACATTATTCACCCCCCCGCTTTCATACCCCCTACAACTCTTTTTTCGCTATAAAAAGTAACCTATGTCCTATCTCATGTTCTAAACTATCTGTGTACCAATTTTCATTTAAATCGGTTCAGTAGTTTTGGCGCGAAAAGCCGACATACAGACAGACAGAGTTACTTTCGCATTTAAAATATTAGTACGGAAGTAAGCATAAGGATGAAATCTATATATGTTGCCATAGCAACGTGGCGCAATTATTTATTGTTCAAGAACTCCGATACATAATCATCTATACTCACATATAACACTAGCTTCTCGCGCGCGGATACTCCCGTTCCCGTAGGAACTACATAATTAAATATAGCCTATAGGCTTTCCCAAATCCTATAATGCGTAATACGATATGCCATACAAGTATGGTTATAGATGACGCGATAACAATCAGGACGGCTTAACCTGATTTCCGAGGAGGATAACCAACAATAAAAATGACAATTTACGCGTAGGGATCAAACCCGCGACCTCTAAGACTTAAAACGAGACTTAATACCGCTAGGTTGCCATCAATTAGGGTTGCCAGTGCCACCCGTACTATATTTCAGTCAAATGTACTATATATTATACAAAAATAATTTACTACAAAAAGTACCTACTATATTTTTTTGCTAAACTAAAAATTTTGACTGCATCCTCAGCGAAACGAAAAATGGTACTTCGGAGGACTAAAAAAAAAGGTCGTTGAGCGACTCTGAGTATGAAAAAGTATTTAAAATAATTCATGAATTTCCCAAAAGTACTATTTATATTTAGAAACTTTTTGTAAAAAGTACTAAGTATATAAAACAATGAAAAGTGGTAACCCTTTATTTATTTTTTTCTGCCGGCGTATTCGCGCTCTGGCGGTGGGATATGTGGGACTCGCCCTTTCCACAGCGTGGTATGCTCAACTCCTACCACGAGGAGAGGACCCTATACCACTAAAACCCCCCGGACACTCCTTCGATCCGCCTTTGCCGGGTACGCATGAGCAATCCGGCCCCAGGACGGATTAATCTGCTTTCCGAAGAGGATAACCAACAAACCCGACTCGGAAAAATCTTAGAATTTAAGCGTAGGTATCAAATCCGTGACCTCTAAGACTTAAAGCGAGACTTAATATCGCTAGTCCATGAAGGTTGCCGTCAACATACCATTAATATAAACAAACAAAACGTTTTATTATTAGTCATTAAAAACAATTAATGAAGTCAACCGCAGCCCGTTGCGCACTTAACATACTATATAACTTAACTGTCGCTGTAACATTACAAAAATGCGCATTACATTGCACGCACGTAACCGCTATGAATTATTATTTGTTTATTATGAACCGAGCTTCGATATCGTCTAATAATAAGGTCGCGGCCGTAAAAATATACCGGACTACATTCGTGGTACACAGGCGGAAAGGATGACCAACAAAAT
Source organism: Nycteola revayana (assembly GCA_947037095.2). Classification (NCBI taxonomy): domain Eukaryota; kingdom Metazoa; phylum Arthropoda; class Insecta; order Lepidoptera; family Nolidae; genus Nycteola; species Nycteola revayana. Next base: position 18,190,263 of record OX344857.2, on the reverse strand, counting down.
AATTTACATTTAGAAATCGTATATACATAGATTAAACTAACTTCCAATTTATAAAATTTATTTCATTTAATTTGTGTGTGCAATAAAGTATAAATAAAAAAATATAAAAAAACTTGCCGCGAAAGGTTTCACCCGCTTCATTCCCGTTCCCATAGGCAGTTCATAATTTATTATAGCCTATATTCTTTCTAAATACAAAGGCTAACTAAAACAGAAATATTTTTTTCAAATCGGATAGTGGCTCCTGAGATGAACGAGATTTCTTTTTCAAATCAAACAAACTTACTTTTCATCTTTATATATTGGTAGTTATTTACAATTTTATATTTATAATTGTCAAAATCTCGCTTTAAGTTATGGAGTTCGTGGGTTCGATCTCCACGCCGTAAATTTTTTGGTAAAATCTAGGATTTCTTTTCAGGTATGGTAGGTAGATGGACTACCCTTCATGCCTCAGAACGCTCGTTAAGGTACTGGCTTTACGTGATTATTACGTAATTGTTATAACATCATCTATAACAGTCATATACTTGGAACGGGCAGCAGCGTTTCCTTCCGCCATTGTCACCAATCCGCCTGCCAAGCGTGGTGGCTACGGCAAAAACCCTCCCTCGGATGGAGGTCCTTGTTCAGCAGAGACGTTGTACGGGCTGTCGATGATGATGATACTAAATAATACTGAGTTCACCAACCGCGCTGTCCGTATGTCCCAAAAGGTAACAAGGCCATTTTATTACGCAGGTCGTGACATGTTGTGCTGATGGCCGGCTCTGTCCATAGACATGTTATAGCCCGTTTCGGGGCATGCCCGGGCATTACGGCGAGTTTCGACCCATTCGTACGCCAAATATTGTTTTTTCGAGCAATCGTGGTGCTTTTATAGGTTTTTACGGACCTTTCACCGTTAGTTTTAGAGGCGGATAAAATTGTGAAGAGGTTTTATTCTTTAACTGTGTTAGATTCGATGGTGATAAAGGAAAACGTTATATATATATTGTCTTGGTAAATTACAGCGATTTTTATTGGCTATTAGATTGGTGTGTGAACATTTTTACGCAATTTTTTTTTTATTGTATTTTCTTATTAGGTCTTTTGTTTTAGTTAATTTCGGTAATGTATAGGTATTATCTTCAAAATTATTTAAACTACAAGTATGGCTTCTATTTTAAAGCATATTTTTTAGAAACAAAGCTTCAGATTGCGTAGTACTGATAGTACTTACTTGATAAACTTTAAACACAGATATTGTTTGTTACATTTTATTCGACATGTAATATTGCGAAAAGGTGACTGGTACAGTTGATAAATAAGTATTTTTAAAACTTGAATTCCAAAAAAACATCCTATTAAAAAATACGTGCTTACCCCCCCTAGCATTTTCAAAACTAAAAAAAAATAAGCTTAAATTCTTAAAAAAGTTTAAATACTGCGATGAGATGTAATTTGAAAGACTCATGTAGTCTTTCAAATTACATCTTCTGGCTATGTCACATGGCTATACACGCTGAAATTTAAATGGTTGTTTTCCCGCAGCGAAAAGATTTGGTCTTAGTTAAACATTCAATTTATACAAAAACTAGATCTTATAAACCAAAACTGGCCGATTAACAATTGTGAAAAACCGAACTCGAAAGTGACATCGAACCGATAGTAATACCTCGCGATACCTAGCGCTCGCGTCGATCGGTCGCGCGTTCGTTGACCCGGGTGTTAGTCAATCAGCTGATACCTACACCTTAGGTAATGTAACACTGTACCCAATCATAATAATAAGCTTTATCCAATACCTTTTTAGCTACAACATACAGAAAACGTAACTTAAAACAAGTTTATTATCTAAGAACAATAATTTTCTGAATTAGATAATAAAGTATTTAAGGCGTATTTAAAAAAAATTAAAAATTAAATGAACTCCGCGGAAATGGTATGGATGCAGTCCTTCTGAGTTGAGTAGTTTCCAGACGTAGTATTGGCTTACGCCAAACCTAGCTGCCGCCATTCGCGTACTTCGGCGAGGATCGCGTTCAAAGTACTCGATGATCTCCTCGTCGAGCTCTGGCGAAAGAACGGCCGATCGACCTCTGCCCTGTGCATGTGCTGGCACCTGGAACTGCCCATGATCGAGTAGCCGTCGCCGCTACGATCGTCCGGTCCTGTATGACTTGAGGGTTCAGAACTCCGCGAAGACGGAGTGACGCCAAGTGTTGCAGCTCGGCGTAAAGACGCCGGGCAGTATGGGAATTATAATAAGCCCTAGCGTACAGTTGCACCATAGCGACGTACTCTAAATTACTAAAACTGTAATGTCAATCCATAATACTAATAAAGTAATAAGATAACGCGTGCTGCGCTTCCGACGTTCACGGGACAACTAACGAAGGAGGGAGTCGAAGGAGAGCGCGGGGCGTTCCGGCGTCGGCGCCTCGCGGCGAATTACAAAGGAAGCCGGCTCGTTTGTAATTCTTGCGTGCAGGCTATTTTATGCCGTATAACTACCATTGAGCTCTTATTTTGCTTTGAACGTTTGTCAGCAGAGCGTGCGATTCGAGTAGTACCTACAAGGTCCGTTCACTCCGTCTAGTGTTACTACTGTTTATCACGCTTTCGAGTTGTCTAATATTTTTTTTAATTATTTAAAATCCAAAACATGTCTAAAAAAAAAAATGTTTCGATAGTACTACCGACGGCAAGTTGTTCTGCCTCGGGAAAACAACATTAAAATTTCACGGTGTATAATATGGCTTTAAAACATTAAAAACAAAATTCAATTGAAATTCTATTTAAAAAAAAACCGTGTGTCTTTCAAAAGTTACTATTGCAATATGTATTGGCTTTTAGATAACACACAAAAAGAAATACAATTTAAAAAAAAAACACTCACTAATCACAGCGACACAGAACGCATTGTAAAATTCAGGTTGGCATCTGAAGGGCCGCTAAAAGCTGACTGGTGTCAAGTGTCACTTTGGCCTGAGAGCTCTTGCCCCGACCCCACACGCTTACTACAAATCTACCGTGCTACTACGATGTTTACTGAGGAGATGGAAGCTGAGAGTTTTGGTACCGATATTCTTCGAGCTGTTTTGTTGTTCTACCATAGTTTTAGGAACTGCGATATCAGGAATTTGGAAGGTTATTGGTTCAGCAAATTTTGGGCAGGTACTCGAGATAGTTGCTAAAATTCCTGTTTTTGTCAAATTTGGCTATGAACAAATCCTATGTCAGTTTTACAAGCAGCTCATTTGAGTAAAATTTGACTGGAAATAGGAATGAACATCGAGGGTCACCAAGTCCCGGGAAAAAGGCTAAATTACATTGGGACTTGCAACGAATTTAATCAGACAGAGATTAGAAGGAGTAAGGAAGACTTATATTTTCAGTTTCGTCTATGGCAAAGCGGTAGAAAAATTGGGAACTGCGATATTTGGTACTAGCTGCGAAGCGCGGTTTCACCCGCCTAAATGCGGGAGCACACGATGCGTTGCGGCGCCGCACCGCAAAGATTTCACTGTATCGGCGGGCACGCGAGCGGTGCGGCGCCGCCGTTGTTATGTCGCAGCGGTGCCTCAGCAGCGTTGGACAGTCTGTTAATAAAAATGGATCGTAAACGCATTCACCCCTCCCCGCCGTGTGCCCGCCGATACGGTGAAATCTTTGCGGTGCGGCGCCGCAACGCATCGTGTGCCCCCGCACTAACTCACATTTCCGTAGGAACTTCATAATTGAATTTAGCGTGTAATCCTGTACGATGGCTAGCGTAAATGGGCTATCTAACATTGTAAGAATTTATCAACCCGGACCAGTAGTATCGTTCAAACAAACAAACTCTTTAGCCGTATATATTAGTATAGATTTGGAAAGGAAATTCAGCAGATTTTAAGTAAATCGAGAAAAATCGTTTGTTACCTACCTGTAGTTGGTAACATGCGAATTTTCGTCGGTATTGTCTTAAAAATATATTTTGTCAATTTTACAAGCAGTTTCAGGTAAAATTTGACGATAGAAATTATTTCCTCTGTGACGTATGAATAATCGGTATATAAAGGCGGTATAAATCTCGCTTTAAGTCTTGAAGGTAGTGGATTCGATCCCCATGCTGGGCAAGAAATCTTTTTCCGCATCTTAGATATTTTGTCGGTCAAAGAAATTGCGAATTATGTAAAAAAATGACGACTATGCGGATAAAATATGTAACGGGTAATATATAGATTAGGGCGTAACTCACAGAAAGCTGTAAAAACAGATTGCTAGCAGAGTTTTCGCACACTACTTACTAGTATTATATTTCAAAATTGAGATTAATAAAATTTGGACGACCGGCAGGACTTGGCATCTTTAGGTAAAACGTAACGTTAGGATTCGTCCCCCTTATAAACGTGTTACAAAGAGATTAATAAATTTCGACGACCGGCTGTGGTTCCACCGTAGCCTAATTGGTTAAGGCATTGGGGGCTTTACCTAAGATGCAGGTTCGAGTCCTGCCGGTGGTCAAATTATTAATCTCAATTTTGAAAATACAAGGTGTAACGGAAAGGGTAGGTATAGAAAATGCAAGGCTTCTTTGGATCATAACAAACGATATGGCAAGGGTTTCAACTCAAAATAAAAGTTACGAAAAGTCAGTATTATTTTGCAAATAAAAAATAAAATGCGGAACCCTTTATTCAGAAATACCAGGAGTAAGAGGTTTATTTTTACTTGCAAATAGTTCGTTGACATCGATCTGCTGATTGAGTGCTAGTGATGTATTTATTTGAATTTGAAAAGTTTGGGTGCTGGTATCTATGAATTTAAAAAAAACATTACTTCCGGACTTGTAGAGATAGGATTAAATAACCCTTGCCATATCGTTTGTTATCATCCAAAAAAGCCTTGCTCTTTCTATGTATATACCCTTTCCGTTACACTTTGTATAGTATAAGGTAAACTTTTCCATAAAGTGTTTAAAACATTTAATAAACTACAAGTATTCTTGTTAACCCCTCGTGCTGAGCTAAAATGCATGTGTTACGAGTGGGTTTACGTCGGTAGTGGTTCAGGTGGGGATCGATCCGCCCATATGATCGCAAGATCCGACACGCATTATTTTCTTTTTATTAAACAAAAATAAACAAACATGAAACGAAAATATACAAATCTAGCGGACAAACATTCTAGCGCTAGGCTACCGAATTCCAGCATTCAATATCAAGTAGATAATCTTCTTCACATTCGTAGTTCATACGAAAGTGTTTGCACGGGACAAGGTTCAGAAGTCGATTTCCTATGTAGAATAGTGACAAGATTCAAGATGTCATCTTACAAATAAGGATGATGCTGAAGGTTAAGCGACGAGCGGAAAGTTAAAAGTAATAATAATAAATAAGTATTCTGACAACCACCGTAGTGTAGCGGTTATTTGGCTCGCTTTAAATCTCGGAGGTAGTGGGTTCGATCCCCACGCCGGAAAGGAAATCCTCGTGTAAATTTTAAGATTTCTTTCCGGGTCTGGTTGGTTGAGGGACTACCTTCCGTGCCTCGGAAATCACGTTGAGCAGTTGGTGACCGCAGTATTATGTTGTACCACACAAGAAAACGCTGCTGCCTGTTCCTTGATATACGATTATTATAGATGATGTTATAACAATCGGGACCAACGGCTTAACGGGCTTTCCGAGGCACGGCAAGAATTTACACAAAGATTTTCTTTCCGGCGTGGGGTTGAACGCTATACTAACGCTAATCTACGCTACGGCCGTTGTCATGTTCAACATAGCTTGATGTATTTAAAAATATCATCACTACAACCTCAAATTACTGTTTAATTACCGCTGCATAATACAATTACAATTTCATTTCCCGCTACCACTCACTACTGCGCCACATCCAATAATATGTTTAGGGACCTCTCTCAGTAAATGGTGTGGGAATGAATTTCCTTTTAGCGTCCACATGTCTCGGCTCTCTATGTATAATTCAGTATACATCATAACCAGGACCTTTGTCTTTTTGTTTGAACCCTCCAGGGACGCCCTAACTTAGGTATCTGAAAGTTGAATCAAACTGGGTATTTGGACCGTCCCGAAAATCTTAAGGAGTGTATATATTTGAACATTTTTTTTAAAGATTACTATCAGAGTTTTTGCACTCTACTTATGACACTACTAGTATTCTTATGACATTACTAGTATTCTTAAGACACTACTAGTATTCTTATGCCTTTACTAGTATTCTTATGACATTACTAGTAGTCTTAAGACATTACTAGTTTTATCATGACACTACTAGTATTCTTGGTAACCCCTCATGCTTAGCTTAATGCTTGTGTTATGAGTGGGTTCTCGACGATAGTGCAATGCCGGCAACGCACTTGCGACTCCTCCGGTGTTGCGAGTGTACATGGGCGGCGGTGATCACTTACCATCAGGTGACCCACTTGCTCGTTTGCCTCCCTCTTCTATAAAAAAAAAAAAAAAAAAAAAATGGGTGGAGATTGAACAAGCGCCCACATGATTGCAAGTCCGACGCTCTAGTTTTTGTATATTGTAATTGTTCGCAAAAATGTAATTTTTGTACTGCTTGACACTTAATATAACTCTATAATATCAATGGTATTGAAAAAGTTTGTATATAGATAAAATAGACCATCAAAAATATATTATTCCGCTGAGTATTAGAAACGACACAAAAATTTCGGCCAAGTGCGTGTCGGACTCGCGCACGAAGGGTTCAGTACCATTGACTAGGTAAACATTAACCTATATTATAACTTTATTTGATATCGAGCAAAAAAGGGCAAAAATATCACGTCGTTTGTATGGTGTTATAGCGGCAACAGAAAAATATAATTTCTGAAAATTTTAACTGTCTAGCTATCACGGTTAGTTACAGCCTGGTGAAAGACAGATAGAAAGCGAGCGATCTTAGTAATAGGGTCCCGATTTTACCCTTCGGTTACGGAAAATCACGGTAGGTATATTGTAGTAGTAGTTGTAATGAAATGAAATGAAATGAAATGAAATAGTTAATTAGTAACGTAGACGAATAATTCGCGCTTGTTATACGTCATTTATAAAGCATAACACATTAAAGTACATTTTATTGATACTTAATTAAGAACAATATTTTTATATGGTCACTAATGTTATACTACTATTATAATCTTATTTTAAAGATCAATACAATACTTATAGATATTTATAAATAAAATAAAATGAAAAATTTAAAAATTGTCGCGAGCAAAACGAGTATTCACAAAATAATAATAATAAGTCGCGTGGTTTGAGAAATTAGATCAACCAGCGCGGGCTGGGATCAGGTCTAAAGCCAAGCCAAGAACGAGTCGCGAACCTCGCCTCGCGAGGACTACCGTCCCTATCCTAGCTTCCTACGAGTCTTTCTCTATCTACCTACGGTGCGACATCCGGAGAAGAAAGACTATAAGAATCTCCGGATTTTTTCTTTTAGTCATCTTTTAAAAATAGCGTTTTACAATATTTATGATTTACAAATTCATTACATTTTTGCATCTAGGACAGTGCATTCCAAAAGCTAGTTTGTTGATAATTTCAGTAATTAAAACAAACAAAATTGTTTTGAGTTTAAGCTTTAATTTAGTAGATCGGGATGGTAATGAAATTACTATATTTAATTTTCGGTGGATGCAGGCCGCTTCTAACCGTAACAACTGGAGATCAATGAGAGAGGCCTATGTCCAGCAGTGGACGTCCTACGGCTGAAATGATTATGAATGATGAATTTTCAAGATTGAAAAATAAGAAAACACGAATTCGCTAGTGTATACTAGCTTTACATTAACTATAAGGAAGGTAGAATTCGATGGTACAAAACCATGTTTATTTCTACTGGTCAATCATTTCGTTGGAAAGTTTTATTGAAAGGCTCCACTTTAACTTTCAGTAGTCATATATTAGAAGATTGGACGGAATTGATTTTTAAAGCTTTGTGGTTGGATTAAAAGTTTTTGAGCTCGATTGGTTTCGTAAAGTTTAGTGCTTCGAGATTTCGGTCGACCCTTTCGGAACATTAATATGTGAAGTGAGGCATACATATTTAATGGAATTAAGGAAAGCAATAAACTTTTTTTTTTGTCCGGGGGGAAATGCATTGACGCATTTCCACCGCCGCTGCAGCGTATTCGCGCGCTGGCGGTGGGATATGTGGGACTCGCCCTCTCCATAGCGTGGTATGCTTAACTCATACCACGAGGAGAGGACCCTACACCACTAAAACCTCCCGGACACTCCTTCGATCCGCCGTTGGTGGGGGCCGGGTACGTATGAGCAATCCGGCCCAGGAATGCATTCATCTGACAGAAATTTATTTCTATAGAACGGGAATTGTAGTTTATCAAATAAATATATATATATAAAATATATGTTACGGCTAATAGCCGAAGTGCGGCTACACCTAGTTTTAGTCGGCTACAACTAGGTGCAGCCGACTACATGTCGTTAAACTTAAATGTATCCTACTCCTAACCGACACGGTGGCGGTAACACAATGTTAACATCACCTACCTAAACGAGACGTATGGTAACATAGAACAACTACTTCAACTTCAACCTCAATAAGTCCCTGTTCAACTCCATTGGTTTAGGTTTAGGTTTTTTTTTTAACCACTCCAACATCTTTTTGTGCCGTGCATAATACGCCTAGGTTTAACCACCGGTGTGCGGCTGCACCTAGTTCTAGCCGCTATGATGAAGGCTAAACCTAGTTCTAACCGAAGATAAGTAGGATACATCTAAGTTTAAACGCATGTGGCACCTAGTTGTAGCCGGCTAAAACTAGGTGTAGCCGCACTTCGGCTATTAGCCGTAGCATATGATATATATATATATTTACGATTCATTTTTGGGTTCCGTACCCCAAGGGTAAAAACGGGACCCTATTACTAAGAGTTCGCTGTCTGTCTGCTGTCACCATGCTGTATTCCAAGAACTGCGATAGCTTGACAGTTGAAATTTTCACAGATGATTTATTTCTGTTGTCGCTATAACAACATAATACTAAAAATAAATTGAAATATATATTTAAGGCGGGCTCCCATACAACAAACTTTTTTTTTTGCCTTTTTTTGCTCGATATCAATAACGGCAATCAAGGTAGATGCTTGAAAATGGTACGGAACCCCTGAAGTTCAAGTCCGACTCGCACTTGACCAGTTTTTTGTAATACTTTACGGAAATGTTTACTGTTTACTAAATATTATAATTTCGAAATTGAGATTAATAAGGATCACCGCCGGCAAGATTCAAGCCTGCTTTCTTAGGAACCCTAATGAGTTAACCAATATAAATTACGTCAATAAAATAGATAATATACAACTAAAAGTAGCTTTACTTATAATATTATAAAGCTGCAGAGTTTGTTTGTTTGCTGTTTGTTTGAACGCGCAAATCACAGGAACTACTGGTCCGATTTCAAAAGTTCTTTCAGTGTTGGATAGTCCATTTATCGAGGAAGGCTATAAGCTATAATTTATTATAAAGTTTTTACGGGAACGGGAGTTACGTTAGTTAGTTATGTTATATACGTAAACCAATTATAGAGACCTTCAAACATTAATTGGAAAATGTATGATTCATATTACATTTTCTTATTTAATATTTGATAATCCCTACTTTCCTTCTAATATTATAAATGTGACTGTCCATTTGTTTGTTACGCTCTCACGCGAAAACTACTCAACCGATTATCATGAAACTTTGTACACATATTCTTGGAGGTATTAGAAGTAAAATGGTCCTACCATTGGCTTCAATGCGAGCGAAGTCACGGGTAAAAGCTAGTGATTTATAATGAAATTAAATGTTATAAATTTAAATTGTTTGTGAGGAAAACGCTTGTTCTATCTGTACTATGTTAGAACAATGATAATTTTCATTATTTTGGGTGCACCGTGAGTATATAACGAGGGACGCACTTTAATGCTACCACGGGACCCAATGTGCCCCAACTGAGAAGATCCCGAGTAAGAAACATACGTACGTATTTTACCATCGGTTTCAACATAATTATATAAATCCACAACCTCCGTAGCGTAGCGGTATTTGGCGCGCTTTAAATCTCGGAGGTCGTGGGTGCGATCCCCACGCCAGACATAAAATCTTTGTGTAAATTCTAAGATTTCTTTCCGGGTCTGGTTGGTTGAGGGACTACCCTCCTTGCATCGGAAAGCACGTTAAGCCTTTGGTCCCGATTATTATAACATCATATATAATAATCGTAGCAAGTGGAGGTCCATTGTCTCTGCCTACCCCGTTGGGAAACAGGCGTGAGCTTATGTATGTATGTATGTATATACATACATAATCGTATATCAAGGAACGGGCAGTAGCGATTCCTTTTGTGGTACAACATAATAATGCGGTCACCAACCCACCTAGGTGGTGACTATGGCAAATACCCTCCCTTGGGAGGAGGCCATGTTCAGAAGTGGAGTCTATACGAGCTGATGATGATGATATACAAATCATAAGTATTTTACAAAGGTACCAAATAAAAATCATACTTATAGTAAATTCAGCACAGCTAAGTAGGTAAGCTAATTTAGCGCAAAAAATAATGCTTTGTCTATCAATTGAAACATCCATCAAGTGTACTTTACGATCTTCGAGACTAGCTTTGTTCGTAATCAAAAGCTGCCCTACTAACTTTCAAGTACTCAGCCTTAACTACAATAAAACTAGTATACAAGAAAATAATTTATTTACTTTGTATTCCATACAAGCTTTTAACCGCGGCTTCGCTCGCATTGATGCCAATGGACTTATGTTATTTTATGTTTAACTACAAAGTTTCATGATGATCGGTTAAGTGTAGTTTTGGCGTAAGAATTCACATTTATAATATTAATGAGATAGGTATTTTTAAAGGTCAATCAATTATTTTTATTTTTGGGACATGTGGTTGAGCCTTCTCCATTGGCAATGGTATGCTAGTCATATCACGGGGAGCTGGACTACCCACTAAAAAACCTCGGAAGGCCTCCATCGCTATTTGGGACGGTACCGAGGCCCGACGGTACCGATGCAGGCACTGCAGCCCGGCTAGCATAGGCTGCGCGACTCGAGTCTACTCTACGGTGGCCGACCAATCACATTGCCATATCACTGTAACATGACACTTTCTGCAATGTCAATATCACCCGGGCGTGTAGAATGTTGATATCCTTTACCAAAATATTATTTATATTATCAGAACCGGTTGGTATCATATTGAAATATATAGTGAACTATGGAAAAAAACACTTGGACGGTTGATCTAAAACAGTGTTATAGTTTAAATTGATAGTCTTAATGGCATCCCGCGCGCGTTTTCACCGGCGTGACTCCCGATCCTGTGGGAATTTCATCCCTAAAATGTCTTATGTTCTTATGTCCTGGATAAATTTAACTACGTTATCCAGGGTAACTAACATAAGCAATACTTATCATATTTTAATGGTGCAATATTTTGTGAAATTGGTCCTTTTTTATGCCCGGTGAAGTAGTGAAAGCCACGAGACTTTCGATATTTCACCGGGCATAAAGGCGAGCAGAGCTCCAGCCTTAATAAATGGTTTTAAAACTACAAACTATGCAACCTGCGCAAGAGGGCGCCCCCTGTGGGGCTTGGACTTTAGCTCAGGGCGGTCGCTGGCGATGAGATTAAGGGATTATGACTTTTAGTACTTTAGGGGAGTTTTGTGCAACTGTCGCTCTACTTTACAGTTCGCGGGCCTGGTTCTTTGCAAACTAAGGGTCAGGAGAATGAGGGGGGACGCGTCGCGTTCGCGTGCGCTCTCTTCTCCGGCGGGTCGGATAGAGTGAAATCGGTCCAGTAGTTCCGGAGACTATTCAATCCAGACAATCAAATATTTCCTAGTTTCAATTTGTACAGTTAGTATTTTTGTAAAAATAAATACTTGCATATCGTGAACACTAAAACCAAACAACTTAAATCTCCGATGTGTCCCTATATCCTACAAAGACAATTCAGAAGAAATTATACCTATTCAATGAACTAAAAGAAAATTAAGCAAACTTTACCAACCAACATTAAAAGCTAAAGTGCCAACGATTTCCATGACTAGATAACTTATAGAGGTAGAACTGCAAAAGTAATTGTATTAAAAATAGATCCATTCAATTTCAACGTCGATATCGAAGTCACAACAAATAAAAATAGGAAACAAAGAAGTACAAAATAGTGGTGAAATAAAAACACGACAAACTTTAACTCTCGGGCGTTCAATCGAGCGGTATTGTTGTGGGACATTACTGTTGGTTTCAAATGTTCGGAAAATCGTTGAAAGGAAATTTGATAGTACTTAATGAAAAACGTCGTATTTTGGTATTTAGGATTGAGAAATAAATGAAAACTAAACAATATATTATCATTTTGTATATTTTTGTTACGTTCATAATAAAAAAATCAATTTACTCTAGTAAGTATTACTAAATCCTTAATCCTGAATCCTTATTGCTGAAGTGATTGTTTGTTTGCTTGAACGCGCTAATCTTGGGAACTGAAGCGGCCGTAGCCCAATGGCTAGGGCGTCGGACTTGTGATCTTGAGATCTTGAGGTCGCCGGTTCGAACCCTACCCATTGCACTATCGACGTGAACCCACTCGTAACACAAGCATTTTAGCTTAGCACGAGGGGTTAACAAGAGTACTAATAGACTGAAAAACTGCTAGTAATGTTTTTAAAAAAATTAAAAAAAAATATTATTGCTCCGATTTGAAATATTCTTTCAGTTTTAGATAGTTAAAATGCTTAATTTTTTTAACCCTCTCGATTATGTTAAAAGTTCAGACAATTCTTCAAGTTGAAATAATTGTAAATAAAACAACAGTTTAAACAATATAACATATTAAAAATAATACTGAACAGAATCTACATATTAGTTAAAATTACAACAAATTCTAAGCATTTTAAATTATTTACTTTTATTCATGAAATGGTACTTAGTGCTAAAGAATACTTTTAACTATAATATTATCAATATAAACTAATTAAATAATATTTTAATTTCTACTTCAAGTGACATCCCATAGTACGTAATATTCTTAAGCGAATTGAACAGACACCATCTTCGATTTATCTTCATTTGTCGTTTTACAATCGCGGCAAACTATGGCCGCGAATGCGGAATGATAAAGAACTAATTTAACTTTTTCTTTATTATTTACATATTCTGATGCTGTTTTCTTTATTCACATTAGCTTTATAGAATTGGTTAATGAAAATTATTACTCTTCTTATTTTTATTTTATACTAGCTGCGCATCGCGGTTTTACCCGCGTCACTCTGCTCCAGTGGGTCGGAGCGTGATATTTTGTAGCTTATATGTTAATCCAGCATATAAACTATACGCGTGCAAACTTTCAACCAAATCCATTCAGTAGTTTTTGCGTGAAAGAGTAACAAACATACATATATCCACATATACAAACTTATTAGTGAGCGACGCGTTGTTTACAGTCTTTGCTTAGCGGAATAGATGAAGAGTCATTTTTATACCATTGTTGGTTTTTCTTAGGACAAAAATAACCGTGTGGTTTAGAATAGACCACTCCATATCTTACAATGGGTGTCGTTAGAGATACACACCTGATAGATGCATCAGGCAGCAGCATCTAACAACTCAAAGATACTTCGATCTCTCTGCGATCACTAATCCACCTGCCGACGCTTGGCAGGTGGATTAGTGATGGGCCGGATTGCTAATGCGTACCCGGCCCCCGCCAACGGCGGATAGAAGGAGTGTCCCGGGGGTTTTAGTGGTGTCCTCTCCTCGTGGTATGAGTTTAGCATACCACGCGATGGAGAAGGCGAGTCCCACATATCCCACCGCCAGCGCGCGAATACGCTGCAGCGGCGGTGGAAAGTCTTAAATGCATTTCCCACAGGACAAAAAAAAAAGCTGGATTAGTGATCGAAGTCAATACGACAATGGCAATATCTCAATGATCCTGGCTTGCCAAGGTCTATAAATGAGGAGGATCCCATTTTTAGCAGTGCAGCAGTAGCAGCATTGTACCAGTTTATCGAAGTTATTTGACTGTCTTCAAGCAATGTGGTCAGGATCAAGCAGGTTCCCCTGGAAGCAAAATTAGAAAATTCTTTTAAATTGAACTTTTCAATGTTTTTATATTCTTTTATAGCAGAATGTTTTAATTGCACCATTTTGTCGTAATTGACTCAATTCTAGAGGAAGCACGTTGTTTCGGGTAGACAGATTTAAATGCTGAACTAGTTACTTGACAGAAAAAGTTTAAATCTTTATTTTCATAAATTGTAATAGTTATAGTAAAAATGGAGTTATTTTGATGTATAAGCTCCCACGAATTAACAAGACATCTGGTTCTAATGACGTTTGCTTATAATGTAGGTACTGAGTAGAAAAATGTTTTGAAATAACGATTTGAAATAACGAATTACAACACTTTAAAAGTATCAATAGATGAAACTTGACATCATTATCATCATTTCAGCCGTATGACGTCTACTGCTGGACATAGGCCTCCCTCGTAGATTTCCAGTTACTACAATTAGAGGCGGCCAGCATCCATCGTGATCCCGCGGTCTTTACCAGGGCATCCGTCCATCTAGTTGGGGGACGTCCTACGCTACACTTGCCGATCCGCTGTCTCCATTCGAGAACTTTTTGGCCCCAACGGTCATCTGCTCTCCGTGCTATATGGCCTGCCCATTGCCACTTCAATGAACTAATCCGTTGGGCTATGTCGTTAGCCCGCGTTCTTCTACGTATCTTCTAATTTCTGATTCGAAACCCCGAGCATAGCCCTCTCCATAGCTAGCACAGCCGGAAATCCATAGCTGAAAACTTTACAAAAATCCACAAATTACTCCGAATTGCATGCATATCATGTTAGCCACTGACGTTGCGACAATGTAGGATGATATCGAGGCCAATGTAGGATCAAGGCAAACAAACACTTTATTGCAAACGCACACTGATTCTAACATTTTATGGGTGTTAGTGAAATGTAAGAAATTGAGGTCCGCTATGTCCGCCTGCCTGTTAGGGCATGCAACTGAATATGCCATCTATATATGTATTTTAAAATGAATCCCTATTTCCCTTGGTTAAGGTATCACGCGTGAACGGCTCGATGATTTCTGTAATCCTTTTTTGGTTGGGTTTGTTATTATCAGGAGGAGGCTTTTATGAAAGCAAAAAGTAAAGAAAATTGCGCAGAATTTAAAAAAAAACTAGGAAGCACCGATTTCCCGGCACCGTCACCCGCTACCCCCACCAGTGCCCGCATGTGTCATACGCTCAAGTAACGCACTTGCCCAATGTGCTCAGCCTTAGTATACAAACAAACTCGTAAGTAACCCTAGAAGCTTCATCAATAAATTGTCCAAGCTCCGTAACTGCGACTTCTGGTTCGGAACAAGAGAACTTCGAAACTTATGGTGTAAAATAACCAGTGTCCATAATCAGTTGGAACATCTGACAAAGTTCGGTGAAGTTGGCGACCAATGTTGGACCCAAATCGATTTTGGATTTGGGACTATTTTGATTAGACGTATCAAATGTGGCTGAGTTGTGATTGTGTTTTGAGCAAGAATGTTTTTGTGTAGTTTCTGTGTTAGGTAAAGTTTGTATTGAGGATTATATGTATAATTATCATCAGCCAATATAACGTCTACCAAGGCGTCCTGCCAAGAGATAGTTTGTACTATAGTCGCCACGCTAGGCAGGTGGGTTGGTGACCGCAGTATTATGTAGTACCATACAAGGACACGATGCTGTCCGTTCTCTAGCAATCGGCACCAATGGCTGAACGTGGTTTCTGAGGTACGGAGGGTAGGTTCTCAACTAACCAAATCTGGAAATACAACTTATATTTTATACCAAAAATATTTTCCGACGTGGGGTTCGAACCCATGACCTCCTCATGAAACTTAAAGCAAGACTTATACCGCCACTTAAGATAGGTAAACGCGTTTAAGTTATTCATCAAAATGTGTATGTTTACATTTCGTCGGTGATACCGCGTAGTGTTACACAAGGTTAAAAATCAAATTTAGCAAATTGATTTTATGCCCTTTCATCATCAGCCCGTATAACGTCCACTGCTGAACATGGGCCTCCTCCCGAGAGGGAGGGTATTTGCCATAGTCACCACGCTTGGCAGGCGGGTTGGTGACCGCAGTATTATGTTGTACCACACAAGGAAACGCTGCTGCCCGTTCCTTGACATACGATTATTACAGATGATGTTATAACAATCGGGACCAACGGCTTAACGTGCTTTCCGAGGCACGGAGGGTAGTCCCTCAACCAACCAGACCCGGAAAGAAATCTCAGAATTTACACAAAGATTTTCTGTCCGGTGTGGGGATCGAACCCACGACCTCCGAGATTCAAGGCGAGCCAAATACCGCTACGCTACGGAGGTTTATGCCCTTTAAAACACATATAAAGAAAATATTTCTTGACAGATGAAATTACACCTTATTAGCATCTGTCACTTAAGCGGTATTGTAGTAACATCGTATATACGAACATCTTCCGATTAGGGAGAACTTTCCGGTCGACGTGTCGTTGTCCTTATTTCCTAAGTTATAATGAAGGTGTGCCTGTCACTCACTGCTATATTTGTGACGTGTAACGAGGGAAAATAAATGATATTATAACGTGATTACAATTGTTATATACATCGTTTATTTTCCTTCTACGCTTATTTTTTTCTGAAAAAACTTTACGAAGGTTTGAAATAAGGGTTGTAAATTTGTATGCTAATCATAATATCATTTAAAATAATTTAAACCAATCGACTCCAAACTCACATAATATACTCTTTAATGGAATCAATTAGGAATTATTTTCATATAATAATTCTTAATTAATTATGTGGAAAAAGAGGGGTTAAAGTTTGTATGAAATTTCATCAGTTTTAGTAATAGCTATTCCAAAATTACGGTTAATTGGGTTCGAAACGACTAGACTAGATTAGAAATGTCGACTGGGCCATTACTGACATATTAAATACCAAATTCCAGACAATATTTTATACATTTTAATTAAACAGCAAGTGTTGTAAATAAGTACGATTCAGAAAATTAAGAGATTTGCTGCATAACGAAGATCGATGACATAGTTCAGCGGACTAGCAAGCCGATGAAGCAGAAAGGTTCTCGAGTGGAGACCACGAACTGGCAAGCGCAGTGTGGAACGACAGTCTGCACGATGTACTGACGACCTCATAAAGTTTTAAGGGAGTCAGTGGATGCGGGCCGCTAGTTATCGTTTCTGATGGAAATCAACGAGGGAAGCCTATGTTCAGCAGTGGAACAGGCTGATATGATGATGATGAAAATTCGCAAAGAGCTGTTGTCTATTTTTCACTTTTCGGACTCCTGGATACGTGTTTAGAACTTTTAAATCGCTATAATCATCATCATCATTATCATCATCAGCCCGTATAACGTCCACTGCTGTACATGGGCCTCCTCCCAGGGGAGGGTTATGCCATAGTCACCTCGCTTGGCAGGCAGATTGGCGACCGCAGTATTATGTTGTACCACACAAGGAAACGCTGCAGCCCGTTCCCTGATATACGATTATTATAGATGATGTTATAACAATCATGATTATCGGCTTAACGTGCTTTCCGAGTCCCTCAACCAACCAGACCCGGAAAGAAATCTTAGAATTTATACAAAGATTCCTGTCCGGAGTGAGGATCGAACCCACGACCTTCGAGATTCAAAGCGAGCCAAATATATCTAAACCACGGAGGTTAAATCTAAAAGTATTAAATCGCTACAATACCGCATTGGAATACCTACGAATCCTCGTACGATTGCAAAAATGCACAATGTTCAAAAATAGAATACGACAGAACGTAACAATATTTTCAGGTGACGTCATCTTGTACGTCATTCGTTGAACGTCAGGTTACATCACGTCGGGTCCGGACTGTGATTGCACCAGTCACCCAGTGAGAGACGAATTTTCTGTTGGAAAATTGTAGCGGAATATTCTTTTGGACATTTGCTAGGTTCTATTAGGGAATTCTTTATTATCTTTTTAAGTACATGACATTCTTCATCTAAATTTCTTCTTCTTCAACCGTCCGTTTCCGTCCACTGTTGAACAAGGGACTCTTCCCGAGAGAGTGTTTGCAATAGTCACGCTTAGCAAGCGGGTTGGTGACAGCAGGATTATGTTGTAGCACAAAGGGCGACACTACTGCCCGTTGTTCCCTCGCATACACCTGTTATAGATGTTACTATAGCAATCAGTATCAACGGCTTAACGTGCTTTTCGAGGCATGGAAAATAGGTCACTCAATAAAGATAACCAAAAACCTAGGCAGCATTCTTAGAATATCCACAAAAAAATCTTGTCCGACAGAAGATCAAACCCACGGCCTCTGTAACTTAAAGCGAAACTCAAGGTGATTTTCCACCAGAGTGGCTAGGCGAGGCGAGGAGAGAATTAAAATTTGTACGGCAAATTTTCAATCCCTTCCCAGCGCATCTTTGGTGGAAACAGTGTGGATTGACGAGAATATGCGAGGCGTGAATTGAAATATTTGTTTGTGTAAAAATGAACCGTATTGCTTCCGATATGGAGTATAAATTAACTTTGCAACAGAAACACGCTTCTCGCGAGAGGCTTATTGTTGTTCGTTGCTACTTATTACCGTGTTATTACCTAAGAATACTGTCATGATAGTACAAGCCTACGGGCGGCGCGGCGTGGCGGTCACGCGCGAGCTCGCGATGGCAATTTTTAGTGGAAAAGGGTAAGTGCGATTTCAATTCCCTTCTCGCCTCGTCTCGTCTCGCCACTCTGGTGGAAAATCACCTTAATATCGCTATGACACGCATGTTGCCGAATTTCTAAATGTCACACACAAATTGGAACATTGAATTTGATATTCCTCTGCTGAGCGATGAAAATAAACCAACATAATGATATGCAAAGTTGTAAGCGTGTGACAGTTTAATAAAAGTAACTGTTTGTTTTGCGAGGCCCCTCGGGTGTCGCAAGTTTTAACGAGCGCTGTAATCAATAACGTAGTACAACTGAATAAAGTTGCTGAAGGGAACATTGGTGTGTTGGTTGGTTCATTTAACCTGTTTTATTATACGAATGAACTTTATTGTAGTACATAGGTTAAATAGGTATGTTGTTTACAAAGTACATAGAAAGTCCAACTATGACCCGCCATTTATATGTCAATTAAATTCATCACAAATAACTTTTGAAAGATTAACAAACATCATCATCATCATCAGCCCGTATAACGTCCACTGCTGGACATGGGCCTCAACCAACCAACCAGACCCGGAAAGAAATCTTAGAATTTACACAAAGATTTCCTGTCCGGCGTGGGAATCGAACCCACGACCGTCAATATTTAAAGCGAGCCGAATATCGCTACGCTACGAAGGCTTGATTAACAATACAATTACAATTATATTATATTAGTAAAGACTAGCTGTGCCCACGACTTCATCCGCGTGAGATTTTGCCAATTATTTAACTTACTTCTTATTACATCCGCTATATGCCACTAAAAGTCCCGTCAAAATCGGTCCAGCCGTTCCAGAGAATAGCCGGAACAAACAGGCAGAAAAAATTGTAAAGAAAATATATTTTGGTATATGTACCGTATAACATTGCTATGCATGTAGTAAAAAGCGATAATTTTAATATTACAAAAAGACACTCCATTTTTTATTTATTTGTATTTTAATATATAGCATATAGCAGGTATTTATCCTAATAAAAAAGCTAAAGAAAAGCTCTGAAAACTCATTTTTCTAGTAAAATTTAAGCACTAAAAGTCCTTCTTAATTTTTAATCTGAATTAATAATCTCTTATAACTACCTTTTCAAGTAATCCTTCGTTAATAGTTTTCATTTATAGGTTCATTAAAACTTAGTGAGTCGATTTCTAGCTTAGCCGTGCAATGAAAATAGTCGATAGAAACCAGTTAGTTTATGTTTGACTAGCGTTATTAGACTCATTAACGATCTAAAACGAGGTTGAGTGGTGAAAGACAATTGCACTGAGTTTTGAATTTAAAATACTGAGTAAAACGATGACTAGTGGGAACGGATAATAGGAAGTAAGTTTTTCAAAGATCATTTACTTTCGCATTTTCAATAAAGCATAATAATACTTATACTTTTTATTCTCTTTTAAAATTTATTGAACTTTGAAATTGGAAACAACACGTACAAAGGCGAGCTTAATTCAATTACGAATTCTCTTCCAGCAAACCTTTAGGAAAGCGATACAAGATAATGAGTGCATAGCTATAGTTAAAAGATAGATAAATAAATGCTCTTTGTTTGAGCTGATGCTGCTGCCCATCCATATCTCCTAGTCGCTTCTTACCACATCCATTGGAAGATATGGAGTATTCTATCTAAGACGGATATCACATGGAATCTTGGAAGCGTAATGACCATAGTTAAGCGGCTGTAGCCGTGGCTAGGGCGTCCGACTCGCGATCATGTGGTCTCTTGTTCGATCGGGACACGTCGGTAGTGCAATGGGTCGGGACCCATTGCACTACCGACGTGAACCCATTCGTAGCACAAGCTTACCACAAGGGGTTAACAAGAATACTAGAAGTGTGCAAAAACTCTGCTAGTAATCTTTAAAACCAATAAAATATCATCACGCTTATTTATAATAACTATCCGGTTATCACAATTTGTCATCATCGGATATATCCGACTAGTTTCAAAACCATCCCGAGGTCCATTCTTAACGAGTAATCGACTCAACGGCGCGCCGCCGCGCCGTGGTCTCGAAACTAGTCGGACATATCCGATGATGACAAATTGTGAGTAGAACTGGATAGTTATTATAAATATGTGTACCATTCACTTAATTCTAAAATACTTGTCCTTTGGAAACGCATGTCAAATATCCTCTCATGTGTTTTGTTTTTTTATTTTTATTAAACGATTACTAGCAGACTTTTTGCAGTCTACCAGTATTCTTGTTAATCCCTCGTACTAAGCTAAATGCTTGTGTTACGAGTGGGTTCACGTCGTTAGTGCAATGGGTGGGGTTCGAACCGGCGACCTCAAGATCACAAGTCCGACGCCCTGGCCATTGGGCTATGGTCGCTTCAATTCTGTATGTGTTTTGTAGTGGAAGTTATAGAGGCGTTTACGGGCTGGTGATGATGATGATGATGATGAAATGTTAATAAGACATCGTTTAAACACTATCTACAACATCTAACAATTTAGTCGTACAATTTGTGTTGCAGTAGACACAACTTCGGTAGTTTTATAGATATGATCAAAGTTTGTGTAAACGCGCGTTTGTAATGGCCGAATGTTTTGATGGCACACTTTAAAAGTTGAAACAAGTCCTTATTGTTGTTGCTAAGAGTCTAGGTATATCTTCACAATAGCATTTCATTGCTAAACTGTTACGTTTGTGTCAATTGGTCGTGAAACTAGCTGACGATTTTCGAGGGACCTTCGTTTTATTTTACAACGTGGCTCTATATGTTAGCACGTAGTAGTCTATTTGGATAAAAATCAATTGTTAGAAGTGTTTGTCTAAACATGATTTGAGCACGACTTGATCGATTTCATTCATTCTATATTCTCGTTTTCGTAATTGCTTCTTGTTCTTTTTTTTAATGGCAATTTGCCGGGTGGCGACAATTTTGCCAATGTCAGACGTGAAAGGGAAATACGTGTCTTATGTCAGATATAAGTAAAAATCGCGAATTAATTTTATAAATTGTGAAACCCTCCGTAGCGTAGTGGTATTTGGCTCGCTTTAAATCTTGGAGGTGGTGGGTTCAATCCCCACGTGGGACAGAAAATCTTTGTGTAAATTCTAAGATTTCTTTCCGGGTCTGGTTGGTTGATGAACTACCCAAGCCGTTGGTCTCGATTGTTATAACATCATCTATAATAATCGTATATTGAGGAACGGGCAGCAGCGTTTCTTCGTGTGGTACAACATAATACTGCGGTCACCAACCCGCCTGCCAAGCGTGGTGACTATGGCAACTACCCTCCCTCGGGAGGAGGCCCATGTTCAGCAGTCGACGTTAGACAGGCTGATGATGATGATGAAGCTTTTCGTAATTACATAATAGAATGAACATTTTGAAAGATCAACGGAAGGTTCAGAATTATTTTAAATATGTAATGAATGACAATACAAACATTTTCAGTTGTTATAAATTTCAATTTTAATGTTAACTAGCTGATGTCCGCGATTTTTTCCGCGTGGTGTTTGTTATTCTTTCGGTTTTTTAACTATTCCACTGGAACTCATTACTTTTCTGCGATTAAAAATGTTAGAAATGTTGATCGGGGCTGGGATAAGGTACCACCATGCAAAATTTCACTTAATTCGGTGCAACTGTTCTAGAGATTAGCTCGTACAAACAGACAGATATACAAAAAAAACAGGATCTTTTCTATTTTACTTCTTACATCCCCTTGGCTCCGTTTTTTACAAAAAAAAAAAAATCTATATACAGGCATTCCGTCTCTATAGTTTTATTTTATGTATATACTAGCGACTCGCCCGGCTCCACACGGGTGCAATCCTGATGTATTATACATATAACCTTCCTCTTGAATCACTCTATCTATTAAAAAAAACCGCATCAAAATCCGTTGCGTAGTTTTAAAGATTTTAGCATACATAGGGATATAGGGACAGAGAAAGCGACTTTGTTTTATACTATGTAGTGATATATAACCACTTCTCCCTTTTTAGACAAAAGAAAAGGAATTCCCTTCCACACCCCACTCGCGCTTAGTAGGAGTATTTTTTGAATCAGTAATTATATTACAGAATTTGGACATATAAGTTTATATATAATATGTATAGCTTAATATAATTTGAAGCAGCCGTAGGCCAACGGCTAGTGCGTCGGAGTTGTGACCTTGTAGTCGCCGGTTCGATCCGCACCCATTATACTAACTACGTGGACTCGTAACACAAGCATTTGAGCTTACCACGAGGGGTTAAAAGAATACTTGTAGACTGCAGCCCTTACGAGCTACGACCCCTAGTCGCGAGCTGAAAAGCAGTCGCAGGCGTTACAATATTGTGCGAATTGACACGGACTCCGCCGTACCGACCTCCGTAGTGTATTTGGCTCGCTTTAATCCTCGGAGGTCATAGGTTCGACCCCATGCCGGACAAGAATTCTTTTTGTAAATTCTAAGATTTATTTCCAGGTGTGGATGGTTGAGGAACTACTGTCCGTGCCTCGGAAACCACGTTAAGCCCCGTTGGTCCCGATTGTTATAACATCATCTATAACAATTCTAAACCGGGGAATGGGCTGCAGCTTTTTCTTTAATGTTACAACATAATACTGCGGTCATCAACCCTCTCTCGAGAGGAGGCCCATCTTCAGCAGTGGACATTGTACGGGCTGATGATGACGATGATTAAACATCACGTTTTAACCCACTGGGGTTGAGTAGCCGCCTACATATTTTCTTTATTTTAGTTAAGAATATCAAACACTAGTACCTTTCTGCCGTACAACGCCGGATGTACGTGGATACAGTCTTTACCGGTTCATTAAAACTTACGACCGGCTCGTACAGGCACTGACCGGATATTCGTTAATAAATTTCGTTACAGCGCCATCTTGTTTTATGTAGGCGAACTAAGACTTTTCGTGTTGATGCCAAATAGTTGATTTTAGTAGACAGTAGTAACAAATTCGTAGTATCTATACTAATATTATAAAGTGAAATGATTTGTATGTATGTTTGTTGCGAATAAACTCTAAAACTACTTCAAAGATTACGATAATTCTTTCACCGTTAGAATGCTACGATGACCAGGAGTAACAAGTTGCTGCCAGCAGATAGTTTTATGAATAGAGAATGACCTCTATCGGGTAGCAGTTTAAGCCCGTTCTAGAGTTTTGGAGGTCATGGGTTCGGTGTCTGCACCAGAAATAATAGATGTATATTTTTGTGTTGCTTAGTAAGTTGGTTTAGTTAGCCATTTTTTTTTCTCTGGGGGGAAATGCATTTACGCATTCCCACCGCCGCTGCAGCGTGTCCGCGCGCTGGCGGCGGGATATGTGGGACTCGCCCTCTGCATAGCGGTGGTATGTTTTACTCATACCACGAGGAGAGGACCCTACATCACTAAAACCCCCCGGACAATCCTTCGATCCGTCATTGGCGCGGGCCGGGTACGCACGAAGCAATCCGGCCCCCCGACGGCAGCCGCGGTCAATATACCGCCGCGGGATCACCTGGGCCACACTGACTGTGGCTCGTTTAATTAGCCCTAAGTAACAGTTGCCATGACGCCATCTATGATATACCAGAAAACGTGTAAATACATGTAAAAGTGTTTAATGTCAAGCTTGGTGATATCAAAGTTTCAAAACAAATATTATACGTAGCATTGTTGTAAAGCGATATAAAGTTAGAAGTTGTTGCAAAGTTAACCGGACCAAAAATTTACCTATACTGTACTGTATCACCCTGTTTACTTCCACTGCTGAACATGGGCCTCCTCTTAATAGACCTTGGCAAGCCAGGGTAGTTGAAAGATATTACCATAATCACCACGCTTGGCAGGCGGATTGATGATCGCAGTAAGATGGTGAGTATCCTTGAGCTGATACTGCTGCAGATCCATTAGCTCTATATCCCATAATCGACTCTCACGACACTTAGGGGAAGACAGGGGGTGGTCTATTCTAAGCCCACAGATAACCGAACAATTGACCGGTTGAAAGAAATTAGTTAATTTATTATTTAATACTAGCTGCGCCTCGCGGTTTTACCCGCGTCACACTGCTTTGGTGGGTCGGA
This sequence comes from Nycteola revayana, assembly GCA_947037095.2. Classification (NCBI taxonomy): domain Eukaryota; kingdom Metazoa; phylum Arthropoda; class Insecta; order Lepidoptera; family Nolidae; genus Nycteola; species Nycteola revayana. Next base: position 18,165,430 of record OX344857.2, on the reverse strand, counting down.
GCGTGATATTTTGTAGCCTATATGTTAATCCAGCTTATAAACTTTCCGCGTGCAAAATTTCAGCCAAATCCATTCAGTAGTTTTTGCGTCAAGAGTAACAAACGTCCATCCAACTATACTTACAAACTTTCGCGTTTATAATATTAGTAGGATTTGGACTGCATTGGTGGCTTCTGAGACATGGTGTTCTGGGTTGGATTCCCATCCGTGGCAATTATTTGTGTTAATCACAGAGAGTAGTAAGCCGGAAACCATATTAAGTATACCATATATAAGAATAATAACTACTCTGGAAAAATACGACTGGAAAAGAATCTTCTAGCGAAATAAACGTCTTTGAACTTATGCGATTGAGGAAATACGCGACCAGAAAAAAAGCGAGTGGGGAAAAATGCGACTGGAAAGTTCCGCGTAGCAAAATTTCCAGTCGCATTCCAGTAGTTCCGCGCCGGAACTAACGCGTTTGGGGAATAGCTATACTCATCACACGATAGTTGTCTTCAGTCTGGGTGTAGTTAGTGTTCATTGAATTGAGTGTTTGTTTGTAAAGTTCCCCGCAACACAGTGATTAATTTCCCATCTTTCATACCTTTAAAAAGAATTTATTACTTATTTTAATTGTAGGTACTCTTAAACATTTCACATACAAAAGTACATTCTGATTAATTAATTTATAACCCTTTTCGCATAGTCTAACAAATAAGAGGTCTAAGGGTGTTAATTAAGAGCTCATGAGTACGGCTTAAATGTTTTATCCTAAAAATTAAGGATGCGTGTGAGATTACGTACTTTGTTTCCCTTTGTTTGAGCTGAGGGCGGAGTTTTGACCTTATGTGACCTTGTTTAGTGAGCATAGTTAATGAGCAACTTAATTACATAATTCGAATCATAGTTTAGTTATAACTGTTATTTTATTAGAATATGGGTATTTGCAAAAAGATGTCGGGCGTAGAAAACAAAACCACGATCTCCAATATTTAAAGTGGGACGTATCTACAGACTTATTATTTATTTATTTAATTAATTTAGCACTAGTCTTGTGTAGTTCGTGAACGATGAACGAATAGGAGCCGTATCTTCGTACTGTACTAGAAGAAACGTTTCCGAACGCTGATTTGTAATCGGTCTAATAGGTCAAATAGCTCTTTTCGTACTTCGTACATTGTAAACCGCGAGATCGTATAAGTGCGAGCGAGAACGAATAATGAAACTGACTGATTGTTTTTGACAAGTACGTCATACGATTTCATTCATAATAATGTATGTAGGCGGTTGATCAGAATGACAGTCCTTGAGTCCTAAGCCTGTTCAAGTATGAAGGAAAATCAAATATTATGTTAAATTATTACAATAGTAACCATAATTTGGTCACCGTGGTGATTTGGTGGCTGCTCTGTGGTCCGCAAATACGCTCTAAGTACTTAACAATGTTCCTAGAGAACGTATTTACTCTGTGGTCCGCGCTGTCCTATATGGAAATGCTGACCGAGCGCAAAGACCGAATAGAGCTGTTAGAGCTTATAGAACGAACTAGTTCACTGTCCGAAATGAACTAGTACGGAGCGATCTTGAAAATGACCGAGCAGGCACAAGACTATTTAGCACTATGAAAGTAGATACATGGCGGACTTAATGCCAGAGGCATTCTCTTGCAGTCAACCATAGGGTGGTGCAGAGATAGTGTGGAAGGTGTACTAAAGTAACGAGAATTATAAAAGCGACAAAGATACCATTGAGGTAAGAATATAAGTACAATATATAATATTACATAGGAATACATCATACAAAAATATATTTATATATACATTATTACCACGGTAGTTGTAAAAATTATATGAATAATGTTGTTATGTAACCTTCTTATCACGATTGTGTGAAATATTTTTTTCTCTCTTTTTAATAAACAAAGATTTAAATAATCTTAATGACATGTGCATATAACAAGTTTTTTATATTTTTAGGGTTCCGTACACGAAGGGTTAAAACGGAACCTTATTACTAAGACTACGCTGTCTGTCTGTCCATCGTCTGACACCAGGCTATATCTCAAGAACCGCGATGTGTTATTTTCACAAATGATGTATTTCTGTTGCCGCTATAACAAGAAATATTAAAAGCAAAATAAAATTATTATTTAAGTGTCGCTCCCATACAAAAAAGGTTATAATATAGTGTGTTATTTATCTAGTCAATAATACGGAACCGGTTTTTTTATTAAAAAGAAAATCAGCTGATCCATACATTTATGTTCACTTACCTGGACAAAATGTATGGAACAGCTAATTTATTTTTTGCTATTTCAGGGTTGGTCCCATAGTAAAAGTTGCTTATAATCATCAGTACTTTCACACCCTAAAAGGTTGTTAATGTTTTAAAAATAACCCATACAGGGTTATATTTATATTAAAATTCATTATTTCATTATTATTTCATAGGTTATGTTCTTCAGAAAGGTCAGGTGCGTAGTACTCGCAACCGGCGTGCGTGTATGACCAGATGTATGAACGTGGACGAGGCAAAGGAAGTGTGTAAGGATCGTAGCAGGTGGCGTTCTGTAGTTTCTGCCTACCCCCATGGGAGATAGGCGTGATTATATGTATGTATGTATGTGCCGTGTGGTTTCCGGCTTAGAATCGACCACCCCATTTCTTCCCATGGGTGTCGTAAAAGGCGACTAAGGGACATATGGCTGATGGATGGGCAGCAGCATCTATTAGCTCAACGTTTAAATCTTACTGCGATCACCAATCCGTCTGCCAAGCATGGTGATTATGGCAATATCCCTCTACGATCCTGGCTTGCCAAGGTCTGTTAAGAGGAGGCCCATGTTCAGCAGTGGACGTAAATGGGCAGTTGATGATGATGTATGTATGTAAAGTTATTTATTTTAGTAGCTCCTACACTTAAGTAAAGGCGAAGGTATGATTTCGAAGAGCACTTAACATGCATAAAAAATTAAACAAACAAGGCAAGCTCTCTTTATTTCCATTATCCTAAACAAAGGTATGAACGTACTACGTCTTTGTAAAAGACGTTTCATACTGAATAATTTATTCTCCATTCTCGTCTGAATTCACGCGAATACGAATTATCGTTGACATTTCGAGACGTATGTAAGATATGTATGGAGTTATTTTTACCTTTTTTGTGTGTCTTAAAGTGGATGTTATTATGCGGAAGCAACTCAATCTACATATTGGCCAAAATTGAGTTAAGTTAGTCATCGTACTCCTTAGAATATAGTATCTATAATGAAGAACATCCAATTTAATGAAATAATGAATTTATTCAGCACTTAGATATTTACATACACTTGTACTTGTCAACATCACAATAAAAAATAAATATAATTAATAGGCTATTATTTTTATTCTATGAATAAAACTACTTAGGTAAATATAACTAGCAAATGCAACCTGTTAGTGCTGCTAATTGTAGGACATTATAGACAATGTACTCCGTCTGTCCGTGTGTCATTAATTCCTCTACTCATAATAAGTTCTTATTAATATAAAAAAATTAGAAAGCATACAATTAAGTGACACACACTTGGGGGCAGCCTTATGGGGTTAGGACCACAACCCAGAGGTGCCACTGATATCTAAGTCAGATTTGTGGATATAAGAGGAAGTGATCGCTGGCACGGCCTACAGGCGCTGGATCACAGGGCAAGGGTAGGGGCACAACGCGGTCCTCGCCGGCGAGAATCCTTCCCTAGCTAACCTGCAACCTTTCACTAGCTACCTAGGTGGACGACCCGGAGAAGAAAGGGAGAAAGAAACTCCGGGATTTTTCTTTGACTATGTACACGGAAAATGGTTATTTTGCTACCCCAGCTCAACTTACAATATAAAGAGTAGGGCAGACCGGGGCTGGTTGCCTATGGGGGTAGGTAGACTAACGAATAATAATTCTAACTGTGTACGATTATTGCATCATCCGATCGCGTAGGCGACACCCCTCCCGCGTGCCCGCCAGTGTCCCGTGGCGCACGGTCGCGGTTGCACGTAATGCAGGAGCTGTGCCGAATTTTCGAAAATCATACCACGTAAGTAAATATTTCATTTCACATATTTTTCATTCCTATACCATATGTCTAGTTAAAACAACATTTAATTTGCGTGTTACAAATTCTTTTGTACTTCTATTTGGTGTGTATTAGTGTTTTTTCTGGAAATAATTATTCCTTTTTTGTGGGTGCAAGTTTAAACATGAAAATGGCGTCTGGGGTTGGTTGACTTTTTGGCTGTGGGGCTAGTTGACTAGTAGGTCAACCAACCCCATTCATTTTAGTTGGAAGTAAAAGCAAGTGTTAGTTATTATTGCTATTGTTTTTTAATTACAGAGCCATGAGGACATACATTAGGATGACGAACCGTGCCAAAATACCGAAGGACATCATAGAAAGAGCCTGCCATGAAGTAATTTTCGATGAAAGAAGTATGAATTCTGTAGCTCAACAATTTGATATACCATATAAGACATTCCACCGCTATGTTACCAAAATGAAAGCCATTTTAGAAAAATATCCAGACTTAACAAGGAACAACCTAACTTTAGATTATGTCGGGTACCAGAAAAACAGACAAGTTTTTAGTGACGAAGAAGAACAGGCTCTCGTGGATTACTTAAAAAAAGCAGGAGATATTTATTATGGGCTAACACCAATTGAGACAAGAAAGCTTGCATTCCAATTTGCTATTAAAAATGACATAAACTTTCCTGCTGTATGGAGGTCGAAAGAAATGGCAGGTGAGGATTGGTTAGGCCATTTTATGAAACGTCATCCTACTCTATCTATTCGTTCACCGCAGGCGACAAGTTTGTCACGAGCTACATCTTTTAATAAAAATAATGTGTCTGCTTTCTTTGATAATCTCAAAGTCGTTTATAGGCGCCTAAATTTGAGCCCGAGCGACATTTGGAACGTAGATGAGACCGGTTTTACCACCGTGCATAATCCTGGTAAAATAATTGCCCGTCGTGGTGCGAAAAGTATGGGGAAAATGACATCTGGCGAACGTGGTACATTAGTCACAGTAGCTGTCGCAGTGTCTGCGATTGGGAACATGGTGCCACCTTTCTTTGATTTCCCGAGGGTGAATTATAAGGAACACTTCATAGCTGGAGGACCAGTGGGTTCAGAAGGTGACGCCAACCCTTCAGGCTGGATGAAAGAAGATAACTTTATTAAGTACGCCAAACATTTTGTTAAACATACGAAACCTAGTGTGGAAAAACCTAGTCTGTTATTGTTGGATAATCACGACTCTCACTTGTCCATACAAGTTTTGGATTATTTTAAATCTAATGGTGTCACTATCTTGTCGTTCCCTCCTCATTGCAGCCATAAGCTCCAACCACTGGATAGATCAGTCTATGGACCACTAAAGAAACATTTCAATAGGGCTAGCGATAATTGGTTAGCTCTCTCTCTAAATCTCAATTTACGATATACCAGCGTTAGTGAAGACTTCATTGCCGCTAGCTGCCACCATTGATAACATTCAGTCTAGTTTTCGCGTCACAGGGATTTCACCCCTCAATGAAGACATTTTTCCTGAATCGGAGTTCAGCGGATCTTACGTAACTGACAGGCCAATTCCTCTGCCTAACGAAAACGACAATGTTGAAACAACAAATTCCCAATTGGAACTACCTATTCTGCCTTCTGAATCACCTTCGATTCTAGATGCTAACTTTACTCAATCTGAAGATTATCCAGAAATAAAAACTCCAGAACCTATACAACCATTAGACTCTGGCAATAACGAGAATCGTATTTTACAATTTTCTGATTTTATAAACATGCCTTCCTGTTCTTATGTATCCCCAGAAGTTATAAGACCATTTCCCAAAGCTGGACCTCGTCAAGAAAATAGAAAAAATGTCAGGAAACGTAAGACCACGATCTACACAGACACACCTGAAAAAGAGAATTTAATGGAATTAAAATCGCAGCAGAAACGTAAAGAATCATATAAAAAGAAAAAAAAAACACCCTAAAAAGAATAAAGATAAAATAAAACGGAAAGGAAAAGGAAAGGGAAAGGGAAAGTCGCCAAGTAACCAAAAGAAGGAAGAAGATTGTGACATATCTGATCAAAGTGAACATGAGACAATATGTTTAGAATGCACTGAACTTTATTCCGATAGTTTGCCAGGGGAAGAATGGGTTCAGTGCAGGATGTGTAAGATGTGGGCACATTCTAAATGTATTAGAGGCGATTCATTGTTCTATGAATGCAAACATTGCAATGACTGTGATGATTGATTAAGATTCTGATTTTGAAGACTGATTAAAAAGATTACTTTGAAGACTGATTAATATTTTTTTAATATTTTAAGACTGATTGTTACTTTTATTGAAAGTTTAATTGTTTAAGTTGAACCAAAGGAGGTTTTTTTTCTTCATAACACAATAAATATTTTAATAAAACCGTCTTGTATTTATTTTTCTACTTTTTATTTACATTAAATAAATAATAAAGACATTTATCTTGTCAATCACTGGGTAGGCCAACCAGCCCCTAGGGTATAGTCAATTTACCCCGGATAAGGGGTAGGTAGACCATAAGGAGGAGGTGTTGTAAAATTATTGATAAAATCATGTAGATTAAAGTATTCTCAACTTTCTTCACATACATATATATAGTTTAAAGTGCTATTAATTAAATATTAAAACTCATAGAGCTATATGTATTATAACCAATTAACAGTTTTACAAAATATCAAAAATTAGTCAACTGGCCCCGGTCTACCCTACCTACACATAAAAATATTTGGCTGAATGATCTCAGATCACAAATAGCTAATAAGCTAAAGAGCCAATTAAAAAAACAGTTAGTTTGCATTACAGTTACGCCCAAATAATAACAATTGTTCTTAATATAATTTAATATAGACATAACAAGCTATTGGACACAATATAGTAAAATAATAAAGTTAAGACTAAAATTATTAAAAACAATAACTAAAATACCTGCTTAATATGCTCATTTATAAATGTTAAAATTATACATAGATTAATAATAAATTATTGTTTTGACTATTTGCAAGTGCCTGTAATAGGTTTACGTAAATAAAAATCATTTTTATTTATTTATTTATTTACAGTAATTAAAGCTTACACTTTGATCACCCATAACTCAGAAGTGACTTGGTATTAATTGAGTGCTTTCTGCATAACTACGTCTAAGTATGAGTGATTTTACTTTTATTACTGATTTATTGATCATTGCTCTTCGCTTATTGGGTACGAGTGTGTTATACATATGAATTATAACATACATGACTTTTTATACAACTAACATATTAAAAAAATATATAGCTGTGTGAATTAATTCTGTTTTGATAATAAACACGATAACCTGAAGTTTATATTGGAATATACGTAACTGGTTTTAGTTTTTGGAATACTGGTTCTGATACCAAAAATGAATACCATTAGTCTATATTTGTGTCAGAATGATAACCAGCCAAGTGCGAGTCGGACTCGCGCACGAAGGGTGCCGTACCGTATTTTCAAGTGCCTACCTATTGCCGTTATTAATATGGAGAAAAAAGAAAAAGTTTGTTGTATGGGAGCCCCCCTTAAATATATATTTTATTAAAATTTTATTTTAAGTATTTGTTTATAGCAGCAACAGAAATACGTCATTTGTAAAAATTTCACCTGTCTAGCTCTCGAGTTTCTTGAGATACGGCCTGGTGACAGACAGACAGCGAAGTCTTAGTAATAGGGTCCCTTTTTCACCCTTTGGGTACGGAACCCTAAAAACCGCTAGTATTCGTTGTTGGTATCAGAACGTACTCAATTGTTTTATCGCTTTACGAAAACACAATTGACCAGCATAAAGCACACCTAGACGAGAACAATTAATAATGAAATAATGAATTTATTCAGCACTTAGGTATTTACATACACTTGTACTTGTCAGAATCACAATGTTACACAATTATTCTTATTCTATGAATTAAACTATATACTTAATTAACCGGTAGCAAATTGTAGGATATTACAGACAAAGTAGTCCGTCAGCTGGTCATTAATTTCTCTACTCATAATAAGTTTATGTTCATATTAATTATTTTAGACTTTAATGGTTCAATATAGAAACATTTGGAAAAAAAACATACAATTAAGTGGCACACACCTGGGGGCACCCTTAATGGGTTAGGACCAAGACCCAGTGGTACCACTGATATATAAGTCAGATTTATGAACATAAAAGGAAGTGATCAGCCTACAGGCGCTGGATCACAGGGCAGGGGTAGGGGTGCAACGCGGTCCTCGCCGGCGAGAATCCTACCCTAGCTAACCTGCAACCTTTCACTAGCTACCTATGTGGACGACTCGGAGAAGAAAGGAAGAAAGAAACTCCGGGCTTTTTCTTTTTCGTCATCTTTTGTATCACAGTTTATGTACCTTTTTTTTTAATAACTTTTGTTTACAATATTTTATTTAATATACATTTCAAATAACAGTATGTGCGCTAATGTACGCTCTAGACGTTTTCACAAATATAGTTAAATATTGATTTAAAATCCTCAAGCAGAAATATCAGAGCAGCAACCTCTTGCACTTTGAAAACGGAGGGAGCGTCAACGCACATTTCCAAGGAACTAGCTACATGAGAAGATTATCGCCGTAAAGGTCACAATAATGTACTACTACCTCAAACACATCCATCAGATGGTCGACCAGTCACCACAAGCAGCACCCGTTCACGAGTATAACGTGTGAGCACACAGCCATCGCCTCCCTCGCCATATTAGAGGGAAGGAGGCGACCCGACTCACATCGCCACCGCAAGCAATGACAAACAATGGGAGCATGACGAGTACACTGATAGTAGTATTTGAAGAATCGCATTTAAAAAGAGAGACATTTAAACTCAGCATAGCTTGTTCCGAAATACATCAGTGTATACAATAACAAATTTGATAAATGACAATAAAAAATTAAAAAAGTCTAATGTTGGTATATCAGTTCGGTGAACAGGCACCTGGTGTGTAAGTTTGCTTGTGTTACACCGCTAGCACCATGCAGTTTTATCATTAATATATTCATTAATTCTGTAATAACCTTTTTTCATTAAGGTAGTCTTTACATGGGATTTAAATTTATTTAGGGGTAACTCTTGCACACATACGCACACTAAGCCCTACAAACGAAGAATGGACTCTCTGCAGACGGTGGTAATCAGCACACAATTTATGTTTGTTTCTTGTATTTATTGTGTGCAAGGCGCTTCTCTTTTGATATAGATTAAGGTTTTGTCTAATATGAATTAAATTTGCATAAATGTATTGAGAAGCAACCGTTAATATATTAATATTTTTAAACAAATCTCTTAAGGAAGAGCGGGCACTTAGTTGGTAAATTGATCTAATTGCCCGTTTCTGTAAAATAAATATGCTTTGGATATCAGCAGATTTGCCCCAAAGTAAAATTCCATATGATAAAATGCTGTGGAAATAACTAAAATAGACCATCCGTGCAGTTTCTACGTTGGTCAGTTGTCTTACTTTCCTTACAGCGTAAGCAGCAGAGGTCAACTTTTTAGCCAAGTTCGATACATGAGCATTCCATATTAAATTTTTATCCAGCGTTATTCCTAAGAACACTGTGGAGTTGACAGTATCCACCACTTCATTATTAATCATTAAATTAGGCCCAATATTTTTCACATTGGTTGTAGTAAATTTAATACATTTGGTTTTATTCGCGTTTAGGACCAAATTATTTACAGTAAATCAATGGGTTATCTGTGTGAGTGCACAATTAATAAAGTCAAAATCGTCAATATTACGTTTCACTTTAAAAATAAGTGAAGTGTCATCAGCAAAGAGTACAACATCACACAAATTCTCCAAATAATACGGCAAATCATTGATGTATACCAGGAATAAAAAAGGACCCAGAATGGAACCTTGTGGCACACCTAACTTAACAGGCAAGGATCCCGAGACTACACCACCAATTATTTGTAATCTACACATACATATAGTTTTTTTGGTATCAAAACCCAGAACACTAGAACAGGAAATAATAAAATAAAATAAATAATAAAATAAAATAATTTTTATTTACGTAAACCTATTACAGACACTTGCAAATAGTCAAAACAATAATTTATTATTAATCTATGTATAATTTTAACATTTATAAATGAGCATATTAAGCAGGTATTTTAGTTATTGTTTTTAATAATTTTAGTCTTAACTTTATTATTTTACTATATTGTGTCCAATAGCTTGTTCTGTCTATATTAAATTATATTAAGAACAATTGTCATTATTTGGGCGGACCATGAGTATATAACGACGGACGCGCTTTAATGCTACCTATAAATGGATCCAATACGCCCCAACTGAGAAGATCCGGCGAAACAAACTCAGTGGGTTATTCTACTGCCGGTTTAACACGACCCACATGAGACGGTCCGGCGAAACATACTCAAATGGGCAGAGCGTAGGTTTTGATCCAGTTACTTTTATTATTTATTTGGCATACACATTATTTTCCCGGACGGTTGTCTTTATAATATTTGATTATCTACCACCATAAGTACAGAGCCAACATTCAGTCATAGTGCTAACGATAATGACATATTATTCATTACTAGCTGCGCCCCGCGGTTTTATCCGCGTTACTCTGTTCCAGAAGGTCGGAGCGTGATGTTTTGTAGCTTATATGTTAACCCAGCGTATAACATATTCCGGTGCAAAATTTTAGCCAATTCCGTTCAGTAGTTTTGGCGTGAGAAAGTAACAAACAGCCATCCTTACTTACACACTTTCGCGTTTATAATTAGTAGGATATTGTACACTAATAATATACAGAAAACATACAATATTAATACCTTTGATTGATCGGTTCAAATAAATTAATTAAACTAGGGTACTGATTCTTTAAAAGACTCTCTCGCTTGTATAGAACTTATATTATCAGTGAGCAACATACACAGGCAATTTTTCATGAAGTGTGAAATGAAGTTCACTTGCGAACGAGAGGCACGAAACCACGCTAGGAAAAAGGTAATAAAACATAAAAGTTATTATTATTTATGACCGTGATTTGGTATCGATCTAAGTGTATACCTTTCGTTGATAACGTTGAGGTCGTGGGTTCGATCTTTTGTGAAGTTCTAAAATTTCTTTCCAGGTCTGGTTGGTTGAGGGACTACCCTCCGTGCCTCGGAAAGCCGTTGGTCCCGATTGTTATAACATCATCTATAATAATTGTATATCAAGGAACGGGTAGCAGCGTTTCCTTGTGTGGTACAACATAATATTGCGGACACCAACCCGCCTGCCAAGCGTGGTGACTATGGCAAATACCCTTCCCGGGATCAGGCCCATGTTTAGCAGTGGACGTTATACGGGCTGGTGATGATAATATCTTATATATATTGTATTGTTTGTATCTGGAGGTTTTAAATAAAAAACAAAAAAAAAAAAACATTCTACAGATGGCCCATTATATAACGATAGAATATCATATATTAAAATGGTAATACTATAAATAGAAAATGTTATCACATCACTTTTACCCTTCGCTCAAAATAATTGCTGAGTTTTATGAAATACTTGTTTTTAGTTTTGAAGGTACCTCTGCTTATCCAACGTAAGATTTAATTATATAACTCAACGACTACTACTCGGGGAAGCAATTTCAAATTTAATATTATGCAAGCGCTTTTCAATTCTTCAGTTTTCGCTCGTTCGGGAAATGAAAACGTGGTTTGGAAAGCGGAAATACTGGTGAGTGGTTATTATTATACTTTTATTGTATTTTTTCACTCTGAATACATCGTTATTATTATTATTTATTTATTATCAGAAAACAAGATCCATAATGGTTAGTAACACAAGTAACTTATAAAATATATTAGTAAGTAGGTACACAAAGACAACACAATTTTTTAGCCCGACCAGCCACAACGCTAACCCAGAACGAGTCGCCGGACATTGATATTTGGCAGCGATAACCCTCAGAATGTCGTTGGTGCTGCCGCGCACTCTGCTTAGCAGTGACGCCACACGCTTGCGTCTTATTGCATACAAGTCGTCTGTACGCGCTTCAGCAAACATTGCGGACGCGCTACAGAATCTCGGCAACCACAACAACATTTTGAAGACGTTATTGTACTGGACTTATGTGTTATCATATCTGTTCTCGATAAACTCCAAAACTACTGAACTGCATGTAACTATGTAACTTGTCAAAGCAACATGACAGCAGATATCTTTCACATCTTTCTAAGTTGTTGGTTGTATAACGTAAAATAATCACGTTTTTAGGGTTTCGTACCCGAATGGTAAAAACGGGACCCTATTACTAAGACTTCGCTGTCTGTCTATCTGTCGCTAGGCTGTATCTCAAGAACCGCGATAGGAAGACAGTTGAAAAAAAAAATACACAGATGATGTATTTCTATTGCCGCTATAACAACAAATACAAAAATAAAATAAAATAAATATTTAAGGGGGGCTCTCATACAACAAACTTTTTTTCGCTCTAACGTGCTCAGTTGACGTGAGTTGAGCACGGGTTGGTTGAATTGTGTAGCCTGAACAAAAGCGTGTGGATTTCGCGAGACCGGTGTTACCAGTTGGACACGGAAAGGGAAATACGCGTCATCACCAGTCGAGAACTTTTCTGCTCCATCGGCCGCCAGTTTTTCAAGCTAGTCGAGTCTAGCATTCGTCTAGTTATTCGTCTAGCTATTCGTCTAGCTATTCGTCTAGCTATTCGTCTAGTTATTCGTCTAGCTATTCGTCTAGCTATTCGTCTAGCTATTAGTCTAGCGATTCGTCTATCTATTCGTCTAGCTATTCTTCTAGCTATTCGACCTTAATTCTCTCTGAACTGTATAATTTATAATTCGATAAATACATAATAGTAGGTATTGTAATTGTTTTTTGTTTAAATATTGACATTGTTATGCATATGTGTATGCTGTGAGCCTCAATACAAATTATAGATAATATAGTTCTATTATATTTGCTGATAAACAATACTGTTAATTTTGTTTATTTACATAAATTATAACACGGTTAGCAAATATTTATTTTAGTGCCTATAATTTATTTGTAGTAGTTCATGTTTACAAGAGGTTATAGGTATCCTGATGTGTCAATAATATCCTATCAAAAACATTAATGTGAAATGAGAGCCAAGTTCAATTTTATGATATATGTCTTGGTTGTTGACTTCAACGATAAAAGGAGTGAGATCTAAATGGGTGCCAAGTTCAATGGTCAGTCCTGAAATTTATTTATAACAACATTAAATATAATTTCTTATTATAACTTATAAGAATATATTGTAGCTAAGGTCAGACTTGGCTAGTTCTCATATCCCATTTGACACGTTTATGTGAAATAGTTTTTAAGTTATGAGGGGGTCAAAAGTGGCTCCAAATGGTTCGTGTAATATTATACACGGTGTTGCTCGCCAGTTCTGTTACTTGAACTTGGCTTTACACGCTACCGCGTGTCTAGATTTCGCTAAAGCTTATTGTATTTGGTTGTGACCAAAATTATTTAAAACAATTATAATATTTCATAATATTTGTGTGTTAATTTTGTCATCATCAGCCCGTATAACGTCCATTGCTGAACATGGGCCTCCTCCCGAGAGGGAGGGTATTTGCCGGCGGGTTGGTGACCGCAGTATTATGTTGTACCACACAAGGAAACGCTGCTGCCCGTTCCTTGACATACGATTATTATAGATGATGTTATAACAATCGGGACCAACGGCTTAACGTGCTTTCCGAGGCACGGAGGGTAGTCCCTCAACCAACCAGACCCGGAAAGAAATCTTAGAATTTACACAAAGATTTTCTCTCCGGTGTGGGGATCGAACCCACGACCTCCGAGATTCAAGGCGAGCCAAATACCGCTACGCTACGGAGGTTGTCCTACGCTACGGAGGTTGTTGTTAATTTTATATACATTGTTAAAGATTTAAACTACGATTTTTGATATATGAAATATTGATTGTTAACGGGTGTTGCAATCTGAACCCTTCTGTTTCGTAAATTCTTTTAAGGGGTTATTTCAAGCCACTGGCGTCCTTAAGATACATAAAAAGTAGCGTTGTAGAAACATGTTATAATGAATGTCATCAATACTAATATATTCATGACAACCTCCGTAGTCGCCGGTTCTATTCCAACCCATTGCACTACCGACGTGAACCAACTTGTAACACAAACATTTTAGCTTAGCACAAGGAGTTAACAAGAATACTAGTAGACGGCAAAAATTCTGCTAGTAATCTCTTAAAAAAAAATAAGGAAAGAACATATATATTTTCAAAGCACCTTATACACAATATGTAGAAATGAATCCCTACTACTCTTCCATGTGACCATTAGCGATTGAAATAAGGAAAGTAATACAACAATAAATATTTAAAAGCGCAGAAGAAAATCAAATTCATTCCTCCAGTCGTACAATCGATAATAATCTATAGAATCAACTAACAGAACATACAGATCTAATGTAAATTCTATTATGTTCACACAATAGCCGCGTTTCATTCCACTCAAAGATATAAACATCTATGCGACCTGTAAACAGCTTTATATTTTCTCTCGAATCTTAGATATTGCGGGTAAAAACACATATGTTACAAATCCACTTATTTAATAAATTGTACTAATTTTTGCAAGACAAATTAACTTATAAACCTCGCAGCGGCCCTCTTTAGTGCGGCACGTTCTCCGAGTGCTGGTTTTTACAGCATCAGGTGAGCATTGCCATTCAACGGGGTAATGCGGCCAGCATTCTGGGAACCTTGCCAAGTAGACACACAACAATATATAATTATTAAGTTAGTTTTATTTTAAATTAGCTACTTTTAGTTGTATATTTTGTATTGTATTCATGTTATAAAAAGTATTTAATTTTCAGCCAAATTATCGATTAATTTCGATTTCACAACACAAACTTTGGAACCCCATTCCATTCCCTTTGAAATACTCTTTCATGTGTAAGATACTATAACTATCGTGCCACATTTATGTAATCCATTGGGTTTTACATAATTTATTTCCCTTCAAATCTGTATTTTCCTTATTTTAGTTGATTTAAAGTAAAATTTTCCCCTTTTTACCCTTTCCTAAGAAAATAAAAAATATTGTCTAATTTTCATGCATTCTCGTGACCACATCTATGGTTACTGTGAATATTCGGGGTAGGGTAGATTTTGCATTGGCAAATTCTACCCTATGCCGAATATTCATCCGGGATAATTACTATTGAGTAATTATACCAAAATACCTATGTAAAGAGATAATAAGTTATAGTCGTGCTTGTTATGGGTAGCTGAGTCAAAATTATGGAAAAACTATTTAAAAAAAATGCGACATTTAAGAATGTTATACGAAATATATTTTCGAATAAAGTTCAATTCGATTCTTAAGTTTCACTTTTGTAAAATTAGTAAGAATTTAACTTATGGTATTCTAGAACTAGAAACTGGGATTTATGTATTGAAAACTGTTATTTCAAGAATCCTGTTTCATGGTCGTCAATGTTATTTGTGGTTCCTTTAGATTTGCGATAAAGTCACTGTTTATGATTGAACCTTTTATTGTTTCGCTTCCAATGCTTGCTTTATTATGGCGACATGAAATTGGATGGTTTAGAGTTCGCAATGGATATAAATCAAATACTTATGTTTGTTTTGTGGAACACTAGCTTGATTAGTATTAGTAATAGTAAACCTGTCATCTCCAAAAATATTTGAGTATTAAATTTTAATTTACTTTAAAACAAAAATATCAAATGAATGTATCTACTGAATACTTAATTATAAATTCAGCGTTTACCGAGATAACCTTCTAGCGCTTCTCTTTGGAATATTTTATTCAAATTAATTATTCGTTTAATACTAAGTCTGAAGTGGTTCTTGATAATATATGAATATATCAACATCGGTAAATAGAATGCATCAAGTCATCTTCGGCAATTCAACTTTTCAAATCTTATTTACTTTTATACTTTATCAGCTAGTTTACATCCACTCCAGAATATGGGCCTCCTCTTAAAAGGCCTTAGAAGGTAGGTGTGTATGTAATCACCACGCTTGGCAGATGGAATGGTGATTGCAATTACCGGGTAAGTAACCTTGAGCTGATAGACTCTACTGCCCATTCATTAGCTGTATGTCCCTTAGCCTCTCACGACACCCATAGGTAGACATGGGATGGTCTATTCAAAGCTGGAATCACGGCATAATACCATTTGTATGTTTGTGTCTAACATATGAACTTAAAAAAAAACTACACTTTTATAGTATTGTAGCGACATCTACTGTAGCCGCACAAACCACAAGATAACTAGCAGCGCCATCTAGCACCTAGCATCATAACTAACCTGTATCGCGCAATACAATTTCGCAAGTCAATTCAAACATATACAAGTACTAAATATTAGTAATGAAATACACTTGTACTTGTCAGAATGACAATATAAGAAGATAAATTATTTTAAAAAAATAACGATAGCTAACAGATAATTCTTACTCTATAAAATATCCGACTAAGTAACTAACATTAGTAGGTAGGCAATGGCAAAACATACAAATCTATAGACTGCAAGGTCCGTCCGTCTGTCCTGTGAAATTTTTGCAATTAACCAATTATTATTATTATAAGAAGAAATTAAAACCGCATCCAAATTGCAAGTGGTCACACTATATCTAAGTGAAACACACCTGAGGGCACCCTTATGGGGTTTAGCACCACCACCCAGGGTGCCAGGGTATATAAAGAGGATGTGATCACTGGCACCGACTACAGGCGCTCAATCACAGGGTCAGGGGGTAGGGGCGCAACGCGGTCCTCGCCGGCGACAAAAACATGGCCGTAGACAGCTGGACATACCACCTTACCCGGCAAAGAAGATCTTCATTTTCTGTGCAGGAACAATTGGTTAGACCGGTCCTCACCGGCGAGAATCCCACTCTAGCGAGTGGGAGTATTGCCGGCGAGGACCGCGTTAATCTCCGTACGGGTGGTACGGAGATTAACGCGGATCACTTCCTTTTACAATCATATATGTGATTTTTGTTTCAGTGGCGCTCTGGGCCGTGGTCCTAACTCACTTACTTTATACATTAAAAGTGCAAATGCTGAATAACATTGTTTATTTCTAAAGGAATTCCTATGAAACTGGAGCCACACAAGTGAAACCACACGATAAGTCTAGTAGCAAAAAAACGAATAATGACCACATTAACATAGTCTTTATGTCGCAGCAAATAAAATGTATCCCCCATTATTACCCTCTCTGGGTAAAGTCCTAAGAAATGTGTCAACTATATTTTAGCTTGAGACCTTTCGTTTTAACTCCTAACAGTACATATTTCAACTTGTCGTTTACTTTACTCTGGAGTCTTATTCGCGACTAAAGAATACAATTTGTACAAAATTAAACTGAAATTTATACACCTTCCATGGGCGTACTGAAGGGGGGGAGAAGAGCAACTGCCTTACCTTGAGATTCTAATCTAGAACCCCCAAATGATTATTCCATGTGAAATAATCCGCTTCCTTCTCCTGGACTACAAAGATATATTTTTAACCCCTTGAAACTAAAAAAAAATGTTTTGCCCCCTCTAGACCAAATAGTAGGCACGCCCATAACACTCTCCGGCCTTTTCTGTATTCATAGTACTACCATATTTTTCATACAACTGTCGTAGCAGAATTCGTAGTAGACTTGCTACGCCGTAGCAGAGGTGCTACTACAGGATATTAACCTGTCCGAATGAAGTTTAAAAACGTTTCATCGGTTAAGCTTTTAGAGTTGAATTTTTAACGTAAAATTTTCATCTTAGAACAATGTTGTGGAATAACTTGGGACTTAAGTGTTTCGATGCAACTTAAGAGGTTGTTAGCTTAATGGCAAAAGTGCTTCCGTGCTGAATGTGTTTTGTTGATTTAAGTGTTATAATTTAATTACGATAAAAACCGTATGCTTTCAAGTGGAAGCTTTTGAAAGTTGGTAAATGGTGCAGTATTTTTAATGGTTTTAGTTTTTTATGGGAACAGATAAACTTTATAGGCGTGTAGTGTAAGCGGTATAGGTCTTGGAGGCGTTGGATTTGATATCCAAGCCGGGAATAACTCTATACACCATGGTTTTTTTGTCGTTCCTGATAACAGTAAAAGAAAACAACCACGGTGTATAATATTGCTGAGTTCTCTGATCAAGTCATCGGAACAAAGAGAAAAAAAATCAATGTTGCAATTACGGTTGTGAACCGGAATTTCATGATATTCATATTATTTAGAAAGAAAG
The DNA here is from genome assembly GCA_947037095.2 of Nycteola revayana. NCBI lineage: Eukaryota > Metazoa > Arthropoda > Insecta > Lepidoptera > Nolidae > Nycteola > Nycteola revayana. The sequence continues at coordinate 18,147,103 of OX344857.2, read as the reverse complement.
AAAAAAATTATTTATTCATAATGCACTGTTTTCCGAAAAAATACAAAATCATATTAATTAATAGACATTCCACGTGCACCATAAATAGGCACCAACTTAAGCTTTAGGGTCCGTTCACACAGACCGGCTCGGAGAGGAGTTCAGATTCTTATCACGTTGAAAACAGAGTTTTTAGTATTTGTAGTAAGGTTTATTTTTGCATGTGCACTGCTTTTGTCATTAAGAATGCTTGAACGCGCTTGGTGTGAAATAATAAGAGGAGCCAACTGGCTCTGATTGCGTACTTTTCTCTTTCGCGCAGCCGTTCGGCTCCGATTGCGTGCTCTTTCTCGCTCGTGCAGCCGATCGGTTCTTTTGATAACGCCGACCGCCGCCGACGTTAGCACCGAAAACAAAACTTGGACTACGTGGAATACTGGTACTGCCTTTGTAGTGTATCCACCCGGCTCCGAGCGCACCCGACCAGCTGCGAGTGCATCCGACCGGCTCTGAGCGCATCCGCTTCCAGCCTGTCTATGTGAAATAGTTGGCGGCTCCGCTCCGACCAACTCCAAGCGTTTACGATCCGGTCTGTGTGAAAAGAAAAATGCGCGCCGATGCTCTCCGAGCCGGTCTGTGTGAACGGACCCTTATGCTACACCCACACATTTGTGTATGAATGTAGCGCTGGTATTCTAGTTGGCCCCATTGATGACGCCACGTTTATAAGCAAACAGAAATAAATCAATCAATCAATTATTTGATTTATTTAAAATGTATGTTCTATATCCATAAATCTGACTTTGATATCAGTGATACCTCTGGCTTGTGGTCCTAGCCCTATAAGGGTGCCCCCAGGTATGTGTCACTTAATTGTATGCTCTTATAAATTTTAAATATATACCTATAATAATTAATGTAAATATGAACTTATTATAATTAGAGGAATTAATGACAGACGGAGTAAATTGTCTGTAATGTCCTACAATTAGCAGCACTCACAGGTTGCACTTGCTAGTTATAGTTACCTAAGTAGTTTTATTCATAGAATAAGAATAATAACCTATTAATTACAGTTAATTTTCATTGTGATTTTGGCAAGTACAAGTGTATGTTAATACCTAAATGCTGAATAAATTCCTTATTTAATTATGATAATGCATTATAGGTGAGTGTGTCATACCTCTGCCTTCCAATTATAGCTGAAAGGAATTGTACGTTATTCTAATTAAGTTCTAAATACAGATATCCAAAATTGCAATTGGAAACCATTTTAGGCTGCATTACGAAGGCTGATAGCCACTTAACTAGTTAGCGGGACGTAAACCCCATCGGCTGCGACATTAGCTGTAAATTAGTACATACGTGTTGTGTGAACTGATTAAATATTGTTTGCGTCGACTGTACTGCTGTGAATTTAGATTTACACTCTTAAGGCTCGGGTCTGGGCGGCAAATTTTGAGAGCGGCAATTTTTAAAATTATTACATAAACGAAACGTGACTTAAAACTTAAAAGTTATTTGAGAATTATGCAATTTTACAGTCGTACTTTTTATTTATTTATTTTAAGTCTTTGACAACATCTTTACAGTTTCCCAAAACGACATTGTAAGTTATTATTATGATTATGTATTCTATTTAGACAAACACCTTTCGGCAATTTCTGTGAATTTAAACCGTATGATTGTGTCGGTCTCACCCCTTTTTATTTATTTAAATTATGTTCCAAGAAGGTACATTCATCCTAAATTACAATTAAAGCCATTTCCGTCTAATTTAAATACAGGCGCGTGAGGCTTAGGTCTTGGGCAGCAAATTTCATAAGTGATTTTTTAAAGCAAACAAAAAGAAACAATACTTAATATCGATATAAATAAAAAATGAAAATCTCTATTTATAAATGTATTGCTATGCACAATACTTGAAAACAGTAACATTTTGCCGATGCCCTCGTAGACCCGAAGTCCGAGAGGCCCGCGAACTGTAAAGTAGAGCGACAGTTGCACGAAACCCCCTAAAGTACTAAAAGTCATAATTCCAGAATCTCATCGCCAGCGACCGCCCTGAGGTTGCCTAGTTTGTAGGATTCAAACCATTTATCGAGGCTGAAGCTCTGCTCTCCTTTATGTCCGGTGAAGGAGCAAAACCGTCGGGGCAAACTACATACTAGCGTCCGAAAAAAAAAACTTGTCCGGATAAGGTTTGTGTAAGCATATTTTTTATAAATTGAAATTGACAGGTAACGCCAGGCACTTTAAAGAAAATATATAACCATAATTTTAATATGAGATAATAAAGAAAAAATTCGGAGTGCGGCACATTTGATGGAAACCAGAGCCTTAATCGGTTACAGCACCGAACTATTTTAGCAGACTTATGGGTAGAATAGAATTGGTACAATTTAGGCACATGTCTGTTTTAGAAATCGGGTAGTTATTGTCGATATAAACACTTGCGTGAATATATCCAAATCGTTTGTAATGAATGAATATAAATCGCCTATTAATTTAAATTAAATTTTCAAAAGAAGAAACTGATTTAATAGGAGACTATCCTACTAATATTATAAACGCGAAAGTTTGTATGTATGAATAGATGGATGGATGTTTGTTACTCTTTCACGCCAAAACTACTGAACGGAATTGGCTGACATTTTGCATCAGGTTAGGTTATACGCTGGATTAAGTCAAATAAAAAAATCACGCTCCGACCCGTAGGAGCAGAGTAACGTGGGCAAAACTGCGGGGCGCAGTACTATAGTAATTAACAATGTGGACCATCAATGTGCAAACCAACTTATTCAGCCAGGCCTTCCCTTTGTGTAATGATGAGATATGTCCTGTGTACCTATTAAGGATAGTGCGGGCCTGAGAGGTCTTTGCATTTGAAATAAAAATCAAGACCTGGTTTTCGTAGAATGTTGTATTCACGATTAAAAATAATTTACATCTAAAGTAACATTGAGATACTTGATTCAGGTGCATCGTAATTAATATATGCACGGACGCTGCTAATATTAATTGTCAGGCGCTCCAACATGGATTGATTTTTTGGGCATCAAAGGAATATTGCATTTATAGTCTAAGAGCCGTGAAAGATCAACCTTCACCCATCTGATAACCAAATGAGACATACTTTTTGTCAAATATTATTCATTAACAATGTAACGTAGGCCCCCCTATCACGTTGGGCCCACGGTAACGTAGTACGTGTTGGTGTAGCCAACCACGTGTTACATATATGAAAAGAGATGAGTTTTATATAAAGAGAGGAAATAAACACAGATCACTCAGTACACTATAGTTTATTTAAAATAAGAATAAAAGATTTACAATATTTAGAATAGGGGGCAGGTTCTAGGACTCGGTTTGAGTAGGTGACCAGTAGCTAGTCACAATACACTTAGCTTTTTAGGAAGCTGGATGGTAGTAGCCTCGCTGACGCCTTAGGTAGAAGGTAGCGGCAGCGAGGGAAGCAGGGCTCGTCTCCACGTGTCCAGTTCGGATGGTAGTAGCCGGCTGGTGTAGGGTGTCGACCGCAGCGTGAGGTTGTAGAGAGGTAAAAGAGGTCGCGGCATCAGTGCGCGCCCCTTTTATAGTCACAGCCACCGGTCGGCGGCAGGGCTACGGGGTAAGGGGTACGGCGACGAAGACGCATCGTCACAACAAACATGGCTATGATAACTTGCCTATCAAAAAGTGTTCATGGCTTATTTTCATTCAATTAATTTTAATCAATTTAGTGACGTTAGTGTGATAGAACAGGTCACAATATACCAGCTGCACTCTGCCTGACCAAGTGTGCATGCTCTTTTACATTTGATTTTAGTGAAAAAGAGCATATTTTGTTTCCACAACAGTAATTTTGAACCTTCTGACCATGATTCTTACTTCTATTACACTTTTTGTATTATTACATTACATCTTATTTATATATTGAGATGAAATTCATTTGGTTATCAAAAGAGTAAAGGTGATGAAAGCAAGTTGATTAAAAATAGCCATGAACACTATTTGATAGGCAAGTTATCATAGGTCTGTGTGTTACTGAATAATATTTGGTTAAAAGTATGTCTCATCTGGTTATCACATGGGTGAAGGTTGGTCTCCCACATCTCCTCTACTATAAGGGGATTACATTAAATAAATCAATAAATTAATAAAATCATTTTTATTTACGTAAACCAATTACAGGCACTAGTAAATATTCAAACATAAATTAGAATTTTTTTTAATTATATTGGTTATTTATTTATATCTATAAAATTAATTATTTATATATTATGATTAAAATTTATTTATATTGTTCTTAGCGGCATTTATTGGGTATATAAGAAATATTGCCTTCAATTTTAAAAAATTTAAAATTAATGAATCTTTTTAATTGAACTTAGCATTGTTAATAAGTCAGTCAGTCCCTCAGTCGCAGTACTAATTATTACAAAATTATAAAAGATGGAAAATAAACATGTTGTTTATTTAACTTTATCAGCTTGTATACCCCCTTTGCACAAGGTCCAGGGTCGTTGAGAGATATTGCCATAATCACCAGGCTTGGCGGGCAGATATCGCAGTAACACGATTAGTATCCTTGAATTGATAGATGCTGCTCTTATGACACCCATGGGAAGACGTCTGGTGATTTATTCTAAGTCAGTAAACATACGGCCAAGCATTTTATTCACGCTTCTTTGATATACATTCAGGATTATCCACGTGGGACGGCTAGTCAGAAATAAACAGAAACAAACTCTAATAGGTAAAGGTAAATGTATATTAAAAAGTACCTGTCATCATCATCATCAGCCCGTACAACGTAATCACTGAGCCAACACTCAATCATAGTGCATGACATATTATTCATTATAATGTACACTAGTATTATCACATCATCATCAGCCCGTATAACGTCCATTGCTGAACATGGGCCTCCTCCCGAGAGGCGATTTTTGCCATAATCACCACACTTGGCAGGCGGGTTGGTGACCGCAGTATTATGTTGTAACATACAAGGAAACGCTCCTACCCGTTACAGGTATACGACTGTTATAGATGATATTATAACAATCGGGACCATCGTTTTAACGTGCTTACCCGGAAATAAATCTTAGAATTTACACATAGATTGTCAGGCGTGGGGAGCAAACCCACGACCTTAAAGCGAGCCAAATACCGCTACGCTAAGGAGGTTTTCAAAATATACCTTTGCCTACTAGAGTATACTAGCACCGTTGAATTGTGGTAAAGAGTTAAAGCCTTAAGCTTCAAGAAACTTTTTGAAATATTTAAGTGTTTCTAAAACTTTGCAGAAGCTTAAATGTGGCTAATAAATAGGTTCTTGTTACACTTTTTGTGGAATATCTTAATATTCTGGTTAAAGAGGAATACTTTAACAAAGTTTAAGCGGCAAATAAGATTATATACAGAATTAATGATGAATCTGAAAGTAAGAAATGTGTTTTATGTTTCGTTGCGTAAAAATACATAAATACGAGGTAGTCCGCTTAGCGCACCTGGACGAACCGCACCTGCCCGTATCCACAAAACGCACCTATGAATATTTTTGATATGATGATAAATTATCCTATTTCTTTCTCTAAGTATAACCCAGATAGGTGGAACCATTCATCCGTTTCGATGCGATAAAGCAGAAACCGCGAAAAACACAAACATAAACGTTGATAAGTGTTAACAAAAGTTAACAAACCCAAGGATGACAAAATCTAATACAACAATCTTTTCTCTAAATCTTAGTTATCCAAGGACTAACTTACACAATATTCTATGCCAGGCATATAAAGCCGAATAGCGCCAGTTTCTAAATAAAACCACACACTTTCATATCGTTATTTCTATAATTAATGACTAGGTATTTTTCCAACTTTGTCGGCAACTGTGGCACAGGGCAGTCTGCGGAATGCCCACAGCAACAAGTTCCGCATTGCTCTGAGAAAGTTTGAAAAGTTTCTGCTGGTGATCAAGTTGGAGACGCTAGCGAATTGGCGCAATTATGAGTGTTGTGGGCTTCTATGTCGGACTTGATGCCAAAGGATTTTTCTGCCCGCTAATCATAAGACACAAAACAATCATAACAGGCATGAAGACTAAAAAAATAATTATTATTTAGTCCGTCAGTAAGATTACTAAAAAATATTGGACACGCCAACCAACACAAAATGACAATTATACAGAGCATCAACAAACTATAAAGTTCAGGAGAGGGGGAACTTATGACTAGTTATGACGTCTTGTTACTCGGTAAACTCGTACCTAAAAGTGCCGTCACATCAAATTTCAACGCGGTGTATCTTCGTCATTTTATTTTTTAGTCTTCATGCCTATGTTATTTTCTTTTTTTTCGGACGGACATACGTAGTTAGCCATGAGGCTTTGCTTCTTGATCGGGCATAAAGGCGAGCAGTGCTCGATCCAGCATTAATAAATGGTTTAAAAACTACAAAGGGGTGTTCCCTGTGAGGCTTGGACTTCGACTCAGGGCGGTCACTAACGATGAGATTGAGGGATTATGACTTTTAGTATTTAAGGGCAGTTTTGTGCAACTGTCGCTCTACTTTACAGTTCGCGGGCCTCTCGAAATTCGAGTCTACGAGGGCATCGGATGGTTCTTTGCAGACTAAGGTCTTCATGCGTATTGTTGCACATAGATAAAACGGCGTATAGATTAAAAATAAATAAGTGTCTGAGTATGTTCTACGAGTACGTCTCGTTCTCTTATGACTTGGTCGCTTAAATCCCTCGTGACGTCAGTTAGCAGCTCTGAATCCCAACATCTATCAGTTACGACCGTTCTCGAACATTGCGTATTTCTTATATAAGGTGTGAACATTTATCTATACTAATATTATAAACCTATTTATACTAACATAATTGGCTTCGGAACTACTAGAACGATATTTAATGGAATCATGCGTTACTTTGCGGAAATCCATACAGATCTAAAATAAAAACCAAATATCTATTGTTTAGACTATATCTATGAATTTATCGATTGTATAGACTTTGGCCGGATTCTTGGAAGTTAGTTTAGACCAGTCACCTTGAAGGCATCTTACCATAATGTGTACATTTGTCATTTATCGCACGACAAACGGACAGACTGATTAAAAATTCTGTAAGATCAAATAATTTTAACAATGTTTTTAGCTACTTAAGTGATACTTTTGTTAGATTTAGTCTTATGCAGTGTAATTTTGACAAGTACAAGTGTATGTAAATACCTAAGTGCTGAATAAATTTCATTATTTCATTTATTTCGCGAAAAAATGTGTCAAAATGCTGGAAAGCCTTTTTGCTCCGCCCTCCGCCCGCAATAATTATGCACATCATGCAGGAAGTAATCCTTTTTTTTTTTTTTCTTTTTTTTTTCTGATTGACATACGTAGGTAGCCACGAGGCTTTTGCTACTTCACCGGGCATAAAGGCGAGCAGAGCTCCAGCCTTAATAAATGGTTTAAAAACTACAAACTAAGCAACCTGCGCAAGAGGGCGCCCCCTGTGGGGCTTGGACCTCGGCTCAGGGCGGTCGCTGGCGATGAGATTGAGGGATTATGACATTTAGTATTTTAGGGGAGTTTTGTGCAACTGTCGCTCTACTTTACAGTGCGTGGGCCTCTCGGACTTCGGGACTACGAGGGCATCGGATGGTTCTTTGCAAGCTAAGGGTCAGGAGGACGAGGGGGGACAGGAAGTATTCCACGGAGCATCATCAGTGTGTTGTTACCTCGTCGAGCGATACTGCGTATTTGCGGGCGCGAGGGCGGTGCAAAAAGGCATCCCAGCATTTTGATCATTTTTATAGCGAAATTAACACTTGATATTTGGTTTTTAATTTAGGTTACTAAACGATTGCTAAAATTCTTTCACCTTTAGTAAGGTACAAGCGGCCGTAGCCCAATGGGTTCATATGGTCAACCGGCCGGTTCAACCCCTACTCATTGCAATACCAACGTAAACCCACTTGTAACATAAGCATTTTAATTAAACACGAGGGGTTAACAAGAATACTAGTGGAGTGAAACTCAGCTCATACTTATTAGCAAAAACACACTTAAGTTTTTTGTTGTCTGTAGGTTTGTTTATTCTGGTTAATCTCAGTAACGGCTGGGCCGATTATGACCAAACCTAAAGGCGGTGAGGACCTGCTATACATTGACTTTATCTGTCTATTTCTTCGTCTGCGTATTCCGCCTAATCTTCAAAACGGCAATATCGAATTAGTCGGAACTTTCATTATTAGACAGCTTATAAAACCATTAATTTTTACGAATAACGCAGCAGCAGCTAGATATCTAATACAATTGTCTAATCTCCATGGAGATAGGGCATTGAAACACCAAAATTTAGTGGACAGAACATCATTTACACATCGCTTAACGATGTCATTGAAGCACGTGTCATTGTTCGAGAGCACAATGCGGGACTACATTTGTTACATCGTCAATCATTCTGTCGCTACAGAATGCATCTGTTTCACTCTTACCTATATATATAATGGTATACTACACTAGCTTCCCATGAACCACAATATTGTCGAATGAAAGGCAAAATGCCTTGCCATGCTTGGCAGACGGGTTGGTGACTGCAGTATTATGTTGTGCTACACAAGGAAACGCTGCTGCCCGTTCCTTGATATACGAATATTATAGACGATGTTATAATAATCGGGGCCAACGGCTAAAAGTGCTTTCCGAGGCACGAAGGGTAGTCCCTCCAACAAACAAGACTTGGAAAGAAATCTTAGAATTTACACAAAGATTTTCTGTCCGGATCGAACCCACCAAATATCGCTACGCTACGGAGGTTGTCGTTGTGCTTTTATGACACTCATAGGAAGATATAGTGTGGTTTATTGTAAGCCCACGGTATTAATTTAAATGCGTCTGTAAGTACTTATATGTTTACACAACTCCGTGTACCCAAATCCTTTACAAATATTATTCGCAACGTTTATTCAGGATTAGAAACGATGTGTCCATGACGCGACATAAAAGTGATACAGAGTAGATGTCCGATGACAGGCAGCTGCCAACATGATCGATGCACCTGTCGTTAATACGCTCTGTTATATAAGTTTCTAGCCGTACCGCGCAGTTTAACCTGAGTCGCGTATTTTTTACGGGTTTAATTGATTTTTTTTATTTTTATTTATTGAATATAGGTTTACGTTTGACCATAATCTCGCTTGATGGAAGGCGAGGATAAGGCCTAAGATGATACACGCGTGCCTAGAAAGTGTCTGTTCACTTTAGCTTTAAAGATGTCCAGATTATAACGTTCCGGAAAAACTGACCCCGGCAGAGAATTCCACTCCTTAGCCGTCCGCATTATGAAAGAAGAAGCAAATCGCTTCGTGCATAATGAAGGAATGTCTACAACATAAGGGTGAAACCGCTCGCCACGCTTGGTCGTCCGGTGATGGAAGGGTGAAGGGGTATTAGGTTATGTAGAACCTTCGCACACTCCCCGAAATGTGACCGATAAAAAATCGATAGGCAGGCTACTCGTCTACGGTGTTCGAGGCTCTGAAGATTTGCCTCCACAAGTGAGTTATTGCCTATGACTCTCTTCGCTCGGCGCTCCAATGAGTCCAGAGCATCCAGCTGATATCTAGCAGACCCATCCCAAAGATAAGAACAGTATTCCATTGAGGAGCGAACTTGAGCCTTGTAGAGACTTAAGAGCTGCTCCGATGTGAAGTACCGCCTCACCTTGGAGAGAGTGCCAAGTTTTTTGGCTGCAGTGTTTGTGATGGACTCGATGTAGTAACCGAAGTTTAGATTAGAAGAGAGGTCAAGCCCTAAGAGCTCAAGATGGTCGCTGATCGGAACGGAAACATTCCGGAAAGTCGGAGTCAGTTGGAATGGACTCCGTTTCGCCGAAAAAAGACAAGCCTGTGTTTTTGAGGGGTTAAACCCAACCAAGTTGGCATCACCCCATAAGGAGACAGCCTCCAAGATCTCCAAGCCTCCCTCCATCATCCTGAATGAAATAAATGGTACATGCCATTAATAAATAAAGTAATTCGTTGCAATAATCTATCTATTTCTATGGGAGGGCGATGCAAATATTACATCTCAGCATTTTCATTGCACTAAGAAAATAAACCTTCGTAGACTTAACAATCCCTTAATTCATGGTCACAAAGTGCACCCACACACTCAGAACAACAATACGTTGTACACACAAATAATTGTCCCGAAAGGGAATTGAACCCAGGAAACCAGGTATGAGAAGCAATCATGCCACTGAGCCAAACGCGCAAACTTTTTTTTTAGCCACTAGCAGAGAAACGCAGTCTACTAGTATTCTTGTTAACTCCTCGTGCTAAGCTAAAATGCTTGTGCTACGAGTGGGTTCACGTCGGTAGTGCAATGGGTGGGGATTGAACCGGCGCGCGGTGACCACAAGATCACAAGTCCGACGCCCATAGCCATCGGTCTATGGCCGCTTCGTTATTCAAAAAGATAACAAAGTAGAAAATACTCGAAATGTTTTATGCAAAAAATGTGTACTGTTTTTGAGATACCTATTTTTAAGTTAGTTTTGCTATGTGTCCGTAATTTTAATATTTGTAGAGTACTCGGCAATGCTGGATTAAACTTTTGTAGTACGGGATTTAAACCAATCACAATATTGCTTATTTTTATTCTATTTTGTTTTCGAACTGAGGGATAACAAAATATTTGCCAAAATTATATTGTGGCAGTATAGATGTGTAAATTCCAAGATTTCTTTTTGAGTCTGGTTGGTTGAGGGACCACCCTCCTTGTCCCAGAAAGCCATGAGTTCCTGGGCCCGTCACTGACGGCGGACGGAGGAGTACCCGGTGAATTTCAGTGGGTAGGTTCCTAATCTCCTCGTGGTATGATAAGCATACCACCGTTATGGAGGACGAGTCCCACATATCCCTTTGCCGGTGCTGGAACGCAGCAGTGGCCTAAGAGATGGGTAAGATATACAGCATTTCGCCCCGAAAAAAAACAGGAAAATAAAACTACCCTCCTTGCCTCGGAAAGCATGTTAAGCCGTTGGTCCCGATAGTTATAACATCATCTATAACAATCGTATACCAGGGAACGGGCTACAACGTTTCCTTGTGTGTTACAACATAATCGGTCACCAAGCCGCCAGCCAAGTGTGGTGACTATAGCATAACCCTCTCTCGGGATCGGCCCATGTTCAGGAGTGAACATTATACGGAATGATGATGATGATGAGTATGCATATTTTTTTGTAGTTGTTATGGTAGTTGTCTCTGAGGCCTCTTGTTATGGGTTTCCAATCAGAGGGCATTTGACAAATTAGTTCTGAGGAGCGATCGCTTGTTTATCAAAAACTTGAAACCGAATCGTTTTTGTGCTCAAGGAAATAACTTAATAATGATCACTTCTAAGGCCGTGACAAACAATATTAAATTCAAAGTTATGGATTCTATTCAGTCGAAAATATTGAACAACAAATATAAGAAGCCATGAACACTGAACAGATGCTGTGAGTCTGGGTGTACTTTTTGATCGAGAATTATGTGTTGGTCCCTCATGAAACAGGAATTAATTTAAAATTCCATAAAGTAGGAATTTACTAAAATACAATTTAATTCCTTTAAAAATTGTATAAGGTTACATTGCATGGTTTAGTCCTTGATTATTTTATCAATGACTAATTAACCATGTATAAGCTTGATATCCTAGTAATAGCGCCGCTACTCACCAGCCAGGTCTGCAGTTCCGTGTTGGGGTAGAGTAGGAGAAAAATGTGACAAGGTTTCAGCTTGCCTCGTATACCTACCTAAAAATTGGTGCCAGCTCTCGGAGTATTATGGCAATATCCCTCAATGCCTATGTTCAGCAGTGGACGTAAGCGGGCTATGGAGGAAGAATAAACAGAACTTTTATTAAAAGACCGCCTCACACAAAAGACAATGAATATATAATGACAATAAAAAGATTGTGATGTCAAGTCTTTTATTTACTAGCTTATACTGAAAGCTTCATTCATATCCTGATATGAAGCAAATTGTTTTTTTTGTGAGAAAATTTATGTAAACACACGGTAAATTGAGGAAAATTACTCAAAAGCCCTCTGAGTACCTATAAAAAAAGCAACTAAGAATGTCAAGCTAAAAGGATGAAAAGTAAACAGTCTTGACATAAAGAAAAAAAAGAAAAATTATATTCTTACCAATTTTCTTTTTAAACCCTAAAAACTAAGTAAAAATCCACAAGTTTTTCTAAATTCAATAAATATAACTCAACTTCATCTAGGTAATTGTGAATTAAACTATTTACTGAAGATTTATTACTGTAATAATGTCGTTTTAAATTCTTTCTAATGAGACTTAAGCTTATCCATGGTCTCATCTTGCCACAAAATTCTACGAATTTTTTAGCAAGTACAAAGAATAGGGTGGCCATGTTTTAGGAACATATTTGCCCTATTTTCTGTATAAAAGTAATAAATAAACTTATATTTTACTAGCTTCCCGCGCGCGGTTTCACCCGCGTAACTCCCGTTCCCGTGGGAAATTCATAATAAAATATAGCCTATGTTCTTTCTCAGGCTCTAGACTATATCTGTACCAAATTTCATTTAAATCGCTTTAAGGCGTGATTGCGTAACAGACAGACAGACAGTCAGACAGACAGACAGAGTTACTTTCACATTTATAATATTAGTAAGGATTGAGTGATATTCCATAGAGTATTAGAGGTTCTCGGCTGTTAAACAAGTCAATGAGATCAGCAAGTTATCTTTTTTTTTTTTAATAAGATTTATTTCGATTTTGTGTAAGAGCTTACTATGAATTCATGTATATTTGTAATTAAAGTATATCACAACTAGCTATACCGCGCAGTTTCACTCGCTGTTTTTTAGTTTTGCTATTCAAATAGTGTCTAAACCACTAGAAGCGTGACATGATATGCCAATTTTGAAAGATAGCAGAGTTTCAAATCTGAACTTAAAGAGTAAAAGCTAGCGGTAAGGCTATATCCTTGCCGCTAGTTTTTACGATTAAAAACCTACGGCTAAGCTACGGGATCTACGCCCGGTGAGACCTCATTTTAAATTATAATCTATGTCACTTCTAGATAACGTACTCATTCGTACCTACTTTGAAACTACTCAACCGATAGCTACGTCCAAATTGAGTGTCAGTATTTGAAAATTTATTAACAATTGTCTTAGAAGAGACTGCTCGATTTCTCTTCATGAGTATTGTAAGACGCAATTGAGGGGCATACTATTGATGGATGGATAGCAACTCTCAGCTTAAGGTTTCTTACCAATTACCTTAAAAAAGAGATATATTTTAAATTGTTTTTTTTTTGTTGGAGTTTTAGTAGAAAATAGTATAAAAATATTCGTAAATGTTTACCGAACGTGTGGTAAACCTAGCCACGAGATACAAACCGGCGAATGTTCAAAGAAAAATGTTTTGTACAATTTTCTTCAAACTTGCTAATTTGTTTACGTTAGCAGGTTGTTGATGTTTTCTAAGATTATATATGTTTTACAGATTTATTATGAGCTTTTATTAAACCTCGACCTTTAGGTAGTTTGTTTAGGACTAATTTAGTTGAAACATGGACCTTTGAAGTTGAAATTAGGAGTTTTTTTTATACGCTGTTGTTATTAATGTGAAGTTAGATAAACATTACTTTTATTGGCAGGTAATGGAATTTGGAAATTATTAATGACGGTAATAATAAGTATAATAAAGTCAGAGTACGTGTTTATGAAGGATAACTGTAGCTTTCTGGTATATGGACTCGCTTGAAGCAAATATGAAAGTTCTATTAGTGCGCTTTATAAACTTTTTGTGTTTTTATCGAACATTTCCAAGGCCGGTCAAGAATCTGCAGTGGAATGATCTAGTGACCGCCCTGAGCCAAGTTCTAAGTAATCATTTACGTTGACTTGCGGACGCGGTCACGAAATATCAAACATATGGCGTTATATCCAAGTGTCCACGTACGAAAAGCACGTGCGGTCTAAGTTAAAAAATAAGCGGGTAAGCTAGCGGAGCGGCTGGCGCTCTCCATAATTTCAACCTCTGATAGCACGTCACACTAGCGCAAACGCCTGGCGAACAATGTGAATACAAACTCGCCACGTCCCGCGCGTTCCGACGTGAAGTACAAAGTTCACTTTCATGGGCAGTTTTTAAAACATTTAAAGGCTGGCCCTGCTCGCTTTTACGTCCAATGCAGTAACAAAAATAACTACACACATCCGTCTAAATACTGTTTCATTAAAAAAACACAATCTATACTAATATAACTCTATATAAAGCTGACGATTTTTTTTGTTTGTTTGCTTGGATACGCTAATCTCAGGAAATATAATACGCAAATCAGACCAGTAGGGTCTGATTTGATTAGACATATTTAATTATAAAGCTACTACGGGAACGGAAGATACGCGGGTAAAACCGCTCGCGGGAAGCAAGTAATAAAATTATTGCAACCTCCATTCTCTCTACATTTGCTTCTGTTATCAAAATTACAGTTTTATATAAATCAAAAGTATTTTTATGTCTATTTATTATAGACAATCTACTGGATAGTTGAATTCTATAGAATAATAAATCATTCTGTCCAAAATGTAACCCGTTATTTAAAAAAAAATATATAATATTTAGTGTTTCATGCAAACAAATAAAATATTACTCTAATCCCGCACGGGATTGATTTTTATTGCTATCTGTAAATAATTACGTCTGTCAGTTACTATTAAAAATTAAAAATAAACTACACGTGATTGATTCACCAATCTTTATAAAATATGAGTGCTTGTTCACGGCAAAAGAACGAATACGAATATTAGTTCATCTATTACTCGATAGATGGCGTAACAATTAATTAGTTATAAGTCGCAAGCGTTGTGTTCACAATGTTAATAGGGTCTGTGGATGTATTTTATTATTATTAATAAATTAAAGGTAGACATACAATCAACAATAGTACAGTACACAGTGTTTTTATTTATTTCACTAGTGTACCTGCACCCATTAGTGATGGGTCGTCGACGTATTTGACGTCAACGAAACTAGACCGTCCAATTTCGTTCATGGACTAGTCGATCAACTAGTTGAATTCGTCGACTAGTTTACGCGTTAACTTGGTACACATTACGACGAACGCACGAAGTCTACGGCGGCGACGGCGACGTAGGCGGTAGACTTAGACTAGTCTCTCGTATGCTAAGGACTGGCTGAATACTGAATAGAATTAATTATAAAGTTTTATTCACTATTCTGGCGTATTTAGAACATCAACTGATTTTATATATCTACATTATTTTTATTAAATAGACCTTTCCTTTGGCATCCTTTCTTCACATAGCACAACAATAATATCATTCAACCCGAACAAATATCAACACCTTTCAACTAGATTCAGAGTTCAAATTTGTTTGCACGATATTTCAACGGACGAATGAATTTCTATCACCCGACTACGTTCTCGTCTCGTCTCCCCGTCGTCGCCATCGCGCGTCGTCGGTCGTCGCGTTGCGAGTTTCAGTTTAGCCCTCTGAGGCGTCTACGGATTCGGCTAGTCCATCGTATAACGGTGAACCGTCGATTCGTTCACAGTACGTCGACGGTCGAATTAACTAGTTCGTTCATTCAACGCTCATCACTACAGCTTGGTCGTTAACAGTGCTGATAGACAATTTACGAGCTGAAAGACTGGAATAGTTAAAGCGGAAACATATTGTTAAAACGCGACCAGAATCACACTATGAACACGTAGCGTCGCGTCGCGTCGGGTGTTCATAGTGTGATTCTGGTCTATAGAAAACAATACATTTGAATCGACACAACACGCGCCGCGTTTCATCAGGTCACGTCGCGTTTTCACAATATGTTTCCGCCTTTAAACGTACTTTCAATCATTTTGTTTTATCAGTTCGCTTACGTCCACAGCTGGACATGGACCTCTTAAGTGACCATTACAAATTCAGACTAGGGTCGTTGAGAGATATTGCTATAAGCACCAAGCTTAACAGGCAGATTGATGATCGCAGTAACATAGAGAGTATCCTTGAGTTAAAGTTGTTTTTTGTTATAACAGTAGCATAGTCTAAGGCAAGTGTTATTTATATAATTAATTTATTAAATAATATGACAACCTCGGAAGCGTAGCGGTAATTGGCTCGCTTTAAATCTCGGAGGTCGTGGGTTCGATCCCCACACCGGACAAAGTCAAAGTCAAAAATTCTTTATTCATTTATACACATTTAAAATATTTTAAATCATGTTCTTATGATGCGTCCCATTCTTTTACTACCACCAGTTCTGGACGTGGCAACTCTGAGAAGAACTGGCAAGAAACTCATGGGAATCCTTTTTTTTTAAATAAATTTTATTTTACAATGATTAATAAAGCAGTATTGTTTCAGAGCAACTCACTCCCAAGCAGTTTTGTCATTAACATAATCAGAAATTTTATACTAAGCCTTTTTACATAATTTAATTTTGACATTTCGTTTAAACTTGTTTGTTGAAAGAGGTTGAAAGATCTCTTACATTATTCGGAAGTTTGTTGTAGAAGCGTATACATAGCCCCATAAAAGAATTGCTTATTTTGTGGAGACGTGTATATAGACCTTACAGCTCGTTTCTGTAGTATAAAAATGGTGTCAATGGTGCTATTTATTATACTACAGAAACGAGCTGTAAGGTCTATATATAAACTTGGTCAGCGAGTTTCCCCACAGAAGAATTCCATAAACAAGAGAGATAAGATTTCTTTCCGGGTCTGGTTGGTTGAGGGACTACCCTCCGTGCCTCGGAAAGCACATTAAGCCGTTGGTCCTGATTGTTATAACATCATCTATAATAATCGTATATCAAGCAACGGGCAGCAGCGTTCCCTTGTGTGTTACAACATAATACTGCGGTCACCAACCCGCCTGCCAATCGTGGTGACTATGGCAATATCCTCCCTCGGGAGGAGGCCCATGTGCAGCAGTGGACGTTAGACGGGCTGATGATGATGATGATGATGATGACATAAATACCAACGTAAGTGTTATAATAATTACCCAACTCATTTGTAAGAAAATATAAGAAAAATATGTAGTAATCAATCTCAAACTACCACCTGAATAGATAATACATTTGCAGTTATATTTTACGTCTTTATCGAACTAGTAGTGATCTATTCGACCGTACATAACGAAGTCTTACGTTTGATTTCCTCGAGCCAAATGTTACACGAATTGTAAGATATCAAAAATTTACAGTTGCACCTCCATAGCAACTGTATTCAAGAAACGTACGGTGTTTTCACTAGTTTTTGATAATTTGCCAAATAGCATGGCAAATTAAGTGCTTATTTTTCTAAACTTTTTTTTTATATAAAATATTACTAGCAGAGTTTTGCAGTCTACTAATATTCTTGTTAACCCGTCATCACCATCATCATCATCAGCCCGTATAACGTCCACTGCTGAACATGGGCCTCCTCTCGGGGGAGGTTATTCGCCATAGTCACCATGCTTGGCAGGCGGATTGGTGGCCGTAGTATTATGTGGTACCACACTAGGAAACGCTGCTGCCCGTTCCTTGATATACGATTATTATAGATTATGTTATAACAATCGGGACCAACGGCTTAACGTGCTTTCCGAGGCACGGAGGGTAGTCCCTCAACCGAAAGAGAAAGACCCGAAAGGAAATCTTAGAATTTACACAAAGATTTCTTGTCCGGTATGGGGATCGAACCCACGACCTCCGAGATTTAAAGCGAGCCAATCACCGCTACGCTACGGAGGTTGTCAAGTAGACCAAATTCAATTAATCCAATTGCTTTATTTCATCGGGTATCATAGTACCGCGCTTAGCATAAGTTCAAGTAATATGCTAGAATAAATGTATACATTACTTAAACAACTCGAGTTATAAACTAAAATACTACAAAACTACTTAATATAACAACAAAAGGCATTAACCGCTCTGCCTACCCGCTATCTGGGTTTAGCATAACACTATCAGTTCTTTACCTTATATATTCAACAACGCAAAGAAATTACAATCTTACGCTTACAGTAATAAAACTCACATTGAAATGCGCTGTAAACAAAAATAATTCCATTAAATCATAATGATTGCCATTAAGATTTCAACCGTATGCCACCTAGTAATAGAGCTCAAATTGATTTGTGCATTCCATCCGTGATACAGTCGCATAGAAAAGCGATAACGATACAGGAAATACAGATTATTCAAAGAAAGCACGCAAAACGCGATGGCTTATATAACTTGACCTCTGATGTAGTAATATTTCTTGGTTATCGTAGTTCTAACATGTGATAACGGTGAGTGATATGGGTTATGCTAAAATTGCATTTATTTGCTTTAATGTATTTTGACATGTTTTATTGTTTTATAAACTTGTTGGCGTGCTAATTGTTATTGTAGTACGTGTTTTAAAAAGTTGGATTAATTTATTTTATCACATGTTGTAACGTAAAGTTTACAACACAAATAAACATAAATTCTTTCTTTCTGAAATGGCATTTCTGGAAGAGCACTTGGGGGTTTTAGTGGGCGTAAAGCATTTTTTCATGGACCAAAGGATTGGTCAATAAAGTTGGTTATTGTCGCGTTAATTTATATCTTAAAATATACTTGTTTTATTTATATTAAATAGGCTCCTTGACCTATTGAAACTACTTGACCGATTTGAAAAATTCTTTTACCGTTTGGAAGCTATTTTATTTTTATTTTTAAAATTTTAAAACATTCATTACATAATTACTAATATTATTTTTTTTTTTTATTAATTTTTTTTATTAAGTATAGGCTTACGTGTGACCATAATCTCGCTCGATGGAAGGCGAAGATAAGGCCTAAGATGATACACGCGTGCCTAGAAAGTAAATAAACACTATCCGCCAAACTGCACAGCAGTTTGTTAGCAGAAAGATCACTCCCTTATTGACTAGCGTTATGGTTATTACGCAGCTATACGGCTTTATATTAATTTAAGCCTTAATGCTGAAGGTACAAAATACATAGTTAACAAGGTAGGTTAGGGTAGGTTGGGCCGGATTGCTTATGCGTACCCGGCCCCCGCCAACGGCGGATCGAAGGAGTGTCCGGGGGGTTTTAGTGGTGTAGGGTTCTCTCCTCGTGGTATTAGTTTAGCATACCATGCTATGGAGAGGGCGAGTCCCACATATCCCACTGCCAGCGCGCGAAAACTCTTCAGCGGCGGTGGGAATGCGTCGATGCATTTCCCCCCGAAAAAAAAAAAGGTAAGAATTCTTTACACTTATATTTAAAAACAGACTTAGAAAATGTTTCAGTTGATAGGTCTGCTGGTAGTTCATTATCAATTGACGGAACCAACTACTTTCTAGTTCTTTGGCCATAATTATTATTGGACCAAGGGACACTGTATTTCCTTTTACGTCTATTTGAGCGTAGTAATAAGGTTTTTACATTTTTAAAATTATCGCTTTTATACTGTTCCATTGCAATTGACCACCGATCTTTCTCGTGGACCGGGAGCATTTTACATTCTGAGAATAATTTATCATAGTTGGAATTTTTGAAATAATTTATCATAGTTGGAATTTTTGAGAATAATTTATCATAGTTGGATTGGAATATTCCCGGATGACATGGGCTATATTAGATTATGAAACTTCCCACGGAAATGGGGACTACACGGGTGGCAATCGCGCGTGGAAATATAGTACCTAATAATCATCATATCAGTCCATTGTCGTCCACGGCTGAACATGGGCCTCCTTCGTTTATTTTCATGTGGGAAGGATTGCTAGCGGTATTCATTATTTTAATTTTTTTGTTTCTTTTTGCACCAAAGTTTTTTCATTAACCCCTCGTGCTAAGCTAAAAAAAATAAAAAAAAAAATCTAAAATGCTTGTGCTACAAGTGGGTTCATGTCGGTAGTGCAAAGCGGGGATTGAATCGACGACCTCAAGATCACAAGTCCGACGCCCTAGCCATTGGGATTCGGCCACTTGAAGTTATGGAGCTATGTTAGCGACCTTACTGCTGCAAATCTCTTTATTTGTGATTCGATCACGCAGGAAAATGCCAATATCTAGCATATCTTCTTCCATAAGTCGGTGAGTGACTTTGATCTTCCTGAGCTTAACGGTATGATACACCCAATCATCTATATTCTATTCTCGAATGCTGCCAATCTAATATCAACATAGTATTATTATTATATTAGTAAGATTTAATATTTAAAGGTATGTTCGATGAAATGTAGTTGGAATGCATTATCGTAATTTCAAATGTGACTTGAAAATCTATCTGTAATTGAATCAAGCGCTCTGGTTAGTTTCAATTTTAATGGTAAAATTGCGTCTGGAGATACCACATCAATTTAGACATTGATTTATTACTGTGCAACATTAAAAGTATGGAAATGAGTTTATTTATCAATATTACTACAATTTTCACGCAATTTCACCCTGCGGCTAAGCCTGCACCCATTGGCTTCTTATTTTGAAATAGGCCCTGGATTAAAATCTTAAGTCGTTATTTACAACTTTTTGAAATGTTGGAGGTCGTCAGTTAGATCCCCGTTCTGGGCGAAAAATCTATGTGTATAATAATACTTCTTTCTGTGCTTATCTAGTTGAAGGCTTAAAGTGCTTTCCGAGGAACCCTATGTTCCTCGGAAAGCACTTTAAGCCGTCGGTGCTGATTGTCGTAACATCATCAGTCTATGATAATCGCACGCACAGGTGCAGCAGCTTTTAGATGTAGACTTACCGCTTGCTGTACCTGACCACGACTCAAATTTGTCAATCAATTTTAATAATGATGTACATAGTATTTATATTAACTAACCGATAGTACTCACGATTTGTCATCATTGGATATGTCCGACTAGTTTCGAGATCATCCCGAGGTCCATTCTCAAGGACTCACGAAAGTCTTAATTCTAAAATATGTACATAGTATTGATTTGTTATATTATTAATTAACTTTTTTTGTTATTAATTTTATTTACAATTCCTATTAGAATTTTATTAATATCATTTTATGAATTATTCCTTTGATTTTATTTGTTTCGTTATTTTATTTTTATTAATTTGTTAGTATTATTGCTTTTTATTATTATTTCACTAGACGGTTGGCATGCGTGCCGTCATAATTGAGGTTGGCTAGAATACCAGCGCTGCGCAATAATCTTTTAGGTTACTGAGGTAGCATTATGCTGAAGCCAGTTCCCATTTACAGCACATATACTTATCTAATTTCTACGTATTTATTTGTCATTGTACATATAATGTGCCGTAAATAAATGAATTTTCTTTCTTCTTCTTTCTATGTGCTGCACAAAATACTGCGGTCGCCAACCCGAAAGCCAACCTTTTAACTATGGCAATACTCCCTTCGAAGGAGTCCCAGCTTCAGTATTGAACGATTTACGAGCTGATTGTAATGATACTCCTGGATGAGTTGAATTTAATTTATTTTTTTCTACTACTTAACAATAGACACATAAATCCAGTAATTTACTTGAATCCTAAATAAAACTGGACAATTTAGCGCAATGAATTATTTATTTTCACCTCGGATTAAAATTATCAAAGTTATCATTTTGAACTTCACAAGAATTGTCATACAAAAATTTCCTCATATAACATTTACTATCGGACTATAGAAAAATTTGCCCTAACATGATTGACATTGAAGGAAAGATAAGCAACACTAAACTAAAAATATTTAACCTACAGAACTACAAAATCTTCCATTAAAATTGTGGTGTCGTCGGTTAAAAGGGTTGTATCATACTTTTATGCGTTCTGAGCTCGGCTAAGCTGTAATTCATGTTCGTGGGACGACATTAGAATATTTTTAGATATGGCGTCACTAAACTGGGCCATGGAAAGAGCGGTTTTACATTAAATTGAAGGTTTTAATTTGTTATCGCTTTCTCCATTGGTTTCAGCCACGTATGTTAGTTTATTTATACTTATACTATAAAGAAGAAAGATTTGATTGTTTGTATCTTTGCATTGAATAGACGCTTGAACTACTGGGCCGATTCCAAAAATTATTTCATTTTTAAAAAGTTTTAATGAAATTCTCATGGCAACGGGAACTATGCGGGTGAAATCGCGCGTGGGAAGCTAGTCTAAACTAAAACTGACTTCATCATCAGCCCGCATAACGCCCACTGCTGAACATGGGCCTCCTCACGAGGGTTTTGTCTCACTCACTACGCTTGGCAGGCAGATTGATGACAGCAGTATTATATACACTATACACAAGTTAACGCTGCGCTGCTGCCTTTTACCTGGTAAACTATTGTCAAAGATGATGTTATGACAGTCGATAACAACGGCTTAGCGTTTTTTTTTTGAGGCACGGAGTGTTATCCCTCAACAACCACCGAAAGTTTGAGCGGGAGTTATGCCACCACGCCACGGAAGCTGTCGAACTAACTTTTAAAATAATAACTATAGAAAATTTAAATGGTAACAAGGATTTGTTAAGTAAATCTGCACAAACAGCTTATCTCGGGGACCCAACTTAAAGACCGGGAACAACGCCCGGGGAAATTTCCCACATTTGATGTACATAAAACATTTTTTTCCTTATTCTTCAGCCCAAAGGCCAAACATTATAAAGAATTTTTAGATAATAATAACACGCTCGTGCAGTCACTAGAAATCTACAGGTTAATATGTTTTTATTATATTTTTATATGCAGCATATATGTACATATAAAAACCATCACATATATACTCTAAACTAATATATTAATATAAATAATAGAATCAGGCGTTACTTTGCGGAAATCCATATTAATCTAAATTAAAAAGACAAAAATATCTAGTGTTAATAACGCTAAAAAAATGTGTATATAATTATGCTGTAATGCTATTTTGGCACTGCCCTCCCGCCCACAAAAATTATGCACAACATGCAGGAGACAATCACCAGCCGAATACTCAGGTCTTCGCGTCTTCACTCAGGTTTTAGCGGAATTAACTATATGTTTTTTGTATTTTAATTTAGACTAACATTATAAAGAGTTTGTTTGTTTGCCGAACGCGGTAATCTCAGGAAATGCTGGTCCGATTTGTAAAATTATTTAAGTGTTAAATAGCCTTTTTATCAGACAAGGTGAAGCGGCTCTCAGGCGGCTTCACTGGGAGGTACAGCCTGCACAAAATATGAAATTAAATTAACCCTCAAGTTAAGGATATTAGGGGATGAGGAAGGGGACATTATTTAAAACAACAACATTATATTAAAATAATTTAATTTTATAATTTAATGTTTGTAAAATTAAATGTAATCACTACACATAACGCTAAAGGGGTAATAATAATAATTATTATTCGTTATTTCAAATTTGACAGAAAAACTTAATAGTATAAAATACATGCAGCTATGGCAAATCGATGATTGCAATCTTTAAGTACTTAATATTATAAAGAGGAAATATTTTATTGTTTTATGAATAGGCACGGAAACTAATGGACCAATTTGAAAAAAAAAATCACCTTTGGAAAGCTACACTATTTTATTTATTTATTTATGTACAAACACACAAAAGAAACAAAAAGAAAAATTTATACATAAGGAAAGAAATTGTACAAAGGTACTGCTTATTTAAAAAAAAAATCTCTTCCAGCAGACCCGCAAGAGGAAATGTGGAAAAGGAAAGACGAATAGTGTGCGTAGGTCTCAAATAAACATACATACTAATATTTACATATATACTTAGATACATTCCTCTACTATCCCCGGGTAACAAAGGTTATATTTAATTATGAAGTTCCCACGGGAACGGGATTTACGCGGTTGAAACCGCGCGCGGGAAGCTAGTTTATTATAATATAGTTATTGCAACCATCTTATACAACTTAAAATTATACGGTCTATACACTCTTGAACACTTTCTACCCCTATTACAGAGGCAGTAGTAATAATCTCCTTATAACACAAATATTAAATAACACTTGAAAATACCGCCCACTTGTTTCAATTATACTGCATTTACTGCTTTGTCACGAACGTAACAACAATAACACCTGAACTCCATATTTAATTTTACACCACCAAAACAAACACTATGGCATGTGAACAGCACATTACAAAGGCTTAATGAGTTTATTTCGCTAGAGGATGCAACTAGGGTTGTTGCTGAAATTTCCTTTTCCCGGAACTTTTTTATTTACTACCTACTGAATAGTAAGTAAAAAAACCGGCTAAGTGCAAATTGGACTCGCACACGAAGCTCTGTACCATTTTTGCAACAGTATAAACACTATGTTTTATAAGAATACGAAAAAAAATCAAGCGTTATTAATATCGAAGTAATAACAGCGTAAAACAATCACGTTTGTTGTGTGGTAACCCCCATTAAATAACTATTTCATTCTATTTATAGCTTTTGTTGTTATATCGGCAACAAATCTCGGAAATAGGGACGTTATTTGGGTTAGGGGGCAAGTCGTCCCCGTTCGAAACTGGGATCAGGGACCAATCCCACCTTTTCTAATTTATTTGTGACAATATCAACTATCTAGCTATCACGGTAGACAGCCGTATGATCACGGTATGACAGACGCACAGATCAGTTTTAGTTATATGATCCCGGTTTAACCCTTAAGGTACGGAACCCTAAGTCACACCTATCACACATAATCTATCACAGAACTTTTGACATTCCGATATAAATTTTTCTCTTTCACTCGCAAATCCATCACGCTCGGGAATGTATTCCAGAAAACTGTTCAGGGCTACGAGTATAAGTCGCAAAGGGGACTGTGCTCTTGCAATGGTTCTGCTAGATGGTACTGCAAAATCTAATTGCTTTCGATTCCGAATTGGTCTTTGGACTGATTATAAATAAGCTTATATCAGTAGGTATACATTTTTTTTGCCGTGTGGTTTCCGGCTTAGAATAGACCACCCCATGTCCTCCCATGGGTGTCGTAAAAGGCGACTAAGGGACATATGGCTGATGAATGGGCAGCAGCATCTATAAGCTCAAGGATTACATCTTACTGCGATCACCAATCCTTCTGCCAAACGTGGTGATTACGGCAATATCACTCAACGATCCTGGCTTGCCAAGGTCTGTTAAGAGGAGGCCCATGTTCAGCAGTGGACGTAAACGGGCTGTAGATGATGATGACATTTTTTTTGTCTGGGGTGAAATGCATTTACGCATTCCCACCGTCGCTGCAGCGTATTCGCGCGCTGGCGGTGGGATATGTGGGACTCGCCCTTTCCATAGCGTGGTATGCTAACTCATACCACGAGGAGAGGACCCTACAACACTAAAACCTCCCGGACACTCCTTCGATCCGCATAAGCAATC
This sequence comes from Nycteola revayana, assembly GCA_947037095.2. NCBI lineage: Eukaryota > Metazoa > Arthropoda > Insecta > Lepidoptera > Nolidae > Nycteola > Nycteola revayana. The sequence continues at coordinate 18,121,762 of OX344857.2, read as the reverse complement.
CGGCCATTTTATCAGTATACCTAGCACTAATAAGTCATTGCTCTCACTTTGGTATCGTGATCCTTGGTATGGAGGTTCATTGCAATCTTAATTAGAAGCGACCGTAGCCCAATGGCTAGAGCGTCAGACGTGTGATCTTGTGGTCGCCGGTTCAATCCCCACCCATTGCACTACAGACGTGGAAAATAAATTCCAATTCCAGACATGTTCTCGTTGGTATTCACTGTTGATGACACAATTTTACTTTGACCTTGGAAAAACAAAAAGCTGGTGCCCCTAAACTGTTTAGGTTTCAAAAAGGCCCCGCCGAACCCTTCGGTTGCTACGCCAGTGCTTCCATTCCATTGCCAACAAATAATCCTCCTCTTAAGATGTAAAGATTTTACTGACGCACTGGAGCACAGTATCAATCAAGAATGTTATTTGGCTATTGTTTTCTTTAAGCTGAAATGAGTTCTACTTTCTAGCAGACCTTTCAGCATGCAAAAATAGCTGTTTTAGTTAACTCATCTATGCGGGAGTCTTAACAGAACTAACACAATCCCGGGACTGAAATTTTGAAACTTAAAATTGTAATGGCCATTCTCTACCGATTTCATACCGGAGCTTTCTGTAGCGCAATGTTCTATAACAAATCTTAATGGTTGTTGCCAAGTGCTGTTTTGTTTTCACATAAAAAGTTAAATTTTATGTGATTATTTATACAATATATTTTTTTTAATGTTTACTAACAGAATTTATATTTAAATTTTATTATAATTACTTTAAGTATACCTGGAAACGGTCGACATTGTTTTATTGTGTGCTACAGTATTATTGCAATCACCAACCCACCTTTTTTATTTTTGTTGTCTGGAGGGAAATGTATTTACGCATTCCCACCGCCGCTGCAGCGTATTCGCGCGCTGGCGGTGGGATATGTACTTCAAGTCGTTCTAAGCTAAATGCTTGTGTTACGAGTGGATTCACGTCGGCAGTGCAATGGCTGGGGTTCGAACCGGCGACCTCAAGATCACAAGTCCGACACCCTAGCCATTGGGCTACGGCCGTTTTAATATGATTATCAATGACATTAAAATAATGAAGGAGGTCCAGTAGTAAGGTAAGTTTACCTCTTTACTCCTCCACCGGTACGTATTGGTAAAAAACTCCGTCACCAGGTCCAAAGAATATTATTTACAACAGTAACATAACATAGAAATCACAGATTCCCCTTCAAAAGAAAAAAAAATTGCAAGTTAGAAATAATTATTTCTATCGCTTTCTTTGGTGGGATCCTCGACATCGTCATTATTGGCTATAAAAAAATATATGTTATAATCACAATATCATAAATTAAACAATAAATGCAAGAAAAACAGGCGGTTTCAGATTCCAAGTCTCGACTTTGGATCTGAAACCGCCTGCTTTTTTTTTCGGAAATACTTACGTAGTTAGCCACGTGGCTTTTGCTACTTCGCCGGGCATAAAGGCGAGCAGAGCTCTGGTCTTAATAAATGGTTTAAAAACTACAAACTAAGCAACCTGCGCAAGATTGGACCTCGGCTCAGGGCGGTCGCTGGCGATGAGATTGAGGGATTATGACTTTTAGTATATTAGGGGGGTTTGTGCAATTGTCGCTCTACTTTACAGTTTGCGGGCCTCTCGGACTTCAGTTCTACGAAGGCATCGGATGGTCTGATACCACCTGAAAAGCTCCGGCTCACATTAGAAAGCAAAACCACGACCGTTGGTAACCGATACTTCAAATTGTGGTAAAATTGTATTTAACCGTGTAATAGCAGCATAATATTCAAATAAAAATAGTTTTAAGTTTTCATACTAGATGTCACACACAGCATTTAAAAGTTGTTATAGAAATTTGCCTATTCTTGTAATTAAACGGTTTGTAATTTGTCACTAGATGCCGCTGACCAATTAATAAATAAATGAAACAATATTAGTTTATAACCGTAATGTAAATTCTCAATTCAACTATAGATGCCGCATTTTTATAGCCATCTTAATTCTGAGATTTGGTATCTAACACTTCTCAGCCCATATAAAAGCATTTATAACTTTAAAAACAGTGCATAAAAATTGTAAACACAACAATACTTTTTAAGAATCGGTGTGTTCATTTTTAGTTTAACATTCATATGTAATACTCTTTACAGCCATCTATGTTCTCTAAACAATCAAATTTGTCAGTCTTTAAATAAAAAATGAATGGGTATTAGCTAAGCAAGCAAGTTACGTCTCATCAAGATAATTATAATCCTAGAAAATATAAAAAGGGTCTAAAGGCTAGGTATTAATATTTACAATTATAAACATTATAAATTATAAACATTTATAATAATAAACAATTATAAACATTTATTCAATTATTTTAGTTGTTTGCTTCAATTAAATAATCTAATAAACAGCTAACGGGCCATCACTTCAAAAGTTGATAAATTTGAAAAGATTAAATACCTATATGAAATGCTTTACTTAATAAAAATCTTTAACAGATTCGTCAAAACGTTTTTTGTTTCAACGAAAATTTGTTTAGCCTCGCGGCTTTTGCTACTTTACAAGGCAAAAAAAGAGAGCAAGGCTCCAGTCATATAAAATACAAAAAATAGGATCCATTACTAGGCTCATAACCTAATAAAAATATTCGCACAAAGTTTCCAACTAACCTTCTCTTAACCGTCTACTAGAAGCTCATGAAATAAGTTGAATACAAGACACAAAGCCACAGAAACCGCATTACGATGTTAACAAGAGTTACACGATTAATTACCCTTTAGCTAAGTGCAACTCGCTATAAGCGTTCCCTAACATAATTCTAAAATTTTAAACCCTTTTCCTCGTAATTTCTTTAACACAAAACTGACAAGTGAACTTCAGAAAACAAGGCAACTATGAAAAAGAATTGCCTTTCTTAAGTTTTGAGCTTGGGAATTTCCTCGCTGACGCCAGATGGTAGTGCCACGAAATATTACAGCTTACTACCGTGATTGTGGCCATAGGACTAGCGTTGATTAAAAAAACTTATGTAAAAAAATTGTGCTTAATGTACTCTTTATCCTGTATTGCATATCATCAGCCCGTAAAACGTCCACTGCTGAACATGGGCCTCCTCCCAGGGTAGGGTATTTGCCATAGTCACGCTTGGCAGGCGGGTGGGTGACCGCAGTATTCTGTAATAACACACAAGGAAACGCTGCCGCCCGTTCCTTGATATACGATTATTATAGATGTTATTATAACAATCGGGACCAACGGCTTAACGTGCTTTCCGAGACACGGGAGGTAGTCTTTCAACCATCCAGACCCGGAAAGAAATCTTATAATTGACACAAAGATCTTCTTTTCTTCTTACCCGGTGTGGGGATCGAACCCACGACCTCCGACATTTAAAGCGAGCCAAATACCGCTACGCTACGGAGGTTGTCATCATTGCACACATAAAAACAAATATAAACGCAGAAATAGAATTTGAACTAAGGCGAGCTTAATTAATTCCTGAATTTTCTTTCAGCAAACACCTATGAGAAAAAAGTGTGAACATAGGATATTGCCGTGTAAAACCAACAAATTACTTAAATGTTAACTGATCGGTAAATAAATAAACATAGCCATTAATATTTAGATAATAAACTTAAATAAAATGCAAAGACATATTTATAAAAGATTACTTAAACTTGCTTTAAGATAAAGAAAATACGACACAAATCAATCGTCTTACATTGATGGCATTTTACTATGCGGTGAAGGAAATTGAATCGTGTCAACATGAGTTATAGTTGATATTTCTCTCACATTAACATTCCGTGACGACCTTATGGCTCTGGATGGACTCCGTAACCAAAACTTGACTTGTAATAGCCAGGGGTAAACTATATTGGAATATCACTCTAGGTATTCAGTCGTTGAAAGTGTAAGTAGGATGAGACTGGACTGATAAAAATTGTGCAACACTTAGATCAGATGGCAAATAATATGTATTGTTAACAGCAAAGCAACTGTTAACAGATGCCAATGTAACGTGAATAAAAACGATAATGTCACAGGGGGTCAAAATGGCCCGAGTGGCTTATTTTTTTTTTAAGTTGTCACGGCCTCATACATTTGCCTTAATTAAAAAATTAAAATCATCCGGTGAGACCAGGGTTCCCGTCAATAAGAGCACTTTTTGACGGGACTTCTGGTCTCACCGGATGATTTTAATTTTATTTATAGATGGATTATTCTCATAAGTAATCAATCAACGTATATAAGATAGTTGTAGTCATAAACACTACATTTTATTCCAAATATAAGTGACAAAAGCTCTGCTATTTTAAATCACGTCAAAAACTTTTACCAACGTTCCCTAAATATATTCGCGGTCTAACTTTATCCTATTACCCGCTGTTTTAATGGGCTTAAAGTAAAAGCATTACTCTCCTAGAGTTGTCGGGTAAAATACGTTATTTCTAGTGATGTCTAGTTTTGCTTGCCGATGTTAGTTTATTCTGTGTCTCATTTATTCTGTTTTATGTTGTTTTAAAAACATTCTCATTAATGTACCGCTTTTATATTTTTATTTGTTGTTGTATGTTTCATTAATTTGAACCTTTCTGTATGTCTTTATCGAATTGTTCTGAGTTGATTTTGACATTGGTTTTAATAAAAAAAATGGTATTTTAATTCATTTAGTTATTTATTTCAAACTTTATGCACAGCACGGCACAAAGGTGGATTTAATGCCAAAGGCATTTTCTACTAGTCAACCTTAGGGTGATGCAGAGAAAAATATGGAAGGTGCACTTTAAAAGACAAGAAATGAGATAACTAAAAGTAATATGTAGGTACGTACATAATATTTACTTGCAGAAAGTTTAAACATATTATGTTAAGATAAATTTAAGGCAGGGCGTTTATATATCCAATTTATATTATAAACGCGAAAGATTGTAAGTATGGATGAATGGATGGATGTTTGTTACTCTTTCACGCCAAAACTACTAAACGGCATTAGCTGAAATTTTGCACCGGGATAGGTTATACGCTGGATTAAAATATAGGCTACAAAAAATTACGCTCCGATCCACTGGAACAGAATAACGCGGGTAATAATAATAAATATGATAACAATTTATAAATAGATAGTTTCTTTACTGTAAAAGCCCGTTTAAGTGCACTGCTGAATATGAGGTTCATCACATTTGCAATTTCCTTCTCAACGCAATATCACAACTCACCGAAATTTCACCTCCGAGATAAATTCACTTACTACAATACCAAGTTAGGATTACCTCGTAAAACATACTGCCGCAAACAAGTCAAAATTCACTTCGCAATGAGCGGAACATCCTTAGGCCGCGACCACGAACTCCCCGAATTGCGGGGCGGCAGCGTGGCGGTCGCGGTGCGGCTGACCCTGAAAGCCTAGCCAAAATTAAACTATAAAGGATTCTATATTTTATATAAAGTCCGGTTTGAATCACAGTGATACTCCAAAACCGCGGAAGTGAAAGTTGCTAATAAGGTCTAATTTTATCTGTCAATGAATATTTTCTTTGTACATGTTTTAAAGGAAGAAGATCGATTAGGTACTTACATGTGATTTTCAACCTTATTAGCAACTGTCACTTACGCGGTTTTGGAGTATGACATGTGTAGTTTTTAGTGATTTCTCGACCACGATTTCACGATTTAAATCGCTTACGTTGCAAACATTTTAGGGGTCGGTTTGTTCTTAAGCTAGACGAAATAACTTTTATTTAAATAGGCTTGTTTTACTATTCAATAAGTAGCTTAGTACTTCTAAAACCGTGATAATTTTTTTTTAACTAAACATTTATCGATTCCATTCGATCACTAATCGAACCTTGAGCAAACAAGTCACGCGGTGCGGAGTTGTGTCTTAAAAGATTGTACTACATCAATGTAGACGCGGTGTTATTTAACGCGCCGCTCCGCAGAACGCCAAATTTGTGAGCGCGGCCTTAGTATAAGGCAGTTGCGGTATTATAAAATGTATGCACATTGCACTTATTGTTTATGATGTTTGGTACTGCCAAGTGAAAATTGTATGACTTTTATTAATATAATAATTAAACAAGCGCTCAATTCTGCTAGAAAACTTTCTATCGTATCATCTTAGGCCTTATATTCGCCTTCCATCAAGCGAGATTATGGTCAAACGTAAGCCTTAATATCATTTAAAAAAAAAAGTGAAAGCCAAACAGATATAATGGTATAATTTCATTGAAGAATCGCAAGGAAATTGGGATTTCCTTCTATGTATGACATGTTTGTTAGTAATTGCAAGGAATTTGGGATTTCCTTGGTAACATGAAGAGCTTACGGAATCACTCAAATCCTTAAAAAAAATAGTAGAATTTTTGGTATTTCATCATATTTGTATGCCGTGACTTCAAATTAAGGCAAATGTATGAGATTACAATTGTATTTCATAAAACCATTAAAGAACAAACCACAGTATCACATTTAAAAAAATATGTGAAAGCATTTTACTGTAAAAAGTGATCTAATATGAGAGAAGTTATGTTCAGCAGTGGTTGAAATGATGATGATGAATGATTACTTCTAGGACCGTGGTAAACAAAATGAAAAACAAAGTTAATCTATAGGTACTATTTGGTCAACATTTTATTTAAATTTGTATTAACTACCAGAATAGGTATATACCCCTTCCACACCCCATTCGCGCTTGTTCTTCTCATAACGCATTTAAAAGAAGAACAAAGGAGTACTTTTTGACTCAGTAATCATATTACATAATTTGGACATATAAGTTAGTTTATGTAGTATATTATAATTAACAATATGTATATAGGATTAAATATTAGTATGTAGTTGTATATGTACTCAGAATAAGTATATGCATAGAAACCAGGCTAATTTAGGGTTGTAGCAACAGCAAAAATCTTCTTTTGGTCTCGCTCTAATTAATACATGTTTTGTATAAGAGTGAAAGAGACAGTGATTTTTTAATAGCTTACATTGATGCAAGGTTGTCCACGCCAAATTTCAAGTGACCTCTTTTTTGACATTTGTGACTCCTTATTATACTACTGTGCATGAAAGTAGTAACTTGACATATAAACGTCATACAAGGTGACTTCAACTGATTTTAGTCGCATTATTTATGATGTACATTGTTTACATTTGTGTATTCGCTGCAGGAGTGAATAATTTTAACGATTTTGCGACGAAAATAAATTAAATTACAATTATTGTAGGTATATATTGTAGATTATAACTAACAAAATATCGTGTAATATTGTAGGATGCGTTTCACATTCCGGAAAGAAGCAAAATGATCCTGTTTGTGTAACATTTCATCGGTAAGTTTATATCTTTATTATTTGGTAAATGCATGATATAAAGTCGAAAAATCTTATATCTTATAATAATATAACATGGATATTTCAAGTTTCAACATGCAAAACATAGCTGAGATGGGATTTTAAGCACAATACGTATATTTGATTCGAAATGTTTTGAGGTTACTAGTGCTGTAGGTATCGAAAGTATCGATATGGTAAAAATTGAAAACTTAGATTAAATCAAAATAGCGGTAACCGCTATTTTTATTAATCTAAAGGTAATAGTAGAAAATTTTATTTGTTAAGATTTTGCCACTTTATTATTTAACAGGCAGTAAGTAGGAAAGTTGTATAAATATATAGAGAAGTTATAATGGTAGTTTATGTTTTAATACAGATTTCCCCAGAACTAAAATTATAGAAATAAGTGGATACGACGTGTTGCTACTGTTGCTAGACAGGATTGGAGATGGAAAAAACACAGTCGAATTATTTCAACTATTTTATGTAAATTAATTTATCTCTAACACAAATGTTAAATGGAGGCGATAAAAAAATAATGCTTTGCCTATATTACAGTTGCCCATTTTAAATTCAAGGGTAAAAGAATAGATCACTTGATAAAATTATTTATTATTTATTTAGATGGGGCCGAATCGCCTCCACCTCCGCGGCGCGGCCTCTAGCCGCTCCTACCATTTCCGGAGGGTTTACACCCTTCGGGAAGGGATCGCGGCCAGAACGCGCCCCCTCACACCTCCACCGGCCAAATGCTGCGGCCAAAACCTCCGCCTCAAGGTCCCACGGATGGGACCCCGCAAGGAGGCAGGCCGCGTCAAACGCGACCGTGCGGTAGGCGCGGGATGCCCTGATGACCAATGTGTTTAATGCCCTAATATTGAAGTTACCTAGTTGCTTAATTTATAAATTAAGCAAGAATAATCTAAGCTATAGTTTTTACATTGTGATTCTGACAAGTATAAATAACTAAGCGCCGAATAAAATCATTTATGTCGTTTATTTAAATAGTTTTTCTTATTTATATCTATGTCGCATTCCCGTGCGAATTCGCTCGCGTTGCTACCGTTCCCTCAGGGACTTTTTAATTCAATAGACCTCATCTAAATATAATGTACCTATTATTGTTACGATGAGATATTTCTGTAAATCGTAAAAAAAGTTTCGAAAAAAATAGCAGGTTAATGATTAAAATTTGAAATAAAACGAAACTTTTCATTAATAATGTTTACGCATCGATCGTACCGATGATGGGTCAATTACAGTGATATTAAAAATAATAAATTAACATTTAATTCAAATAAGTGATCGATTGATACTTTGATCGATTAATCTTTGAAATCGAATTCTAGTTCTATCGATATATAAATTATCGACTATCGCATCCTTGACAATATCGGAAACTTGTGACAACCTACAAATTTACGAAAGGGGCGCCATATATGCATCCTTTTCTGGTATTCTATGAAGGTCATATGTAAGAATAGCGTGATATAACCGTTTTTGGTCGCTGTTTAACCCTCCATCTATGTTAGTACTATATCAGTGTATATGTATCTATTAGAGTGTATGTTTATTGATATGTACCTATTTACCATTCTGGTAGAAAATATTATTAGATTCGTCCGTTGTACACTAGTTATGCACTTTTAATCAAATGCTTCTTTCATAAGGTTTGCTGGAAGAAAATTCAGTATTGAATTAAGGTCGCCTTTGTACATGTTGTTTCCGTTGTATTAATTGTATGTTATGTATTTACTGTGTGCAATAAAGAATAAATAAAATAAAAACCGTTTACTGAAACACCACTGCGATTCCTTTGAACCAATTATATAATTATCAGAATTGGGGCTCAGGTTGGCAAATAAGTAGCGACTTTATTAAATTAATATATCATTGTTCTGGCAGAAGTCAGCTGTAGTCGACGCATTGTGGGTTAAAATTGCCATCAATTAACTTTCTTTTCATGATATTTACAGTATTTAGCATTCAGATAATACCTTTACTGCCTATGGGTATATTATACGGAGTATTCCTCTTTTAGCACCAATTATTTGAGCACCAATAGTTTAGCCATTAAAGCAATTTTTAAAAAAGAAATCGTTTAGGTGCTTAAAAAATTGGTGCTGAACGAGGAATACTCCTGTTTTTCCAAGGTCATGATTTTGATCCCCGCGTCGAGATATATCTGTGTGTGTGTGTGTGTGTGCAAATATGCATTTCGGGTGCTTTTTAAAATACATTTTACACTTTACAAAAATAAATTAGTTAAAGTTACGGTTGATCATGCGTTCAGAAACGAAATGTTAATAAGTCATCATCATCATCAACAGCCAGGATCGTTGAGGGATTTTGCCATAATCACCACGCTTGGCAGACGGATTGGTGATCGCAGTAATATGTTAACCTTGGGCTAATAGACGCTGCTGCCCATCCATCAGCCATATGTCCCTTAGTCGCCTTTTACGACACCCATGGGTAGACACGGGGTGGTCTATTCTAAGCCGGAAACCACACGGTTAATAAGTGGTACGGAGGTACGGTGTTAATAAGTGTTAGAGTAAAATTATAACGTTTCATGTAAATAAACCGCTAGTAGGACTATACATACATGGTTTGAGTATAAGTGCTATTGTGCTAAGCATGGTAGATTTACCGGTGAAGTAGATAGGAGCAGTTGTGGGCGCACTGTTAGCGGGTCAACGTTTCAAACTCCGACATAATTACTATGAATACTATAATATTATAAAGAGGAAAGATTTGATTGCTTATTTACTCCGAAACTACTGGACTGATTTCAAAAATCCTTTCACCATTTCAAAAAGTTCAGTTAAACAGGAGAAACGCTATATTTAATTATGAAGTTCCCATATCCATGTTGCTGTTCATTCTGTTCACACACCATTTATCTGGGCTGGAGCTGTGCTTGCCTTTATGCAAGGTTAAGTAGCAAAAGCCTCGTGGCTAAGTACATAATATGTACTTAGCCACGTAATACATAATATGTACTTATATCCGTCCGAAAAAAAAACCGGTTCACAAATATTAGATATCCTTTTACCTGGAAAGTTTTGCCCCTGAACATAAATTAGTTTAATTACATTTACACATACTGATGACCACAATCCATTTATTTATTTATTTGTTATTTATTGTATACAAAACTTATAAGACATAAGTTAGAAATAACATGTACAAAAACGAGTAAAATTAAATTAAAATTAAATTATGGATTTTAGCAAACCTTTAAAAAAGAGCTACCAGGCAATGAGTGCCTAGCAAGTGTACATCATATATAAGTTATGTATATAATAATAATATCCCAAAAATTTTACACTTTACACAAACAAAATATAGGCTTAGAATTTTATACACATCACAAGAAACTCTGGCCTCTGAACTAGGTGTATGTACCTGTATTTCAGGAGACAGCCGAAGATAATAATATGGAAATTATGAACGTAATAAACATCGAAAAACCAGAATCAGCCAAATCACTTACTATTTATAATAGCAAGTGATTTGGCTGATTCTGGTTCATATTTCTGCTTTGGAACACGTTCATCGATTCAGTTTAATTTCTTCGAAGAATAAGTATAATAAAATATGTACTACGTGATTTCATCATGATGGTGTTTTAGCACGCCCATGTCCACGCCCACGTCCATAGCTTATTTTATAAGCTTTCTGATGTTGAAAGAATAATACAAATGTTTTCTCTTTATAATAAGAAATTGCTAAGCTGTAACCCGCTCTCACTGACACTGCACAGTCTCTCAACCTAAAAGATATGCAAGTGGGTCAACCGGTGGGCATGACAAATGGAACCGGACAGCCGAGGTATTTGCCTGAACACACCACTCAGGTATTTCAATAAGATTCCATTGTTAATGCACTCAAGTCTACCCATATCTCAAGTAGGTACATTTATAATGAGGTCTTCATATATTTGTATTTTATATTAACATGTAACTTATAATATTCTTCTTGTATTAATAAATTTGTTGATTTATGAATATATATTATATTTCTTTTGAAAAGCTTTTCTATTTTCAACTCAGCTTTTTAAAAAAAATCTTGAATATAGTCTAGAGAAAGAAAGAAAAAGCATTTATTGAACACACAAAAAAAAAACACTGGATGAGAAAATGAAAAGATATACAATGAAAGGGATTGCATGGATTTATACTTAATAGAACAAAACATGTAGTATTTCTAATGGCTAGCAGCTCAGCATATTGTTACAGCCGCGAGGTGACTGCAACGCTGATTTTCGGCTGCCTGCCCAAGTGAGTCTCAGATAAGTTACAAATAAAATAGATAATTGAGTACTTCTTGATCAATTGCAAATAAAACGTATGTTACATTTTCATATAATTAATCAATAAAAAAATATACTAGATATAAATAAGTATGTATACCTTAAGCAATGTTGCAACTGTTATATAACCATCAGATATAGAGGATACTCTTGTGGTGTGTGACAGCCCCGTACTTTTACCATTCGGATAATACGTTACGTATGCAGTGACTTCCAGTCGAAGAAAGAGTTATAATAGCTATAGTTAGTAGTACAGAAACAAGAGTGATATAGTACCTTCATAGCACGATATTGTTCCCAAAGGCACTAGATTTATAAGAGTTGGAACCGTGAAGCTACAACTTTTATATGTGCTGAGTACTGAATCTTGTTAAATAAGTTGTGACTTAAATTTAAAAGTCGTTTTGGCGTTCTTTCAAAACCAAAGTGAGGAAATAATTTCTCAGTTTTGTGATCGTGAAAATTTTCCTTGAAACCTTGAGATCTGCATTCAGGATTAAGTAGAATACATTACCATATTCGATTATTGGGAAAATTAAGGTCGACACCAATGGTAATTTAATTTTACTCGATAAGAAATTCCTTAGCCGATAAAGTGAATGAGAGTGTATGCGACTCTCTGATCGACGTAGAAACGTGTAATAAGTTATGACAAAAATTAAAAAGTCGCTTTTACGTTCCTTCACAATAAAAAAAGAGCTGTTAGTCAGAGTTTTGTGATAATGAATATTATCCTTCAAACCTTTTTTCTGTCTCGGGAAAATATTCCACAATCGCAGCAGCGAGGTATGCAGAATTACCCTATCTATAGCAGTGGTTTGCTAATCATACCACAAAGAGAAGGTTTACCCACTAAACTCCCCCTCCGCTAGTAATGGGGGCACCGAGAACAGACGTACAGGTGCTATCATGACCACGTCACTGTCACCGTAAGCACGGCTTGACATAAAAGGGAGCGAGCCGATGTTCCAATCTTCTAAAGGAGTCTATCGGAATTTTAATTCGATAAACTCCGATAGACGATGTTTCAGTACACAGGGATGTAAGTACCAAGTACGTAAAGCAGTTAACTATTAAATTGAGAAAGAAACAAAAACAATACTTAAAAAAGAGAGATTAATAGGAAAAGTTTGAAAAGAATACTTGACTGCGATTGATTTATTTTCTTAGTCTTAAAATGTAGTCATAAGGTAAACAAGTGGTATGATCGGACAAGTTCATTTACAACAGACCTCATAGAAGAACCAAGTAAGTCATAAAACGTTGTAAAAGGAAGAGCTATAATCGCAACACTTACCACTATGTTACTAACAACGAGTGAAATAATGCCTTAATCGCGTGCTACTGTTCCCAGTGGTACCCGATTTATTCGTGGTACAGTCGCGGAAGGTAGGGTTGTCAGGTGTTCAAAATTTTATGGAACATATACCTGAACATAATAAATCCTCACTTTTACTCTATGTTCCTACTATTGCTCTACTTCTTTTTAATATCATCATGTGGTTATTTAGACGTTTATAAGCTTGTAAAATCATCTATATTACTATAATAAAGACAACCACCGTAGCGTAGCTGTATTTCGCTCGGAGGCGGTGGGTTCGATTCCCACGCCGGACAAGAAATCTTTGTGTACATTCTAGGATTTCTTTCCGGGTCTGGATGGTTGACGGACTACCCTTCGTGCCTCGGAAAGCATGGCCCCGATTGCTATAACATCATCTATAACAATCGTATACTACAAAAGGGCAGCAGCGTTTCCTTGTGTGATACAAGATAACACTGCGGTCACTAACTCGCCTGCCAAGCATGGTGACTATGGCAAAAGCTCAGGAAGAAGCCCATGTTCAGCAGTGAACGTTGTACGGGCTGATGATGATGATTATTATAAAGAGAAAAGTTTTGATTGTTTGCTTAAGTCTTTGTCTGCTTTTGATAAGCTTTGGACCTACTAAACTGATGAGAAAACTTCATCAAGAATTTACACTATATTTAATGATCAAATACCCACAGGAAAGTGAGGTGAACCTAAAACTGCGCGGCGTAGCTGGCTAGCTACTCAGGTATACCTACCATTGATCAAAGGTTTTTTTTTTTTTACGTATTACTAGCCGAGTTTTGCAGTCTACTAGTATTCTTGTTAACCCCTCGTTCACGTCGGTAGTGCAATAGGTGGGGTTCGAACCGGCGACCTGAAGATCACAAGTCCGACGCCCTAGCCCAGGCTACGGCCGCTTTAATAAAATATTATCACCCAAAAAGTTTTTGGCACACGGTTTTTTTTTCAGGCTGATACTATGACAATAAAGTTACCCGGTGAGTTCAGCTCATATCTTATGACTTGTTTAAAAACTATAAAGTAAACAAAATGCGTGATGTAGCGATATAAGGATTGCCATAAATTCTAAAGGTCGTGGGTTTGAAACCACTTCGGGAAAATTATGTTAGTTTACAATGTAACATTTATTTCCAGGTCTGATTAGAAGAGGGATAACACTCCATGCCTCTGCCAGCCATCATCAATCACATAGCAATTGTATGCCAGGGAACGGGCAGCAGCGTTTTTTCGCCTGTTATAACTTACCATATTTTTAATCGTCATCATCAGCGGCCCGCATAACCTCCACTGCTCATCATGGGTCTCCTCCAGAGGGATGATTTTGCCGTAGTCACCTCGCTAACCAGGCGTTGGGTAGACTGTATCTAACCATCATTAACCGAGTATTACTCTTTCAGCCCCAATTTGTTTGAGCACCAAAGGTTAAAGCATCAAAACTATTCTGAAACAGAAAAAAAAAATGTATAGATATATGTTTATTTTTTACATTTACAAAAACACTTGTTGCTTCCCGTGACTTTTTTCGCAAAAAATAAGAAAAATGTTATTTCCGGAAAAAAGTTATAATATCTATAGCTTTCTACCGATGAAGTCGCATCTAAATCGGGACAACTGTTTTTCAGAATACGCGGACAGACAAACTTACAGACAAATACATATGTTCTGACAACCCTAGCGACAGTGCTTTCGTTTTGTATGTATGTTAAGTGCTAGATCTAGCAGAATAACTTCTTTTATTAAATTTAAAGTCGCTTGGACTGTCGCAAAAGTTAGGGAAACGTTTCTAGGATATTGTTGATTCATTCATGTAGAAGAGATTTTGTTAAGTACATTTTTGAATAAAATGTCATTTCTACTGTTGTTATTATGCTAGTTAAAAATATTGGCAAAGTTATTCGTTAAACGGCCAAGGGAAAGTCGGACTTACGCACGAAGGGTCCTGGAACCAATATTTGGCAAAACCACTTGATTTTAGGTACCACCACCAATTTTTGGTTGAGATTTTCTGAGAGCACGGTATTAAAATAAAGTTTATTCTATGGGAGCCCCCTTTCAATATTTATTATATATAAATTAAATTGTTTGTTTCCAAATGAATATCAATTAAATATTCTGTGATTCTTACATGCCTGCTGACTTTATTTATATCGAGCAAAAATCGAGAAAAATCATCACGTTTGTTTCAGCCAGAGTGGAAGTTGTCTGTCCCTGTGTCACGAAGTACTTTAAATACCTACACATAATTCACGGCCATTAAGCACACCCTGAATCAGAACAACTGGCTATATATAAGGTTCACACAAATAATAGAATTGAATCGATCCCACAACACTAGGTTTCAGAAGCAACTACCGTATCCATTGAGTTACCGGTACAGTCAAACATTTATTTATTTGGCTAACGATTGATTAAACTGATTCAAACTCAAAATAGATCAATAGCTTACAATCTTGTATATCAACCCCTTACAGTTAAGTAAAGCATGCACTATTAAATAACATCTTATTCATTTGACGGCGCGTCGACGCATTGAGAGTGTCAAGAAACGTCGAAAATGACAGCGGACAGGTTGACAAGCGACGTTGACGTTTCGTCACTCTGACGCAACTCCGGGCTCTTTTGCAGGCACCTGTTAAAACCAGGCTAAATCAGTTGGCATCGCGCTCAAGCAAGACGTGTTCGGTGGGCGTCGGTGTATTTCGATTAATTATGAAATTTTGATTGCAATAGTGTTCATATTTTGTTAAAATAATAATCGCGTATCATTAATAATCTGCAATACGTGGTTTAAATCTCCTCGCCCGCCTACCCACAATAGCTCGGTAACCGCAATGAACCCTAAATAGTGGCCAAGTGCCGTTACATTTATTTAGTTATGTAAATACACAAGATAGCAAACAAAAATAATAAAAAGACATCTATGTTCAAATATGAAGATCTTATTCCTAAAGTAATCTCTTCCAGCAGACCTGTGAGAGGAGAAATCGAAACATAGAATAATTTAAAAGTGTTTAGTAGATATTCATACATAACTAAACATATACAACAATATATATAATATATATACAAAATCAGAATAAACTACATAGGTACTATAAATAAATACATACTTTTACGTACATTATGTCAAAGAGAAGAAATAAAATTCTTTTACTTTACTTTTGATGAAAGATTTTTGCCAGAGTGCGGATGTAAACGGGCAACGAATTTTATCTAACCCCATGCACGGAAAAGAAGTAGAAACTTAATATACTAAAAGACTTTAAACTTTATAAATTAAATTATTTAATCTTATTTGAAAAAAGTCTGTCTGACTTTACCTAACATTAGCTAGGAATAAGATTTGAAAGAAAATACATTTAATTCAACACAAAACACAAGAGATTACACAGCAAAAATTTAGTTAAATGTACAACACAATAAGACGCCTTGTATTGCAAAAAGTCGCAACCTCAGCATAGGCTAGGCGATATCTAGCACTGGTTATCAGTTAGCAACTCGAGTATTGACCCACGGACGAGATATGCTACATTTAGACAACTTGGAATCTGCATCAGGTAAGGTTTTTATAATGATCTCGTAGCAAATAGGAGAAACTTCCGTGCGTTTAACCGGTTTAGTCACTCTTACTTAAGGACTCAAACATATAAAAAATAAAAAACACAATGTCCGTGGTGCTTTGCAATTGACATATCCAATTGTGTCTCTTTCTGGGGTTAAATATCTCATTCGTTCATATACATATGTCTCCCGCTTTGCGCTGGAAGGAAGTGGAATTTTACTTTCCAATACCTCCTATCCAGTCTGCCCGCGACCACGATTAATGCAACTTGAACGAAACGTTGGGTAATATAAAAAGGTATTTTTATCGTGTTAATACCTGTGTGTAATAAATTATAATTATGATACGTGAGAGTTAAAAGTTTGTATCCTCCTATAAACTTTCTGATTGAATTCGATGCGGGATCCAAGACATTTAGGTGTCCCGGGACCAGCCTGAGCCTAACAGCTTAGAGCCTCTTCCGTGTTGCGCTGTTGATCCTGGCTTACAGGAATTAGAGGAGGAGTGTGGGAGGGATTAGACCCATGATAAAAATGCTTCATTTAAACAGTATTAGTACCATTTATGCATTTATTAGTATTAATACCACGACTACGATGGAACATCGCCGTCTGATTAGCGAACAACGTAGGATTTTTCATTTGCATGCAAATTTGTACCTGCGACTTGTTCCGATACCTGAAGCTTGTTACAAAACCTGCTTTACATATTGTAGACATTTTTATACATTTCATTAGGAGTACGAAAATGTCGGCATTTCTTGGTGCAGTTAAAATAACCCACTTTTTTTTCGGGCAGACATTATATATTTAGCCAGTAGACTTTTGGTACTTTATCATCAACAGCCCGTTTACGTCCACTGCTGAACATGGGCCTCCTCTTAACAGACCTTGGCAAGCCAGGATTGTTGAGGGATATTGCCATAATCACCACGCTTGGCAGACGGATTGGTGATCGCAGTAAGATGTAAACCTTGAGCTAATAGATGCTGCTGCCCATCCATCAGCCATATGTCCCTTAGTCGCCTTTTACGACACCCACGGGAAGACATGGGGTGGTTTATTCTAAGCCGGAAACCACACGGCGTTTGGTACGTTTGGTACTTCACCGGGCATAAAAGCGAGCAGAGCTTAAGTCTAAATAATTGGTTTAAAAACTACAAACTGAGCAACCTACGCAAGAGGGCGTTCCCTATGGGCCTTGAGCTTCGGCTCAGAGCGGTGGCTGGCGAGGGAATTGACAAATATAATAATAATAATAATGACCTTAGATTTTTTGGGGAATTTTGTGTGTGTGGTGTATAGTGTGGTGGAAAAGTAAGCAGTAGATGATGAGCTTTGCAAGCTTTTATGAAGGTGAAGTAGTCAAAGCCTTGTGGCTAAGTACATTATTTGAGTATTCGAAAATAAAGGTTTTAGAAAAAGAAAAAGAAGCCGTAAAAAATAAACATGATTGAAATGATGAGTGGTGGAACCCAATGACCTGCTCGACTCGAAAAAAAGTATTCCTCTGAGTTTCTTGCCAGTTCTTCGCACTTTATTATTAAACAATCTGTCCCCGAGTGGATTCACCTATGAGACCCTCACAAATAATTAAGCTGAAAAACACTCACAAATAATTTGGCTTTCTATTTATAAAAGATTTTAAATCGGTTCACTAGATCCAGAGATTTCCTCCTACAATCTCACATATATCTACACTAATATATAAAGCTGAAGAGCTGTTTGTTTGCTTGCTTGAACGCACTAATCACTGGAACTAATGGTTCGATTTGAAAAAATATTTTAGTGTTAGATAGCCCATATTTCATATATATTTTATCGTGAAGTTCTTATGGGAACAGGAGGGGTTATTCACTGACTGTACACACGAGGCTGGACACAAGTGTGGCCAGTTGGTGAAACTCGGAATTAGGATCACTTATTATTTCGTCATCTAGACACGCCAAGATATTTATGCGTGTCCACTGGATACACACTCACATTTTACTAGAATTCATCACAAAGTACAGTCACGCAGATATATTTTTGAATCACCTTTATCATTAGCCTCTATATGCCCCTCTGTTAGGCACGGACAATTATGTACGTCATGTTAAAATTATTCACCATTTGTGATTCAAAAGAATATCTGCATGACTGTACTTTGTGATGAATTCAAGTAATATGTGAGTGTGTGTCCAGTTGACGAAAACATAAAAGTAATTTAATTTAAGTTTCACAAAGTGGACACACATAAATATCGTGTCCAGATGACGAAATAATAAGTGATCCTAATTACGAGTTTCACCAACTGGACACACTCGTGTCCAGCCTCGTGTGTCCAGTCAGGGAATAACCCAACAGGAGTTACGCGGTTGAAACCACGCATAGAATCTAGTTAACTAAATATAACCACTTACTAGTACATACAAACGCAATAAGGTAAGTTGACATTATTTTTTAATTCAGCAATGTTCATGTTCATACAGGGGCGGTCATAAATCACCACCCCTGTCATGACTTCTAGATTAAAATGTGACCTAATTGTTCTCATTATTTTCATAGTCAACATACTGTGGAATGCTTTGTTTATGGAGAGAAGTTTGAGTAATTAATATACCGTATTTTTGTGTGTTGCTTATCTTTATATATATAATTCTTCTGTGAGTGTGTATGTCACTGAACTTCTCTCAAACGACTGGACCGATTTTGATGAAATTTTTTGTGTGTGTTCAAGGGGATCTGGGAATGGTTTAGATTCACAATTTTGTCCGCTGGACAATGTTTTTTTAATTAATTTTTAATTTATTAGTAGTTGTTGATTTTGGAATGTTTTACATTGGATCCGACAGACGGCGCTACCATCGCAGTGTCAAATTTTAAATAATATTTAGGGTAGGGGTAGGGTAGGGCAGGGGTAGGGTAGGGGTAGGGTAGGGGTAGGGTAGGGGTAGGGTAGGGTAGGGGTAGGGTAGGGTAGGGGTAGGGGAGGGTAGGGGTAGGGTAGGGGTAGGGTAGGGGTAGGGGTAGGGGTAGGGTAGGGGTAGGGTAGGGGTAGGGAAGGGCTAGGGTAGGGGTAAGGTAGGGGTAGGGTAGGGGTAGGGTAGGGTAGGGGTAGGGTAGTGGTAGGGTAGGGGTAGGGTAGGACAGGGGTAGTGTAGGGCAGGGATAGGGTATAAAAGTCCACCCGTGCGAAGCCGGGGCGGGCCGCTAGTATTATATATAAAACTGAAGAGATTGTTACGCGCTAATCTTAAAAACTACTGGTCCGATTTGAAAAATTATTTTAGTAATTGATAGCCCATTTATTAGTAAATCATCATCATCATCAGCCCGTGTAACGTCCACTGCAGAACTTGGGCCACCTACTGAGGGAGAGTTTTGCCATAGTCACCACGCTTGGCTGGCGGGTTGGTGACCGTAGTATTATGTTGTAACACACAAAGAAACCTTTCTGCCCGTTCCTTGATATGTGATTATTATAGATGATGTTATAAAAATCGGGACCAACGGCTTAACGTGCTTTCCGAGGCACGGAGGGTAGGTAGTCCCTCAACCAGCCAGACCTGGAAGGAAATCTTTTAAAACCTTAAATCTGGAATCTTTAACAAAGATTTCCTGTCCGGCGGTCTGGTGGGGATTCAAGGCGAGCGAAATACCGCTAAGCTACGGAAGTTATCATCCGATTTCAATCATCGTGTAACGGATTGATGCGCCGGTACTTGATATTTTGCGTAATGTTTAGCTTAATTATTGGTTTATGGTGTTAATATTAAACAAGTAAAAAAATGGGTTAAGTGTTCAAGCCATGCGGCGTATACAGGGATGATACGACAGAGGGGCTTTCCTGAAAACTACCTATACTAGGTACCATTTTCAAGCTCTGTACCAAAAATCAATTAAATAGGAGCAGTAGTTTAGTCGAAAATTATTTTTTAAGTTTTTGCGCCGTTTGAACACAATGTATCTTTCCTTACGATGCGATGTTGCCGCTCTGACGCAAATCATTGCAAAACATCCCGCACCGGCGCGCGCGCGACGTTGCCGCTTTGCTAGGTCAGTGAAATTTATTTACAAAGGGTGGTTACGTTTTACTCTGATTTGTAAGCTATTTAGTTTGTTTGAAAGAAAAAAAATCTAAATTTGGCTGCTTTTTATTTTTATACCGTATCGGATTAATAAAAAACACGTATAGTAAACGTAGCGTAATTTAATGCCCCTCTGTCGTATCAACCTTGTATATACTAACAAAAATTACATTGGTCGAGGAACGGTTGCGGAACAATATTGACACCAATGGCAGCGTAGCAAATTGGCGTATCATGACATCCATGAGGGCGCTGGTTGGAGTACCCAATAGAATAGATTACTCGTAATTACAATGATTTTTTCCAGACCGTTAAGGCGCTGTACTTAGTCAAAATAGGCTTCACAAAACAGATTTTTAGCCAAATGTTTACATTTTAGAGCAGCTAAAAAAATATATGTTAATCTTGCTCATATTTATGGGGGGACCATTGTGTTCAAAACACGTTTTCGGTAAATTTTCTCGATAAAAAAAAAAAACATAAAATAACCATTTAAATTGAAATTGTAGCAATTGTAACTGTATTATTTATAAACAAATCTTGATAATATTAATAACAGTGATGTAATATATAATAATAAAGGGAACTGTTGTTTTTATTTATCGATTGGAATAAGATATTTGCAAGGATTAATGTATTTAATAACTGGAACGAGTCGAACGAAACATTGCGCCATCGCGGCGTCTCTTCGCTTCTCTTTCATTTCTTCGCGGAGCAACAGTGACGAAACTAATACGTAAAAGTCGTCTATTCACCGCGCTTTAATTAGCTTTCATGTAGATGTTTGGCATCCTGATTCTGAAAATAAAAATCGTTTTCATCTATTCAGCTTTATTTTTGGAGATATGACATGTATGTAATTTTGTAGAAAAATACAAAGAATGAATACCATAAAAAATATTTATTTAAAGCTGATAGATAGAAACAGCTGGTAGATTTAAATTCACTGTATTAAAAGATAAAAGAAAAGTGAAAAAAAAAATCCGGAAAATTTTAAAATTTAAAATTTTGTAACCATGTGTTATCTACCATCTAATTTATAACTCATATGACTCACTCATGAACTCAATTTTGTTAAAACTCATGAACGCAATTCGGAACACATCGTAAAATTCAAATCTTCTCTCTAACATCACATCCACACACAAACTATAAAAACCATAACCCTAAATTGTTCCCTACCCGGGTAACAAATGTCAAAACGAAATGTCGCGGATACTGCAGTCGACGCTCAAATTGAGTTCAACATATTATTCAAGAGCCATTCGCCAACCGTGCCCAGTGTTTCTATTGCTTTTTACTGTAACACATTGCAATTCAAAAGTTTTAACAAAGGTTTTTACATTACAGTCATATGATTTTCGCTTATAAGTTACAAGTACTTTTGATATTACCAATTTTACTTACAGATTTCTTTATTATAAGCCTCTAACTTTCTTCGTTTGACTGCACCGGTGGCTCAGTGGTTACGGAAGTTGCTTCTGAGACCTGGTGTTCTGGGTTCGATTCCCACCCGGGACAATTATTTGTGTGAACCACAAATAGTTGTTCTGAGTCTGAGTGTTCTTTGTGTCCGTGAAATGAATGTTTGTAAAGTCCCCCGCGACACAGGGATTTATTTCAATAGGGCGGGAGTAGCCTTTTAAAAAAATAAAATAAATAAAAATGTCAAACTTAAACTATTTAGAATCGATTTTTTAAAACCTGAGATAAACAGTCAGATAGCAATTGTTACTTATTCAATAACCAAATAATTGATATATGTGGTATATATTATACATTTTACAGCTCCTCTATGCCTAAGTTAAAGTTATCTGTATAATAACAGAAAAAAGAAAAACATTTTGCCGTTTATAAATTATTAGCAGCCCGCCCCGACGTCGCACGGATGTAATGCTGATATATTAATAAAAATAAAAGTTGTATAAAGACAGCCGATTGGTAAATTGTGTAAGCCAATTAACTAAATAATGACAGTAATTGGACCTAAATAATGTTGACATGCCCATTTGAGTTTCGCCGGATCGTCTCAATGAGGCCGCGATGAAACCGGCAGTAGAATACCCCACTGAGTTTCGCCGGGTCTTCTCAGTTGGGGCGTATTGGATCCGGTGGAAGCATAAAATCGCGTCCGACGATATACTTATGGTCTATCTAAATAATAACTTACTCAAAAGACAGAACTTTAGACTATTAAATAATAGATTTAAAAAAAAACTATTTTCATACCTGACAGCTTTTACGCTAAAGCTATAAAAAAACTATCTAGTACAAACTATTTATTACTATTATAACTATAATAACTGAACTAAATTAATTAATTAAATATATTATATTAATGAGCCAAATATGTTTTGACTATTTGCAAAAGTAAACACTTTTTTATTTATTTTTATTTTTATTATACATATAAACCTTCCTCTCGAATCACTCAATCTATTAAAAAAAGCCGCATCTAAATCCGTTGCCGTAGACAGACCACGGGAAGCGTCTTTGTTTTATACTAAGTAGTGATATTTAATCCCTATAACAGACACTAACACACTAGGAAAATTAATCACTGAGTCGCGACGGACTTTACAGACACTTTATTTACAGAAACAAAACATAGCCAAATTCTGAATAACTACCCGTGGTTTACAGAAATAATTTTCGTGGGTGGGAAACAAACTCATAATATCACAATATCAAACAATTAAGCCACTTACGGCACAACCAATGTTGGTGAAGGCATTTTTACATGCATAATTTTTCATGCATAAAAAATGGATGAAGAAAGATTGACAAAACAGGTATACATGGCAAGTGTGAGTGGCACAGTCGGAAGGGGAAGACCTCGACGAACGTTCTCTGACCAAATCGGAGACATCGTCGCAAAAGGTCAACTTAAGGAATACTTGTGACTATAGATGAAAAATTATGCTTCATCATTAAATATAGCTTAATTACTCTTTGAGAGTGTAGCTTACTAATGGTGGAACCGTTTCTGAAATCGATCCTTTAGTTACGGAGCGCAATCAAGACAGTATCGTTTATATCTTCACGTAGTTCAAATAATAATAATAAAAAACATTTCACATTGCTTGTCTATGGCCAGGCTGATAGAATTGGCGGCGCGCGTGAATTGTAATGCCAATATTAAGAAGGCATTATTCCCGCGCAATTTGAACATGGAACGCATTCTTTTCGCGTATATTGCTTTCGCGTCGCTCTCTTCTCTTCGCTAACATCGATCTTACTATAAACATCAATTACAACGCATCGCAGATTTTACCGCCGTTTTTGAGATACTTATATCAAGAAATCGCAATATAAATTTGTCTGTGTACTGTGAAGGATTGATCAACGCGACGGATCTTGTTATCATCGTAAACTGGCGCTAGTAAAGCAGTGGAGGAAAGCGCGGGTACTCATTCATCATCATCATCATCAGCCCGTATAACGTCCACTGCTGAACATGGGCCTCCTCCCGAGGGAGGGCATTGCCATAGTCACCACGCTTGGCAGGCGGGTTGGTGACCGCAGTATTATGTTGTTACACACAAGGTAACGCTGCTGCCCGTTCCTTGATATACGATTATTATAGATGATGTTATAGTAATCGGGACCAACGGCTTAACGTGCTTTCTGAGGAACGGAGGGTATTCCCTCAACCAACCAGACCCGGAAAGAAATCTTAGAATTTACACAAAGATTTTCTGTCCGGCGTGGGGATCGAACCCACTACCTGCGAGATTTAAAGCGAGCCAAATACCGCTACGCTACGGAGGTTGTCAAACCTTACCCCTTTATAATATTAGTATTCATAATGTTCAAAGGTGTTTTTACTTATTCCGTCAGCATATCCTAACATAAATAGAGGCAAGTGTTTTACATAAGCGGGCAAGCATTAACCACAGCAGTTTAACACAAGAGAACAACGCTCGGTTTCACGTTAGCTGTCGTAAACTAGTCTTACTAATGTTTTCTGGTGTAAGGCGTAAGTTATAAGCAGAAGCGAATGAGTAAAAGATATTTTACGGCATAATTGTTCTATTTAAAATCTTTTAAAATATTTGAAAATTAAAATAGTCTTGCAGGTGCAAGCAATTCTCCAAAATCCTTATAAATATTAGAAAGCTGAAGAGTTTGTATTTTTGTTTACTTGAACGCGCTTATCTCAAGAAATATTGGCCCGATTTGAAAAAAATCTTTAGATTCGGTGTTACTTAACTAACTTGAGAACGGATTTCCTTATTTGGTTAATACTTTTTTAAATTGTATTTGTTACTGAAATTTAAGAACGAAGGACGGGCGACGCCGGGCACGACCAGCTAGTAAAAATAACGTTGATAACCGAAATCAAAACGTTTATATACGCATTGTGCTAGTGGTATAAATTTGCAGTTCTAACCCCTAATGAACAAACTACAGATACCACAAAAAATGGCTATCTAACTCCGAAATAATAATATAGGGTGACTGGTAATTAGTGACCGATACCTAAACACATGATTGTGCTCATGATAACAAACAACTTTATTATGGCACCAAAGCTGAAATCGCGAAGAGAAATCAGTTGTTCCAAACATTCATGTTCACATAACTCGTCAACATGATATGGAACAGCTGATTTTTTTTCGCGATTTCACGTTTCGTGCCATAGTAAAAGTTGTTTGTTATCATGAGCACAATCATGTGTTTAGGTATCGGTCACTAATTACCAGTCACCCTATATAGGTTTAATATCAGCAGGTCAATATTTCACGCAAATGAAGCCGAGGACAAAAGCTAGTTAATAATATATTTATTCTATTGTGCATTGATTTATTTATAAAAATATAGTTTTCCTTCTCTATAAGAAAATAAGCGACGAGCGAGTTGTATTATGATGCACAATTGTATACTTGAACGCGCTAATTTCAGTAATTACTGGTCCGATTTGAATAGTTCTTTCAGTGTTAGATAGTCTATTTACGTTTCTACGGGAACGTGAGATGCGAATGGCACGGGTAAAGCTGCGCATGATAAGCTAGTTAACTATAAGTATGCAATTTTTTTTAATTATTGTAAAAATGGGCTTCACGTAGATAATAAATCTTGATGCTTTACTTTAACTGTAAATTATCTAATCTGTTTAAAAAACGCTACAAGTTTATTCCTTGCACCGTGCCTCATCAGCTCCAGGAGCAGTGGCACAGCCGTGAGCTGCTCAATATATCAGCAGCAGCGGAACGGACACACTGCCAGATGAGCGCCAGAAGTTATGGCGCGCGGACTTCACCGCACTGGATTGAATACTTACACGATTAATAGTTAGGTACCTATTTAGAACTTTACTTGTAAAACGTTGGTTATGAAATTTGTTTTTATGCTTTATGTACCTATGAAATAAGCTTTGTAGCTTCAAGATAATAAGGCAAAATGTGAGTGAAGAGCATTTTCGTTGGCATTGTTACGTTCGTATATAAGCTGTATTAAACTTAGTGGTCTTGGGTTTGGTTATTGTGTCATTCTTGACAGAGGGACTACTCTACGTGCCTCTAAAATCATACTAAGCCTTTTGTCTCATATGTAAAAAACGAACATTAAGGCTATCTTACACAGTGCCTCGCAGTTTTTTGTTTATTAACATATATAATTTTAATTGTGATATTAATATCGCTACGAGATGAAACTTTGTAAATCTTGATAGTACTCTTAGTTTCAGGAGCAATGGCACTGCTGTCAGCTGCTCAATATATCAGCAGCAGCGGAACGGACACACTGCCAGATCAGCGACAGAAGTTATGGCGCGCGGACTTTACCGCACTGGATTGAATACTTACACGATTAATAGTTAGGTATTTAGAACTTTACTAGCTTCGCCCCGCAGTTTTAACCGCGTTACTCTGCGCCAGTGGGTCGGAGCGTGATTTTTTGTAGCTTATACGTTAATCGAGCTTATTGACTATCCCCGTGCACAGTTTCAGCCTAATCCATTGAATAGTTTTTGCGTGAAGGAGTCACAAACATGCATCCATCCACTTTCGCGTTTATAATATTAGTAAGCTACTAAGCTTTCACAACAATTCACATATTGCCTTAGTAGGTATACTAAGGCATCGAAGAGGTGTCCGGAGGATTTTAGTATAGAATACCACGCTATGGAGAGGGCGAGTCCTACATATCCCACAGCCAGCGCGCGAATACGCGCAGCGGCGGTGGGAATGCGTTAATGCATTTACCACGGGACAAAAAAAAAGGTATACTAAGGCAAAATTTGAGCAAAGTGAATTTTCGTTTGTGCTTTTCTATTTACATTTACTTTTTACTTTATTAACCCGTAGGTAAACGACCACTTCTGAACATGGGTCTAACCAGGCTAGGCTAGTCAAGATCGTTGAGGGATATTGCCCTAATCACCACGCCTGGCAGGTGATTGTTGATCACAGTTAGATGGTGGGTATCCTGGAGCTGAAGAGAAAGAAATCGAGTGTTTGGATATCGTATCGTGAAAAACGTTACACATACGTTTTTCAATCTTATATTGTCTCGGATTAGTTGATTGTGTGTGTATTCTTCCTCTGAAAAGCGTTCGTCCCAGCGATATATTTATCAATAACAAACTCTAGACACTATAAGTCATAAGGTTGACCCTGTACCGTATTTGCTTCTCTTCAGAAAAGTGGTGGATTTAACCAGGAGGCAGTTGGAGCCCAGGGCGGTAAATTTTCTAGGGCGGCAAAATAACTTTGCGTAAAATTCAAGTGATAGGGCGCCACTAAGTTTAAATCCAGCCCTATCCAAGAGGCTACGAAACGATATACAGGGTAGCAGCATCTATCAAAAATACTTTGAGTAAAATTCAAGTGATAGGGCGCCACTAAGTTTAAATCCAGCCCTCTCCAAGAGGCTACGAAACGATATACAGGGTAGCAGCATCTATTAAAAAAACTTTTAGTAAAATTCAAGTGATAGGGCGCCACTAAGTTTAAATCCAGCCCTCTCCAAGAGGCTACGAAACGATATACAGGGTAACAGCATCTATCAAAAAAATTTTGCGTAAAATTCAAGTGATAGGGCGCCACTAAGTTTAAATCCAGCCCTCTCCAAGAGGCTAAGAAACGATATACAGGGTAGCAACATCTATCAGATCAAGATTTGGTACCATCTTACTACGATCACCAAATCCGCCTGCAGATCGTGGTTATTATAGAAAAATCCCTCAACGACCCTGGCATAAGAAAGAAAAGTCCCGTGTTCAGCAGTGGAAAACCAAAAGGAAAAAGAAGTAGACCAATAACCACAACATATTCAAATGTAACATTATTTGTACTTCAGTACCGTCCTTAATACTTATTTAATTAATAAAAGATTAATTCCAACTATTTAACGACGTCAACATCAAAATATTTAGAGGATCTCTCTAAAAATTTTGATGTTGACGTCGTTTCCTTACACGTGGCGAGGACTTGGAATTAATTATGCGGGTTTTAATGGAATTAGACCAGATTCAAGGCTCTAATTAGTGGCAATTACGTGTTAGGAAATACGCTAATTATAATTCAATTAGCTTCAGTAATAATAGTCGTGAAAATATTTTGATTAGATAGTAGTTGTCGCAGACATTAATAATAGTGTTTTAATCATTTGATTTAATTATATGAATAGTATTCCGCTAGGTTCAAAAAATTTAATCATGTTCTTATGATGCGACTGCAACCACCAGTTCAAGAGGTGGCAACTCTGAGAAGTGTTTTTTTCGGATACATACGTCATTAGCCACGAGGCTTTTGCTGCTTCACAGACTCTAATGGCAGAGCTCCAGCCTTAATTAATAGTTTAAAAACTACAAACTAAGCAATCTGCGCAAAAGGGGCCCTGTGATCATTCCTGGTTTAGGCTTAGAACATAACACCCCATATCTTCTTATGGGTGTTGTAAGAAGCTACTAAGGGACATTTAGCTGATGGATGGGCAGAAGTATCTATCAGCTCAAGGATACTCACCAACCTACTGTGATCAACAATCCCCTGCCAAGCGTGGTGATAAGGGCAATATCCCTCAACGATCCTGACTAGCCTAGCCTGGTTAGACCCATGTTCAGAAGTGGTCGTTTACCTACGGGTTGACAAAGTAAAAAGTAAATGTAGATATTGTATGTAAAAGCACAAGCGAAAATTCACTTCGCTCAAATTTTGCGTTAGTATACCTACTAAGGCAATATGTGAATTGTCGTGAAAGCTTGGTAGCTTCAAGGTACCCCCCCCAAGTTACAAAGCTTTCATATTCACCTATCAGTGCCCTCTTGCGCTCCTCGGCTCAGAGCTGTCGCTGGCGATGGGATTGAATGTTATGATTTTTGGATTTTTAGGGGAGTTTTATGGAACTGTCGCTCTACTTTACAGTTCGACCAAGAACTGGCAAGATACCACGAGGAGAGGACCCTTCATCAGTAAAACCCCCCGGACACTCTTTCGATCCGCCGTTGGCGGGAGCCGGATACGCATAAGCAATCCGGCCCTCTTATCAGTAGCCCTAGTATATTATTCATACTCGTACATGAATCGGTTCACACTGGCCATAACTTTGCTTTTGTCATAGTTACTAAAAAAATAATTATAAATTGTTACAATTTATATAATTATTTCTTACTTAAATAAGAGCTACTAGCTACTAGCCTGGGCTAGGGCGTCGGAATTGCAATCTTGTGGTCGCCGGTTCGATCTCCACCCTCACTAATGTTACACAAATATTTTAGCTTAGCACGAGGGGTTAGCAAGAATACTTAATAAACACTGCTAGTAATCTTGCCCAATGCGTTATAGTAGACATACCATTTATGGTACATCTACGCTAATGCATTAGGCAACTGTAATGTTAGTGTATGTTGTATGAATCAATAAATAAAACATTCAAATACATTTAGTACAAACCTATTAAATTTCCATTACAAACAGACAATAAAATTTTATTTATTTGCATAAATATTAAAGTCAATTGCTAGTAAAATACATATTTGAAATTACTAATTGACTGTGATTACGTATTTACTATTAGCACAATGTTCATGACCATTAGACAAATTGCTATTTAAAACTAAATAGGTTATTAGTACTTTAGTTTACCGCTTGTGGCAATAGATGGCATCAGTTGTCATTTTAAAAGTCGCAAGCGTTTGGTTTACCCGATTTGGTAGGGTCACCAAGGTTTTTTTTATTATTAGAGAAAGTTATTCAATGATACGACTAAATCCGTAGTGTAGCGGTATTTAGCTCGCTTTAGATCTCGGAGGTCGTGGGTTCGATGCAACGCTGGACAGCTGGTAATGTTTGTAAAAAATTCTAAGATTTCTTTCCGGGTCTGGTTGGTTGAGGCACTACCCTCCGTACCTCCTCATTTTACAACATCATCTACAATAAACGTATATAAGGGAACAGACAGCAGCATTTCCTTTTGTTTTACACCAACGGTGCGGTCACCAACCCGCCTGCCAAGCTTTTTGACTATGGCAAATACCCTCCCTCGGTAGGAGGTCCCTGTTCAGCAGTGGACGTAATACGATGATTGCGATTCAATGATTTGTTGGTTTTAGTGATACCTTTATTAATCCTCTTGTCATGTAAAAGCATGGCGGTGCTTATATAAACATAACGACTACTATATAACAAAATATTACTTAATTGAATCTATTCAACCGGTTCTTGTAACGCTAAATGAATACGCGGCTTACAATGAATAGGGTTCATTACGCAGTTACAAAGGTCATATACATTTTGCCAATTTCATGTTGACAGACCATTTGAGCTGAGGTATACGGTTTATTGATATACTAATTTGTTATCAATTTCTTTATTAATAGATTTACAAACACACAAAAAGAAACAAAATTAAAAAGTCATATCTAAGTAAATAAATTGTACAAAGATGCTTATTTCGAAAGTTATCTCTTCCAGCGGACCCGCAAGAGGAAATGTGAAAAAGAAAAGACGAATAGTGTGCGTAGGTCTCAAATAAACTTCTTCATTTCAGCCATAGGACGTCCACTACTGGAAATGGACACATAGAACATCCAGACTCAGAACAACTATTTGTGGTTCACACAAATAATTGTCCCGGGTGGGAATCGAACCCAGAACACCAGGTTTACCAGGTCATCCGTCCATCTACTAGGTGGACGTCCTACGCTACGCTTGCCGATCCGCGGTCTCCATTCGAGTACATTTCGGCCTCAACGGCCATCTGTTCTCCGTGCTATATGGTCTGCCCATTGCCTACTAATATTTACATATATATTTAGATACATACATAAACAGATAAATATAAACTACATAATATACTACGTTATATATATGTTACGGCTAATAGCCGAAGTGCGGCTACACCTAGGTTTAGCCGGCTACAACTAGGTGCAGCCGACCACATGCGGTTAAACTTAGATGTACCTATCCTACTTATCTTCGGTTAGAACTAGGTTTTAATTAAATAAACAATACCTATGCACGACAAAAAAAGATGTTGGGGTGGTTAAAAAAAAAAATAACCTAAACCTAAACCAATGGAGTTGAACAGGGACTTATTGAGGTTGATGGTGATCTAAGTTTAACCGCATGTAGCCGGCTAAACCTAGGTGTAGCCGCACTTTGGCTATTAGCCGTAACATATATAAACTTAGGATGAGATAGAGAGATAGTACTCCTTGACTCGTCTTTTAAATGAAAATCTTGAGTTTAGTTCTATAATCATAAAATGCTTTTGTCCTGTATGACTGATTGACGGATTGACGTACAACCTAAACTAATGATGATGTAATGAAACAATCTCGCGTTCATAACGAAACGTCCAATCCAATAAATAAAAATAAAATAAAAATGATTTTATTCACGTAAACCTATTACAGGTCTTTGTAAATAGTCAAAACATATTTTGGCTTATCAATTTACGGTGTTAAATAAATTAAGTTTATTTGGTTATTACTTACTTATTCTAATAGTTTATATAGCTTTAGCCTTAAAGCTATCAACCACAAGATATTTGGTATCTGAGACAGTAACAGACGCCAAAATTGATGACTTGCTCTTAACCGCATAACTATTGAAATGGCTCCATTAAAAAGTCATAGCAACAAATCGTGATGATCGTAGAGTAACCTTCCCGAGCCTTCGTTTGCAAAGAACCTTCCGATGCCCTCGTAGAACCGAAGTCCGAGAGGCCCGCGAATTATTTCTCTAAAAATTCATAATTCATTCAGTCATAATTCCTCACTCTGCCCTGAGCCGAGGTCAAAGTCCCACAGGAGGCGCCCTCTTTCGTAAATTGCATAGTTCGTAGTTTTTTTAATTTCTTTATTTGGTTAACCAACAATTACAGTTTACACCATCACATAATTATAATATACAAGCATTGAAATTGACATTTTGAGTGTAGTTATTACTTATAGGCTAACACCACATGCACAAATTATTTACGGTCTAGACATAGAAAAAAATAATAAAAATATGAATTAACAGATTAAAATAAAAATAAAAAAACATTAATAATGATAATAATAACATTTTGGTAATGAAATTATATTAAATTATTCATTGTAATATTTATCAAATTACTTCAAAATGATTAAAATAATAATAAAAATTAAACTAAAATATTACTCGGGAAAAATATGTTAAACATGATATCATTAAATTTAAAACATAATTCGATTTATACAATACATTAAATTAAATAACATTAAATAATTAGGTGTAATATCTATACTATCATATTAAATTATGTCGACTTATGAGCTATGAGTTATGAGTTATGAGCCTATTTTTAAACCATTTATTAGGCTGGAGCTGTGCTCATTTATGCCTGATAAAATAAAATAATGAAATCCATTAAATCCAGGGTCTTCAGCGCCATCTATTAACTAAATAGGTATTCTTTCTTTATCATCGTTATTGAATAAACTAAGATAGGTATGTGCCGTGCCGTGTGGTTTCCGGCTTAGAATAGACCACCCCATGTCTTCCCATGGGTGTCGTAAAAGGCGACTAAGGGACATATGGCTGATGGATGGGCAGCAGCATCTATTAGCTCAATGTTTACATCTTACTGCGATCACCAATCCGTCTGCCAAGCGTGGTGATCATGGCAATATCTCTCTTCGATCCTGGCATGCCAAGGTCTGTTAAGAGGAGGCCCATGTTCAGCAGTGGACGTAAACGGGCTGTTGATGAAGATAGGTATGTATAAAAATGTATAAAGCTGAAGAGTTTGTTTGTTTGAACGCGCTAATCTCAGAAATATATATATTTTTTCAAATATTTGAGTGTTAGTCTATTTATCGAAGGCTATAGTCAAATATGAAGTTTTTACGGGAACAGGAGTTGCGCGGGTGAAACCGCGCGCGGAAACCTAGTAAATTATTAACAATGAATCCAAAACCGTAATGTGAAAATTATTAAAAATGTGTACACAGAGCCATGAGCCGCTAGGCTAAAACAAAACACATTAGCATTCAACCAAACAATGGCTGATGATTTTGTTTTGTAATTTTTTAATAAAAAAATTTCAGATTAAAATAACAAGTTGTCTATTGTTTGCGGTGTCGAGCGCAGCGTGTAAACAGTTGTCGCTACTCCTAAAGACATAATTACGTGTTGATATTACCAATAGACAACCTCCGTAGCGTAGCGGTATTTGGCTCGCTTTAAATCTCGGAGGTCGTGGGATGATGTGTGTGTTGCGACATAATGTTGCGGTCACTATTCACCTGCCGTAAATTATGACTAAGATAAAACAACAAGGCCCCACAAGAGGAGGCCCATGTTCAGCAGTGGACGTTATATGGACTGATGATGATGAATTTGGTGACAAAAGACACATTGGTTTTATTTTAAACTTAAGTGAAGTCTCTATAAATTTGAAATTACATATTAAAACAATCCCATACCTATTAAACACACTAAATAACAAATACACCTACAACTCATTGAAAATCAAACTCAACCAATAGGTAATAATCTTACTTTCAATCATCAAAATCTTATTTATTTAACTCCACAAACATACGCGAATTTAAGCAAGCTTTAATCAAACGTAGTAATAACGAATATTTACAAAATATTTACTAATAAGCCTGGAATACACTAGGGGGAAATTTCTGGCAACACCGCGCAAAATGTCGTTGCTACAGACATAAGATGCGGAACATGGCTATACGTCAAGCAAAATTACCTAAATTTTGTCCGGAGGGAGATGCATTTACGCATTCCGCCGGCGGCGCGAGAATACGCTGCAGCGGCGGCGGTGGGATATGTGGGACTCGCCCTCTCCATAGCGTGGTATGCTAATTCATACCATGAAGAGATGACCCTACACCGCTAAAACCCCCCGGACACTCCTTCGATCCGCCGTTGGCGGGGGCCGGGTACGCATGGGCAATCCGGCCCAAGCAAAATTACCTGACATGTCAAATACATAAAATAAAATAGTAAGGGACATTTGCCCCCTAGTGTATCTCTGGCTTTAAGGTGCAACGTTCGCACTTTAAGTATTTATCGATGAATATGTCAGAATACGGAGTTTAAAAAATAAAAAAATGTTAACATATCCCTAATCGCACACTTTTTTATACGAGTCGATCTAGATTTGTTAAACGTAAATGGAGGAGTCCTGGTGACCCGAAATACAGGCCTTGAGCCTAGTTTAGGCACCAGTCTCCCACAGTATAATGTCCTGTATGTCACCGTAAAAATAAATAAGGCTAGTAATTAAGATTAATATGGTGGCGAAAATAAACTTTATTATTATTATTATTATTTAACTGTTTTACTAAAATAATTGTTTATTTTGCGAATATAAAAATTAGCAACGGGTCTATTGTTAATAAGCCTTAAAAGTTAATAGCATCAGTACACCAAGGAATTTCAATACAATGATCTATATATATAAAAATCAATTGCTGTTCGTTAGTCTCGCTAAAACTCGAGAACGGCTGGGCCAATTTAGCTGATTTTGGTTTTGAAATGTTTGTCGTGGTCCAGGGAAGGTTTAAACGGTGAGAAAATATGGAAAAATTGAGATGGAAATACTAAAAATGATAATTTTATTTTCCCTTACAAATTATTATACCTGTCAAATGTTACAGTTTGGTTTCGTCATAGATTGATTGACAAACCAAAAAGTGACATATACTATGCATGCCAAATAAGAATAGGACTGTCACGACGCCATTTTGTTCAGTAATACGCGCAAACTTCATTACCAAAGCGTATGGTGTGCAAAAAAATCAATAGATAGATTATATTCAGTTTAAATAATTAATGTACTCTTTTTTGGTATTTCTTATACATTTCACGTCAAATATAAATTGTATTTATATTTGACGTATTCTTTAATGAATATAATGTTTATACAATAATTAAATCTATGAACAAAAAATAATAATTACATGAAATTTCTTTTTCGCACTTTTTTTTGCTGGTCGCACGATAACTGTCAAATTAGTATTTGACAGTTACCGTGTGAAGTTGGCAGCAAGCGCGGTCCTATTCTTAGTTGGCACGCATAGTAGTCGATAATATTTTAAAATCAGAAGAAGTACATTTCCAGACGAAAGTTGATCTGTCACCATTGTCAAATATTTATAGGTGGGTTCAGAATTTTTTTTTGAAAAGAGTTAACGATATACTTACGAACGTACACCGTTCATGTTGTGCTTCTGGCTTCTTTTGGTCATTTCCAATTGCTTAAACTCTTCCGCTGTGATATTGAAATCTAGAAAACTTAATCTATCCATGGTCGATGACGTTAATGAAATTACGAATTTATAATTCTAATTTGTGTGTGAATTGTTTTATTAATTCTTTGTTCGACATGAACTGTGACCACATTTTGAACAAAATAAAAACTGCTGCAGTTATTGCTTTGAATTCGTCAAAACTTTAAAAAATGTTGCTACTATAAGAAATTCGTCGCTGTCGTTCAATGTCCATTTTTTTACAGTGGTGGTACCTATGTAGTATGTAGAACTCCCCTGTTTATAGCGATGATATGCTTATTATATCACTAGAAGATGGTTTACCTACTTAACTTAACTCAGGATGTTCCTCTAAATGCCAGTAAATTGAGCAGAATAGCTAATGCATAATATTATACATCCGGTACCGTGGCGATGCCTATGACCTAGCAGTCATGGACTCTCCTGGGACCATTCAATGCACCTTTTGGGGGCGCACGGAGCACAACTACAATTCTATGCATCATGGGTCGGCCTCTAAAAGAAATTAGGACTATGTTCCCTACTCCTCGAAGCCGAGGCTCGGGGGACAGCCTGCTGTGAAATGGGTAGGAGAGATCTTTCTCCTGAAAACACTCCGCGGACTTCTACTGAATGGGCAATGGTCGGTAGCAAGAGGACGGATCTCATCACTCTCGCTCCACCGCCCAAGCCGGAAACTCCTCGCACCAATGTACCGTGTGCTGTCGCTGTGATGACTGATGACATTAAGTTTCCGGATCACCCTCCCTCTTTTCTTTCAGAACATTCTAGCATTTTGGGCTAGATCGCTTGAACCAGTTTTTGAAGTTTTGTTTTCATAACTAATAGTAGGTAGGTGATACAAAGTGCATCGATGGACTTCGTATCACCCTACTCAACATTAGTTATTAAAAATCATTGCCATATCATCGATCATGGATAGAGTTAATTTTTTTATTGTAATCTTATGGCGTTTGACCCGCCAACGGCGGATCGAAGGAGTATCCGGGGGTTTTTAGTGGTGTAGGGTCCTCTCCTCGTGGTATGAGTTAAGCATAGCGAGTCCCACATATCCCATCGGCAGCGCGCGAATACGCTGCAGCGGCAGTAGGAATGCGTAGATGCATTTCACCCCGGACAACAAAAAAAAAGTGATTCGAGAGCCGGAAACTCAATTTCATCAGTCATCACGCGGCAGCACACTGCATACTGGTCGAGGAGTGTCCGGTTTGGGCAATTGAGCGAGAGTCATGGTATCAGTCCTCTTGCTACCGACCATTGTCCAGTTTGTTGAAGACACCGGAGCGTGCTTAGTAGAAAAATCTCTCCTACCCATTTCACCGAAGGCGCAGAAATCGTAAGCTGTCCCCGGAGCCTCGGCTTTGAAGAGTGGGGAGCATAGCCCCACTTTCTTTTAGAGCCTGACCCGTGATATGTAGGGACGTTGTGGTGCTCCGTGAGCCCGCAAAAGATGCATTTAATGAACCCTAAAATAAAATCCTCGGGAGAGTCCATGACAGCTAGGTCATAGGCGTCGGACGGGAACGGATGTACCGTGTATGGATTAGCTATTACCGGTGCTCCATTTACTGACATTTAGTTACCCCTGGGTTCAAGTGGGTAAACCATCTTATCGTGACATAATTGGCATATCATCGATCATGAATAGAGTAATTTTTTTATCTTATTTATTGTAATATTATGGCGTTTGACATAACATTGACAGAATGCGTGCTACTCTTAGTGCACATCACGGTTAGTTCATTGCTATCACGCCTTATAATAAAAGTTCAATTCAATTTATAGTTTTAGCTAGGACAGTACAACGTCTGTCGGGTCAGCTAGTAAAAGTATAAAATTTAGATTACAGATATTGACCAGGCTTTTTCTATGTTTTTGACTTAATGATGACTTAACATAGGTCTGTTATTGCCAATTACTTTCGCAAAATAAATAACCTTTAAATATATCAGATAAGAAATGCCACTTTCTTACAATATTTCCGTTAAATACCTGAAGTGCGAACGTTGCGCCTTAACTACATCCAATCCACGATCGAGATTAAAACAAATATATTCCCAGTTAATCTTACTTTTGAAAGAGATCGATTTCATTTGACTTGGTATACGTAATTGGGTATTAAAAATGTGGTGTGTATGCAACATGCTTCCTAGATTAAAATGGTGATCGTTGACAGTGGAAAGGTATTATGTATAATATTTTTTTTTTAATTTGTTCATAGTTCCTGTGTTTATGGTAGGTTGTTAACGGCGCGATGGGTTTGAATAGGTAGAATGAGGGAATGAGAATGACGAATGAATGTTACGCCGGTACAAATCTTTTTAGATAAGAATATAACTATTTTATTTTACGAGATTTTTTTTTTGTTTTCAGGTACTATTAGTCCGATTTGAAAAGTTCTTTCTTTGCAAGTTGCAAACCGGTTGCAAGTTGTTGTAATATATAAAGCCGAAGAGTTTTTTTTTGTTTGCTTCAACCCGCATATCTCAGTAAGTATGGATCCGATTTAAAAAAAAAATCCTTTCAATGTTAGACAGCCGATTTATCAGAAAAGGCTTGCGTGCTGTATTAAAATAAAAAGTTCCCACGGGACCTGGAGTTACGCGGGTAAAACTCCGCGTGAGAAACTAGTAATATAATAAACTAGCTTCCCGTAGCTTTGACAAGTAAGCCTTCTAAAACTGAAAGAATTTTTCAAATCGGGCCAGTAGTTCCTGAGATAAACGCGTTCAAGTAAACAAACAAACTCACTCAAGCTTAATATAATATACCTCGTGTGTTCATAAGCTTTGAGACGAACTTTGTACTTAAAAAATTAAATATTACTACTATCTATTTCTTTTTCCAATTTTGAATTTGGAATGTTAACTTTAAATTTCTTTGATTTTTAAATTGATTTTTTTCAATTATCTCGTGATGGAGGGAACCAAAGAATTACTTGATGCAAATTTCAATAATTATTGGAATCAATATTGAAATTTGCATCAAAATTTGTCAAAAACCTAAATATATATTATTATGATCTCTACAAAGCGTACCTACCCACCTCTCATTAAACGCCAAAAAGCTGAAACACATCAATGCATGCAAATAGTTCCAAACGACCAGCCTACTATGATCTGCGCATCTTCTTTGTCGCGTTCACTAACAACTGAAATATACGTAGTTCAGTCAGATGTGAAGACCAAATTACACTGGCTACTAGACAAGGCATTATTAGGTAATTGTGCCCGTATTATTGACTTGAAGCTTTGTTTCTGATTTAATTTGTCGGAATTATGTGTGGAAAATATAGGTAGATTAAATATTTCCTGACAACCTCCGTAGCGTAGCGGTATTTGGCTCGCTTTAAATCTCGGAGGTCGCGGGTTCGATCCCCACTCCGGACAGGAAATCTTTGTGTAAATTCTAAGATTTCTTTCCGGGTCTGGTTGGTTGAGGGATTACCTTCCGTGCCTCGGAAAGCACGTTAAGCCATTGGTCCCGATTGTTATAACATCATCTATAATAATCGTATAACAAAGAACGGGCAGCAGCGTTTCCTTGTGTGGCACAATATAATATTGCGGTAACCAACTCGCCTGCCAAGCGTGGTGACTATGGCAAATACCTTCTCTCGAGAGGAGGCCCATGTTCAGCAGTGGACGTCATACGGGCTGATGATGATGATGATGAAATATTTCCTGAGATACATCCTCTGTGCCTCGGAAAGCATATTAAGCCGGTGGTCCCGATTTTTATAACTTGATCTATGACAATGATATACTAGGGAATGGGCAATTTTCCTGTGTGTTACAATATAAATACTGTGGTCATCAAGTAATTATAGCAATATCCGTTAAGGACTTTTTTTTGTCCGGGTGCAAATGCATTTACCCATTCCCTCCGCCGCTGCAGCGTATTCGCGCGCTGGCGGTGGGATATGTGGGACTCACCCTCTGCATTGCGGTGGTACGCTTACTCATACCACGAGGAGAGGACCCTACACCACTAAAACTCCCCGGACACTCCTTCGATCCGCCGTTCCGGCCCATCCCTTCGACCCTGGCTAGCCAAGGTCTGAACGAGGAGCAAAGGACGCAAAAGGGCCGATATATAAATAGACACGGCATTCTCAAAAAAATTGCCGTGTGATTTCTGGCTTAGAATAGACCACCCCATGGGGAGGACATGGGGTGGTCTATTCTAAGCCAGAAATCACACGGCAATTTTTTGGGTGTCGTAAAAGGCGACTAAGGGACATGTGGCTGATGGATGGGCAGCAGCATCTGTTAGCTCAAGGTTTACTTCTTACAGCGATCACCAATCCGTCTGCCAAGCGTGGTGATTATGGCAATATCCCTCTACGATCCTCGCTCATCCATCAGCTGTATGTCCCTTAGGAGTCTCCTATGACACCTATTGCGTATACCAGTGAATGGTCAGCAGCGTTTCTCTTTTTTTTTTTTGTTTTCCGTGGGAGAAATGCTTTGACGCATTCCCACCACCGCTGCAGCGTATTCGCGCGCTGGCGGTGGGATATGTGGGACTCGCCCTATCCATAGCGTGGTATGTTAAACGCGGGCTACGCATGAGCAATCCGGCCCCCCGACGGCACCCGCGGCCGACCGCGGGATCTCCAGAGCAGCGTTTCCCTGTGTATTACAATATAATACTGCGGTCACCAATCCCCCTGCCAAGCGTGGTGACTATGGCAAAACTCTCCCTCGGGAGGAGGCCCATGTTCAACAGTGGACGATGTACGGGCTGATGCTGATGATGATGTCCTATGGAAAGAAATGGAGTAGTGTATTTTACTACCACTAGTCTTTAATTTATACACTCATTTTTTCTAAAAGTAAAGTATAGAAGCATCAGCAATAACATTGCAACAAAATTAAAAAAAAAACAACGCCTTTACATCAGGTTTCCTCATTAAAAACATGTTTGATTAAAAAATACATTCATAATATAAATCAGAAGAACGGATGTAATCCTCCGGCGCTCGCCGACATCATGCGCGGATCTGGACTCGATCTAGAATAATCTAGATCCCAGATTAATTCTAACGGTACAGGCCACAGACTGCGAAGGAGAATAGAGCAGACTGGCACGTTGAGAGGAACAATCCTTCTCAATTTATTTAGCTACTACAAGAAATTATGCCGGTGACTGCGACGCGAGGACGACGCTACGATTAAATAAATTTTGCTTGTCGTTCCTGCGGTGCCGTCGCTGAAATATGTATGTTTACATATATTACATGTGTATTTTCACGAAATAGCGATCGGGTCACATTCGCAGTACCAGTGTGGCCCCGGCCTTAGGGCTAGATGTGTACAGCATCGAACCTATTTCGATTTTTTTTTATATAAATATTTGTGTATTTGATATTAATATAATATAATTGAAATAAATTGTAGTTCAAATATGCATAAATAGCGGCAACCAGCTCTCTATTGAAAAACAATATATTTGGAGATACGGAACTTAGGCAATCCGGGAACTGCATCGTTTCTGGGTTTCCCAACAGTGACCTTTAGAAGAGAGCCCGGGGTATTTTACTGGACAATCCTCATGGTATACTTAGCATTGCAATGGAAAATGACCACTTTACAATCACCCCACCACTATAGCGGACAGCATTCACTAGATCTGGTAACAAATTACTCCATATAACGTCCACTGCTGAACATCCTTCTCCCGAGGGAGGGTTTTGCTAAAGCCACCACTGTTTATCAAACCTGTGCTCTTCAAAAAAAGCCACAAAGGAATCACAATGGACGGTTGTTGGGCGTTTGGTATTCTGGTATTTATTTAAGTAAAGTGTCTTACCATCGATGAAGAGCTTTGGTTCTAATATTTGGCATATTTACATATTCGAATCACTTCCAAAACCGTAACAAACCTAATTATATTATTAATATTTAATTATCATCATCAACAGCCCGTTTACGTCCACTGCTGAACATGGGCCTCCTCTTAACAGACCTTGGCAAGCCAGGATCGTTGAGGGATATTGCCATAATCACCACGCTTGGCAGACGGATTGGTGATCGCAGTAAGATGCAAACCTTGAGCTAATAGATGCTGCTGCCCATCCATCAGCCATATGTCCCTTAGTCGCCTTTTACGACACCCATGGGAGGCAGATATTATATTTAATTATATTCGGATAAAAATATTAAAGAGGCCACTTGTCTATGCCCTCAGATCTATGGTAGCAATAGAATGAACGTATGTATAGTAGACGGTGGCATCCAGCGTTCGTTTAATATTAAACGAAAACAAGCTTGTGAGAAGAGGATTAATATTTTATGAGAATATGATGTACAGCAAAGAATATATGGGAACAAATATTTATAAAACTATCAGGTTTCTCTCCGCTTAGCTCACAATTGGCCCGTATAACGTCCACTGCTGGGCAAGGGCCTTTACTGAAAATGGTGTGGTTATAATAGCACAAAAGACTGACGGGTGATCATTCTTTAGAAAGCTATATTTTTTTAGACGACTTTTTATGAAGGCCACAAGGCCTTTGCTACTTTTCTGGGCATAAAGGCGTAGTAGGACTCCATATTTTTTTTATGAACTATAATATGAGGAACCTGCTTATGAGGTTGTGAGGCTTGTGTGTGAGTGCTTGTGAGGCTGCTCGGTCCTAATCTCACAAGTGGCACCCTTGCACCCATATATCCGGCAAGGGGCACATAACCATTTTTAGGAGCCACGAATTCAATCCAATCGTCCTGCCAGTGACGGTCCTGAGCCTCGGCCCAGGACCGTCGGCAGGAAGATTGCGGTATTATGACCTTTAATTATTTAGGAGAGTTTTGTGCAATTGTAGTTCTTCTTTGCAATTTGCGAGACTTTTGGACGTCAGATCTACGAGAATATCGGAAAGTTATTTGCAAACTAAGGGTCGGGAGGGTTTAGAACCATCTAGTCTATCTATACATTTTCATAAACAAAAATATACATACTATTTTTAATTTAATTTCATAATATTTAAGGTATCATTATCCCTATACGAAGGTATCTTGGTATATTCTTTCTTATTTTAAAAAGGTATTTCTTTCTTAAAATCCATCTTAGAAAGCTCATAAATTTATCATAATCTTGACAAAACACCTTACTTGCCATTACCGAAAAATCATCTCTATTTTATCAAACGATACCGACAGCGACATTAGCTCTAGAGATTATGCAGATTTCCATAACAACTTTTGGGCGCTTCACACTTAGGCGGACCGGTTCAGCAGATATTGGTAAATGATGAGGATTTTTCGACATGATTGATTTTGTGAGATTATTTCAACAAGCACGACTTACTAAATGCATATCCGTAACTCACCCATAAGCTTTGAGACAACTACTTTACTATAAACACCGTGATTTTTTAACTGTACTAAACTAATAATTTGCAGGACGATTTTCTGTCAAAATTACTAATGAAATACAAGACGTTTTCAAAACAGGATAATAAAGAAACAGGTGCTCCAAACACAGGCTAGAAGTCACTTCAAGTTGTGGTTTTTTATCTATGTTCACTTTGTTCTTTTCGATTTGAAATGAATCAGACGTCCCCGCAGCAAATATAGGTATGTAGAACTCCTCACGGTGTAGTGATGATATTCATCAGCTCTTACATCAGCGTTTACGGCTTCTTTTAACTGCTCTTGGTAAGCTAGGATAGCGTAAGATATACAATTATCACGCTTGGCAGGCGGATGAATGATCACAGTAAGATGGTGAGTCTCTTTGAATTCATGCTGCTGCCCATACATCAGCTGTTGACCTGTGGTAGGCTTTTTTAAGGCTGGAAACCACATGGTTTGTTATATGCCAAAAAGAAAACAATAGGAGAGGGTCAACAAAGAGCTCCTTCGACCTCTAACAATGGAAGTAGCAGGAACTAAAGGTAAGCGAAATTTGGATCCCATGGGCATAATTTTTTTTTCGTTTTTTTTTAAAGATTTCTAGCAGAATTTTCAGTCTACT
This sequence comes from Nycteola revayana, assembly GCA_947037095.2. Lineage (NCBI taxonomy): Eukaryota > Metazoa > Arthropoda > Insecta > Lepidoptera > Nolidae > Nycteola > Nycteola revayana. The sequence continues at coordinate 18,078,438 of OX344857.2, read as the reverse complement.
AGTATTTTTGTTAGCGCCTCGTGCTAAGCTAAAATGCTTGTGTTACGAGTGGGTTCATGTTGGTAGTGCCATGGTTGGAGATCGAACCGACTCCCGACTCCCCTATCCATTGTGTTACGGCCGCTTAATTAACATACCTATGTTAGATACTACCGTCAGGCTGTAGTCATGAATGCCACCTAAAGTGTGTAGCACCCCTAGGCGAGGGGATGCTTTATCACGATCATATGCATGAGGGCGAGAACCTGTGATATTCTAAAGGTGGAAGGATTTTGTGCACGCTTCAGTAATTGAGATATGAGGGTAAGAAGAGGGTGGGTTATATGGTGTAGCCTGATATTTTTTAATGCAAGAATTTTTTTTAATGGCAATCGTGAATTGGTAGACTCAGTTTATTAAATACTCCATGTATAAATTTGTTCAGATGCGTAGTTTAGTTAATGCCATGCAGAAAAAATACATGGTAGGTTGAGTGAGATGATGGAGTTGTGCATCTACTATACTGGCACTAGCTGTCATTTACATATTCAGGAATACCGCTCTGGGCACAACTAAATTGGTTACAAATAGTAGCTCTATTAGTTTAGTTTCAAATTTAATTAACAACCTATGAGCGTAGCGGTATTTGGCTCGCTTTAAGTCTCGGATGTCGTGGGATCGATCTCCGGACAAGAAATCTTTGTGTAAATTCTAAGATTTATTTCCGGGTCTGGTTGGTTGCGGGACTACCCTCCGTGCCTCGGAAAGCATGTTAAGCCGTTGGTCCCGATCGTTATAACATCATCTACAACAAGCGTATACCAGGGAACGGGCAGCAGCGTTTCCCTGTGTATTATAAAAATACTGCGGTCACCAATCCGCCTGCCAAGCGTGGTGACTATGGCAAAACCCTCCCTCGGGAGGAGGCCTATGTTCAGCAGTTGGCGTTGTAAGGGCTGATGATGATGATGATCAAGTGCCATTTCCTTTCATGTCCTGGAAATTGATGCCATTATGAGCTAGAATTATTCTGATTTTTGGAGACACTGTATTCTTAAAAAAATGTTGGGTGAACAATTTATACTGAAAATATTAAATACCAGCTCGTATTTATAAGTTATTATACTGAGTAATGTCCTTCCCCGATTGTTGGTGTTGACTTAGTATTATGTTGTTACACACAATAAAAAGCTGCTGCCCATTGCTGATCTCAACCAACTGACCAGCACAGCGCAACCCACTACAACTCGGTCACTTTATCTCGAGACCTCGCTGGAATGCCCCGTACTCCTTTCACCTCCCCGCGCTCGCCACGGACGCACCATATCAGAGCGCCGACGCGACGTGACGTCATCGACGCCAGGTCTCGAGATAATGTGACCGAGTAGTACCTCCGAGACCAAATATAAGAATAGCTTTTGTCTAGTACAAATCAAATACTTCATGAATATTTTTTTCAATAATACTTTGTACTAGACATTATTAACAAAAAAATGTCAAAGAAACGTTACGAATAAGAGTCACCTTATATATAATATGAAAAATCTAATACAATACGAAAAAATGTGAGGTCGGTGATCACAATTTTAAGGTATTTAATAAAATAATATTGTATTCGTTAGGTACTGAAATAGTCTAAGGGTTTATAAAAGACATTTAATATTAAAATTGTTTAGCCTTACCATATTATATTAAATATTTTTAATATAGGCGTGTTTCACCTTCTAAAGACTCATAGTAATAATGTACTTATGATACCTACATCATCATCATCATCATCATCAACAGCCCGTTTAAGTCCACTGTTGAACATATGCCTCCTCTTAACAGACCTTGGCAAGCCAGGATCGTAGAGGGATATTGCCATAATCACCACGCTTGGCAGACGGATTGGTGATCGCAGTAAGAAGTAAACCTTGAGCTAACAGGTGCTGCTGCCCATCCATCAGCCACATGTCCATTAGTCGCCTTTTACGACACCCATGGGAGGACATGGGGTGGTCTAAGCTGGAAACCACACGGCAACACAATGATACCTACATATATTATACATTTTAAAATATTTTTCGCGTTAAATGGAGTGACAATAAAGCCTCATTTAACGCGGCACGTCCCACACTAGCTTGAAACATAATTATGGTTTTATAGGTATAAGTGCATTTACAAAGAAGATTTAGTGATTTTATTTTCATTACGAACTAGCGGCCCGCCCCGGCTTCGCACGGGTGGACTTTTATACCCGACCCCTGCCCTACCCTACCCCTACCCTAACCCTACCCTACCCCTACCCTACCCCTACCCTACCCCTACCCTACCCCTACCCTACCCCTACCCTACCCCTACCCTACCCCTACCCTACCCCTACCCTACCCTACCCCTACCATACCCCTACCCTACCCTACCCCTACTCTACCCCTACCCTACCCTATCCTACCCTACCCAAAAGTATCCTATGTCCTTCTCCCAGTTCTTATCTACCTCCCTACCAATTTTCAGCCAAATCGGTTCAGCCGTTCTTGAGTTATAAATAGTGTAACTAACACGACTTTCTTTTGTTTTTAAAATGTATTCTGCTATTTGGGACGGAAACAAATCCAACAAACCAAAAACCATGGCAATCGGTCCAGCCGTTCTCGAGTTATAAGTGTTGTAACAAACACGACTTTCTTTTATATATATAGATTTAGATGCGGGCCGCGCTGACCATCGCCATGCACAACACTCCGCGTCTCCGTAAATGATACATATAAAATTGTACTTTAGTAATTTTCATGGGTTAACCAGTTAACTGCAAACCAGCGTTATGGGATTCTTCTCTACGGAATCCGTGTCGACATTTACACCATTATCAAGCGGCCGTAGCCCAATGTCTAGGGGCGTTGGACTAGTGATCTTGTAGTCACCGTTTCGATCCCCACCCATAGTACTATCGACGCGAAACCACACAAGCATTCTAGCTCAGCATGAGGGGTGAGCAAAAATACTAGTCAACTACTACTTGGGCTAGTGTATATTTAGTTCATAGTCTTTCTTATTCGGGTGTCGCACCGTCGATAGATAGAAAAACTCGTAGGAAGCTAGGATAGGGTCCGGTCGTCCTCGCAAGTCGAGGCTGGCGACGCGTTCTATGCTTCAGGCCCGGTCCCAGCCCGCGTTGGTTGATCTTAATTATATTTATAATATAATAAGCGACTATCACATGCCATCTCAACATTGAAAAAAAATATCTTATAACATTGTTGTTGCAATTGAAACTAATTTATTATAAATAGTCTAGATTGTTTTTTTTTCTTTTTTCTTTTCAGTGTGATCAGGTATCGGTATGGTTACATTTGGGAAAGCCGGAGTTAGATAGTAGGCACATTCAGATAGTGCATTGTGGTGATGACTAAGAAAATCTTTTGACATATTAAAGTATTGCTTCCACCAATTGGTATGACAAAAAAATCGAATTTATTATTCAAGATTAAGTTCAATATGAGAAACAAGTATACATTTAAAAATGTCCTTTTTCACTAAAATCAGAAACTAAGGCAATAAATTATGTTCTTGTATATTTATATTTATTATTTATTGCACGCAGCAAAAACATAATATAAAGTTTATACAAGGGAAACAACATGTACAAAGGCGAGCTTAATTCAATAATGAATTTTCTTCCAGCAAACCTTATGAAAGAACATTTGATTAAAAGTGCATAGCTAGTGTACAACGGACGAATCTTTTAATTAATTTATACAAAATTGGTAAATAAATATCAATAAATTACATGCTAATATAATACACTACATATACATTACATACATGTATTTATTAATAATATATAAAGCTGAAGAGATTGTTTGTTTGTTTGCTTAAAAGCGCTAATCTCAGAAACTGCTCGTCCGATTTAAAAAGTTATTTTAGTGTTTGATAGCTTATTAATCAAGGAAGGCTATAGGCTATATTTTATTATGAAGTTCCCTCAGGAACGGGAGTTACGCGGGAAGCTAGTAGGTAATTTAACAAGACTAAGGTTACGATTTTTTTCCACTCAAGGTATTCCAATATAATTTACTTTTCAATTCTTATTCGAGTGAGCTTACACATGGGACCTGCACTCGTCTTTCAACGTTTTCACTGGTAATAGATACGTACAGCGTTCAATTGCAATAACTGCTTCAAAATTCAACTCTATTGTCATCTAAATAAAGTCTCTTTTTAATTCTCTCGTTCCACCTTCATACACTGTAAGGTAAACGTACCCAGTCAAAACCACAAAAATTGTTTCATTTTTAAATTTAAACTAGATACCAATACTGTTGCCAAAAAGATGTTCTCCGAATCCGATCAAATTTGCACCTAAATAATCCTAACATGACAATGCTGGGAATTGCAGGGCAAGAGTCTGTTTGGCTGCAGAACAGAATGCTACGTGTCAAGAAAACTGAGTACAGATATAGGATGAACAAGGATTTTTTGAACCATCCGATACCCTCGTAGACCCAAAGTCCGAGAGACCCGCGAACTGTAAAGAAGAGCGACATTTGCACAAAACTATGTCGTAATTCCTCTATCCCATCGCCGGCGACCGCCCTGTGCTGAAGTCCAAGCCCCACAGGCGCCCTATTGCGTAGGATACTTAGTTTGTAGTTTTTAAACCATTTATTCAGGCTGGAGCTCTGCTCGCCTTTATTCCTGGTGAAGTATCAAAAGCCTCGTGGCTAACTACGTATGTCCGTCCGAAATAGTCTAGCTGTCTAGACGCTTGAGCAGTCGGGTACCTTTAAGGCCGCGTCCTGGACGCCAGCGGGCGGAGCGGGCGGCGGGCGGCTACCCCTACCCTACCCCTACCCTACCCCTACCCCTACCCTACCCTATCCCTACCCTACCCCTACCCTACCCCTACCCTACCCCTACCCTACCCTACCCCTACCCTACCCTACCCTACCCTACCCCTACCCAAAAGTATCCTATGTCCTTCTCCCAGTTCTTAGCTACCTCCCTACCAATTTTCAGCCAAATCGGTTCAGCCGTTCTTGAGTTCTAAATAGTGTAACTAACACGATTTTCTTTTTTTTTTTTAATTTATTCTGCTATTCAGGGCGGAGACAAATCCAACGAAACAAAAACCATGAAAATTGATCCAGCCGATCTCGAGTTATAAGTGTTGTAACAAACCCGTCTTTGTTTTATATATATAGATACTAGCGGCCCGCCCCGGCTTCGCACGGGTGGACTTTTATACCCTACCCCTGCCCTACCCTACCACTGCCCTACCCTACCCCTACCCTAACCCTACCCTACCCCTACCCTACCCCTACCCCTACCCTACACCTACCCCTACCCTACCCCTACCCCTACCCTACCCCTACCCTACACCTACCCTACCCTACCCTACCCTACCCCTACCCTACCCCTACCATACCCCTACCCCTACCCTACCCTACCCCTACCCTACCCCTACCCCTACCCTACCCTACCCCTACCCTACCCCTACCCTACCCCTACCCTACCCTACCCTACCCTACTCCTACCCAAAATCCATGTATCCTATGTCCTTCTCCCAGTTCTTAGCTACCTCCCTACCAATTTTCAGCCAAATCGGTTCAGCCGTTCTTGAGTTATAAATAGTGTAATAACACGACTTTCTTTTGTTTTTAAAATGTATTCTGCTATTCGGGACGGAAACAAATCCAACAAATCAAAAACCATGGCAATCGGTCCAGCCTTTCTCGAGTTATAAGTGTTGTAACAAACACGACTTTCTTTTATATATATAGATACTAGCGGCCCGCCCCGGCTTCGCACGGGTGGACTTTTATACCCTACCCCTGCCCTACCCTACCCCTGCCCTACCCTACCCCTACCCTAACCCTACCCTACCCCTACCCTACCCCTACCCTACCCCTACCCCTACCCCTACCCTACCCTACCCTACCCCTACCCTACCCCTACCCTACCCCTACCCTACCCCTACCCAACCCCTACCCCTACCCTACCCTACCACTACCCTACCCCTACCCCTACCCTACCCCTACCCTACCCCTACCCTACCCCTACCCTACCCTACCCCTACCCTACCCCTACCGTACGCCTACCCTACCCCTACCCTACCCCTACCCTACGCCTACCCTACCCCTACCCTACCCTACCCCTACCCAAAAGTATCCTATGTCCTTCTCCCAGTTCTTAGCTACCTCCCTACCAATTTTCAGGCAAATCGGTTCAGCCGTTCTTGAGTTATAAATAAGTTGAGTGTAACTAACACGACTTTCTTTTGTTTTTAACATGTATTCTGCTATTCGGGACGGAAACAAATCCAACAAATCAAAAACCATGGCAATCGGTCCAGCCGTTCTCGAGTTATAAGTGTTGTAACAAACACGACTTTCTTTTATATATATAGATATATAAATATATATGAATTTTTTAATTCGTAATATCTTTTGAATGGAAAGTCCAATTTAAATAATTTAAAAACTATTTTATAGGTAGTTAAATGGTCTTGACCATAAAATAATTTATTTGGATAAGGATTAATATAAACACATAAATAGCATGGTTTGAATTTGGTTAGCATTTTCATTAATGTTTAAAATGAAAAAAGTTGTTGTAGTGACATAACTACAATAGTTGGACATATGCTACCGCGGAGTTTTTTGTAGACATTATGATGTTCTTCAATATTGTTGTACATTATTTTGTTCTATCGCTAATAGTTTCGGCAGCGCATTCGACGAAAGTCATTTTAAGACTCATTTTTCTACACCTTCGGTTACATTGTTCAAATTTTACCAAGGATCCCTAATTTTTTTCAAAATGAAATGTAGCCTATGTCAAATTGGAAAAATGTAGCATTCTATTGGTGAAAGAATTTTTTAAATCGGCCCAGTACTTTTTGAGCCTATTCATTACAAACATACAAACATACAAAAATAGGTACAAATCTTTCCTCTTTATAATATTAGTGTAGATGTAGATAAGCTGACGCCGTTGTCCGCGAAAACTAAATTTAGATTTTCTGAGACAAACTATGGACCCCGTTTTATCGTCTTAGGGGTAGAATTTTCGAAAAGCCTTTCTTATCGGATGACTGAATATAGAGAACAACACCTTCCATGTTAATTAAGATAAATAATATCTGATCCACATAATAATAATCTTATTTGAGCATGGCCGCCATAGTTGAAACAGCATGGTATTTTTGGTATGTTAATTATAGGAGACCAATTTTTATATATTTATAACTAACTTCCCGCACGCGGTTTTTTCACCCGCGTGAAATAATCCTGTATCCTTATCCGTAAGCGTTCTCTAAAAAATTGGCTATCTAACAATGGAAGAATTTTTCAAATCGTTTCAGTATTTCCTGAAATTACCGCGTTTACAAACAAACTTTTCAGCTTTTTATAACTTCCGCTTAGTAACATCGGCTCAGTATCGGTTGAACGTAACCCATCTTTAACATCCGAGTTTGCCAAAGTCATCTGTACCTAGTTCAAATTCAAACCGAGATCAGTGTTTCTACTCAATTTGTGAGGTCATGTTTCAAGATGAAAGATACTAGCTGAGAATATGTGTGTAGTTGTTTGTAAGTTCAAATGCTTACACAAGCATTCTGTATATCTATGCAATACTATGCATGTTGATTAAGTTTCAATGTATACCGGGAATGCTAGAGATATCAAAATTTGGATGAGGTACATCAAGTTGCTTGAAGTTTCTATGGTAGATAAACTTTGAATTGAAGTTGTTCGATAGACGAATAGAGCCGACATAGCTTGCAGATTAAACTAGATGCACGTGTCTGTAGTTCCAGATGCTCCTATTAATGGTTTTCCGAGAAGCCGTTTAAGGAGACTACCAGCTCTTTGTATGATTATCCTATCATAGCTATAGAGAGGCTAGTCCTACACGATCGTATTGGTAATGCAGTTAATGTATGTGGACGCCGCGCGCCGTGTGGTTTTTGACCTAAAATTGCGGATCAGTTAAAGCAAAATATCACAGTAATACATATTACACTCAGTAAGGAAACTGGATAAATATGGATTTTTGTTTATGAAATAACGCGATGTATGAAAACTAGAGATGGGCCGACTAGCCACCGACTAGTCGGGAAAGCCGACTATTCGGCATCGTTTGTAGTCGGCGACTATTCGGCAAAATGAAAAAAAAAAACAAATAATTTGTACTTGTTTTATAATTTCTAAATATTACTAAGAGTAGTTATCTAAAGTTACAGTATTTACAACATAGGAACGTATTAATCAGTCCGCAATTAAGCTCAGCGGCCGCGCGATGGCTAAGCCGAGTTATGTCGAAAAAGCCGAGTTATGCCGAAAATTAGTCGGCCGACTAATCGGCATTTTGAAAACCGATTAACCGATTAGTCGGCAAATACTATAGTCGGCCCATCTCTAATGAAAACTCTGCTTTTAGGGTTCCGTACCCGAAAGTAAAAAACGGGACCCTATTACTTCGCTGTCTGACACCAGGCTGTATCTCGAGAACCGCGATAGCTAGACAGATGAAATTTTCACAGCTAATGTATTTCTATTGCCGCTTTAACAACAAATACTAAAAATAAAATAAATATTTGAGGAAAGCTCCCATATAACAAACATGTTATTTTTTTTACTTCTTTTTGCATAATATCAATAACAGCAACAGGTAGGCACGAGTTGAATATGGTACAGAACCCTTCATGCGCGAGTCCGACTCGCACTTGGCCGGTTTTTAACCATTGCATGATATTATAAGCTTCAAATTAGTTTAAACCAGATACTCCTGAAACTATTCAACATTACAGAACTTTGTGTTAATGAAAAAAATATATTTAGACATGTCTTAAGGGGATTACGTCGCTCAAATCCCAAAACCACCGCATGTTTAAAGTAGTTTGTAGATGAATCCTTTTGTGCGATTTCCATATAAAAAATATATGTTATAGTTAAGGTCATCACAAATAGATTGTGTTATTTAAAATTGTAATAAACTTTCCCAAATTTTGGAAAGAAATCGTAGTAAATAGGTCCTTTTACAACCTTAATTGTAAATTTTCATTGTAACGGCACAATAGTTTGGTATGAGTATTTTACCAAAAAATATGTAATGACGTAGTTAATTTTTTATTATTTCTCTTACAAGTTATGAATAATAAATAAAAATCTGAAATATCACCAGTGACCCGCGAGAAGCACCCCCGCAAGGCCTGTGACGCGTACTCGGGACACGACACATTCAGTGTCTGTATGACGGTCAAGGTCATTGATAGCTATAGTCGCCTTAATGCAAAATAAGAAATGTAGTTCTGTTTTGCGTAATAATACTTAGATGTTTGTAGAGGCATTTCTGAGGCATCGTGTTTTGAGTTTGATTAATACCTCATCATCAGCCTGTTTGTTGTCCACTGCTGAACATGGGCCTCCTCCCGAGGTAGAGTATTTGGCGTAGTCACCACGCTTGGCAGACGGATTGGTGACTGCAGTGTAAAGTTGTACCACACAAGGAAACGCTGCTGCCCGTTCCTTGATATACGATTATTATAGATGATGTTATAACAATCGGGACCAACGGCTTAACGTGCTTTCCGAGGCACGGAGGGTAGTCCCACAACCAACCAGACCCGGAAATAAATCTTAGAATTTACACAAAGATTTCTTGTCCGGCGTGGGGATCGAACTCACGACACGACACGACGAAGATTTAAAGCGAGCCAAATACCGCTACGCTACGGAGATTGTCTATCATTTGGATTAATACCTGGTATAGCTATTTTTCACAACCTCCGTAGCGTAGCGGTTTTTGGCTCGCTTTAAATCTCGGAGGTCGTGGGTTCGATCCCCACGCCGGACACGAAATCTTTGTGTAAATTCTAAGGCTTCTTTCCGGGTCTGGATGGCTGAGGGACTACCCTCCGTGCCTCGGAAAGCACGTTAAGCCGTTGGTCCGGATTGTTATAACATCATCTATAACAATCGTATACGCGTACAATCGTATGCGTTGACGCTCCCTCCGTTTTCAAAGTGCAAGAGGTTGCTGCTCTGATATTTCTGCTTGAGGATTTTAAATCAATATTTAACTATATTTGTGAAAACGTCTAGAGCGTGCATTAGCGCACATACTGTTATTTGAAATGTATATTAAATAAAATATTGTAAACAAAAGTTATTAAAAAAAAGGTACATAAACTGTGATACAAAAGATGACGAAAAAGAAAAAGCCCGGAGTTTCTTTCTTCCTTTCTTCTCCGACTCGTCCACATAGGTAGCTAGTGAAAGGTTGCAGGTTAGCTAGGGTAGGATTTTCGCCGGCGAGGACCGCGTTGCACCCCTACCCCTGCCCTGTGATCCAGCGCCTGTAGGCCGATCACTTCCTTTTATGTTCATAAATCTGACTTATATATCAGTGGTACCACTGGGTCGTGGTTCTAACCCCTTAAGGGTGCCCCCAGGTGTGTGCCACTTAATTGTACGTTTTTTTTTCCAAATTTTTCTATATTGAACCATTAAAGTCTAAAATAATTAATATGAACATAAACTTATTATGAGTAGAGAAATTAATGACCAGCTGACGGACGGACTACTTTGTCTGTAATATCCTACAATTTGCTACCGGTTAATTAAGTATCTAGTTTAATTCATAGAATAAGAATAGTTGTGTAACATTGTGATTCTGACAAGTACAAGTGTATGTAAATACCTAAGTGCTGAATAAATTTATTATTTCATTATACCAGGGAACGGGCAGCAGCGTTTCCCCGTATGTTAGTACATAATACTGCGGTCACCAACCCGCCTGCCAAAGCGTGGTGACTATGGCAAAACCCTCCCTCGGGAGGAGGCCCATGTTCAGCAGTGGACGTTATACGGGCTGATGATGATGATAGCTACTTTTATGTCTTACAGATAGTTATTTTGAACTTGGGTGTGGTTTATGTAGGAACGTCAATAATATGTTTCCTAAGTTCCCCAAGACACAAGGATTCGTTTCATACATAAGGGAAACTTGCAAAACTAAAAATATCTGAAATCACTCCAGTTGATCCGAAACCTATTCAATGCAAACAAATAATCTATTTTTACAAACTATAAACCCCTATTTCACTACCCCCTGGGGATATTTTTCGAAGAACCGGAATACACTTGTTCTGTTATAAGGTTTCATTTTATAAAATAACATTTATTATATAGGGTGACTGGTAATTAGTGACCGATACCTAAACACATGATTGTGCTCATCATAACAAACAACTTTTACTATGGCACCATTCTAAATCTATTCTACTTGGCAAGGTTCCCAGAATGCTGGCAGCATTACCACGTTGAATGGCAATGCTTACCTTTTTTTTTGTTGTCCGGGGGGAAATGCATTTACGCATTCCCACCGCCGCTGCAGCGTATTTGCGCGCTGGTGGTGGGATATGTGGGACTCGCCCTCTCCATAGCGTGGTATGCTAAACTCATACCACGAGGAGAGGACCCTACAACCACTAAAACCTCCCGGACTCTATGGCAATGCTTACCTGCTGTGCAAAGTAGAAACCAGTTCTGTTATTAATATTTAGGAGCTCGGATAATAAATTTCATAGAAATTGGAGCAGATTTTAAATATTTTTCACAAACATACAACTCAATTCTGCACCCTTAGGGGGTCAATTCCAATAAACAATAAAATACAATGAATGCCAAGTTTTATCAAAATTGTTGCTAATATAAAGATTTATCTCATTTATCCATACAAACTTGTAGCCCCTATTTCATCCCTCTTCTCTGGATAGTTCAGGGACTCGGAAAGCACGTTAAGCCGTTGGTCCCGATTGTTATGACATTTTTTTTTTATTCAAAACTGAAAGTGCGTTTGTCCTCAGTTTCGCCTGATGGAAAGCGACAACGAAGACGAAGATGGAGCACGCGCATTCAGTAAATGCCGGAACGATATAATCTGGGTGTCTTTAAGACACCCAGATTATATCGTTCCGGAAATACAGATGCCGGGAGACTGTTCCACATTTCAGCTGTTCGCATGATGTAAGATGAAGCGAAACGCTTCGTGCGTGTACGCGGGATATCAACAACATATGGGTGGTAACCCTCCATACGTCTGGTTGTCCGATGATGAAATGGAGAAGGAGGTATTAAATCGTGCAGCTCCTGAGCACATTCTCCGAAGTGCAATCTGTAAAATACCGATAAGCAAGCCAACTTGCGTCGGTGTTGCAAGCTTTGGAGCTTGTTTTCAACCAACAGTTCGTCCCCGATTATCTTCTTTGCTCGACACTCTATTGAGTCCAGCGTTGCAAGCTGGTATTTAGCAGATCCGTCCCAAAGGTGACTGCAGTATTCCATACAAGAACGGACTTGTGCCTGGTAATATTGAGAAGCTGTCCCGATGTAAAATACCGCCTCACCCTGGAAAGGATGCCCAGCTTTTTTGCAGCAGTTTTTGCTTTGGATTCAATAGAATGACCGAAGTTGAGGTCAGGTGTCAGCTGAAATCCAAGGAGATCAAGGTGCTCACCTATCGGCACAGGTTTACCTCGGAATGTGGGAGTCAGTACAAAAGGACTCCGTTTGGCGCTAAATAGACACGCTTGCGTTTTGTTGGCATTAAATTTTACCAAATTGGCATCGCCCCATTTGGAGACAGCCTGGAGGTTCAAATTTAACCGCCCAACTAGAGTCTCTCAAAGGACCTGAACTTCATCCTTTGTAGCTCGAGCATTGGATACGTATCTATCTGACACTGTGCTGTCATCTGCGTACCCAAACAATCCGGGTTCAAGTAGATCGTTTATGTGCAGCAGGAAGAGTGTTGCAGACAGAACGGACCCCTGTGGTACCCCGGCGCTTATGGCCAATAAATCGGATGAATAGCCGTCAAGAACTACTCGAATCGATCGTTCGCTCAGGAAGTCTTGTATCCAGGTGCATAGAACGTCGGGAATTCCAAAACTCGGAAGCTTACTTAGCAGGCTTGCATGCCAGACCCTGTCGAAAGCCTTACATATGTCCAAAGACACGGCAAGAGCTTCACCGTGCTTTTCAATGGCTTCACTCCACAAGTGGGTCGCATACACGAGAAGATCTCCAGTCGACCGCCCAGGACGAAAACCGTAGTGGCGATCACTGAGAATATCATTATTCTCGAGATATGCTAGGAGTTTGTTGTTGATAACACGTTCCATACATTTGCAAAGTATGGAAGTGATAGCAATTGGTCGATAGTTGCCAGGGTCAGCTCGACTGCCCTTTTTTGGTACAGGCTGTACGTTGTCAAGCTTCCAAGCCCTGGGGACTTGGCCACATTCCATGGAGAGACGATACAGGCGTGTCAAAACTGGAGACAGCTCAGGCACACAGGTCCTAAGAACAATTGCTGGGATACCGTCAGGTCCACTGGCCTTATTCACATCCAAATTACGCAGAGTCAGAAGTACCTCTTTTTGGTGAATACGCATCTCAGGCATCCGAGATCCGCAGTGAGGTATTGAGGGTGGTGAATGACTACCAGCATCCAGATGTGAATTGTTCGCGAAGATTGAGGCAAACAAGTTCGCCATTTCCAATGCAGAGTGGGCCAGCGAGCCATCGGGCTTCAGCAGAGGAGGCAGTGACGGACGGCAAAAGTTCGCTTGTACCGACTTGGCGAGAGACCAGAATGCTTTGCTACCAGATGGATATGAAGCAATCTTGGCTCCTAGTCTACCAATATGGTTAAAGCGAGCCCTACGTAGGGTCTTTTTGCAGGACTTGGCGGCTTTGTTAAAGGCTACCTTTTTTAAAGGCTACATCATCCATAACAATTGTTTACCAGGGAACGGGCAGCAGCGTTTCCTTGTGTCCCACAACATATAATAATATATTATTGCTGTGACTATGGCAAAAGCCTTTGGGAGGAGGCCCATGTTCAGCAGTCGATGTTGTACGGGCTGATGATTATTATGATGATATATGTTTATGCACTATGACAACCTCCGTAGCGTAGCGGTATTTGGCTCGCTTTAAGTCTCGGAGTCTCGATGCCCATGCCGGACAAGAAATCATTGTGTAAATTCTAAGATTTCTTTCCGGGTCTGGTTGGTTGAGGACTCCATGCCTCGGAAAGCAGGTTAAGCCGTTGGTCCCGATTGTTATAACATCATCTATAACAAGCGTATACCGTGGAACGGGCAGAAGCGTTTCCCTGTGTATTACAACATAATGCTGCGGTCACCAATCCGCCTGCAAGGCGTGGTGACTATGGCAAAACTCTCCCTCGGGAAGTGCATGTTCAGCAGTGGACGTTTTTCGTGCAGATAATGATGATGTTTATGTTTAAAATAAAAGTCCACCCTTGCGAAGCCGGGGTGGGCCGCTAGTAAATAATACCTACTTACTTAAATTGTGGAATTTTCTGTTCCACAAATTATATACTGAAACCATCTTTGTGCACCACTCTATCCATTGGTAAAAATCTTTCTTTAATAATTATGTAGACTAACACTTAATCTGGGGGTACGGCAGTGCCCTCTCACGTCAAGTAAGGAAAAAAAAATTGCATGGACCTTCTGTCTTACGTAATAAGCTCACCTTACAGAATCTTATTCCCTTAAGTAGGGACTGAATTGCCCGACTTGGTAGTACATAGATCCCACAACTTTTTACGGTAAAAGAACTGCGTTACGAAACTTGGGTTTTTTACAAGTATGTTTTTGATGGCATATTATTAACTAAGTCAGCGTCAGATTTACATGCAGAGTATAAAACATCATATTGCAACCTTAATAGGGTAGACAGTCATCCTCCAATGAAGAATACTATCCACTTTCGTGTCTTTACACATAGGGCCTCATACCCTGTGTTTCTATAGTCACCACGCTTCGCAGGCGGGTTGGTTACTAGAGTTACATAATATGTTGACATACAGATCAAAGTATACGATTGTTATAACGAACGTTGTGTTATTCGGGACCAACGGTTTTACATGCTTTTTTAGGCGCGGAGTCAAACACCATTTTTTTATAACACAATACAATAACAAAAGAATTACAAAGCCTAAATACATCAAAGAAGAAAAAACAAAACTGGTGTACTAACAGGACAATACAATTGATAAATAAAAGAAATAAACTACATGACCACAGAAACTTGAGTACCATGCAGTATGTAAATTGCCTTTATTTTTAGTTTTGCATGTTTGACTTATGTAGGAAACGAATCCTTATGTCTCGGGGAACTTAGCCAACACATTATTTACGCACATAAACCACACTCAAGTTCAAAATAACTATGCGTGAGACATAAAAATAGCTGTCATCATCATCATCAACAGCCCGTTTACGTCCACTGCTGAACATGGGCCTCCTCTTAACAGACCTTGGCAAGCCAGGATCGTAGAGGGATATTGCCATAATCACCACGCTTGGCAGACGGGTTGGTGATCGCAGTAAGATGTAAACCTTGAGCTAATAGATGCTGCTGCCCATCCATCAGCCATATGTCCCTTAGTCGCCTTTTACGACACCCACGGGAAGACATGGGGTGGTCTATTCTAAGCCGGAAACCACACGGCAAAAATAGCTGTACCAGATATTAATCACACTCAAAACACGATGCCTCAGAAATATCTCGGCTGAGTTTGCATTATTGTGCGAAATAAAATTACAATTATTATTTTGCATTAAACATAACTAAGTATTTTTTCTCATTAACACAAAGTTCTGATAAGTTAAGTAGTTTCAGGAGAATCTGGGTTAAATAAATATAAAGCTTATTATTCAATAGTAAAAAACCAGCCAAGTGCGAGCGGAACCCTTCGTGCGCGAATCCGTCGCGCACGAAGGGTTCCGTACCATATTTAAGTGCCTACGTGTTGCCGTTATTTAAATCAAGCAAAGAGAAGTAAAAAAAATAACATGTTTGTGATATGGGAGCCCTCCTAAAATATTTATTTTATTTTATTTTTAGTATTTATTGTTATAGCGGCAATATAAATACATTATCTGTGAAAATTTCATCTGTCTAGCTATTGCGGTTCTTGAGATATAGCCTGGTGACAGACAGACAGACAGCGAAGTCAAAGCATCCCGCTTTTTCCCTTCGAGTACGGAACCCTTAAAAAAAGAGTTTTCATATATCACATATTTCATTAACAAAAATCCATATTTCTTCAGTTTCCTTACTGTGTGTAATATGTTATACTGTGATATTTTTCTATAATCCGGTCTGAGCTACACCGGTCACGCAGGCTACAATAAACGCTACACATATTTACACATACTGTTAAATAAACATTGTCATGTTTCTGTAAAATATAAGCTTTTGAGTTTCAAGATAAATACAAAGTTGTATTTTACGTACGTCGTCTTGTAGTTTTAAGTAGCCTGTATGTTGTGAAACACAATGTCTTACAAAGTAAATGAAATAAGTATGTGAAATAAATGAATTTTATTCAGCACTTAAGTATTTAAATACACTTGTACTTGTCGAAATTACAATGTAATAAGATATCATCATCATCAGCCCGTACAACGTCCACTGCTGAACATGGGCCTGCTCCCAAAGGGAGGGTTTTTGCCATAGTCAGCACTTGGCAGGCGGGTTGGTGACATACTTATATAGGGTGACTGGTAATTAGTGACCGATACCTAAACACATGATTGTGCTCATGATAACAAACAACTTTTACTATGGCACCAAACCTGAAATCGCGAAAAAAAAATCAGCTGCTCCCTACCATGTTGACGAGTTATGTGAACATGAATGTATGGAACAGCTGATTTTTTTTCGCGATTTCAGGTTTGGTGCCATAGTAAATGTTGTTTGTTATCATGAGCACAATCATATGTTTAGGTATCGGTCACTAATTACCAGTCACCCTATATAAAAATCTATAATAAGATAAATACAAAAAAAAAACTCTAACTGACAGATAATTCTTACTCTATGAAGTTTTCGACGAGGTAACTAAAAGTTGTAGTAGGCAATAGCCAATCATACAAATCTACAGATAACATACTAAGACTCAGTCCGTCTGTCCTTTGAAATTTATTAAAGTTATCAAATCATTATTATTTTTATAAGAACAAAAAGAAAATTGCAAGTACACTAATTGCACACTATATCTAAGTGACACACAATACGCGTAGCATTACATTTTCTTCTTTTGCTAGAGATCATTCCCTATCTAGGCAAATACAAGTATCTTGCTCAATTGTAAATAAATCAGTCACTCTCTAATATATCCGTTAATGCTCTATTCTAATTTATAACGCTTCGGCTTAATTTTTTGAATTTTGAACTTAATCTCAGAAACTACTGATTAGATTTGTATCTCTTTGGTAAAATTGAATATGTTCAGAAAGACTTTTCCAGATTGTAAAACGAAGTAACTACTAGTATTCTTGTTAACCCCTCGTGCTAACATGAACTGCTTGTTGATTCACGTCGGAAGTGCAATGGGTGGAGATAGAACCGGCGACAACAAGTTCACAAGTCCGACGCCCCAGCCATTTTGCTACGGATGCTTCACTACATAGTATAAGCAGGCCTCCGTCACTCCATGTACTTGCGCGCTATAAGTGCCTACCGCCCAGCCGAGCGGTCTCGGTCCGCCGGCGGATCAAATTCAGAGCGGTATTCGCAAGCGAAGCGCGCGCACGCCGTTCAATTTTAATAGTGCTGTTCGTTTGTTCGCGTATTACGATGCCGTGTGGAGCCTTATGTGCTGTAGATGGGTGTAAATCAAGCAAAAACCGTAAGAAATAATTTCTTCTTTGATGTCGGTGCTTTTTCGATTCGTAATTGCCAGCTATTAGCACTAACATAAAAAATAAACAAATTATTTCTTACGGCTTAGTGCTTTATTTGAAGTCGGTTCTCTTTTTTTAAGGCTTTTTTTTTTCATTTCTAGTGAACATCTCCGAAGATCATCATCAAACTAAGAAGTATTATACTTATTTTAAAACGTTCTCCTAAATGTACCAAATCCTTTTCTGAAAACCGCATCGATATCGGTTTAGCCAAACGCGAGATTATCGCGCACAAACATACATACCTACAAACCATACAAGTCAAACATCTCAGTTTGGCCTGTATGTCTGATCACCTCCTTTTTTTTAAGTTGGTTAAATATTTTATAAATGATAAAATTTTTATTATATTCACAGTTCTCAATAACATAGACAAAAAGTTATGTTAATTTAATTTTATCGAAGAGGCAGCCCTGCGATTACTGTGGAATCGCGCGGTGCGAAGCAATCACTGCTGTACGCTTGAGCATTTAGGCGCATTTTAGCATACAGTGGTTGTTGACGCCAGGGAGTAGGCAATTATCGTAATAGGTATTGGAAATTTTCTACTGAGTGAAGTATCTGTTACGTAGTAACTATTCAGTAATCTGTGGTATAAGAAGAAAGAATGATCTCGGAATGTCTTATAGTCTTTCTTCTCCGAGTGTCACACCGTAGGTAGATAGAGGAAGACTCCTAGGAACCTAGGATAGGGTCCGGTCGTCTTCGCAAGGCGAGGCTCGCGACGCGTTCTATGCTTCAGACCCACGCTGGTTGATCTTAATTATATTTTACAATAAGCGATTATCACATGCCATAACAATATCAGTCAATTTTATTTAATAACATTATTGTTGAAATGTTATCTAATTTATTAGTTAAGATTGTTTTTTTTTCTTTTTTGTTTTCATTATCATTGGTATTTGACTTATAATAAGTACGATCGATTCGTCTACATTATCAATAAACGTTTTCATTTCATTTCATTTCAAAGTCGCTTCCCTGTCTGTCCGTCCCTATGTATGCATAGATCTTTAAAACTACACAACGGATTTTAAAGCGGTTTTTTTTAAGATAGAATGATTGAAAAGAAAGTTTAATATTATATGTATAATACATTAGCATTGCACCCGTGCAAAGCCGGGGCGGGTCGCTAGTTTATTAATAATCTGTTAATTCCTATCAACACCATCTTTATACAGCGGGCCAAAGTTATCATTAAAAGAATTCCGCCGGCTACAGTTTTCGCCTCATAAATTATATATCAGCACATCCGAACCCCCATTCTAATAAATCTCCGAAGTAACTTCCCGCCCCGGGGAAAAATCCCCGGCGATAATACCCGGGTTGGGGAACTGACGTAATAGAATAGTCTAAGATTGGGTGGATTTTAAAATTAGAATATGTTGAGGAAGAAAATACTTTTGTTGGTTTCTTTTGAGCATATTTTTTTATAACAATATTCTGTATCATATCAAATTTCTGTTGTAACGTAAACTATTACTACAACTACAACTATTATTCACCGTCCACATAATATAAAAACGTCTACACAAACTGTTCAGCTGTATGTGAGTATAGAGTATACATTTACTAATACCACATCTTGTTTATATATATATAATTACACTGTACTTGTGTATGTCACTGAAGTCCTCCTAAACGGCTGGACCGATTTGAATGTTTTTTTTTTGTATGCGTTTGGGAGGCACTTAGGATGGTTTATATTCACAAATCATTAATCTACACTAATATTATAAAGAGGAAAGATTTGTACCTATTTTTGTATGTTTGTATGTTTGTAATGAATAGGCTCAAAAAGTACTGGGCCGATTTAAAAAAAATCTTTCACCAATAGAATGCTACATTTTTCCAATTTGACATAGGCTACATTTCATTTTGAAAAAAATTAGGGATCCTTGGTAAAATTTGAACAATGTAACCGAAGGTGTAGAAAAATGAGTCTTAAAATGTCTTTCGTCGAATGCGCTGCCGAAACTATTAGCGATAGAACAAAATAATGTACAACAATATTGAAGAACATCATAATGTCTACAAAAAACTCCGCGGTAGCATATGTCCAACTATTGTAGTTATGTCACTACAACAACTTTTTTCATTTTAAACATTAATGAAAATGCTAACCAAATTCAAACCATGCTATTTATGTGTTTATATTAATCCTTATCCAAATAAATTATTTTATGGTCAAGACCATTTAACTACCTATAAAATAGTTTTTAAATTATTTAAATTGGACTTTCCATTCAAAAGATATTACGAATTAAAAATCTTCTATATATATAAAACAAAGACGGGTTTGTTACAACACTAATAACTCGAGATCGGCTGGATCCATTTTCATGGTTTTTGTTTCGTTGGATTTGTCTACGCCCTGAATAGCAGAATACATTTTAAAAACAAAAGAAAGTCGTGTTAGTTACACTATTTATAACTCAAGAACGGCTGAACCGATTTGGCTGAAAATTGGTAGGGAGGTAGCAAAGAACTGGGAGAAGGACATAGGATACTTTTGGGTAGGGGTAGGGGTAGGGTAGGGTAGGGTAGGGGTAGGGTAGGGTAGGGTAGGGGTAGGGTAGGGTAGGGTAGGGGTAGGGTAGGGTAGTGTAGGGGTAGGGGTAGGGTAGGGTAGGGGTAGGGTAGGGGTAGGGTAGGGGTAGGGTAGGGGTAGGGTAGGGGTAGGGTA
Organism: Nycteola revayana; assembly: GCA_947037095.2. Classification (NCBI taxonomy): domain Eukaryota; kingdom Metazoa; phylum Arthropoda; class Insecta; order Lepidoptera; family Nolidae; genus Nycteola; species Nycteola revayana. The sequence continues at coordinate 18,057,997 of OX344857.2, read as the reverse complement.
GGGGTAGCGTCGGGTTAGGGTAGGGGTAGGGTAGGGCAGGGGTAGGGTATAAAAGTCCACCCGTGCGAAGCTGGGGCGGGCCGCTAGTAATATATATATATATATATATATATATATATATATATATATATATTAATATATTATCATGCAGGACAACGTCTGTCGAATCCGCTAGTATCATATAAAATCTAAATATCTACTTTAAAACTAGACCTATTCCAACACGTGCATATAACACACTCACTCTTCATAATGAATGCAACGCAAATAATTAACGCTGAGCAAATGAGAACCACGTTTTTAAAATCACAAAACTGAAGTGCAGAAACGTGTTCGCACATGTATTCTGAATTGCAGAGCTCATATTGTACGAGATGTTTTAAATATATATCATTTTTATTTTTATATTCGAGAAACAAGCGTGGTCTTATACTAGTAATTGTTGGTTAATCTCAAAGTGCCCCAATTTAACGAATTAAACGATATTTTTTATTAATCCACTTGTACTTGTCAACCCCCGTAGCGTAGCGGTATTTGGCTCACTTTAAATAACGGACAAGAAATCTTTCATAGCTATTTTAATATCATATCATAATAAACAGTCTTTACAATCAAAATATACAGGATGTCCCAAAAGATTACGTAGCTGGGAAGGGGGGTGATAGGGATGGTCACAAGGGTCACCAGAAAAATATAAAAAATTCCCTCTGGGTGTTTAAAAAAATAAATGGCATTTTTTAAAAGACTAAAAATTTTACACCTTGTGCTAACTGTACCTACAAATATGGCTGTATTTAAAAAAAATGCTGTTATGTAATCTTCAATAACAACAAGGTCATCAACATCAACATCAAAAATAACAAGGTGTAAAATTTTAAGTTTTTAAAAAAATGCCATTTTTTTTTTAAATACCCAGAACGGATTTTTTATTTATTTTTCTAGTGACCATTGTGTCCACCCCTGTCACCCCCTTTCCCAGCTACTTAACCTTTTAGGACACCCTGTATAATAATATGGCTAGAAACTATAGCACTTTTTGTGTTAATAATCCTTAAATAGTGTATTTTTACAATTTAATATCATAAATTACTCCGAAACAATTTAGTTTAGGTTAACACATTATTGCAAAATCTTGTTGCTTTGGATCTTAATATAATAATATTCTAGCAGGAATACGTCACAATTCCAATAATCCTGTATATGTATACTCTAAAAGAACAATTTATTTGTGTTATTATAGTAATAAAATGACAAACATAAATCGTGGCCCTCCAAGACGGATGCTTCGAAGGTCAGAGTAGTCAGGGAATAATCCGTTATATTATTATGCGGACCCTTGTTGTATAGAGTCAAAGTCAATAATTTCTATATTCATAAAAAAAAAATAGTTCTTATGATGCGTCCATTTTTTTACCTACCACCAGCTATTCAAAATGTGGCAACTCTGAGAATATCTGGCAAGAAACTCAGGAGAATCCTCTTTTAAATAATCAATTTATCATTACTTTTACAATATTGTTAAGCAGCAGTATCATTCCAGAGCAAATTACTCTACAAGCCATTATGTCATTTCCATAGTCTGATATTTTATAATACGCCTTTTTACACAATCTAGCTTTGACAATGCCTTTAAATTTATTAACGTTGTTTTAAAAGTGTTAAAATTGCTCCATAAAAGAGTTGCTTATTCTATGGAGACGAGTTGCAAGTACAACTAAGTCATGCTTAAGTCTAGTATTCATCCTACTAATTCTACTAATATTATAAATGCGAAATTTTATATGTGTGGATGTATGTATGTTTGTTACTCTTTCATGCAAAAACTACTGAATAGATTTGGCTGAAAGTATGTACGCGTATAGTTTATAAGCTGGATTAACGTATAGGCTACAAAATATCACGCTCCGACCCACTGGAGCAGAGAAACGCGGGTAAAACCGGGGGGCGCAGCTAATTTAGTATATCACTAGGTCACGTAAAATGTCGAGTATCGCGGGTAAAGCCACGGGACTTGGCTAATAAATATCACAAGTAAACCTCTAAATCATGAACTATATTGAGTTCCAAGCTATTTGGCTCCAGCCCACTTTTAATTTGTATGGAACAAGCTGGCACGCGCCCCGGAGACAACTACAATATTGTAGCGGTTTTGATAATATATTGTGACTATTAATTTTTTTTATATAACATTAAGTTGCCGTGTGGTTTCCGGCTTAGAATAGACCACCTCATGTCCTCCCATGGGTGTCGTAAAAGGCGACTAAGGGACATATGGCTGATGGATGGGCAGCAGCATCTATTAGCTCAAGGTTTTACATCTTACTGCGATCACCAATCCGTCTGCCAAGCGTGGTGATTATGGCAATATCCCTCAACGATCCTGGCTTGCCAAGGTCTGTTAAGAGGAGATCCATGTTCAGCAGTGGACGTAAACGGGCTGTTGATGATGATGATGATATTGCATTAAAATGAATGAGAATAAGATACTTTAATATGGATATGGATTAAAACTTTCAATATGAACCTCCGCAGCGTAGCGGTATTTGGCTCGCTTTACATCTCGGAGGTCGTGGGTTCGTTACCCACATCTGACAAAAAGTCTTTGTATAAATTCACATTATGATTTATTCCGGGGTCTGGCTGGCTGAGGGACTACCCTCCGTGCCTCGGAAAGCACGTAAAGCTGTTGGTCCCGATTGTTATAACATAATCTATATCAATCGTATACAAAGGAGCGGGCAGCAGCGTTTCCTTGTGTGTTACAACATAATAGTGCGGTCAACAACCCGCCTGCCAAGCGTGGTGACTATGGCAATACCCTCCCGCGTATGGAGGCCCATGTTCAGCAGTGAACGTTATACGGGCTGATGGTGATGAATAGGCCAAAACTCACTAGTCGGAGAAATGATAAATGAAAACGGTTGATCCACTAAGAAACCCATTGACCCACTAATAAGTTATATCGCAACTTAATATTTAGAACTAATTCCTCCTGTCTCTCCAACTCCAATAAACCAAGATCGTCAGTAGAACACGAGTTAGCGAGCTTCACGTTTGTTTCTATAGTAACCGACTAAACGCACCGAAGTTTCTCAAAGTTGCAACTAGATCAGCATAATGATCCAGTCCAATTGTAGATACTCTTAAGTTTCTAGTTAAGTATAAGTATAATAGATTTGCATGCGCGCCTTCATCTGCTTAACTCCCATTACCGTGGGAACTTCATAATAGTACATTACGATACGTGTGACCTAAGTAGCCTATTATTGCACGGCGTTTAGCACCCTCGCTACGCTCGGGCGCTAACTTCACGCTGTTCAATAATAGGCTACTTAGGTCACGAGTATCGTTTACTATTTTATAGCAGATGTGACATAAACCCGCCCCGGACTCGCGGGGGGTGGTGGATTACGATACGTGTGACCTAAGTAGCCTATTATTGCACGGCGTTTAGCACCCTCGCTACGCTCGGGCGCTAACTTCACGCTGTTCAATAATAGGCTACTTAGGTCACGAGTATCGTATACTATTTTAAAGCAGATGTGACATAAACCCGCCCCGGACTCGCGGGGGGTGGTGGATTACGATACGTGTGACCTAAGCAGCCTATTGCACGGCGTCAAGTTAGCATCCGAGCGTAGCGAGGGTGCTCGGGGGGTGGTGGAGGGGAGAAGGGGGGTCACATTCAAATCATTGCAATTTTTAATGTCATAATTTTATGATTCATTTAACAACCGTCACCGATTTCGCTATCTATTATATCGCATCCGGAACAATTTCATTGTTCTCATCTTCGCTAAATTCACTGCCCGAAGTCTCCATTTCAGACCAAAAGTTACGATTTCCGTGAAACGAACTATATGACAGCGTTTCTCTTTGATTTCGCTGTCACTTTTTCTCTGTCATTTGTTCGCTGTGAAGTTAGTCGATTACTTTACGCACCGTGCCGAAATTGGCAACTTAAGTCACGGAAATGCGTGCGTAAAATGCGGGTTTAGGTCACACTGTGCTATAATAGTACATTACGATATTAGTGCGTTATGATGGTTATAACATGCGAGGCGGAATTTCAGCCCGAGCCGAAGGCGAGGGCGTAATTGAGCCGAGCATGTTATAACCAATACGCACGTATATCGTACGACGTTTTTTAACACATTTGCGAGGAAACAGAAAAAAAAAACATTTTTCACTATACAAGTACAAAGAAAAGAAAATTTGAGAAAAATGGCGCAAGGATTATTTTCTGCCGTAGCTGCGTGAAAATGTTGGCAAAGACGTTAGAGCATGCAGCCAAATTTTTAAATTACCGAATAAACAGATTTTTTTTATTTTAAATAAACTGAATCTGTGATTGCACACTGTTGCTTTCCCGCCATTTTAACAGCGCGCTAGCGCTGCCTACTAACTGGCGCCGCGCGGCGATTAGTTCGAAATTTGAATAGCAACAGCGCGCGAAATGGCAAATAATACTGTTATGGAGTTTGTATGGACTATAACTTAACTATTTGCTTTGGTAACACCAGCGTTTTTTATGACCCGCTTTACATATTTAAAACCGGTGGAATTACATCAGCTTTACGAGCAACGGTGTTAAAAATAAATATAACATAACTAACACTGAAATAATTTTTCAAATAGGACTTGTATTTCTTGAGATTATCACGTATAAGCAAACAATCATACTCTACAGCTTCAAATCTTATTATAGACTAAAATGGACCTATTAAAAAAAATATACAGAAATCCTATCCTACTAAAGCTAGAAATGTCACAGTTACAAAATTATTTTATTGTAATGTAACGGCTTTCTTATCGCAACGGTTTGCGACCGAATCGTTTTGAGGCTAGCCAATATGTCTTACTAAATTATTGCTTTTATATTTTAAACACTAGATTAATCGAGTCTATTCGGTCGAAAATATTAAAGAGAGTCACTTTTCTAGGCCCTTTGAAAGTGGTAATAGTAGAATGTTTAGGCCCTTTAGAAGTGTTAAGTAGAATTTTTAAACCTATTAGTTCTAGTAAAAAACCGATTTAATGTTGAGAAATTGCTAATTTATCGTCTAGGTTCTTTGAAAAACATTCCTAGCTTCCGCACGCCTTCCCGTTATCGTGAGAACTTCATAATGGAATATAACCTATAGCCTTCGTCAGTAAATGAGTACACTGAAAATTCTCGTTCCCGTAACATCTTCATAATTAAATATATAACACCTATACCTCAATAAATGGGCTGTCTAACATTGAAATATTTTTCGAATCGGTCCTGAGATCAGCGCGTTCAAGTGAAGAAACAAACAAAGTCTTCAGCTTCATATGTTAATAGCATCCCGAGGGCGGTTTCACCTACATAGCTCCCGTTCCCATAAAAACTGCAAATTAAACAAAGCATATTATCATTATCAGCCCGTATAACGCGTCCACTGCTGAACATCGGCCTCCTCCCGAGGGAGGGTATTTGCCATAGTCACCACGCTGGGCAGGCGGGTTGGTGACCGCAGTATTATGTTGTACCACACAAGCAAACGCTGCTGCCCGTTCCTTGATATACGATTATTATAGATGATGTAATAACAATCGGGACCAACGGCTTAACAACATTTCCTAGGCACGGTGGGTAGTCCCTCAAACTGCAAGACCCTGAAAGAAATTTTAGATTTTACACAAAGATTTCTTGTCCGGCGTGGGGATCGAACCCACCCCTCAATAAAACATATAGCCTCCCTCAATAAATAAGCTATCGAACCCGAGAAGAATTTTTCAAATCGGACCAGTAATTCTTGAGATTAACGCGTCCAAGCAAACAAACAACCTCTTCATCTTTATATATTACTAAAAATACAAAAATTTGGGTAATTTTTCAAAATTGAGCCCTATTTTGTCTTACCTTACTTTAATTCTTAAGCTTATCCAGTATCCAATAGCCTTACAGCTTTAGCCTCTTAACACAGTACAGTAAATAGTAGGATCCTGATTGCTAATAGTACTAGCTCTCAGTTAGATTAGACACCGCAATCAGATGAGCTTCGAGTGAGATCAATACACCTATGGTAATGCTCTACTAGAGATGTGAAGTCGAGATACGAAGTAGAGATGTAATTATAACATCAGACAGGTAGTAAAAGATTTTATGTACACACACAAGATACAAAAAAAATAAGCGGCCATAGCCAAATGGCTAGGGCGTCGGACTTGTGATCTTGAGGTCGCCGGTTCGAAGCCCACCCATTGCACTACCGACGTGAACCCACTCGTAACACAAGCATATAGCTTAGTACGAGGGGTTAACAAGAATGCTAGTAGACAGCAAAAGTCTGCTAGAAATCTTTATAAAAAAAATAAAAAAACCAGTAGACCTGCAAGAGGAGAAGTCAAAAAATAGAAGAATTTAGAAGTGTGTACACAGGGGAAACGCTGCTGCCCGTTCCCTGGTTCGTTTGTTATAGATGATGTTATAACAATCGGGACGAACAGCTTAACGTGCTTTCCGAGGCACGGAGGGTAGCCCCTCAACCAACCAGACCCGGAAAGCAATCTAAGAATTTACACAAAGATTTCTTGTCCGGTGTGAGGATCGAACCCACGACCTCCGAGATTTAAAGCGAGCCAAATACCGCTACGCTCCGGAGGCTGTCCCTGAATAAACTAAATACTAAATATAAATACTTACTTAAAAGTACATTATGATAAAGAGGAGAGATAAAATTATTTCACTTTTCTCTTAAATGAGGACAGAGAATTGCAATTGCGGATGTGAGCGGGCAACGAATTCCATAATCTAACCCCATGCATGATGATATATAAATGTTTTGAACTCTTTATGGAAAAGATTACCCTATACTATATTCCAAAATTGAGATTAATAACCGGCAGGATTCGAACCTGCATCATTGGGTTAAGCCCCCAATGCCTTAATCAATTAGGCTACGGTGGAACCCTACAAATCATCGAAATTTATTAATCTCTTTGTAACACGTCTCTAAGGGGGACGGTAGTGCCATCTATCGGTAATGATTCGCATTACTTCGATAAATATCTCCAAATTTACAATTGGAATTAATATTAAACGATGACACCGCCCGTTTTTCACATTATTTAAATGTTTTGAACTCTTTATGGAAGAGATTACCTTAGACTATATTTCATAATTTTGAAATATATATAAATGTATACAGGGTATCAATAACAAAATCACAATAAAAGAAATGGCCTATCTGTTTGTGTGTCTGGTTGTCTCAGCTAATAACGGCTTAATTATTTTAACGCAACTTCTAATGGCTAAGTTTATAAGGAACTAGCTTTCACCCGCGATCATTCAGTTCCCGTGACTAAAAATATAGCCTTTGGCACTCATAAATAATGTGGCTTTCTATTTAGCAAAAGAATTTTCGAATCGGTTCAATACATTCAGAGATAGCACCCTACAAACTTATAAACAATAGGCATGTGGACAAAAATAAACTATTTAGTCCGTCAGTTAGATTACCAAAAAATATTGGACACGTATTTTTTTTTTTCGTTCCTCAAACAAAAAATGAGGAAGATTTTTATGTGACGTCACTATAAGGTACAATTTTACCTAATAGTGACGTCACAAGCCCCTCTCTCCTGAACTTTATAGTTTGTTTTTGCTCTGTATCTTTGTCAATTTTTATTGATTTGATAAATAACAAAATACGCGTCCAATATTTTTTAGTAATCTAACTGACGGACTAAATAGATTTTTTCAGTCCTCATGCCCATTCACAAACTTTACATCATTATAATATTCATCATCATCAGCAACAGCCCGTTTACGTCCACTGTTGAACATGGGCCTCCTCTTAACTGACCTTGGCAAGCCAGGATCGTTGAGGGATATTGCCATAATCACCACGCTTGGCAGACGGATTGGTGACCGCAGTTAGATGTAAACCTTGAGCTAATAGATGCTGCTGCCCATCCATCAGCCATATATCCCTTAGTCGCCTTTTACGACACCCATGGGAGGACGTGGGGTGGTCTATTCTAAGCCGGAAACCACACGGCATTATAATATTAGTAAAAGCATTATAGGCCACTTTTTATTAAATACCGTTCTTCTGCTACGACAGTACTACGCCGCTACAATATTACTACGTTGCGTAGCCAACTCTCGACATACGGTACTACGAAACTTAAATGAAAAATATCGTTATTTTCCGGCGCATAGCTGCTATGATATTCTTATATCAATCATATTAAAGAAAAAACATATCTATACTAATAACGTAAGCGGCCGTAGCCGAATGGCTAGGAGCGTCGGACTTTCGATCATGAAGTCGCTGGTTCGATCTCTACCCATTGCACTACTGAATTCTGTGAATCCTCGTAACACAAGCATTTTAGCTTAACACGAGGGGTTAACAAGAATGCTAGTAGTGTACGAAAATTCTGCTAGTAATCTTTATTTTTAAAATCCGCCCAAGTGTGAGTCGGCCTCTTGCACGAAGTTTTCCGTACCATTGACTAGGTAATCAACATTACTTTATACTATAACCTTTTTTTAAGACACTCCCCTTAATATTTATTTTATTTTAATTTTATATTATTGAAGTAAATCCAAGTATTTTGCGAATATTTTAAGTGCCTGCCTTGCCATTATTGATATCGAACAAAAAAGGGCAAAACAATCACGGTGGTTAAATGGAAGCCCCCCTTAAATATTTATTATTATTTATTATTTTTTTTAATATTTGTTGTTATTGCGGCTACAGGCTTACATCATTTGTAAAAATTTCAACTGTCTTGCTTTCGCGGTACTTGAGATACATCCTGGTGACAGACATATAGCGAAGTCTTAGTAATAGGGTCCCAATTTACCCTTCGGGTGCGGAATCCTAAGATATTATAAAAATAATAAAAAAATTGAAATGTTTGAAATACATAAATTTTAATATATTAAAGACGTTGCACCTTCAGAATATTCATATGGAACAAAGTTACACACTCCATATAACTGTGACAAGAGTGTCAAGTATTCACTTTTATTCCTCTATTTCCATTCAGAGCCCAGCAGCTGTTATTAAATTCCAAAAATATTTCACTACAAATGTATGAAAATACAAGTAGTCTTCAGTACAAGTAGAGAATAAAATAAAAATGATAATATACTAATTAATGATTTTATTACATTGAATTATAAATATATATATAGCACACACGTATTAACGCGATATATTACCTTTTTATATTACCCGACGTTTCGATCAAGTTACATTGATCGTGGTCGCGGGCAGACTGACGATCAATGTAACTTGATCCAAACGTCGGGTAATATAAAAAGGTAATATATCGCGTTAATACCTGTGTGCTATATATTATAATTATGATACGCGAAAGTTTAAAAGTTTATATAAATATATACTTTAATTATATTATATATATATAATGTATATGTTTTTCTTATATATAATACATTTAGAATACCCTAGACGTAGGGTCTATACTTTTTTGTTTTTTTTGGACGGACTTATTTGTAGTTATCCAGGAGGCGTTTGCTAAGTAACAAAGGCCTCCTGGATATGAAGTCACCGGGCATAAAAGCGAGCAGAACTTCAGCCGTTTATACGATTATAACGATAAACGTTGTTTTTTTTTAAAGGAAAACTTTTTGTTGGAAACAAAAGTAGTTTATTTTATAACTTTTATTTTAAACTATCTGCTAGTGTATTACGTCAAAAGAAAATGTCAATATCGAAATATGGCGGAGTCTCAATTAATAAAAAAGTTATGAGTAGGCACTCTTCGCATTTTCGCCCACGTTTCTTCCATTCCCGTAGAACCCTATTTATTCAATAAAGTTTCATCTCGATAATGTTTTAATGATAAAAGTTTTTGTAAAATTGTTCGTGTAGTTTTAAAGTTTATTAAACATACAAACAAAAATTTATTTATAAAACGTTTCCTTAATTAGCAGTTTATCATTTTTACACGAAATACAGCAATTGAGAAAATTTATTTACAAAAATGCTATGCTACCGCAAAAACTGTTTTTAAACAAAAAATAGACTTATTCTATTATTGTACGTGTTACACAAGCAATATGCACTTGTGACGCATTTTAATAATACCGTTAAAGAGCATTGTATTCGCATATTTTATAGAAGCAAACACTTGACGTACTATTTCTTTGCAATTTCCCATTTTTTAAATACCTAAAAATATTACTTGATAGTATGTTGCATGAGTTTATACGTAGGTTTTTTTTTCGGACGGGAATATTTAATTTTCCTCGAGGCTTTTGCTACTTCACCAGGCATAAAGGCGAGCAGAGCTCCAGCCAAGATAAATGGTATAAACACTACAAACTGAGCAAACTGCGCAAAAGGGCCTCCCCTGTGGGACTTGGACCTCGGCTCAGGGCGGTCGCTGGAGATGAGATTGAGGGATCTTGACTTTTTGTATTTTAGGGAAGTTTGGAGCAACTTTACAGTTCACGAGCTTCTCGGATTTCGGTTCTAGGAGGGCACCGGAAGACGTTATACTTAGGCCGGAGCCGCACTAGTACGTAAACTGCGTCGCAACGGTAACGCTACAAAGAAATATGTTTCGCGTATATTTCACCGACATATGTTCATATGAATTTGTGTGTCAACATCATCATCAGTCTGTTGTCGTCCTCTGCTGAACATAGGCCTCCCTCGTCAATTTCCAACGGGAACGAGTGCTAGCGGCCTGCTACCACTGACTCCCTGCGACCTTAATGAGGACGTCGGTGCATCGTGCAGGCGATTATCCTACGCTAAGCTTGCGAATTCGTGGTCTCAACTCAAGAACCTTTCTGCTCCATCGGTCGTCAGTTCTTCGAGCTACGTGTCCTGCCAATTGCCACTTCAGCTTGCTAATCCGAAACCATACGAAATTGCGTGTAGCGCGATTAAAATTCTAAAAAGAGATATGGACGATTTACGGGCTGATGATGATGATGATGAAAATTAAGTTAAATTAATAAACGATTTAACTTTTAACACTGAAGCCCATATTTCCACTGTTTGTTTAATACACGAGGCGGTTTACGTAATTCAATATTCATAAGCCGATGAATATTGGATAACATCGAATTTCCCACAGTAAAATAATTAAAGGAATCTAATACCATTAATTCCGTAAAAGGGTGAATATGAATATTTGAATGGATAGGAATATTTAATTTTTCATATCCACATTAAAATTTTTATGCAGAATATTATTTGGCATAACGTTTTCGTATAACTTTACTAGTGAATACATGAGTCAGAGAGGTGTGAAACAATTTTTAACACCTTCCAAGAGGTTGACATATTTAACCAACCCCAAATAATGGGGGAAGATAAGATGATAAGGCGTAAATAAAGGCATAAAGTTATATTATGTCAAAACATGTCAGACCAAATTATAGTTCATTTAGTCTTATTTGTTTTGACATAATTTGGAGACGTCTAATATTTTTTCGTCTAGTAATCGAATTCGTCGTTTTAGTAGACAATATCATTATTATAGGTACGATCCCGATTTAGAGCAATCCGATAGGTTAATTTAGAAAGGTAGCCATCGCGGTTATTAGGTGCATCAAAAAATTAATATATATATTAGGCTTATTATTTTTATTTCAAAGCACATATTACTATCATTATCATCATAATCATCAGCCCGTATAACGTCCACTGCTCAACATGGGTCTCCTCCTGAGGGAGGGTTGGTGACCGCAGTATTATGTTGTACCACACAAGGAAACGCTGCTGCCCGTTCCTTGATATGGATTATTATAGATGATATTATAACAATCGGGACTAACGGCTTTACGTGCTTTCCGAGGCACGGAGGATAGTCCCTCAGCCAACCAGACCCGGAAAGAAATCTTAGTATCTACACAAAGATTTCTTGTCCGGAGTGGGGATCAAACCCAATTCCTCCGAGATTTAAAGCGAGCCAAATACCGCTACGCTACGGAGGTTGTCATGATTACTATTGCAATGACTGATTATTATTGTAATATGTTACAATAACCCTACAGTAATTAGCCTCCAGGAGTTCTGGAATGACCCACATTAAGTTTCTGCTTGCCTTATTATTTTTGTTTAATAATTTATATAACTTGGTGTTGTAATGTGTGAAATAGATGTTAATATTTATAACTACTACAAGTATAGTTTTAGGGTCCAGCTTATTTTCATTGTCAAATACTACATAACTATCTTAGTCTGAACAATTTCGATTACTACGCTCAACAAGAAGTATTCAGTAAGAATCGTTAAGAATGCAAATGTAAAGGGAAAGGGACAAAGAAAGGGACATCTAGGTATCCTCGAATTGTAAAAGTGTAATGAACTTTTTGTATGAAAACTTTAAGCCTTTGGTAAGTAAAAGATCGCGATAAGGTTTTTCAAGGACACTTTCTTTACTGATTTAAATACAAAGAAATAGAAAAGTTTTTTTTCATGTGAATTTTAACATCTTTTGGCTTATTAATATAATATTTTAATTTTATTTATCTGCTTAATTGAGTTTATGCCAAAAGTTGTTACATTCTATACTAGGTAACTTTTTTTACCTTCTTGAAAATAAAAGTGATATGAATAGATGTCTTAGGCATAGTTTTTTTATCTTTATTTTTTACTGACAGAGTGAAAATCATTACGAAAAACAATATGTACCTAATTAGGTAGTTGCATTACGTTAGCTAAAAAGGTGCCTAGGCCGCAATCAAAATGAAAGAAAAGGGCGAGCGAAATAGCGTAACTACCTAGGTAGGTAGTTACGCTATTTCGCTCGCCCTTTTCTTAACCGTAAAAATGCGTACTAATAGGTAGTAGTACGCATTTTTACGGTTAAGATTTTCACACCATGCCAGTAAAAAGTATGCCTTAGACATCTCTTTCATACATTTATCACGCCCTATTATTTTCAAGACGGTAAAAATCGGAATCGAAATGAATCGCCAAAATGTTAAGAAACTCCTAACTTACTGCGATTACCAATCCACCTGCCAAGCATGGTAATTATGGCAATATCCCTCAATGACCCTGGATTGCCAAGGTTTCTTAAAGAAGAGGTTCCTAAGTTATGCAGTGCTACGTCCACTACTGATAAAGTAAAAAGATGTGGCTATGCTTTTTCTCTTGGACTTCTGTTTTCAATACTGTTATCAGCCACTAATACAATGTCCACTGCTGAACATGGGCCTCATCTCGAGGGAGTGCTTTTGCCATAGTCACCACGCTTGGCAGGCGGGTTGGTGACCGCAGTATTATGGCGTAATACACATGCCGTTACTTGGTATACAATTGTTATAGATGATGATGTCATATCAATTAGGACCAACGGCTTAACGTGTTTTCCGAGGCACGGATGGTAGTCCCTCAACCAATTAGACCCGGAAAGATTTTTTTATATTTCCATCAATATTTCTTGTCCGGCGTGGAGTTCGAACTTACGACCTCCGAAACTCAAGGCAATACTTATTAAATACGGAAGTTGTCATAGAATTTTGTTTTATTTCCTTATTATTATTGAAACAGTTGAAAATGTTCCCTTTTCTCTTTGTCATTAAAAAAGTTTTGTCTCGAGGTTGTTTTGAGGAACTTGTTGAAAATTAAAAAGTTTCACGACTTGTTTATTCGTTCACTGACTTTTTTGTTTGTTTTTTACAAGAAATTGGTGAACAGAATGATTGATGGAGTACTACCTACTTACTGACGCAATTTTCAATTGTTGTTTCTTAAAAAAAAAGGTTCTTTTATTAAAAAAAAAAAAACATAAATCCTACTACTTCCAACGTTAAAACGCCAAAGTTTGTAAGTATGGACGGATGGATGGATGTATGTTTGTTACTCTGTCACGCCAAAACTACTGAACGGAATGGGCTGAAATTTTGTACCAGGATAGGCTATACATTGGATTATCATATACGCTACAAAACATCACGCTTTGACCCACTAGAGCAGAGTAACGCGGGTAAAGCCGCGGGGCGCAGCTAGTATGAAATATATTATAACAATATTATCATCATCTTCCTGTCCTGCTCCTATTATTTCTGTTCGGCGCAATATGTCATCCTCTTCCATTTTTCCCTATTAGACGTCTCTTCCATACTCACTCCTTTCTTACACAAGTAACAATATAACATTCCAAACCAAATTAGATAACTGGTCAATATCCTACTAGTAATATTATAAACGCGAAAGTTTGTAAGTATGGATGGATGAATGGATGTTTGTTACTCTTTCACTCCAAAACTACTGAACGCAATTAGCTGAAATTTTGCAACGGGATAGATTATACGCTGGATTAACACAAAGGCTACAAAACATCGCGCTCCCACCCACTGGAGCAGAGAAGCTAGGGCAAAATCGCGGGGCACAGCTAGAATATAACAAATTATTTACAAAAACAAAATAAGACAACATATAAGTAAACATAGTTACTATGTCGAACTGTTTAATGTTTAATCGACATACTTAAGCCTTACCTAACAACTAGTCTACTAATCAAAGTAACTCCTACCTTATTAACACTGACGCAGAACACAATTTCCCATGTCACATCTCCAAAATTTTGGACGGTTCATCGTTATCCATGATATAAATAACAAGTGGAAAACAATACTCGGACCGTGTACTGTACCAACAAATCTATCTGAAGTGTCAACATTATAAAGCTTAGGGATCTCTGAAACGTGCTCAAGCAATGGTGTCTGCTGATTGCGAATGTCTGGTTTTTGTGAAATTAATGTCTTTGAAGGGTGTTCACATTATATCCGATCAGTCTGTTTTGCCGGAAGGTCGGTGGTTCGACTCGCCGTCAGTTCACGTTTGTATTTCGTACGCGATGGACGGCGACGATGATGTTCTTATATTGTGGTGGTACCTATTTGAGACGAAAAAGAAGACAACATTGGGTGCATCCTATACTTCGAGACCGATTTTTCTTCAGTCTTGAAGCAACCTTCGTTCACACTCATCCAACCCGGGAGTTTTGAGCGATCGTCGCAGTGGCACAACGTCCATCAAATAACAAGGATCAGTCTTTTTTCCCGGATCAGTCATAATGTAAATTTTACTGCCACTGGCACATCCGTCTATTTAGACTGACCGAGAAAAAAGACTGGTCGTATAAGTGGGAACGGTCTCTCAACCATTCGACCACGGTGGAACCCAATCGGAATAACGTTGTAACGCACAATAAAACGCTGTTGCCCATTTTCTGGTATACGCTTCTTATAGCTGAGGTTATCGGGACCAACGTACGGCTTAACGTGTTTCTCGAAGCAATGAAGATAGTCTCTCAACCAGACAGGAGAAACAATTATAGAATTTCAACAAAGTTTACTTGTCCGATGTGGGGGTCGAAACCTTGAACCCGAAGATTTAAAGTATTATCATCAGCTCGTATAAATTCCATTGCTGAACATGGATCTCTTCCCGAGGTAGGTTTTGCCATAGTCACGACGCTCGGCAGGTGGGTTGGCGAGGGGCCGGATTGCTTGCTGCGTACCCGGCCCCCGCCAACAGCGGATCGAAGGAGTGTCCGGGGGGTTTTAGTGGTGTAGGGTCCTCTCCTCGTGGCATTCCAGTTAGCATACCACGCTATGAAGATGGCGAATCCCACAAATCTCACCGCCAGCGCGCGAATACGCTGCAGCGGCGGTGGGAATGCGTAAATGCATTTCCCCCAGACAACAAAAATAAAGAATAGCATTAATACTGTAGCACACAATAAAATGATGTCGACAGTTTCCAGGTATACTTAAAGTAATTATAATAAAATTAAAATATAAGCGTAGACAAAAGAAGTCATTAGTCCTCTGTATAATATTACTATAGAAGTAGGTAATACGGGTTTCAATAATACGCTACTTCACCTTTTCATAACCATGAACAAGAAAAATTCCAACGAATTCCTTCGCAATATGAAAACATCATTCATTCCAAGGCGCCAGGAACATTATATTGCAAGAAAATACTTCTCATTTTAATCCAACAAATTTCCGTTCAACGTAAATGTACATTTAAAATATCAAAATGAGATTTGAACTCAAAAGTTTCTGTGAATCTAAAATTGAATTTTGCCACGTTCCAGAGGGCCATTGTTCTTGGGATCCAAACTAGAGTGTTAAAATGACAGCTGGTGTAACAAACAAAACTGGACCGTATAGCAATTAGTATAAAGTTGAAATTAAATAATTTTATGTTAGATTCACGCTTTTTAATCGGATTGCAGTTTGGAGACGAAGAACAGGTATTTAAGTATAGTCGGAGTTCTGTCTTAAAGTTTGGGAAATTACCTTAGCTTATAATATCGACATGTTAATAAGTAATACTTGTTACGATGGACAAATTTAATGAGATATTTCGTCAGTGTTATTGCCATTCCCGAAAAACCTCCGTAGCGTAACGGTATTTGGCTCGCTTTTAATCTCGGAGGTCGTGGGTTCGACTCCCACGCCGCGCCGGACAGAGTAAGTGTTCGTATAAATTCTAAAATTCCTTTCGGGTCAGGTTGATTAAGGGACTAGCCTCCGTGCCTCGGAAAGCACGTTAAGCCGTTGGTCCTGATTTTTATAACATCATCTGTAATAATCGTATATCAAGGAGCGGGCAGCAACCCGCCTGCCAAGCACGGTGACTGTGGCAATTACCCATATTTAGTACCGGACGATATGGAGCTGGAGACCTTGTGGAGCTGATGATGATGATGATGATTGCCATACTGCGTTAGCGACAATCTATATACATAAATAAAACAGAAGTTCCTGTTTTTAATGAAACCATAGTGGGTTTTAACTTAATGCATTTGGTGCTAATAAAAAAGCACAATAAAAAAAAGTCTGTCGAACAGCATATTAGTTTCAACTCATCTCACTAACGGCTGGACTGATTTTGATAGGGCTTTCACTGGTAGGTAACTAATTTTTTTAGTTATAAATATGGCTTTTTGTGTTTTCAGTGTGTTTGTTTTCAGTGTGTTTGATTATTTGAGATTGAGATACATAGCTTATGGAATCCTTATATTTCGCGGACCTAGGCATCAACTAGTAGCTAATAAAGTTGAAGATCAAAATGTAGGCACCAAATTCATAATTTGTTCTTTGTAACATAAATAAAGAAAATATATATTTAGAGATGAAATTACACCTTTGGACCTTTGTCAAGATCTGTTTAATTAATCTACAAATTCTTTTTAACAGATCTTGACAAAGCAGGTCATTGTGGAGTATTGCCATAATCAATAGAAAGGCAGGAACGTTTGGCAGGTAAGATAGTAAGTAACTTGAGCTGATAGAAGCTACTGTCCATCTAGCAGGTGTTTATCTCTCGCCATTTACGACACCCATGGGAAGACATGGATTTATCTATTTTAAGCCGGAAACACCACCACCACCACACGGCATCATTACCGTCGGCATCGTTACATCCGGTGGTATCCTTAAAGCGCGTCCGTCGTTATATACTCATGGTCCACCTAAATAATGACAATTGTTCTAACCTACTATAGACAGAACAAGCTATTTGACACAATATAGTTATATAATAAACTAAGACGTTAAGATTAAAATAATAACTTAAATACTTGTTTAATTTGAAAATTTATAAAATATGATAATTAATAATAATAATATTATAAAATATGATATTATCTAAATAATACTTAATACTAAATTATTGTTTTGACTATTTGCAAGTGCCTGTAATAGGTTTACGTAAATAAAAATGATTTTTATTTTTATTTATTTATTTTTACCGTAACAAACAAAATTAAACTCAAACGATTCTATGATGTCGATTCTTGTTAAGAAGCCGCTTCTTCTGGTTCATTTAATATCATAGGGGCTTTAAATTGAATTAAGGTAACATTTGGAGCACACGTAAATAAAGATAATAACGTAAAATTACTAATATACTATAAAACAAGTCAGACTATAAACCCAGTAGCTTAGATTATAAAATATAAATGGTTATATAACCTAGTATGCGGGGAAAGACAGGTGCATTTTATTCCTTTAAAAATAGAGGGACAATGCTTGCAACGTGTTTTTATGGAGTTTGGGTGAACTGGTCCCCGCCTATTGTACTTCCGACGTGAACCCACTCATAATATAAGCATTTTAGCTGAGCACGATGGGTTAACAAGAATACTAGTAGACTGCAACACTATGCTAGTTACCTTTTTTCTAAAAAAAAACTTGGCTTGCTCTGATAAATAAAATTTAGTAACGAAAATTTTTGTCTTACTTGGGAATCGAACCCAGAATCTCGCTAGTCAGGTACTAATAAATTATCGCTATATCAACGAGGCCGCCAAAGATACATCTTAAGAACCAGTTTACACCTCAATTTTCGTCCTTACATTAATTATTCCCGAAATAAACGCGGCGCGATACCAAGAACAAAGTTTTATTAATTTTATAAGAGTTCATAATGCGGACCGCCACAAGAATACTGACAAGTTCATCCGTCCCACTTTAGAAGCTTACAAAACTTTACTAACTTAATACTTTGGTTACACTTAGGTGATGCTTGTGGTTTCCGGCTTAGAATAGACCACCCCATGTCTTCCCATGGGTGTCGTAAAAGGCGACTAAGGGACATATGGCTATCTATTAGCTAAAGGTTTATATCTTACTGCGATCACCAATCCGTCTGCCAAGCGTGGTGATTATGGCAATATCCCTCTACGCTCCTGGCTTGCCAAGGTCTGTTAAGAGGAGGCCCATGTTCAGCAGTGAACGTAATCGGGCTGTTGATGATGATGATGATGATGAGGTGATGCTTTATCAAATATACGACGCAAACTGACCAGATTTAGATCCCATAAATAATAATAATAAGCCTTTATTGTTCCTTGACTTAATCCTAACATAACAAAATACAAAATACGATTAAATTTAAAGATATGTAAAAAAAAGATTCTAAATTAAAGTAGTCATATTAAGTTATGGGCTCTCTCGGCTGTAGGCCTCCTCCAACTGTCTCCATTGTGCTCTATCTTCTGCTGCCTCCATCCAATTGTCTCCTGCTACCTTTCGTAGGTCATCAGTCCATCGGTCTATAGGTCTACCCCTGGCTCTCTTACCCTTTGGAGCTTTCCATGTTGTGACCAGTTTCGCCCATCGTTTATCCGTCGTTCGTATCATGTGGCCAGCCCATTTCCACTTCAACCGCAGTGCATGCTTTCCGGCATTTATGACTTTTAGTCCTTTGTCTTATATCGCTGCTTTTTTGTTTATCTTTGAGCTTTAGGCCTAGAATGCATAGAACGCTGGCATTTACGTATTTTTGTTTGATCCCATAAATAACTATATTATAAATATCATCATAGCCCGTCCACTGCTGAACATGAACCTCCTCCTGAGGGAGGGTATTGCCAAAGTCACCACGCTTGGCAGGCTGGTTGGTGACCGCAGTATTATGTTGTAACACACAAGGTAACGCTGCTGCCCGTTCCTTGATATACAAATTATTATAGATGATGTTATAACAATCGGGACGAACGGCTTAGCGAGCTTTCCGAGGCACGGAGGGTAGTCCTTCATCCAACCAGACCCGGAATGAAATCTTAGAATTTACACAAAGATTTCTTGACCGGTGTGGGGATAGAACCCACGACCTCCGAGATTGAATGCGAGCCGATTACCGCTGCGCTACGGAGGTTGTGATGATAATTATTTTATTATACATATAATAAAATAATTATCTGTGCCTCATGGCTACGTCATGCGTAAGGATGCTATGAAGTTGACGAAAAGAATCCTGAATATGAATATCGAGGGATATGATGAAAGAGGAAGGCCAATAAAACGATGGATGCAAATGACCTCGTACCTGTAAAATTTGCGTTTAGCCATAATATTGTATTTTAACCTCTCTATCATACCTATTTTTTTTTTTTTTCTTTTTTCTTTAAAAAGACAACTCCCGCAATAGGGAAATTAATCCCTGTGTCGCGGGGGACTTTACAAACATTCATTTCACGGACACAAAGTGTGTGTGCCTACTAAAATATAAATTAAAATAACTGGACCTAAACCCCGCGTAATTGCCCATATGAGTATGTTTCGCCGGACCGCCTCATGTGGGCCGTGTTGAAACCGGTGGTAGAGTAACCCACTGAGTTTGTTTTGCCGAATCTTCTCAGTTGGGGCGCATTAGATCCGGTGGTAGCATTAAAGCGCGTCCGTCGTTATATACTCATGGTCCACCCAAATAATGACAATTGTTTTGGCATAACATAGACAGATCAAGCATTTTGCCTCCTAGCGACAATATACATTAATTATAATAATTATTTTAATTATAAATAAGTAATTTGAATAGGTTTATAAATAAACAACAAATGTAATTTAAGATAAATAATAATTAATTTTCAAATAATGTTTGACGATTTACAAGTGCCTGTAATTGGTTTACGTAAATAAAAATGATTTTTATTTTATTTTATTATAAATATATATTATAAATAAATAAGCTGGTGTAGCAAAAATATTAGTTATAATTAACTTTGTAAACTATCATAAGATAATGTATTATTATAGCTTCGCTCGCCTCAGCTTCGGACAGGTGCAATGCTTATGTATTATACATATAAACTTTCCTCTTGAAGTACTCTTCTATTAAAAATAACCGCATCAAAGTTCGCTGCATAGTTTTAAAGATAGAATCATACATAAGGATAGACAGACAGTGTGGAGTGACTTTGTTTTATACTTTATAGTGATATAAAATACAACAATCAAAAGTTTTTGTTTTGAAACGCAGCAACGCATTTTTAAATGTTTGCTTTGCAACTTTACTTTTAGCAACTAATGTTGGTAATTTCGGTGTTTCTGATTGCACTCAAGAGCTCGCTAGTTGGATACTCAAGTGGGATACTCAACTTTAAAAACAGAAACATCAATTGATGAATCATCAATCATTGAAATTAAGTGTTAATTAAAAATTATAATAACATTCGCTTAAACATAATCTGTTCAAAATGTCAACACTTCACACTAGCTAATGTCAACTACATTGTTTTTTAACATAACCAGTTCAAAATATCAACACTAGATGATAAATGAATCTGAATATCGCTAATATATAATGTTAAATGTTCATTTGAACAACATTTTAGAAAATCGATGAACCAAATTTCGTGGAATATGGAGACACAATATTTGATGCAGACACTGTTAAATGTTGCAAATTGGTCTACTGGCGAATGTATTACCGCTAGATTAACTACGCAGTCGATCACTCTTAATGGAATACATTATTAATTAGTAAATCTATGTTTCAAATATGAGCTATAACAATTTTCCCTACCGTGCAGTGTGTGACGTGGCGACTACTGAGAAACACTGCCAAAAAACTCAGTAGAACGCTCTTTTTAAAAATTATAATATTATATCACAATATTTTATTAACCTGATTACAATATACTTTATTTTACATTGAGATTAGAGCAATTTAATCCCAAGCATTTTTGTCACAAAGATAATCAGAAATTTTATAATAAGCCCTGCTGCACAATTTGGCTGTAATAGTCATTTTAAACTTATTTATAGACAATTCTCTTATACTATTGGGAAGTTTGTTGTAGAACCGTATACATTGCCCCATAAAAGAGTTACTTATTTTGCGGAGACGGCTAGCATGAGCCACAAGATTACGCTTATATCTAGTATTTACACTATGTGTGTCCCTTTTTTTTTACTATTTAAAATATTTTGTCATATTAATATTGAAATTTGACATTTTTAACCAATTACAGCCCAAAATTATGCTTCAACAAATAAAATGGAACGATATTTTTACGGGAATAAGATTTGTGGCTGCCGGTGATATTCGAGATTCAGAGTAAGAAATATTATTAAAGATGTCTGTCTGCCTTCAAAGAGTTTTTTATTGAAATTATACAGCTTCTTTTGACGAGCTACTTTTGACATCGTTTGGAGTCAATTCACCGCGTAGTTATATCCTACTAATGTTATAAACGCGAAAGTTGTTAGAATGTATGGATACCTATGTATATTTGTTACTCTTTCACAAAGTTTGCAAGCGGATAGTTTATAAACTGAATTAACATACTAAAGGCTACAAAACATGATGCTGGAGCAGAGTAACGCGGGCAAAACCACGAGGTGCAGCTAGTCAATAATAATTTTGTTGGTACCTCATCATCATCATCATTAACCCGTACATCGTCCGCTACTGAACATGGGCCTCCACCCGAGGGAGGGTATTTGCCAACCCGCCTGCTAAGCGGGGTGACGCTTGGCAGGCGAGTTTGTGACCGTAATATTATGTTGTACCACAGAAGGAACCGCTGCTGCTCGTTCCTTGATATAAGATTATTAAAGATGATGTTATAACAATCGGGACCAACGGTCCCTCGTGCGTAACGTGCTTTCCGTGCCTTGAAAAGCACGTTACGCACGAGGGACCCCCTCAGCCAACCAGACCCGGAAAGAAATCTACACAAAGATTTCTCGTCCGGCGTTAGAATCGAACCAACAACCTCCGAGATTTAAAGCGAGCCAAATACCGTTACACCACGGAAGTTATCCCTGAATGTATAGTTTAGTTTTTAAATGTTTTTCATTTTTTAATATACTAATTCCTTTTTCCTCTACTACAATATTATTTGCGATAGATTAGTTTAACTTACCCTTCATCTATCACAAATATTAACTATCATACTTGGACAACAACAAAAGCTAATCACCATAACTAAGCAGATATACAAACAAACTGGCCGACCATAAATTCACCACAATCGACACCCGAAGTTATCTCTAAACTATCATAAAGTATGATCCAAGCAAATAGACTAAGAGCTGGGGAACGATTTGTTGATCTCGGTCTTTAAATTACAAAATAGTAATGTATAAAGCTGAAGAGTTTGTTTTTTTAATTGTTTGTTTGCTTGAACGAGCTAATCTCAGGAACTACTAGTCCAATTTGAAAAAAAAACAGTTTTAGATATCCCATTTATGGAAAACTAGGCATTATTATGAAGTTACCACAAGAACGGCAGCTACGCAGCCTACGCAGGTGAAAATGTGCGAGGAAAGCTAGTGAGTGATAAAGTGTGTTATTTAATTATTATTTTTAAATATTGTTAATTATGGTGAATGAATGATTGCGTGTTTTCATTATTAACAATAAATAGCACTAGTTGAAATAACCGTTGTTAAAATCTGATACTTTTATTAAAACTAGTATCAATAATGAACTTACCGCTTAATGAGCACTTAAAATTCTTTTTTAATACAGGTTTCAAAAGTAACTTTTTTTTTTTTTTTTAAAAGACAGCTCCCGCACTAGGGAAATAAATCCCTGTGTCGCGGGGGACTTTGCAAACATTCATTTCACGGACACACAGAACACCCAGACTCAGAACAACTATTTTGGTTCACACAAATAATTGTCCCGGGTGGGAATCGAACCCAGAACACCAGGTCTCAGAGGCAACTATCGTAACCACTGAGCCACCGCACCGGTGCAGTCAACTTTAACACTTTTATTTGTATAACTAATACTTTAATTAATTCTAACATCGTTATAGTAAATTATTATACTTTATATAATTATGTTAATAATTTATTAACATAATATATAAAGTATAAAATATGTTAATAATTATTTATTTGTACTATTATTTCTAATGATATTTATAGTCATGTCATAACATTTTTTATAATTATATATACACTTGAGAGCAATAAAATCGCACACGTTGACTTTTTGTTGTTAAAGCAGTTTTTTTCATGAATGTGAATACATATTAAAATAAAACTTACACTATTTGAATGTTTACTTCAGTACCTTTCTAATGATATCAAATACAGTGTAAAAAAAGTACCCATAGGGAGTTTTAGGGCACAAAACCTAACATACGGATAAAATTACCCAATTTAGCTTAAGAAAGAATAAAAATAAAACTCAAAATGCTTGATCAAATTGTTTTTTAATAAGGTGTATTCCCTCCCCTAGCCTTGATTACAGCTCTTAATCGGTTTTTCATGGACCGTATTAATTTCACCATGAAATCTTGTGGTATGGCGTTTCACTCCTCTTCAATGGCAAGTTGAAGCTCTTGGAGGCGCGTAGGAGCAGGGCTTCTTGCTCGAACTCTTCTTTTTAGCTCATCCCAGACATGCTCAATCGGATTGAGATCAGGACTACGAGCTGGCCACTCCATCGCGGTGATTCCAACGTCTTCCATGTAGTCGCAAACTGTTCTAGCGACATGCGGTCTGGCGTTGTCGTGCATTAAGAGAAAATCTTCTCCCATAAGCCACGCAAGCGGCCTCACATGTTCTTCGAGCACTTCTTCGACGTATCGTGCAGCCGTCAAACTTCTCGATCTCGGGCCGGTATTCGCCGTAGTGATGAATACAATGTCAGTTTTAGTGTCCAACATTATGCCACCCCAAAACATACACGATCCACCTCCAAAAGCCACACGTTCGCTTATGCAGCATTGTGAAAATCGCTCTGATGACCTTCTGTAGACCCTAGAGCGTCCATCATGACCATGTAAAGTCATTCTGCACTCATCAGAGAACATAACAGCCCGCCATTGGTCATACGTCCAATTTAAATGTTCCCTAGCAAATTGTAGCCGGGCTTGTCGGTGAGCTGTGGTCAATTTGGGACCATTTGCTGGGTGATGTGAAGTCATTCCTGCTTCACCTAGTCTTCTTCGAACTGTCCACCGACTTATACTGACATTGCGAACTTCTCGAAGCTGTTGTCCCAGTTGAACCGCGTTCAGTTGCCGATTTCTCAAAGACCTTGTCACAAGAAAGCGGTCATCACGCTCTGATGTTGTGCGTCGCCGGCCAGATCCTGGTCGCCGAATGTAGCCACCGG
This sequence comes from Nycteola revayana, assembly GCA_947037095.2. NCBI lineage: Eukaryota > Metazoa > Arthropoda > Insecta > Lepidoptera > Nolidae > Nycteola > Nycteola revayana. Next base: position 18,033,143 of record OX344857.2, on the reverse strand, counting down.
TCTCTTGGAACCTCTGGTATACACGACGAACAGAGTAGCGGCTCAAATTTAGCCGTCGAGCAACTTCACTTTGGTTATGGCCTGCTTCGAGCAAGGCAATAACTTGAGCGGCTTCTGCGGGCGTGGTATCCATATTTTTCCAGTAAATCCGTATGCTTCCAGTAGAGATGTTATCACGTTGACCTTCGGTATGCAACTGATTAAAAATTCCAATAAACCGACCTTTTTATAACTGCGGCTAAGGGTGCAAGTAGTGACAACGCAAACGCGTGAATTTGGGGAATTCGGTGTACGGTCGGTTTTTGTAAGTTACGTAAAGGTCAATGATTTTAATTTTATGTTTTTGTAAAGCTAAGCTTGTATGCTTTAATTTTATCTAATGATTTTTACTCAATATCTTTAGATTTTAGAAAACAATCAGTAATAAACCAAATTACAAGGGGTGTGCGATTTTATTGCTCTCAAGTGTACATATAGTATGGGTGGCTCTCTGCAGGGATAGTATGGAGGCGTTTGCTTTGCAATGGGAAAATGTAGGCTCATGATGATGATGATTTATATGTAGCTAAATAATTGTAAATTTTACTTATAATGATTTAATTTTAAAGCATAATATGAACAATTTATAAGATGAACTAAAGTGATCACTGCCTCTTAGTCTAAAAGTCACAGTATAACGTAAAAGCCAGTAAATCAACTTGAGAAATCTATAGTAATCCAGTCGTTTGTTACACCAGATAAAACTCAATATATATGGAATCTTCTAAAACTAAAACGGCTTTATTAAACTGTGGCTCGGTGAAAGATTTATAGGGGTGAGCTTTCAATTAGGTGAAAGGGTAATTTTCATATATTTTGCTCCAACGCTTTTTAGATAGTTTTGGAGGCAGAAGAACAAATGTACAATAGATAAAGAAATAATAAGTATATATAAGGCTTAATGTGAAATTTATTGAGTACGTAGATAATTATGTCTTTAGGACTAGCGACAGCTGTTTACACGCTGCGCTTGACACCGCAAACAATTGACAAATTGTTATTTTAATCTGAGCGGGGATAGTGTAGCTTTCTAACGGTGAAAGAATTTGTCAAATCGGTCCAGTAGTTTCGGAGTCTATTCAATACAAACAAACATTTAAAAAAAATCAAATCTTTCGTCTTTATAATTTTACTTTATAAGTATAGAAGTTAGACAAGTTATAGAACTTGTTAAAAAAACATCGTGTTTATTACGTAACTGTTACAGATATCAAAAATCTTTTCGATTTCCGGGTTCGAAACAAAAAAAACAAACACAAAAAATTTGGACAATTATTAGGTGGGAACCTAATAATTGTCCAAATTATTTGTGCGAACCACGGAGTTAGGGTATGCTTAGTGTGCTCATGCGTACCCGGCCCCCACCAACGGCGCATCGAAGGAGTGTCCGGGGATTTGGGTGTAGGGTCCTCTTCTCGTGGTAAGAGTTTAGCATACCACGCTATGGAGAGGGCGAGTCCCACATATCCCATTGCCAGCGCGCGAACACGCTGCAGCGGCGGTGGGAATGCATAAAAGCATATTCCCACAGACAAAAAAAAATGGTATGCTTAGTGTATGTTAAGTCGATTATGTGTATGTAAATAAAAATATAAACTGTTAAGCCTGGAGTCTAGACGTAAGTTACTCATGGTTATGATGTTGCATGGCATATGTAATAATAAGATTGATTGTACAGATATCACTAACCAACTATGTTATGTTGTACCCAGAACTATTCTACAGCGTGAGGTGCGCGGCGCCGGCTGTTTCATACCGTGAGATATAGAACTAATGCCGGGGCACGGGCTCCTCTCTGCCGTCTTGTAGATACGTAATAATTGTGTGGATTTGGATATTTTTGCACTCTCACACTCAGCTTTCAAAGCAAAAGTAAACAAAATTTTATAAACATGAAATAGATTAATTATGTAGTTTATATAATACGAATAAAAATGTATCAGGAACCAAAATACAATGTTCCCAACAAGATGCGCACAGCTCATCTTCTTTTAACATATAAAATTATTCTGCGGACATTAGTGTGGGTTATACGTTTATTTAATTTAGGTTACCATATAATCTGCTAGAAATACTGTAACGTGTAACTGTTTTGTGTCCCAATAAATAAAAATAAAATAAAATAAAGGCTCCCACGACACAGATATAAATTTTTCTATTGCGGAAATTGTCTTTATACAAGAGAAAGACTGCACCGGTGGCTCAGTGGTTACGGTAGTTGCTTCTGGGACCTGGTGTTCTGGGTTCGATTCCCACCCGGGACAATTATTTGTGTGAACCACAAATAATTGTTTTGAGTCTGGGTGTACTTTGTTCCCGTGAAATGTATGTTTGTAAAGTCCCCCGCGACACAGGGATTTATTTCCCTAGTGCGGGAGTTGTCTTTTTAAAGAACAAAAAACAGAATGGTAACAGAATGGTATTATAAAATTAATAAACAATATAGTAATAAACACCACAATCAAATAAACCAGTCATGTTTTCTTCAAATATTAATAAACAATATCTAAATCCATTTTTCATCAGCGAAATTAAATTTTCTATTGAGCTGAGAAATTATAAGGAACTAAAATTGTTTGGCAGGAGAGGATTTTAATTAAACCCCTCAGTTCGCGAGTATTGCTTATTATTATTATTTCTAGTAAGATAACAACCCCTACCACGCCCCCCTACCTAGCGGTATAAACCTCGCTCGAAAATCTTTTTAAATCTTCTTAAGAGGAAAACTTCCGTGCTTCGAAATTAGGTTTATTCATTTGATTTGTTTCAATCTTCATTAATTGAACATCAGCTATGACAATCATTCTAGGCTTTTGTTACTTCACCGAATGTAAACATGACTTAGGGAGATCTCTGGCTAAAGGATGGCGGAATGATGAATTTTAGATTTTAGGTGAGTTTTATACAACTTTTGAATGCCGACCACAAATTTAAAACCAGTATTGAAGAGACTTTAATACTAATACGACTGTTGACTGCAGACCACAAAACCAGTACCGACACGGAACGGTTTACCCGCTGGAGAAGAATGGGCTCGTGAACGAGACGCTCCCAACCCTTGTTTGCAAAAAAAAATTTCGATGCCAACGTAGACCATGATGCCAGCGACCGCTCTGACTCGAGGTCCATGCACAGGGGGCGTCTTTTTGCGCAGGTTACTTAATTTAAAGGTTACCCGCGGAACTCCCGTCCCCGTGGAAACTTCATAATGAAATATAGGCTATGTCATCCGGGGATAGTGTAGCTTTTCAACGGTAAAATATTTTTTCAAATCGGTCCAGTATTTTCGGAGCTTATTCAATACAAACAAACAATCAAATCGTTCCTCTTTATAATATAAATATAGATAAACCATTTAATAAGTCTCTTTACTAATCTTATTTGTTAAGTTCCTGTTATGTTTAATTATTTATTAAAGGCAAATCATAAAAACTAAACAGCTCCATTCATTAAAAGCATCTCAGAACTAGTCAGTCAATGCGGTCAAAAAGTATAACTTTGCCAGACTAATCAGCGAGAGTCCATACTCTTGTTTTGCTATTGAGCCAGTCCAAACACTTAGGTATTATTCTAAAACTAAAACGGCTTTATTAAACTGTGGCTCGGTGAAAGATTTATAGGGGTGAGCTTTCAATTAGGTGAAAGGGTAATTTTCATATATTTTGCTCAAACGCTTTTTAGATAGTTTTGGAGGCAAAAGAACAAATGTACAATAGATAAAGAAATAATAAATGTATAGTAAGGCTTAATGTGAAATTTATTGAGTACGTAGATAATTATGTCTTTAGGACTAGCGACAGCTGTTTACACTCTGCGCTTGACAACGCAAACAATTGACAAATTGTTATTTTAATCTGAGCGGGGATAGTGTAGCTTTCTAACGGTGAAAGAATTTGTCAAATCGGTCCAGTAGTTTCGGAGCCTATTCAATACAAACAAACATTCAAAAAAAATCAAATCTTTCGTCTTTATAATTTTACTTTATAAGTATAGAAGTTAGACAAGTTATAGAACTTATTAAAAAAACATCGTGTTCATTACGTAACTGTTACAGATATCAAAAATCTTTTCGATTTCCGGGTTCGATTCCACCTAATAATTGTCCAAATTATTTGTGTGAACCACGGAGTTAGGGTATGCTTAGTGTGCTCATGCGTACCCACCAACGGCGGATCGAAGGAGTGTCCGGGGGTTTAGGTGTAGGGTCCTCTTCTCGTGGTATGAGTTTAGCATACCACGCTATGGAGAGGGCGAGTCCCACATATCCCATTGCCAGCGCGCGAACACGCTGCAGCGGCGGTGGGAATGCATAAAAGCATATCCCCAAAGACAAAAAAAAATGGTATGCTTAGTGTATGTTAAGTCGATTATGTGTATGTAAATAAAAATATAAACTGTTAAGCCTGGAGTCTAGACGTAAGTTACTCATGGTTATGATGTTGCATGGCATATGTCATAATAAGATTGATTGTACAGATATCACTAACCAACTATGTTATGTTGTACCCAGAACTATTCTACAGCGTGAGGTGCGCGGCGCCGGCTGTTTCATACCGTGAGATATAGAACTAATGCCGGGGCACGGGCTCCTCTCTGCCGTCTTGTAGATACGTATAACACACATTGTGTGGATTTGGATATTTTTGCACTCTCACACTCAGCTTTCAAAGCAAAAGTAAACAAAATTTTATAAACATGAAATGGATTAATTATGTAGTTTATATAATACGAATAAAAATGTATCAGGAACCAAAATACAATGTTCCCAACAAGATGCGCACAGCTCATCTTCTTTTAACATATAAAATTATTCTGCGGACATTAGTGTGGGTTATACGTTTATTTAATTTAGGTTACCATATAATCTGCTAGAAATACTGTAACGTGTAACTGTTTTGTGTCCCAATAAATAAAAATAAAATAAAATAAAGGCTCCCACGACACAGATATAATTTTTTCTATTGCGGAAATTGTCTTTATACAAGAGAAAGACTGCACCGGTGGCTCAGTGGTTACGGTAGTTGCTTCTGGGACCTGGTGTTCTGGGTTCGATTCCCACCCGGGACAATTATTTGTGTGAACCACAAATAATTGTTTTGAGTCTGGGTGTACTTTGTTCCCGTGAAATGTATGTTTGTAAAGTCCCCCGCGACACAGGGATTTATTTCCCTAGTGCGGGAGTTGTCTTTTTAAAGAACAAAAAAAAAACAGAATGGTATTATAAAATTAATAAACAATATAGTAATAAACACCACAATCAAATAAACCAGTCGTGTTTACTTCAAATATTAACAAACAATCTCTAAATCCATTTTTCATCAGCGAAATTAAATTTTCTATTGAGCTGAGAAATTATAAGGAACTAAAATTGTTTGGCAGGAGAGGATTTTAATTAAACCCCTCTGTTCGCGAGTATTACTTGTTAATATTATTTCTAGTGAGATAACAACCCCTACCACGCCCCCCTACCTAACGGTATAAACCTCGCTCGAAAATCTTTTTAAATCCTTTTAAGAGGAAAACTTCAGTGCTTCGAAATTAGGTTTATTCATTTGATTTGTTTCAATCTTCATCAATTGATCATCAGCTATAACAATCATTCTAGGCTTTAGTTACTTCATTGAGTGTAAACACGACTTAGGGCGGAATGATGAATTTTAGATTTTAGGTGAGTTTTATACAACTTTTGAATGCCGACCACAAATTTAAAACCAGTATTGAAGAGACTTTAATACTAATACGACTGTTGACTGCAGACCACAAAACCAGTACCGACACGGAACGGTTTACCCGCTGGAGAAGAATGGGCTCGTGAACGAGACGCTCCCAACCCATGTTTGCAAAAAAAAAATTCGATGCCAACGTAGACCATGATGCCAGCGACCGCTCTGACTCGAGGTCCATGCACAGGGGGCGCCTTTTTGCGCAGGTTACTTAATTTAAAGTTTACCCGCGTAACTCCCGTCCCCGTGGGAACTTCGTAATGAAATATAGCCTATGTCATCCGGGGATAGTGTAGCTATTCAACGGTAAAATAATTTTTCAAATCGGTCCAGTAGTTTCGAAGCTTATTCAAAACAAACAAACAATCAAATCTTTCCTCTTTATAATATAAATATAGATAAACCATTTAATAAGGCTCTTCACTAATCTAATTTGTTAAGTTCCTGTTATGTTTAATTATTTATTAAAGGCAAATCATAAAAAACTAAACAGCTCCATTCATTAAAAGCATCTCAGAACTAGTCAGTCAATGCGGTCAAAAAGTATAACTTTGCCAGACTAATCAGCGAGAGTCCATACTCTTGTTTTGCTATTGAGCCAGTCCAAACACTTAGGTATTATTAAAAATACATTAGCGTTATATCTTATATTCAAACGAAAGTCAAAATATAGGTATAATATAAATCAATAAACAAGTTACTTGAAAAAAAAAAAGAAATAGTAAAGCCTGTCATTTTAGAACCTCAGGGTTTTATGTGGGAGTATGGTAATGATTCTCTTTTTCTGGAAGATGGGACGGCCTTTGGGGTAGGACACTACGAGGACATCGACATTCTCTCGCCGCTACCGTCTCATCTTTCCGGGACTAAGAGTAAAATTGACATAGAAGGAAAATCAAAAGGCGTTAGTATCCTTAAAAAAAAAAGTTTTTATTTACGTAAACCTATTACAGGCATTTGCAAATAGTCAAAACATATTTGGCTCATTAATATAATATATTTCATTTATTAATTTAGTTTAGTTATTATAGTTATAATAATAATAAATACCTAGTTTGTATTTTATATTTATTTATAGCTTTAACTTTAAAGCTGTCAGGTATGAAAATACAATTTTATTTTTTATCTATAATTTAATAGTCTAAAGTTCTGTCCTTTGAGTATGTTATTATTTAGATGGACCATAAGTATATCGTCGAATCGCGATTTATAGACATAAGTATATAGTCGGATCGCAATTTTATGCTACCGCTATCATAGCGGTTATGTGTTTGTGTCTTTTGGGTCGTAGGGACCGGGGTCAAATTCATTTATAAAAACCTCGCAGCGTCTCTGGTTTATGTGACATGTTCTTCAAGTGTTAGGTATTTAATTTGCACAGCATATAAGCATTGCTATTCAAATAGACAATGCTGCCTGCATTCTGGGAACTTTACCTAGAAGCAAAGATATAGAATAGTTAATATTATAAAGAGGAAAGATTTGCTTGTTTGTTTGTATTGAATAGGCTCCGAAACTACTGGACCGATTAGAAAAATTCTTTCACCGTTGGCAAGCTACACTATCCCCGCATGACATAGGTTATATTTAATTATGAAGTTCTCGCGGGAACTAGAGTTACGTGGGTGAAACCGCGCGCGGGAAGCTAATATTTTATAAGTTCATTTCAGTTCAAATTTGTTACCTGTAGTTGTATTCTACTTCATTAGTTTGAACAATATACGTATTTTTTTGTCATTTGATCTAAAAAGAAACAAAATAATTGCATTTCATTATTTTCAAATTTTACCGTAAACATTGATTACTAGAATTATCAATTAAAACAGTTTACAAAACTATATTATTATACTTCGTTATCTCATGTCACGTACGTTATAATGAGAACATATTATGACATTAATATACTAATTACTTTATTACCTATTTAGCATAATTATATTGTATTTTAGTTATCACAGTATTATAATTTAATTGTAAAATGTAATAATGAAGTAATTAAATAATTAATATCGCTTTACATTAGTTTCAATATTTTAAATTGGCAATATTTATAGGGACGCCAATGTGACAATCATTGGCGTCCCTGTAACTTGGCAAATGTGCTTCAATAGTGTGGCCCAGGAGAGCGCGCGGCGCCAACCACGGGTGACGCCATAGGACCGGATTGCCAAGAGTACCCGGCCCTCACCAACGAAGGACGGAGAAGTGTCCGGGGGGTTTTAGTGGTGTACGGTCCTCTCCTCGTAGTATGATTAGCATACCACCGCTATGGAGTGGATGAGTCTCTCATACCCCTTCGCCGGCGCGGGATCGTTACAGTGACGGTGGGGATGTATAAATGCATTTGCCCCAAGACAAAAAAAGGATGGCTTATGCTGTACATATCTACTGTACTGGCACTAGATGTAACAATATTTGGATGCCACTTAACATCAGGTAGGTAGGGTCTTAGATTGGTTAGAAATTTAAAAAAAAACAGGCCCTAAAATAAGTTTGTACGATTTTCGGAAAAACATTTTTTTGAGCTGCGCCCTGGGGTTACAACTTTCTAGGAACTTAGATATTTAAAACGAGTTTTACATCGATTTCCACTTAGATTGTTATACGGTTGATGGTCGTATTGAGACCATCTTTGATTATTACTTACTACTTACTACAGTTTGTAATTCGTTAATACAAGCCCTCCATTTCCCCTACTAATAAGAAAATCATATTATTTGTGAGTGTCATAGCCTATATTTTAAGTCAAGGTTTCCACGGGAACGGGATCTACGCAGATGAAACCGCGCTGCTTACTAGCTTGCTTGCTAGCGCAGCTAGTCTCAGGTACAAGTTAATTTGTCAATGCAGGTCGTAAGGTTAAACATAGTTCGTAGACTTTGACACAAACTTTATTTAAAAAGTTATATATCTAAAGTTGACACAAATTATCTACTTACAAAAGGTTAAAGTAAGGCATTATTGCTTTTATCTGATAGTAAGTATCTCTATTAATTTGATATATCTTTTTTTGTAGTCGTTCTAAGTGATGACAGTAATAAAATATAAAATTAGTATTAAAAAATGGAAAATTTCCCGTGTGGTTTCCGGCTTAGAATAGACCACCCTTGTCTTCCTATGGGAGTCGCAAGAGGTGACTAAGGGACATACCTAAACCTGATGGATAGGCAGCAGCGTCTATTAACTCAAGCTAACTTAAAATATTATTACTTAACAATCACTAATCCGCCTGCAAAGTGTAGTGATTATAGCAATATCAACAACCCTTTTTTTTGAGCCTTTACGCATCCCCTCCGCCGCTGCAGCGTTCCCGCGCCAACGAAGCGGTATGCGGGACTCGTCCTCTCCAAAGCTGTGATATGCTGATCATACCACGAGGAGAGGACCCTACACCACTAAAACCCCTCGGGTCCCTCCGTCCACCGTTGGTGAGGGGCCTGGGTGTTGCAATTCGGGACACCCTCCGATCCGCAGCCAGATTGGCGCCTCGGCATCTCCTTGTCCCTCAACGACCCTGGCTTGCCAAATTTTGTAATGAGGAGCATGTTCAGCAGTGGACGTAAACGTGCTGTTGAATTAAACCCAATTGCTTCCAAACTAACGTTAAATATAATACATGAGAGCTAAAGCAATCGATCGCTAAAGTCTACGTGAGTTATAGCCTCGCTGTTGTGAGATATGTACGTCAGGCACATCTGTATCTTGAGTACTGGCGGATAATAAATTAAATTGGCGGTCACTATTTCATATGATAAATTGTAATTATATTCGGTAGAGAAACAAAAACTACAGTTATTCTCGTTGTTAGCTCAGACCTCATAAAAAGTCGAGACGGTGTGCTGCCAAACAATGCACTGAAGCCATATTTTTTGTGCAGTAATGTGAGTAAAATAGTTGGTATGATTTTTCACAGTATCCCAATGCTATGAAAATAACATTGAGCTTTAATTTGTATACCATTTCATGACACAATTGGGAATTTCTGTTAACAAATACGACAAATTCGACTGCACCGGTGGCTCAGTGGTTACGATAGTTGCCTCTGAGACCTGGTGTTCTGGGTTCGATTCCCACCCGGGACAATTATTTGTGTGAACCACAAATAGTTGGTCTGAGTCTGGGTGTTCTTTGTGTCTGTGAAATGAATGTTTGTAAAGTCCCCCGCGACACAGGGATTTATTTCCCTAGGGCGGGAGAGGTCTTTAAAAAAAAAAAAAATTTGTTATGACATCAAGGCTGCGATAGAATGACATAATAATATATGTTAAGTACGCGTGTGTGCGTAAGCTGTGTAATCTTTTTAGCTTTCTTCCTTGAAAATTTCGGAATGCTCCATACAAACTTCCACCCCCCATTTAAAGACAGTAAGGTGGTAAGAAAGAGACAAAAAGTAGCCTATGTCATTCTCCTTCCCTTCAACTATATCCAATTAAAAATCACGTCAATTCGTCGCTCCGTTTTGCCGTGACAGACAGACAAACAAACAGACACACACATATACACTCTCCCAGTTATCATATTAAGTGTGGATTGTACAGTGATATTTCTCATAGTCTTGCCCATTAAGGGTGCCCACAGGCATGTGTGTAGCTTATACGTAAAAATTTTCTTTAAAAACGTGCCTCCTTTCTTTAAGCTAAATCATATAAACATTTAAATTAGAGAAATAATAATATTTATTACTATACCTATGACGTCATACTAGACTGACATACAGATGATTAGTTAATCCGATAGCAATAGATTTTAGTTGCCATATATTATTTCATTGCGACAAACAGCCTCCGTAGCGTAGCGGTGTTTGGCTCGCTTCCAATCTTGGAGTTCGTGGGTTCGATTCCCACGCCGGACAGAAATCTTTGTGTAAATTCTAAGATTTCTTTCCGGGTCTGGTTGGTTGAAGGTCTATCCTCCGTGCCTCGGAAAGCACGGAAAGCCGTTGGTCCCGATTGCTATAATATCATCTATAATAATCGTAGATCAAGGAACGGACAGCACCGTTTCCTTGTGTGGTACATTATACTGCGGTCACCAACCCGCCTGCCAAGCGTGGTGACTATGGCAAATACCCTCCCCCGGGAGGAGGCCCATGTTCAGCAGTGGACTTTATACAGGCTGGTGATGACAATGATGATTTCATTGTGTACAATTGACAGTAACAAGTGTATTTAAATTACCTAATGGTGAATAAATATCGTTTAATTCGTTAAAAACATCTTAAGACATGCAGTCAAAAACGCGCGATGACAGAATTTTTTAATTTTTTTTATCATTACGCCATGTTACTTACTTTCTTTAGATATGAGCCCGTTTATGTCCACTGCTGAACCCAAGTTCAGCAGTGCGGTGGAACTTTTTTTTTACTAAATATAGGCTTACGTTTGACCATAATCTTGCTTGATGGAAGGCGAAGATAAGGCCTAAGATGATAAACGCTTGCCTAGAAAGTGTCTGTTCACTTTAGTTGAACGGGCTTGCCTTATTTTGTTAAGTGTAGGCCCTTGCCTACACTTAACAAAATTTGGCAAGCCAGGATCATTAAGATATACTGTCATAAACATCACGCTTGGTGGAATGGTGATCACAGTAAGATGGAGAGTATCCTTGAGCTAATAGATGCTGCTGCCCATCTATCAGATGTATGTCCCTTAGTTATTAAGAGCAGGGTTTCTCAAACTTTCGGCTCCACGAACCCCTGTTGAAATTTCCAGGTGACAGCGAACCCCTAACTAAGTAATTAAATTCCCCCCTCCCAGAGAAAATAATAAAATTGACTGTTGAAGAAAACGCCTGCTAGTTATCAAGCCACCATTACGTAAATCATGTCGCAAACCCCCTGCCGTCGAATGGCGACGCGTACCCCACTTTGCGAAACCCTGATTTAGAGGAATGGCTAGTGGTTTTCCTCTACAGAAGATGAAGTTTTTCTTCATCGGGCGAGGTGGTATGTCCGACAGCGGATGGCATTAGGCCAAATTATCGTCATATTTTGCTATTTTCTAAATATATAGTACTTGCCATTGCTAATTCTTATTCCAAATGACGGCAACGGCTAGTCATTATAAAAACGATTAACAAACACCGGTATAAACTAAAACAACATTAATGTTAGCACCGACCCCTTTATTTCAAGCATTAAACGGCCCGTTAAAATACCGTCTACTTACTTTGAACTTTAATAAAGTCACAAAGACATCGCTTAATCAAATTGCATCTTGAATATAATCAGTTAAAACAAATAGTTAGTACATTCTGAACATTGACGAACATCAAAGCACAAGTAATTGCCAAATTTTCCTTAAGGGGTTTTCCAAAAGATAGATGTTTAAGACGCACTGTGGTGGTTGGAAACAGTAACTCAGCTTATAATTTAAGGTGAAAAAATTAAATATGTAAGTTCTCAAATAAAAAGAAAAAAAAATATCATAATCATCAGCCCGTATAACGTCCACTGCTGAACATGGTCCCCCTCCCGGTGGAGGGTATTTGCTATAGTCACCACGCCTGGCAGGCAGGTTGATGACCGCAGTAATATGTTGTACCACACAAAGAAACGCTGCTGCCGTTCGATATACGATTATTTTAAATTATGTTATAACAATCGTGACCAATGGCTTAACGTACTTTCCAAGGCACGGAGGGTAGTCCCTCCACCAACCAGACCCGGAAAGAAATCTTATAATTTACACAAAGATTTCTTGTCCGGCGTGGGGATCGAACCCACGACCTTCGAGATTTAAAGCGAGCCAAATACCGCCACGCTGCGGAGGTTGTCATAATCATCAACCAATCATATTGTCCAGTTGGCCTCCTCTCGAGAAAAAGTTTATTTTGCAATAGTCATCACGATTAGCAGGCGGATAACCTGTTATAGATGTTGTTATTATAACAACCGGGCTTAACGTACTTTTCGAGGCATGGAGAGCTCTCTCACAAATACCAGGCTTAGGAATCTGGAGTTGTGATGCTCGCTCTCCAGAGCTAATTGTCCTTATATTTTAACTAATGCAGATCTTCCACCCCGTGTAGAAATCGATTTTACTGCTAAAAATTAATCATTTCGTTCAGTATAAGGAAGGATAAAAAAACCACGGTATATTATTCTATTCATTAATCTTTTATACTAATATATAAAACTGGAAAGGTTGTTCGTTTGTTTGTAGTTAGAAACTACTGGACCTATTTGGTAAATATTTCAGTGCTAGACAGTCCATTTATCGCAGAAGGCTTTTGGCTATATTCAATTATGAAGTTCCCACGGGAACGGGAGTTACGCGGGTGAAACTACGCGAGAAGCTAGTCCATAACAATTATTTGCTAGATAAATGAAATAATCAGTTGAGTTACTGTTAAATACTATTTTAGAACAGCAGAGTACCTTATTCGGTAGCTCCAATATTCGTGTTTATTTTAATTAAATTGTTCCACCTGGGACCCCCGACTTGAGGTCCGCATGTCCTGGGGGAGGGCAACGACATTTAGAGACACGAGTATTTATATTTAGAGTCGAAATTATACTTTAGTTATATACTGAGTTTGCTCGCGGCTACGGAAATTGCCATTTTTCACTACAAATTTTGATCCCCTTTCACCCCTTTATCAAAGGAGTCACTATCATTGATCTGCACTATGGAGGTCCTTTGCCTTAGCCACCACGCTTGCCAGGCAGGCCGCTTGGTGACCGATTTAAGCAGATGAAACCGCGCACAAAAAGCTAGTCATTTATATTTCCATAAATAAAATAAAACATCTCTGACTCAGAAACTAAGAAGAAACTAACGTTAACCTGTATAAACTCAAATCCTTTTATTTTTCATTAAATGTTGTTTAAATGGAGTACACAGAAAGACGGTCGTGTGGTTTCATTTGCTTTTTAGATGCTACAAACAAGTGAATTGAATTTTAACTTAGTTACTGTATTATTTATTTGAATCGTAAATTAGTCGACTAAATTGGCTAAGTGCGAGTCGGACTCACGCAGGAAAGGTTCCGTACCATTTTCAAGTGCCTACCGGTTGATATCATAGAAATCAAGCAAAACTAAAAGATTGTTGTATGGGAGCCCCCCTTAAAAAATATTTTATTTTATTTTTAGTATTTGCTGTTATAGCGGCAATAAAAATACATAATCTTTGAAAATTCCAACTGTCTAACTCTCAAAAAGGGCCAAATCAAATGAATGAAATGAATATACCAAGGAACGGAAAGCAGCGTTTCATGGTGTATTACTTCATAATAACCACCTGTTAAGCGTGGTGACTATGGCAAACCCTGCCTCTGGAGATGGCCCATGAGACAGTTGTCGTTACATGGGCTATGGATGATGTATATGAAGATACTTATAAATGTTGAAGAAGAGAAATAGGTGTGCCTGGATCGATACAGTCGGCGTTCTTTTGTCTCTGCCTATCCTTACAGGAGAAAGCATTGACCATATTATGTGTATGTAATTTTAATCGTACGTTTTTGAATTAGTAAGTTAAATCTCTAACTATCTGAATAGTTTTTCATTAACCAAACCTACGACGTGCTACTCCCGCATTGATCAAAAGATTTATTTCTGACAGTGGGACTACGCTTGCTTGGCGACCAATAATTTGATCGCAATGTAACATTTGCGCACTATCCAACGAGTTTTTTGAATTTCGAACATAACGCGTGAAGCATAAGAAAGATGCATTGAACAACGAAATAATAATGAAATAATGAATTTATTCAGCACTTAGGTATTTACATACACTTGTACTTGTCAGAATCACAATGTTACACAATTATTCTTATTCTATGAATTAAACTAGATACTTAATTAACCGGTAGCAAATTGTAGGATATTACAGACAAAGTAGTCCGTCCGTCAGCTGGTCATTAATTTCTCTACTCATAATAAGTTTATGTTCATATTAATTATTTTAGACTTTAATGGTTCAATATAGAAAAATTTGGAAAAAAAACATACAATTAAGTGGCACACACCTGGGGGCACCCTTAATGGGTTAGGACCACGACCCAGTGGTACCACTGATATATAAGTCAGATTTATGAACATAAAAGGAAGTGATCGGCCTACAGGCGCTTAATCACAGGGCAGGGGTAGGGGTGCAACGCGGTCCTCGCCGGCGAGAATCCTACCCTAGCTAACCTGCAACCTTTCACTAGCTACCTAGGTGGACGACCCGGAGAAGCAAGGAAGAAAAAAACTCCGGGTTTGTTCTTTTTCGTAATCTTTTGTTGTGTTTTAGTCTCTTTTTTTTTAACAAGCTTGTTATTAAGCTTTGAACCTTCCGATGCCTTCGTAGATCTAAGGCTCGAGAGTAAAGAACTGTATAGTAGAGCGACAATGCCACAAAACGACATATAAATTTATAAGTCATAATATCACAATCCACAGCCGTCCTTAGCTAAGGTCCACGTCCTAAAGGAGGTGGTTAAGGGGGTGATTTTTAAAACATTTAATAAATAAAATAAAATAAATAAAAAAGTTTTTATTCACGTAAACCTATTACAGGCATTTGTAAATAGTCAAAACATATTTGGCTTATTTTTGATTTAATTAATCAATTTTATTTGTTTATTGCTACGTATAATAATAGTTTATATAACTTTAGCCTAAAGGCTGTCAGGTATGAAAGTACAATATTATTTTATTATTTTATATCTATGATTAAATCTAAGTTCTGTCCTTTGAGTATGTTATTATTTAGACGGACCATAAGTATCTCGACGAACGCGCTTTAGTGCTACCACCGGATCCAATACGCCCCAACTGAGAAGATCCGGCGAAACAAACTCAGTGGGGTTATTCTACTGCCGGTTTCAGCGCGGCCTCATCGAGACGATCCGGCGAAACATACTCAGATGGGCATGCCCAAGGCATGTCCAAGGCAAACCATGTAATAAGGCTGGAGTGCAATGTTAAATGGTTTAAAAATCACCATTTCGTCAACCAAAATCACCGCCATAAACCACTTTTTAGTAACTGTAATACCCACTCAGTTTGGGTATAATTTTCACGATCAAAAATCACAAAATGGCTTCCATAAGTGATATTGCTTCATAATATATAAACACGTAAGTAATATAATTTCAGACGACGAATCTCATTCATTCTCAGAAATACTTCAAGGAAAACGGTAAAATTGATCTTATTTCATTATCTTAGAGGTGACAATTGTATTAATCCAAGATGCCAGACCGTGTCGCTAATAAGATAGAAATATTTACGGTTTCATTCGCGTAACTGCCGTTCCCGTTGGAACTTCATAATTAAATATAGCCTGTGTCACTCAGGGTGAATGTAGCATTTCAATCGTGACAAAACTTTTGAAATCGGCACAGTAGTTTTTGAGTTTATTCATTACAAATATACACACACACAAAAATACAAATCTTTCGTCTTTATAATATTAGTATAGATATATATTTGCTCGGGTGACAACCTCCGTAGCGTAGGGGTATAAGTCTCGCTTTGAGTCTCGGAAGTCGTGGGTTCGATCCCAACGCTGAGCAAGAAATCTTTGTGTCAATTTAAAAAAAAAAAACCGGTGCTGGTTGGTTGTGGGATAACCATCCTTGCCTCGGAAAAAACGTTAAGCCGTTGGTCCCAATTGTTATAACATCATTTATAACAAGCGTATTCCAGGGAACGGGCAGCAGCAGTTTCCCTGTGTGTAACTACATGATACTGCGGTCCCCAACCCGCCTACCAAGCGGAAAAACCCTCCCTCAGGAGGCCCTTGTTCAATGTTCAGCAGTGGCATACAGCCTGATGATGATGATGCCGGTGTTTTGGGTACTGACTCCCATCCGGGACAACTATTTGTGTACACCACGGATTATTGTACTAAGTCTGTGTTTGTTCATAGCCATAAATTATATGTTTTGTGAACGCTTAAAGATTCCTTGTACTCACAATCTTCGAAACTTAAAAAGCAAGACTAATGACACGAAGATTGTCTTTATCTAAGCAAACGCCGGTTTTCTAACGAATCTGTCTCCCTCGCGTTATTTCACGTAGCTTTAGAGAGACCAGATAAACTACAGTTTAAAAAACGTTAAACCAATCCATCAAAAAGCCTTGCCATTCTTCTGGCTTTAAAATTCAACTGCCATCAAAATTCTAACACGCCAGCTTCCGTATTCAATAAATTCCTTTGCAAACAAGTGTTAAAAATCGTTTGAAGACATAAAATAAGGGGACGCAATCTCTTAAGCGGGCGACCGATGCATAAAACATTTTCGGCTCTGCTGCAATATGGTGCTGGGGTATATAGCGTTCTGATGCGCTGGAAAGGAACTATTAGGAGATACGAGAATAAAACACACTTTAAGCCCACGCAGTTTAAAGTAAATTAGTCGCAATACTAGACATAGGTACTAGAGTCGAGCAGTGGTCGAAATTCCACCATAATTTAAAAAAATATCAGCAGTTTTCACTTCTTTTGTATATAATCTACCAGGGCCCCGAGTCTACTATCGTAATGACGTTTCCATGAACTGTCAATGACACTTCAATGGTCTGTTTTTTCCCATTTGGTAATCTACTAATCCACACGACGTCTTAATGGTGTCATTATGACGCCACGGTGACATTAGCGTAGTTGAATATAATAACAAATGATACATCGATAAGTTTTGAAATCGCCTAAATAAACATTATAATCTCCCTAACCATCTCCCCTGCTACTTCTGTTGACGATCTTTTTCTGCGGTAGCAACACCGACTGCCATTCCAGCGCCGACACCATAGTGAGATTAGTAGATTACCGTTTTTGGCATAATGATAATATCATAATTGCACTATGGTGGCACAATACTTTAAAAAATAGCAGACTCGGCCCCCAGCTTTCCCGCTTGATTTCACCCGCACAACTCCCATTCCTGTAGGAATTTCATAATATCCCTTATAGCTTATAGCTTAGCTTTCTTGATAAATGGCCTATCTAACACTGAAACATTTTTTCGAATCGGACCAGTTGCTGAGAGAAGCGCGATTTAACAAAGAATTGAGCTTTGAGATAATTGTGCAAAATTTCACACTGCAAAGCAAGAGGTATAAAGTTTTTGTTTCACTTATTTATATATAGTGTAATAGAAGGGCATAAACAAAAAAGGAAGACTGTATAATCACACTGATTTAATATTATTTCAATATAATTTGGACAGAGTTTTTGCTTGATTGTGTAATGACAGCGACAAGAACGCAAAAATGATCTGGCAGAGTTATATAGCTTTTTCCCCACCGGAGGCGTCCGGTGGTTATGGCGGTGGCTAGGCTTGGCTGGGACTGACTGGCTTGAGTAGCGCGTTGTTATCGGCTGAGGCAGTGTGACGTAATAATAGATTATGTTTTTTCAATTAAAAATCATCATCAGCCCGTATAACGTCTAGTGCTGAACATGGGCTTTCGACGAAAATGGTGCTGCGATATGCACTTCGCTTGGTAGGCGGGCTGATGATCGCAGTATTATGTACAGCATATTCACAGGTAAGCTGCTGCCTGATACCTGATATACGATTGTAACACATGTATAGTAACTTAACGTAATTTCCGAGGTATGGAAGGTAGAAAAGAAATCTTAGACTTAACACAAATATTTCTTGTCTGGCATTAAGATTGAACCCCAGACCTCTAAGGCGAGATTTATAATACCACGCCATGGCAGTTGCCGTGCAAATTGTATATTTGCTGCTACCAAATCAAGAGAGATTGCTCTAGTTATGAAACTCGCAGGAAACTTGTAAATGGGATATTATAAACTGATTGTGAGACTCAAGCTTCTGTCCTATCTGCAATTGTTGTTGTGTTAACAGATGTTCGGATTTCGTGCGGACTTGCAAGTCTCGTGGATAAATCTGTCTAGATTGAATTTTAATCCTGCATGCTAACGAAGGATTCTTGGACAAAGCGTGGAAACTTTGTACTGATAATTGTAATGTATAATCTTTTGCTAAATTTATGGCATCAAAGAGTCCAACGATTTCTACGGACATGTTTGTAGTTTGTGGGACGTTCGTTTTGAATTTGTCTATTTGTTTTAAAATCATTGTCCTTATTTATTTAGATTTCTTTAAAAATAATAAGGTCATTGTTTTTGCTGTTTAAATCGTTGTCTTTTTCTTCGACATTTTAATCTTAATTAATCTTTTTGGTGAATTTTGTTTCTTACAAGCTAGCCCACTGACCGTCTAGTGTTGGTGCCCTGCAGAAATATTTACATTTTCCCAAAATTTTGTTACGCACAAGCCGTGTCTCATGGTTTCGCGTTTATTTGCAATTCATGTTTATTTATATAAAATTCCTAATACTAACTCGTCCAATTCTTTAGATAGAGAAAATAGTTTACTGTATTTAAATAACGCAACAGAATTAAATGTCATCCAATTTCTTTTGAAAGTTAATCTATTTTTTCTACAGCACCCGGTGCAGTGTTGATATGAAACTCGCTCTATACTTTGTTTTAGATTGATGACTTGTTCCGCTCGGGGGATAAACTTTGATTTGTTATAGTTCCATATCTCGATCATTCATAGATCTATATCAACAATTTACTGCCCTCATGTGTTGCTAGCAATAGAAACTTTCATAAATCTATTAAACAAGTATTGGTGAAAATTTGATAAAAGGGGAGAAAAGGTGAAGGGTCATTAGCAAAGGCAAATCATTTAAGTACTCTAGTTATAAAAAACACTTATCTATACTATAATATTATAAAGAGGAATTTGTATGTAAGTATGTTTGTAACGAATAGGATCAAAAAGTAGTGGACCGATTTAAAAAATTCTTTCGCCGTTTGAATGCTACATTATCACTGATTAATATAGGCTATATTTAATTTTGAAATTCCAACGGGCATGGGAGTTACGTGGGTGAAACCGCGTGCGGGAAGCTAGTATTATATAATTAAATGCAAAGTTAGGTTGGTATATCGTAAGATGTACAGTTAAGTATTTCGAATATACTTGCTTATTACCATGAAACTCCAATGACAAATATTCCGACCAATTTAGTCCACGGCCGTGGTGACCAATCTCTGGGGATCTTAGCCATCTGCGCAGGACACCATTTGTTGACGCGATCGGTGAGGGATTGGGCACGGAATCGACAGCTTCATGTAGTCGCTGAGGCACAGGTCTACCAACCAAATTCTGTGTGGAACTTATATTTTTTTCGACATGAACTTTCATGTTCGATTCAAACATTGATGCAGTATCTACTTAAATGATGGAGGAAAGGGAAACATGTCATGGTATATTTCTAGTTACATAATTCTATATTCTCTTACAAAAACGTTTCACTCCTCTTCGACACTTTTCACGAAACATGACAAACACACGCGTGTACTTATGCCAACCTAAATCTTAGGTTGCACATCTCAAATTCTACCTTATATATGAGTATTAAGGTTCATCTTTAGGTAGTTCTAAAGTCTATTGACCCAAAAGCGATGCGAAAGTGCGCTGTGATTGGATTGCCTACAGCTACGCTTTGAAAACTAAATGTTCCTTTAATTACGTTCACAGAATAAATTGTGACTTTCGAGAATAGGAAATACGAAGAAAATATCGAGTTCACTTTTCATAAAATTCCTAATATAATAGTAAATATATATATTTTCGAAAATTTATTATATGTACATAAAAATATTGATTTATTTAGTAAAAAAAGTGATACACACAACATTAATACTAGATATAAGAATAATCTTGTGCTACATGCTAGTCGTCTCCGCAAAATAAGTAACTCTTTTATGGGGCTGTGTATACGGTTCTACAACAAACTTCCTCATAATATAAGAGTATTGTCAATAAATAAATTTAAAACAACTATAAAAGCCAAATTGTGTAGCAGGGCTTATTATAAAATATCTGATTATATTAGTGACAAAAATGCTTGGGATTGAGTCGCTCCAATTACAATGTAAAATAGAAAATTATGTATAAATTTAATAAAATATTATTATAAAAAAAGAGGGTTCTACTGAGTTTTTTGGCAGTGTTTCTCAGTAGTCTCCACGTCACGCACTGCACGGTAGGGGAAAAAATATGACGATTCCAAATAAATGTAACCATTTTTACGGAATAAATGATATTTGACTTGACTTTGACTAAATTGTCATGCCGTATGTTAGACGATCATTAGGCCGGCAAGCGACATCGTTGTAGAACCAGACGGAGGTGGAGAGATGAACTTGACTCCTTCAATAGCGGCTGGTACCGGGTGGCTCTTTGCAGGGATTTGTGGAAGAACAGTAGGGGAGCCTTTGCCCTGCAGTTGCAGCTGCAATAATACTTTACGCAATATTTTAATATTACTTTTAATACATTAAACATATTTGTTTTGTAATTAAATATTCGGCCAACCGCAATTTGTATTATTGACCAAACTAAAAACGTTTACTTTCAACGCCATTCGGTAATTTAATTATTATTCAGCGATAAAATTAGCTACTAGGTAATTTAATTATTTTTAATTATGTAATCTATTTCAACAATTCTCAATTCGACTGTTTTTTAGGGTTCCGTACCCGAAAGGTAAAAACGGGACCCTATTACTAAGACTTCACTGTCACTTGGCTGTATCTCAAGAACCGATGTAGCTACACAGGTGAAATTTTCACAAATTATGTATTTCTGTAGCCGCTATAACAAAAAATTACAAAAAATAAAATAAAATATATTTTTAGGGGGTCTCCCATACAACAAACTTTTTTTTCGGTCAGTCTCGGTAGTGCAATGGATGAGGATCGAACCTGCGACAACAAGATCACAAGACTTATGATCTTGTAACAAATAAACAAAATTTGTTTACTTGTTTTGAAATTGTTTTTTGTTTTTTTGAAGTCGGTTTGTTTTTGTTAAAATTTTATAATTATATGTGCTATCACTCCATATCAATATTTAATCGGTGATTATGCACATATTAATATTTTATTTGCTTTACATCTGCGTAGTAATCATGTAAACTGTGTACTCGATATGAAAATAAATGTGTTGAGGTAAAATCATATTATGTATTTTAAATGATATTTTTAACATTATACATAACCATAAAAACGAAGCTGGAATAGATACAGATATAGTCTAGAGCCTGAGAAAGAACATAGGCTATATTTTATTATGAATTTCCCACGGGAACGGGAGTTACGCGGGTGAAACCGAACGCAGGAAGCTAGTAATATTATAAACGCGAAAGTTTGTCAGTATGGAAGGATGGATGGATGTTTGTTACTATTTCACGCAAAAACTACAGAATGGATTTGGCAGAATGTTTTCACGAGGATAGTTAATATGCTCGATTAACATAAAGGCTACTAGAAATCACGCTCCAACCCACTAGAGCAGAGTAACGCGGGTAAATCCGCGGGGCGCAGCTAGTAAGATATGTTTATGAGTAACTGCTGCCCGTGACTTTATCCACGTGAAATAAGGATTTTATAAGCTATCTAACTATTAAAGTCCTGTCTCAATCGGCACTTCCGTTTTAGAGACGACGGACAAACAAACATACTGACTAAATAAATTTGCTATCTACCAGTGAAAATCGGTCCAGCCATTTCTGAGATTAGCGGAAACAATCAAACATATAGACAGCCGGACAAAAATTGTTCAATGGTATTTTTGCTGCTAGTTTCCTATGTACATTCATATAAATTTAGTAAAACTCTGATATTATTCCTTTACCAAGTAAATGGTTCAATAATTATTATTTATTTATATAGTTTTATCAAATTAATATCGCTAGGTGTCATGACAAAACAGCGACAAATAAACACCGCTGCATCTATTTTCTCGACATTTAGATCAAAATGAATTGATCAGTCGCAATCTACTCGACATTTAATCAAAATGTCGAGAGAAAGTTCCACCTAAATTACCATCATCATCATATCATCACCAGTAATAACTTCCACTGCTGAACATGGCCCTCCCACAAAGACGGTGTTGCACTAGTCACCACGCTTGGCATGTGAGTTAGTGACCGCAGTGCTGTGTACTTACAGCATATAGTTAGGTAAGCGCTGCTGCCCGTTATTGTTCTACGATTATTGATAATTTAATAACAATAGATGACCAGACCAACGGCTTTCCGCGGCGTGGCGGGTAGTCCCTCAACTAACCAGACCTGGAAAGAAAGTTTAGATTTCATCGTCATCTTCCTGCCTGCCTTCCTTCCTGCTTGTTTGGGGTCGGCGCAATATGTTATCTTCTTCTATTTTTCCCTATTAGATGTCTCTTCCATACTCCCATTTTTCTTCTACATGACATCTTTCACACGGGCTATCCAGAAGTAATCTTTGATTTCACACATTTTTTTTTTGTCCGAAGCGAGAATTGACTCATGACCTCCGAGTGTTAATTAGGCAAGCCATATGCCGATACCACGAAGGTCACAAACACGAATCATAACATTATCAAAGTTTTGACGTTAGTCCCACTTTATTCTCGTTGACCAGAATTGGCGCAGTCGGTAGCACTCAGGTAGTTCTTATTCAAATAAAACTGTTGGCGGAGTGAAATGCGGAGAAAAGGTACCCCAGTGCAATGCCTAATGATTTGATTCCACACCATTATACCTAAAATAGTAAAATAAAGTACCACTTTCCTTGCTATGCCGTAGAAACGTGTTTTGTATATTAAAACTAAATTATCTGCATGATAGTACAAACATGGAAGCTAGATCTTAATCTTTACTAGAACAATCTAAAGTAATATAAAGCCAAGGGGTTTGTTTGTTTGCTTGAACGCGCTAATCTCAGGAAAAAACTGAAAGAATTTGAAATTTCCTTCAGTTTTTTGCTGTATTAGTCTTGCTTTAAGTCTCGGAGGTTATGGGCTCCGCACGCCGGAAAAAAAGTTCGTGTAAATTCTTAAACTGCTTTTCGGGTCTGGTTGTTAAGGTGTCTCAAAAAGCACGTAAAGCCGTTGTTGGTCTCGATTGCTATAACAAGCTACTCTGAAATTGGCAGCAGCGTTTCCTATAACATTATACTGCAGTTACCAATCCACCTGCCAAGTGTGGTGATTATGGATAAAACCTCCCTCAGGAGAAGGCTCATGTTCAGCAGTGGACGTTATATGGACTGATGATAAAATGTAGATAACACCTACAATGACACTCACAAATGACTATCTTGATAAATTGATCAAAGTAAATAACAAGGTTAATAAATCGGATATCCGACAAAAATCGGTCAAATACCTAGGTAACATATAACCTAAAATATACACCAAAAAATTTTCCTTCAAAAGGGCCCTTTGGGAGTGTTCGCTACGCATGTTTACGCTACACATGATTGTTAATATGCTGGAAGAGACTTTTGAATAGTATTTAGTAAAAAAAAAATCATGCTTTTATTTAAATTAATTCGCTATTATTTTTCTGATTGATGTAATTGTTTATCTGGTTTTTTATTTTATTTTTTGCTTTATTTTTTGTTTACGTTTCAACAAAAAATCTTAAATTGGTGATGAAACTTGTTTATTTATTTGTCTCTACAATTAAAATTAGAATGGAATATTGTATCAATAATAATAATAATAATTAGGTAAATATTATTTTTCTATATATTTTTTATTTGACGTTTGGCATGCGTGGCGTCAAAACTGGGGCTGGCTAGAATACCAGCGCTGCGCAATGATCTTTTAGATTTTTGACGTAGCTTAATGCTGAAGCCAGTTCCCATTTATGGTGCATGTAATTGTAATAGTGTTAATCAATGTCTTATGTTTTATTTCCTTGTATGTGCCGTAAATAAAAGTATTTTCTTTCTTTCTTCTTCTAAATACTCTGAAAGTCGGACTTGCGATCATGTGGTCGCCACATACTGACGTAAACCCACTTGTAACACAAGCATTTTAGCTTAGTACGAGGGGTTAACAACAATGCTAGTAGTGTGCTAAATCATCATCATTTCATAATTTCAGCCGTAGGATGTCCACTGTTGGACATAGGCCTCCCTCATAAAATGAGGAGGGTTTGCCAATACTCGCCATGCTTGGCAGGCGGGTTGGCGAGCGCAGTATTCGGTGTTTTAGTCCAAGAAGACGCTGCTGCCCATCGTCTGAATTTCCCTTGGCCGGGTCCTACGGCGCCCACGGGAGGAGATGGGGGTCAACATTCTTAAGCCGGTGCCCGTGTGCTAAAACTCTGCTAGTATTATTTAATCATATATGTGTAGGTATGTATGTATCAGCTTGTTAGAGTCCACTGCTGAACATGGGCCTCTTTTTAACAAACCATCGCAAGCCAGGTTTGGGAGATATCGCCATAATCACCACGCGTGGCAAGTAGATTGTTCATCGCAGTAAGATGGTGCAATTAAGAAAAATACAGCTGTATGTCCCGGACACCACCCAGCTTAGTAAATAATGGTAGTTGCTGTCCCACTATTTTTTCAAGTTTCATATCTAAAATGTATAAACAGAACCCAGAATAACAGTTTATTATCATATTTTATTACTTAGACTGCATTATATGACTGCCCCCAGACTGTATCTGATGAAGCGAGACAGTAACAATTTTCACAGATAAAGTATTACTGTTGCTGCTAAATACAAATACCAATAAAAACGGTAAAAAACCCGACTGCGTTTTTGTTTATTTTTTATTGTTTATTTACTCAGTATACAAATTATGAGTATGTCACTCTCACGGTAAACACGAATCTAACGACACATTTCAATCTAAAAGCCGAAAGAAGATTAAACGGTTTGATACCGTTTAATCTACAGAGCGAGCCAAACATTTTAATTTGGCGCCTAAAATCCGCCATTTAGTTTTTTTTTTATTTTGATGTACCCAGTGTCACTCACTCAGTAACATGAATATAACGAGACCTATCAAGCTAAAATCCATCAGGCTGCAGATTGTGACAAACAATTATACATCCATACACACATACATTACATATTCTCGCAAAACATATTTTATAACCCTTCTTCTGGAGCAGTCGGGTAAAAACAAAAAATAATTGTTATTGAAGTGGAAATTCAGACTGCAAAACAATTACGTTTGATTTGTAAGACATCAAACATGACTCTTTTGCAGTTTTTTTTAAAGATACACAGTATTGAAGTTCGTCTCTCACGTGCAGTGGCAGTTTTTTAGGCACATTTTTTCGTAATCATCACTACATAGTAAAAAACAAAGTCGCTTGCCGCTGTCTGTCCATCCCTATGTATGCTTAAATCTTTAAAACTACGCAACGGATTTTGATGCGGTTTTTTTAATAGAAAGAGTGATTCAAGAAGAAGGATTTTATGTATGAAACATCAGCATTGCACCCGTGCGAAACCGGGTCGCTAGTTATATATAATCAAAGTATTAAATCCAAAATTAATGGCAATTATTCATTCTGCGCAGTAGCTTTCGACTCGTCAATACCATCGTGATGATGCTCCGTGGATGAGCGAAGTACGTGTCGGGTCTTTGGCTAAT
Organism: Nycteola revayana; assembly: GCA_947037095.2. Lineage (NCBI taxonomy): Eukaryota > Metazoa > Arthropoda > Insecta > Lepidoptera > Nolidae > Nycteola > Nycteola revayana. The sequence goes on along the minus strand of OX344857.2, from coordinate 18,006,944 downwards.
GATTATGTTTTGCATATTTTTATTTTTCTTCGTGCATATTATGCATATTTTTGCGGGCGGGATGGCGGCCCAATAAATGGATCTCAGCATTTAAACACATTTTTGATTGAAATCAACATATCAAATGTTTTTTTATTGTATTTTAATTATTTTTAATGATAATTTAACTTTTACTTAAGGCACAAAAACAAAACGCTTCTAGTAAAACACTTTCATGTACAGTAACTTAATAACGCCCTCCACAGTAACAATAGATCACTCGGTCAGTGACAAATAAAGATTGATTATGTTGCAATATTGTGGGTTGTTTTTACTTTTTTGTTTGGTTGGTACCTCTGTAAGACACACTTTTGTAGCCGACCAAAACCAAACGGAAATTTTCACAATTTCATCGGAATTCTCCCTTTAATAAATATTTGTTTTAGATGATTTGAACCTACTAATTTAAGTTCATTAAAAACCACGTTAAATTGTTGTTATAACATCGTCTGTAGCTATTCTATGCCAGAAGTAGGATAACTTATTTTGCCTATATATCAAAATAAAGCTTCCTTGCAAGAAGAATATGATTTACAAACTCTATTCTAAAATTCTATTTCATAAATATTTTCAGTTATTTTGTAGAGGAACCGATTCAGTAGATTTGGAGTGATGCACATTCAAAGAATCAGACAGATGTTCCGACGGACAGATAAAATTAATTAAATTATATTTTTTCACGTCTTCCACTAAAACAAATCAAAGTATCTTCAATGAACAGACTTTGACGTACACCAGATCCAATTATTCATGTAGATTTTTTTAAACAGTTGAGTACCGTACTAATTAATATCAAATTTTCGTTTGTAAAACTGCGCGTAACATCTAGTTTAATATTTAACCGTTATAACAACTTGCAAAGCCAATGACTAAATTATGTTTATTCGGAAGTTCGTCTTTCAAACCTTGGGAAGCCCTTTTATGATTCAAATGGGGTTGGAAAGTGGGTATATTTTGTTATCGGCTGTTTTTCATTCAGTGGCCATTTTGTTTGGAATATTGAAGTTTAGATTGATTTATAAGGTGCGTTTTGTTTTGTTGCATAAGATATAAGATCGAACGTTCGCGGTTTTTACAAGAATCGATCTTACTGATGTGACAAATGTCGAATATTCCATATTATTATTCTTTTCCTCTGCCCTCGTAGACCTCAAGTTAGAGAGACCCGTGACACTTGCACAAAACATCCCGAAAAATCTTAGTTATAATCAACCCTCAAACCCTGTGTCAGCAACCGCCCTGAGACTAAGTCCAAGTCCTACACGGGGCCAAGTATTATAAACCCTTTAATAAGGCTGGAGCTCTGCTCGCCTTTATGCCTGTTGGAGTAACAAACTTGGATAACAGTACGGACATCCGTCCGAATAAAAAATAGCACCATGACACACAGAATTTTCACACCGTGATTTTCAAGTAGTTGCTTATTGAAATGATTTATTTTTGTTAATACATCGATTTAGGTATAAACTTTTTCAATAACATTAAAAATTACAGATTAAAACGAACCTGCGGGACGCCTGTAATGTACAAAATCATCATCATCATCAACCTGTTGTCGTCCACTGCTGGCCTGCCCCATCGATTTCCGTGATTGCGGGAGCGATTGCTAGCCTGCATCCACTCCCTCCCTATGAGGTCGTCGGTAAAATTATATGTTTAATATTAAATTAGACATATCATTTTCACATTCGTCTAAATCTGTAATTTTTCTCAGCTCAGGTGGCTGAGTTTTTTCGGAGGGTTGTGCAAGTGTCGCGGGTCACTCGGACTTAGGGTCTATAAATTTTATTGTTACTTTTGAATAGTAATACTGATAGCATATATCCCTGCCTATTATTAGTAACTATTAAAAAATCACCTGTTGCTATACCTACCTTTCTTACGCAACGGAATCCGTACCCTTCGATGTTAGTGTAGATATATAGACAGAAACCTACTATTCCCAATACCTAAACCTTTTAAGAATAAAAACGCGTCTTCTAAACCAAAAGATTTCAGACGAAATCACGTATTTTATACGATATTTGTATTCAAAGCTATAAAAATAGTTGTATGCCAACACCTGTGGTTTCTTGATGTGGTAAAAATTCGTTTTGCTTTTTACTAAAATAACATTTATAAGTTTTTGCTATTCTAAAAACTAAAATACGAAAAGATATCTATATTAACATATAAAACTGAAGAGTTTATTTATGTGTTAGAACAGGCTAATCTCAAGAACTACTGATTCTATTTGAAAAATTATTTCAGTGTTAGATAGCCCATTTATTGAGGAAGGCAATAGGCTATATTTAATTAAGAATTTCTTGGTAAAACTGGAGGTACATATATGAATACCAAATGGAGGTTGTGTCTATAGGAATAAAATAATTTTTGACTTTGACTTTGAATGGATCACACTCTCGTGTGATCTATTCAAAGTCAAAGTCAGAAATATATTCAGCCTAAGTGCTGAATATATTTCATTATTATTTCAGATGCGTGATTGAGTAAGTATGTATTTACATACACTTCTCTTTGTCAGGATCACAATTTGTAAGACTAAATTTTACAAAAGTATTACTTAAGAAGCTAAGAACATTATTGATATTAACAGATTTTATAATCCGTATGCCTGCAAAATGTGGTGATTCTATTAATATCCCTAAACGTCCCTGGTTTCCCATTGTTTCAGTAGTGGACATAAACAGCCTGTTAAAGCTATGCATCCACGAAAGGAAGTCACCTCTATAAAAGCCTGACCTCATTATTTAGGAAGTAAATTCTCGAGTAACGTCTCTTCACATTTCAATCTTCCGAACGTAATACAACATCGACGAATCGGTAGTAGAAGTCACAGTATATTTTGCAGTAGTCGGTATCTTTTGTTATTGCGTAGGATCGTTAAATCAGGGAGACTAAATACGGAGATTACAATTTATTTGAATCCTATAGTTGTACTCACAATTTGTGGATTTAAAAAAAGTCATTTTATAAAAAAATCTCTGCCAGCGATCGCCCTCAACCGTGGCTTAAGACCCACAAGAGGCGCCCTGTTCCAAATTGCTTAGTTATATTTTACTTTAGTTTATAAACCATTACATAAGCCTCGAGCCCAGCTCGGCTTAATGCCCGGTAAAATACTAAAAGCCTTGTGACTACATGATCATCCGTCTCAAAAAAAATCAAAGGAAACACAGATCATTCCACCATATTCTTTCTCTTCTCTTTTCTATCCTTCATAGTCCAAATGCCCCTTTCTATCTTCGTGAACGCTTTGAGTATTTAATCCCACGCATTAAAATTAGCCGTACAGCTACTTCTCTTCTTCTCCGAATGCCTACACACACTTCCAGCCGCTATGATGGATCTTTCACCATACGTGCAGTATGCCTTTGGAACTCTCTTCCCCACTCCATTCGTGCCAGTTCATCTATCGACGTTTTTAGAAAAAGAACATTATCTTTTAATATACGCAAATACCGTGCGGTTTCCGGCTTAGAATAGACCAACCCATATCATCCCGTGGGTAAGAGGCAACTAAGGGACATAGGTAAAGCTTAATGATTATGGTAACATCCCTCAAGGACCCTAGATTGCCAAGGCCTGTAAAGAGGAGGCCCATGTTCAGCAGTGGACGTATGTAATGTACGCGCAATTTTGTATTTCGAAAGTTGACACAACATAGACTACTGCGTCAATCTGTGTCTTTTACTCTTACTTACCCTCGACCCGCCAGCATCCGAATCAATCATACAAACATCTTGCCCGACCCACATTTTTACGCCCAATAAAATAGAATCCAAAAACCATCTCGGAATAAATGCATAAATCACTTATCAAAGAATATTCATATCCGAGAATCCGGCCAAGTGCGAGGCGGACTCGCGCACGAAGGGTTCCGTACCATTGACTAGGTTAACAACATTTACCGTTATTGATATCAAGCAAAAACGGTCAAAAAAATCATGGTTGTTATATGGGAGCCCCCTCCTAAATATTTTTTAGTACTTGTTGTTATAGCGGCAACCGAAATACATCATTTGTGAAAATTTCAACTGTCTAGCTATAGCGGTTCTTGAGATACTTACACCCTGTGACAGACAGACGGACAGCAAAGTCTTAGTAATAGGGTCCCGTTTTTACCCTTTGGGTACGGAACCATAAAAGCCAGTCGGACCTAATACGGGAACTATTCGAAATCTTTTCATACATATATTCATGAATTGTCTCGATTGGTGCTATTGTCATCCATAAGTACAAATATTTTGACAACAGTTACATGAATCTTATTACCACACAGTTAGAGTATATTTTCGCTTAACACATATGTAAATTCAAGTTGGTTTATCGTAAACAACTTACAAAACCATTTGCCGTTAAAATAAATTATAACGCAAAGGTTTAAAGCGCAAAATCGAGTTTTACAGTGTATAGAGGATTGGGTTTTTTGTTGTTTTTCATTGAATTTTTGGCTCTGAACGAGAGCAAATCAAAATGGTTTTTGACATTAAGAGTTTGTTGTGATTGTACTGGATGTATTCAATTGATTTTCCTGAAACATACATATATTGTAGTATACCTGAAAAGATCAGTTTATACTACCGAAAATAAGCTATGACAGCCAAAAAGTGTACGACATCTTTATTCATTTTTAAGTTTCCGTATATCCATAGGGTAACAACGAGACCCTATAACTAAGACTTCGCTGTCTGTCTGTCACCACGCTGTATCTCAGAAACCGCGATGTAGGTAGGACCAGATGATGTATTTCTATTGCCGCTATACCAATAAACAAAAAAAAAAAATAACTGAGGCATACAATAAACTTTTTTCTTTTTGCCCTTTTTTGCTCGATGTCAATAACGTCAACAGGTAGGCACTTGGAAATGGTACGGAACCCTTTGTGGGCGACTCAGACTCGCACTTGGCCGGTTTTCTTTTAATTTCTTAAAGACAACTCGCGTACTGGGGAAATATGTCCCTGTGTCGCGGGGGACAAAACAACCACGTAATTTACAGACACACAGCACACACAGACTTAGAAAAAATATCCGTTATTCACACAAATAATTGTTCCGGGTGGGAATCGAACACAGAATACCAGGGGGCCGAGTCTGCTATTTTTTCAAGTATTGTGCCACCGTAGTTCCGAGTACGGGGGGGACAAAACAACCACGTAATTTACAGACACAGCACACATAGAATTAGAAAAAATATCCGTGGTTCACACAAATAATTGTTCCGGGTGGGAATCGAACACAGAATACCAGGGGGCCGAGTCTGCTATTTTTTTAAGTATTGTGCCACCGTAGTGGCATCATTATATCATTATGCCAAAAACGGTAATCTACTAATCTCACTATGGTGTCGGCGCTGGAATGGCAGTCGGTGTTGCTACCGCAGAAAAAGGCCGTCAACAGAAGTAGCAGGGGAGATGGTTAGGGAGATTGTAATGTTTATTTAGGCGATTTCAAAACTTATAAATGTATCATTTGTTTTTATATTCAACTACGCTAATGTCATCGTGGCATCATAGTGACACCATTATGACACCGTTTCGTCATTTCATGGACACGCCATTACGATAGTAGACTCGGGGCCCAGGTCTCAGAAGCCACTACTGTAACCGATGAGTCACTGGTGTAGTTAAAATATTTACTATAGCTTCGCTACGTGCGGTTTCACCCGCATAACTCCCGTTCCCGTGGGAACTTCATAATTAAATATAGCTTAAAAATCATATTAATTAAAGTGTGCTGTTAAAACTGCGCCGGTGGCTCAGTGGTTATGATAGTTGCCTCTGAGTCCTGGTGTTCTGGGTTCGATTCCCACCCGGGACAATTATTTGTGTGAACCACAAATAGTTGTTCTGAGTCTGGGTGTTCTTTGTGTCCGTGAAATGTATGTTTGTAAAGTCCCCCGCGACACAGGGATTTATTTCCCTAGTGCGGGAGTTGTCTTTTTAAAAAGAAAGAAAAGAAAGAAGAAGAAAATACATAGTTCTTCTTTATAGAACAAAACAAATACCAACCAACCATTGGACGTTATACGGGCTGATGATGATGATGATGATGAAATACCAACCAGAAGGATTTAAAAATCCTTTCAACTTTAGAAAGCTTTGTTAACCAGAATTAAAATAGGTTATAGTTTATTGGGAAAGACTAGTCTTTTATTTTTACTTGAGGTCGCTGATTCGAACCCCACCCATTGTACTACTGACGTGAACCCATTCGTAACACAAGCATTTTAGCTTAGCACGAGGGGTAAACAAGAATATTAGTAGACTGCAAAAATAAGTTCGTAAAAAAAAAACATTTTTTTAAACGCTCTAATCTCAGAGACTAATGGTTCGATTTTAATAATTCTTTCAGTGTTAGATAGCCAATTTATTGAGGAATGCTATAGACTATATTATGACGTTTCTACGGGAATTCGAGCTACGTGGGTAAGCTGCGCGCGGGAATATAGTCTCAAATAAGCAAGCTTAGTAGGTACTGTAACGCCTACGGGTGCGTAGCTCAGCAGGGCTCGCTGCTGCTGGTCCTCGAATAGGGTGTGTGAGGGGTAAGAACACTATACACTATCACTCTTTTATAAATGAAAGAAGGAAGACTTTATAACTTTATATTAGAATTAACACGTAACCACACAACACATTTTACTATCACAATAAATTAATAACGGGCTCACGTCCCAACTTCTCGACAGCACAAATCTCTCTGTAAAATATAATGTTATTGACATTTGACATTTTAAAGTTTAAATTCAATTTTGAATAAGACTAAATCGAATAATATTTTAGCAGCCAGAACGTCATACCGGTCAATCAATGTAGTGAGCGATTAAAACCTTAATCTCACTACAGTACCTACTTATAGCGTTACCTTGTTATAAAAAGGCAAATGCAGTGAAGAAGAAGAGGTTGGGTAGATTTATGTAAAATTGGCCCTGCGCCCTTTTTGTGGGTCGCTGAGTCTTCTAATCGCTTATTTTAGAAGGGTAAAAGTAGAATGTATTTTTATATACATTTTATTATGTGAAAACTAAGACTGTCTCGCTTCATCCTATTTGTTTATAACATATTGTGTGTTACAACATGATACTGCGGTCACCAACCCGCCTGCCAAGCGTGGTGACTATGGCAAATACCCTCCCTCGGGAGGAGGCACATGTTCAGCAGTGGACGGTGTATACGGGCTGATGATGATGATATTTTGATATTTTATAAACAACTAGCGGCCTGCCCCGGCTTCGCACGGGTGTACTTTTATGGCCTATATTATTCAGGGATAATGTAGCATTCTAATGGTGAAAGAGTTATCGAAATCAGTTCAGTTATTTTTGAGTTTATTCAAAACAAACATACAAACATACAAACTGTTCCTCTTTATAATATTAGTATAGATAAGTTTGCAAAATTTATACAGAGAAGGAATGCTCAATGCTAATATTTTGTTCATTTATGGTTGAATCTACAGCTGGGCGGGCACAAATACATACAAAGAGTATCAATTAAAAATTTAAAGTATTTTTATTTTAGACCTACATTCTCTATTCGTATTTTCTTTTTAAATCTCCTTTTGTGGGATTGTTGGAAGTGATTTCTTTTGAGATAAGCAGTATCTTTGTACAATATCTTCTAGTATATGCTTTTTCTCTACTATATAATTAATATAAAATGAATTTGAAAAAACTTTGTCGCTCAGCGAGCTATAGAGAGGGCTATGCTCGGGATTTCTCTACGAGATCGAATAAAAATTGAAAAGATACGTAGAAGAACGCGGGTTACCGACATAGCCCATCGGATTAGTTCGTTGAAGTGGCAATGGACAGGCCATATAGCACGGAGAACAGATAACCGTTGGGGCCGAAAAGTTCTAGAATGGAGACCGCGGATCGGCAAGCGTAGCGTAGGACGTCCACCTACTAGATGGACGGCCGCGGGATCACGGTGGATGCAGGCTGCTTCTAACCGCAACAACTGGAGATATATAAGGGAGGCTTATGTTCAGCAGTGGACGTCCTACGGCTGAAATGATGATGAATGATCAATTTGAAAATTTGTAATTAGTTATTATTTTGTAAGGAATTAAATCACAATAAAAATAATAAATAAAGAATTTCAGTAAACCCTAAAGTTAAGACCGGCATCAACATCGAAGACTTGACAGAGCTCGAATCATTAGAAAAGTCTCGAATCAGTAACAACTCGAGTTTCTTACTGAATGCTCCATGTTTACGTAAAGAATTCAAGTACCAACACGTATTCTATATTATATTCAATATACTATATTTTATGTACTCATTTCATAATAGTTTTTTTTCTTGCTTCAAATTCAGTTCTTAATTTAAATTCTTATGCTTAGCGACAGCACGATTATTATGCCGTATGTACAGAAATTATATTCAAAATCCGAGACAACGTGTCATTAAAACTTATTTTATACAAACTTGTTGATTACAACACATGTCAGTTCAAAGTCAAATTTAATATTAAATGTTGTACTCAAAAGAAAATTGTTTTATATGATGTCGTACGGTAAGCAAAAAAAAAGCGAAGAAATATAATATTGTTATGATTAAAAGTCTTTCTCGATTAGAATAAATAAGACAGTGAATCAGAATCAGAATTAGAATGCTTAATTTGTAAACATAGGTGACATTACAGAAGAGTCTGAGATGTTACAGATAGGTAGGTCCTCTATGTTTATCGATTTAACAATTAACATTCATTTATTTAACTGATGTATTTCATAGATCTCACATCAGTTTTATTGTTGTAATAGACTAGATAGTGAAATAGGAACCTCATCTTAAAATATGACAGTCACAAATAATGTGGCATTCTATTGTTAAAATAATTTTAAAATCGGTTCTATAGACCCTAAGATGATTACTTTTAACGCACAAACTTACTTACTTTATCAGTTTATAGTATAGATAAAAAACTATTTCAAAGTTTGATTTAATAGTTTTATGAAACAAAATAAAAATCTAGTCTTTACAGAAACTAAATAAAATTAGTGTTTAAATGTTCTCAGGCTAGATTTTGGTAAATCAGCACCGGATATCATGTTTTGCAGTTTTTGGTACCCCATTATGATCGTTTGGAGGAGCAGCGGTGGGTTTTAGTGGGTAAATCGTGCTATGATTATCATATCGCTATGGAGAAGAGAGTCCGATATACCATGATGCTATTGCGGAGAGGATGCTAATGCACTTCCCCCAGTAATAAAAGTATTACTTCTATCAGCGCCAAATTAACTTGAATTTGTCTGTTTGCCAAAACAGCTAAGTAGACACGGAAAACCACAAACGCATACGTTACTCTATACAAATTCTTTTGTTTTCTACGGACAAAATCCGAATAACATTCAATAACTATAGTTTATCCTGCAAATTTCATTAGATGTCACGTTTTCTTATGAATGATTGCAAATATTGTAGTTAATCTGAAGATCAAAACTCCAAGAAACTTAGCCGATCAAAGCCGTTGTATAAAAAAACTTACATTTTTTCTTTTTACTGCTAGTTGGTAGATTGTTATCTCGTCGTCTGGGTCATCTAGGACGCCCCGAGGCCGACGGGGTGTTTACGACGCTTTGTGGGCAAAGGCCTATAGTCGGATGCTGCAACAACCAACGGGTTTGGGTGTTGCGCCACGGATTCGGAAAAGCGTTCCGACGCCTCTGTCATCCACTGCTTGATGGAAGGCAGGAGATTAGAATGTAAGTTACGATTACGGATGAACCACGGTGCCCCGGTGGCCCGTCGAGTGAATCTACTTTGAACAGTTTGTAAGTACTTTTTTTTGTTGGCTGTACTAAAATGATCACAGCAGAAACTTGACGTAATGTTAACAAATAAAGAGGCGCTGTGTCACGTGACAATAGCTTAGGTACTCGAGAACTTAGCTGTTCTCTTGGGATGAACTTTGACTTAGTTTTGACAAGTTGCCGTAGGAACCTCTTTATAAAATGACTGTGTGGATGTTGAGTCGTAAGGTAGTTTAAGAAGGTACTTGTCTAAGTAAAGTTTTTCAAGAATAAATAATACTTAATTTTTATGTTGATTTGTAGGTACATTTTTATTTTTATGATGGTACTTTTTGCTACCACGGACCTATGGGGACTCCGTTATTTGGAAGGAATGCATATGGCTGAAGCTGAATTATTATATACTCTAAATGCAGATTTTAGATCACTCCTTAAAAGCTTATTCTCTTTTTAGCAACAAAACAGAAAGAAAATTCTTAAAAAAAAAGTCTCACACAGGTATGTAAGAAATTAAGTTTCGTTTCGAGTTTTGAATATGAGCAAAATTAACAAAATAAATATGGTAAATAGATATTAACGTTAATATTAAGAGCTTATTACTAACACAAGACTGACAGACTTCTAGCACACCTGAAATAAATTACCTGAATTAAACATAATTTAATAGTAAATGTTACCTATTTATAATTAATTTTATATGCAATGTAAATTTTATTGACAAGTACAAGTGTATGTAAATACCTAAGTACTGAAAAAAATCTTTAATTTCGTTAACATGAAATCTTTCGTATTCAGAGTTTTAGTATACATAAACACTAGTAACATAAGTACTAGAAATTTAGGTAGTAAATTTTGTTCCTAGTAGATAACCTTGTAATATTTATTAGACTTTAGGGAGCTGTAAAGATGTAAGTGCATTAAATAGCATGCAATTATATACAGTTTATGTGTTGTGATATTTGATAGTGTTTTATGTAAATATCAGATTTTTTCCATGTAACCTCCTTATGACATTAATCACGTTCATTATTAATCACCCTATAGGAGGCATCATATGATGAAGATGTAAAATTAACTTCTTATACTAAAACAAAACATAGAGTGGACCCTGTTCAAAAAAATTCATTTACATTGATATTTCATTTAAACCAGCGAACATAAATAGGAATAACACTCAAAACAAAGTAACAAGCGTTTCCCAGTAAACTGAAAGTCAGTTTATACTTTTAAATAAAAAGCTAAAAGTTTCATAGCCACTAGTTCACTTTAACATAATGATGTACTTCTAATATTTATACTGGCACTTTGTAACTTTTTTTCTGGGATTATGATTTGTAATTTGTATTAATAAGGTATAATTTCATCTACCATGAAATAAGTAGAAGTAGAAGGCTGAAATATTACGGTAATCGAAGCCAGAAAACCAGGTCTCAGGAGTAACTACCGTAACCAATAAGCCGTCGATATAGTCAAGTTCTTTTAAGTATACAGGGTTATTTTTAAAACACCAACAACCTTTTGGGGACTTTTGGGGGCAACTTTTACTATGGGACCAACCCTGAAATCGCGGAATTAAAATCAGCTGTTCCATACATCTATGGTTACTTACCTCGAATTCAGGGTTGGTCCCATAGTAAAAGTTGTTTACAATCATCTCTAAAAGGTTATTGGTGTTTTAAAAATAACCCTGTATATAATATTTTATTTTTCTACTAAATTCATGTTCATCATATCACCATCATTCCGTATAAAGTCTACTACTGAATATGGGCCTTCTCCGGGGGAGGGTATTTGCCATAGTCACTACGCTTGGCGGGCGGGTTGGCAACCGCAGTATTATGTTGTACCACACAAGGAAACGCTGCTACTCATTCCTTGATAAACGATGATTATAGATGATATTATTACAATCGGGACCAACGGCTTAACGTGCTTTCCGAGGCGCGGGGGGTAGTCCCTCAACCAACCAGACCCGAAAAGAAATCTTAGAGTTTACCCAAAGATTTCCTGTTCGGCGTGGGGATCGAACCCATAACCTCCGAGATTTAAAGCGAGCCAAATCCTACGCTACGAAGGTTGTTAATTCATGTTATATTAACATTAAAACCTAATACTAATAATCATAATGTAACCTATTCAAAGAAAATCAATTGCTATTCAAGTGGGTTTTTTTTCGGACGGACATAAGTAGTTAGCCACGAGGCGTTTGCTACTTCACCGGGCAGAGCTCTTACCCTATTTAACCATTAAAGTCTCATTAAAACCAGCGAACATAAATACGAACAACACTCCAAACAACTAACAAGCATTCGCAGCCTTTTGCATCAAAACCGGGCGATTATTACCTGACAAGTGTTAAAGTTGCTATAAATATTTCTCTTCAACTTATTTCATTTAAACTATAACCACTAAAATAAGCTTATTAATAAGGACAACTACTTAACATAATTATTTTCGTTTGACGTTGAGCTATGTATATGTTACGGCTAAAGGTAGGTGTGAACATAAACTTAAGATTAGCCGGCTAAACTTAGGTTTAGCCAACCATATGCGGTTAAACTTAGGTTAAAGTCTCAATAAGTCCCTGTTCAACTCTAAATTAAACAATACCTAAACAAAACGAAGTTGGGGTGGTTAAAAAAAAAAAACTTACACCTAAACCAATGGAGTTGAACAGGGACTTATTCAGGTTGATCTTAGTTTAACCGCATGTGGTCGGCTAAACCTAAGTTTAGCCGGCTAATCTTAAGTTTATGTTCACACCTATCTTTAGCCGTAACATATACACAATAATATTTGATACGTATTCTATTCATTTATTACTTTTTTATTTGGTTTGCCCTATAAATATGCATGAATGGTACCTATACTGTTTAATTGTACCATCCTTTGTTCGTGGTCCACTACTCGAGATGCCAACTGAAAACCAGCGCTAGGTATCGCCTAGCCTATGCTGAGGTGGCGAATTTTTCAGCAGAACATGCAAGGCTCTTATTGTTTTGTACATTTAGCTAAATGTTCAATATCATCATCATAATAATAATAATAATAAAAATTCTTTATTGTACACACATATATAAAGAAAACAAATTAGGAACATAAAAAACAAATAACAAAAGTAGGTACAATGGGCGGTCTTATCGCATGAAGCGATTTCTTCCAGACAACCTTTGGATGGATAGGAGTAACGTGCAGATTAGCAGCAGTAGGTGTGCAACAATCATAAATTTACTTGAAAGCTATATAAACTGATACGTACAAAAAGTAATAAAATGAAAAATAAAATAATAATAATAAATAAGTATTGTAAATCAAAATAATTAATAAATATCTAAATAAATACATACATACGTCATAAACAGTATTGTGAGCAATTCATACACGCAAAAAGTGTTCTTTAACTAATTTTTTGAATGTAGAAAGAGTTTGGGCGCTTCTAATTGTCACTGGTAAGGTGTTCCATAGACGCGCTGCTCGAACCGAAAAAGAATTGTCCAAGAAGTTAGATGAGTGGGAGGGAATTTGCAGCATTAAGTTTTGTGATGATCTTAGAAATCGCGAATGTGAATCAAAAAGAAACCGAAATCGGCTTTAAAGATATACGGGTGAGGAAGGATTAAAAAGAATATTATAGAGTAAAGAGAGAATATGGGCATTCCGACGAAGGCGAATTGGCAACCACTTGAGCTTTGTGCGAAATAAGGAAACGTGATCCAAAGGCCAAATATGAATCTTATGCGAAGATTTTGGAGTCGATCAAGTTTATTGAGTTGCTCTTCAGTGAGATCTAAATAGCTGGCGTCGGCATAGTCGAGAATTGGTAATAGGAGTGACTGTGCAAGCGCAGTTTTAGTGGTAATGGGTAGAAAGTTCTGAAGCCGTCTCAGAGAACCTGCTGCTGCGAAAAGCTTTTGACTGACAGTCTTTACTTGAACATCCCAAGACAATTTACTATCAAATATAAGACCAAGATTCTTAACGCTGTCTCGAAAAGGTATAGTAGTTCCATCGAAAGTAACTTGTGGGATCAGGGACCAGTTCACTCTTGATAGCATACGTGAGCTACCAATTACTATGGCCTGAGTCTTAGAAGGGTTGATTTTAAGACCAAACGCACGACTCCAATCCCCTATGCGAGCAAGATCATCGTTAATAGTCGTGACGGCTTGTGATAAGTTCGTTACCGTTGCATGGTTATAAATTTGCAGATCGTCTGCGTATAGATGGTAGGAGGAATTAAGATTATTGGAAATAGTATTTATAAAAATAGCGAATAGCAATGGAGATAGCACACCACCCTGCGGCACGCCAGCCAGTGTATTAGACCATGTTGAGAACAAGTCTTCAATACGGATTCTTTGCCGGCGGCCAGACAGGTACGAACGAAACCAATCAATTGCCGTTGGAGATATGTTAAGAGAGCTGAGAGTGCCAAGAAGGATGTCAAAGTCCACTGTGTTGAAAGCATTGCTAAAGTCTAAGAGGAGAAGAACAGTGAGTTTCCCCTCCTCCATGGCACCTCTGATATCTTCTGTAATATGGACCAGGGCTGTGACAGTGCTATGGCCAGGTCGGAAACCGGATTGCAGAGGATTGAGGAGATTATTTTTGCAAACAAAGGAATGAAGTTGAGTGTGAATAAGGCGTTCAAGGACTTTGGATAAAAATGGGAGAATGGAAATAGGACGGTAATCGGGAAAGGAAGTAGGAGATCTAGTTTTAGGTAAGGGAATTATTTCTGCATCTTTCCATAACGAAGGAAAGGAACCATGGGCTATGGAAAAGTTAAGAATATGGGAAATTATGGGTAGGATTTCATCAAGGATAGGAATGACCATATTACGGCTGATATTATCACATCCAGTAGCGTTGGAAGAAATTGACAGTATGCTCTTTTTAACATCACTGAAGGAAAATTGCTTGAAAGAGAAAGAAGGATGACCGGCATCATCATCATCATCAACAGCCCGTTGACGTCCACTGCTGAACATGGGCCTCCTCTTAACAGACCTTGGCAAGCCAGGATCGTAGAGGGATTTTGCCATAATCACCACGCTTGGCAGACGGATTGGTGATCGCAGTAAGATGTAAACCTTGAGCTAATAGATGCTGCTGCCCATCCATCAGCCATATGTCCCTTAGTCGCCTTTTACGACACCAATGGGAGGACATGGGGTGGTCTATTCTTAGCCGGAAACCACACGGCATGTTCTGTATAATATCTTGAATCTGATGCTGAATTAAATGTATTTTCTTTCTTTCTAAATCTAAAACAAATCGCAGTATAACCTGTAAAAGAAATTACATTGAACTCTTATTGAAAATGGTAAACACAAATAGTAACAACACAAAAAATAAAGTAACAAGCATTTCACAGTAAACTGACTATGCCCGTTTATATTCGCTACAAAAAATTGCTAACTGACATCGAACAAAATAAAATTGAAAACGATTCATAGCTCCCACTAGTTCACTTGAATATAAAAGGTTAAAAAAGGGTCGTAATTCTGATGTTCACCAACCGTACTCGGGTTTTTTTTTTTGAGTTTTAGTTTACTTTAGTTTCGCAAAAAAGCCTTTTTTCGACTGCAAAATATCAAGAGTTTATTAAAATGTGTGTAAAAGTTCTAGAAAAACTATATTCGCTTATAGTAAGTCTCTGTGTCGTAAAAAGTGGTGGATTAAATTACGAATACAAAATATTATATACTTTTGAAATCCACTAGAAATTAACTTACATACGGTGCTTTAAACAATGTTCGTGCTTGTATGTATGTATGCATCTGACATGTTTTAGGCAAATTATATCAAACGAATCCATTATAAATCTGTTTTGTTATTTACAGTGTGTTATTTTTCTTTTCCTGAAACAATTAATTCCATTAATAACTCGATAGAAAGAAATAAATAAAGTAAAAACCATCTTCGATAAATGGCCTATCTAACACTGAAATAATGTTTAAATCGGACCGAGATTTTTAAATCCTGAGATTAGCTCGTTCAAACAAAAAACCCAACACTCCAAAACTAAGCTTTATATTTGATTACTTAAATACTTGTTGAGTTTCTTGCATGATTATGTAATATAACAAATTTCCCTTAACTTAAATTTGAAAAGTCTTTCGATTGGTAGATTCGTAGAGTATTCGACCTAGATATAATATCTGGATTGGTCAAAACATTAGGTTTTTTTCGGACGGACATATTTAGTTAGCCACCAGGCTTTTGCCACTTCACTGGGGATGAAAACATTTGTGTTTAATTTAAGATTACAGATAAAACCAAGAAACAGTGAACTGTGTCAATCAGACCTTACTATTTCTATCACTTGTTTGCCTTTCTCCACCTTTGATCGGCCTTTACTAAAGATTTACATTTGAACATACTACATGGAGAGGGTTTCCCTCTAAAACCCTCTTGCTACTCTTACAAACACAAATAAATAGAAGACAGTTAGTAGCTGAACCTACTGAGGAAAAAAGTATTCAGTTATCATGTCCTGACTTACGATTTATAAGTTCAAATCCTGCAGATTGTTTATAATAGGCACTAAGAATAAAAATATATTCTATTTATTGGCGTTTTTTTATTCTTCATGCATATTCGTATAAATAAAATTTAATGCAATTTTAGTTCATGCTATCGCAAAATTACGGCCCATTTGAAACAAACTAACGGTCAAACAAATTCAGGCCATTTGTTTGCCTGGGGCTGTGCCAAATTCCACCTGATCCGGGTGAAGAATCAACGGATTTATGTAGGAACTCTGGTTTGGCGAGAGACAGTGAAGGAGTATTTAACATTCAGCTTTATGCTCAGCCAATTAAAAAATACCTGAATTCTTTTGTACTGTTTTATGTACTTTTTGGATGAAAGAAGGTTTTGTTTATATCGTGGTCCTAACCTCTTCAGGGTGCCCCCAGGTGTGTGTCACTTAATTGTATGTTTTTACCAAACTTCTATATTGATCCACTAAAACCTATATTAATTGATATGAAATTAAGCTTATTACAAGTAGCGGAATAAATGACAAGCTGACAGGTAGACCACTTTGTCTGTAATATCCTACAATTTGCTACCTGTTAGTTAAGTATCTAGTTTAATTCATAGAATAAGAATAATTGTGCAACATTGTGATTATGACAAGTACAAGTGTATGTTAATACCTAAGTGCTGAATAAATTAATTATCTCTTGTTCGAGAAACGTCGATAGATGAACTGACACGGATGGAGTGGGGAAGAGAGTATAATTATATTTAAATCAAAAAATCTATATTTGATTTTCAACCTTATTATCTTTTGTCACTTACGCTGTTTTTCACTTGACTAACCGTTGACTAATTAATGTGCCTAAATACTCGTATCGATTATAACTTGACCGCGTTCCAAATTAGTTAATCTACACTAATATTATAAAGAGGAAAGATTTGTACCTATTTTTGTATGTTTGTAATGAATAGGCTCAAAAAGTACTGGGCCGATTTAAAAAATTCTTTCACCATTCGAAAGCTACATTATCCACAAGTAACATAGGCTAAATTTTATTTTGGAAAAAAATAGGGTTCCGTAAGATATTTGGGTTTTTCTGACACAAGGTGTAAAAAATCAACCAGAAAAGTTACTTATTTTGCGTACGCTGCCCAAACTATAAAAGATAGAACCATAAAATGTTCTAATAAATTATAGATCTTATAAATATCTACAAAAAAGTCTGCGACACACTATACCTATCTATGTCGAGTGAGGCACAACGACCATTTTTTTAATTTTTGAATTTTTTTTGGACTACATTTAAACGCGTTTATTTTACTCATGCTATTAATCCTTATCAAAATAAATTTCATCACTAAGAACAGTTTATGTAGATTATATTTGGTCTTTGAATGATTAAAATTGGACGTTTGGTTTTGAAGTTATGGCGAAATTAAAATATTACGATTTCTGCTGCACGGCCCGTTGCGAAGTCTAATAATTTTCGTGCGATTTTTTTTAGATTTCGTTATTAAAATTACACCTACGCAAAAGTTCTTCTCAGAGCTAATCAACAGTTCTTCTCAGAGCTAAACAACAGTTCTTTTCAGAGCTTTGAAAATGCCTAAAATGCCTAATCCCTAAAATGCCTATTAATTACATCATTAATTATATTTTCATCATTAACAACTTTAACATCCACAGAAAGACAATCTGTGCAGCCTGCGGATAATGACTGCGTTGTCGATGTTTATGTCGGTGTCTATGAATTGACCTGGGAATCATTTTGCTGACCGTGTCTTTCCTGGGTAGGCTTTTTGCAGCGGTAACCGACATCCGCACGGAGCCGCGGGCGACCGCTATCACTACATCACTACATATTATAAACAAAGTCCCCTGCCGCGTCTGTCTGTCTGTTCGCGATAAACTCAAAAACTACTACATCGATTTTCATGCGGATGTTACCAATCGATAGAACGATTCTTCCGGAAGGTTTACGTATATGATTTGTTTAGTTTATGTGTACATTTGACTAATATATATTGATATTTGTCAGAGGTGTCGGAAAAAATTAAGCCATTTGGGAGCTTTCAACGAAAACGCTGCCTAAACCCTATGAGATATAACAAAACAATTTATGGTGGCAAATATTCTCTTTTAGATCTACAAAAAAGTCTGCGATAGCATATGTCTATCTTTCAAGGTTAACTTGCTATATCCATTATATCTTAGAAAAATGATAATTTCTAATGCGGTAATTGTAAAGCTAATCAGACGGATTCAGTATTTATCCTTATCATTTTAAATGAGTTAATATTCTTAAGCATTTCATGCAGATTATTTTACCCGTACACTATATACTTTTAATGAATAACTTAGAAGTTATCGCAAAATAACAGCGCGTGTTTTAGGTAGGCCTAATGCGATTATGCGCGCTCGATCCTTAAGAATTATAGGGCAAATTTTTTGTTTTGTGTTCATTGTAACTATGATGGATAGATACTTGAATACCTATTTATTTAGTGTTTGTTGTATTGTTAGTCCTGAAGAGTATAGGTATTTCATACGATAAAAGTATACCCACCTACTTATTTCACTGAGTTTTAGTAGGTCATCATCATCATCAGCACGTATATCGTCCACTGCTGAACATGGGCCTCCTCCCGAGGGAGGGTATTGCCATAGTCACCACGTTTGGCAGGCGGGTTGGTGACCGCAGAATTATGTTGTAACACACAAGGAAACGCTGCTGCCCCTTCCTTGATATACGATTATTATAGATGATGTTATAACAATCGGGACCATCGGCTTAACGTGCTTTCCGAGGCACGGAGGGTAATCCCTCAACCAACCAGACCCGGAAAGAAATCTTAGAATTTACACAAAGATTTCATGTCCGGTGTGGGGATGAAACCCACGACCTCCGAGATTTAAAGCGAGCCAATTACCGCTACGCTACGGAGGTAGGCCGAATGCAATTATGCGCGCTCGATCCTTAAGAATTATAGGGCAAATTTTTTGTTTTGTGTTCGTTGTAACTATGATGGATAGATACTTGAATACCTATTTATTTAGTGTTTGTTGTATTGTTAGTCCTGAAGAGTATAGGTATTTCATACGATAAAAGTATACCCACCTACTTATTTCACTGAGTTTTAGTAGGTACCTATATTAATTTGTTTCTGTTTGTTTTGACCAAATTTCGCCCGTTTGTTAGAGGTTTAAAGACATTATGTAGTATAAGTATCAGTATTGCACCCGTGCGAAGCCGGGGCGGGTCGCTAGTACAGCATATTATGAGGGTACCTAATATATTCTGAGGTTAATTAGCTATACGAAAATAGAAAGAATATAGGATAACAAGCATTGACCGAACTCCGTAAGTTGCTTACGTAATAATCTCCGGTCAATGAAGGATTTCAAAGATTTGTGCTTCGACAGTGAGTTTTTTTCTATATACCATAGAAATATTGTCACACGATTGGAAGTAAAAGTTCACTGGCCACCCTTGGCAATGTCAAGTTTGACACAAAGTGCTGATTTGCGACCTAAAATTGACAGTTATGCTTGCTAACTACACTTCTGTCAGCTCTTTGTATTTTGGTTTCAAAAAAGTGTGAGACCAAAATACTGCAGTTATGATCTTGATTTATCTCAGAAATAAATCATCATCATCATCAGCCCGTATAACGTCCACTGCCGAACATGGGCTTCCTCCCGAGGGAGGGAATTTGCCATAGTCACCACGCTTGGCAGGCGGGTTGGTGACCGCAGTATTATGTTGTACCACACAAGAAAACGCTGCTGCCCGTTCCTTGATATAAGAAGAGGGAATCGAACCCACGACCTCCAAGATTCAAGGCGAGCCGCAATACCGCTACGCTACGGAGGTTGTCTAGAAAAAATGTTTGGATAAAAATGTGGACGTCCAGCAACGCAAACCAAATTACATAGTAATGAATTCTTAACGTACATGAGTATCGAATCCATGACTTCACATTTATAGTAAGCTACTACTCTGAATGCACAAAATTCCCCAAAAAAACTAAACAGTCTGAATCCCTCAATCCCCAATCAGCGACCGCCCTTATCAGAGGTCCAAGTCTCATATCCTTCTTGCGTTGCTTAGTTAGTACGCAAGAGGGCGTCCTCTGTGGAATTTGGAACTATTAGCATAATATAACAAAACACTTCTTCTTTTTTTTCATCTTTCTCTTTGATTTATGTTTATCTATCAATAATCTTTCGACAAACTCCGTAGCGTAGCGGTAATTGGCTCGCTTTAAATATAGATCGTGGGTTCGATCCCCACACCGGACAAGAAATCTTTGTGTAAATTCTAAGATTTCTTTCCGGGTCTGGTTGGTCCCTCCGTGCCTCGGAAAGCACGTTAAGCCGTTGGTCCCGATTGTTATAACATCATCTATAATAATCGTATATCAAGAAACGGGCAGCAGCGTCTCCTTGTGTGTTACAACATTGCGGTCACCAACACGCCTGCCAAGCGTGCTGACTATGGCAACTACACTCTCTCGGGAGGAGGCCATTGTTCAGCAGTAGACGTTATACGGGCAGATGATGAACATAATATAACAAAACACTTCTTGTTTTTCATCTTTCTCTTTGATTTATGTTTATCTATCAATAATCTTTCGTCCTGGACTAGCGCCCTATTACTTGTATTGTTTGTATAACAGCGTGCTATGCATGTATAGTATTATTGGATCAGACGTGAAATTTTAATTAAAAACACAATTTATAAACAAACGTCACGTTTATTATAATTTCAAAATTAACAGTTTACATTTATTAACAAAGAAAACCAAATAAGTAAATCACCACAAACACAATGACTTTAAACAAAGGAAACAATAAATCAAAAGCAACGATACCAAAGTCCAGATCACACCGTACGCCGATAACCTGAGATCCGCACCAAGTGACGCCCGCAAAAGGAATGAGACCCACCCTTTGCTTAGGCGTGCTTTTATAGAAAAGCCGTACTCTAGACTTGAGGTGGGTAGTTAATCCCTAACAGTATTATAATATTTTCGGACGCTCACTTATATTCGAAGGTTCACTGATTCCTAAGATACAGGTTATTCCTAGTTTAGAAGTCAGGGTCTTTTGTTATGGCGCACGTAAGCTACGTGCGCCATAACAAAAGACCCTGACCAGCCCGGCTAGCAGAGGCAGCGTGACTCGAGTCTACTCTACGGAGGCCGACCAATCACATTGCAGAAAGTGTCACGTGACAGTGCGTTTTTTCGACAAGTCTTTGAAATCCTTCATTGACCGGAGATTATTACGTAAACAACTTACGGCGTTCGGTCAATGCTTGTTATCCTATATTCGTTCTATTTTTAAATTCAAATTCACAATTATTTATTTGTCAAATATAGGTGGACAAAGATCTTATGTTATTACATTATACAGTGTGCGCTATGTTTTGCCAATAATGACATACAAATTTTTCAAATATGTTCAAAAAATATGGAGAAATTTCAGTATATCAGATATTATGAAATAATAGAGACAATTATTGTATTACTTAAATTAAATTATCATTAAAAAAATCATCTAATGTGTAATAACACCTTTTAAGTAATAGGTCCCACAAAGTGACTTTAATTTTTTTTACTGGCAAGCATTTCATCTTGTCAGGTATTTTATTATATATTTTGGGAGCAATACCAAAAAAACTTTTTTTCATAAGTGCAGTTTTACATTTGACATGGCATAATGTGTTAATATATTGAGCTCGGATTGGCATTTTCTTTTCTGTAGCTAGTTTTTGGAATAAGTCTGGATTGTTTTTTATAAATAATGCGGTTCCTTAAAAAAAAGGTAACATTTGTGTTTTTTGTTTGGAAAAAATAAAGATTATTATTATTAATGCCATTATTATTATGCCGTGTGGTATCCGGCTTAGAATAGACCACCTCGTGTCTACCCATGGGTGTCGTAAAATGCGACTAAAGGACATATGGCTGATGGATGGGCAGCAGCGTCTATTAGCCCAAGGTTAACATATTACTGCGATCACCAATCCGTCTGCCGAGCGTGGTGATTATGGCAAAATTTCTTTACGATCCTGGCTTGCCAAGGTCTGTTAAGAGGAGGCCCATGTTCAGTAGTGGAAGTAAACGGACTGTTGATGATGATGATGATGATGATGATTATTAATAAAGGCTGGACCTCTGCTCGCCTTTATTCCCGATGAACTAGCAAATATTAAGACTTACCTACATATCCGTTCGAAATAGAAAGCAAATTTGAGTGCATTCAAATCAGACGCTTGTTGCAATAAATAATGAGAAATGTCACTGAGCCCTCTGATGTTAACTAGAAACAATCTAATTTAATACTACTAATATTATAAACGCGAAAGTTTGTAAGTATAGATGGATGGATGGATGGATGGATGTTTGTTACTTTTTCACGCCAAAACTACGGGAAAGGGATAGGTTTTACGCTAGATTAACATATAGGCTACAAAACATCACGCTCCAACTCACTGGAGCAGAGTAACGCGGCGAAAACCACTGGGTGCAGCTAGTGCCGCAATAAAAAGGCTGCGAGGTTCCTCCTCTTAATTTTGTAATCATCGTTTGTCCGGTCTGCGTTTACCGTAAATCACGAAGTTGTTAACTTTCCAGCCATTAAGTTCCTCCCTTCTAAGCAACTTAACCTGAGATAATATCAGCTTTCTTATCTCGTTAGAACTTGGCGGTTTCAGTTCAGTTAAAATTAATAGAGTATAGTTTTCATAAAAAATATTACGATAGCCGCTTTAAAGGAAAGCGGCCGTAGCCCAACAGCTAAAGGCGCCGGACTTGTGATATTGTGGTCACCAGTTTGATCCCCACCCATTGCACTACCAACGTGAACTCGTAACACAGGCATTTTAGCTTAGTACGAGAGGATGACAGTTTACCAATTTGGCCGCGGGTGCCGAGTACCCGGCCCTCACCAACGGCGGACGGAGGAGTGTCCGGGGGGTTTGAGTGGTGTAGGGTTCTCTCCTCATAGTATTACTAGCATACTACGCTATGGAGAGGGCAAGTCCCACATACCCCTTCGCTGGCGCGGGTACGCTGCAGAGGCGGAGGGGATGCGTAAATGCATTACCCCCGGACAAAAAAGGGCCTCCAGCCTACAAATTGACTTACCAGCGCGTAGCGCAGGAAGCCCTCCCTGTTGGTGTTTCGACCTTGGCTTAGGGCGCTCAGCATTACCGTGTAACTGTGTACTTTAAGATTTTGTTGAGTACACTTTATTAATAAAAATTAAATGATTTTTTTTTAAACGGATGATCTTGATCGGCTTGTCCACTGCTGGACTTGATCTCCCCCGAGGAGAATTTTACTATAATTATTACGCTTGGCATGTTGGTGAATATTTTGAAACACACACGGAGTAACACTACTCTTAGGTATATGATTGTTATAGGTAATATTTTAACAACGGCTAAGCGTGCTTTTGAAAGGCACTTCCGTGCTTAGGCTTTAGTTTATTCAAAACGATTACTTTAATCTAAATGTACTCGACTAGTCAACACCACTGTAATGATGCGCCGTGGAGGAGCGAAACACGTGTCGGGTCTTCTTATATTGTGCATAATTTTTGCAGAGAGAAGTGCAAAATTAGCACTCAGACACATTTTTGTCTTTTTATTAAAGATTAGTATGGATTCTCGCAAATTAACGCCTGATTCGGCCAAATTAACGGCTGAGACAGCCTCCGTAGCGTAGCGGTATTTGACTCGCTTTAAATCTCAGAGATCGTGGGTTCGATTTCTACACCGGACAGGAAATCTTTGTGTAAATTCTTAGATTTCTTTCCGGGTCTGGTTGGTTGAGGGACTACCCTCCGTGCTTCGGAAAGCAAGTTAAGCCGTTGGTCCCGATTGTTATAATATTATCTATAATAATCGTATACCAAGTAACGGGCAGCAGCGTTTCCTTGAGAGAGAGAGATACAACATAATACTGCGGTCACCAACCCACCTGCCAAGCGTGGTGACTATGGCAAATACCAAACCATACATCTTCAGTGCAGTGGACGTTATACGGGCTGATAATGATGATGATGAACGCCTGATTCTATTATTTTCAATAGATTTCTCATCCAGTGGGGAGATGGAACCCGCGAACTCCGAGATTACAAGCGAGCTTTTTATGGCTACACTACGAGTGAAGCTTGTTTCAAAATACACATATATATTAGTTCATTTAAATCCAATCTCTTCATGCTTAGTTAGCTTATTATTAGTTGTTTAATGAGAAATCTTCATTAAGACGGAGTTCATAATTATCTAGTAAGAATTTATGTTTTCATTAAAATTAGTTAGTAATTTTAATTTTTTTTTAATCAAAACTGTGAGATTTAATTATTTATATATACTGGTAACTAGACATCTATTAAGTGCATTGTGGCTACTTGGTTACCTGCTCAAACCGAGTCCGAGAACCTGCCCCCTTCTTTCTCTAAATATTGTTTATGTTTATATTTATATCTATAATAATTAAAAGTAAATGTTAGCTACCTATCATCTAATTGTAATAAACTATAGTTTACTGAGTGTTCTCTTGTTTATTTCCTCTCTTTATAAATATAATAATAATATATAATTCGTAGAAAGCTAGGATAGGGTCCGGTCGTGCTCGCAAGGCGAGGCTCGCGACGCGTTCTTTGCTTCAGACCCGATCCCAGCCCGTGCTGGTTGATCTTAATTATATTTTATAACTAGCGGCCCGCCCCGGCTTCGCACGGGTGGACTTTTATACCCTACCCCTGCCCTACCCTACCCCTGCCCTACCCTACCCCTACCCTACCCCCACCCTACCCCTACCCCTACCCTACCCCTACCCTACCCTACCCTACCCTACCCTACCCCTACCCAAAATGTCCTATGTCCTTCTCCCAGTTCTTAGCTACCTCCCTACCAATTTTCAGCCAAATCGGTTCAGCCGTTCTTGAGTTATAAATAGTGTAACTAACACGACTTTCTTTTGTTTTTAAAATGTATTCTGCTATTCAGGGCGGAGACCAATCCAACGCAACAAAAACCATGAAAATTGATCCAGCCGATCTCGAGTTATAAGTGTTGTAACAAACCCGTCTTTGTTTTATATATATAGATATAGATATATAGATATAGATATAATTATTATCAGATTATCACATGCCATAACAACATTGGTAAATTTTATTTTATAACATTATTGTTGAAATGTAATCTAATTTATTAGTTAAGTTGTTGTTTTTTCTTTTTTGTTTTCATTATCATTGTATTTGACTTATAATAAGTACGATCGATTCGTCTACATTATCCATAAACGTTTTCATTTTCATTTTCAATTCTCCTCTATACATGGCTGTAACACGTGGTTGGCTACACCAACACGAAAACGTAACAACATTGAATAAAACTATTGACAAGCGCAAACATACGCCTGACATCGCGATTTCGATATTTAGTGTGGATTTTCCAACACTTTCTTTCATACGAACTATCTTCTCAAACAGAACTTAATAAAACAAAATTTTAAAATTGTGAGTACTAAAATTTGACCACAATTTTTCGTTCTTTATTAAAATATACATATTAACCTTGATTTTGAAATTAAGTAAACTATAAACTTTTCCCTATAGTACATATTCAAAAATTTAAAACAAAATTGTTTAAGTGTTTTTGTGTATTAATATAGATTTGCTGAACCAAAAAATACATTTGGAATCACTCGAAAAGATTACAAGATATACACATTAATGTTACTAGGACAGATTTGATTGCTTGTTTGCATTGAATATGCTCCGAAACTACTGGACCGATCACAAAAATACTTTCATCATTAGAAAGCTACTTTATCCAAGAGTACTACTTTATCCAGGATTAACCAAGGCTTTATTTAATTATGAAGTTGCCACGGGAACGGGAGCTACGCGGGTGAAACTGCGCACGGGAAGCTAGTAGGCTATAAAACATCACATTACTTTTTTTTTATGTCCGTGTGAAAATGCCTTTACGCGTTCCCACCGCCGCGCCGCTGCAGCGAATTCGGTGGGATATATGGGACTCGCCCTCTCCATAGCGTGGTATGCTAAACTCATACCACGAGGAGAGAACCCTACACCACTAAAACCGCCCGGACACTACTTCGATCGGCCATTGGCGGATCCGGCCCCGATCCAGCACTCGCGGCCAATATGGCACCGGGGGATCTCCTGGACCACACTTACAGTGGCCCATTTGATCACATTACAACCTACTAGACTTTATTATTACAATACATTTAGTTGAGATATAAAACTCTAAACATTTTACACTACGTATAAGCAATGTAATAAAATGTCTTCACAAGATGTTACTGTACCCAAATAAAATATGTGAAATATGAAAAATGTTACAAAATGAATTTGATGCCAAGCTTTCGCGTTGTCAATATTTGGCGGGCAAAGCTGTGTCGAAACTATGTACAGTCAGCAAAAGAGATAGATTTACACCGTCAATATGTAAAAATTTAAATAAATATGTTTTTGTCAGTACAACAGCCGGTAATTCTTTATGGGCAAAGAGTTCGCTGCTAGCTGTGTTCAAATATACATAATAGTTGAGTCTTCTCATAAACGTGTACATATAAATTTAAAATGCGTTTTACGGGGTGTAAGCCTATCTCTTTTGTTGACTGTACATTGTACATTCTGTTCGAATATTTATCACGTAAGGAATACGTGTTTATGGCAGTTGTAAGCCTAATTTTGAAAGAGAAATTTATAAGAAAATATTTAGCTAAGCGTCTAAAACAAGTTGGAATAAAAAATTGTATGTAGGCTGTATGAGTGTGTAGCCAAGTTCGGAAAACGAAAAACTGGTCAAGTGCGAGTCGGACCATTTTCAGGCGTCTACCTGTTGCCGTTATTGATATGTAGCAAAAAAGGTCAAAATGAAAAAGTTTGTTGCATGGGAGCCCCCTTTAAATATTTATTTTAGTTTAGTTTTTGTTATAGCGGCAACAAAAATACATCATCTGTGAAAATTTTAACTGTCTAGCTATCGTTGTTCTTGAGACACAGCCTGGTGACAGACAAAGAGACAGCAAAGTCTTAGTAATATGGTCCCGATTTTACCCTTCGGGTACGGAACCCTAAAAAGTGACACACTGGCCGTGGATTATTTACAAGTACCATTTTAGATCACTTTTGAACAAACTATAACTTAAATTCCATTTGACTTCCACACTTACTTTTGTGTGTAGGTGTTTTGGGTGTCACCTTAGTTATTGATTTTCATGTTTAATATAAGTAATTTCATAAGACAGCGAAGTTAACATAATAGGCATTTTACTCTCTTGGAGGTTCTACATAACCTGATACCCTCTCACCTTTCCATCACCGGACGACAAGGCGCGGCGAGCGTTTTCACCCTTTTGTTGTAGACATTCCTTCAATACGGACGAAGCGATTTGCTTCTTCTTTCATAATGCGGACGGAGTGGAATTCTCTGCCGGGGTCAGTTTTTCCGGAACGTTATAATCTAGACATCTTTAAAAGTAAAGTGAACAAATACTTTCAGGCAAGCGTGTATCATCTTAGGCCTTATCTTGGCCTTCATTAAGCGAGATTATGGTCAAACGTAAGCCTATATTTAGTAAAAAGAAAAAAACTCGATAGCTGTATTGCAAACCTTGCTTTGCCGTTTCTCAGACAAGAGCGTAGACAACCCGATTAGTTAATTTCGAAATTGATCGTCCGTTCATGAACTAGGTAGGTATTATTGACGTCTATGTTACTGGTGACTAACAAGAGTAATATAATAAAAGCAAAGTATAAACAATGATTTTCAACAAATATAGCAGTCCAGAAAACTAAAACAATTTGTTTACAAAGGAAATACCAGTGTTGTCATAATAAAAGTTTCTACCAATAGTGCTGTTTAATATTGCTTTCCACTTCAAAGTAACTTCATTAATTAATTACCTTTTTTCTTTACATTCTTCTTGATACAAGAAAATTTTAGATTATTTTGAATTGCACTTGCCTTCTCGTATTTAAAACATTGTGAAGTACCACACAGTTGTTTTTATTTGTTTTATGCTGAAACAGAAACAATTGAGTGTTTAATAATGAACAGAACAAAAGATCTGAATCTATTGAATAGAACTTGGTTTTTTTTTATTTGTAGCCGTGCGTTTTGTAGAATTGCTTTGGTATTTAGATTAACAAGTGTTTACATGGTTAGACTAACCCATGCTTTCCTAGACAGGGACAAAGGAATCTTGCCATCACACGAAGACTTTGTGAGCTCGAGCATAGCGTTAGGACGCTCAACGGTGAAGGAACCTTCGCTTGACAGAAAAACATAGCCAAATAATATAATTGATTTATGTTGTGATGCTGTACAAGGTCGCCACAGCAGTACAGGGTACGGTTGTTAATGACGAAGTGCCCAAAATCTGACACAAGACTATTCCACACCGGTGTTCTTCTTCAATCTTGCTTCTTTATTATTTTACCAGCTACGCCCCGCGGTTTTACACGCATTACTCTGCTCCAGTGGGTCAGAGCGTGATTTTAGGGAGGGCTTTTGCCATAGTCACCACGCTTGGCAGGCGGATTGGTGATCGCAGTATTATGTTGTAATACGCAGGGAAACGCTGCTGCCCGTTCCCCGGTATACGCTTGTTATAGATGATGTTATAACAATCGGGACCAACGGCTTTACGTGCGGTGTGGGGATCGTACCCACGACCTCCGAGATTTAAAGCGAGCCAAATACCGCTACGCTACGGAGGTATACTGCATGTCTTTTCACAAATAGAATATATTATGTTGTATTATCACAACACCCCAAAATGTTGCTACGCCATAAAAAAACTAAGCACCAACTCATAATATATTTAGTCGTTATTCGTAATCTTAATACACAAAGTTTTATAAGAAAAGTTGTCGATGACGCAGCAAGAGTTACGTTCTATAGCTGCCCTGAATAGTTGATCTTCCATACATACGGAATAAGGTTCTTTATTACTCTAGCTGGGGTTTAAGTTGTACGATTGGATGAGAAAGAAACATTAGGTGCCTGAAGAAGTTACTAGGAATTTGATCATGATTTTATATTTGTTTTTTAACTGTTAATAAGTAACTTTATAATTAAACTACCTGCACCCCGCAGTTTTACCAGCGTTACTCTGCTTCAGTGGGTCAAAGCGTGATTTTATGTAGCCTATATGTTAATCGAGCTTATAAACTATCCCCGAGCAAAGTTTCAGCCATTCAGTAGTTTATGCTTGAAAGAGTAACAAACATCCATCCATCCATACTCACAAACTTTCGCGTTAATAATATTATTAAGGATATAGTCCATGTTACTCAGGGATAATGTAGCATTCTAATGATGAAAGAGTTATCTATATCCTGCCAGTAGTTTTTGAGTTTATTCGTAACAAACACACAAAAATATAAATCTTTCCTCCGTAGAATAATAGTATAAAAGTTTTAAATTGTTTTTTTAGCCGTTGCTAATAATTCACTCATAGTTTTGCCATATACCTACTACTTATCGAAGAGTAAGATTAAAAATTTAAAATAAATACGGTATTTGAATTTTTACAAGAAAGACGTCAATGATAAATGTACATGCCAAAATGAACTGTAGTGCCTTGCAATAAAATATAGTCTGTTTGTACAAAAACAGGTGACCCTAACACTGGCTCGAAGCCACTTTTGTGTATATTTTTTTTCGTTTAAAAAAAGCCTTAGCCTAATGTCTAGGGCGTTGGACTCGGGATCTTGTGGTCGCCGGCTCGATCCCCACCCATTGCCTTTCCAACGACAACCCAATCGAAATACAAGTATTTTAGCTTAGCATGGCAACAAGAATCTAGAATTCTTGTTGCAATGCTAAGCTAAAATATTTAGATTGTAAAAGTCTGCTAGAAAGAAATCATAAAAAAAAGTTACGGATAAAGAATTATAGATACATAATTTATAGTAGACACGGGTCTCAATCGCGGTACAATTTTAAGGCAAATCATTACCTTTTTAATAATCCGGCGTTTCGACATGAGTTACACCAATCGTGGTCACGGATAGACTGATGAGTGTCAGCAACGGCGTCTTCGGACAGCGCGGGTTTTGGCAACTACCCCCACTTGGTCGTGATAAACGTCGGATTATTAAAAAGTTAATGATTTGCCTTAAAATTGTACCGCGATTGAATCCTGCGCCTACTATAATTTTTGTGTACAAATCGCGACAGTTTAAAAACATTTTTCATAGATCGATAGAAACACCAAAAAAAAAAACTGAATTTTTAGCAACGATAAATGAATCTAGTTTTATACATAGCCGTTATTATGGCTACCAACTTTAATCTTTAAAAGTCAAAGTGTCAAAGCTAAAAGAAAAGCTATAAAAACTAAACTTATAAAAACTTTTATTTCTAGAGTATTAACGGATAACCTACTCACAAGTACTACCTGGCTTATATGACCTCAAGTTTATTAAAACCGTTTGGCGTAAAGAAATTTAATCGAGCAATAAAACCGTATATTATATTTTACTATCTTCCCGCACGCGTTATTATCCGCATAAATCCCGGTCCCGTAGGAACTTTATTATCAAATCGCCTTCCTCAATAAATGGGCTATCTAACACTGAAAGAATTGTTCAAAATAGACCAGTAGTTCCTGAGATTTGCGCTTTTAACCAAAAAAACTCTTCAGCTTTATGTATTAGTATAGATTACAAGCTAAATTACTAACTAAATTTATTAATATGACTTGTTAGTCAATCGGTTATAAGTTCGTCTGTAACTAGCGTGGTCCCGGGTTTGATACACGGGCCGGACAAAGTATTGTGTTAGAAATGTTCTAATTAGAAAAATCTAAGTATGAATCAAAGTTGGTCATGTTTTACGCCTGCCTCGGAAAGTACGTTAAGCTGTCGGTCCTACGCCTGCCCGCCCTCCTGACGCTTAGTTTGCTAAGAACCTTCCAATGCCCTCGTAGAACTGAAGTCCTAGAGGCCCGCGAAGTGAGCGACAGTTGCACAAAACTCCCCTAAAATACAATAAGTCAAAATCCCTCAATCTCATCGCCAGCGACCGCCCTGAGCCGAGGTCCAAGTCCCATAGGGGACGCCCTCTTGCGCATATTGCTTAGTTTGTAGTTCAACCATTCATTTATCTAGGCTAGAGCTTCTGCTTTATGCCCGGTAAAGTAGCAAAAGCCTCGAAGCTAACTACATATGTTCAAAAAAAGGTCCTCCGCCTGATTTGTCAACGATCGTGTTCCTGAACCTGAATTAGAGAGAGCATCTGTGTTTGAATATATTATAATTCTATTCTAATATAATTATTATTATAAAGCTGAAGAGTTGGATTATTTGTATGTTAGCTAGAATTCGCTAATCTCACGAATTACTGCTCCAAATCAAATCAAATCATTTATTCGCATAAATATGTGTTCACAGAGTTCTTACAAAAAATACAGTCCATTTCATATTAGCCTTTCGGCGTGCAAATTTTTACAGCTATAATACAGATTTATTATTTAACAATTATATTAACTTAAAAGTGGTCATTAAAATATTCATCTAAGGTATAATACGCGTATACTTAGCCCATTTATCAACGAGGGCTATATTTAATTATGAAGTTTCTACGGCAATGGGAGTTACGCGAATAAAATCACGTGCAGTCTCTAGTGTATTATATATTTTGCTAGTACACAAACTAACATTCATTGCTATATCAATATGATCATCTAATAAACCGTCCATTGCCAAAAACATCGACCCAAGTACATATTTTGAGGACACAAATAGGACGCTGACATGATAAACCGCATTTGGCAACCGCAGAACGGAACGGCCAGTCAACTTGGTTTACAATAGTTAACCACGCTTTGTAGCAAAATTGTTTGCTTTGATGTCCTTTAGACCGAATTTCAGTGACAGAGATTAGGTACCTTTGGACGTATTATCGTACAATTGTTTGCAAGCACAGTCGGTTTCTATTATATTTGTGTATAAATGAACCGTTGAACGAAACCTTTTGTAGTTGCAGTTCACCAAAGAGCCTCTTTGATCAACTGTACCTACAAAATGTTTAATTATTTAAATATGTCCATATTGGGAAAGGCATTTTAAATTGATATGACCACATTTATGATAAAAGTTCAGAGTTTTGTGCAACTTGCAACGAACTCTTCACACATAAAGAATTAGCGGTTGTCGTACTGACATAAATATATTAAGTTACTTTAATAATAATTGATATAGTAACTATATATGTACAGTCGACCAGGGAAACGGCCATTTCCTTGGTCGACTGTACGTCTTTTAAATATTATGACAAACGGTTTTATTTAGCTTGACTTATTTTGGTTAATTTTAGTTATTGAAATTTTACCCTCCTGCAGTCGACGGATAAATCTGATTTGGTATACACCTTTAGTTGACAATGACAATACAGTATATTATTCTTTATTATTGTAAATCCAAGATGGCCGCTAAAAAATGGCGGATTAGATGTTTTTTTGGCTTTAAGAAAGTAGGTACATTATCTCCATGATTATTTCCATAAAATCGTTTAACTTATTTTTTTTACTTATAAGTACTATTTGTTAATCAGTTTGCTTAAGAATTTTCCGTGTGTTTTAAACAAAAGTCCGTATGTTTTATTATTTGTTTTAATAATTAAAAAGGAACCATAATACATTTAATTTTGGTAACTAAAATGATTAAACAAATAATTCTTCACTAACGTATTCTCGACCCTTGATACTTCTGTTATTGGGGTGGAATTATATTTTAAAGGCACCTTTTATAATTTTGAAAAGATATCCAAATTTTAAGAATATATTTTTTTATTTCATTCGTAGGACGTCCGCTGCTGGTAATAAGTCTCCTCAATAGATTTCGAGTTACTACAGTTGAAAGCGTCCACCGTGATTCCGAGGCCTTTACCAGGTCATCCGTCTACCCACTAAATAACGAAAGAAAATACACGAAAATAATTTCTTAATACCCATTCAATTTTATTCTCTATTCACCTCAAGAGCCCTAATCAACACATTAATAGTAACTCCTTGAACATGTTGTTAAGCTGCTGGTCATTATCTAAAGTGTCTGAAACACACTTCGTGCGTCTGATTAATGGTTTGCGAAATGGTTTTAGTAGTTATATGTGTATCTGTATGGGAATTTGGCTATTAGATGATTAAATGAAGCGGACATAGCCCAATGGGTAGGGCGTCGGACTTGCGATCATATGGTCGCTGGTTCGATCCCCACTGACACGCTACCGACGTGAATCCACTTGTAACACAAGCATTTGACTTAGTGGGTTTAACAAGAATACAAGTAGTGTGAAAACTCTGCTAGAAATCTTTATAAAAAAAAAAACTTCATCATCATCATCATCAGCCCATATTCGCCAAGCTTGGCAGGCGGGTTGGTGACCGCAGTATTATGTTGTACCACACAAGGAAACGCTGCTGCCCGTTCCTTGATATACGATTATGATAGATGATGTTATAATAATCGGGACCAACGGCTTAACGTGCTTCCCGAGGCACGGGGGGTAGTCCCTCAACCAACCAGACCCGGAAAGAAATCTTAGAGTTTACACAAAGCTTTCCTGTCCGGCGTGGGGATCGAACCCACGACCTCCGAGATTTAAAGCAAGCCAAATATCGCTATTCGCTACGTCTTTATATATTAATCACAAATAGCTATAACATTTTAATAGTGAAATGTAAGACATCTTATACACTGTATTAAATTTAATAAAAACACAAAAGTTTCGTCAGTCTTCACATCTTTGTAACAGTAGCAATTTTGTGAATATTTTATCTGGTTCCGTACAAGTTTTGTTTAAATAAAATCTAACTAACCGTGTTCTTGTTGTTTCCAGCATAGATTAGACCACTCAATGTCTTCCCTCCCCCCTCGTCTTCCTGACCCTTAGTTTGCAAAGAACCATCCGATGCCCTCGTAGACCCAAAGTCCGAGAGGCCCGCTAACTGTTAAGTGGAGCGACAGTTGCACTAAACTCCCCTAAAATACTAAAAGTCACAATCTCTCAATCTCATCGCCAGCGACCGCCCTTAGCCGAGGTCCAAGCCCCACAGGGGGCGTCTTCTAGCGGAGGTTGCTTAGTTTGTAGTTTTTAAACCATTTATTAAGGCTGGCGCTCTGCTCGCCTTTATGCCCGGTGAAGTAGCAAAAGCCTCGTGGATACCAAAAAAAAAAAAAACAATGTCTTTCCATGCGTCTCGTATGAGGCGACGTAGGGGTATACAGCAGATGGATGAGCAGCAGCATCTAGCAGCTCAATGATAGTCACCATCTTATTGCAATCAACAATCCGCCAAGCGTGGTGATTGAGGCAATATCCCTCAAGGACCCTGGCTTGCCAACGACTGTTCAGAGGAAGCCATTGTCCAGTAGTGGATAGGTCCATTACTGGACATTGGCCTTCTCTTTCCTCTATTGGACGGGCGTAAATTAATAGAATCGGGCGTTACTTTGCCGGTACACGGTGGAGGGGCGAGGTGTGGCTGATGATTGTTTGCATATTTTTATCAATCTTCCGCGTTCAAAATGTTTTAGGAAATTAATTGGATATTGTTTTAATTAATGATAAAACACCAGTCAAACCAAAACCAAATAATTTCTATTTATGTTTGGCATTCAGATTTAAAATTGTTCTCCTAAATAGTAATTCAAAGTTTTATTATTATCAACCTTAATGCTGATTTTCCATCAGAGTGGCGAGACGAGACGAGGCGAGAACAGAAT
Source organism: Nycteola revayana (assembly GCA_947037095.2). Lineage (NCBI taxonomy): Eukaryota > Metazoa > Arthropoda > Insecta > Lepidoptera > Nolidae > Nycteola > Nycteola revayana. The sequence goes on along the minus strand of OX344857.2, from coordinate 17,971,862 downwards.
TGAAATCGCACTGACCCTTTTCCACTAAAAATTGCCATCGCGAGACGGTAGTAGACATGACGGTGTTCTCAGGTATAAGTAGCAATTAATAAAAACAAGCCTCTCGCGAGAAGCGTGTTTCTGTTGCAAAGTTAATTTATGCTCTATATCGGAAGCAATACGGTTCATTTTTACACAAACAAATATTTCAATTCACGCCTCGCCTCGTCTCGTCTCGCCATACTGTTGCCACTAAAGATGCGCTGGGAGAGGTTTGAAAATTTGCCATACAAATTTCAATTCTCACCTCGCCTCGTCTCGTCTCGCTCGTTCCCTCTGGTGGAAAATCAGCATAAGAGTCTTCGTTATAGTTGTTCATATGTAAAACGTATATTTGCAGTTATTCTACTATGTATACAAATATTATAAAGAGAAAAGATTTGTTTTTTTGTTTGCATTGGTTAAGCTCTGGAACTACTGAACCAATTTTGTAATTAATTTTATTTCATCATTAGCAAGTAACGTTATCCAGGAGTATAAGCCATATTTAATGATAAAATTCTTACGGGAAGTGTTGTTACACATAAGTATCTCATCGGGTTGTTTATATTAAACTAGCTTTATATAATAGCGCCTCGCGGTATTACCTGCGTTACTCTGCTCCAGTGGGTCGTAGCGTGATGTTATGTTGCCTATATGATAATCCAGCGTATAACCTATCCCGGTGCAAAATTTCAACCAATTCCGTTCAGTAGTTTTCACGTGAAAGAGTCACAAATCCATAGATGCATACTTACAAACATTCGGGTTTGTATTATTAGTAGGATGATGGTGATATTACAAACTTATATTTAAATTGAGCGTAGACCCCTACATTAACACTATCTGCCGTTCAATTTAGTCTTATCTTTTTTTTTTATCTTCCACTTTACACCTTGTAAATCGGTGTCATTGACCTGCTAAAAACTCTAACGTTTCCACATAGACGCTGCGGAACCCTGAAACAAGATAAAAGTGAAATACTTCCGTCATGGCGTACTTTTTCTGCCAAGTTGGAGCACGAGCGACTTCGGTCGCTTTGTTACAAGTTCTTCAGGTGCTCTCCTTAGAAAGTACCGTTAGCAACACAAGCCGCATAGTGAGAACCTACTGATAAAAAAAATAAAAATAGTCCATATGAATATTTGAATGGAAAAATTTATTTCCGGGTCTCGATGGTTGAGGAAAGTACGTTAAGCCGTTGGTCCCGATTGTTATAACATCATATATAACAATCGTATACCAGGGAATGCGCCGCAGCGTTTCCTTGTGTATTACAACATAATAACGCAGTAACCATCCCGCCTGCCAAGCGTGGTGACTATGGCAAAAACCTTCCCTCGGGAGGAGGCCCTTGTTCAGCAGTGGACGTTGTACGGGCTGATGAAGATGATGATGAAGTCGCAACAAATGGCTTTATTACAATTAATATCACGACGAAAACATTTAATTTAACTTTTTCACAGAATAACTTAAATTTAGTCATATAGGACGAAGCTTGTGGTTTTGTAATGAATTAGTTTGGTTTTTATAGTAGGTCACAAAATTCAGCGAAACCTGCTTAAGCAAATCCTGGTAATGATAAATTGATATAATGACCTTTTTGCCAGTGTAAATTATTAGCCTCAATGTTTATTTATTGTATTTAAACTAGCAACATCCGGGATAACATGCGTTTTGCTGCTCTGCCGTAAAGTTTTATTAACGTTGATATTTTATAAATACTTTTATTGAAAAAAGATTAATAGATATATTTTATTGTAAAAAATAAACTTTAAGACTATATAATATAGCGATTTGAACAATTATTAAATAGGTAAATGTGCTATCTAACACTAAAAGAATTTTAAAAATTGGACCGCTAGTTTCTGAGATTACGATTAGGATTTCGTAAAAGGAAACAAACAAACCCTTCAGCTTTGTATATAAGTATGTAGACAATGTATATACAACGTAGGTAGTAAGATTATTCTAAAATACGTTATTTTTAAAACAATAGCAGAATTGTGCTTCTGTTAATTAAAATTTCTCATTTAAAATATTAACTCAGTTACGTTGCTGTCTGTACTAACGAGTGCGTACTTCTTATTTTTAAGAATAATTTAACTTTTCCATGTTCTAAAATGCAATTAAAATGTAATATAGTTTTTCATTTCGCTTAAGAAAACCGTTGCTCAGTTTAACACAATAACTTGCTACATAATTGAAAACTTCTAAATCGAATCATTGTTTAGTTGTTATGCTTAAAAAAAACTACTTCAATTTGTTAATATTAAGTCTTTCAAAGACGTGTAAGTTCTCTTATCGCTTAGTGGTTAGAGTAGATCTGGTGTCTTGGGATCCGGATCTTACCCGCAAAATTACCCGAAAAAAAAGCGACACACATAGTATAAATACTAGATATTATAAGCATAATCTTGTGGTTCATGCTAGCCGTCTCCGCAAAATAAGTAATTCTTTTATGGGGCAATGTATACGGTTCTATAACAAACTTCCCAATAGTATAAGAGAATTGTCTATAAATAAATTTAAAATGACTATTAAAGCCAAATTGTGCAGCAGGGCTTATTATAAAATTTCCGATTATCTTTGTGACAAAAATGCTTGGGATTAAATCGCTCCAATCTCAATGTAAAATAAAGTATTTTGTTATTAGGTTAATAAAAGATTGTTATGTATTATTAGATTTTAAAAGAGGGTTCTACTGAGTTTTTTGGCAGTGTTTCTCAGTAGTCGATTTTGAATTTGAAAAATAATTGTGCGAATCAGCGATAGTTGTCCAGAGAATAGGTGTGTTTGTGTCCATGAATCTTACTAATATTATAAACGCGAAAGATTGTAAGTATGGATAGATGGATAGATGTTTGTTACTCTTTCACGCCAAAACTAATAAACGGAATTGGCTGAAATTGAGCACCGGGATAGGTTATACGCTGGATTAACATATAGGCTACAAAACATCACGTTCCGACCCACTGGAGCAGAGTAACGCAAGTAAAACCGCGGGGTGCAGCTAGTTAGGTATATGTTTTTGAAGTCCTCTGCGACACAGGGATTTATTGGTGACGAAAGTGGCTTCTGAGATTATGACTGACCCCACATTGGGCGTGTAATCGTAAAAGTGCTTGAGGACAGGCGTCTACCCGCAAACGTGGAACCTACTTGACCATCATCAGACCATATAACGCCTATTGTTGAACACAGGCCTCTTCCTGAGTGAGGGTTTTTGCTGTAGTTACTACGCTTGGAAGGCGGGTTGGTGACCCCAGTAGTAAGTATAGCATACACAGGACATCACTGCTGTCCATTTCCCATGTTATAACTATAGGGACCAAACGTGCTTTCCGAGGCACGGAGCGCTAACCTTCTCAACCAACCAGACCCTGACAGAAATCTTAAATTGTTACTCATTTTTAGTGATCCGTACCCTAAGGGTAAAAAAGGAACCCTATTACTAAGACATCGCTGTCTGTCTGTCACCAGGCTGTATCTCAAGAACCGCGATAGCAAGACAGATAAAATTTTCACAAATGATGTATTTCTATTGCCGCTGTGACAACAAATACTAAAAATAAAATAAAATAAATATTTAAGGGGGGCTCACATACAACAAACTTTTTTTTCCCTTTTTTGCTCGATGTCAATAACGACAACAGGTAGGACTTGAAAATGGTACGGAACCCTTCGTGCGCAAGTCCAACTCGCACTTGGCCGGTTTTAATTTTTTATCTGGCGTGTAGTGATGAGCGTTGAATGAACGGACTAGTTAATTCGACCGTCGACGTACTGTGAACGAATCGACGGTTCACCGTTATACGATGGACAGTCCATCATGGACTAGTCGAATCCGTAGACGCCTCAGAGGGCTAAACTGAAACTCGCAACGCGACGACCGACGACGCGCGACGGCGACGACGGCGAGACGAGACGAGAACGTAGTCGGGTGATAGAAGTTCATTCGTCCGTTGAAATATCGTGCAAACAAATTTGAACTCTAAATCTAGTTGAAGGGTGTTGATATTTGTTCGGGTCGAATGTTATTATTGTTGTGCTATGTGAAGAAAGGATGCCGAAGGAAAGGCCTATTTAATAAAAATAATGTAGATATATAAAATCAGTTGATGTTCTAAATACGCCAGAATAGTGAATAAAACTTTATAATTCAGTGTTCAGCCAGTCCTAAGCATACGAGAGACTAGTCTAAGTCTACCGCCTACGTCGCCATCGACGCCGTAGACTTCGTCCGTTCGTCGTAATGTGTACCAAGTTAACGCGTAAACTAGTCGACGAATTCAACTAGTTGATCGACTAGTCGATGAACGAAATTGGACCGTCTAGTTTCGTTGACGTCAAATACGTCGACGACCCATCACTACTGGCGTGTCTGTGTTGTATCCTACATACGATTTTTAAGACTAAAAGCAAAACGCAAAGGTACCGCTCCGCCATATAGGTTACCCATCAGTGAGTAAAACAGCGCACTAATTATTGCCTAAATGTATAAAAAAATCGTGATATATATTTTTTTAATAAAATTTCTTATCGCATTAAACAGCACTTAAGATCACATAGATAAAACAAGAAAAACTCTGCAATAAACTTTTCTCTCTACTAATATAAAGTGATATCAATAATCTGACTAAGACGAATATTATTGTCAAAAATTCAAATCCCAAAAGACATTAAAAGTAAGTTTCCACGACCCGTATTAAAGTTACGATCAGTCGAGTTAGAGTCTAGACATATATCTACAGGAGCCTAGACAGTTTTATTGATAAATTGCTTAAAGTTTTCTTATAAGAACATGTTTTAAGAAAGTTACAGGTTAATGAAATGACATAGGTTAGAATGGCGACTAAAATCTTTTTATTTTTATCAAGACAACACTTGGAAAAGAATCCCTATGTCGCGGGGACTTTACAAATCTATCATCATCATCATCAGCCCCTATAACGTCCACTGCTGAACATTGGCCTACTCCTGAGGGAGAGTTTTTGCTATAGTTACCACGCTTGGCAGGCGGAATGGTGACCGCAGTATTATGTAGTAACACACAAGGAAACGCTGCTACCCGTTCCCTGGTATGCGATTGTTATAGATGATGTCATAACAATCGGGTCAGACGGCTTAACTTGCTTTCCGAGGCACGGAGGGTAGTCCCTCAACCATCCAGACCCGGAAAGAAATCTTAATATTTACACAAAGATTTCTTGTCTGGCGTGGGGATCGAACCCATGACCTCCGAGATTTAAAGCGAGCCAAATACCGCTTCGCTACGGAAGTTGTCAGTCAGTCCTCAGTCCGTACATGGGCCAAAATGGAGTAAAGTATGTCATCTTACTTCTGAAGGTGGAATAATGTAGTGAAAACCCTTTTTTGAAAATGTATACAAAAACTGCTTTAAGACTCAAACCACAGAAAGGATTTGCTAAACTTGCTCATACCACTTGAATTATTTCTGAGTAATGCATTTCTATTAGGATGTTAAGCCTAATTTGTTAAATAAAAAAAACTTACTTTGCTTTAGAGAATTGCAACTCAAACTTCTAATACTAATAACTCAGAAGTAACTTTGTATCTCAGAAGTAGTTAAGGAGACCTTTCGCCTTAACTACTTCTAATATTGATGTGCTTAAATACTAAAATCAGAATAATCATGGTTTTTCAAATACGTTTACCGGATGAGATTCTAAGATGTTATTACAGATACACAGAACAATGAAATTCTACCGCCACTGACTTCATCCGGTACATGTATTCAAAAAAGCTTGTTTACTAGAGGTAAACAAGCTATAACAATACAACTGCATTTAAAGACTAAAGATAAACTTCTAAAACCAGTGTCAATCACTCACAATTTTGATGGAAAAACGTTAAGAACTAGTATAATGAAATACTGCTCCATAAAGTGTCGGAGCTGTTACGCCAATCACAGACCCCATAAAACTGCTTCGTGAATCGACTCACTGAATCTTCTGTGTTTATTTAAGCCAATATTTATTGAATATTGTCTAGGTATTGCATAGAAATAAATTTTATGTTCTGCGTGTTGTCATAAATATTTTCATAAAATCGTTAGCAGAATAATGAGAAATCCAAAATAGTTGTTGGAGAGCGAAGCTTATCACATTTTCTACCAAGCATTTTTACTGTGCTTTTCTAAGTTTTCTTAGTTATAACTAAGATAGCAACTAAGAAAAAATATCTATTGATTTCTTAAATCAAAGGCATTGATCTAAAAACAAAATGTTGAACTAATGTACCTGTATTAAAACACTGCATAACGTGACAAGAGTTTTGACGCCTCACTAAGTTTCTGATGGCGAATATTCTACTTGGATTCTCCGTGGATTGGAATAGAAATATCGGACCAGAAGACTATCCTAATGAGGGTTTTCTAAAATGGCGACCACGAAGTGGCGAAGTTTAAAAATGAGCATTATTATTTTACAATCAAAATGTCGCAATGTTGCGCAGTGCCCATGTGCTCAAATATAAACAGTGAAGAAAGCGTAACCTCAGCTTTTACTGAATTTTTCAAGCCATCAATTTTTTTGTCCATAAAAACGTGAACATTTTGTAAATTAAACATTAAAATTTCCAAAATTAAAAAAATTCTTAAGCATGAATATCTATGTGTTTTTTTTTGTCTAAAACTCAACCTTTGAGAGTCCTACTATATCGTCACGATTTATTTATGGTTGGAGGAGATTGTCGTCTCTATCTATCACCGTTATATCGCCTGCTCCTTAATTCCTCGATAATCTGTCTACAAAGGCAAGTCGTGGACGATAGTTAATCGTGTCATATCCAACCATTAAAATACACAAGCCACGACGCTTTAAGCGACACGATCAACTGCCACGGCAGGAACACGCTCTTAATTAAGGAGTAAACGCAGCATCAAAGTTTGTATGTAAATATCGGAAACTACGCGAACGAATTTATAAAACAGCACAAAAACAACGATGAACTATTTCTAAAATCAGTGCCAATCTCGCCAAAGTTTTATAACTAAAAAAATGGTGTAGAACTAACGTATATTGAAAGACTGGTCCATTGAGTGACGAAGTTGATGCGCCAATATCAGAGCCTCATAAAACTGTTCGTGAATCGACTCACTAAATTGTCTTCTTTTATGATGGCCAATATTGATTGGATACTCACAAGGGTCTTAGAAGAAATGCCTAACTTATATTCAAAGCATAGCCTAAACTATTTGATAGTGACATCCGAAATAAAATATTACTTAAGAAGATAAGTAAAAAGCAATGGTAAAACGCGGACCAAACTATGTATAGACAAACTTTTGACGGACAACAAAAAATGGAAGTCTTTGCAGACAAAGTCACAAGTAAGTTTTTCACGATTCTCGCATACCAAAAAACCTAGATACTGAAAAATTATCCATGGTTTACGCAAATCTCGAGTGGAACTCAAATTTAACAAGACCTTGCCTCTGAATCAACTGCTGTCGCCACTAAGTCAGCAGAAGTCTACTATAATAATTATTATATAATATTAAAAAAGTCGCAGAGTTTGTTTGTTTGACAGCGCTAATCTCAGGAACTACTGGTCCGATTTCAAATGTTTTTTTCAGAATGAGATTTCCCATTTATTGTGAAAGGCAATATGCTAATAATGAAGATTCTATGGGAACGGAAGTTAAACGGGTGAAAACGAGCGTCAGAATCTAGTAAGTTATATGCATTAATAAAATGTTCACATTATATCTCTATAACATACTTCCAATCTATATCTATACATATAATAAAACTGTAGAGGTCGAATGTATGTACAAAGGAAAAACAACGCTCTAAACCGAGTCAGGGGGATGTTAGAAGTAAAATAGAACTATCATACAGTTTTTTTTTCTCTTTCTGTTTGTACGGGGTAATCTCCGAAACTGTTGGACCGATTTAAATGAAATTTCTCATGGTAGTACCTTACAACCCCGGTCAACATTTTCAAATACTTTTAACCACAGAATTTGTGTTTGTACCTACACGTCAAAAATGTTCATCGAAGGAATAACGGGCATCAGCTAGTATAACATAAACGATTAAAAACATCTATAACGTATTTATTATGCAAACGGCAAAATATCAATGTGAATACACATTGTTGCCTTGAGATTTATGCCAAGTTTTTTATATATTTGTTTCTGTGAGTAATAGGGCAATGAGAACACATAATGTTTGTATGGAAATAATATTTATGAGGGCATAAATCTTTAGTGGAATATTAATGTCAAATAACGACTTTCAATGTTTCTCATTACGGGATTTTTTGGGCCGAGGTCAAGTATTGTAGTTTATTGAACAGCCGACTTACAATAGTAACTAAGCCCCTTAATTGTAAGTCAGCTGCTATACTGGGTGACGTTTTTTACCGTCTTGATAAAAAACTGGTGTGTTGTGTAAGTGTAACTGATATAGAATCTATAGCACTTACCTGCGGTGCAAAGTAAATATCACTCCAATTACTGGGGACCGAGTCTGCTATTTTTAGGTATTGTGCCACCGTAGTGCCATCATGATATCATTATGCCAAAAACGGTAATCTACTAATCTCACTATGGTGTCGGCGCTGGAATGGCAGTCGGTGTTGCTACCGCAGAAAAAGACCGTCAACAAAAATAGCAGGGGAGATGGTTAGGGAGATTGTAAAGTTTATTTAGGCGATTTCAAAACTTATAAATGTATCATTTGTTATTATATTCAACTACGCTAATGTCATCGTGGCGTCATAGAGACACCTTTATGACGTCATTTGTATTAGTAGATTACCAAAGGGAAAAAAAGTGACCATTTTACTGTCATTGATAGTTCATGGACACGCCATTACGATAGTAGACTCGGGGCCCAGGACCTATGACCTATGACATCACAAATAACTGAAATACGATTAACGATATAGACAGGAAGAATATAGTATTTCAAATGTATTTTAATTTTATTCAGTCGTCTTTCAGAATTAAATATCATTGTAATATTATTTGATCATAATTAACTGGCCTATTAAAATCTGAATGCAGTAGTAGCAGTTATTTACCGTTATGGGCGATGTTCGAAAAATATCCAACCATTTTTATGATTCTACGGAAATATTTTTAATAGCAACATTTTATTAAATTCAGCCCAGAAACCATTTGTGGATTTGCACCAATTTCAAATTAATATTTAGAAGAGCTTTACGGATATTCATCTAACCGAAAAATGTAATCTATTTTTATGAGATTTAGAATATTATAAAATTTAATAAGAACTGTGTAATTTTATTTTATCTTGTCTATTTTAAGGTTTATTCATATTACTGACCAGCATCCCGCGCGCGGTTTCACCCGCGTTACTCCCGTTCCCGTAGAAACTTCATAATTAAATCCTATGTCACTCAGGGTTTTTGTGTTTATTCATTAAAACACAATAATACAAATCTTTCCACTTTATAATATTAGTATAGATAGATATTGCTATGAACGATGATGTGATACTTTTTGAGATAAAACTTATAAGCTTATTACTATAATTTTTATATTCAGGCGTTACTTTTCGGAAATCCAAATAAATCTAAATTAAAAAGACAAAACATCAAGTGTTAATTTCACTTAAAAAGTGTCTTTATGCTGTAATGCAATTTTGCAATGGCCTCCCGCCCGCAAAAAATTTGCACAATTTGAAGGAGGGATAGTAAAACAAGCAAAAGTACAATCACTAGCCGAAGATCGAAGCCGACACATGTTTTGATCCTCCGTATAGACACATTTTAAGCGGAATGAACACTAGATATTTTGTCTTTTTAATTTATCATTATTATGGCCTGTATTTTCTGCACTCGCCTGCGCCTTCGACGTAAATTTAAAAGGATATTGATAATTTTAATCGACCGGGTAACATCCACTGTAGTCAAATGGCCTAAGGGCCTAAGATGCAGGTTCGAATCCTGCCGGTGGTGGTCTAATTTTATTTATCTCAATTAAATGTAGTAAGCGGTAAACTTTTCTGTAAAGTATTAAACTATGTATTAACGATATTTCTTCAGCACTAAAATATTTACATAATGTATTATATTATAATAATGTAATATATTTGTAAAATAAATAAATAATGTATTATACTTGTATTTGTCAAAAATTTCCCAATGTATCCTACTAATATTATAAACGCGAAAGTTTGTAAGTATGGATGGATGGATGTTTGTTACTGTACTTTCACGCCAAAACTGACTTGACTGACTGACTTGACTGATTGACTGAAATTTTGCACCAGGATAGGTTATACGCTGGATTAACATATAGGCTACAAAACATCACGCTCCAACTCACTGGAGCAGAGTAACGTAGATAAAACTGCGGGGCGCAGCTTGTATAAAAATAATTATAAATATCGTAGTTAAAAAAATACTATTTAATTATATTTCAATTGATAATAGTATATACACCCGTCAAATGGTGAGATAACAGGTCATCAGCCAAATTCAAATCGAAGCAATACACGCTGTCCTCATATAAATTCTATTTAAATCGAAACGACACACGCTTGAGGGTACCCTTAAGTGGCAAGCACCACGGCTCAGGGCGCCACTGAAGTACTAACAGTACTTGAAATATGAAGTAGTTGAAACTGTTTTTTTACAAATCACTACATAGTATAAAACAAAGTCGCTTCCCTGTCTGTCCGTCCCTATGTATGCTTAGATCTTTTAAACAAACGCCACGGTTTTGATGCGGTTTTTTTAATAGATAGAGTGATTTAAGAGAAAGGTTTATATGCGTTATACATCAGCACTGCACCCGTGCGGAGCCGGGGCGGGTCGCTAGTATTACTATAATTTATAGTAATTACTTTGAAGAAATCCGTATAAATCTAAATTAATAAGACAAAACATCAAGTCTTAATTTCGTTTAAAAAAGTTTATTTATACTGTAATTTAATTATGCTCTGTCCTCCCGCCCGCAAAAATTGTGCACAATATGCAGGAGGGATAGTAAAAACATGCAATCAAATCAAAAATACAATTAATAAAATATAAAGTAGTCGAAACTGTATTTATAAAAACCTTCCGATGCCTTCGTAGACCCGAAGTCCGAGAGGCCCGCAAACTGTAAAGTAGAGCGACAGTTGCACTAAACTCCCCTAAAGAAACTAAAAGCCCTCCCTCAATCTCCCCGTCAGCAACCGCCCTGAGCCGAGGTCCAAGTCCCACAGGAGACGCCCTCTTGCGCAGGTTGCTTAGTTTGTAGTGTTTAAACCATTTATCTAGGCTGGAGCTCTGCTCGCCTTTATGCCCGGTGAAGTATAAAAAGCCACCTGACATATGACCATCCGAAAAAAAAAAAACATAAAAAAAAGTATTTATAAATCTACACTAATATTATAAAGAGGAAATATTTTTGTATGTTTGTAATGAATAGGCTCAAAAAGTACTGGGCCGATTTAAATAATTCTTTCACCAATAGAATGCTACATTTTTCCAATTTGACATAGGCTACATTTCATTTTGAAAAAATTAGGGATCCTTGGTAAAATTTGAACAATGTAACCGAAGGTGTAGAAAAATGAGTCTTAAAATGTCTTTCGTCGAATGCGCTGCTACAACTATTAGCGATAGAACAAAATAATGTACAACAATATTAAAGAACATCATAATGTCTACAAAAAACTCCGCGGTAGCATATGTCCAACTATTGTAGTTATGTCACTACAACAACTTTTTTCATTTTAAACATTAATGAAAATGCTAACCAAATTCAAACAAGGGTAGGGGTATGGTAGGGGTAGGGTAGGGGTAGGGTAGGGTAGGGTAGGGGTAGGGTAGGGTAGAGGTAGGGTAGGGGTAGGGTAGGGGTAGGGTAGGGGTAGGGTAGGGGTAGGGGTAGGGGTAGGGTAGGGGTAGGGGTAGGGTAGGGTAGGGGTAGGGGTAGGGTAGGGTAGGGGTAGGGGTAGGGTTAGGGTATGGGTAGGGTAGGGCAGGGGTAGGGTAGGGTAGGGATAGGGGTAGGGTAGGGTAGGGGTAGGGGTAGGGTTAGGGTATGGGTAGGGTAGGGCAGGGGTAGGGTATAAAAGTCCACCCGTGCGAAGCCGGGGCGGGCCGCTAGTACAGTATAAAGTAGTCACTCGTTTATCTTAAAATCTTACAAGTGTCTATTATCTTTTGCAAGTCACCTTTGTACTAACAAAGTTTCATTGGACCCGTATCCTTGTCTGAACTTCTGGCTGATTTATTGTGCGTTAGCCCATCTATTAATTTGACCACTATTATCCTTCTGAAGTGTTTAGATTGCTTTCTAACTAGGCTACTGTGATGAAGACTGGCGTTTGGTTTATAAAATTTCAAAAAATTGTTGATAAATATAATAATAATCATCATCCTTAGCCCGTATAACGTCCACTGCTGAACATGGGCTTTCTCCCGAGGAGGGGTATTTGCCATAGTCATCACGCTTGGCAGGCGGGTTGGTGACCGCAGTATTATGTTGTAACACACAAAGAAACGCTGCTGCCCGCTCCTTGGTAAACACTTGTTACAGATAATGTTATAATAATCGAGACCAAAGGCTTAGCGTGCTTATTAAGGCACGGAGAGTTGTCCCTAAACAAACCAGACCCGGAAAGAAATCTAAAAATTTACACAAAGATTTCTCGTCCGATGTGGGGATCGAACTTACGAACTCCTGAACTCAAAGAGACTTATTCCGCTATTAATAGTTGTAATTAACAGAATAAAAATTAAGAATGAAAAAAATTGAAATGTGCAATGGGCAGTCTTATTGCATAAAGCGATTCCTTTCAGTCAACCTTCGGATAGATAGGAACTCCGTACGAATATAACAGCAGTAGGTGTGCATCAATTATAATAAAGTATGTTAAATAACAGAGGGCGTTCCCTTAAACTCGTTAATCTATATCATTAATAGATTAAAACAAAAATATCAGCATAGAAAAATAAGCATAAAATAATCCAAATTCAAAAAAATAATTAATTGGCAATAAATTCGAAACCTCCTGTTTAAAATCAAAATAGTAGCGCGAAATAGTACCTAAGTACCTACCGTAGTACTAGCGTTGCCTTTCTTCAAGTACGCGTGCACAGAGTGTTTCTTTTACGTATCGATTAAAAATTTTTGGTGAATATTTTAATATTAAAAAAAATAAAAACATTTTGTTTTCGAATGGTATTTTTTTTTTGCATGTATGGATGCTATACTGTTGCTGGTTAACGGGAACGCCCTCTGTTAGTTAACATACTGTATATACTTACTAGAAATATAATGGTATAATTGTTTAGGTATCAGCGGGTTTGATCTGCACGCCTGACAAGAATAGGTATTTATATAAAAACACCCATATAATGCCATATGTTTAATTTTACCGCCCAACGCCACGCGCCGCGTCTCTGCGAATGAGGCCTTAGAAATTATGGGATTAAAATTTCAGTCTTTAACCAATTATTATTATTATTTTTATGAAGAGCCTACGTTCTCCCACTGAGGAACAAAGGCCTCCCTTCCCTCCTTCCATCTCTCGCGATGTAATGCGATAGTGGATAGTTAACCAATTAAAACTTTAAAAGATGACAAAAAGAATGATCTCGGAGTTTCTTATAGTCTTTCTTCTTCGGGTGTCACAACGTAGGTAGATAGAGAAAGACTCATAGGAAGCTAGGATAGGGACCGGACGTCCTTGCAAAGCGAGGCTCGCAACGACGCGTCCTATGCTTTTGACCTAATCCCAGCCCGCGCTGGTTGATTCTAATTATATTTATAATACGCGACTATCACATGCCACATTGGTAGATTTAAATTCTATTTAATAACATTACTGTTGAAATTGACAAGATTTCTTTTTTTATTTCTCTATGTATATTTTTATCATTGTATTTGACTTATAATAAGTACGATCGATTCGTCTAAATTATCAATAAACGTTTTCATTTCATTTCAAATAAAGTTATTTAGTAAACAAAAGTTAAGTTTCGCATGTCAATACTTACCTAAGACCTAGAAGGTTCCACGACTCTTAAGATAGCTGAAAGGGTATCAAGCTTCAGCTTAAAATAACCCTATACCCAAACATTGAGAATAATTTATGTAAATCTCGCTACAAGAGTAAGGGTGTGGTGCCATTGAGAGCTTCTATTTCAGTCTGTAAGCAAAAATAGCTGTTGCCTGTGACTTTGTTCGAGATTTTGATTTATCTATTTAATCTTTGCCAGCCCTTTTCATTCTCTCGTGGAAGGAAATTCCCGTGGAAATCTCATCTTACAATATGACACTCACAAAAAATATGTGGCTTTTTGTCTATTGTTGACAGTTATGTCAATTTCATTAGAAAAAAATATTATTGCAGTTAAGTATTCTCAAAAGTTAAGTGGTCTCCAGCTTAGAATAGACCACCCCATGTCTTCTAATGGGTGTCGTAAAAGGCGACTAAGGGACATATGGCTGATGGATGGGCAGCAGCATCTATTAACTCAAGGTTTACATCTTACTGCGATCACCAATCCGTCTGCCAAGCATGGTGATTATGGCTATATCCCTCTACGATCCTGGCTCGCCTAAGTCTGTTAAGAGGAGGCCCATGTTCAGCAGTGGACGTCAACGGGCTGTTGATGATGATGATGATTCTCAAAAAATCTACTTTACCGCTCATTATTAATTTTATTTTATTATTATAACTACTATGGTATGTACCCTCTACTGGGAATAATATTCACAATAAAAAAATAATTAGCGAAATTGAAATGTTACATTTTTTTATAGATTACTAAATCCTACTATTTAATTTTATAAACGCGAAAGTTTGTAATTATGGATGGATGGACGTGAAAGAGCCACAGACAAACGTCTGTGACTCTTTCACGCAAAAACTACTAAACAGAATTCCGTTAAGTAGTTTTTGAGTGGAACAACCAGCGGATAAAACCGCGGGGCACAGCTAGTTATTAATATTTAAACGAAAATTAGGTCAAATATCTTTGTAAAATTTTCTTACTAAGCAAAACAAATTTAACTGGCAATTAAAATTAAAAATTAGGCTGTAGCAGTTTTTAATGGTCTTATTTTACTTAACGTTTTTCAACTAACCAGTACAAAGAATTCCTTTTAGTCATGCAAATTAAAAAGTTATTTTATAATTTATGACATTATTTTTTCATTGTGGCAATTAACTACAGAATATAACTACAGAATATGAAAATTGCTAATTATTTTTGCTGTTTTGACATGGATTTTGCAAAACTCCTTGATTGTATAAAAAGGCTTATTTTCGATTTGATCATCAACAGCCCATTTACGTCCACTCCTGAACATGGGCCTCCTCTTAACAGACCTTGGCAAGCCAGGACCGTTGATGGATATTGCCATTATCACCACGCTTGGCATATGGATTGGTGATCGCAGTAAGATGTTAACCTCGGGCTAGTAGATGCTGCTGCCCATCCATTAGCCATATGTCCCTTAGTCGCCTTTTACGACACCCATGGGTAGACACGGGGTGGTCTATTCTAAGCCGGAAACCACACAGCTGATCGATTTGATTATATAATAATAGGTATATATTTTTTTCTTTTTTTTTAAAGGTTTTTTTTAAGCTAGCAGAGTTTTATAGTCTACTAGTATTCTTGTTAACCCCTGCTAAGATATAATGCTTGTGTTACGAGTGGGTACACGTCGGTAGTGCAGTGGGTGGGATTCGAACCGGCGACCTCAAGATCACGAGTCTGACGCCCTCGCCATTGGGTTACGGCCGCTTACATTGTTTCCAATTAAGGTCCTGATTCACTCACTTCTTCTTTTTTTGTCCACCGTTAATGTCCACTGGTGAATATGGGCCTCCTCTTAAGAGACCTTGGCAAGCCAGAGCAGTAGAGGAATGTTGCCATAATCACCACGCTTGCAGGCGGATTTGTGATCACAGTAAGATGATAAGTAACCTTGAATTGATAGATGCTGACAACCTCCGTAGCGTAGCGGTATTTGGCTCGCTTTAAATCTCCAAAGTCGTGGGTTCGATCGCCACTCCCGACAAGGAAATCCTTGTGTAAATTCTTAGATATCTTTCCGGGCCTGGTTGGTTGAGGGACTACCCTCGTTAAGACGTTGGTCCCGATTATTATAACATCATCTATAATAATCGTAGATCAAGGAACGGGCAGCAGCGTTTCCTACAGCGGTACAACATAATACTGCGGTCACCAACCCGCCTGCCAAGCGTGGTGACTATGGCAAATACTCTCCCTCGGGAGGAGGCTCATGTTCAGCAGTGGACGGTATACGGGATGATGATGGCTACATAGATTATTATGATTTCCTACACAAATATGATAAACAAAAAGGAAAAGTTGTAATCCTTCTAAGTCTAAAGACTAAAAAGATTTATTTTATGATTGACGCGTCCTTCGGCAAGATTATGTTTCATACTTATTTTCGTAATAAGTCGAAAAATTACACGTTCAACACTTGTTATATGTATTTATTTTATCCAAGAATTTTGAATTAAAGCTTAATGACAAGATAAAGAATTTACTTACAATTTGACAAGTTATTTATTATCAAAAGTAATATTTATATACATTTTATCGTTATAGAGCATTTACAATCATCATCCTCATCATCATCAACAATTAAGCGGCCGTAGCCCAATGGCGAGGGCGTCGGACTTGTGATCTTGAGGTTGCCGGTTCGAACCCCACCCATTGCACTACTGACGTGACGCCACTCGTAACACAAGCATTTTAGCTTAACACGAGGGGTTAAAATACTAGTTGTAGACTGCAAAAACCAGCTTGTTTTTTTTTAATAGCACAGCTGAGCAGAGTTCTTGTCTTAATAAATGGTTAAAAAAATACTAATTAAGGAACCTGCACTACCTGTGGAGCTCGGACCTGGGCTCAAGGCGGTCGCTGGCGATGAGATTGAGAGATTATGACTTTTAGTATTTAAGGTGAGTTTTGTGCAACACAACTCTATCACCACGAACAAAAGCACAACACAACTTTATCACTACGAACAAAAGCACAACACAACTTTATCACTACGAACAAAAGCACAACACAACTTTATCACTACGAACAATAGCACAACACAACTTTATCACTACGAACAAAAGCACAACACAACTTTATCACTACGAACAATAGCAAGACACAACTTTATCACTACGAACAATAGCAAGACACAACTTTATCACTACGAACAAAAGCACAACACAACTTTATCACTACGAAAAAAAGCACAACACAACTTTATCACTACGAACAATAGCAAGACACAACTTTATCACTACGAACAATAGCAAGACACAACTTTATCACTACGAACAATAGCAAGACACAACTTAAGCTCGTTCAAACTAAAACGTTAACACTAATAGTCAATGATATTATAATTATCAGATACTTGCTTCCCGCGCGCGGTTTAACCCGCGTAACTCCCGTTGCCGTGGGAACTTCATAATTCAATAAAACCTATGTCAATCTCCATCCCTTCAACTATCTACCCTTAAAAAATCACGTCAATTCGTCGCTCCGTTTTGCCGTGAAAGATGGACAAACAAACAGACAGACACATACACTTTCCCATTTATAATATAATTATGGTTAAAGTCGGATAATCATTTACACCCCATTTATTTTACAATATCCGGAACAGATTTGTCCTACACGAGAATTTAAACCACGATCTAATTCTAAACTTAGTCTACGGAACATCACTTACAGTTATATAAAAAGCAAATAAATATATTAAATAGCCTAGCTTCTGCGCGCGGTGCCACCTACTACTACGCTTGTCCCATTCCTGTTACAACTTCATAATAAAATACAGCCTATAGCCTTTCTCAATAAATGGGCAATCTAAAACTGAAACATTTTATCAAATCGGACAGGTAATTCCTAAGATTAGCGCGTTCAAACAAACAAACATACAACTTGTTCAATTTTAAACAGTAGCACTAGTGGATGATATATTAATATAGATATATATTATATATGATTTGTGCATCTAAACCATCCAGGGCACAATCCAAACGCATGAAAAAAAAATCAAATCGGTCCAGAGTTCAGTGACATACTCAGGTACAGTAGAATTATATAATAAAGAAAATAATAAATACCACATCAATTTTTAAACATGTATACAGTGCAAACATAATAATTTGCGTGTATAAAATTGTTGACAGTGTGTATAATATTCCCGTGTTTAAATAAATTATGCAGGTATCCCGACGCAAACTGGATTTAGCTTTTAGCATAACTGATTAATTTAAACGCTACGAGAATACAAATTTTAAGACATACACATGTTAGAAGGAATTATACGACGAGAAACACGACGGAAACATTTTTGAGAATCAAAAACTGGGTAGGTGCACGTTGATTCCGCAGTCGTGGGGTTCCGTACTTAGTGTATGATGTTTTATTGAAGTAATAAAGAAAAATAAAATACGTCTTTTAATTAAAATTTTAGTTATAAAGCTGCCGTAGCCCAATGGCTAGGGCGTCGGACTTGTGATCTTGAGGTCGCCGGTTCGAACCCCACCCATTGCACCACTGACGTGAACACACTCGTAACACAAGTATTTTAGCTTAGCACGAGGGGTTAACTAGGATACTAGTAGAATGCAATACTCTGCTAGTAATTGCAATAGTACTTTTTTTTCGGACCGACTTACGTATTTTTCCACGAGGCTTTTGCTACTTCAACGATAATAAAGGCGAGCAGAGCTTCAGCCTAAATAAATGGTTTATAATGCTAAAGAGTTTGTTTGAACGCGATTATCTCAGGAACTACTGCTCCGGTAAAAAAAAACTTTCACTGTTAAATAGCCCCTTTATCGAAGAATACTATATGCTATTTCATAATGAAGTCCCATGGGGACGGGAGCTAGAGGATGACACCGCGCGTGGGAAGCTGCCTCACTTTGCAGGGGAGTAAGGTTTACCGGACCACACTTTGAAGCCTGGTTTCCACAGATGCTACGCGTTATCTGGTAAATATAAGATTGTAATAACTACACTGATAAAAAGAAAACTTTGCCTCAACTTGGTTTCAGTTATGTCAAATACGCCACGTATTTAAATACGGCGAATTATGGTACGACTGAGGTTTAGATACCGCATGTACTTGAAGGGCTCAAATACACGGTGTACTTACAGTGATTGAGGTAGTATTTAACGAAACTTCTTATGCAACTAAGTCAACACAATATACCTGATTGAGTTAATATAATAAAGATTTGTCTTGCTTGCTTATATTTTTCTCACAACAACAATTCAATTAAAATTCAAAAAATACAAACATGTTTATTTAGATCAACTTAATATAGTATTTATTTAAAGTTTATATTTTTTTCTGATAAATACATGGACGTACTTAGCACAATCTCTTATTTGCCTGAACGAACCTTAGATTTCTTTAAATACTTAAATATTTCTACGCTAAACTGAAGCTCGTAACTACCTCTGCTCAAATTTTTCAATGTCTCGAATACTGTCTTTTTGACTCAATCGACTTTCAATTGACCCAAATGCGTACAGGCTAAATACGTGGCATATTTGGTAAAAAATCATTATTTTTATCAGTGTACTGTTCCGACGACAAAAAATCTTTCAGTGTTAGATTAGATTGCCTATTTATTGAGAAAGTCTATGCCTTTATTTAATTCCGAATTTGGAACCGCGCACGGTAAGTGCTAGTATTTACATAAAGTAATTAAAAAAAAAAAAAAAACAAAAGAGATCGAAACATATTATTATGCATTCATTAATTTATTAATGATTTACTGCAAAAACATTAATGATAATGACGATTCGCGAACGATCTGATACCGTTAATTAAAAACAAACAAACAAAAACATACTATTCGCCAAACCAGCATTTTATTATTATTATTATTTGTGATCAGGCAAGCAGTTGATTCAACTGGTAAGAGCCTGTATTCTTCTCCACTAGTTTCTATTGCAGCTGAGAATTTTCTTTGGGCTGAAATTACGCTTTCTGAGAGTTTATTCCACGTATGTACTTACAATAATTTTATTTAAAATAAATTTAAAATTTTGTGGGTTTCCACCATATATACACTTGCGGAACTCTAAAACTAGTAAAAATACGAGCGCATCTGCACGCCGATTATCGTAGAAACATACGGAGTGTAATTTTGAAACACTTTTATGCAGATTGCTACAGTAATGGTATGCGAGATTCACAGCATTCCGCTTTTATGTGTTTCATTATATTAAAATGAAACTAGTATTAAAATATTGTATTTGGGTTACTCATAGTATCTAAACTATACCTATTTAGATTTAAATTCGTCACCAAGAAGACAATTTTAATGAAAAATTGGATAATATAAATTGGCTTTTTACTTATAGTAGTTATAATCTCGGCTATGTTATTGTGCTGGCATACCTACTTATCTATAGTAATACAGTGTGAGTCTTTATAATGTGCATAAATTGAAATGAGGGAATCTATGCTTAATTTTATCGACGGAAAAAATATTCGTAATCATCATAGTAATTTCCATAGTCACCACGCTTGGCAGGCGGATTGGTGACCGCAATATAATGTTGTAATACACAGGGAAATGCCGCTGCCCGTTCCCTGGTATACGCTTGTTATAGACGATGTTATAACAATCGGGACCAACGGCTTAACGTGCTTTCCGAGGCACGTAGGGTAGTCCCCCAACGAACCAGACCCGCATAGAAATCTTCGAATTTACACAAAGATTTCTTGTCCGGCGTGGGGATCGAACCCACGACCTCCGAGACTTAAAGCTAACTAAATACCGCTACGCTACGGAGGTTGTGAGTATAAAATACTAAATATTTATTTATATTTTTAATGGAATTTTTAAACATTTTGTTTGCTTTTATGACCCTGGTGTATACAAAACTGTATAACTATTTAACTAAATGGTCTATCACGATGAAACAAACTCTATAATGGTTGGAAGTAATCAGGCGTCCTCATAAAATGAAAATTGAGGAATGAAAAATGGGAAAAATCTGTTTCTTTTTTCATTTATTTTTACAAATATTGTAAAATTTCTCAATAACACGCCCCCATTATCTAACTTTTAGTTATTATTAGTATTAAAGTTATTCTTCATTCATTCATGCGTCGATAAACTTAAGCATAGATTTCCTTATTTCGATATGTGCACATTATAAAGACTCACACTGTATTATAAAGAGGAAATATTTCTATAGGTATTTCTTTGTATTTAATAGTCTCCAGAACTACCGGACTCATTTCAAAAATTCTTTTACCAGTTACCAATAGAAAGCTACGGAGCGGGAGCAACGCAGGAGTAACCGCAAGCGGGAAGCGGTTGCGTTCTGGTGTTGCTGGCTTACTTGCTTATTTGTGACTAGCTGCGCTCTGCGGTTTTACCCGCGTTCATCATCATCATCAGCATCAGCCTGTTGTAGTCCACTGCTGAACATAGGCCTCCCCCATCGATTTCCAGCGGGAACGATCGCTAGCGGCCTGCATCCACCGACTCCCCGCGACCTTTTTGAGGTCCGTCGGTCCTTCGTGCAGGCGGTCGTCCTACGCTGCGCTTGCCAGTTCGTGGTCTCCAGTCGAGAACCTTTTTACTCCATCGGCCGTCAGTTTTTCGAGCTATGTGTCCTGCCCATTGCCACTTCAGCTTGCTAATCCATTGAGCTATGTCAGTGAACTTCGTTCTCCTGCGGATCTCTTCATTTCTGATTCGATCACGCAGTTACCCGCGTTACTCTTCTCCAATGAGTTAGCGCGTGATGTTTTGTAGCCTATAATATATTAATTCAGCGTATCTTGGTGCAAAATCCCAATAAATTCCGTTTAGTAGTTTTGGCGTGAAAGAGTAACAAACATCCATCCATCCGTGCATACTCACAAACTTTCGCGTTTATAATATTAGCAGCATATATTTGGCTCAGGTGTTATTACCCAAAATGGCGTTGAGCCTAGTTTTCTGAATCTATGCCTTATACAGGTCTGACATTCGCACTTTTGCGTATAAGTTCGCTTCTGTAAACAGATAACAAGTTTTTGAAATAATCAATTATAATCCTCTATACTTCTAATTCTTGTGTCAAACACATATTTCATGAATATAAAGCACGCCCGGGCTCAGTAAAAAAACTAAGTTGTTCTAGCTAGGAATCAAACCCAGAATCAACGACCGTAACCGTAGAACCACCAGCCACCAGCGCCTCAAACCGTTTGCAGTTACGCACAGTAATGTTTCGACAAATCGCGTCAATACAATTCTCGCCTAAAGCGGAAATCATGTTTTTATGACTCAATTTCACAATTCAATCAGACATAAAATAAGTTATGCATATCTCGAGTTCTTTGTGTGTATGTTAAGATTGTTTGGGTTTATATAAAATATATACATTTAAATATATCAATTCTATCATTTGACATTGACAAAATTGATTGACAGAGATCGAGTATTCCAAAAAACGTATGTACGTCGTACTAATCGCTTCATCGAATCTTGATAGGCAGTCAAAGGTATATATCGACGTTGAACGTTGAAACAAATCGCCCGGCTGTGTTTCATCATCATTGAATAGCCTGTTTGCCCATTTGAGTATGTTTCGCCAGACCGTCTCATGTGGGTCGCGTTAAAATCGGCAGTAGAATAACCCACTGAGTTTGTTTTGCCGGGTCTTCTCAGTTGGGGCGTATTGGATCCGGTGGTAGCAATAAAGCGCGTCCGTGGTTATTACTCATGGTCCACCTAAATAATGACAATTATTGTTCTAACCTAATATAGACAGGACAAGCTTTTCGACAAAATATAGTTAAATAATAAACTAAGACGTTAAGACTAAAATATAATTGAAATAATAACTTAAATACTTGTTTAATTTGAAAATTTATAAAAAATGATAATTATAGATAATAATACTGAATACAAAATTATTGTTTTGGCTATTTGCAAGTGCCTGTAATAGGTTTACGTAAATAAAAATGATTTGTATTTTATTTTATTTTTATTTATGTTCTACCATCGCATCGGTCGATCAGAATGGAGACAATCATCATACTTCAAAAGATTAGTTCACTCTGTTCTTTATCGTAATTTAATTAATTTTGAGGGAATGTCTAAAGACAAAGACGACACCCAGTAACATACCTATCTTGAAGATATGATGAGAAAATTATAATTACTTTTTCAGATGCTGACACTACAATGGGCACTCGTAACTCTATCAGTATTGAGAAGTTCCACTGAACTTCAAATTCCGATAGAAATATATGTAGACCGTCCGATTGCAATACCAACAAAGTTTTCGTCCACTCCAAAACAAGTCAAAAAAACCAAATCAAGAAATCGCTTTAAAGAGTTAATCCCAATACCGTTGGTGATACCGTTTTATGCTATATAACCTCGATAGCCAATGGTTAAGTTCCATTGCTTAGAATAGTGAGCCGAACTTTTTAGAAGAAGAAGAAATGAGAAAAGTTGATAAGGAAAAATGCAAAAAAAAGTGAAAAAGAAAAAGAAAATACAAGATCACAAGCAAGCAAGAATGGATGTCAATTGAATTCTAAGAATAGCCTGACGTCCACTGTTGGACAAAACTATCCCGAAAGGGATACACGTTATCATCTCACGCTGCAGTTATACCCTGGAAAATTATGTTTTTTTTTTTTTTTTTTTTATTATTCATATTTCACCTGCCACTATAAATTTTGTGGCAACATTGATAACTTGTATTTTCCAATTAATTACATTATTAAGGATTATTAATCATTTGAACATACAATAAATAAATAAAATAACACATTTAAATTTCATTCATCCAACTAACTAACATAAAATAAAAACAAACAATTATTATTAATTAAGATACGGCCCAAACAAACAAATACACAGCAGTATGTCCAACTGTAGGTGTGTGATTGTATAGTGTTTGGTGTGTAATGTTTTTGGTCGTCATGCAGAAATTAGACGGCCGTCGAGCCGTTAGCCCTAGCTGCCGCTCTGACTACAGTCTTCGCAAACTGTAGAAAGGCTTTTCGTTCCGCGTCGGCGCGCATAAACCGTGCATACTGTGCTTCGGTTATCCTACACCCCAAAGAAAATTATGTTATGACTATTATGGCCAATAGCTGAACTTGCTATTTTAGATTTATTTCCCAAAAAAATAGTTTTGTTGAACATACTTTGTTTTCCTCATGTACGTATCCTTACGTTACGTATCTTATTTGGCGCATCGGTGGAATATATGAGGCTAC
Source organism: Nycteola revayana (assembly GCA_947037095.2). Lineage (NCBI taxonomy): Eukaryota > Metazoa > Arthropoda > Insecta > Lepidoptera > Nolidae > Nycteola > Nycteola revayana. Next base: position 17,947,594 of record OX344857.2, on the reverse strand, counting down.
CATTGCCATTGAGACAGTTGCAAACCTCGAGGAAATGGTCCACTATTAAAGGCCTGGCTGATGGCCTACTAACACCAGTATTGTAGCCTTATTACTCCTATTTCCTATAAGGCCTAAGTAACATACCTAAGCCGAAAATAAGAGCAACTGACGCAATTGAAACTACCAAAATCCTTTTTAATCAATTTGTTTGTCACAATATATCAAATATTGCAAAAGTGACGGACTTAAATATTAGTCAACCATTCACAAATGAAAATCTTATTCAGTTCAGGGAAACCCACAGCGAAAATATTGTACCCATATCACGATGAATGAAATGTCAATTTGAATGAAGACAATCTGTTCGGTCGAAATAATTGGATGATGACATGGGTTCACAAAATATAGGTATAAAATACTATAAGAAATTGAGTGGAATATTAGATACCGTACGAATATAATTCAGTACCTCTCGATGTGGGCGGGCCATATTGTTTGATGAACAGATATTTCGATATCAATTATAACGCCCACTGCTTAATATAAGACTTCTCTAAATAAAATACAAATAGACCCACAAAAAATATATATTTGATTTGCACACAAGGAAACGCTGCTGCCCGTTCCTTAATATACGATTATTATAGATGATGTTATAACAATCGGGACCAACGGCTTAACGTGCTTTCCGAGGCACGGATGGTAGTCCCTCAACCAACCAGACCCGGAAAGATATCTCAGAATTTACTCAAATATTTCCTGCCCGGCGTGGGGATAGAACCCACGACCTCTGAGATTTAAAGCGAGCCAAATACCGCTAAGCTACGTTAAAATTAAATACAAAATATTAAATAAACATGAAGCAGTGACGGGTCCATATTAAAATGCTACCAAAAGAGAAGTTTCTGGAACAGTCACTTCGGATAAACATTGGATTTATTTAAATCACGTAGTTTATTATGGAGAAATTTAAATGACATCTCGATATTCTGTTTTAAATAAACTTTGAAAAAATGTGTACGGTAGAGTTGCCCAAATATCGATAGTTTCGCTATCGATAGATGACCTCGAAAAATTGTAACAACAACAAACTATCGATAGTATTGATAGTTTTAATCATTTAATGCAACGATACTATCGATAATATCGATACTATCGATATCACAAATTAACTAATACTTGTACTTAATAATTGACTGGAAGCGATAGTATCGATATTTTTAAAGTAATACTATCGATTTTATCGATAGTATCGTTGCATTAAATGATTAAAACTATCAATACTATCGATAGTTTGTAAAACTATCGATACTATCGAAGATCAATCCATGTTTAGGAGCAGTACTATCGATAGTATCGATACTATCACTAATATGGATACTATCGATAGACGACCGTTACTATTGATATGTCGTCAACTATCGATATACTATCGATAGTTTATCGATAGTCGACTATCGATAGGCAACACTAGTTTAAGGTTCTTTTACGGCGTTTGATTATGGCTTGTTATGATAACGTAAAATGATCCCGAGAAATTACGAGTCATCATTCTCGTAATTACTCGGGATATATAGGTATGAACATAGTTTTGAAATCTTTTGTAAATGAAATGAAATGAAATTTTTTATTGAAAATGTAGACGAATCGATCGTACTCTTTATACGTCAAATACAATGATAATGGAAACAAAAAAAAAACAATCTTGACTAATAAATTAGTGTAGATTTCAACAATAATGTTATGAAATAAAATTTACCAATGTTGTTATGGCATGTGATAATCGCTTATTATAAAATGTAATAAAAATCAACCAGCGCGGGCTGGGATCGGGTCTGAAGCATAGAACGCGTCGCGAGCATCGCCTTGCAAGGACAACCGGACCCTATCGTAGCTTCCTACGAGTCTTTCTCTGTCTACCTACGGTGTTACACCCGGAGAAGAAAGACTATAAGAAACTCCGAGATCATTCTTTTTGTCATCTTTTAAAGTCTTTGTTTAATAGTAATAAGTTTGATTAATAATTTTGTACATTTTTGTTAAATGTTGAAAAAGTTATTAAATTGCAAATTTCCTCGATTACATGATAGTACTAACTACAGTTACAGCTTCGCAGTCTAATATTAGTGTTGTAAACCACAGTGTTCTTAATCCTCGGTTAAGGTAAGTAGATTATATTAGATTATATGAGATTAATATTAGATTTTTCAGTTTTGAAAATGGAATTAAGCTGAAAGAACTTGGCGAATAAATTTCATGCATGGTACAACAATAAAACAATATTCAAACCTCCCGAAGAATATTTAAATTTAAAGACACCTTACTAGTTCAGAAGACTGTTGCAAACCTTTCTTTCCACCATGGGTAAATTGCGCATCAGCTCCATCACAGCGGCGGGGAATATGAAACTCCAAGTGATCCCGCGGTGCCATATTGGCCGCGGGTGCCGTCGGGGGGCCGTATTGCTCATGCGTACCCGGCCCCCGCCGACGGCGGATCGAAGGAGTGTCCGGGGGGTTTTACTGGTTTAGGGTCCTCTCCTCGTGGTATGAGTTTAGCATACTACGCTTTGGAGAGGGCGAGCCACACATCCCATCGCCAGCGCGCGAATACACTGCAGCGGCGGTGGGAATGCGTATATGCATTTCCTTCCGGACAACAAACAAAAAGGGGACGTCAAACTCCCTTCTCCATCACAGAGAGATGGATTACTTACTAAGACCCTCTAGGTATTCTTCCAAATGCTACTTTTACCATAAAATTCATCAGCATGACATTTGGTTCAAATTTTGATTCCCTGATAAAAATAATACAAAATTTTACAATGACTGATTGATTAATAGAGCGTGAAAGCATAGCCAAAAAACAAAATATCTCTCTATTGGATTTATACTTATGTAATAGATGGTACCGGTGATTGTGTGTAAATAACGAACGAACTGCACATTTATACTCGTTAACTGTTTATTAGCACTAATTAGTTATTAGATACAGACACAAGATACAATTATGAGTATTTACAGAAGAAAAGGTGAAGAAAATCATTCGAACGCAGCGAACGTTGCGAGCGCGCGTCGCCGACTGCCTGCGCAAGCGAGCAAAGTAGAGGTCGGTTTCCAAGCTTGTGAGGGAGATTGGCGCGCGACTTGAGTGTTGGTAGTGTCTACGCATGCGCGATATACCTCTCCACACGACCGATGCGCGTAAAAGAACATGCTGATGTTACACTTATTATTATTTTAGTACAAACAAAAGCTTTTATAAAATAGCCTACGCTATAAATATTCATAGTATATGATAGTCGATCGTTTTACCATGTCCTATATAACCCCGCGTCCAACAATAGATGATTTAAACTCTATTCATTTGCATTACAGAAATATTAAATACCAGAGAGAAGTTCATAAATTATTAATTAAATAGTATATTTGCACTCAAAATGGCATTATCTTATTTTATTTTCATAATAATGCATATTTTTATTTTCTCCGAGCGTAAATTTTTCCTCTAACCTTCGACATGGGTACATGGCATGAGGTGGGAAGAAGCATCTTAAAGGCTAGTAGGATGGGGGCAGCTAGTGCTGTATTTAGACCCTTTGGTGTAAAATAATCAATTTGCCTGTACTTAAAAATAATATATAACAGACACTTTTTGATCAATGAAACGTTTAGGGTGTCGGACTTGCAATTATGAGCTCGCCGGTTCGATCCCCGCCCATTGTACTACTGACGTGAACCCAGTTGCAAAACAAGCGTTTTAGCTTAGCATGAAGGGTTGACAAGAATACTAGTAGTGTGAAAAACTCTGCTAGTAATCTTTTAATAAAAAATGTTGGTCGTGGTGGGTAAACTTAGGTAAACATATATATAGGAATTCACTGAGTACCTAGTTGAACTGCATGTTAAAAAGTTGTATTTTGTATGAAAAACAAATAGATATTAACGTTAATATTAAGAGCTTATATGCTTACACAAGACTGACAGCCTTGTAGCACACCTGAAATAAATTGAAACATAATTTAATAGTAAATGTTACCTATTTATAATTTTATATGCATTGTGAATTTTCTTGACAAGTACAAGTGTATGTAAGTACCTCAGTGATGAATAAAAAATCGTTTATCGTATGAATTTAAAATCTGTGTAAGGCTTCTATTCTGCGGCTTTATTAATCCTAGCGAATATCTAATTGGTCACGATAGGTTTCGAATACGGTAGTTAGAATGTTTGTCCCGCAATAAATAGGTTACAGAATATTGATACAATAGGTTTACTGAAAAATTGAAAATTTTCCGAATGTAAAACAAAAGTGATTGCCCATTGTGCGTGGGAAAATGTTTTACAAAATCATAAAAATGAACTCTCTATTGTTATTTGTAGGTACATTTTACAATTTACTCTCAAACTATAGGAGTTGATTGCTCGTATTTTAGTTGTAAATATCGATACGAATACAGGGTGATTAATAAATAAAAACTGGCCTGTTTATTAAAAATAAAATTGTTGTTATAGCGGCAATAGAAATACATCATATGTGAAAATTTCATCCGTCTAGCTATCGCGGTTCTTGAGATACAGCCTGGTGTCAGACAGACAGCGAAGTCTTAGTAATAGGGTCCCGCTTTTACTCTTCGAGTACGGAACCCTAAAAGGCAAAGGCAAAGAAAATATCGTAATTTTTACTGTTTCAATTTCTAATGAATCTACTGGGAATAATAATTATCTTTAGTAAATAATATATAGTTAAATATATGTGGGAAACGGAACGCAACCGGAAAAAAGAGAGAGTGCGATGTGTGAGTGAAAGACGGGAGGAAGGATGTAAGGGGGACACTACGGACGGTGCTAGACATAAGACGACGTGAGAAAAATTGAAATAAAACAAAAGATTGTGAAGACGAATTTTTTTTATTGAAGAACCCTTTATCCCACAATTTTGGGGGCTCGTCCGGGATCCCACCGCTGCCACCACGTTGTGTTGGCGCGCACCCAACCACGTGCCGCGTGCAGCCAGAGATAAAACTTCGATTTGTCGTTGATTTTGTCGTCGAACGTCACGTCTTCTTTCCTCTATACCGGACGAAAATTGTGGGATAAAGGGTTCTTCAATAAAAAAAAATCGTCTTCACAATCTTTTGTTTTATTTCAATTTTTCTCACGTCGTCTTATGTCTAGCACCGTCCGTAGTGTCCCCCTTACATCCTTCCTCCCGTCTTTCACTCACACATCGCACTCTCTCTTTCTTCCGGTTGCGTTCCGTTTCCCACATATATATATTTTTTAATTAAACTGATGGTCGTGCTGAGGATCATCTATAATAATCGTATAACAAGGAAAGGGCAGCAGCGTTTCCTTGTGTGATACAACATAATGCTGCGGTCACCAATCCGCATGCCAAGCGTGACTATGGCAAATACTCTGGAGGAGGCCCATGTTCGGCAGTGGACATTATACGGGCTGATAACAATTCCTAACATACATACATAAGCTCACGTATTGTTTTATCTTAAAATACTATATTCAAAACACATTTTACAAGGACTATCAAAAATGTTCTTTGATTTCCTAAAGAAAATATCAGTTTTCTTTTTCACACAGACAAAGTTGTTATGTCGTTAGCCACAAGGTGTTTGCTTTAACACTGGGCATATATAATAGATGAGCAGGGCTCCAGTATTTTATAATATAGTAGTGTTAATTATCATTAGGTATAGATAAAAACGCTAACATCACACTAAAACATTGTTCCTGACGTCACAATAAGAAGATTAATTTCAATCACATCGAATCCAAATCTAAAAGTAATTAGTTTGAATTCGGATGTCTTAACTTCTACTAATTGCCTTCCATTAAGCCGTGTGATGTAAATTTATTGCCTTGGTCTATTTGATTGTCTAACTTATAAATTTTATGAACAATCAACAACTAATTGCCCTAAACTAAAGTTCTGATCAGGATAAAATATGATTTACTTACCGTTGTAACATTAATAATTAGCATTCATTGAATAAATGGTAACTAAATAGTGGTCGCCTAATTAGTGGTCAAAATTCGACTATTATTCATAAACATAAATATTAGCATTCTGCACTCGTTTTCTATTTAAAATTTAAATAAGTAATCGAAATTTCATACTTTAGTAAAACGATGTACAAATTGTTGGCTTCATATGTATAAGTAGGTATATACAGGGTGTCCCAAAAGGTTAAGTAGCTGGGAAAGGGGGTGACAGGGGTGGACAAAATGGTCACTAGAAAAAAAAAATCCGCTCTGGGTATTTAAAAAAAAAAATGGCATTTTTTTTAAAACTTAAAATTTTACACCTTGTTATTTTTGATGTTGATGTTGATGACCTTGTTGTTATTGAAGATTACATGACAGCATTTTTTTTAAATACAGCCATATTTGTAGGTACAGTTAGCACAAGGTGTAAAATTTTTAGTCTTTTAAAAAATGCCATTTATTTTTTTAAACACCCAGAGGGAATTTTTTATATTTTTCTGGTGACCCTTGTGACCATCCCTATCACCCCCCTTCCCAGCTACGTAATCTTTTGGGACACCCTGTATAGTAATAAGTACATAGTAATATATAGTAATAAGTATATATAGATATAACAAAGAGGAAATATTTGTATTTTTGTATGTATTGTACGACAACCTCGGTAGCGTAGCGGTATTTGGCTCGCTTTAAATCTCGGAGGTCGTGGGTTCGATCCCCATGCCGGGCAGGAAATCTTTGTGTAAATTCTAAGATTCCTTTCCGAGTCTGGTTGGTTGAGGAACTACCCTCATTGCCTCGGTAACTTATCAAAAACTACCAACCAGACCCGGAAATCTTAGAATTTACACAAAGATTGCTTGTCATACACCGATTGTACCACGAAAAATAATTCATTTAGCAGAATATTAGCAACGACAAAACCAATAGTTTTGTCGTATAACTTCTCTTCTACTAAAATACCTATGTGTCACAAACAAACCATGAATCTGATTCTAAAAAAATCTTATTTTACCAAAAAAAAAACAAACACACAAGTTAATCAGTTCGATCGACCTTAGTTCAGGTAATTGTGTTCTCAATTTCTGATCGAATCCGTGTTTTCAAAGATTAACGTTTGCAGAAACCAATCTGGAAATCAAAGGATAGACCAATCAAAGCGGTTCGGTTGAAAAAATGCCAATCACACGCGTTTAGGGAACGAAAACCATTCCGTAAGTAAATAAACAGTTCAATTCGTATTATGTACACCAACATTTTTTAACCTTTACTAATTATTGGCTTACTGAGCCTGGTGTTTTGACTACATTTAAATAGAAAAATACGAATTTAAGTATCCTACAAATATTATAAACGCGAAAGTTTGTAAGTATAGATGGATGAATATTTGTTACTCTTTCACGCCAAAACTACTTAACGGAATTGGCTGAAATTTCAACAAGATAGGTTATATGCTGAACTAACATATAGGCTACAAAACATCACGCTCCGATCCACTGGAGTAGAATAACGCGGGTAAACCGGCGGGGCGCAGCTATTAGTACATAATTCCAACTTCTTCAAAAGTCTGATAACGTCCACTGCTGAACGTAGGCCTCCTCATTACTAACCTAGGCAAACCAGGGTCATTGCCATAATCACCACGCTTGGGCCTTCACCACCACCAGGCAGGTTAGTGATCGTAGTAAGATGAGATGTTTAGTAACCTTAAGTTGAAAGACGCTGTTGCCCATCCATCAGGTGTATGTCCCTTACTCGCCTTTAGACAGCCATGGGAAGTCATGGGGTGGCCTATTCTAAGCAGGAAATGACACGGCAATATAAACAAGTACAAGTAGCTTATATAAACTCAAACTTACTTTTGAAATACTATTACTTTTTTATTGTTTTGGAATATATTACTTTACGGAAAAGTTTACCATATACTATGTTTCAAAATTGAGATTAATAAAATTCGACCACCGGCAGGATTCAAACCTGGATCTTAGGTTTGAAGCCTTAGCCAATAAGGCTACGGTGGAATCACACCGGTCGTCGAAATTTATCAATCTCTTTATAACACGTCTCTAAGGGGCATTTTAGTAGGTACCATCTATCGGTAATGATCCGTATTACTTCGACTAATATAACTAAAGTTGCATTTGGTATTAAATATTATATTAAACGATGACACCGCCCCTATATCACATATTTTAATGTTTTGGAATACTATAAGGAAAAGTTTACCATATACTATGTTTCAAAATTGAGATTAATAAAATTCGACCACCGGCAGGATTCATACCTGCATCCTAGGTTAAGCCCCTAATGCCTTAGCCAATTAGGCTACGGTGGAACCACACCGGTCGTCGAAATGTATCAATACGTTAGTGCCATCTATCGGTAATATAAAAATTTGCATTTGGTATTAAATAAACGATGACACCGCCCGTATAGTATGCCATGTTAGTATAGTTTAATTAGCGAGAGTCTAGAAAGATAATCGAGGACGTTCTTAAGAAAGGCCAGGTTAAAAATCCCTTCGGAAGTAACTACCTACGTATGTGCGTAGGTAACCATGAGGCTTTTGCTTCTTCACCGGGCATAAAGGCGAGCAGAGCTACAGCCTTAAGTAGCAAGTGGAAGGAAGTGATCTCTGCCTACGGGAAATCGGCATGAATGTATGTATGTATGTTTAATTTCTAGTTAAGCTTTGATATTCATACATATCTTATTTTAATTTACTAATTAACATGTTAATACTTAAGGTAAAGTATTATAATAATATCTACCGCATTCTGTCGCAGTGTATCAACATAATAGTAGGTAGAACCATAACGCTGAAGCTTGGAATAGCCCATAACATAACCATAACCATAATTATGCCAACATCTGTTAGCTACACGATATCGTAACATGAAAGGAGACTAGAGACGAGAAAGGCTTTGGTTTTCTGTATATAGAAAACCAACATTAAGCTATCCTTACTAATATAGTAAACTAGGTTCCCGCGCGCGGTTTCACCCGCGTTGCTCCCGTCCCCGTGGGAACTTTGTACTTAAATATAGCCTATGTTCGCTGAAGATATTGTAGCTTACCACCGGAGAAGGATTTTTTAAATCCGTCAAGTAGTTCCGGAGCCTATACAACTGCTGTTTTTTGGGTAGCGTTTCTTTTTATTTGTTGCAATATTAACATACAACTCTGTTATTAATACGATACCTCAGAAGCACAAGGACGGATGTACTATAAACTTCAAAAGCATTTGGCCGTAAGTGCCATTTTACGATAAAGACACTTATGACGAATGTTTCTGACTTATAATGGCACATCCAACGCACAGTCTATACACAGGCATCAATAATATCTAAGCTCTGCAAGATGTGCAACTGACTACATTATGTAGGTACCTACATATTCTTAAGTAAGCAATTCACGTAATGTAAGACATTTTAGCACAAAATTGAATATTGCGTTATAACGAAACCGCGCATAGGGGTTGAATAAAGCGAGGTATTACTGTATTTCATTTATCAATAATGAAGAAGGAAAATGTAATTTTTACATACTTAGGTATTAACATTATTCACATAAGACAAAAACCTACACATATATTATTTATTAAAGATATTTTGTTTACTTGGTCAAATTATTAGTTTTATTACATTGACAGTCAATTTAACTTTAACCTTTTAGTATAGACCATTTTCGTAAGACGGGGTCTTACAGACCTCTACGTGTGGGCGGCCACCTTGACAGTAATTAATAGTGAAAATGATGAACAAAGACTTTTAAACAATTAAATAGGAATTCAATTAATAGATAAATCGGAATCAAACAATTTTATTCATAATTTGTTCGAAAAGAGGGTCTTCTACTTGTCGTACTTATATAATATCTTGGTGGTGACTTATTCTTTTCTGACCTCATTCTTCTTACACCAGAAGAACTTGGTTCACTATTTCAGTTACATTTTATAAATGAATTATTTCAAACTAAAATAAATTATAAGTGAATATTATCAGTATGACCAACGTGGACCTGGGGCCTCACAGACTCCGTAAAAAAATTGAATTGACATATATTACTCAATACACACTAAACGACGCAAGTCTCGTTCATGCCGGCTGTGTGGCGACTAAATTCGAAGCTATCAAGGCGCTCAGGCGCGTGCAAAATCTGGGGGCACTGCCGCAGTGCCCCTCCAAGTCGAGTGAGAAAAAAAAAAAAATGGTGTACGGCCGTACCTATCTTTTCTCGAAGCAACTCAGCCGATTTTCGACCCCCTATAACTTCGTTGTGGATAAAGATAGGAGCCTGAATTTTCAGTAACTAAACAAACTTTGTAAAACTACAGTATATTTCAAATTTCATTCAATTTGAACCAGTACTTTACGAATTATAACTAGTCAAAGTTTGGTATTTTCGGTAATTTTGTCACTCGCTCACTGCTGACTGACCGATCATCAAAATGTTTAGGCACTTCTAGCAGACGTAGAAGCTTCAAATTTTGAATATTAGGAGAGTTTAGTGTAAAACTCATGGGAAAATTCCAACATTTTGTAATTTCGGTCCAGTTGTTTAGTTTCATCAACTGCATTAATAACTTTGTTATTTCTTATAAATGTATAGGATTACAAAGTTACATTTGCAGTCAGTGAATCAGTGTACATGAATATGTTTGATTTAATGGAGGAATAGGTGTAGATAGGGACCTAGATGGAATTATGTTGAAAGGTGGTGTCTAAGTGGTTAGGTTAGTTGTTTCAGAGACCTGGTTTTCTGCGTTCGATTCCCACCCGGGACAATTATTCGTCTGAAATTCAAACAGTTGTACTGAGTCAGGGGGTGATTTGTTTTCGTGAATCTATTGAGCGGTGAGACCTTCGCGACACAGGGATTAATTTAACAAGTAATAAAAAAATAAAAAAAGTCGTTGGAAAAAAAAAAACAATGGATTGTAAAAGTAAGATAGTTCATAAGTTGTGCTATGAACGATAGGATACTAACAATCATAACAGCGTCTGATGGAGGTGGCTTGCCCGCTTGAGCCATGTCTCCGCAAGAGGCTGCGGTCCCTTGAGAAGTAGGGACCCCATGTAATCTGGGCGTCCCTGAAACTGGTTATTTGGGCGCAGGAGAGCCCGCAACACCAATTGAGTCGCGGACGCTGCCAGAGGGTATCCCAGATAGGCAACAGTACCTGGGCCCCTCACCAATTGTGGTCGGAGGAGTAACCAGGGGTTTTACTCTCATGTTATGATAAGCATTCCACTGCTATGAAGAGGGCGAGTCCCACATACCCCACTGCCCGTGCCGGAACACCGCAGTGGCGGAGGAGATGCGTAACATTCTTGCATTCCCCTGGACAAACTTACACCAGGGCTTTCACGCTTCCCGTTCGAAACACAGAAAGACGGTCACTTTCTTCCAAGCAACTAACAAATCTTACTGTGATATCGAAGGTATACACACAAACCACGTTTTATTAATCTGACACAAACTATATTTATATAATCATTTTATCAAATATTTTTATACACAGTTTGATGTTAACTAGGTAGCTTTAAATTTACTTATGTACATATTAGCTTGTTCCCTAGTGCGGGAGCTGTCTTAAAAAAAGGCCATAATCGGACATGTATTATGTAGTTGTACCAAAATTCCATCAAAAACAGTTCATCAATTTCGTAATTTTAAAAACCTTTGACAGGCCGGAAGCCAGAAGGCCGTGAGTGCCATACATAAGTTCATGTTAATCCTCTGTTAAGCTTGATGTTGTAGTTTTCGATTAGGTACATTGACAATATTTATAACCAATGAGAGATAACAATTTTACATACGGATTAATTTTAAATGACGTTTGACGAGTGCGACGAATTACAATAAAGCATAAAAAAAGTATACGACGCATCTGTTCTTGTTTCATATGGTGAGTGTTGCCATGCCAGCTAGGTACGTGGATATTCATATGTGCGTAAGTTAAGTTATTTTGTAAATAAGGGCACAGAGTTACTAGTCTGGATGGTTTACATCAAATTTAAGTCTACTTTGGAACTATTAAAGCGCAGGAATAATCCATTTGTGAATACAATAGACTAAAACCGGCCAAGTGCGAGTCGGACTCGCGTACTAAGGGTTCCGTACCATTTTCAAGTGCCTACCTGTTGCCGTTATAGATATCGAGCAAAAAAGGCCAAAAAATAGTTGTTGTATGGGAGCCCCCCCTTAATACTTATTTTTATGTTTAGTTTGTTATTATAGCAACAGAAATACATAATTTGTGAATTTTTCAACTGTTTAGGTATCGCGGTTCTTGAGATAGAGCCTGGTGATAGACAGACAGACAGCTAAGTCTTAGTAATAGGGTCCCGTTTTTACCCTTTGGGTACGGAACCCAAGCATTTAATGTCTAGACATGCTTAATATTGTTGCATCAAAGATATCGAGAAAAACCCATAGAGAAATGGAGTGGGCTTTGAGAAAAACTGTAGCTGAAGTTCAAGAAGTAGTACCGGTAAAGAAAAAGAGGAACACAACCTACAAAAATTGGAAAGCTCATCATCAAGTGACAGAGTGGTAAAATCCATTGTTGGTATTTTAAAAAATAATGTAAATTGTAAAGCAAAGGAAAAAAGTACAACCATCTACAAAAAGAAATGAGATGCCATCAAAAACATACTTGTAAAAAAACCCAAGTCTCGTAACGCAGTTCTTTTACCGTAAAACGTTGTGAGATCTATGTAATACCAAGTCGGTTAATTTATTCAGTCCCTACTTAAGGGACCTTCTATCTTAAGCTATTACGTAATTATCTCACCTTACAGAATCATATTTTGACCTTATCAAAGTTCAAAACTTTTATGTTATGAATATTAGATTGACTTGGCCATCGCAATAAACACTTGTGAGATACATTCTAATTATATCCGATGGCCAAGTTAATCTATTATTTAAAACTTTAAAGTTTCGAATTTTGATAAGGTCAAAATAAGAATGTGTAAGGTGAGATAATTACGTAATAGCTTAAGATAGAAGGTCCCTTAAGTAGGGACTGAATAAATTAACCGACTTGGTATTACATAGATCTCACAACGTTTTACGGTAAAAGAACTGCGTTACGAGACTTGGGTTTTTTTACAAGTATGTTTTTGATGGCATATTATTATTCTCGGAATTTCAAAAAACACAAAAGGTCTGTGTGACCCCTTAAAGTTTAAAATGATTCATTCAAATAAGTATTGTGTACATCATAAGACAACTCTTTCATAAATATGTGTGTATTTTTTGTTTTTTCTCTTCCAATTAATCATTAAATCTATAAATAAATCTATACATTGATACGTGAAACAAAATCCTTGTACCCCATTTAACGAAAATTGTGCGGACGGAGCAGAACGAGCAGTGACGAAATTTCGCACACTTATAGTTTACATAGAGAAGGAGTGCAGAATGCTTATATATTTTTAATGATGGTCGAATTAAACCACTGGGCGCCCATTAGTGCTTATAAATAGTTTCAATGTCTCACATAAATAAAACGCAACAGGCCCACGATAACAAACAACGAACATTCACTGAAAGCAAATTGAATTATATCTTACACAGATAAAATTGCTATCTGTTTATTTAACCAATACCTATTATAAACAGCAATAATAATGGTGTTAGTACTACTAAAAATAGCAGGATACAATACAAAACCACTGGACTGAATTTAAAAAATACTCACACCATTAGATATGCTGTATTTAACTTTAAAAATCCCACGAGAGGCTGCAGTGTCAGTTACGCCAGCAATGCGGGATGGCTAGTGTTACATAAAATAAAAAACTAAATTGTCGGTAAATAAAATAGAGCATAGCTAAATATTTCTCTGTTTACGTCCACTGTTGCGCATTCTTCTCTTTTTTTTTATCGGTGTGAAATTCATTACGCATTCTCTCGCTCACGCAAAGATAACAAAATTGGTGATCCCCGCGTTAGCGAAGGGTATGTGGGACTCACTCCCAAAATAATATGCGACGCACTAGTCGCGCCGCGCAGAAGACTTGTTTGGGTGTGAGGGACCCGAGCACCAGTCTCGGCCTTCTGGTATCCTCCCAGCAACTGCTGCGCATACCTCCTCTGAACAGACCTAGGCAATTCAGAGTCGCTGAGGGATTGATTTAACATAGCTACTTAATGAATAAGCGGCCGCTGCCCAATGGCTAAGGCGTCGGAGTTGCTATCTTGCGGTCACCGTCGGTTCGATCCCCACCCATTGCACTTCACATTGTAACATAAGCATTTTAGCTTAGCACTAATTGAAGAACTCTGCTAGTAATCTTAAAAAAATATATGTTGATATTACATTCTCCCGCTTCCCTACTTTTACTTTGCTGTGCCCGACAGGGTTCACAATGAACTAAAATTGTAATACACCAACTAAAAACACAGTAAAATGCAATAATGGATTGAGTATTGGAATATTGTCATAATCACCACGCCAGGTAAATTGGTGGTCGCAATAAGATAATAGGTAACCTCGAGCTGAGAGACGATGCCCAACTATAGCCAGGTAATTTATAACCAGGTGTAAATCCCTTAGTCGCTTCTTACCGCACCCATGGAAAGACATGGATTGGTTTATTCTTAGCCAGAAACCATGTGGCAGCTTACACAAAAAATCGGCCAAGTGCGAGTCGGATTTGGGCAGGAATAGTTCCGTACCATTTTCAAGTGGTAGCTGTTGCCGTTATTAATATCGAGCAAAAAAGGTAAAAAAACATGTTTGGTTAGTTGTTAAATTTTATTTTGTTTTTAGTACCTATTTGTTGTTATAGCGGCAATATTTATTTATTTTATTTGAAAGACATGTGTGATATGGTACTTTTTGCGGATGACACCTCCCTTATTTTTAAGGTAGATAGAAAGAGGAATAATTTTAATGACATTAATAATGCTCTCGCACATGTCACCGATTGGTTTACGGTTAATAATTTGGTTCTCAATGCCAAGAAAACCAAATGTATCAAATTTGTAATGCCTAATGTAAGTTTTGTAGATCCAAAATTAATAATGGGTAATGTTAATCTAGAAACTGTGGACTCGACCCTCTTTCTAGGCTTGACACTAGAAAAGAAACTTCAATGGAGTCCCCATATTTCTTGTCTCGCTGGAAAATTGAGCTCAGCTGCTTACGCGGTTAGAAAAGTACGGGAACTCACTAATGTAGAAACTGCACGTTTAGTCTACTTTAGTTATTTTCACAGTATTATGTCCTATGGCATTCTGCTTTGGGGTAAAGCTGCTGATATTCAAAGCATTTTTATACTACAAAAACGTGCAGTTCGTTCTATTTATCAACTAAGTACGAGATTCTCCTTAAGAGACTTTTTTAAGGACATAGATATACTAACAGTCGCTTCGCAACACATTTATGCCAATATAATCTATGTCCGGCAAAATATTAACCTTTTTAACAAAAGAAGTGACATACACACAATAAACACTAGATATAAGCATAAACTTTGCACCGAATACCATCGCCTACAAAAAGTACACTCATCTTTTGTGGGATTAGGAGTCCGTATGTATAACAGAATACCTGTACACCTACAAGAGTTACCTCATGATAGATTCAAGTCAACTGTTAAGAGGATTCTAATAAAAAGGGCTTATTATTCAGTAAACGACTATTTAAACGACAATAACGCTTGGTTGATCAGTGAAACACAGACAACATTATAAATTCAGTTATTGAAACAGTTTAAACATTGTTCAACTAAAGGTTTAATATTAATAGACTTGTAGATATCCCCACTTTAGTTCGTCATGCTCCCGTTGTCTGTCATTGCTTGCGGTGGCGGTGTGGGGCGGGTCGCCACCTTCCCTCTAATATGGCGAAGGAGGCGATGGCTGCGTCACACGTCATACTCGTGAACGGGTGCTGCTTGTGGTGACTGGTCGGCTGTTGTCGGGGTTATGTTATGTTATTTTTATTTTATATTTTGTTAATTCATTCTTGCTATTGTTTATAATTATTATTATAGGTATATCCTTTGGTTGAACTTGTGTAAATTGTCATATTGTAAATGTATGTGAATGCATCCGCCATTAGGTTTCTTTGTAGGAGATTGTTTGTGCCTGAGTAAACTTTAATATCTACATTATAGTATTTACTGTATAAATATATATTTTTTTCTTGTCTTATTGAACTCCTGGTCGGTATAAATTGACCAGGTAATAAATGGTACTGTGCGTGCATTCGCTTACATCATATATACATTGTACAATATTACATGATTGTAATAAAAGACTTGACATAAAAAAAAAGAAACAGAGCAAAAGAGACAAAAAAAATAATCTCGGAGTTTTTTTCTTCCTTTCTTCTCCGGGTCGTCCACTTAGGTAGCTAGTGAAAGGTTGCAGGTTAGCTAGGGTAGGATCCTCGACGGCATGGCCGAGGACCGCGTTGTTGCTTATTCCCCGAACTGTGATCTCGTGCCAGCGATCATCACCACTGTTCGTAAATCTACTCTTTACTCCAGTGGCACCCTGAGCGTTGGTCCTAACCCCTTAAGGGTGCCCTCAGGTGGATGTCGCTTAAACTTTGGCCGGATTTCTTGAAGTTAATTTTAATTTTAGACCTGTTACCTTTAAGGCATCTTACTATACCTAATGTGTACATTTGTCATTTATCGCTCAACAGACAGACAGACTGATTAAAAATTCTGTAAGATCAAATAATTATAACAATGTTTTTAGCTACTTAAGTGATACTTTAGTGATTTAGTCTTATACAGTGTAATTGTGACAAGTACAAGTGTATGTAAATACGTAAGTGCTGAATAAATTTCATTATTTCATTATTTTATTAATAGAAATCCATCATTTGTGAACATTTCAACTGTCTAGCTATCGCGGTTCTTGAAAAACAGCCTTTGGTTTTTGGGATATGTGGGACTCGCCCTCTCCATAGCGTGGTATGCTAAACACATACCTCGAGAAGAGGACCCTACACCACTGAAATCCCCCGGACACTCCTTCGATCCACCGTTGGCGGGGGCCGGGTACGCATAACGCACAAGCGATCCGACCTTGAGAAACAGCCTGGTGACAACCAGACAGCGAAGTCTTAGTAATAGTGTCCTGTTTCTACCCTTCGAGTACGGAAACCTAAAACTGATATTAACAGGTAAAATATTTATCAAACACTACTTAGGAAACTGCTGAGACTTTATTTCTTCTGTATTTAAACCGTAATCGCTTGAGCTGATTCCGCAAACGTTTTAAAACCCTCAAATGAATCAGGATTAATTGAAATTTTAATTAAAATGTACAGTCAGAAAAATATTGGTCTACTTTTAGCCATCTTTGAGCAACAGGTGTTAGTCTATTTGCTGATGTTACATTCAATCGACTTACAAATTTTATGGCTTCTTTTAAAGAAGATAATTAGAAGGTTAAATAAGACACTTAAACGTCATCACTTCAAAATTTAAAAGTACATAAATAAAGTACATAAAAGTATAAAATGTTTTAGCATCGATGGCAGAGCACTGACTTCTAAGTCACCTTATTACCTTGTTTAGGATGCACTGATCTTAGGAACTTATGCCCCCTCGTCCTCCTGACCCTTAATTAGCTAAAAACCATCCGATGCCCTCGTAGACCCGAAGTCCGAGAGGCCCGCGAACTGTAATGTGGAGCGACAGTCGACACAGGGGGCCTACTTGCGCAGGTTGATTACTTTGTAGTTTTTATTAAGTCTGGAGCTCTGCTTGCCTTTATGCCCGGTGAAGTAGCAAAAGCCTCGCGGCTATCTACAAAAGACATCCGAAAAACAAAAATCGTATGAACTTAAGGTCTCATTTAAAAATTATTCCAGTGTTAGATAGCCCTTTTATCGAGGAAGACTATAAGCGTTACTTAATTATGATATTCCCACGGGAATGGGAGTTACGCGGTTGAAACTGCGTGTAGAAAGCTAGATCCTTAATAATATTTTAAACGCGAAAGTTTGTGAGTATTGATGGATGTTTGATACTCTTTCACGCAAAAATTACTAAATGGATTTGAATGAAACTTTGCCCAGAGATAGTTAATAAGCTCGATTAACATATAGGCTACTAAAAAATCACGTACCGACTCACTGGATCAGAGTAACGTGGGTAAAACCGCGGGGCGCTGCTAGTATTTTATAAAAGGTTTAACTTTTGCAAGTCATTTAAATCTCCAGTACAACAGAACAAAAATCAAGTTAAATATAGTCAAAGTTAAAGTCAAAAATATCTTTATTCATATGGACACAATTCAAAAAAATCATGTTCTTATGTTGCGTCCATTTCTTTTCCTACCACCAGTTCAAAAACGTGGCAAATTTGAGAAGAACTGGCAAGAAACTCAGAGGAATCCATTTTTAAATAATCAATTTATAATTTATTTTACAATATTGGTAAGCAGCAGTGTCATTCCAGAGCAAGTTACTCCCAAGCCATTCTGTCATTTACATAATATGATATTTTATAATATGCCTTTTTACATAATTTAGCTTTGACAGTGGCTTTAAATTTATTAACATTGTACATACAAACATTCAAAACAAACTATTTTATAAATTGTCACATCTCTTCCCAAATGATATTCAGAACTAACATGTGTATTTATCTAATCTGTATTCAAAATGTAGCGTTGCCGTTTAAATTAATCAGTTATGCTAAAAGCTAAATCCAGTTTAGAGTTAGTATACATGAATAATTATATTATATTTAATACCAAAATCCGGTGTAGGTATCCTGCTAATCCTATTCATATAAAACTTTTAAGTTTGTCAGATGCTTTTTTGTTCAGTTGTTTTTTTTTTCGGACGATTATGTATGTATTCTGCCACGAGGCTTTGGCTGGTTCACCGGACATAAAGGCGAGCAGGACCCCAACCTTATTAAATTTGAAATAAATAGCAACTAACAAATTTAAAAGTTTTTAAAGTTTTGAGTCACATACTATATACATAATATAGATGAAGAATTTGCTTGAATGCGCTTATCTCATGTGCAAATGGTCCGATTAAAATAAATCTTATAATGTTATGTAGCCCATTATGCGATATATCCGATATTATCCGATTAAAAAAAAATCTTGTAGTGTTAGATAGCCCATTTATCGAGAAAGGCTATAGGTTATATTTAATTATGAAGTTCTTACGGGGACAGGTGTGAACAGATACTTTCTAGGCAAGCGTGTATCATCTTAGGCCTTATCTTCGCCTTCCATCGAGCGAGATTATGGTCAAACGTAAGCCTATATTTAATAAAAAAAAATAAAAAAATTGTTACGTATGTAAAACTGCGCGCGTGAAACTAATACTAATAAACAAAGCTGAAGAGTTCGTTTTTTTTGTTTACTTGAACGCGCTAATCTCAGGAACTACATGTCCGATTTGCAGAATTATTTTAATGTTAGATAGCTCATTTATCGAGTCAGTTGGTCTGGTGTTTCGCGGAACCCTAGGGTGCGTTAGAAGCTCTAAGGGGTTCCACGAAAATACTCAATCATTTATTGCATTCCACAGTGTTTTTAGGTGGTATTATTACAAATTCTGTTCAATGTAGACCCTGTCGGGCACAGCAAAGTAAAAGTAGGAGAGAGGGAGATATTTAATTAAATATCATTAAATGAATAATAATAATAGGTTCAGGGCTGTGATTTTGTGAGAGTTTCGCAGCCAAATAATTCGGCAACCGCTGCTATATGCTATATTTAATTATAATAATTTATAAATTTGCTGCTAATATGAAAGACATCCTCCATATCAGTTCGGGTTAGGATGCCTCAAGTTTCACTGGAAGCATTTGAGTCATCCTGTGCCGATTTACTACAGAATGTTTTTTAATGGTTTTCTTTTAATTTTATTGTCATAGTTTTAGCTGCATGCACATATCTTTGCGTTACAATCCAGATCAAAACCTGTTATTTTATTTTGTTTTTAATATTTATTGTAATGTGTTTTGTGCATTAAATAAATAAATATAAAGTTCCCTCGGGAACGGGCGTTACGCGTGTGAAACCGTGAATCGGAAAGCTAGTTAACAATATAGGTACCTAGATAATTGTAGGCCTATTGCCGACTACCGCAGTATTATATATTTATTTTCCGTTCACACAGCGCCGTATTTCAAATACAAACAGCAGCGTCCCGCATTCCCAAACGTGTTGATTCAGCACTGTATTTTGTTAGTAATCCCCAGTATTCAACACGTCTAGAAACACAATCCCGCACCTTTGTATATCAAAGGTGTTTCTATGTTCAATTTAAATTTAGATTTCTGTTCATAAACACATTTTGTTGTGAAATGTGTGAACTATTTTGTTAGGTTGTCAAAACTTTTTAATTTTATTTAAACAACATATTTTTATCTTATTTGCTACCTTTGCCAGTGACTTCTTCCGTGTGGAATTATTTTCTATTTTTCCCCCTTGAAATTATTTTTTTTACTAATTTAAGATGTCATATTTATTTAAGAGTTAAGAAATAAATTTCAAGCTTCTTGCTTAAAACATGACGATACTTCCATACAACCTGCACCCCCCCTTTCAACCCTTTAAAAGTAGCCTATGTCCTTTCTCAGGTTCTTCACTATCTGTGTACCAAATTTCATTAAAATCGGGTTGGTTTGGGCGTGAAAGGGCGGCAGACATACAGACAGAGGTACTTTCGCATTAATATTAAGCTAGCAACAATGTTTTTGAAGTAGAAAGTTGTATAACCATGGATACCTCACATTATTCTAGGAATTAAATCAATCCTGGTATTTAATCATACTAAATTAATATTATTTTAATTACAATAATGCCTAGATTTATTCAAATACATTTATAAGTTTGTTTTAATACAATTACAAACTTCTAAACTCACAATTTTGTTTATTATATAAAAATTCCATTCCCCTTTTATTAGGATTATGCATTATTAATACTCCTCTTATCTTACAGTTCATCATCAACATCATTAGCCCGTATAACGTCCACTGCTGAACATGGGCCCCCTACCGAGGGAGGGTATTTTCCATAGTCACCACGCTTGGCAGACGGGTTGGTGACCGCAATTTTATGTTGTGCCACACAAGGAAACGCTGCTGCCCGTTCCTTGATATACGATTATTATAGATGATGTTATAATAATCGGGACCAACGGCTTAGCGTGCTTTCCGAGGCACGGAGGGTAGTCCCTCAACCAACCAGACCCGGAAAGAACTCTTAGAATTTACACAAAGATTTCCTGTCCGGAGTGAGGATCGAACCCTCGACCTCCGAGATTTAAAGCGAGCCAAATACCGCTACGCTACGGAGGTTGTCACCACTTACAGTTCACCAATCGAATTTTAGCTTAAAAACAAAACAAACGAAGCTTACATTAAAATAGTTTCAAAATCCGGCTCGAGGGACCAAAACGATTTCTAAATCATCAGTTTCTAATCGATTGTCAGGTTTAAGTACGATTAGGCTTGCGGTTTCCGAGTATATTGTTGGCTATAGAAACGTCCGTACTAAGTGCTTTGAGGTTTCGTCTAAAATAGACTAGACTGTTTTCGCTGGTGGCTGTAACAGTGGTTAATTGAATTCCGACAGGTTGTGCTGTGTAGTTTTTATTTGTCTGTAGCTGTTTTCTTTGGAGCTCTTATTAATGTCTGGATGGTTTCTTGGTTGTGAGCTTTTTTGATGTAAGCGCTTTCATAATGGTATTTTGTAAGATAATCTCTTAGCGTTATATTGTTTTAATATATGCTGTTGCTTTATGGTGGAGATAGAGTAGCAACATAAAGCTACTAAAATTGCGTCAGTTTCTTTTTAACTGTTTCTTAGCAGATGCCAACGTCATACTATCCAAGTTCCAAGTCATCTTATCTCCAAGTTTCAGGCTTCACAATCAGCAGTTTAGGCTGTGCGATTCTTTGGTCAGTCAGAACAAAGCGTGTTGACGATAACATGATATGTCTTTTTCCATTTACTTTCCACAAATAACTTAAATTCAAAGTTCTGATTGAGTTAATTGTTATTTAAAGCTCCATCGTATTCAATCAGGCAACACCACAGACATTTTTATTTCAGCGTAACAGAATAACTGTAAAAAACTTATACAATTAAAATTTGAATTTAATTTCTTAACAAAAATGTAGTCGTTAGCGTAACTGTGTCACAGAACACGGAAAAAGAACAGATGGGAAATATAAATAATTAATCTACCTTTCAAAAGCAAACAACCCAAAGTTGCTAGATGCGAGTGATCGATTTAAGTTCATTGCACTTATATGGATTCTGTTTCTGGACTTATTGTACGATCAATTACTAAATAAAAATCTTCATTACTATCAATAGACTTCCGTAAAATGTTTTTAACTGTTTGAACTGCCCTTTCACTCTTTCCATTCGATTGAGCATAATATGGAGAAGATGTCACATGTTTGAATCCCCATTCATTAGAAAAAATTATAAAAGCCCTGCAAGAATACTGTGGACCATTATCACTTAAAACTGTTTCTGGAATACCATACCGAGTAAAATTTTGTTTCAAAGCATTAATTACATTGTTTGCAGAAGTGTCCCTCAAATATTCTACCTCAATAAAACCAGAATAATAATCGACCAAAATTAAGAAATTCTTTTTTCCGTATTCAAAAAGATCAGTTCCTACTTTATTCCATGGAAGGTTTGGAATGGGTACCGGTAACATGGGTTCTTTACTGGGTTTATTTAAATTTTCTTGACAAACTTTACAATTTCTAACATATTGGTCTATATCTTTTGAAATACCTGGCCAAAACAAAACTTCGCGGGCCCTTCTCTTACAAAAGTACCTTCTACATTTCATTTTATATTTTTTTTCTAGGAATTTAAATTTAATCTAGATAGATGTAATACATATGTTTCAACATACACAATCATCACTAGATAGTATAAATCAAAGTCTCTTCCCGCTGTCTGTCTGTCGCTATGTATGCTTCATCATCATCATCAGTCCACTGCTGAACATGAGCCTGCTCCCGGGG
The DNA here is from genome assembly GCA_947037095.2 of Nycteola revayana. NCBI lineage: Eukaryota > Metazoa > Arthropoda > Insecta > Lepidoptera > Nolidae > Nycteola > Nycteola revayana. The sequence continues at coordinate 17,924,601 of OX344857.2, read as the reverse complement.
GAGGGTTTTTGCCTCTTAGTAAGCATTATTTTTAACAGGTATTAAAGTAGAACATAAATCAAACTCACGTTTTTATTACAATATGTGCGGTCTTTGTATGATCCGGTCCTATATGATCTATAAGAATTTTCGGAAGAGTATTTTCTAAAATTGGAATTAAGGCAAAGCTTTGTTACTGTGTGTACGTATAGTTACACTGTGACTTGTAACTCTCCATCGCGAACTTTATCTAAACTTCCGTACTTCACTATGAAATTTTATGTTTTAAAACAATGTAAGACGGACAGAGCATTTTCACGGTAAAGTTATATGAGTTTCTTGAGCTAAGGTCATGCACTGGAGCAGACTCAATTAGAATTAAAAAGTTATATTTAAAACTGTTATATACTGGACTGTTCGACTCAACTAGACTTAAAAAAAAGTTAAAATTGTTTTTTAAACTGTATTGTCTGACTAAAATAGGCATAAAAAGTTATATTCAAAACTGTAAACTTAGTATACTATACTATTTCCATTTCTTTATTTTCTCGATGACAGCTTCTGTGGTAAACTTGAATGGGCGTCTTTTTTACATTATTTATGCATTATTTTATAAAAATATGGCGCTTACACACGTACAAGGTTATACCGAACTGAAACCGATAGGGATAACCTATCGATAAACGTAACACGATAAAGTGTACTAGATAACAAGATGTTACACTTAAATTCTTGATAGACGATGCCAACTTTAAAAAAAAATCGAAGCTGTTGTAAAATAAGTAGGTATAGGTAGGAAAAAATAGATTTGAATGTTTTTGTTGTATATGTCTTTGTTCAAAATATAATAAATATATGCGATCGATAACATTACTTATTTGGTCACAACACTACACCTATCAAATTAGAAGTGTCATCGAGAAAATAAAGAAATGAAAAGAGTATAACAATTGAACTTTTAGGAATAAACACTATAAAGTAATTTCTTAAATATCGCAGGCAGACTGATAGCGGTTGCACCAGATGCGTTTTAGAGAGCTGACCACACTTCGGCAAATTATAAGCGACGTTGACTATTAATTACCGATTACCATACCCGGTATCGCCATTTGGTTGGGTACCGGGAAAGACATTAGTAATATTACCTTCAGCATTGGAGGATCGCTTGACGGATTTGTACTACTGATGGAGAAGGGAGTTCCAAATCCTCGGTTGCCGTCTCCGAGACTTTCAGTGTAGTGGGCTGCATGACGTAATGAACGAGAATTTTGTGAAAAAAAATGTGGTGTGAGCGAGCAAGTGGACTGTATTTTAAAGTAAAATGAAATAAAAAAATGTTAAATTATATTTATTCTGATAATAAAATTACACGTAACAACGATACACACAGTGACACTGTATAGACATGACAAGATAATATTTAAGAAAAAGAATAAGTTTCAAAAATAAATGTCTCATCAAAAACGGCTAGTGGCGTCATCTAGCCTAGCCCGCCAACAGGTGGAGTAAGAACCTAAAGATGGTAGCTAGAATAGTTTGCGTGCAAATGGCTAAGGGCCGATGGTCTAATTGTGTGTCTAGGTGTACTGAAGTAGGCTGATTTATGGATTTGGTTATGATCACCTACTTACTATCAAATCTATGCTAACATCAAGCTGAAAAGTTTGTACGAGCTAATCTCTGGAAATACTGGTTCGATTTGATAGCCGATTTTTATTTATTCTTTATTGTACACATGAAAATAAGTTATAAAAATATAAAATTTAAAAAAAATTACGTACAATGGCGAGCTTAACCCACCTATGAGTTTTATTCCAGCAAACCATAGTAAGAGTGACATTTGTGATCAACGGGCAAAAACAGTGTACACAATAGATTCTACATGAAATAGTATCCATTTTTGAGTAAACTCTATACTTATTTAACTAATGCTAATACATAATACTATATACGAATACGATACATACATACTTAATAAAAAGAAAATAATACATATAATAAAAACTATAAATGAGATAAAAGATAAAATAATCTTCATTTTATTATGAAATAGTGACGGGAACCGCGCGCGAACCATTTCAAATATAAATATAGAACCCTTCCTTTTCCCACGGTAAAATAAAATGGCCGAAGACATATGTTACAATGATGCGGAAAAATGATTCCGCAATTTAATTGATCAAAGTATATTGGACGAGTGGCTCCTAAACTATAGTAAAAGGTGTCCTTATTAAGAAAAGTTAATTATTTTCTTTTCAATTTCATTAAACGCCAATAAATGTTTTCATTTACATGATGTAATTAAAATGTATTCAGTAAAAGCTAACAAAGGCTTATAAATTGAGTGCATAAAAGAGACGCGACAATAAAGAAAGTTTAATTTGGCCTGTCAACGTTTATGTTGTTGTTTTATGGAACTCTTATTTAGTACACTTTAATGTAATGGGAGCAATAGATAAGTGGACTATCAAGGATATGTAACAATGTATCCACCTTATTATATCCCTTTGCCTGCATTCCTCCCGTCACCATAAGAACTTCCTAATTAAATATAGCCTTCTTCGATAAATCGGCTGTCTAACACTAAACTAATTTTTCAGACCAGTAGTTCCTGAGATTAGCGCGATCAAGCAAACAATCTCTTCAGCTTTTAATTTAAGTAAAGATGTAATTTCACGTTACTCAGTTTCATTTTTTTTCAGTCTACTAGTATTCTTGTTAACCCCTCGTGCTAAACTAAACTGCTTGCGTTACGAGTGGGTCGGTAATGCAATAGGTGGGGTTCGAACTGGCGTCCTCAATATCACAAGTCCGAGGCCCTAGCCATTAGGCTACCGTAAGACTTCGTGACTAAGTCGTTGTACAATTCCAAGCCCAAGGCTCAGTCCAAGACCAAGTTAAATAATAATAGGTAACGTTCAAAGCCAAACCTAAGGCCCACAACTAAATGATAGCTAAGATTTACTTTATTTTGTCACCCCGTTTACGTCCTCTCCTGAACATCCTCTTTTACATATCTTAGAAAGCCAGGGTCACTGAGGAATATTGCCATAATCATCACGCTTGACAAGTGGATTGATGATGGCAGTATGATGGAAGTATCTTTGATTTAAATGAAAAAAAAAAAAACAAAAAAAAAATCCACGCTTAGTTACTTTATCTTTCAGACTTCTTAAATACTCTTTCATATAGATATGGGGGCAGACGTATCATTAGCGTTAGCCCTTTTCTTCAAAATATTAATTTAAAAAAAAAAGTACCCTTGAGCTGATATTATGCTGCTGCTCATCCATCAAGTGTATGCATGTCTCTTAGTCGAATTTTACGACACCTATAGGAAGATAGAGGTGGTCTATTCTAAGCCGGAAACCACACGGGACTATACCTTGTTTTATACCTTTTTTAGTAACTGTAGGTTATTATTTTTTATCTGGTAGCAGCGTTTCCCCCAGCTCAATAAGGAAGTTCTACATGCATCATAAAAATCACGCAATGCTTACAAAAAAACGATAAAAATTTGTAATAAGATTGATTTGATGTGGAGCCATCCTCTGGGTGGTACGTGAATTTCATCATTACCCTTCATTCCATTTATAAGTTTATTATATTTGTAATTTATTGTTTTTCATTTTATTTATGGTCTATGGTATCTGGTCTTTGGCAGTTTCATCCAATGTTATTATCCTTTGTGGTAACCTTTCATTTTTTGGATTTTTTGTGGCAATGCTGCCACGTTGATTGCCAGTCTTCTACTCATGCGACGAATATTGATGCGGGGCAATTTTTTGACGAATTATATTATTATTATTTTTTATTATCTTATTTTAGTTTTTATTAATTAAGGATAGTAGATTTTAGGAAGGATTATATTTGAGTATTACTTTTGTATTTCTCCGTAATAAACATTGATTAGCATTGTTTTTATTCTTAAATGACTCATATAAAAAAATATTGTTTGCTCGCTCGAAACATGCGTGAAATAATTTTTCAATATAAATATTATTCAAATTGGCTTTAATTATAAATTATGAATTATTTCAATACCGAGTCTTTGAATGTTTTTTTTTTTCGCATTGTTTTGAAGGATGCACCCCATACAAAACACATAGTGTGTTTTGTATGGACCCTTAAATGAGTACGGCGGCCTTAAATGTGTTTAAAAAGATAAGTCTCTTTAAAACAGTAGTCACACGACGTAGTTTCTAGAAGCACTGGAAGTCATCCATAAAGCCATACATAAAATATTGCTCTGTGGCAATGAACCTACTCATTTAACGTAGGATTCCGAGAAAAATGGCCATTCGTCGCTCGATGGTTGGGAACCACTTTAAAACCTAAGTAAAGATAAAGTAATACACTTCTCAATCTTAAGTAAGAACTAAAAACAAATATGATATAATTTGTTCGCAACAAGACTACGTGATATAAATAACTCTACTGTTTACCGAAAGCATTTATTTGATCCAAGAACTTTTCGTCAACATTATAATATTGACCCTCCCTGCTTTATGTTTAATTAATGTTTAGTATTTCCTCGTCAGATTATACCAAAACATAACACATTTAAATTGAAGCCGTAATTATTACGCAGTAAGACACAGATTCATTTGTGAAGGTAGGTGATATATTTGAAGTAAATACGAAGATGGCGTACACAAAACGTCAAGCCTCCGTCACTATGATTTAGGAACAAGCAAAAGAGGCTGCAGACGTATTTAACAATACATTATTTATATGGGCACTTCTCATTTAGTAGGGCTGAATTTTGATTCCACTTTTCTCGAAGCGATTATGTTTCCGATGTTTCTAGCCCGAGATTTGGCCATCAGGACTGCGTTATCTACAGATACAGTCCTGATGGCCAAAGAGGTCGCATGTGCAGTTGTTACGATACCATCGGTGTAAGTTATCCTTGGAGGTGCGAATTGTATCCACAAGTGGATATCACTTATTATTCTCACGATCCTACGCATTTTTTGACGACGTTATTACAATTATTTAAAACGAAATGGCGGGTCCACCGATCATGCCCGGAAAGAACTTCCGAGACTCAAGACACAAGGCCGAGTTTATAGAAAAGATGTTAAACCTCGGCCAGTCACCAACAGTGCCCATGAATTATACGTTTGTAAAATCACAAAGTCTGTAAGTCACTCTTAATAAAACTCACTTTAAATTTATAAGTCACTCAGCGACAAATAGATTTATCTCCTTAGTGACATAGGTATCTCCAAAAAGTATACAATAACATCCAAAACCACTTTTTACTTAGTTTCGCGAATGAATCAATGATGATAGCTGCTAGCTACTGTCCGTGAAAGGCAAATATAACAATCAGAGTATGGAACCTAGGTCTGGATACAATTCCGTCACCCACGCGACACCGTTTCCTTCATTCTAATTCAATCGGTCCTTTTTTTCTAAGTTTTTATCAATTGAAATAATAGTGCGTCACAAAAACCCGCCATTCTGCCCACGTAAAGTCAATGTTCTTATGCTATTTATTATAAGCAATTTGAAAGTTATCTCTCATAAATGACTTTCTAAAATAGAGTTGTTATTTTTTAATATCTAGCTAACATTATAGTAATAACAATAATGTTAATAATACTGCCCTTATAATGAAAAATCACGCAAATATTTTTTTATTATACAAAAATATAGACAGATAAGTACCTTTTTTTCTTATGCCTAATAGTTATACAATAACTCAAGTTAGTTGCTGTTATGTAAGCTGTTTCAATATAAAAGCAGAATTTTACTTGTAACTTCGGATGTTTCGTAGCAAAAGTACCGAGGTAAAATCGTTTGCATCATCATTTTTTTATGAAAAAGTTATAACATAGCCTATGTAACCCAGTCAATGTCAGTTGAATGAGGTCGAACTTAAAAAGAATGGTAGTATCTGAAATACTTATATACAGGGTGTCCCAAAAGATTACGTAGCTGGGAAGGGGGGTGATAGGGATGGTCACAAGGGTCACCAGAAAAATATAAAAAATTCCCTCTGGGTGTTTAAAAAAATAAATGGCATTGTTTAAAAGACTAAACATTTTACACCTTGTGCTAACTGTACCTACAAATATGGCTGTATTTAAAAAAAATGCTGTTATGTAATCTTCAATAACAACAAGGTCATCAACATCAACATTAAAAATAACAAGGTGTAAAATTTTAAGTTTTTAAAAAAATGCCATTTTTTTTTTAAATACCCAGAGCGGATTTTATTTTTATTTTTCTAGTGACCATTGTGTCCACCCCTGTCCCAGCTACTTAACCTTTTGGGACACCCTGTATAAATCTAAAGAGATTGTTTCTTTACTTGAACGTGCTAATCTCAGAAAAAAAAGTTAATGTAAGATATATCATTTAACGAGAAATTACTATACTTTATTATGAAGTTCCCACGGGAACGGGAGTACGTGAAGCCGCACATGGCAAGCTACTCATTAAAAAGTACAACATGCTCTTAATATATTCTTATCATATGAAAATCTTAATTTAAATTTCGTTTTATGATGACGGTTTCACACTGGATAGTCTGTTATTGCTCCCTGAAAATTAGATTAAGCTTTTGATGTGAGACCCGGCATATTAATGTCTTGTCTTGAGCTGTCTCACACCTTTATACAAATGCTTTGTTACTTTATAGAGGTACTGTGTCGTTGTTTATTGTCAATTTGCCGTAAACTACATGACCTACAAATTGGGCTCGGTATGTTTGTACATTTGTGACAATATTTCAAACGTAACATTTTCATGTAATTTTGTCTTGAAAATTTCAACTTTTTGCTGACTTGAATACTACTCCAATCCATTCAGAATTTGTAAAATGACGTGCAAGATTAATTTTATTATCTTTATTTTATCGTTTCTTCTTTTTAAATATTTGTGAGAGAGGTCACGTGGCGAAATTAGTTCGACGCACATCTAGAGAAATCGTTCGAGGTGGTGAGGGAAAAGGATGCATGGCAGGATTTGGAGAAAGCAGCTGAAGAGTGAGAAATATGGGCTAGAGAAAAAAAAGCGAGGTTTAGATCGTTAGTGCGCAGCTCAACTAAAAGTACCATCACCTTAAAGAATACCACAGTTAAATAACATTATTAATTAATATTGAGTTCCTGTGCTTGAGAAAGATCGCCAGTGCTTACTGGGGAAGGAGAAGAGGAACTACCAGTATCACTATTAATACCACTCTTAAATTCAACTCCAAATTTTTTGTTACCTAATGTTAATAATAATAATAATAAATAAGTACGGCTTTATGAAATAATAATATTACATTGGCTGTTCTTCACTTATTATAAATAAAGAATGTCTGAATATTTGAAATTATCCTACAAGCACATGCTTAATGCAATTTAACATGGTAGATTCGAACTATGAGTTCTTCCTTGTCATCACATTTACCAAACATCGTACTTTCCTTTTCTTCCCCGTCTCCGACTCCGGCTCGAACTTGAACTTGAACTCGAACCCGAACTTGAACTCGAACTTGAACTTGAACTCGAACTGTCAGTATCGGTATCACTGCTGTCTCTGCCACTCACTTGAAATATTCTCGGTATCGGTGCCAAAATTAATGGCTGGAACGGTGCCACTATAGGCATAAGCATAAATGGGGGAGGCATAGGAAATGGGTGAGGCAGTTTGTCTGGTAAATCTATTGATATATTTATGCACTTAGGCGTAGTTGTCGTTGTGGTAGTCATAATAGTAGTTCTATTATGTTTTGGATAAATTATATGTATGTTGATTGGCATTGGTAATGGAACCGGTGGTGGTGGTGGATGTGGCAATGGTATTGGTACTGGAATATGGAACCATTGGAGTTCCACAGTTTCCAGAAATGATAGTATTATAACGGTCCATTTTGGTATGAGTTCCTAAAAAATAAATTATTAATATAATATCACGACTTAGACACTTATTTTGCTTATTTTTTACTGCACCGGTGGATACGCTATTTGCTTTTAAAATCGGTGTTCGAATTCCACCCAGATCATTATTTGTGCGAACCACAGATAGATGTTTCGAGTCTGGGAGTGTTTTTAAAGTCCCTCGTGGCACAGGGACTTATTACGCAAATGAGGGAGTTGCCTTATTAAAAAAAAACAAAAAAAATTGGAGTACCTAGTGCGAATTGTGCATGTTTTACATTATTACGTACCAATATCATAATGTGCCTAAAGTTGAAAATTTCTAATTAGGCGATTTTTGTTCAGTTAAGTATAGTGCTAACATTATTATTATAGACTTGTGGAAACATTTCGAAACGACATTTATGGTTTAGTTAGGATACTAGAAACTAAACTAGGTAATAAAAATAGTAACGATTTAATCATAATATAGTATGTTTTTTATAGTTCCCACATTTAATCGAAATTGTAGCGATACTTGAGAATGGCTTCACGATGTGGCTTTTTTATAACTCACAAGCCTAGGATTTTATAGATATTTCGTTTTGTTTTATTAAGTACAACAGTAATGTATACTTGTACGCTTTCAGCCACGCCACCCGACGACTCGCCACGCGTGTTGAGTCGAATCAAATGTATTGTTTTCTATAGACCAGAAACACACGTGGCGTGGCGTTTTAATAATGTGTTTTCGCCTTATGTGTGTGCAATTTCATACTCCTCCGTCCGCGCAATAACAAGAAATACTAAATTTCACATATTTATCATTATCATCATCATCAGCCCGTATAATTCCCACTGCTGAACATGGGCCTCCTCCCATATTTGCCATAGTCACCACGCTTGGCAGACGGATTGGTGACCGCAGTATTACGTTTACCACACAAGGAAACGCTGCTGCCTGTTGCTTGATATACGATTATTGTAGATGATGTTATAACAATCGGGACCAACGGCTTAACGTGCTTTCCGAGGCACGGAGTCCCTCAACCAACCTGAACCTGGAAATAAATATTAGAATTTACACATGATTTCTTGGCCAGAATGGGGATCGAACCCACGAACTCCAAGATTTAAAGCGAGCTAAATACCATTACGCTACGGATGTTCTCACTTCACATATACATATATGTATAGATAAATCAGTATTTGGTAGGACTGCATTGGTGAATCAGTGGTTAGAAAGTTGCTTTGGAGTTCGATTCCCAAGCAAGAAAACTTTTTGTAAGTAATTCACATTTCAGTCTTCGTTCATTCAAGCGAAGATGTGGAATTCTTTGCCAACATCTGTGTTACCTGAACAATTATAATCTAGCGATCTTCAATACAAGAGTGAATGGGCGTTTGTTTGCCAAACGTGTTTTGATCATAGTCCACACAGTTACCACCAGGTCGGATTGCGGACAAACGCAAGCCTATTAATTATCGAACTACGGATTCCTATCCATCGCTGTATACACCTGTGTTTTGTATCAGTGAAAGCAGTGTTTGTAAGATCCCTTAAAACTCGATTTTTTTGTTGATTTTCACGAATTCACTGGTTCAAGAGTTATCTTCATAATAAAAAATACTACTACTATCACGTTGCCACGAATTTAAGTAGCATTTGCCTCAAAGCAGGGTTTATCCGGCGCTTCTGACATGATTCTAACTAACGCTAGTTGATTTTCAATATAACTATAATCCCTTTTTTATAAAAATGAGTCCCCAAGTACAAGTATTCTTCAAATATCGAGAGTTGCGTGAAAAGTAATTAAAATTAAAAGGTGAACACCTTTTGCGCTTTACAAAAGCTTAAAACTCTAGAACACCTTTTCATTTTAATTACTTAAACAGTTACAACTCTAGCTCGATCAATACGGCTTAATTTATTTTAATTTCAACTATTTTTATGTTTGCATTGAATATGTAACAAAATTACTCGACCGAATTCAAAAATTATATCAACACTAGCTTCCCGCGCGCGGTTTCACCCGCGTAACTCCCGTTCCCGTGGGAAATTCATAATAAAATATAGCCTATGTTCTTTCTCAGGCTCTAGACTATATCTGTACCAAATTTCATTTAAATGCGTAACAGACAGACAGACAGACAGACAGAGTTACTTTCACATTTAAAATATTAGTAAGGATAGCTATGACATCTAAGAGTTGGTATCTAGCAAAGGCTGGAAGCAACCGACATGGGTGAAACGGGGCGCGAAAAGCTGGATGAAATAGATAAGGATATCACAGGAAAAAAACCTTTGAAATTCCGTAAAAATTGACGCAAATTCCATAAGCATAATAATATTTCGATATATGGTTGGAATTTCTTTATTTCTCAAAGATTTTATAATCACTCCGAGGAGAAATAAATTATAAATACTAAATACATTAAGTCGTTTACAATGCACTAAGTAGATAAATATAACTATTAACATCAACAATAAAAATAAAATAAGTAGGGTAGTCACAAACAATTAATGAATTAATATCCAAGCGCGCTGCGATGATCGCGCGCTTTAAACAGAAATAGCGAATGTTAGGAGGCATTTACACTGGTGTTTATTTGATTACAAATCCTTTGTTCATTTATCAGTACTGCCTTTAGAAATGTGAGATTTTAATAGTATTTGTAAATGTATGCGGACTTTGCGGTTTTTATATGGTTTGGTAAGGCGTTAAAAAATTGTGCACCTTGATAAATAATTGTGTTTTTTCCATAGTTAGTTCGTGGTTTATATAGTATAATATTGTGTGCCCTCCTGGAACTTCGTGTTTGAAAATGTATATTTTTTGTGAATTGAATGTCTGTGTGAATTTCTTTATTTAATATTTTCCGTACTAAAATGGCTGTATTATATTTGTAAATTTGAGCTATGTTCAATAATTCAGTTTCGTCATATATTTTTTGAGTTGGAGTAAAGTAATTGTAGCGGAATAAGACCTTTATTAATTTATTTTATGATCTTTGTAATGTCTCAAGATGTACTTTGGCGGCTGATCCCCATACTTCGATCAGATAGTCAATGTGAGGTTTTACTAGTGAGTTGTAGATCGTATAACGAATATTTAGGGGTAAGCATCTTGCAATACCTCTTAAGGTCCCAGTGAGTTTAGAGAGTTTTGATCTTATCGTGTCAATATGTGGTCTCCATTGTAGTTGACTATCTAATAAAAGTCCTAGGTACCGTTCTTTAAAAACCCTAGATATTGCAGTTCCGTTAATCACTAAAGGGTTATGTTCAGGATTTTTTTTGTTTTTAGCTGCAAAAATTATATAGTTCGTTTTTGATGCATTTATACTCAGTAAATTAGTTTGAAACCATTTTTCTAAATTTTGCAGATCTGTTTGTGCGTCTTTTATGATAGTATCTATTGAATCACCATAGTAAAACAAACAGGTGTCGTCAGCATAGAGTGAAATATGACCCTTTAAATTGATTTCATGGACGTTATTAATGTAAATAAGAAGAATATATCTCCGTATATCTTCAAAATGTGTACACCTATTGTACCGTAACAAGGCCACGAACAATATTCTAAACAGGAAATTTGCAAACTATGATCAAAGAGACATTAAGCGAACTTTCAGCTTCACATTATGTTATAGACATATGCCGGTTTATTCGCTCAAACTGCAAACGACCTCCGATATTTAAAATAGCTTTGATATAGAATTAATTAACTGTTTGTTTAAAGGTATGTTTTATGATTGGTTGAATGGAATAATTGTTTCATGATAATATTCCTTTTTAGGAAGCCGTACCCGAAGGGTAAAGACGGGAGCCTATTACTAAGACTTGGCAAGAAAAACAAATACATGTATGTTACTCACAAAACTGAATCGCTATAAAACGTTATAGGGCCCATAAAATACATCAAGTAAACATGGCACATTAGGTCGCGGACAAAATAACGCAACTTCTGCTATCACCCTTTGGGATTTTATGTCTCAAGAATACTTCGCGAAAGTCTGTTACACCACTACGTAATAATATTATTACTTTAACTAGAACCATTTTTTATATGAGCATTCAGCGGTTTCGACAACCTCCGTATCGTAGCGGTATTTGGCTCGCTTTAAATCTCGGAGGTGGTGGGTTCTATCCCCATGCCGGACAGGAAATCTTTATGACAATTCTAAGATTTCTTTCCGGGTCTGGTTGGTTGAGGGACTACCGTCCGTGCCTCAGAAAACACGTTAAGCCGTTGGTCCCGATTGTTATAACATCATCTAAAATAATCGTATATCAAGGAATGGGCAGTAGCGTTTCCTTGTGTGTAACATCATAATACTGCGGTCACCAATCCACCTGCCAAGCGTGGTGACTATGTCAAAACCCTCCATTGGGAGGAGGCCTAAGTTCAGCAATGGACGTTATACGGGCTGGTGACGATGATGATGATGATGATTTAACGGTTTCACCCGCGTGACTCTGTTTCCGTGAAAACTGCATAATTAAATATAACCTATAGCCTTCCTCGATAAATGGGCTACCCAACACTGAAAGACTGTTTAAATCGGATCAGCAGTTGTGTCACAAAAGCGTTCAAGCAATAAAATAAAAAATAAAAAATAAGTTCCTACGGGAACAGGAGTAACGTGAGTAAAACCGTGCATGTAACTACTAAAATAAAACCCAACTTGAATCGGAAATCAAATCTAGTTAGACAAATAGTTTTAAAGTTAAATAAAACTTAATTTTAAAACTAGCATCGCCTGATACGACCACATAATTAACCACACTCATACTTATAACAACCAGTTTTACATACCGTATATTTTTAAAAACATATTATATAAAGACCCGATTTATACCAACGGTACATTAAATTAATTATACTAAACACGAACGTTAACAATTTAATTTTTAGTTGAAAGCTTTCGTGGTCTATAACTAATTGTTGGTTAACATAACACTATAGTTATATAGTTACCTTTTGTTTGTTAAACGGTTATTTTCATTAAAAAAATGTAATGATCTGCTAGAAATATATATTGACTACATCTGTAGTCTTATGGAATAAATATCTAATATCTAATAATAATAATATCTAGGGACAATGTCACACAGATCATCCTAGCCCCAAACTAAGCAAAGCTTGTACTATAGGAACCAGGCGACGATATACATACTTATATAGATAGATAAATACTTAAATACATAGAAAACAACCATGACTCAGAAACAAATATTCGTGCTCATCACACAAATATTTGCACTCACCGGGATTCGAACCCAGGACCACCAGCTTCGTAGGCAGGAGCACTACCAACTAGGCTACGGTGACCGTCCGAAAGATAGTTTAAATCATCTGTGTGCGGCGCGCTGTCTTTTATCTATCTCTACCAATGTCATGCTTACTGGAAGTCAAGGTTTTATTTCCGGAAAAAGAAATCTTTGATTCGGACATACGTTTTCGGTGTCAACTTGATATCGGACACAAATAACTTTTGTGTCCGAGATCAAGACGCCATTAGTGATGAGCGTTGAATGAACGGACTAGTTAATTCGACCGTCGACGTACTGTGAACGAATCGACGGTTCACCGTTATACGATGGACTAGTCGAATCCGTAGACGCCTCAGAGGGCTAAACTGAAACTCGCAACGCGACGACCGACGACGCGCGACGGCGACGACGGCGCGACGAGACGAGAACGTAGTCGGGTGATAGAAATTCATTCGTCCGTCGAAATATCGTGCAAAAACATTTGAACTCTAAATCTAGTTGAAGGGTGTTGATATTTGTTCGGGTCGAATGATATTATTGTTGTGCTAAGTGAAGAAAGGATGCCGAAGGAAAGGTCTATTTAATAAAAATAATGTAGATATATAAAATCAGTTGATGTTCTAAATACGCCAGAATAGTGAATAAAACTTTAGAATTAATTCTATTCAGTATTCAGCCAGTCCTAAGCATACGAGAGACTGGTCTAAGTCTACCGCCTACGTCGCCGTCGACGCCATAGACTTCGTCCGTTCGTCGTAATGTGTACCAAGTTAACGCGTAAACTAGTCGACGAATTCAACTAGTTGATCGACTAGTCGATGAACGAAATTGGACGGTCTAGTTTCGTTGACGTCAAATACGTCGACGACCCATCACTAGTCGCCATCGGCTTTGGTTGTCTATGGCAAGGTCTAGCAAAATCTTTGCATAAAATATAAAAAACTAACTGTTTTCTATTCAAATAAGAGAAAATCAATGACCACAGAAAAATACTGAGGCGATATATAAAAAAAACTGTGCTAAGCCAAAGTGTGGTGACACCACATCTACATTGCAAATTGAACAGTAAGCTAAAGGTTATTCCTTTAACTTACTGCTATTTTCGAATGAAACATGAATGTTGTATGACACACTAAGTTTACATAAGTTATTAGTTGCCTGGATGAACTAGTAAAATATTTTAACTTATTCCAGAAATTACTCAAAAACAAAAATAGGCTATCGTAACTGCAACAGATTTGTTATAACAATACCAGATTACTCGTATTATATATCGTCTGTCAAGGTCTAAAATGATCATGCATAATATTCAAATGTGATATTTTGTTACGATTCGGTGTGCCCACATCCAAGCCGTCGCAAATCCCAAATCTGGACCCAACAGGAAATTTACTCGTCACATAGCGGGGTGGGAAAAATTTAACGATTGGTTTATCTTTCTCCCACTTACTAGGGACAGCGGTCCAATCTGGGAAATTAGGGGCATAAGGATAGTCTGTAGAAACGCAAATGAAAAGAGATGAGAGACATTTTTTGCTGTCTTATTTTATGTGGGTTATTGCCACCAACTTTCATAATATGAAACAAAATATTACACTGATATTGACCCTGAACAAAATATTATAAAAAAATAGTTTTTCTCTATTACTTTGTCCACGAGTAAAAGTTACTTTGGGTGACTTTTTAGTGATTAAGCCTTTACCAATGAAAGGAAATATCTAAAGAGATAGACTGGACACAGGAAAAGAACCAATTAGATAACAGACAGACATACGACAGTCAGTCTGACTTTCACATTTATAATATTACTTTGATTCCAACTTGCATTCACACTAGTTTTTTCTCGTAGTGTCGTTCACAGTGTGAAAGAGTAGCGAAATCCGCATTATTATGAGTGCGGTAACTATAATTGATATCAGATGAAAATGGAAGAGATCTCATTTGTGATAACGCCGTCAGTTGTACGCGTGATTCGCTATTCTTCTTTTGTATTTTGTGTAATTTGTTATGATTTTATAACTATATACACAGCTAATTAGGACATTTTTATTTTACTCATCACTTTATAGTATAGTTTTGAAATTTCGCAAAGTTACATAATATATGATTCTAATCATCAAAAATAATAGCAACAACTTCAATACAGTCTTAGAATCATTTATCATCCGCTTAACACAGCACTGTATCACTGATAGTTAAAATATCATCGTACCCATGTTAATTAGAAACAAACAACCAAATAACGACCACTAAACTTTGGCTATTATGTATTAATGTAAGCAAAGGCTATAAAACTTTACGTAATCCTTAGTAAATATAGGCGCGCAAATCGGGTGTGTAAGAGGATAGAACTAAATTTTCGTTAAGTTAAAACAGGTTAGGATAACACTGTATAATGTGTAGGCTAAGTTTTGGTTGAATTATAATAGAGAAACAGGATTAAAGAGTCGCTTGCAAAGTAGAATAACTTACGTCTTTTTTAACACAATTATTTAAAGTATTTTTGAGTGGTGCTTAATAAATGTGGAAGAGGTGAAAGTGGTATGTTGAGATCATAGCTCTGTAGTGTTTAAGTAGATTTCCTGACACTATCAAGACTTCCGTGGCTCGGAAGTCTCTTTGGCTCGCTTTAAATTTCGGAGGTCGCAGGTTCGATCCCCACGTCGGACAAGAAATCTTTGTGTAGATTACTTGCCGGGTCTGGTTGGCTGATAGATTACCCTCCGTGCCTCGGAAAGCACGTTAAGCCGTTGATCCCGATTGTTATAACATGATCTATAACCAATCGTATACAAGGGATCGGGTGGCAGCGTTTCCTTGTTTGTTACAGCATAATACTGTAGTCACCAAAACCCTACCTCGGGGGAGGACTCAGGAGGAGAGGTTCAGCAGAGGACGTTATACGGGCTGATGATAATGATGAAGATGATCAAGACTTCAAGTGGTTTATATTACTAGGCCATGAAGGTTATGATAGGCCTCGGACTATGAAAAAACCATGGGGTTGGTAACGCTCACAGTCCTCTAGGCGCCGAGGGATCTTGGAAGGGATTTCTCGTACATAAAAGAACGGCCACGGAACTTGTAATTTTTTTCCACGATTAATTTACCATGTCATGATACGCTCTTTCTTTCGTTCTCTGTTCTTTCAAATAATAAGGCGTAGTGCCATCTACAGTAATTGCTCCAGTAAGTTGAAAAATATATGACGCTATAGGAGTTCGTACACCAATTCGAACACAAAACGAGTGGAATCTCCAACGGCTAACGGGAAAAAAAGATTTTATCTTTCTGGTGGAGTAACATCACCAAAAGTCTCCTATTGTGAATCAGAATATTTTATTTATTGAAAACTTCAGTATTTATGACACAGCGTGGAACGACCGCCTGCACGACAGACCGACGACCTCATAAAGGTCGCAGGGAGTCAGTGGATGCAGGCCGCTAGCAATCATACTCGCTGTAAATCTATTGGGGAGGCCTATGTTCAGCAGTGGACGACAACAGACTGATGATGATGATGATTATGATGATAGTAAAATCCTACTTCCTACTAATATTATAAACGGGAAAGTTTGTAAGTATGGATGGACGGATGTTTGTTACTCTTTCACGCAAAAATTACTGAATGGATTTGGCTAAAAGTTTGCACGCGGATAGTCTATAAGCTAGATTAACATATAGGTTACAAAATATCACGCTCCGGCCCACTGGAGTTGAGTGACGCGGGTAAAACCGCGGGCCGCAGCTACTATTAAATAAGGATTCAGTACATTTCGATACATTTTCGGCAGCACGTGTACGATTACTATTTATCTATTGTTTTTTATATATTTCTAGTAACCATCTATATTGTGGTGTTATTCTGAAATATATGTGTTTTTTTTTCTTTTCTTTCTTTCATTAATTGGGGTCCCAGCCACGTGTAAATACTGACATAGTTGATGACAAAAGTAATGATAGTATCGCAAATGCAAGCGAATTTCCTCGAACTCAACCAACTATTTCTCGAACACCAAATAACATATATTTAGTTGAATTGTATTTACAGCAGTATTACCCAGCGGTAGCCACAATGAGTGACTTTAATTCCTTACTATTGGCCTCAGATCCTCCCACTAAATAATAGTAGTTACGTGAGAGCCCGACAATAAACTAACGGATTTTGTTGATATAATATTGGGAATAGATGCAGAGATCGGGATTTTTGTTAATATTTGGGTTATGGATATTATTTATTAAAGTGTTCCTAAAAAAATTTTGCGGACTTTTTTATGTAAAATTATAAGTTTTCGAGTTTGGCTGATTAAAAGACTAAATGGCTGGAAAATTTTAAGGCTTTTACTAAATAGTTAAAGCCTTACATTCTTCCATCACATACAGACACTTCAATTATATTAATTTGTATAGACAAGTACTCTACAACAAGCAGTAAGATTGATTAACATACGCTTGACAGACAGGCCTCTAATCACGGTATTTCATCTCCTACATCTGAAGACTTAATCAGGCTGCTAAGGATGGAATTAACATTAATTCTAGCAACTAGTCTACTGACGTCTTATATCATATTCAGCCTGCCGTGACACAAGTTTAAATGACAATTATCCAACTAACAATTATCGTAGTTATTATAGTGGTTATGTATTTGTGCATTTTGGTGACGTAACATTAGGGATGCGGGGACCGGGAGCCAAATTAATGTATAAAAACTGGTAAAGTACGAGTCCGACTCGCGCACGAAGGGTTCCGTACTATTTTCAATCGTCAACCTGTAGCAGTTATTGATATCGAGCAAAAAAGGGGAAAAAATAAGTTTGTTGTATAATAAACCTTAAAACCTTAAATATTTATTTTATTTTTAGTATTTGTCGTTATAGCGGCAATAGAAATACATCATCTGTGAAAATTTCAACTGTCGACTTCATCGTCGGTTATTTGTTTGTCGCAACCATAAGTCGGAGTTGTGTGTGACCCCAACTCATGGTTAACCTTTGAATTGATTGTACAAGCTCGAGTACTAATGAAGTTGGTTTGGTGAGCAAAAGTTGTGTCAGGCTATCGTTTGTCCATCAAAAGGTCTCTTCGCCTTGTCGTTTGTCGGCAAAACACTCACCACTATAGTTCGTCGATCTAATATGCTGTCGCAGTACTAACGGCGACATAATCGTAACCCTGAGTCGTATCTGACTGCAGCTCATGGTTAACCTTTATTGATTGTCCAACAAGCTTGTGTACTAATGGAGGAGATAATCGGACGTCACAAATAGCCACAAGAGAGACGCAAACAATATGTATCTAAATACATGTAAAGGTCCGCTTCTGTGATCAGTTGCTTTGAATTGTGTTCAGTTCAATGCAGCGTCGATAGAACGTGTATAGATTGATGCATATTAAAAGTCACTATTTTGCAATCTTTCTGCCTGCTATCGCTTTGAGGTGACTCCTTGCGCGGGTTGCTTAGTTTGTAAGTTTTTGACCATTTAAAAAGCCTGGAGCCCTGCTTTTCTTTTTCGGTGTGAAGTAACAAAAACTTGAACTCCACTTAATTTATATGGCAGCCTGTTATGGCGATGACTTTTTAAATATTTAGCAGTTTCCGTGTAACGACTTAATCATTAAGATTTGTAATTTTTGTAAAACACAGGTAGTTGTTCTGAATCTGGGTGTGCTTTGTATACGAGGATTGAGTGTTTGTACCTTACAAACACTCAATCCTCGTGACCCAGAAATTCATTTCACTTGTGGGAAGCTGTCTTTTAAATTAAAAATAGAATTGCAGTTAATGGCTGTTATGATAATCGATATCTATATAACCATGAAAATAAATATATCCTTGACTACTCAATTATATATGTAAAATTTGTCACATCATATCGACTCATGGAAGTGTACCTACTTTTATAGTCGAATTGGAGAACAAGTCTATTATTTAGTATAAGTTTCATACCTACGAATAGAAGTCCACTAAGAGGAGTTATTTGTGGAGAATTGAACTCCTCTTGACATAGCTCGACAGCAATAAGCAAGCTGAAATGGCAATGGGCAGGACACAAAGCTCGAAGGACTAGCGGCCGATAGAACAGAGAGGTTTTCAAGCGGAGACCACGAACTGGAAGGCGCATCGTGAGACGGATCACGTAGTTAGACGTTCTCCTCGTGATTTGATAAGCATATGCCACCAAAAGGAAAGTACTAAATATCATGCATCCGCAGAATATGAAGTATTTTCCTTTAATGCATCTAGAAAAGCTGTTCTTTGGGGCCTATTTTAAAAACCTTGATACGATAGCATGGAATGGTGAAAGACTTTTCTTTAAGTTCAGTAGTTTTATGGTTATTCGTACAAACAAAACTTCATACATATACATTTTTCATATTTATACTATTAGTGTCCTTGACCTTTATAATACATATCGAGGGGTGAAAGGCTATTTGTTTGAAGCGACATTTTGGACGATATGGAGTTATATACATATTCGGATTCAGCGAATTTTTCTGCGTCGTCTGAGCCGGGTTTCGTACAATTCTGAGCACTTTTATGGCGCTTAAAACAATGCCATTTTAGTGCATAATTCTCAAACATGATGTATGATCAGACTTCAAATTTGCCATATTTTTTTAGTATATCATTTAAGCTGTATACAACAACAGAGAATCGGATCATAAGCCGTTATTCCGTTCCTAAAATTTTAGTTCGATGGCAGATAAATCGTTTTTCGATGTAGCTATCTTTAGATGAAAAGTCCCTTCAAACATTTTGCTTACGACTACTTACTCTGTGCAATGTCGCTTCAACCAATTTGCCGTCAGCCAAATTCATTAAGACATGTCGTCGGTTCAACCCTTTCGCTACAACTGTTTTTCACTCTGTTTAGAACAACCAAGTTATATAACTCCTTTCAAAATCTGAGACATCAAACAACTCTTTAAGAATGTTCATCGTTGCTTAAGCCAACTTTCCTGAATCGTTAACAAAACCCAAAACCCAAACCCAAATTGGTAGTTAAACAAAATAGCCTATTCCTATTATTATTGAGTAACGTCGATTCAATCATTTTGCTTTCTCCTGCATAAGTACTGTAAAGTCACTTAAACCATTTTGCCTGCTGCTGATTAGTGACAATGTTGGAAGTTGAATCATTTTTCTTTACTCTAAAAATAAGGCAATACAGATCATTTTGCATTAAGCGACAATTTATCTTATACTCATAACTGTTTTTTAATTGAAAATTATACCAAAACAATCAGGGATTTTTTTTCAATAAAAATTTGCGATCCCCATTATTGAGAGAGCACTAGTTTTTTCATAACGATTTTTTTTCCAAATTTTGAATCTTTAAATGGCTCTCCTGTAAAGTTCGTAAAATGTCGCTTCAAACAAATAGCCTTTCACCCCTCGATATTATAACTTGCTCCTTAAGGCGGTCAGTGAAAAACACGCTTGATTTGTATGAAAATTGGCACAGAGATAAACTATAGACTTTAATAATTATTGTTGTTTCTAGCTAATTATGAAAGTAGTTTTCTTTTTTATTAAAACCATTACAAATAAATAGACAAAAATAAATTAAGGTACAAACCGTTTATCTTTTCACTATTAAATTCGTGTCGCATCTGTACAATATTAACACTTGCTCTTTTCAGTCGGTCGGCGTGCGAATGACGTCGGTCATTCTGGGTGTTTGTGTGAATAAATGATTATAATAATATTCGTGGTGATAGCGTCATGGCGGCGGTTGAACCGACTGTATTGTCAAATGAAAATTTCAATATTTATACGAAGTTATATGACAATACAATAACCGTCCCAATATTTGTAGTATACACCTGATGGATGGGCAGCAGCGCATCTATCTCAAAGATACTCCTGTCTTATTGCGATTAACAATCCGCCTGCCAAGCGGGGTGATTAAGGCAATATCCCTCAACGACCCTGATCTGCTAAAGTCTGTTAAATGGGAGGGTTATGTTCAGCAGTGGACTTAAACAAGCTGAAAAATAAAGTATTAGACGAGTAAAGTCTGGATGTATGAATGGATGTATAATCGTTTCAACTGATGAAAGAAAGAAGGAAAAAGCATTTATTAAACACACAAAAAAATACTATATTAGAAGATAAAAAGGTACACAATGAAAGGGATTGCATGTATTTACATTAAATAGAACTAAACATGTAGTGTGTTCAAATGGCTAGCAGCTCAGCATATTGTTACAGCCGCGAGGCGACCGCAACGCTGATTATCAGCTGCCTGCCCAAAGCAGAACGGTCGTACGGCATTTGGTAGTGCGATAACGTGAAAAAGCATATAGTAATTATGAAGTAGCCAAGAAGCAATCAACCACAATACGTCGATCAATATCATTTATTTGTACGTTTTAATTGATCACTTTTTTAGCTACTCCATGCTTATCGCTATCGCAATTTTACCAAACCACACTGCGGATCTTGATAAATTTTGGCACAACGATAAATTATCGTTTGGATAACCCATAGACTACTTTTCAACTTGGAAAGATGAAAGGTTTCTGTGAAATATAATTTAATAATAATCAAAAGTCAAGTTAATAAAATAAGCTAAATTGTATAAGTTTTTGTAGCAATCAGTATAAAATGTTTCTTGAAGTTAATAGTTTTAAAATCTATTACCACCGACAATCACTTTGCTGACCTTTTGTCTTAGTTTGGTCTTGATGGTTTCATCAAGGTGGAGAAGAGGAAGAAGAAGAAGCCTCCTTGTCGGAACCAGTGTGGTACTGCGCTGGCAGGACCCAACATGCTGCTGCGTCCAGCCGTACCGACATCACTGATGTACGTGTCAAGACTGCATCATTCCACGAAAGTTGAAGAGGTCGTGGAGTACATGCAGGTGAAGACCAACTGGACTTTGAGGGTCGAGATGTTGGAGCCGCGTCACAAAACGAACTTCAAGTCGTTCGTGGTGCGTGTTCCGACGCAGTATCTCGAGAAGGTCCTCAAAGAAGAGTTTTGGCCGAAGGGTGTTATGTTCCGCAGCTACGTGACACCAGTCAGCGAAACACCACGCCGACACTTCGTGTACATTAGTATTAAGTTTTTGTTTTTAAAATATGTATTAGTTTATTACTGTTTAAGATTATTGTATGTATTTTATTCTATGGGCCTCCTATGCCTGAAATAAAATTATTATTATTATTAGTCTGTCTGTGTTCTCAATAAAACATGAATTTCATTTTCTTAAAGTACAGTCAACAAAAGAGGAAGGTTTACACCGTTAGTATCAAATCATCATCATCATCAGCCCGTATAACGTCCACTGCTGAACATGGGCCTCGTCCCGAGGGAGGGTATTAGCCATAGTCACCACGCTTGGCAAGCGGGTTGGTGACTGCAGTATTATAGTGTACCACACAAGGAAACGCTGTGCCCGTTCCTTGATATACGATTATTATAGATGATGTTATAATAATCGGGACCAACGGCTTAACGTGCTTTCAGAGGCACGGAGGGTAGTCCCTCAACCAACCAGACCCGGAAAGAAATCTTAGAATTTACACAAAGATTTCCGGTCCGGAGTGGGGATCGAACCAAATACCGCTACGCTACGGAGGTTGTCTCAATTAATGTAGTAGTATCAAATAATGGCAATAAATATGTTTATGTCATTTGAAACCTATGTACATATAAATTTAAAATGCATTTCATAATGTGTAAACGTATATCTTTTGTTGACTGTACCTATAACTTGATTACAACCAGGAGGTTATAGTCGAGTTTATTATATTTTGGAAACTTATATACAGGAGTATATAAGTTTCCAAAATATTTAAGTAGTATGTGTAGTGAGGAAAGACATTTATGCGAAATTGATTAATTTTTAATATGTTTTCGAAGCCATAGGTGGTAAGACCCTCAACCAATCAGACCCGGATAAAAACCTTTGATATCACACGAAGATTTGTGTATAGAGCGGCAATTGAACCCACAGCCTCCGAGATTTAAGGCGAGCCTAATCTATAATCTCATATATCTAAGTTACGCGGGATAAACCGCGCGCAGAACTTTGTATTATTATATAGCTTCCCATGCCCGGTTTCACCCGCGTAACTCCCGTTTCGGTTGGAACTTCATAATGAAATATATACCATATGTGATTCCAGAGCAAGTCACACCCCAGCCATTCTGTCATTTATTATAGTCTGATATTTTATACAATTTAGCCTTGACAATAGCTTTTGATGGTATTAATGGTAGTTTGTTACAAATACATTGAGATAATCTCTAAAACTCCTAAATAAATCCTGATAAATAAAATAACAAACGCACCTACATCAGGTCGTAAAACTCCCATCAGAAATCTCAATATGGCCCCCAACAAACAACCCTTTACGATTTCACATAAGTAATTCAAGTTTCTTGGTGCTTAAACACGTACGTCCCTTAACTGTCAAGTGCAGACCGGATCTGTTTCGGAGACAATGAAGTGAATTTAAATGAATGTGGGGCTAGCATTATTACACTTTAGTGTTACACGTTCATAGGTTAGTGCTTGAGATATTTGATTTGATCTATGGGTTTAAGTCTACACACAACCTCCGAAGCGTAGCGGTAATTGGCTCGCTTTAAATCTCGGAGGTCGTGGGTTCGATTCCCACACCGGACAAGAAATCTTTGTGTAAATTCTAAGATTTCTTTCCGGGTCTCGTTGGTTGAGGGACTACCCTCCGTGCCTCGGAATGCACGTTAAGCCGTTGGTCCCGATTGTTATAACATCATCTATAACAAACGAACCAGGGAACGGGCAGCAGCGTTTCCCCTGTGTAATACAACACAACACTGCGGTCACCAATCCGCCTGCCAAGCATGGTGACTATGGCAAAGACCCTCCCTCGGGAGGAGGCCCATGTTCAGCAGTGGACGTTATACGGGCTGATGATGATGATGATGGGTTTAAGTCTATCATCGATGGAAAATCTCTGTGTTGGAAATGTCGTGAAACCTTTATATTTATTGCTAACTATCTTACTTCATAAAGTATCATGTGTTTTTTTTATTTACTTACTGTCACTGAAAATATGAAACTTTCATAAGAGCGCAAATGAAATCTCGATTTCGTTCACGCCATTTCATAAAAGTACTTCTCTACCAACTTGAAATGAAAATATTTTTATCGAGAAATTCCGCAACACAGAAAATATGTTCCGAATACCGCGAGTATAGTAGTGTAAATCTTTATATAGTACCCGCTCTCATGTATTAGGTTCAAGTCCAAGTCAATAAATAAAATATCCTGATTTATGCCCACCCACGCATTTTACGTCTTTGCACAATTGGGGCCGTTGTCATAGTTGGTTGTAGTATTTTTTACACTATAGTAAATCATGAAAAGACAAAAAAAGGTTTGTTTGTTTTTTTGCTTTTCCACGTCACACTAGAAATAATGAATTTATTCAGCATTTAAGTATTTACATACACTTGTACTTGTCAGAATCACAATGTAACACAATTATACTTATTCTATGAATTAAACTAAACACTTAACTAACAGGTCGCAAATTGTAGGATATTACAAGCAAAGTAGTCCGTCCGTCAGCTTGTCATTAATTCCTTTACTCATAATAAGTTTAAGTACACATTAATTATCCACTAAAACCTATAGGTTTTAGTGGATCAATATAAAAGCTTGGTAAAAACATACAATAAAGTGACACACACCTGGGGGCCTTAAAGGGTTAGGACCACGACCCCGTGGTAGTTACATATGTAACCCTTGACGTTTTGATAGTTAACATACATTGAATTCCTATGAATAATGTTATGCAACTAACGCTGTCACAGAATTCTTAGTCATGTTTCAAATAAATAATTGTATGTTTATATCACATTAGAAAACATAATTTTCCGTCAGTTTGAAGCGGCCGTAGCCGTATGGCTATAGGGCATCGGACTTGTTATCTTGAGGTCGCCGGTTCGAACCCTACCCATCGCACCACCGACGTGAAAACACTTGTAACACAAGCATTATAGCTTAACACGAGGGGTTAACAAGAATACTAGTAGACTTCAAAAAACTCTGATCTTTAAAAATTGATAAACCATTTCTGATATCAATTTCATCATCATCACCATCATTAAACTAAACTTTCCCACTGCTGGGCAAATGCCTGCCTACTCTCCTTTCATAAATCTCTGAAAAGAGCTTCTCACCAGCCATAAATATGAATATGATCATTTAAAATCTATGAAGGAGCAGAGTAGACATGCGCAAAATGTGTCATTGATGTGAAAAGAGTGATATACTTCATTTGAACTAAGTGAACTATATCACTCATTTACTTCACTACTTCAGTTTATGAATTAGATTCAATTGAATCAGTTTTCGCATGTCTTTCAAACTATATCGTTCATTTACTTCACTAGTTCAGTTATGAACTAGATTCATTTGAATCAGTTTTCGCATGTCTTTGAAACGATCATCGATCGTGCAATGAACTAATAACGAGAATGAAATGTTTATTTTGAATTAGTTCTTTAAGAAGGGTTTTTTTTATTAAAAGTATCGCTTTGATTTGAAAGCATTAAGTAATATTGTGTACGTATAATATTGAATATAAGTATTTTAACACTGTGAACTAAATGGACTAAACTGAACTATTGATGTAAATGAATATGAACTGAACGAAAGAGATATAGAGTGATTCCAACTGAAGTACTTCTATTGAAGGATTCATTCGCGAACTACACATCTCTAGAGCAGAGAGCCTAGAAATAAAAACATTACTGTCCTGTGGACTGTACTGCATGCAGTAAGTTATTACATACTCCAGTCAAGTGTCTACTACTTATATTTATGGCAAACACTTTGGCGACCAAATCGTTATTCGGCTAGCCAAAATTATTTACACCAAACGATCGCTTTTCTATTCAATCAATGGCTAAAATGACGAAAATAACAATAGTCACCTCCAAAGTTGGGACAAACAAAATTAAGCTTAAAGTTTGCTTATTTTCGGTAGAACATATTTAAAACCTACATGTTTAAGGCCCTTAGGAGTCTGTCTATGCACTAAAACATGCTCTTAGGTTCTTAGAAAGAATTCACATCGATAGATACAAAATAGTTTAAATATAATAAATATCTCTTAGTACAGAGCCACTGCCGTCTATTGATTACGTGAGAGATGTGGTTTGCGCATTGCCATTAATTAATAGGCATTTGATCTCATGTTCCACATGATTACTGAAACATGTTACAATTAACTACTCTATCTCTCTCTAATATTCTACTCTATTCGTATTTCAATTAGGGAACATAATTTCCTACTTAAATAAGGAATTTACCAAAATCTGTTGAAGATCGCACGTCTATTTTAATTATTTCGCTACTGTAAAGCACCGAAATGCTTTTTTATCTTAACGGTATTTGTGGACTATTACTAAAAACACTAACTCATTGAAAAGGTCAATAAATTAAAAATAAAACATCGATGACCCTATTAAATTAGATGAAACAATCGCTTGCGAGTTATAAGTATATTTATAGCCCCAAAGGGCGTGGCGCCATCTTTTGGCAAGAACGGTGAACTAAATCATATTTGATTTTAGAATAAATGATGCTTTGATTAGGGATTAGATTAATTAATTAATTAACATATGACAGAAAATGCCAGGTAACAGGTATCAGTTTGAATAAAATCATATCAATAATAATCATTGTAAATGATATAAAATCGATTATGTTTTTTTTTAAATTAAGGTTAGTGAGCGCAAAATTTGCGAATGTGACGGACAGTAAATGCCAGTACAGTAGAATTACTAAGTTTCTATGAGAATTAATAAAAATAGGAACGTTTTGTTAAACTTCCATAACAAAATCTCAACTCAAAATCAATATAAGTACCTACCTACACCATGATTTTGTCGTTGCTAATAAACTGCAAAATGATTCATTTTTAGGGTTCCGTAGCCAAATGGCAAAAAACGGAACCCTTATAGATTCGTCATGTCTGTCTGTCTGTCCGTCCGTATGTCACAGCCACTTTTTTCCGAAACTATAATGTTGAAACTTGGCAAGTAGATGTATGTTGTGAACCGCACTAAGATTTTCACACAAAAATCGAAAAAAAACAAAAATAATTGGGGTTCCCCAAACGTAGAAATAAATAAAAAAAAAAAAAACATCGAACCCATACGTGTGATGTATCTATGGATAGGTCTTCAAAAATGATATTGAGGTTTCTAAACTTTGCGCGAGAGACACTTCCAAAGTGGTAAAATGTGTCCCCCCCCGGTAACTTCTAAAATAAGAGAATGATAAAACTAAAAAAAATATATGATGTACATAACCATGCAAACTTCCACCGAAAATTGTTTTGAACGAGACCAAGTAAGTAGTTTTTTTAATACGTCATAAACCGTAAACCGCAATTTACCTTTCATTCAATCAACTATTATTAACATCGATCAAAGTAACAACGAACTACAAGAACTTTTATACTATGTTACTTGTTGTATTCTTGATATCAAAAATAGGTAGGCACTTGCAACTAGTACGGAACCCTTCGTGCGAGAGTCCGACTCGCACTTGTCCGGTTTTTATTTTTGGTAGTACAATCGTGTATTATTTTTCAAAAACAGTCAAAATTACAGAATTAAATCATTAGAATCTGTGTTAGGGGCGCCTGTTTGTACGACCTAGATTATTTTGTATTGCAAGGCACTAGAGCTCATTTTGCCATGTAAATTTATCATTGCCAGACTTTTCTGTAATATACTTAAGCCTATTTTTGACATTTTAATATTACGTTGCGGTATTAATACTAATGGAAATCATCCTCCCAATTAATAGGAATAACAAAACAATCACAATGAAGTCTTAAAAAATAATTACTTAATTTTTGAATTATGTAATGATTTTATTATTACTGTCATATAGTCAGTAATAATAAAATCATCAATTCAAAAATTATGCAATAATTTTTTAATATATTTTTTTTTTCGTAAAAAAATAGCGTAAAATTAAAAAAAAGCTTTAATTTCCTAAGACATTGCTAGAGGTTATTTTAATACAACATCAAAACGCATTCCCAAAACCATAACTTAAGCCCGTCCGTTTCAAAACTCAGCCGAGCGTAAAGTATCCCTCAACCCTAATTCTGATATAGTATAATTATAAATCAGAAGCTTCAAGTGGTTTCTCTTGTACCCTTAATGAAGTGACCTCAGCTTTGATGTATTTCCTTTTTTTTTGTAGACCAAATTTTTAAGGGGTTTGATTTTTTATTATATTTTACTTGTTTTTTACTAAAAAATAGGTTATGGTCCGCAGTTTCACTTGCCTTAGATTGTTCTGCAGTTTGCAGTAGTTATTTTTTGTACCGTATGAGTTAAAAATCTTTTTATCAACGATATTTGAGAAAAAATCTGGTAAATCCGAAGTCATTTTAGCGTATATAGCGTAACAGCCACAAAAAAATATTAAGATATCTATTATTGATTAATTATTATAAAGTGGTAAAGTTTTTGAGTGTTGGAGATTGTAGGGGTAGGGTAGGGTAATGTGTAAGTGGACCGGATTGCTTATGCGTACCCGGCCCCTGCTAACGGCGGATCGCAGAAGTGTCCAGGGGGTTTTAGTGGTGTAGGGTCCTCTCCTCGTGGTATGAGTTAGCATACCACGCTATGGAGAGGGCGAGTCCCACATATCCCACCGCCAGCGCACGAATACGCTGCAGCGGCGGTGGGAATGCGTAAATGCATTTCCCTCCGGACAACAAAAAAAAAGGGTAATGTGTAAGTCACATTATTTTTTTGTGTCATCCTACTAATATTATAAACGCGAAAGTTTGTAAGTATGGATGTATGGATGGATGTTTGTTACTCTTTCACGTAAAAACTACTTAACGGAATTGGCTGAAGTTTTGCACAGGCATAAGTTATACGCTGCATTAACATATAGGCTACAAAACATCATGCTCCGACCTACTGGAGCGGAGTAATGCGGGTAATACCGCGGGGCGCAGCTAGTAATTTATATTTTGATAGGTATCGGGAGTGTGAACTACGAAGGTGAAACCGTCCCGGACAGCTAGCTTATAATATTATACTATTATATTATAGTACTACACCCTACAATATGGAAGAAGGGAAGGACATACATTTAATTCAGCAAAGTTCACAAAATAATAAACAGAACACACTTTATAGAAATCTTCATAAGAACAATGAGTTGAAATAATGAAATAAATAAGTAGCCGTTACGTGCTTTACCGAAAAGGTCGCCAGCACAGCATTCAATTAGTCAGGTCAACAACTAGCGCTGGTTTTCAGTTAGCAAGAATTAGTCAATGTAAGTGTATGATTACACTGACTTTGTTTAAGTACAGTTCAACAGCCAGTATACGTCCACTGCTGAACATGGGCCTCCTTGGCAAGTCATGGTCTTTGAGTGATATTGCCTTAATCACCACGGTTGGCAGGCGGATTGGTGATCGCAGTCGCAGATCGGTAACCAACTGTGAGCTAATAGATGCTGCCGCCCATGCAGCAGTTGCGTACCCCTTAGTCACCTTTTACGACATTTATAGGAAGATATGTGGTGGTCTCTTGTAAGCCGGAAACCACACGGCTTACACTGGCATTGACTGCTTGTCAAGTAATATGAGTATTATTTGGGTCTAAAAAAACACATTCAATGACGATCAATAAGTTTATTTTCTTACATAACTTCTTATTCAATATTATGTACACAACCGTAATAGTAATTGATAGACTATATAAAAAAATCAATGTTCATAAAACTTATATCTAATCTTACACGACGCTATACTGTTTATAACTAATATTTTATACCTTTTAAAAGTATTAATTTTTATATTATCGTGTTTTTTTTTTTCTCATATTTTAACATATACTATGCTAGTAGTTTATTATTCAAATACTTGAAAATAAATAAACAGATTAGTCGGGTTTTGTATACAGCTATGTATATTTAATGGAGACTTATTTACAATGGATTTAAAATGCTCGTTAAATTATTCTGGCAATCAATTAGAACATATCGTACCTTAACTTTTTCAGATTCAATGTTATATATGTTAACATATTCAATTAAAAACTTTCGGTATCTCATTTATCAGCATCATTTTATAATTTGTCATAATTAATTTATACTATGTCAATTTGTGTTTAAATTAACACAAATATATATTTTATAAATATTTTCTATACATACAAAACTGTAGACTGTTTATTTTTAATAAGTTACATTCTAGAATAATTTAACAAGTATTTTAAAGTATCTAAATTTAACTGACATAATATTATTACTATTAATATCATGTCGCATTCGAAACATTAATTAGTGTTGAATTCATAACTCATGTATTTGTGTCACACGCACATATTGTTAAGTTGAACACATAATTTGTGTCATTATTAGTGAATTGAACACAGATGTGACACATGTTCAAAAACTTTACACCGACAACATATTTAATGGTTATAAACTTTGCTATACAGTTTACGATTTGGTAGGTCTTGAGAGACAATTGAATAACAGGCAAAGTTCATCATTTCATGAGGTCGTTTCAAAGTTGTATTTACGAGCAAAACTCGCTATTTGAAAGCCGCCTTGAATATTGAATTCAGGATTGTGATAGTTTTGTAAATTATAATTTACCAAGGGTACAAGAAGCATCATAATCTTGATATAAATAAGATGATACGTAAAAGACGCCACATTTTCTATCACTTTTCGTCTTGTTTGCATTACTGAAGCTGAAAAGAGAAGTCGGACTAGATGGTGTCTTTAACAAAACAAGTGTTAAACAAAAACAATTTAATTAACTTTCTTGATGATCAAATGGAGCTCAAAAATTAGACGTAATCTTAATTTTATTTCTTTTCATCATATTATTTATTTTCTAAAACTGAAAAAAGAAAGATTACCCATTTCTTGTGGGATTATATCATACATTGATCAATTTCATTAATCACCAAAATAATGTAACATTCCTACGTTGATTTTTTAGCTTATGTATCAAAATAATGTTAGTAGCTATAAAAATACATACATACCTATAGATTATCAGTGTTATTAAGCTAAAGTGAAACTAAATCACGTCAACCCACGTATTCAAACTAGATAAAATAATTTAATTTTATATTGCAATGACTAAAACTATGAAACCAATACAATGATAACATTTTTGTGGATACAAAGTATCAATTTCATAAAAATCATAATCAAATTTACAAATTATTTAATCACATTTTTTTTAAATGGTTTTACAGCTTGAAAATATATCATAGTAGCATTTTTGGATTACAAAAAAAAAACTACTATTTATACGATTTATAACATGGACCTCACATATTGTTACATATAAAGATATCATTATCAACCCGTATAACGCTTGCAATGTTGTACTGCTGAACATAGTCACTATACCGACACTATGCCAATAGTCACCATGGTAACCGTATAAAGGGTAGACTTGGATTATAATGAGTTGCAAAGGAGTTTTTAAAAATCAAAAATCACAAAATTTAATAACTACATGAACTCAAAACTACAAAAATAAAATGTAATGAAAGTTGTACGTGACGAATATAACAAATTTGATTTCAATTTATTAATTCGAAGAAAACTTAAAAATATAATCATGAATAAGAAAAATGAAATAAATCTTGTAGGAGTAAGGAATTCAATAATTTTAAGTAAACCTCTTTATGCCTCCTAATATAACGAATCTCATGACAAAACTGCTAATAAATATTAAGCCTGAGTAATTACCAAATTAGTCATAGCATTAGAATGTAAATAAGCTACAAAATTATAACCCAAAACATGCAACTTACATCCAAGTCACACATAAAACATGAAATCACGTACTTGTCGGATTGTTACGAACACGCTAGCTATATCAAAAGACTTGTCATACAAGTTATAAACACGCCTATTTTCCTTTAATTAGTTACCCCAATACTCTTACAGTGGATAATTTTTAATAGAAAATGTTTAGCACTCCTTTACCTTCGGCACGCTATGTTACGTCACACATAATATACGGGTATCACGCACCTTTGGCTCGCAATTTGCTGAATCAAAATACGAACCAACTTAAATGTAGTTGAACTAAGTTGTTCAGGTTTCGAAATAAGCTTTAATGTTTGATTAGATTTAGTTAATGGAGTTTTCGTATGGTTGTATGAATTATTTGTGTTGATTAGTAATGAAGAAGAAAATGGAGTGTCAGTTGTAAGAACAATTAGGAAAGATATCGTAACGTTACCATTTGCCTTTTCTTTCACCCCTATGGCTTTGAGACTTTGAGAAGTAAAAAAAAAATTGTAGAACAATGAAAAATACTAGTTCATTAACATTGTACGTTTTTAAAACATTTAAAAGAGAATTGATTCGTACAAACATAAAAATCTACGTTCCATTTATTTGTATTTACATTGCGCTTTTCATACCAAAACAATTGCCAACGAATTATTATACTCCATGAAAACGAACAGTAGCAATCAGAGGAATCGCACGAACTTTGATTACCTGTAAACAATATCGCTTGCTATACAAACGGTACTTAGATCGAGTATTATTATATCAGCAGACAGCTCTTCGTATTGTTTCAAGGTTTTATGTTACAGTTCTTGGAGATTTATTTAAGCTTTAGAGAAAATAATCAGAATACTATCCAGTTCTATTGGAAATGGATTTTTTCCGACAAAACTTTTTAACTAAGGGACATTTTACTGATACAAAAATTCTTCAAATATTTTTGGGTCTAGAAACGGCTTCTCGTATTCAAAAAGAACACTTGATACTACAACATAATCTTTTTATGAATTACACACATGAAATTCCTAAGTAAGATCGGTGACAAGTTTTCACTTTGATGATTATATTATTACTATTAACATCTGCCAACAAACTGCTCTGTAGTTAAGCCTTGATCCTCCGTATCTTACGACCAGTCTAGGTTTATACGCATTATATGAAATGTAACCGGAGACTGAAAACCCATATTAGCTTCGATAATATTAATCGGCACAAATAATAAATGCAAACAAACAAAGATATATCTGCTTCCGAAACAATCAACGAAATATAACACGGGTTATGTTATATTCCATTCATATTTTAAAGGCAATACCATCAGTTGATTATTATTTATGCGTAGGAAAAACCTTTTGGTGTGATTGGTCGTGGGACTTTACTTTGTCATAACTTACAAAATGCTATGCTGATCGGATTCAATTCTGAGTTCTGTCACTTTTACTCAACTAAAACTGATTCAAATTGTACAAATGATCAGAGTTAAAAATAAAAAAAAACTATGATTGTTTCGATTATTACAATAGAATATATCATTAAGTCACCAACCCACCTGCAAAATGATGAACATCTTCAAGGGATGACCATGGTCAGCAGTGGATATTATACGGATTTATATAAATGCAATCAATTTATTTGATTTAAATATAAATGCAATCAAACCAAGATAAATATCTGCCATCATAAAATTGGCAGATATTTATCTTGATAGTCTCGAGTTACTCTAAAAACTTCTGAAATACCTCCACTATTTACTAAATCTAATTCACACCCAATATTGACTTCCAAATCCCGCTATAAAATTTTATCTCCTCGCTCCGAACTACTAATCTATATATTCGGCAGGTCAAACGAAACTCCCGAAAACCTCATGTTATATTCAGTTGACATTTTTAACGGCAACACCATCAATTGATTATTTATGAGTAGGAAAAACGCGTCAGGAATGCTGAGAGTATTATCGGAAAACGTGGTATTTTAGTTACAAGAACGTGTTACTTGAATAATGCTGAGATTTATTTGTATTATTTCGATGCCCAGGTCGGGACAAAACTACTAGGACTAGAAATTTTCTCTTGAGAAAATTAGGGCCAAAAGTCACAGGTGTCAGTCGATCGATTTCGGCTTCAGCGGACCTACATTTAAGGAGATTGGACATCTGCGTTGGCCATATGCACATGAGTTTGCGCAATTACAGATGAAGGATCACGCAGGACTGACAGCTGATTGAGGTATCCTAGATACGGATGATGATCCACCGGCTACCGCGCTGCATGATTATAAAAAAAACTAGTAAAAAAAGTTTTTGCCAAGAACCTTATTAATTACGGTTGAACATAATAATATTACCGGTAGATCGATGAGGCATTCAACGAGGCCAACGACATAATCATAAAGCAATAAATAATCTCACTAATGCCATAAATATAGTTGTATCTTTACAAGTAATAAATAA
Organism: Nycteola revayana; assembly: GCA_947037095.2. NCBI lineage: Eukaryota > Metazoa > Arthropoda > Insecta > Lepidoptera > Nolidae > Nycteola > Nycteola revayana. The sequence continues at coordinate 17,890,206 of OX344857.2, read as the reverse complement.
GGAAAGTACATAAAAATATTATCGGATCCAAATGAAGTCTATAAAAACAGAATATTACGGTTCTTTCTGTGTAATCCGTTTGTCGGAATTCGATTAAAGTTATAGATATTTATTTTGTTGTCGATTTTTCTGACAACTGAGTTTGTTGTGAATAATATGATGTTAGAAGAAATGGGGAACACAACATTTTGTGTCCAAATATTGTTCCACTTTTAGACATATTTCCTGTTTTATATCTTAATATTGTTGATGGTAAACATTTCTTTTCATCTTACTATTTTATTTCAACATTATTTGTTAAGTGTATAGTAAAGGAACGTGAAATTAAAAATTGTTATCAAATTCGGACTGTGGCAGTGATAACTATGTAGGCAGTGATTATGATGAAGGCAGTGATTATGATGTAGGCAGTGATAACGATGTAGGCATCCGTTAGTTCGTTAATTTTTGGAAAAACCTTTCTCCACCCATTGCATTTTTCAAAATTTACACACACACACAGTTAAAGGTTTAAAGTTTGTAGCAAGAAATCAACCTCTACGCTTAAGAAGACTTAAATTTTCAAAAAGGCAATAGAATGACAAACAAAATACATATACGCATCCCTACACAAAACTTGCAATATATTTCGAAAATGAGTAGTTATTTTAATAAAGCAGCTTCTGTAAATGTAGCTTACAGGATATTGTTGTAATGCTTTTGCATATTTTTATCTTGTTTACATAAAATATACTTAAAATTCGATTCGCAACACAATAAGATAATTTAAAATGGGTACGCACCCTTGTCATGGCGCTGTCAGTTGCAAATATTTCTTAAATTATGTATTCATTTGTATTCCCATAAGAACAAATTGATGGTGTTTTTATGGTATTGCTTATTATATTTATGATAATTATTTTTATTACTGATATTTCATCCATCTTTACTGAAAATAAGGAAAAAGGTTTAAGTAAATAAATTAATTTTGAATAGAAAACAGAGTATTACCTTTTCTATATATAAATTAAAATTTTATAAGAAAATTTTCGTCTGAATAAAATGTGAGGTCCATGAGCTATAAGGAAGATGGTGAGAATTACATTCACTCATAAATGGTTGTTTTTTAACTTTCCTCTCATTGTCGTATAAAATAATAAATTATAATATAACAATTAAGCGGCCGTAGCCCAATGGCTAGAGGGTCGGACTTGTGATCTAGAGGTCGCCGGTTCGAACCCCACCCATTGCACTACCGACGCGAACCCACTTGTAACACAAGCATTTTAGCTTAGCACCAGGGGTTAACAAGAATCCTAGTAGACTGCAAAGCTCTGCTAGAAATCTTTGCTTCTGCTAGAATTATTTTTTGAAAAAAAAACAATATGTAAGTAACATAGCATTAATTAAAATGCAAATTATTTTGTAGAATGCCATTACAATACAATACAGGGTGTCCCAAAAGGTTAAGTAGCTGGGAAAGGGGGTGACAGGGGTGGACACAATGGTCACTAGAAAAATAAAAAAAAAAATCCGCTCTGGGTATTTAAAAAAAAAAATGGAATTTTTTTTAAAACTTTAAATTTTACACCTTGTTATTTTTGATGTTGATGTTGATGACCTTGTTGTTATTGAAGATTACATAACAGCATTTTTTTTAAATACAGCCATATTTGTAGGTACAGTTAGCACAAGGTGTAAAATTTTTAGTCTTTTAAAAAATGCCATTTATTTTTTTAAACACCCAGAGGGAATTTTTTATATTTTTCTGGTGACCCTTGTGACCATCCCTATCACCCCCCTTCCCAGCTACGTAATCTTTTGGGACACCCTGTATATTACTACTCGCTATTGTCGTGAGGAAATATAAACTAAAATTACTAATATCATAAGTTAATTAAGTCTAATTATTCTTGTCATAAAATAATCATGCCTACAATGGACACCCAAATTAGTTTACAATATGATACAAGTTTTTCAATTAGTTGGTACAAGGACAGATTGCCTTTGAAGATTGTAGCTAACATTTGTAGCTACAGACTCTCAAGTTCGGGTATTATTGCGGATTAACTTTAAGAATTGATATTTGAAACATCAAAGAGGATTAAATAAAACTATATCAGTTTCTTTGATACTGCATCAGCCATTCATTCATCAGACAGACAATTTTTTCCACAAGCTATGTCCATAGTATATAGACTCGAATCAACTTTATAACTATTTCCTATTTTATTTGATTTGATCTGTTTATTTGATCCAAGATCATTGGTCGAAGTCCATGGACACACTTAAGTCTATATTGCAAACTAACTCCACTAGTATCATGGCACTCACGTATCGCATTATCGCGTGTCTGAACGTTTCAAATCATGGCACGAATATGCTACGTTACTAGCAACGTTGCGCCTTGATGCTATGTATCAATATTAGAGTTGCAAGATAACTGATAACTAAGTAATTTAGATGCCGCAATAATACCTGAACTATTGCTAACGTAACGTAAATTGCAGTTCGAGGTACTAGCAGCCCATAAAGGTCACGATGACGCTGAGAAGGGCGGCGGAGAGGGGGTATTGAAGACGCAATTGACCTCCGTGTTGCATTGCTGCTGGGTGTTCACCTGAGAACAAGAAGGACAGATCAGAAACCTTTTATTATAGACTATTATTATTTTAATCTTGACATCTTTAAGACTAAAGTAAACAAACACTTTTAAGGCAAGCGTGTGTCATCTTAGGCCTTATTCTCGCCTCCCATCAAGCGAGATTATAGTCAAACGTAAGCCTATATTTAATACAAAAAAAAAAACTTATTATGGATCCGGATATTTCTGTTATTTTTCGAATAGTATTTAATGCAATGTCAGATAATACTAAAAATGTCAACGAACTTTCCTTAGCTTCCTATAAAAAAATGCCTCACAGTAAAATGGGTCATACAAAAAATTGAAAAATGAAAATAAATTTAAATTCTAATAGACAAAAAAAAAACTTAATGCCCACTAAAGGACGGGACAAAAACCTATTCCTTTAGAAAAAACCATTCGATACTTGCGGTGCTAGTCAAGGCTTAATAACGCCTAAACTATAAGATTTGTTTATTTTTAGATTGTCTCAAGAAAATATATTATTATTCCCTAAATATATATATAGTTTGTAAGTGCTCCAGATATAAATTAAATTTATCAATACGAATTCAATTTTATTTAATAAAAAGATTATCTTTGTCATCACAATTAATTCAACATTATGTAAGTACAACATTATCATTTTTGGCCATTGTGATGCTTACGAATAATATTGTGTTGAAATTGACAAATATATAATAAGTAAAATTAACCTTTCCATTATTTAGCATACAATCAAGGCTTATAGAACAGGTTGTTAGTTTTCAATAACCTAAAATAACAAATACCATTGAATTTCATATTAAAATAAAACTAATAATACCTTTGTAAAGAAGTTAGCAATCAATTGATTTAGAGCTTTATACCTAGTCCCAGTAGGTTTCCGCAGCAAATTGAATTTGCGATCCTCTGGAGAGAGATAGATTCTAGTGCCTGTCTGTATTTATCATTTCGATACATTTATTTATAGAGTATGATTAAAGAAAAGTAAAATTCAAAATTAAATCTATCGATTACATTCAAAAATTTAAAAAGGTATTGGGGAACGAAACCATGGTATTTTTTCGTTCACCGAAACTTTAATTATTATAACAACATGAAAGTGAAAAATCGGCTAAGTGCGAGTCGGCCTCGCGCACGGAGGTTCCGTAGCGTAAGGGTTTGTTGTATGAAAGCGACTCTTAAATATTTCTTTAATTTTGTTTTTAGTATTTGTTGTTATGATGTATCAAAAATACATCATCTGTAAAACTGTCTAGCTTTCACAGTTCATGATGCAAAACCTGGTACAATTTCAACTGTATACCTAGCACGGTTCATGTGCCTAGTGGCTGACTGCTACATTTTTATCGGCTACATTTCGGGGAGTGTGCGGAGGTTCTGCATAACCTGATACCCCCTTCACCTTTCCATCACCGGACGACTAGGCGCGGCGAGCGATTTCACCCTTTTGTTGTAGACATTCCTTCAATACGCACGAAGCGATTTGCCTCTTCTTTCATAATGCGGACGGCTAAGGAGTGGAATTCTCTGCCGGGGTCAGTTTTTCCGGAACGCTAAAATCTGGACATCTTTAAAACTAAAGTGAACAGACACTTTCTAGGCAAGCGTGTATCATCTTAGGCCTTATCATCGCCTTCCATCAAGCGAGATTAAGGTCAAACGTAAGCCTATACTTAGTAAAAAAAAAAAGACTGACATGGTAGTGCAGTTTTAGTAATAGGGTCCAATCCCTTTGGGTAACTTAAATCAAGAAAAAAACGAATTTAAAAGAAAATTCATAAACAAGACCTTGAGTTTTCAAGGGTTACCAGTGGTCTGTAATCTACCGGATAAAAAGCACTGCTGTAAAAACTTACCACTCAATACATGGACGAGAACGGCTTTTGGATTAGCGTTAGCTGGGGCGCAAATATACTTCCCGGAGTCAGGAGCTTTGGCCCGCTGCACGAGCAGGTGAGAAGTAGTAGTCTCCCCCTTCTCCGTAATCACGGAGACGCCACCACGAGGAGAATCGTAGTTGATTTCCTGAGGAAGATAAACTTTGAGTTTTGATGTGATCAGCTACATCTAGAGGTGAAAAGTTGATAACAGAGAAAAATGTCACAGGACAGACGGACGGACTATGTAGTCTGTAGATTTGAAAGATTTGCTATTGCCTACTACTTTTAGTTACCTAGTCGGATATATCATAAAGTAAGAATTATCTGTTAGTTATAGTCTTTTATTTTATCTTATTACTCTTATTAAATTTTAATTCTGACTAGTAGGTACAGGTGCATGTAAATACCTAATCCTGAACATGGATAATGGTGTCAAATGACAGCATACTAATCAGAATAATAATTGATGTAATTAAAAAAAACGACATAACCAAAGATTAAATTAAGTTTACTTATTCATTCTAAGATATCATTCATCTTTTTTTCAATAATTATGTTATGGTTTTACTCGCGTCACTCCGTTCCAGTGGGTCGGAGCGTGATATTTTATAGCCTTTATGTTAATCCAGCTTATAAACTATCCACGTGTAAACTTACAGCCAAATCCATTTAGTAGTTTTTGCATGAAAGAGTAACAAACATACATACATCCACACATACAAACTTTCGCATGTATAATATTAGAAGAATTTTGTGCCATCTCCCAAACAAAAATGTTTGTAAGATCCCACTCCAGAGTATTAACTATAATTATACCTATAATGATGGGCGTTTAAATAATGATACAGATATACAGACAGACAGTGAAACAGGCAAACGAACAGAGAAAATTTATTAAATTGCATATTTTGTTTCATTATCGAAGCCTCAAATTAATTATTTTATATATGTTTTATTATATGATATTACAAAAATAGCGCTCCTGTAAGTGATTACTCAAAGAGATTCTGATTCAATTAGTAAATTGCGATGATAAAATTGTTGTTGCTAACTGAACTAATGAATTAGAGACATAGCACATAATTACATTAAATCATTATCTTATGTCTCAATCAGATATAATTAATAGAATCCCCAATTAACGAGCTTAGAAAAAAAAAACTAGATGATTTGTTTTTGATGGATTAGTAGTAGCTGTTATTAGCCAGGCTTTTGTTGCTTCATCGGGCATAAAATCGAGCAGGACTTCAGCCTCAATAAATGCTTTTAAAACTACAAACTAAGCGACCTGCACAAGAGGTTCTTCACTATGGGACTTGGACCTCGGCTTAGGTCGGCCACTGGCGGGGAGATTGAGGAATTATGACTTTAGATTTTTAGGGAAATTTTGTGGAACTGTCGCTCTGTCCGAAGTCCGGGAGGACCGCGAACTGTAAATCCAAAGGTCTACGAGGGCATCGGAAGGATTTCTAAAAGAAATGAGTGAATTTTATACTGGAACGATACATGCACTTAAAACTATAATGCTTTTTTCAAGGGATATGTAGAGGTATATCAATTTTATCGATCCAATTATCATCATCCTCAGCCCGTATAACGTTCACTGATAAACATGGGCTTCCTGCGACGGGGGTTATGCCATAGTCACCACGCTGACAGGCGGGTTGGTGACTGCAGTATTATTTTGCAGTTATAATACATAGGGAAAGTGAAAGAATAGATTTTATTTTATAATTAATAACAATATTTTTATTAAATATTTATTATCATGGAAATGAGACTTTTAATAAAATCATAAATTGGAGAAAAATGCAGAAATTTTATTTTACCAGAATTCCATACACACCTATTAAATTTTAATTTTAATCCTCTGATGTCTTTATCTCAAGATTGAAAATCAGCTCTTAGTTGGCAAACAAGCTAACGGCTCATCTGATGGTTAGTGATTTACGTGGCATATGAACCCTTGCAATACAGGATCACTCACGCGTTGCTGTCCCTGTATAAATCTTTTGACTCCTCTTTTTAATAACCCAAACCATAATCTCTTGGAAAAGCCTCAGCAGGGAATTTATTCCACAACCTGAAAGTAAGTAATTCCAAGAAACTTATCCTATTGGACACTTTCCAAAAATTAAAGAGGCGTGAACGGAAGATTTCCACTTGATAATTAATTTGATTAATTGCTTCTAAATTAGTGGCGGAAAAGAGATAACACTATCTTATTAAAAATACTCAAGAATCGGTATTTGAATATAAATGGGGCTTAAATAAAAATAAGACCGTTTTATTTTAAGTAGAATATACTTAGAAATGACTAAAGAGTATGGCTGAATGAAAATTTTATATAAACTTGAATCATTTAGAAGATAATGTGCTTCATAGAATTGTTTGATTAGCCTAGATTTCATTGAGAATATTTTAGAACGTTGTATACGTTACTTTTAACTAGCAAAATCAGTCAAAAGTAGTTTTAGGTTAGGTTAGTTTGATTTAGTACTCCGCCGTGTCCCGCCATAAGGGGTGACCCTGGGGAGCAGAGTGCATGACTTTGCTCCCTAGGGTCACATTCATGAGAAGGTCGGGGAGCGCCTTTGCGTCCGGGCGCCCCTGTAGGAGTAGGACGGTACCCATCGCGGGTGCTTAACACTCGCGATGGGGCCAAGGGGGAGGGAAACTCTCGCCCTTTTACCGGGGAGTTTGTTGAAGAACTCTGCCGTGGGGGGATGACCAAAGGCCCATATGGTACTTGGTTCCCCTCAGACTATACGGCGGACGGAGGAACGCCCGGGGGCTTTTTTAGTGGGTAGGTATGTCCTCTCTGCGGTGCGGCAGCGCACCGCGTTCTATAGAGGAAGAGCCCCACATGCCCCTCGCTGACGCAAGGATCACATAATAGTGATTCTTGCGCCAGCGAGGAAGTGCGACCACGGATTATTACCCCGGTCAAAAAAAAAATTAAAAAACGATTTCAGTACATCACATATTAGGAAATTTGGAGGCTTCTAGTTTTGTATACTTCAGGCTCATACAATTCATCGTTGCCAAAAAAACAATCAATAGATATGATAATTACTTCATCTGCATCCAAATAATATTGGAAATTGAAAAAGTAAAGGTGTACCATAAAATCTGTTAACCACGGCGACCTCAAAACCCATGTCAATTCATTAACGAGATGCAATTTTAAAATTATTAAATGTAGAACTTCATTTGGATTTCCGATAATGATTTTTATGTCATTATGTCGAGTGTAATTTTACACTTCGTTATAGTTGTTGCGTATCAATTTGTTGAGAAGTACAGCGTCATTTTAATTTGTGGTTTTTACTTTGGGGTTGTGTTTCATCACTTTATTGTATGAGTACATAATAATAATAGTCAAATAAAGTTCATCATTTACATAATTTAGTTACTGGCCAGAGCAGATTTTAGACTGACCTATTTTAACGTAAATATGTCAGAATAGACTATTTTGGCTCTTAACAGACCTTGGCAGGATTGTTGTGGGATGGGCTGCATTGTTTCGTGCGTACCCGGCCCCCACCAACGACGGATTGAAAAAGTGTCCAAGGGGTTTTAGTGGTGTAGGGTCCTCTCCTCGTGGCATACCACCGCTATGGAGAGGGCGAATCCAACATATCCCGCCAGCGTGCGGATACGCTGCAGCGGCGGTGGGAATGCGTAAATGCATTTCCCCCGGGATAAAAAAGAAAAGGTTGTTGATAGATGTGTCTATAATCACCACGATTGGCAGTCGATTTGGTGATTGCAGTAAGATGGAGAGTATTTTTGAGCTGATAAATGCTTACTACTTATCCATCAGGTGTAATTTTGGTCTAGGTCCAAGTTATTTAAAATTTTAACAGAACCGAATTGAACTTTTTTACTGTCCAATTTACCTAATATTCAGTTTCATCATAAGCCCGTAGAGGTTTTTCATCATTTGCCAGGACACACTGCAGTTCATGCCATGGTCTATAATTGTCAAATATATTTTGTTAGAGAAGATAATGTAAAGTGTATTATGCCAAATAAATTTCGGAGCGTTACGATTCTGCCATAGCTTCGTTTATAAGTATTATCCCAATAACTCTCATGTTAAGAGAGACTACACAAGCTGTTACTAAGCAGTACTTGAAGCAACTACCAAATTATTAACTAGAATGAGCTTTAAAAGTATAAGAACCTACTAAAGCTACTAGCACAATGACCGCACAACTAGAATCAGTATAAACTTAAAAGTAGGTTCAAACAATTTCTATCAATTGCACTACACATTCTTCCAAGTCAAACTCAAAGGAGAATTCAACAAAAGACCCAATAAGTACTACAAATAAACTTCTAAACAATAGCCCTCTAAAATATATATGTTCTTTACATCAGTTGTTGCAAATGTCAAATGCAGCCCACTTCTATAAATGAGGGCCAATTTACTGGCGCAGTCGCAGGATGGTACAGTACAATAGTCGGTACCCGGATTTGGTCGTTTTCCTTTTACCTCTACCTTATCGTAATTGAATGGAAGAAATGGACTTCGATTTTTAAATCGTGTTGGAACCTTAAATTGGTCTTTATCTGACACAGGGATACTACACATTTTAGAACGTAATTTTAAAAGTTGGCGTTCAATTTCATACTTGGTTTTCGTATCGTTGATCTAGGGTATGTTTGACCGTTATTAACGAGGACTCGATCCCCTGTCAGGAAAAAAATAGAAAGAAATTTTGTATATAAAACATCTAAGTACCAGACCGAAGTCTAGAGGGGATTGGTATTTAAGATCAACAGCCATAATATCAGCAGTTAAAGCATCAACACCGTAAGAACAACTATTCAAAATCTCAACACTTCAGAATATCAGCAGCTGAATAAGTCAATAGTTCACCAGACCAAAGTTTAAAATCTCAACTATCTACTAATTTTACATGAAAAGAATAATTTCTGGCATGGTCGCCGTTCTAACCTACCCTAACCTATTTTTAGTTAGTTTTTAGTTAGTTTAGTCTAGTTGTCGCTCAGGTATAGGTACTTTCCAAGTTGAAATTTTAAACTTTGGTTTGGTGTTCTGTTGACTGTGTTCGCGCTTTCAATTCCATTGAATATAATAATAATAATATATATCCAATCTAAAAGGCTTATCTTCTTAGCGATTGGACACCGTGGCGAAAATCAGCCAGGACGACTAAATACATATGACACTCACTACTGGTATTTGCTTCACTGTCTGGGTGCCACATTCGATATTCGCACTAAAATAAACATTATTGCAGTACGATAGCTTTTACAGATTTCGTTGGCTTGGAGACTAATCCTTCGCGCTAGAAAAACAAATAAGTTGTGGATCCCAATACTTCCTATGGGGATTAATAACATAATCCTATTAATATGATAAACGCGAAAGTTCGTTAGTATGGATGGCTGGATAGATGGATGTTTGTTACTCTTTCACGCCAAAACTACTGAACGGAATGGGCTGAAACGCAAGCTTTTGCACCGGGATAGGTTACAAAACATTACGCTCCACTAGAGTAGAGTAAACATCTACCTATTTAAAGGCCACCTGCCAAGCGTAATGACTATTGAAAAATCCACTTCAGTTGGATGCTTATATTAGTCACAAAACTGTGTTCGTGTTTTGTTCCGGATGACTAAGCGTCTATTTATTCATAGGATATCAAATAATTTAAATGAAAAATGTGCCGTACAATATTAGGTCTTTGTAACGCACAACTGTAGACGTGACGTCATTCCAAACTTCTAAGTTATGACGCCAATTTATCTTTAACCCCAGAGAAAGACAGACAACTTCCTTCTCTGTCTTCCCCTAAACAAACAGCCGCCTTAACTAAGTGGATGCTGTGACTCCGATCGCTCAATTTAGTGCAAACGGAGGCCATTTGTCGTCCGTTACCCCTGCATACTAAGCATTTCGTTTGGGCGGAGAAATATTACGAGTTTTTTTGTGTATTGAATTAATAATGATGTGTGAGAGTTATTGGCTAACATATTTTGTGGAAATAAATTGAATTGTGTTCTCAGAGCGTTCAGTATTTTACGAGAATACGAGATCTGTCTGTATTATTAAAACATTACAATGATGATAGATTGAAGCGGCCGTAGCTTTATGGCTAGGGCGTCGGACTTGCGATCATATGGTCGCCGGTTCGATCCCCATCCATTACACTATTGACGTCAATCCACTTATAACATGTGTTATGAGTGGGCGGTGGGCATTCTAGCTAAGTAGGTATGGGAGGTTAACTAACAATACTAGTAGTATGCAAGAAACTTTGCAAGTAATTTTTTTTTTATAATGATTATAGAATGTACGTCTGCAATTTATGTAAAACAGTCTCCGCGGTGTAGTGGTAAGGCTTGCTTAAAGTCTCGGAATTCGTGGGTTCGAGCTCCATGAAGGGCAAGAAATCGTTGTGTAAAATCTAAGATTTTTTTACGGATCTGGTTGGTTAAAGAAAATTATTTTCAAGTAAACTCTTAGGCAAAAAATTGTGTACGTCTGGATTGGATGATTATACATTATATATTTTGTCTTTTAGAGAAGATTTAAGGAAAATGTGGTAAATATACAATATTGTAATGAAGATTATTATTATATTTTTATTAAAAGTTTTTAAAAAAGAATTGGCTAAGCCAAGGAAATATCCACTTAAAATCAGGAAGTCAAAGAGTCGCTGTGCTTTAAAAAAATACTGCGTGCTTACCTCCTAATTATGCCGTCACAATATTGCTAGTTTTTATCATCTATCTAGTTATCATATTAACTTGAATATGTATTTAATATGTTTGTTTATAGAAGTACTAGCTTTGCTCCTTGGTTTTACCCACGTTGCTCTGCTCTAGTGGGTCGGGGATGATTTTTTGTACCCTATATGTTAATCGATGTATGTCGAATCGATGGGGGAGGCCTATGTTCAGCAGTGGACTACAACAGGCTGATGATGATGATGTTAATTGAGTTTATTAACTATCCCTGTGCAAACTTACAACCAAATTTATTCAGTAGTTTTTGCGTGAAAGAGTAACATATACATTGTTACGAACTTTCTAATTCACTATATTAAAAGGATTCGATTCTATTGTTATACATAGGTATCTCTGCACCACCGAAAGGTTGACTGGTAGAAATGCCGTAAAGCATTAAGTTCAACTCCGTTAGTTTTGTTACAATAAGTTTAAATAAATAAATAACTAACATAAAATATCAACTATTTATCATTTAATTTTCCTACAAAACTTATTTACAAAAACCATTACTAAATAATGAAAAAATGAAATTTATTCAGCAGGTATAATTTAAACACTTGTACTTGTCAAAATTACACTGTATAAGACTAAATCTATCAAAAATATCACTAAAGTAGCTAAAACATTGTTAAAATTATTTGATCGTACAGAATTTTAAATCATGTCGTGAGATAAATTCAAATTCAAAATTCATTTATTCCGTAAAACCGACTTTTGTTTGGAATCCTCATATTTTTTCTCCTACCTTGCAGTGCGTGATGTGACGACTACTGACAAACACTGACAAAAAAACTCAGTAGAACCCTCTTGACAAATGACGAATGTACACATTATAGTAAGATGCCTTAAAGGTGACAAGTCTAAAATTAACTTCCAAGAATCCGGCGAAGTCTAAGCGACATCCACCTAGAGGCACCCTTAAGGGGTTAGGACCAACGCTCAGGGTGCCACTGGAGTAAAGAGTAGAATTACGAACAGTGGTGATGATCGCTGGCACGAGATCACAGTTCGGGAATAAGCAACAACGCGGTCCTCGGTCATGGCGTCGAGGATCCTACCCTAGTTAACCTGCAACCTTTCACTAGATACCTAAGTGGACGACGATAAAAATAACCAAAAACCGAAACGAACTATAAATATCAATGCAAACAAATCAAGGGTAAGACGGAATAAATATCATACAATATATAACATAGACATACAGAATACGAACATTTTATATCCGCACAAAGCCTCCGCGAAGAAAGCCACAAAAGAATACCGAAAAATATATTCTAACATACGTTTTGTCGTAATAGGGTATCCACATATAAGCGGTGCGGTTATAATGGGTACTGTGGCATGATAGAATGGAATATTATGTAGATGAATGTCCGGCAAAAAGCCGTGGCGGCTAAGTGGGTAGGCATAGACTGGATCTGATTATAGGGTTTAAGAAATACTGAAAAAAAAACTGGTGACTTAGGAGATAACGAACTACTAAATTAACGGAGTTAAGTAAAGCATATCTAATAAATGTATATGACAAAATGAGTTCTAGTGTTTTTAAAGAGTCTTTTTCTGAGTCTATCCGTGACCACGACTGGTGTAACCCATGTCGAAACGTCAGATTATTTAAAAGATAATGATTTGCCTTAAAATCGTACCGCGATTGCGACCCGCGTATACTTTTAATGACGAGTTCTAGTGCTTTGTTATACAAAATAATTTAGGTTGTGCCAATGTGCACCCATAATACAAATTTGAAGTCATTTTATTCTGTAATTTTTATTGATTTAAAAAAAGTATATACATATAAGGTTGTTCGTACTACTAAAAATTAACCATTTTTGCTAAATTGATAGAACTTAAAAATCACGCTGTATATTTTTTTAAATCGAAACCAATGTTTGTGTCAACCAAATTTTTTTGGCATATTTAGCTGCAATAAGTTACAATCTTACTTATAAATTTTAGCTAAGTGCAAAATTGTACTATCGCTACATAGTATAAAACAAAGTCTGTCCGTCCCTATGTATGCTTAGATCTTTAAAAATACGCAACATATTTTGATGTGGTTTTTCTTAATAGATAGAGTGATTCAAGAGGAAGGTTTATATGTATACATCAACATTGTATCCATGCGAAGCCGGGGCGGGTCGCTAGTTGAATATATTTTAAGCTTTGCCTTCCCACTTTTGTGTATCCCAACCCTAAGCCTTTTGAAAAATCTGGCATCTCAACTCACCCAACAATGCTGGCGTCTCCACTGACCAAAACATGCATATAAAATAAGGCTACAGCTCACTTTTGTGGAACACAGATTAATTTTGCTGAATCGTCCATCTAAAGGGGAGGGCTGCGAAAAAAATGTGCAGACGCGAACATTTTTCACTGTTCCAGTTTTGGAACCAAAAGTCACGTAGCAACTCGTCACGAGTTAATTTGATAAATGCCATTACTGTACTTGTAGAGCGACAGCTTGCGATGTTGTTTTCGAGTTGTATCACTATTTCGTATATAGGTTAAAAATATATAAGGAAAATGATGTAGGTCATATGGCGTTCTTCCTCATATGTCTAATAATAAAATATTACAGTAGAAGAAGAGGATGTGCGATTAAGAGATGGAATGAAGAAATATAATCAATGGCAGACAAAACATGGAGAAGCAGAACTCGAGATAGATATCTGTGGAGGAATTAGGAGGCTTATGCTAAGCCGGGGTGCCGGATTGCTTATTCGTACCCGGCCCCCGCCATCGGCGGATCGAAGGAATGTCCGGGGTATGTTAGTGGTGTCGGGTCCTCTCCTCGTGGTATTTACCGATATCAAAATATGAAAAACCAAAAAAATCTAAAATACTGTTTACTGAAATTGTAAGATTGTTAAATGAAGGCTATATTATTATAACAACTTCTTTGGTTTTGATGTATCTCAGCTTTATTGAAAAAAGTTTAGTTACCCGCGTGCAATAGCTCCCGTAGCTCTTCATAAATAAATATGTCATATTTTACTCCTAGATAACATATTTTTATAATTCATCATACATTCATCATCACCCCGCACAACATCCACTGCTGAACGAGGGCCTCCACCCGAGGGAGGAGTTTTACCATAGTCACTACGCTTGACAGGCGGATTGCTGACCGCAGTACTATGTTCGTATACACCGGGGGAAACGCTGCTGCCTATTCCCGGGTAAACGCTTGTTATAGATGATGTTATAACAATCGTGACCAACGGCTTTACGTGTTTTCTGAGGCACGGAGGGTAGTCCCTCAGCCAACCAGACCCGGAAAGAAATCTTAGAATCTACACAAAGATTCTTGTCCGGCGTGGGGATCGAATCAACGACCTCCGACATTTAAAGCGAGCCAAATACCGGTAACTCTACGGATGTTGTCCAAATTTCATGTAGGTATGATAAATAGTATTATAATTTTGTTATATACTTTTCACAGTACATATTTACTCTTAATAGTGTTGGCAGCTCACAAATTGGGATGCGAACGAATTTAGAATGTCTAAATTCGAATGCTAACAGTTTTACAGTTTGTGAATAAATTAAAATGTGCTTATTTAATTTTGAATTCCCATTTAACCGAATTCTAAATTCAATTGAATTCAAATTTAAAATTAATTTGTTAACGAATTATAAACACGTGGGACAGATAAACATTCAAATGCATACATGTTTAGAATTTGTGCTTAACGATATAATTTGCAGCTTTAATGGCAAAATTAAACCTAATCTCATCATCTCTATCCTAAAAGACATGACGACCAAACAGATAGCATATTTATGCATTTAGTAATATCTGCTTATAATCTGGCGTTATTACCGGACAGGAGAATGATTGCGAAGGCGAATTGTGTAGCAAGAGGTTATGTGTATTCATAAAAAGCAACCTTTAGTGACTGATCTATCAACTTATTATAGTTAAAAACACTGAAGGGATTACGCTATTTACTATGCAGATACTAATTATGACAAAAGTTTTTCCAAAATACTCTCACTAAGGGGGTTAAACCTTAGTTTTCACGAAAAAATCAAACTGCATATGAACAAAAGAAAATTGGTAGCCAAAATAATCTAACTTCCAATAACTAGCTATAAAATCTAATAACTATCTTCCTGCGCGTGTTTGTATCCGCGGAACTCCCGTTCACGTAGGAATTTCATCATTTAATAGTAGCTTAAGTATTTACATACCTAAGCTACTATTGATGAAGTCTCCTGGATTACGTAGCTTTCTAACAGTGAAATAGTTCTTTAAATATCTGATAAGATTAGTGCGATCAAGCAAAAAAAACAGGCTTTATAATATACTAGCGACCCGCCCCGGCTCCGCACTGGTACAATGCTGATGTATTATACATATAAACCTTTCTTTTGAATAACACTATCTATTAAAAAAAACCCGCATCAAAATCCGTTGTGTAGTTTTAAAGATTTAAGCATACATAGGGACATAGGGATATAGGGACAGAGAAAGCGACTTTGTTTTATACTATGTAGTGAAGTATAGGTGATACAATTGGAATAATATTTTATTCATTAACAAAAGTGTTTCCAGCTGTCGAATCAACCAGATAGCGTGCGGTTTGCCGCTATTTCAAAACGGGCATAACGCACGATCATTTGCGCCAACGCGGCGGTTTAACGGCTCTCAATAGTTAGAACGTTGTAGTTTTACAGTATAATAAAAGTGTCATAAACGTATACTGCCTACCATGAAACTATATTGTCATCATTATTATCAGCCCGTATAACGTCCACAGCTAAACAAGGTCCTCCTCCCAAGAGATGGTTTTTCAAAGTCACCTCGCTTGACATTCAAGGAAACGCTGCTGCCCGATCTCTGATATACGAATGTTTTAGATAGAGTTGTTGACAAATGGGACCAATGACTGTGAGTGCTTTCCGAGACACGGAGGGTTCTTCAACCAATCAGAACCGGAAAGAAATCTCTAAGAATTCTTGACCCGTGCCGCGTGAGAAACAAGCCCATTCGCATTGGGCAGTTGTTAGTAGTAGATGTTTAAATATGATAATGATATACTACGGCATACGGGTCACCAATGTGACACTGTAAACTTTTTTTATTTTTTAAAGCACAATTCCGTATAGGCAAATTAGTTCCTGTGTCGCGGAGACTTTACAAACATTCATTTCAAGAACACAAAACACACCCAGAATCAGAACAACTAATAATGGTTCACACAAATAATTGTCCCGGATGAAAATCGAACCCAGAACACCAGATCTCAGAAGCACTGTAATCACTGAGCCCCAAGTGCACTTCAATACTTAGATAATAGTTTTGAATTTATTCTATACGGCCTACAAAGGCCTGCCCTTCAAATCATAATAAGAAACCTACACACAAAGGCATTGTTAAAGCCGTGTTAAAGAAAACGTTGGTTAAGTATGTACAGCAAATAATATGAAGCTTATTTTATAAATACTATACTACCTAACATCGTAGCTATTAGAATTTTCTTCGAATACAAATTAATTTTACATTTCATACAATGTTCTGTTTTAATATTCTTACAACTGTAACATTGAGACATTTTAATAATATTTAGTATTCTTTTCTTGAAGCATGTCTGAGAGAGAAATATGTATATACGAGAACAGACTCATAAATCTTTCTATTGTTTTGAGATTTCAAATGTGAATTCGAATTTCGGTTTTTATAGCGAAATTCTCTCAACTGTCGAAATAACGATTTTGAGGTCGTTTGCGGGGCAAAGCTTGAGCGTATACGTGTCGTGCCCCGCGGGGGCCATCCCACAGTAGCAGCATCTGACATTGTGGCCCCGACAAGGTCCAATCCACAGTTGAGATAATATAGTTTTTCAAAGCGGCCGTAGCCCAATGGATAGGGCGTCGGGCTAGCTATTAAATGGTTGCCGGTTCGAACTCCACCCATTGCACTACCGACGTGTTTCACAAGCATTTTAGCACGAGGAGTTAACAAGAATATTAGTAGTGTGTAAAACTCTGCTAGTAATCTTTTAAATATATTTTCTTCATTATCGGAGGTCGTGGGAAGAATCCTTCCGCAGGGCTATAAATCTTTGAGTGAAATATGAAATATTTCTCTCCGCGTCTAAAAGGTTGACTGATTACGCGTAATTGCCCATTTGAGTATGTTTCGCCGGACCGACTCATGTGGGCCGTGTTGAAACCGGTGGTAGAGTAACCCACTGAGTTTGTTTCGCCGGATCTTCTCAGTTGGGGCGCATTGGATCCGGTGGTAGCATTAAAGCGCGTCCGTCGTTATATGCTCATGGTCCACCCAAATAATGACAATTGTTTTGGCATAACATAGACAGAACAAGCATTTTGCCTCCTAGCGACAATGTACATTAATTATAATAATTAATTTAATTATAAATAAGTAATTTGAATAGGTTTATAAATAAACAGCAAATATAATTTAAGATCAATAATAATTAATTTTCAAATAATGTTTGACGATTTACAAGTGCCTGTAATTGGTTTACGTAAATAAAAATGTTTTTTTTTTTTTTTACTCTCTGCCTCTGTTTCTTGGAAAGCACATTAAGCAGTTGCAAATGATTATCATGACATCATCTATGACGATTTGTATAACGGGGTAGGGGCAGCAGCGTTGTACTCTAGTGCTTAAACTATGTATAGTGCTGCGATCGCTAACCCGTGATACAAGCGAGTTGGCTATGGAAATTGAAAGGGGGGTTTTGAGAAAGGCCAATGATCAGTTTGTGAGCGTTGTGAGGGTTGATGAGGAGAAAAAGTAATTTAGACATAAATGGTTGTGTAAAGCCACGTAGAAAGGTTCTCGAGTGGAGACCACGAACTGGCAAGCGCACCGTAGGACGACCGCCTGCACGATGGACCTCATAAAGGTCGCGGGAAGTCGGTGAATGCAAGCCGCTAGCGATCATTCCCGCTGGAAATCGATGGGGGAGGCCTATGTTCAGCAGTGGACTACAACAGGCAGATGATGATGATGAAAGAAACGTAGGATACCCAGATCCTTTGATTTTAAAAATGTTGTTTGATCCTTTGATTTTGATTATTAGTAAGCTTATAGAGGGTCCTGGTGTTCATCCACAAGAAATGAAGGTCTTCTATTCTGAGCGAGGCGGTATGCCATGGCCATTTTAAACCTGTTACGGAACTTGTATACGTTTGAATTGGCTTACGAACATGTATTGCGCGATATAGGTTAGTTAGTACTCCAGGGCTTAGATGGCGCTGCTAGTCTTCATGTATTTTGGTGCAGTTACTGTAGATACATACATACATACATAGGCTCGCGCCTGTTTCCCAGCGGGGTAGGCAGAGACAATGGACCTCCACTTGCTACGATCCCTACACACATCTTTCGCTTCATTCACTCTCATAACATTCTTCATACAAGCACGTCGGTTCTTATTTGACCTTTTGCGAGGATGCTCTGATTTGGTCAGAGAACGTTCGTCGAGGTGTTCCCCTTCCTTTTACTGTAGATGTCGCTTCAAATATATATTTAGTAGTAAATAAAATTAATGATGATAATATAAATTAATAATTATCTGTAACAGTTTCAAAGAAGGCTTACTATTATACAAATGGAGAGAAATAACTTCGCAATTAATAGTTTATTAATATTTCGAGTGCATACGTTTGAACGCGATGCTTACGTATACAACTTCACCTAAAATTAGTGCTACAGAGCACTGTACCTCCATTTCCTGAATCGAATGCAAATCGGACTACACTCAGGTCAAAGGCACAACTATTCTAAGTTTGGGAAGTTTCAATAGGTACGGAAATATTCGTGTTACCATACCTACTAATATATAATTATATACATATAAACGCGAAAGTTTGTAATAATGTATGAATGGATGTACGAGTTATGATGAAAATTCGTCACTCCTGGTGACTGAATCAAAATTTCCACAATTTAAATCGAATAACTTTTAGTTATTAGTTATTCTTCATGTCTTAAAGTCGGTTACATTTTGAAATTTCTTTATTTTTGTACCACTTACCTCATCATTATGTGTCCAGCGTATAGCCGGTGGGGGTTCAGGGGAGTGCTGCACCACACACGTCAGGTTGATGGTACTCCCCATGTTGATGAACAGCTCCGGACCCCCGAGAATCGTCGTCAGGGGTTCTGCTTGACAAAACAGAGAGAAATATGGTTAAAGTAATCTTTTTTATTCAGGGGTGGATTTAGACGGAATAAATAAACTCAATTTCATTTCATTTAATTTTACTTTTTTCGATACAACATACAACAAGTGACTTCCCAAAGTATTGGAAAGCGGGTATAACTGATTGGTGATTGGTTAGGTAAATTAAAAAAAAAACATTAGCATCTTTTATTCAAAAAATAATATTACGCAGAGAAAACTGCATAGGATATTTTGTTAATATTGCAACACTATAGTGTATTAATATTTCCCAGTTATCAGAGTTTTTACGTCCAGAACTGGTAGTACCTACTTAGTATATAAATGTAATTCGACATATTGTGGTGGCGGCCATCTTAGAATTGAAATTTGTCGTATTATCGGTACCTACCACTCTACTAACAAGCCCTTGCAGTTTTTGAATCTCATTTTTAGGTAGTTGTAGACATATTTTGGATGGAATTCGAAGTCCGCAGTAAATTTTGAACAAAACTGATTAATTTGGTAAATTGAAAGCACTGTTACAAATGACACTGAAATTTATTAAATGCGATGAGGATGGCATTCATTGGCAATGCAATTATTTAAATAAATTATTAAAATCATACGTTCTCTGTGTGAATTACAGATGGTTTTGTGGCCGGAAATGTACAGTTACTTATTATATTGTTACGTTTATTTTAAAGCCTATAGGTATTAAATTATCGATGTATGTATAATTTTAAATGGTATTCAAAATCTATATACATGTAGATCGTTTGTACTTCAAAACATCATTTCGCTGACTATTAGCAACGTCTCAAAAATCAAGGTGTACAGTCATATACATTTATACTTAAAAGGAAAGGTATAATGTAATTTCACCTTTTATTTGAGAAGAGAAAAAGCATAGCAGTTACAAATGTTAACGGAAAGCGTATTTCACAATCTGACCGCATGATCTATGAAGGAATAGGAATAAAAATTGGATTTATGAGGAGGGAATCTTAAGAGTGACTTAAGATGTGACCTATTTTGCGCATCAGGAGAATAAACAAAGGAAAAACGACCACGCAAGTAGGATGTGAAGGATTGTTTAGGATGTTGTAGAGGCGACATAATTCGAGTATTTCTGTGAAGCTGAATAGGAAGCCACTTGAGATCCTTGTGAAACTGAGAGACACGATCAAATTAACAAAGGTTTTATATAAAACGAATACAAAAATATTGCAAGCGTTCAAGTATATTCAATAAGTCCTTATTGGCATCAGCGTAGTCCAACATATTGTGTTGTGTAAATTGAAAAGTGGAAGAAACAATTAAAGAAATCATGTATGGCCGGGTCCCAAAAAAAAACCTTTGATTTTACATTTTTGCCCGGCACGGGTATCAAACTTTTGAAATTCAAGATTTAGGAGGATTGTCATAGTGTCTTGCATATGTACAAACGATAAAGAAAAATACAGGTTAATTTAAACTACGCAATAGATTTTGATCCAATCTTCAATATATTTTTATATAATATACTAGTTTCCTGCGCGTGGTTTCATCCACGTAGCTCCCGTTCCCGAGGAAGCTTCATAATTAAATATAACGAGGAATAATTTACCATCCTAATAATGAAAGAATTGTCAAAATCCGTCGAGTAGTTTTCGAGTTCATTCGCAACAAGCATTCGTAAAAAAAACAAATATTTCCTCTTAAAATATTAGAACAGATAACGTCAAATTTATAAGCTCTTTAGCCGCACTCAATGAGTTTATATTAAGAAAACCCTCCGACTATTTAGTGAAGTTTCTATCCTTATCTAATAAACCTTAATGATAGCTATATATATATCTAGAATTATCTCGTAAACCTAACTTTTAGCTCAGTTCTAACTAGGAATCAGGGTAGGATATCCCAAGCATTATATTAAACCTATATTATATCCGTGTCCTAAATATACGTGTATATTAAACCGTACTTAAGATTGTACTTGAGCAGCATGCC
Source organism: Nycteola revayana (assembly GCA_947037095.2). Taxonomy (NCBI): domain Eukaryota; kingdom Metazoa; phylum Arthropoda; class Insecta; order Lepidoptera; family Nolidae; genus Nycteola; species Nycteola revayana. The sequence continues at coordinate 17,868,817 of OX344857.2, read as the reverse complement.
TGGTATTAAACTTAATTCATCAGCCTTTAGGTCCACTACTAAACATGGGACTCTTTTTTAGAATTAAAACTTACGTGAGTGGTACACATATTTATATTAACTAACCTCCCCTGCAAATTGCCAACTACCCTCCGAATAACATCTCGGATCGAGCCCAACGACCTGCAGCGCGGTTGGCGGCGCGCTCGGCGCGCGACCTCAGTTAGTTGCCCGGTGCCGCGCCGTCGAGTCGACTACTCATTGAGAATGGACCTCGGGATGATCTCAAAACTAGTCGGACATATCCGACGATTACAAATTGTGAGTACAACCGTTTAGTTAATAAAAATACATGGGAATCTTCTTTAACAATCCTTGGCAACTGGCTTGCCAAGCCGTCGTGGAGGAATATAGCCGTAATCACCACGCTTAGAAGTTGGATTGGTGATTGCAGTAAGATGGGAGTATGTTTGAGCTGATAGATTCTGCATCCCATCCATTAGGTATATGTCCATTAGTCGCCTCTTACGACGCCCATAAGGAAGATGTGGGGTGGTCTATTCTAAGCCGGAACCCATACGGACTTAAACGAAATTAAACTTGTATAATAGTAATTTTTGTTGCTGGTATGTTGCCATCTACAAATAATATAGAGCAAAGGGAGTGAACGTGTACTTAAATGTATTCGTATATTAAGGAACGGGCAGCAGCGTTTCCTTGTGTGTCACCAAACCGCCTGCCAAGTGTGGTGACTATGGCAAATACCCTCCCCCGGGAGGAGGCCCGTGTTATAAGGGGTGACGATGAAATGTATTTGACCGAATTTAAAATTGTGATGCGACATTGTAAGTGAATATACCTACACAAGAAATTCTGAACCAATTTAAATAACTCTTCCAGTACTAACACGCCTTAATATCCATTAGTAACTTATACTTCTTCTAAAATCTTATGGAAATATTGTCACTATGGTTATTGTTGATAAAGAGTTTTTTTTTTTCTAATTGTCATTCTATATTAATCTCAGCGAATACCACAATACGCTCAAAAACTGGAATTGCTGATGTGGGTAATACGACTGCCAGGTTGAAGTGGGATTGGGCGGGCCACGTATATAGAATGCATAGGGATCGGTGGGCCAGTGTCGTTACGCAGTGGGTGCCGGATGGGCGTCGTTGCCGAGGAAGGCCTAGAAAACGCTGGCGTGACGATCTAAACGCATTCAGGATTGGCCGGAGAAAGCCGCACAAAAAGAAGAGTAGAAGGTTATGAGAGAGACCTTTGCCCAGCAGTGGGATAAAATAGGTTAAAAAAATTCTCATTTTTACGAAAAATTCCCTAAAATCCAAACAACAGGTGCAAAATATTATCATCATAAGCTGTAACAAAATATTCGTGAAAGATAGGTACTAAAAATACGTAAAAGATATTATTATGGTTTCCGGATGTCAAAGGAAATAAAACATAAATTTACTACACGATATCTTATTGTAAAACGAATAATCTTTTATTACTTCCTCTGAAGTTTAGGAGCTACGTAAAATTATTAAGGTGTAATTCTGACTTAGAATAAACCAACCCATATCTTCCCATGTGTAATTAAAGGCGACTTAGGGACACCTGCAGTTATGAAGCTGCAGCAGCATCCACAGTTCAAGGATATTCTCAATCTTACTGCGATCACCAATCTGCCTGCCAAGCCTGGTAACATCCCTCAACGCACTGGTCTGCCAAGGTTTGTTAAAAGGGGGACCATGTTCAGCCGTGGCTGATAATGTTAAAGTAAAGTTACATCGTAAGTTTAAAACAAAAACGTACCAAACCTAAAAACTACCAGTCCTGCGGTGACTTAATTTATTTTTGTTTGGAATCCCAATTTCCTAAAAGTATGTATTAACTTTTAGTTTTATTTGTAACATCAGCTAACAAAATGAATTGAACGATTTTGAAGATATCCCAGAACAAGAGGCAGACAGACAGAAAACTTTCATATAAATTTAACAAAACACTAACAAAAACGCGTACTTCAATGTTATTTAATTGTATAAAAAATATGAACACTGAACAAAGCGATTGGGTACCTTTTTCAATAAAAATAAAATATATTTTGTTGTTGTTTGAATTCTAAACTGATTGGTTAGGAAAAACATTGAACTAGATAACCACTCTTTTTTACCAAATAATGCAAATATATTTTATTTGTTGGTTGGGGAAATTCGAATTGTATATATTTATACTCCTGGGGGTACACACACAAATAAGTGAACGTTTCAAATAACATAAGAACTGTCAAAGCCGCTTTGTAGCTTATCTTTACAACCTAATGGAGATGTAATAAATAAGTATATAGGGTGACTGGTAATTAGTGACCGATACCTAAACACATGATTGTGCTCATGATAACAAACAATTTTTACTATGGCACCAAACCTGAAATCGCGAAAAAAAATCAGCTGCTCCCTATCAAGTGCAAATAAAATTTGATTTTATTCGTGGCTCTTTCAATCTTATTTAGAATAAAATATTCCTCTATAATGTTATTTCGCTTTGGTATTATCTAAAGTCGTTCAACGAGCCATGCAGCGAAGCTATGCTTGGGGTTTCTCTGTAAGATAAACTTCGCAATAAGATTATCCGACTGAGTTTAGTACTCAGTCGGATAGTTACCGACATAGCCCGCACGGACAGACAGCCCTTGAGTGGATTCCGCGTCTCGGCAAACGTAAGGTAGGACGTGTCCCGCCGGACCGATGACTTGGGAATGGTAGCCGGACTGTCATGGGGCAAAGTAAGGGACATCTTAGTCCACCAGTGGACAGAAAAAGGTTGTTGGATTTAACGTTATTTAACGTTGGTAACGTTACATTCTTCCAACAACTATAGGTATATGCCAAGAAATAATTCAACTTGCCTCTTCCCATTCCTTTCTATTTCTAACTTTAGGAATAAGTCTGAGCATATTGGAATGCGCGCATTGAACATTATTGCAGAATACTGGCGTTCCTTCCACATGGCCTAAAGTTGAAAATTCCAGGAGATTGTCATATGGAACTCGTACATATTTATGCGATTCCCGGCGCACTGAATCTGTCAGCAAAGATGCATTCGTTCGTATAGTATAAATATTTACGAATTTTGAGTTGGAATAGCGATTGAGAACTATTTGCGAAATGAATTTAAGTGTTAAAATTGAAATATTTTGTATATTGTCGCGTATGAAATATCATGAGCGTGTCGAGATATAATTAATTATTTGTTCATTTTGAATGAAGTAGGTAGTTTGCTTTAAACAATATAAAGGCGAAAACACATTATTAAAACGCCACGCCACGCCACGTGTCAACACCTGTGCATCAGTGCGCGCGTGGCGTCGTGTCGGGTGTTCATAGTGTGTTTCTGGTCTATAGAAAACCATATATTTGATTCGACTCAACACGCGTGGCGTGTCGTCGGGTGTCGTGGCGTTTTAATAATATGTTTCCGCGTTTATGAAGTATTTTTTTTTATACTAAAGCTTAAGTTTCTATTATGTACTTTTTCTTTAAATCATCTATTATAGTTTAGTTTTGTTAAGTTTGAAATTAGAATGCCTGAGCGAGTGTGACAAAATGCGATGAGTATTTTTGGCATAAAAAATATAATTATCCACACGATGCATGTTTTAAGATCATGAGTGGCTTGTGTATGGCTTGACCCCCCACTTGGTTCCCCGTATCTTCTTCTAACACCTTGTTTTTTTTATTTTCAAATAAGTAACGCGCGATTTTCGACATAACAAAAACGATATCCTATGGTAAAATATTAAAAAAAAACATGTACCTCTTATAATGTTTTTCTCCGATTTTTTAAATTTAAGCAAACTTACTGCCGCAAGGCGTATGGAAGTTGTGTAAGGGCAAATTACAATACAATAGATTTCTACTAGTTATGCACTCAATACACCCACATGACAGGACTATGCTTGATGTTCAATTGTTTCCCCTATCTCGAATAGTCTATTTAGTTAATGCAGGTTCTATTGATGTCAATGAAGGATTATAATATATATTATTATGTTAATTGAATATCTTAGAAGATCTGGCTGAAGCATTTGGACATACAAATATAATCCACGCAGGATGTTTGCCATACGCAATAATAATAATAAGAAGAAGATCCGTGCAGACTTAAGCAACGTTTCTATTGTAATATAGTATATGCTATTTTACGTAACGAACCATAACTAAAACTATTTTACGGAGGATAATTCATCAACCAGCCGAACCCGGAAATAAATTTTACAAATTGTAAAATTTGGGTTTTAAAGTTTACAATTTACACAAAAATTTCTTGTACGGCGTAAGATCGATCCCATGATCTCACAATCTTAAGATCTAAATTATATTGAGATTTAGTTAAATCTTATTGAATGAAGTGATACTAGACTCACAGATCACAATAGATTTTAATGATCTTATTTTGCATACTTCTTTATGTATGAAACCGGTTGTCATGGTATGGGCATGTGTTACGGAGAAATGAGGAAAATATCGTGAGGAAAGTTTTGAGTATAAATGTCGATGGCTATAAAAGAAGGGGAAGACCAAAACAACGATGGATGGACTGAGTAAAAGATGATATGTTTAGAAAGGGGGTGACTGTCGAGATCGCGGCTAATAGAGGAGTATGGTAGAAAAAGACATGTTGCGTCGACCCCAAATAAATTGGGATAAGGGCAGGAGAATTATGAATGATTTTGTACAATTCTTTATTATTATAAGTTACTTCATTTTGTAATGGACAAGTACAAGTGTAATGTATTCTCGACCTTCAAGACTTAAAATAAGACCAACACCGCTAAGCCACAGAGGCCATTTTAAGTTTTAAAAGCAGCGGTAACTTTTCAGCATTGAAAACTGCTGGTAATGGCCTAATTGTGGCAAAAAACAGCCTTTGACTAATGAGTAAATGGTTTTCCAAAGATTTTTACAATGTACAGTGACTTGGCTTTCAGCTTGTTGTGGTTTCGGAAATATTTTTGTTTGAGGTCGGTGTAGAGTCGACTGCATTATAACAGAGTAGCTGCGCCCCGTGGTTTTACCCGCGGTACTCTGCTCCAGTCGGAGCGTGATGTTTTGTAACCTATATGTATCTTCTTCTTCTTCCTTAACCTATATGTATATTATGCAAAAATATTTAAAAAAAAACTATAGATATTTTAACTGCTATATAAAGCTGGTGGTAGGCAAAATTTCATAAGAAAAGTTTTGAATTGTGAACTTTTTTATTCATAATGAATATTATAAAGAGTTAAAGTTTATAAAGGTATAGGGGAATATTAAAAATTATTTTACCAATAGAAAACCACGTTTGTGTGTTTTAAAGGCTATATTTTAAGACGAGACACCTTGTTGAAAATATTTTTTACGAGCAGAAACTAACGCGAATGCTTTACGTTTACGCTTTAACCTACATCCTTACAACAATCAGGAACTAGACTAAAGGAAACCCTTTGTAGAAACACCCTTGACATTAAGTAAACAGAAGGTATTTACGTCGGATTATTTTGCTACATAAAAAAAAAACGAATAATTAGACCATTTCGTTGGAGCCGTAAGCAGAAACGTGTCGGCCTCATAAATTACGCCTAATTCGGTTCCCTCTCTTATTATTTTATTTTTCTTTTTTCGGTTGTCTAGCACTTTAGAACTGGATAATCTAATATTATATTTAACGTCTTAAAATGAGTATTTTGCTGTTCTTAACTCAATTAATGAGATTTTCAACATTGTTTTTAAAAGTTTTTCATTTTATACGGCAAAAGAATACATTTTATAAGGTAGATGTTGAGGAAAAGGTCAAAAGTAGTATTTTAATATTGTAACAAGTGGTGGGTCGTGGTATCTGCCTATCCTTATTTAGACTTCAACTACTATTATACTTGAAAATAATTTGGTCGTTAGTGCCAGTGTATGACAAAGGCATATACGACGAATGTCTCTGACGTATAATGGCACATCTGACCTTCTGCTTCTAAGCTATATGGGAAAGTGACGTGAACGTATGTATTATGAGGAGAGGTTAGTGGTGTTCATACATAGGAAATAAAGATCTTCCATGCTAGGCGAGGTGGCTAAATTATGCTTGGCGACGGTCGGTAGTTATTATTGAGAACTTCAAACCTAAACGGTTTGAATCGGTATGCAAACTTGTGTTGCTTTAAAATAATGTTATTGTACCTCAAAAACTGAGAAACGACGGGATACTGGGGCTTTTGGGTGGTTATATAAAAAATAACCTCAACCTTAGCCATCAAAATCGGACAGCTATATGTCAGGATTCCAATAAAGTGACTTCCCTTAATTTTTAATACGCACTTCATTATCTTTACTAATATTATAAAGAGAAAAGATTTGATTGGTTGTTTGTTTGCATTAAATAGACTCAGATGAGACTGTAGTGACAACATGTAGAATATAGTAACGTAGACTTACATTACTATATTCTACATGTTGTCCATAAAACCTCTATGTTAATAATTATAGTGTAAATATTTTAAATTTATTTTTCATTCTTTTTCGTAAGTGTTTTGTTTTTGTTGTAAAAAAAATTCTTTCTGTTCTCTTGTCTTGTAAAAAATGTTATGAAATTATTATATTATTCTAGTGCAGTTTTTAGTTTGTTATTAAATTACAAATAAGTACCCAATTCACTCTGGCCATTCAATTCAAATAATAGGTAGTAAATATTACTACTACCTAAAAGACAAATTCCAAAAAAAAAAAATCATAATTAAAAATCTCCGTTATCCAAGAGTAATGCTTTATGTAATTACAAAGTTCCCACGGGAACGGGTGCTATGCGGGTAAAATCGCGCGTAGGTAGCTAATATTACATAAAATATCTAGCTCTTTAGTGGCGATTACTTAGTGTATGAATTTTAATAAGTTGTTATAGTAGAAAACGCTAAAAGTGCATAATGAGGGAATGAACTGCTAACGATTGCAGGAAGGATGTTACTTTTCTTACGTTTTCTGCCATCGCCAAGATTTTAATTACACGGCAGGTTTCCACGAATGGTCATTATAATTTTAAATTGCTGATTTCGTTTTAAATTAATTTCCTAAATTACTAGTGCTGACAATGTTAGCATAATTTAAAAAAACATAGCTATTTTTGTTTCTCCTTATGGAATTTAGAATTTTTAATTTAGATTCCAATTGGAACATAGTACAACCATATTATATTTAATTTAATTACTTTCGTAAAATTCGGTAAAATACGACATTTTTTGCGTAAAATATTATATTTTACAATTTTAAAAATACGGTAAGATTAGTTAAAAAACTAATTCAACTACTACTAAGAAAAGTTCCGAGTCCGTGGACAGATGGAGCCAGTCACTTATTGACCACCGATCATCACCGACCGCGGTCCGCGCGCACCGCGCGGTCAGTCAGCGTCTGTTGATCGGGTTGGTTCGAGGGAGACAATCTGTTTGTCGGCAGGGCAGCATATTCAATCTACCTAACCTAAGTTTGTTTGTGTTTAATTAAATAATAGCTACACTATTTAAGCTGGCGCGCGCGCACGCCGTCATCGTACCACCATTCACCATACATAAGTAGCCGGTATTTTACCGTAATTTATATAAATTATCGTAAAATAACCGTATTTTACTAGCGTTTTCGGTAAAATTACGCAATTAATTTTGCAACCCTAATGGAGAGTCATAAGTATATGACACATTATTTGGAATGTTAGTTGAAACATAATAAATAGTTATAAGAGGAAAAAAACTCAATTCGTGTTTATCCTCGGAAATTTTGAAAAACTTTATTTGTCATTGCAGATATGAGCCAAAAAAACAAACATAAAAGAATACCATTCAATTTTCTCACTCGTATAATATCTAATGCCAAGGAGAAAGGGTGGAGAGAGGAATTTGCAATTTGGCCGTAATGGCTGAGTACATTCCATCATGGTTAACTAGATACTCCACGCTATGTTTAGTATTATTTTGCATAGATGTGTAAATATAAGGCAATCAAAAGGCAAAAAGGAACAAGAAAATTGTATGTTTGCATCTAAACATCAGGTATGATCACTTCCTTTAATAATAAAAAAAGCGAGCCGAAAGAGAAGTCAACTATATTGTGCTGTCCCTCTCACTACTAGTAAAGTTACACAGATGCCATGACTACGAACAATTTGTTAGCAAGTAAAGCGACAAGCAAGATTTGACTTTTTTTAGAACCTAACAAAAACTACTTACCGCAAGTAGGTTATTTATTGTTTATTAATTTGAGTGAGACACAAAATAAATATATATATTAAAAGGTCCAATATACGAAATTTAATTTATTAGTATGTTCACTTTAAATATGGTAGTTACTCTGTTTGCATCTCTGTCTGAAAAAGGGACGCTGTCGGACGAACTATTTTTTCTTTCAGCAACAGTGCGCTTTCCACATGTATTATATACTGTAGTAAAAAGATAAAAATCTATATTATATCTAATAACAGTTGTCGTCAAGTTGATATTACGTTACAATAAGGTCTGGTCTTTCAATCGTCAAATATAAAATTATAAGTGGAGTCAATTTAACAGATTTTTATGAGTAACTAGCTGACCCGGCAGACTTCGTACTGCCTCAATCGATACATAAAAGACCTAAACATTTGTATAAAATAAACTGGGCCGTAGAGACTTCGTTTATGCGGTACTCCTACCCCTACACTACCCCTACCCTACACTACCCCTACCCTACACTACCCCTACCCTACACTACCCCTACCCTACACTACCCCTACCCTACACTACCCCTACCCTATACTACCCCTACCCTACACTACCCCTACCCTACACTACCCCTACCCTACACTACCCCTACCCTACACTACCCCTACCCTACACTACCCTACACTACCCCTACCCTACACTACCCCTACCCTACCTCTACCCTACCCCTACCCTACACCTACCCCTAATCTACCCCTACCCCTAATCTACCCCTACCCTACCCTACACCTACCCTAAAAAATCTTGGCAAAAATATTCAAGTTTTTAATTAACAAAATAAAGCTCAAATTGACTCTACATTTTAGTGTATGGGAAAAAGAAAAAGGCTGTTTAAAGGGGTTTTCAGGCAATTATTCGAATTTTTCTCGCCGTAAAAACCATCCTTGAACTTCCACGAACATTAAAAAAAAAGAATTGGCCAAATTGGTCCAGGCTTTGTAGAGTTATGCGCTTACCAACACATTTTGCGATTCATTTTTATATTATAGATTAGATAATCTTAACAGATACGACACGTACAGCGCTTTTGTTTTAAATTTGTTTCTGCAACCTAATTCGAGTTCCTTTACAACATCGATTGCTGGAAAACACAATCTTAAAACAACGTGCCTTATTCAAACAAAGAGATGGTTGCGCTAATTCACCAAGAATGCGAAATTCCTTCAGAACAGACTTAATGAAATTAAGAATAGACCACCGACATTCCATGTAATAGTTTCTACGTTTCCTTTGCTTAAGACATTCAGTAAAACGTTAATAATTATCATTAGTTGGCAACTCAAAGCTCTAGGCTTAGCAGTATTCAATTCACTTTCAACTTGCAATTACGCTGTTTGCTTCAAGGTGAATTTTAATAGAGCACAGATAGAACATTATATTATTCTTCACTGCGGCCCACACGGGTGGACTTTTATAGCCTATATTACTCAGGGGTAATGTAGCATTGTAGTGGTCAAATAATGATCGAAATCAGTCCAGCCGTTTCGGAGTCTATACGAAACATACATACATACTTTCTCTTTGATAGGTATAAAAATATAGATACAATATCCACTGGTAGCAGTTTTATATTACTTAAATTTTTTTTGCGATATACCTAGGATTTATTTTTTAATTAAAAACGAACGACAAAAAAAGTATTTTCATTCTGGTACAAGGATTGTTGTGATGTTGAGGTTTTAATTCCCCACTACATAGGCCGGTGCGACCTTCTGGGAACTAACATATTAATTATTCTATTTAAAATTTAATCAAAAAAAAAAAAAAAAACAATATAATAATTTTCTTTCTTCAGATTCAGATTTCAGATTTGTTCTGGCGAAGATCCTACTATTTTCCCCTCGCTTATTGCCTACTACTACCCTTCTTGCTTCTTCTTATTCATCTTCATCCCATCTAAAGGTTGTATGGAAGATATCGTAGTCTGCGACAAGACCGCAGATTGTACATTTCTAATATAACTTTTCACTATTTTATCTATGTTATTATGTTGGTGTGCAATAAAGAGTATCTTATCTTATATTAGGATGCAAGAGTTCAAGCAAAAGCCTATTGTAATTCGTTGTCAAAAGTGTTGGTGTTTCATGTCTTTTTTATATTAAGTTGTTAGTACCCTCACGCACCCTCTTGGAAGACAAGGAGTTAAACCTGCTGAACTACGACCCCCAGTCGCGAGTTGATATAAAAAAGTCATCACCCACATTTGTTAGTCTGTCTGTTCACGAAAGGGTCAAAAATAGAACAGATTTACGTATAACGTGGTCTGTACCAATGTTCACCATGACAACAAAAATGTCGATATTTATAAATTCCTATCAGTATTATTGTATTCGCAAGTTTATAACAAATGATTATGTTGGTTGGTTTGTCTGTAGCATTTGTATATAGTGTATCAATTCACTCATTATTCCCCGCTTATTCAATCAATCACTGCTGAACATGGGCAGTGGACGTAAACGGGATAAGTAAACATGTAAATATTAGTTTGTATGTTTATTTGAGACCTTCGCACACTATCTTTTCTTTTTCAAATTCATTCAGCAGCACTGGTAAAGATTTCATTTGAAATAAGCAGTGCTTTTATACAATTTCTTTCCTCCTTCAAAGTTCAAATTTTTGTATTTGCTTTGTTGTGTTGTACATAAATAAATAAATAAACGGGCGTCTTCCTGAAGGAGGACTGGTAGGGTATAGAGCTACCTCGCTAGGCATGTGGTTTACCGAGAGATAGTTTACATGATCCTATCAAAAACATAAATGTGAAATGAGAGCCAAGTTCAATAGTGATATATGCTTTGGTTGTTTACTTCAACGACAAAAGAAGGGAGATCTAAGTTGTGTGCCAAGTTTTATAGTCAGTCCAGAAATGTGAAATGAAATGAAAACGTTTATTGACAATGTAGACGAATCGATCGTAATTATTATAAGTCAAATACAATGATAAAAATATAAAAGAGTAAAAAAAATATATATATCTTGACTTAATTAGTATACATTTCAACAGTCATGTTATTAAATAGAATTTAAATCTACCAATGTGGCATGTGATAGTCGCGTATTATAAATATAATTACTGGCTGGGATTCGGTCAGAAGCATAGGACGCGTCGCGAGCCTCGCCTTGGAAGGACGACCGGACCCTATCCTAGCTTCCTACGAGTCTTTCTCTATCTACCTACGTTGTGACACCCGGAGAAGAAAGACTATAAGAAACTCAAACTTATACTAACATATAATATATAACTGTATAACACGTTAAAATATTATATCCATATATCTTATATTCTTTTATAGAATAATATATCTGGGGGCACGGCAGTGCCCCCCCAAGTCGAGGAAGAAAAAAAAAAAAAAAAAAAAAAAAGTTGCACGGCCGTACCTATCTTTTCTCGAAGCAACTCAGCCGATTTTCGACCCCCTATAACTTCGTTGTGGATAAAGATAGGAGCCTGAATTTTCAGTAACTGAACAAACTTTGTAAAACTACAGTATATTTCAAATTTCATTCAATTTGAACCAGTACTTTACGAATTATAACTAGTCAAAGTTTGGTATTTTCGGTAATTTTGTCACTCGCTCACTGCTGACTGACCGATCATCAAAATGTTTAGGCACTTCTAGCAGACGTAGAAGCTTCAAATTTTGAATATTAGGAGAGTTTAGTGTAAAACTCATGGAAAAATTCCAACATTTTGCAATTTCGGTCCAGTTGTTCAGTTTCATCAACTGCATTAATAACTTTGTTATTTCTTATAAATGTATAGGATTACAAAGTTACATTTGCAGTCAGTGAATCAGTTTACATGAATATGTTTGATTTAATGGAGGAATAGGTGTAGATAGGGACCTAGATGGAATTATGTTGAAAGGTGGTGTCTAAGTGGTTAGGTTAGTTGTTTCAGAGACCTGGTTTTCTGCGTTCGATTCCCACCCGGGACAATTATTTGTCTGAAATTCAAACAGTTGTACTGAGTCAGGGGGTGCTTTGTTTTCGTGAATCTATTGAGCGGTGAGACCTTCGCGACACAGGGATTAATTTAACAAGTAATAAAAAAAATAAAAAAAGTCGTACGAAAAAAAAAAACAATGGATTGTAAAAGTAAGATAGTACATAAGTTGTGCTATGAACGATAGGATACTAACAATCATAACAGCGTCTGATGGAGGTGGCTTGCCCGCTTGAGCCATGTCTCAGCAGGAGGCTGCGGTCCCTTGAGAAGTAGGGACCCCGTGTAATCTGGGCGTCCCTGAAACTGGTTATTTGGGCGCAGGAGAGCCCGCAACACCAATTGAGTCGCGGACGCTGCCAGAGGGTATCCCAGATAGGCAACAGTATCTGGGCCCCTCACCAATTGTGGTCGGAGGAGTAACCAGGGGTTTTACTCTCATGTTATGATAAGCATTCCACTGCTATGAAGAGGGCGAGTCCCACATACCCCACTGCCCGTGCCGGAACACCGCAGTGGCGGAGGAGATGCGTAACATTCTTGCATTCCCCTGGACAAACTTACACCAGGGCTTTCACGCTCCCGTTCGAAACACAGAAAGACGGTCACTTTCTTCCAAGCAACTAACAAATCTTACTGTGATATCGAAGGTATACACACAAACCACGTTTTATTAATCTGACACAAACTATATTTATATAATCATTTTATCAAATATTTTTATACACAGTTTGATGTTAACTAGGTAGCTTTAAATTTACTTATGTACATATTAGCTTGTTCCCTAGTGCGGGAGCTGTCTTAAAAAAAGGCCATAATCGGACATGTATTATGTAGTTGTACCAAAATTCCATCAAAAACAGTTCATCAATTTCGTAATTTTAAAAACCTTTGACAGGCCGGAAGCCAGAAGGCCGTGAGTGCCATACATAAGTTCATGTTAATCCTCTGTTAAGCTTGATGTTGTAGTTTTCGATTAGGTACATTGACAATATTTATAACCAATGAGAGATAACAGTTTTACATACGGATTAATTTTAAATAACGTTTGACGAGTGCGACGAATTACAATAAAGCATAAAAAAGTATATAATGCATCTGTTCTTGTTTCATATGGTGAGTGTTGCCATGCCAGCTAGGTACGTGGATATTCATATGTGCGTAAGTTAAGTTATTTTGTAAATAAGGGCACAGAGTTACTAGTCTGGATGGTTTACATCAAATTTAAGTCTACTTTGGAACTATTAAAGCGCAGGAATAATCCATTTGTGAATACAATAGACTAAAACCGGCCAAGTGCGAGTCGGACTCGCGTACTAAGGGTTCCGTACCATTTTCAAGTGCCTACCTGTTGCCGTTATAGATATCGAGCAAAAAAGGCCAAAAAATAGTTGTTGTATGGGAGCCCCCCCTTAATACTTATTTTATGTTTAGTTTGTTATTATAGCAACAGAAATACATAATTTGTGAATTTTTTAACTGTTTAGGTATCGCGGTTCTTGAGATAGAGCCTGGTGATAGAGAGACAGACAGCTAAGTCTTAGTAATAGGGTCCCGTTTTTACCCTTTGGGTACGGAACCCAAGCATTTAATGTCTAGACATGCTTAATATTGTTGCATCAAAGATATCGAGAAAAACCCATAGAGAAATGGAGTGGGCTTTGAGAAAAACTGTAGCTGAAGTTCAAGAAGTAGTACCGGTAAAGAAAAAGAGGAACACAACCTACAAAAATTGGAAAGTTCATCATCAAGTGACAGAGTGGTAAAATCCATTGTTGGTATTTTAAAAAATAATGTAAATTGTAAAGCAAAGGAAAAAAGTACAACTATCTACAAAAAGAAATGAGATGCCATCAAAAACAAACTTGTAAAAAAAACCAAGTCTCGTAACGCAGTTCTTTTACCGTAAAACGTTGTGAGATCTATGTAATACCAAGTCGGTTAATTTATTCAGTTCCTACTTAAGGGACCTTCTATCTTAAGCTATTACGTAATTATCTCACCTTACAGAATCTTATTTTGACCTTATCAAAGTTCAAAACTTTTATGTTATGAATATTAGATTGACTTGGCCATCGCAATAAACACTTGTGAGATACATTCTAATTATATCCGATGGCCAAGGTAATCTATTATTTAAAACTTTAAAGTTTCGAATTTTGATAAGGTCAAAATAAGATTCTGTAAGGTGAGATAATTACGTAATAGCTTAAGATAGAAGGTCCCTTAAGTAGGAACTGAATAAATTAACCGACTTGGTATTACATAGATCTCACAACGTTTTACGGTAAAAGAACTGCGTTACGAGACTTGGTTTTTTTTACAAGTTTGTTTTTGATGGCATTAAATTATTAGTAATACGTTATGGTCCGATTTGTTTAGTCTTCATTATATTTACTTCCAATCTTTAACACAAACGAAACTTGCCTATGTCATGTGTGGGATGCTCAATGATTTAAAAAACTGGGAAAAATATGAAGTTAGATTTAACTTTTTTGAATTATATCAAAATTGGTTTCCATGATTTTCCTATACAAACACCCGAGTTGTATTCTCAGGAATTGAATTTAGAAGTATTTTTCTTAGTACTTAGAATTCAATTGAATTTGGCACTCAGTTAGTTATAATAACAATGGAATCCCTTACTAAACTAGCTGAGTGCAAAATTTCAGCGTGATTCGTCCAGTGATTTAAGCTGTGTGGTAAAGGTGAAGCTCTGTTGGCTAGCGTGTGTATATCATATCCGTATTTCTTGAATAATTTAAATTTGAACATAACTTTTTTTTTTTGATTAATATCAGAGTTTTGCAGTCTACTAGCATTCTTGTTAACCCCTCGTGCTAAGCTACAATGCTTGAGTTACAAGTGAGTTCACGTCAGTAGTGCAATGGGTGGGGATCGAACCGGCGATCACAAGATCACAAGCCCGACACCCAATCTATTAGGCTACGGCCGCTTAGACTAACTTGAACATGGATTTCATTAATAATTCAAACAAAGATACGAAAAGTTTAAAGACAGATAATACCAACACTAAAAACAATTTGGCAGCTTCACTAAAAGAGGTAGGTGCCAAAACACATAAAATATAGTTAAATAGAATAATGTGAGAAATAAAAGTTATTTACCGACAACGGAGAGGTACATCCGGTGTCCGATAGGTGGCGTGGTCCCCACTTGGCACTCGTAGATGCCAGAATCACGGCGCTGTGGAAACCGAATCTGGAAAAACAACTTGGTTTTAATATAAAATGTAAGGAGTGCTATAAAGTGACCTTGAAGATTTTATACATAGCCTTCAATATCAGAACAAGACATATAGCTTAAATGTTCGATCCAATTGGCACTAGAAGATATAATTCAACATCTTGTCTGTCCAGTCTTCTGTGTTATTAGGTAGATTCAACATCTTGTCTGTCCAGTCTTCTGTGTTATTAGGTAGATTGTAAAATATTTTGAAATGGTACTGGCCGTATTGCCGTTAAAAATGCAAATACTTACGGATTGTCAATAATAAATTTAGACATTTATTATAAGAGCATTGTTACCAGAGAAAAAATACAAGTAAAAATCAATTAATGTTTTTATTGTATTAATAGCCCAAACATATAATTTAACATAACATAAATAAGCTAGACAAGAAATCTTTGTGTAGATTCTAACAATTCTTTCCGGGTCTGGTTGGCTGGGACTATTGCCCTCCGTGCCTCGGAAAGCACGTAAAGCCATTGGTTACGATTGTTATAACATCATCTGTTACAATTGCTTATCAGGGAACGGGCAGTAGTGTTTCATTGGGGGGGCCGGATTGCTTATGCGTACCCGGCCCCCGCCAAAAGCGGATCGAAGGAGTGTCCGGGAGGTTTTATTGGTGAAAGGTCCTCTCCTCGTGGTATGAGTTTAGCATACCACGCTATGGAGAGGGCGAGTCCCACATATCCCACCGCTAGCGCGTGAATACGCTGCAGCGGCGGTGGGAATGCGTAAAGGCATTTCACCTGGACAACAAAAAAAAAAGTGATTCATTGCATGTCACAACATAAGACTGTCGTCACCAAACCGCCTCCCAAGCGTAGTGACTATGGCAAAATCCCTCCCTCGGGAGGAGGCCCTTGTTCAGCATACGTTGTACGGGCTGATGATGATGATGATACTATAATAAAAGCCAAAGAAGTTCCAATATTTGTATGTTTGCAATTGTTTAAATGACTCAAAAATAAGCCAACAACTTTCAAAGTAATTGGCAGGCATGCTTGTTATCTGGATTAAGATATATAATACTTTTTGTTTCGGAAAAATAACCGCAAGTTCGTAGTTACAGATGATACACAATATCTATTAGGTAGAATGAAGTAACTGTGTTGCCATTCACCTAAAAGAACTGTCCCGAATGTGCAGGCCACTAAAGTGTGTAGCGCCCCTTAGGTCACTCTAGGTGGATTGTGGTTATAGAGGTTAGATTGGTCAAAACTTTTAGGATGAAAGTTCAGAGTTTAATCTGCTCCGGGATTTTGGGTAATGTCGCCAGGATTCGGTTCGGTAACATGCTGAAATTAAGATTCTAATTCTATTAATTAGCCGTCATGTTATATTAAGTTACAGTTATGCGAGTTAACATCTTGATCAGTAGACATAGTTATACTTTACTTTATGTTATCTTCACTAATATTATACAAAGGTTAAGTTTGTGTATTATTTGTGAGGTTGTAGTGGGAAATCTCTAAATCTACAGGACCGATTTTATAAATTATTTTACCAATAGAAAGCCACTTTTTTATGAGTAAAAGAAGGCTATTTAAGTCAAGTTTTCCACGGGAACGGGATCTTTAACTTATAAAAACTTCTTAGACATTTATGACGGCTTAGGGCTTGTTGATGATGATGATTATTTTGTTTATCATTGAGACTGTATATCGTTTTAGGAAAAAAACCTAGTAGGTAGCTTATTTACTATTTTAGACCATAATCTTTATCCGTGCCAACTTTCATCTTAATCCAAATCAGCAGTTAAATTACATAAAAAATGCGACAAAAATTCTGACTTCATAATGAAAAAGGGCAATAAATGATTTTTCAATAACTTATTTTCGATTTGGACTTTTGCTGATTGCTAGTTTTATACACTTCTCGCAAAAATTAAGGGAACAGTTTTTTTTCCAAAATTTTGGGTGATTTTCAACAGGCACTATTTTAGTGAAAAATGGTCGTACAGAAAATAAAAAATAAAGTTCTTGAAGCTAGAAAATTCTAATTTTCAGATTTTTTGGGTAAAAATTTTTAAGAGCTCCGGTTCACATGCAATCCTTCGTGTAGCACGAAATTTTTATTTTTTATTTTTTTTCATCATCATCATTAACAGCCCGTTTACGTCCACTGCTGAACATGGGCCTCCTCTTAACAGACCTTGGCAAGCCAGGATCGTAGAGGGATATTGCCATAATCACCACGCTTGGCAGACGGATTGGTGATCGCAGTAAGATGTAAACCTTGAGCTAATAGATGCTGCTGCCCATCCATCAGCCATATGTCCCTTAGTCGCCTTTTACAACACCCATGGGAAGACATGGGGTGGTCTATTCTAAGCCGGAAACCACACAGCTTTATTTTTTTTACTTATTGTTATTTTACTCTATGGCCATGGTTTTTTTTTTGATAGCTCCAATGCATGGGTGGCCTAGCCTGTTTATTCAGCTTTAAGATGCTTTTTTCAGGACCCCGATACGACCATTTCTCTCTGAGATCCTTTTTCATTCAACTTCCGATATCTCTGTAACTACTGGTCGTACCGCGAATGGACAGCGAATTTCATTATCTGTAGACAATTTCCTTTAAAATACAGTCCAGAGTTAGTAGAGAAAAAATTTTTTTTCCATGGCCATAGGGTAAAAAAACTAAATGTAAAAAAAATATAAAAAAAATTTTCGCGCTTCGTGCAGGATTGCTTGAGTATCGGAGCTCTTAAAAAATGTTACCCAAATCTGAAAACTAGAATTTTCAAGTTTCAAGAGCTTTATTTTTTATTTTCTGTACGACTATATTTCACTGAAATAGTGCCTGTTGAAAATCATCCAAAATTTTGGAAAAAAATCTGTTCCCTTAATTTTTGCGAGAAGTGTATAAAACTATACCCTATTCACCTCGGCTTGAGGCAAAATGTAAACAAAGAAAACAATGTTCCTCAAACTTTTTTCACTGTTTTTTATTGCTATTTAATTTAATGTAGGGTTTCCCATTTGTGTGTCAAGCAGTCTTAGGTTGTATTGTCGAAAGACATGACAACTCCCATGATAAAAACAAACTATGCATTTTATTTCTGCACTTTTTTTATGTTACATAGTTCACATGTACAGAAAATTGCACAAGCTGTGTTAGAAGGCACTTAACTATGAAGATAATAAAAACAAAAATCACTCTTATTGAATTATTTATTCGGAGAATTCGGAGGATTGGCGGATTTAAATGGCGGATATAACCCGACCGATGACCAAACGTCACATTTTAATGTAAAATGTTCGGAGTACCTGTGGTCTATAATTTAGTCGTATTAAAATAAGAAACTTAAAATAAAATGATTACTTATATAGTTATACAAATATCCATGATTGATGTTTAGACCCATGATTGTCTTTAAGGTTTTTAAGAATAAGACATTATAATGAGATTAATTAAAATGCATTCGAAGTTTGGGAATCAAGTCTTTTTTGGGTGTTTTTACACGTAAACGATTGAATAAATCATTATACTTCATTAAAGATGACATTCCTAGGGTTGTTAAGATTTAAACAAATGTCGATAGTAATTGTCGACTTTTCTTACTATTATTGATGATAATGTAACATATAATTGGAATTAATTTAATTACAAACGTTACTAAATTAAATAAATATTTTAATATACGATACATTTATACTCTCTGAAATCCAAAGTTTATTTTTAGAAATTGGATTTTATTTACTCACTATTATTTTTGAACAAGTACGTACACATGTAAATTATATTATGATACTAAAATATTATAATAAATTAATTTTTAATTAAGTTTGATATAAAAAAATCGATAGTTTATAGTCGATGGCCACGATGATTCATCGTGTTCAATTTATTCACTTCACCAATCGTGACCTTTAAAGTACCCTTTTTATGGTTTGTTTACATTTAATCTCACGCCTCCCTGAATACGGTATAGCAATCAGCAAAAGTCCAAAAGTAGTGCCTGTTGAAAATCACCGAAAAATTTGGAAAAAAAATCTGTTCCCTTAATTTTTGCGAGAAGTGTATGATAACAACATACATCCAAACGTTTGCATTTATATTATACGTATACATAAAGCATAGATAAATAAATTACAATGTTAGTCTTTGACCGTAAAGAAGCTTAGAAAATTTATGTTTGTTTGCGAGAAAACAACATCAAAGTATTACACTTGTAGATAAAATATTGTCACTTGAAGCTTAACTGAAACTTTTGATGTCAAACGTGACTTTTACTAAGGAAACTATATTATTTTACGAAGTAATATACAACAATTTAAGTAATAAGACAACATTATTACAATAAATTTTGTTTCTTCTGTGCGTTACACTAAAATACATGTCGTATTTCATATAAAAAAAAGAATAAAAATGCAGATGAAATATATCGTGAATAACTTTGTTTTAAAGTAGTAAGGACAAAAGAGGGCTTAAAAAGAAAACCTAAAAATTTTGTGACCTAGACAACCAATTAGAATTACTTACAAATACATATATCATATGCCGTGTGGTTTCCGGCTTTGAATAGACCACCCCATGTCCTCCCATGGGTGTCGTAAAAGGCGACTAAGGGACATATGGCTGATGGATGGGCAGCAGCATCTATTAGCTCAAGGTTAACATCTAACTGCGATCACCAATCCGTCTGCCAAGCGTGGTGATTATAGCAATATCCCTCTACGATCCTGGCTTGCCAAGGTCTGTTAAGAGGAGGATATCATCATCATCAGCCCGTATAGCGTCCACTGCTGAACATGGGCCTTCTCCCGAGGGAGGGTATTTGCCATAGTCACCACGCTTGGCATGCGGTTTGGTGACCGCAGTATTATGTTATAACACCCAAGGAAACGCTGCTACCCATTCCTGGATATACGATAATTATAGGTCATGTTATATCCATCGGGACCAACGGCTTAACGTGCTTTCCGAGGCACGTCCCTCAACCAACTAGACACGGAAAGAAATCTTAGAATTTACACAAAGATTTCGTGTCCGGCGAGGGGATCGAACCCACAACCTCCGAGATTTAAGGTGAGCCAAATACATATACATATATATATATATAAAATCGTTATTTACTATACTGGAGATAATCTCAGTTTATGTCGTAGTCATATTGGCTTATCATTAAAAAATAATTGGTACCTTCAGTATCCAGTCCTCGGTGTGAGGATTGTGAACGCTGATGAATCTCTGGTCTGAAGTATACGTCATTCTGCCTGACGTCAGCAGGTGGATGTCACGATGTCGGATCCATGAAACCTGAGAAAATAATAAATCATTAGATTTTATTCTTCAGGACAGCATGTTAAAGTTGGGCTTAAACAGAGACACAGAACTTAACATAGTATTGATGCAGATTTAAATTATGTATCTGCTAGCTGCGCCCCGCGGTTTTACCCGCGTAACTCTGCTCCAGTGGGTCGGAGCGTGATTTCCGCTGCCTATATGTTAATCGAGCTTATTAACTATCCCCGTGCAAAGTTTCAACCAAATCCATTTCGTAGTTTTTACGTGAAAGAGTAACAAACATCCATCCATCCATAATTTTTTTTTTTTTTTTTTGGGATTAATCCGTCCCATTCTCCCGCTACTGTAACTCCTGTAAGCCAGGATCAACAGCGGCACACACGAAAGAGGCTCTAAGCTGTTAGGCTTAGGCTGGTCCCGGGACACCTAAATGTCTTGGATCCCGCATCGAATTTAATCAGAAAGTTTATAGGAGGAGTTGGAAAGTATCAGCCATACTTACTAACTTTCGCGTTTATAATATTAGAAGGATTATCTCATAGCCTAGCATAGCCATAGCGTGGTTTCCGGCTTAGAATAAACCACTCCCTGTCTTCCCGTGAGTGTCGTAAAAAGTGACTAAGGGATATATCATCTTACTGCAATTACCAAACCGCCTGCCAAGCGTGGTGATTATGGCAATATACCTCAACGACCATGGCTTGCCAAGGCTAGTTAAGAAGAGGCTCCTGTTCAGTAGTGGACCTAACCGGGCAGCTTCACCAGGCTGGTGAAGCTCAACTATCATTGTAAAACTATTTATATGTAAGCCTCTTTGGGAGGCTAATTGCCAAATTCAAGTCGCTAGGTTTGTGTTGAACGCTGTGTTGTTTTAACAAAAGTTAACACTTAATAATTCTACGAATCACCAAAGCTATTCCTCCCAAACAGAACCTAAAATAAATCTATTTACATAATTCATTTCCCGGAATCCAAACCCACGGATACTATATAATTCAACCACACAACATTTGTTTGTGTGTACAAAATCGGACGGTACATTGACCAACCTTGTATGAAGAATGTTATGAGAGTGAATGAAGCGAAAGATGTGTGTAGGAATCGTAGCAAGTGGAGGTCCATTGTCTCTGCCTTCCCCGCTGGGAAACAGGCGTGAGCTTATGTATGTATGTATTGACCAACCTGTATTGCCGTGTGGTTTCCGGCTTAGAATAGACCACCCCATGTCCTCACATGGGTGTCGTAAAAGGCGACTAAGGGACACATGGCTAATGGATGGGCAGCAGCATCTATTAGCTCAAGGTTTACATCCTACTGCGATCACCAATCCGTCTGCCAAGCGTGGTGATTATGGCAATATCCCCAAACGATCCTGGCTTGCTAAAGTATTTTAAGAGGAGGCCCATGTTCAGCAGTGGACGTAAACGGGCTGTTGAAGAAGAAGATTGACCAACCTAAATCACCGATATATTTTACATCCTAAAATGGCGACCAATTTAAACCCATAATAACCGTGATAACAAATCGCTACGAATTAAGGTTATCTAATATTTCACGGGAAAATGGTTTTGGGTCCCATAAGATAACACTTTGTCACAATTTATGATTTTCTAAATCAACACAAAAATCATAATTTTACAAACATTGGTTTCCTGTTCCTTTATTTTACCTGTATTAAATCATTGTTATCTTTATAATAAACTAGCGGCCCGCCCCGGCTTCGCACGGGTGGACTTTTATACCCTACCCCTGCCCTACCCTACCCCTACCCTACCCCTACCCTACCCTACCCCTACCCCTACCCTACCCCTACCCCTACCCTACCACTACCCCTACCCTACCCCTACCCTACCCCTACCCCTACCCTACCTTACCCCTACCCTACCCTACCCCTACCCTACCCCTACCCTACCCTACCCCTACCCTACCCCTACCCTACCCCTACCCTACCCTTACCCTACCCCTACCCTACCCTACCCTACCCTACCCCTACCCAAAAGTATCCTATGTCCTTCTCCCAGTTCTTAGCTACCTCCCTACCAATTTTCAGCCAAATCGGTTCAGCCGTTCTTGAGTTATAAATAGTGTAACTAACACGACTTTCTTTTGTATATATAGATCTATCGTTAAATAAATGAAATTACACTAAGTAGCATTCTGAAATTATATCATAACAGAACGTTATGTTAATAACGTACAGGTAAATGATTTACCTTTACGATTTTAACAACGGTCGGTAATGTACGGGTGCAGTAATCGATTTTCGTAGATTAGGTATGTTATTGACTGGCCACCGAGTTTGTTTCGCAGGATCTTCTCAGTTAGTATTGGATCTGGTGGTAGCATTAAAGCGCACCTAAATAATGACAATTGTTCTAACCTAATATAGACAAAACAAGCTATTTGACACAATATAGTTAAATAATGAACTAAGACGGTACGGAAGTTAAATATAAGAGCTGATTTATATACTGATAATACTTAAAAAGCTACCTTACACTTTTGGTTATACACGATTTTTTTGCGTCAGGCAAAAAAATAGAGAGGCTTATACCGGTAGAACTCAGGAATAGTCGTTGCGATGCATAGTGCGCAATTCATATTAGAGTAGATATTCAATGTTGTCTAACCTCAACGCGTGAGCACATCTAATTTTATAAATTAATTACTCGAACATTCTTTTAGACCGAGAGCACAAAAGCATAAAGGCCCCTGTCGGTTGCACGACTAAACGAAATTGGACTTATTGTGTTCAAGCGAGAGTTGCTATTTACTTGTCTTAATTGAATGTCCTCTGGAGAAAACTATGGAGTACGGTTCATTCTTACATTAACATAAATAGCATTGAATATATTAACCTTTGAAACGCACGTAAAAATTATGCTAATATGCAGGAATACCTATAACACTCGCAGTATTTAGTTAGTTTTATGCGCCATTTAACTTGATATTACTTCAGATTTTTCCTATTCCTATTCCAATTTTTGATATTGTTGATTATTCCTATCTTTGAAGATACAGATAGACTTTATCAATATAAATGAATCGCTGAAATGTTGATAACGCGCTTGATAACGTCTTTACCAATAGGGTTATCTGTCTCTTTTTTATTATATTTGTTATTATGGAAACAAGAAATTAACAAAAATCACGGGAAAGATCAATACTACTGATAAGCATGAACACCTAGTAATGTTTAAACGTACAACAGAAAAATGTTGTCCAAACATTTAACCTTACAAACAAATAAATAAATGGATTAAATATTTCCTACTATTTAAAACATTTTGGTATTTATTTGAATCCACTCTTTTCCATATTATCATCATCATCATCAGCCCATATAACGTCACTGCTGAACAAGGGCCTCCTCCCGAGGGAGAATTTTTGCCATAGTCACCATGCTAGGCAGGCGGATTGGTGACCGCAGTATTATGTAATAACACACAAGAAAACGCAGCTTCCCGTTCCCTGGTATATGATTGTTATATATGTTAAACGGCCAACGGCTTAACTTGCTTTCCGAGATTTCTTGTCCGACTAAACCGAGATTTAAAGCAAACCAAATACCGCTACGCTTCGGAGGTTCCATTAATATACTGCCCCATATACAAATGAATGAAACAGTACTTTTAGCAACTGTTATCATTGAGATTTCAATAAAACATGTACGAAAAATCACCGGCCGAAAAACTTCGGGAGCAGAGCCGAAAAAATATCACCGCAGTGAAAATAAACCAATATTTTTTCGCTTTTGTAACGTAGTATGGCGACATTGATTAATTGCAAAAATGCTGTCCTTAATATTTTTCCCAACAATTTCGGATCATAAATTAAAGTTAAAATCCCGTTGAATAATATAACGTTTTCTATAAATCGTGGTTTTTGTAAGGATATTTTTATTCTTGTCTTATGTTATGACAAACCGAATGATCATTTGTGTTTTGTGAGTGACAGAAAATTGTATAAAGCATGATATGTTGATCTGTTTTCAACAATTTAATTTGTTTTGACCAGCTCTTTCAAATCTGTGCTAACATATAAAGCTAGAGTTTGTTTGTTTGCTAGAACGCGCTAATCTCAGGCCTTGACTACTAATTGATTTGGAAAATTCTTTCAGTGTTAGATAGTCCATTTATCGAGGTAGGTTACAATATTTAATTATGATGGCCCTAAGAGATTGAGAGTTACGCGGTTTAATCTGCTCGCGGAAGTAAGTGTCTTCTATATGATCGCTTAAGTGCTTAGTTTTATATACTTATTCTATAAATTCAGCAATATTATCGTAATTTTACTTCAGTTTTTTTTTATTCCCGTTTTTTTCGTATAGATATTTCTCCTTTGAAATTACGCACAAAACCTTGCTTTAGTAAAACGGTGTTGAATCTGTTTTCAAGATAATATATATTCTATGAAATATTAAAGCTTTAGATTTCAACTCATTTATAATTAAATTAGTTAATTAACATCAAAGAAATGAACAAACATCTAGTATTGCTGTTAAGTAAAGATATTTATCATTTATATTTACCATTTACGATTCATCATCATCATCATCATCACCAGCCTGTTGTAGTCCACTGCTGAACATAGGCCTCCCCCATCGATTTCCAGCGGGAACGATCGCTAGCGGCCTGCTTCCACCGACTTCCTGCGACCTTTATGAGGTCGTCGGTCCATCGTGCAGGCGGTCGTCCTACGCTGCGCTTGCCAGTACGTGGTCTCCACTCGAGAACCTTTTTGCTCCATCGGCCGTCAGTTCTTCGAGCTATGTGTCCTGCCCATTGCCACTTCAGCTTGCTTATCTGTTGAGCTATGTCAGTGACCTTCGTTCTCCTGCGGATCTCTTCATTTCTGATTCGATCACGCAGAGAAACGCCGAGCATAGCTCTTTCCATAGCTCGCTGAGCGACTTTGAGCTTTCAATTCAATTTACGATTCAGTTGATAAAAATAAAAATATATCTATTGAATAAAATATGATTAGTGTTCGGTTTCTATAACTGTTTTAATAAATTTATTATAGAATTCATAGTATTCTTAAGTAAATAAAGGTATTATCAAAATGTTTCGCTTGTAAAACATGAATGTTCTAGAAATAATTTAGGCTTCGCTGAATAAATTTGTATATTGATCTTTACTTAAGGCGATTAGGTACACTTTGTGAATATTATATGTATAAAATTTATGTATTTTTAAAATAAATATCACAGTAGAGAAATAAGTCCAGTCCAGTATTATGGGGAGCTTTAGAAATACAAAAGATGCAGACGTAAAGCACATATATTTTTTTACCCGACTGCGCCAGAAAGAGGGTTTTGTTTTTCGAGAGTATATATGTATGTATAATTGTTTGGCATGATCTGCAGCCTGAACGGCTTGATGGATTTTAGCTTGAGAGGTGTCGTTAGATTCGTGTTTACTGTAAGAGTGACACTGAGTATATAAAAATAAATAACAAATGGCCGATATTTGGCGCCAAATTTAAGTTTTGGTATTATTTTATTTAAAAAAAATTACACAAAAATGCAGTTAGGTTTTTTCGTTTTTTAAATTGCCAATTTTATAGTACAACTAGGTATCCTTTGCTAACACAATTAAATATCTCAATAAGAAATCCAAACCGATGATCAGGCTTTACTTATATGTATATACTAGGCTTCACACAACAATGGAAACCTCCGTAGCGGCATAAGTTTCGCTTCAAGTTTCGGAGGCCGCGGATTCGATCCCCACGCCGGACAAAAAATCATTATCTAAAATCTTAGATTCATCTACGGGTCCACTTGGTTGAGGGACAACCCACTATACCTCAAAAAGCAGGTAAAACCGTTTGTACGGTTTGTTGTAACATCATCTAAATCAATTGTATACCAGTTAACGGACAGCAGTGTTTCCCTATGTAATTATACTCATGAACCAACTGCGGTCACCAAACCATCTGCCAAGCGTGGTGACTGAGGCAAAAACCCTTCCTCGGGAGGAGCCAACACACATGTCAAGCATGGTGATGACAAAAACTTCCTTCAGGCACGATACAGCAGACGTTAAACAGGTTGATGATGATAATAATAAAGAATAATATACATATATGTATATACAAGTTAACTTTTTTTTTTTTTTTACACCTAAACATCATAGTTCTAAAAATATTACGACCCTAGAAATCCAGTTAATCCTCTTAAGCCAAGTCGGTATAACGTTAATTTAAAATAATTATTTATTTACAGAAATCTCATTAACAAATCTGTGTTTACCCAGCTAAGGGTTGAACGTAAACAAGTAAGCGATGCTGTCCCTTCACCCAGAAATATTTCAACAGTACCTTTAACAAGATTAACAAAACAAACTATTGTTTCAAACCACGGTTGATTAACCTTTCATTTAAAAATAACATGCCCTCGTCCACTTAGGTAGCTAGTGAAAGGTTGTAGGTGAGCTAGGGTAGGATCCTCGACGGTATGACCGAGGACCGCGTTGTTGCTTGTTCCATTAAATTGACCAGGTTATAAATGGTATTGTGCGTGCATGCGCTCACATCATATATATATATATTGTACAATATAACATGATTGTGATAAAATACTTGACATAAAAAAAAGAAACAGAGCAAAAGAGACGAAAAAAAATCTTCGTGTTTCTTTCTTCCTTTCTTCTCCGGGTCTTCCGTTTAGGTAGCTAGTGAAAGGTTGCAGGTTAGCTAGAGTAGGATCCTCGACGGCATGACCGAGGACCGCGTTGTTGCATATTCCCTGAACTGTAATCTCGTGCCAGCGATCATCACAGCTGTTCGTAAATCTACTCTTTACTCCAGTGGCACCCTGAGCGTTGGCCCCTAAGGGTGCCCTCAGGCGGATGTCGCTTAGACTTTGGCAGGATTCTTGGAAGTTAATTTTAGACCTGTTACCTTTAAGGCATCTTACTATAATGTGTACATTTGACATCTATCGCACGACACACGGACAGACTAATTAAAAAATCTGTAAGATCAAATAATTTTAACAATGTTTTTAGCTATGATACTTTTGTTAGATTTAGTGCTTTTAATTATAATAATTTTGACAAGTACAAGTGTATGTAAATACATAAGTGCTGAATAAATTCCAGAATTTCATAAAAAACTATTTATCATCATCATCATCATCATCATCATCAACAGCCCGTTTGCGTCCTCTTAACTCACCTTGGCAAGCCAGGATCGTTGAGGGATATTGCCATAATCACCACGCTTGGCAGACGGATAGATGATTGCAGTAAGATATAAACCTTGAGCTAATAGATGCTGCTGCCCATCCATCAGCCATATGTCCCTTAGTCGCCTTTTACGACACCCATGGGAGGACACGGGGTGGTCTATTCTAAGCCGGAAACCACACGGCTATTAACTATTTATAAAAATACATAATCCGGAATTTATTTACACTACTAGCTTCCGTCGTTTCCGTGAGAACTTCGTTTTCAAATACAGCCAATATTACTACGGAATAACGTATCATTCTATTGGTAAAAGAATTTTTGGATTCAGTCCAAAAGTTTCGGAGAGTAATCATCGCAAACAAACAATCAAATCATACCTCTTTAATAACTAGAGAAGATAAAATATATGTGTTTTTAAACTAATTTTAAAATCAAACATAAATATTAATTGAATGGTGGTTTATTTAACGATTATTACTAAATTTTAACTTAACGTTGCCAATTATTTTATTTTATTATTGGCTATTAATTAAAAAAAATGTATAATATTTGTCACAAAATAGTAGTAATATAATATTTGAACAGTGGATACGCTTCCGTGGATAACAAATTGCTCACTTTAAATTCCATTTTTATGTAAAAATACTAGCAGTGTGGTTTCCGGCTCAGAATAGACCACCCCATTTCTATCCATGGGTGTCGTAAAAGGCGATTAAGGGACATATGGCTGATGGATGTGCAGCACCATCTATTAGTTCAAGCTTTAAAACTTACTGCGATCACCAATCCGTCTGCCAAGCGTGGTGATTATGGCAATATCCCTCTTCGATCCTGGCTTGCCAAGGTCTGTTGAGAGGAAGCCCATGTTCAGCAGTGGCCATCAACGGGCTATAGATGATGATGAGATGACTAGCAGTGTTTTTGCACACCAATAGCATTTTATGTTACCCCTCGTGCTAAGCTAAAATGCTTGTTTTACGAGTAGGTTCACTTCAGTAGAGTAATGGTTGGGGTTTGAACCTGCGACCACATGATCGCAAGTCCGACGCCCTAGAAATTGGGCTATGGCCGCTTCATCTTTCCCAGAGTGTTGAATCATTTTATATCAGAGCTATCCCGCACAGTTATAACTGCATAATTTTATAAAAATTCCCAAGTAAATAAGTACCAAACAATATAAAAACGTCACAAAATGAAAAAAGTATATTTTAATTTTAGGTATCTAGTGAAACATTAACTCACTGTTCTATTTCCTAGATCATGGACTCTGCAGTTGAGCTGTGCTGTTTTCCCCACGAGGGCTGTCACGTTCTTAGAATGCGGCACGTCGAAACGAGGACCTCTCTGCGCCAGACCCAAGTCCACGTCCGTATAGTCCAGCTCCGGGACCCCATCTGTGCCCAAGCCGTTGGTATTGTCTGTGCAACCTGTGCAAAAAAAAAGATGTATTATTATGAGGTCGATGTGTCCCACTGCAAGGCAAAGGCCTTTCTTTCTTCTTCTGTTTTGCCCTATCACAAGCCACGTGGGACCAATCTTTATGTTGATTTAAAAAAAATAAAAAAAAAACAAGAAAAAATGTTTATTTAAAAATGTTTATTTTAATTACATAGGTCGTTACACATATGATTTGGAGGTCACCTTTTAAGCAAGGGGATGCCTGTGTTAGGTAAAATTATTTTTTATCAACAATCTTCGATTTTTTATTGTAATACTTGCTGATCAATAGGTTAGCAGGTGCCTCAAAGGGGGGAGCAAAAATCGTTTCTCAAAAATCGTACTTCAAAAGTCCATAAAGCGTTAAGATGAAATTAGCGATACATTAAATTTAATCATTAATTTCAATGTTTCACTATCTAATAATCAAGTGTTTCTATTTACAACGTATAAGCATTCCGTCTAGGAATAACAATTAATTAAGACTACGGTCACGTAGCTGCTACGCCGGGTTTAATATCGGTGCTACGCCGTAGCATCGTAGCAATGGCACGCTGCGTAATGAAACCCATATTGATAGATGTCTATGATTACCCAACTAAGTACTAAAACTGTAGAGTTTAGTTCTAAATGTTAATTAATTTTTTAATTTGTTTTAATAAATTAATTCTTTAATCTATTACTATATATAAATAAAAATGAATCGCCGAAATGTATATATTATAACTAGAGAAATACTTAACCAATTCGGCTCATTTATTGTTATTGTGTTTCTAATTATCAGTATGAGGCTTGCATAAATAAAAATATAATCACGAGAAATGTAAATTTTTTCACGGGCTAAGCAGTGCTCAATTTACTAGTTTTTTATAAGATAATTGTTTGATTTTGCTCCGTAGAATAATATGTGCAAAATGTTTTAATAATGATGTCCGCAACTTTTTCCGCATGGTATTGGTTATTACATACATAAGCTCACGCCTGTTTCCCAGCGGGGTAGGCAGAGACAATGGACTTCCACTTGCTACGATCCCTACTTCTTGGATAAAAAATTGTAAATTGTAGGTACATACTTAATTTCTGTCATTGAAATATTTAAAATGCTGACCGGGGATGTAAGGTACCACCATGCAAAATTTCATTTAAACCGGTCCAACAGTTTCGAAGTTTAGGCCATACAAACAGACAGAGAAACAAAAAAAAATAACAAAAAATCTGCATGCGTTCTATTTTACTTCTAACAACCCCCAGGATCAGTGTTTTGCATTTTTTTTTTCAGTGTACAGAAATTTGACCTCTACAGTTTAATTATATTCTTATTCTTATACTAGCTGCGCCCCGCGGTTTTACCCGCGTCACTCTGCTCCAGTGAGTAGGAGCGTGAAATTTTGTAGCCTTTTTTTATTAAATATAGGCTTACGTTTGACCATAATCTCGCTTGATGGCAGGCGAAGATAAGGCCTAAGATGATACACGCGTGCCTAGAAAGTGTCTGTTCACTTTAGTTTTAAAGATGTCCAGATTATAGCGTTCCGGAAAAACTGACCCCGGCAGAGAATTCCACTCCTTAGCCGTCCGCATTATGAAAGAAGAAGCCTATATGTTAATCCAGCTTATAAACTATCAACTTTCAGCCAAATCCATTCAGTAGATTTTACGGGCAAGAGTAACAAACATCCATCCATCCATACTTACAAACTTTCGCGTTTATAATATTAGTAGGATACGAAACTAAAGTTTTAAATCCTTAATCTATAAACGAGGCGTGACATTGGTATACTTTGAGAAACTTATTCTTTGTATTTGCAATCGAAGATCGTGCGGCATTCATTTATTACGTCTCCACCATTCAGTTTTAAACTTCTGCATTGTTCTTATAAAGATCTATGATTTGTTTTGGAAGGAACAAAATTAAATAAGCTTTTATTTGCTTTGTTTGAGGCTTAATTAATTGTGAAAGGCGATTTTTAATAGGAGTTTTATAAGTTTGACAGCCTCCGTAGCGTAGCGGTGTTTGGCTCGCTTTAAGTCTCAGAGGTCGTGGACAAGAAATCTTTGTGTAAATTCTAAGATTTCTTTCCGGGTCTGGGTGGTTGAGGGACTACCCTCCATGCCTCGGAAAGCACGTTAAGCCGTTGGTCCCGATTGTTATAACATCATCTATAACAAGCGTAAACCAAGGAACGGGCAGCAGCGTTTACCTGTGTACAACATAACACTGCGGTCACCAATCAGCCTGCCAAGCGTGGTGACTATGGCAAATACCCTCCCTCGGGAGGAGGCCCATGTTCAGCAGTAGAAGTTGTAGGGGCTGATGATAATGATGAATATATCATAAGTTATATAATATTTATATTATTTAACCGGTTGTACTCACGGTTGGTAATCATCGGATATGTCCGACTAGTTTCGAGACCATCCCGAGGTCCATTCTCAACGTGTAGATAATATAAATATGTGTACCACTCACGAAAGTTTTAATTTAAAAAAAAGTTATATAATATTATCATGTAGTGTAGTAAGTCACGTTTCAATT
The DNA here is from genome assembly GCA_947037095.2 of Nycteola revayana. Classification (NCBI taxonomy): domain Eukaryota; kingdom Metazoa; phylum Arthropoda; class Insecta; order Lepidoptera; family Nolidae; genus Nycteola; species Nycteola revayana. The sequence continues at coordinate 17,836,940 of OX344857.2, read as the reverse complement.
CAGATGGCAGTAACTTCGATTTCTGAATACAAATATATAGAATTAAATTCTAATTCACAAACGAACAAATTAGGTACATTGAACAAGAAAGTATATTCTAATGAGACAAAGAACGAAGTAAGTTCGACTCTCTCTGCCTTATTAACGTGGAGAACCTCATTACTCGCAAGTTCGACTTCAACTTTGTAAGTTTTGAATATGTAATGTTATTAGGAATTTGCATCGAATTAAAACTTTTTGTAGGTCACACGAAATGAAAAGTTTACTGCAATTTTGTGGCGCTTTTCATTTTGGAGTTAGTTTTAATATTGTTAGATTGAATCTATCGAAATAAAATATGTAATACCACGTATGTTAGAAATAGTTACTTTTAAGCGCGCGGTAGTTTTATGCGATAAACGCTGCGTTACACGCAATGCGATTAACGCACATCATTTCATATCAGGTAATATAATTACAAACCATTGTTTTACGCGGTTGACGCAGCGCCAAGCGCAGCGTGAGTTGAGTGCATCCGTTGATCATGCATCTGACGCTGCGATCTCCGCATAAAACAACCGCGCGCTTTAAGGAGATCATGTTGCATTGATCGCGGTCGCAGGTAGACCATGATCAATAAAAAAGGAAATTTTTATCGCGATAATACCTGTTGTGTAATGAATTATAATAAAGATACGCGAAGGTTTAAAAGTTTATATGAAATTTTACTTGGTTATAAAAGCAATCCCGCCGCCTACCGCCCTAGGCTCGGTATCGGGGAGTGGGGGACATGGGCCCCGCTCCCTTCGAGGCTGACCCATGAGGAGTAGGGACGCTTCTACACTCCGGGCGTCCCTATAATTGGGCAAATGGGCCACTGTAAGTGTGGCCCCGGAGAACCTGGGTACCATATTGGCCGCGGGTGCCGTCGGGGGGCCGGATTGCTCAAGCGTACCCGGCCCCCGCCAACGGCGGATTGAAGGAGTGTCCGGGAGGTTTTCGGGCCCCGCTCCCTTCGAGGCTGACCCATGAGGAGTAGGGACGCTTCTACACTCCGGGCGTCCCTATAGGGGGACATGGGCCCCGCTCCCTTCGAGGCTGACCCATGAGGAGTAGGGACGCCTCTACACTCCGGGCGTCCCTATAATTAGGCAAATGGGCCACTGTAAGTGTGGCCCCGGAAAACCTGGGTACCATATTGGCCGCGGGTGCCGTCGGGGGGCCGGATTGCTCATTCGTACCCGGCCCCCGCCAACGGCGGATCGAAGGAGTGTCCGGGTTTTAGTGGTAGTAGGGCCCTCTCCTCGTGGTATGAGTTTAGCATACCACGCTATGGAGAGGGCAAGTCCCACATAACCCACCGCCAGCGCGGGAATACGCTGCAGCGGCGGTGGGAATGCGTAAGTAGATTTCCTACCGGACAAAAAAAAACATGGTTACAAAAGCAATACCTACTACTTTACTTTTTAAATAATTTTATTGGTTGTTTTTCTTTAGATATGGGTATCTAATTAGATGATACTGTTGGTTTTCTGAGCCTCTATTAAATTTCATCAAGATATTGGCACCGCCAAAAGTGAGAAACAAAATTAACTTCAACGAAGCTATGTGTCTATCTATGGGTTCATTTAACTGTTGGAAGTTAAATTCTGTACATTTAAGATATTAAAAAAAAAGGAATGAAAGACATTCTTGTATCGGTTCTTAATCGGAAACTGATGTAATTTATAATCTGCTATTATAGATTGCGTGCACCATGAGACTCTTGTCAGGAAACTACACCACTATGGCGTTAGAAATAAGGCTCTCGAACTTCTGGCTTCATATCTGGGTAATAGAATTCAGAAGGTCGATATTAATGGCAAACTATCTCCGGGATCACCAGTTGTAATGGGAGTTCCACAGGGATCAATCCTGGGTCCATTTCTGTTTTTAATATACGTAAATGACTTACCTTACTACGTAAGGGATAAACATGAGATTGTATTGTTCGCGGATGACACTTCCTTGACATTCAAAATTAATAGAAAAGTACATGATTATGACGAAGTTAACGATGCACTCTCTAAAGTAGTTCATTGGTTTCATGTTAATAATCTCTGTTTAAATGATAAGAAAACTAAAGTAATCAAGTTTTCAACACCCAATGTTAGACAGGTTTCCACCAATGTAAATATTAATGGAAATGGCTTGGACCCTGTGGAAACCACTGTGTTCTTAGGTATCACCATTGACTCCAAACTGCAATGGGGACCACACATTGAGAAAATGTCAGGAAAATTAAGTTCTGCAGCATATGCTGTAAAAATAATTAGACGGCTCACTGATGTTGATACGGCTAGAATAGTTTATTTCAGTTACTTTCACAGCATTATGTCGTACGGGATTCTTCTTTGGGGTAACTGCGCGGATATAAATAGCATTTTCATATTGCAAAAAAGAGCCGTAAGGGCTATTTACAAACTGGGTCCCCGAGAAAGCTTGAGAGAAAAATTTAAAGAAATAAATATTTTACCCGTTGCATCACAATATATATATGAGAATGTGTTATATGTACATAAAAATATTGACTCATTTTGTAAAAAAAGCGACACACATAGTGTAAATACTAGATATAAGCATAATCTTGTGGCTCATGCTAGCCGTCTCCGCAAAATAAGTAACTCTTTTATGGGGCAATGTATACGGTTCTACAACAAACTTCCCAATAGTATAAGAGAATTGTCTATAAATAAGTTTAAAATGACTATTAAAGCCAAATTGTGCAGCAGGGCTTATTATAAACTTTCTGATTATCTTTGTGACAAAAATGCTTGGGATTAAATCGCTCTAATCTCAATGTAAAATAAAGTATATTGTAATTAGGTTAATAAAATATTGTGATATAATTTTTTAAAAAAGAGGGTTCTACTGAGTTTTTTGGCAGTGTTCTCAGTAGTCGCCACGTCACACACTGCACGGTAGGGAAAAAATATGACGATTCCAAACAAATGTAACCATTTTTACGGAATAAATGAATTTTGAATTTGAATTTGAATTTGAATTTGAATCCACTAGCTGCGCCCCGCCGTTTTAACTCTGCTCCAGTGGGTCGGAGCGCAACGTTTTGTATCTTATATGTTAATCTAAGGTATATCCTATCCCAGTACAAAATTTCTGCCAATTCCGTTTAGTAGTTTTGGCATGAAAGAGTAACAAACATCCATACTTACAAACTTTCGCGTTTATAATATTAGTAGGATTATACACAGGTATTAACGCGATAAAATTACCTTTTTAATATTTACCGAAGTTTCGAATCAAGTTGCATTGCTCAAGTTACACGTTCAGTAATTTTATCGCTTTAACTAGCTGACCCGGCAGACTTCGTACTGCCTCAATCGATACATAAAAGACCTAAACATTTGTATAAAATAAACTGGGCCGTAGAGACTTCGTTTATGCGGTACTCCTATCCCTATACTACCCCTACCCTACACTACCCCTACCCTACACTACCCCTACCCTACACTACCCCTACCCTACACTACCCCTACCCTACACTACCCCTACCCTACACTACCCCTACCCTACACTACCCCTACCCTACACTACCCCTACCTTACACTACCCCTACCCTACACTACCCCTACCCTACACTACCCCTACCCTACACTACCCCTACCCTACACTACCCCTACCCTACACTACCCCTACCCTAAAAAATCTTGGCAAAAAAATTCAAGTTTTTAATTAACAAAATAAAGCTCAAATTGACTCTACATTTTAGTTAGAAAACGTTTGTATGGAAAAAAGAAAAAGGCTGTTTTAAGGGGTTTTCAGGCAATAATTCGAATTTTTCTCGCCGTAAAAACCATCCTTGAACTTCCACGAACATTAAAAAAAAAGAATTAGCGAAATCGGTTCAGCTGTTCTCGAGATTTGCGCTTAGCAACACATTCAGCGATTCATTTTTATATTATAGATATAATGAATTATAATTATGATACTCGAAAGTTTAAAAGTTTATAAAATTTAATTTATAAACTTTTAAACTATTGATGGAGAAATCGAAATTTACGCGGATGACGTCACAGGCAACAGTTATTACGCAATACAATAAAGCAGACCAAAAATAACCCTCTATTATAATAAAACGTGTATAAACATCAAGTGGAATAGCATTTAAAAACGGTAAATCTTGAACTACCCACATAAAATGCATTTCCCGCTAACGTTGGGAAACACAATTGAGAGCGAACAGCAAACATAGGAAGTGTGTATTACAAAAGAACCCGCATTCACGAAGAAAAGCTTTTTGTGATAAATATTAAGTGTTTTAGGTAACTACGTGTGAATATCTTAAGAAATTATGCACGTCAGATATATTGACAGGCTTTCGGACGCCGCGCCGTGTGGTTTTCGGCTTAGAATACGCCGTGTGGTTTTCGGCTTAGAATAGACCACCCCATGTCCTCCCATGGGTGTCGTAAAAGGCGACTAAGGGACATATGGCTGATGGATGGGCAGCAGCATCTATTAGCTCAAGGTTTACATCTTACTGCGATCACCAATCCGTCTGCCAAGCGTGGTGATTATGGCAATATCCCTCACCGATCCTGGCTTACCAAGGTCTGTTAAGAGGAGGCCCATGTTCAGCAGTGGACGTCAACGGGCTGTTGATGATGATGACAATTTCTTGACAATAATTTGGTGTTTATACAAATAAATGCACAGAATAGCTGGGATATATAAAAAAATAAATTATTTGCACCAGCTATCTGCACGTTTTTGTATGGATCAACTCATCAATTTCTTCAATGATAAAATAAAGAATAAAATTAAATGATTTTACTAATACAAGTATTTTGATAGTGCTTTTAATTTTATTTACTTTTAATTTAGAATATTATTATGTGAATATCCTGAAAAAAAAACTGGATTTATTTTATTCTTCAAATTCAATTATTCATTACTTGAAATGTTCTAAATGGCCTGGAATATCCTGATGCCTGATGATAATTCTCTGTTCCATGATAATTACATAACTTAGAGTGATTTTTCACACTCTTTATGTATAATTTTTATTTTTCATGAGATGGATAATTTCTGGCTCACGATTGAATTATACCTTAAGATACAATTTTAATTTTTTCAATGCATTTCTTTTAACATCGTTTTTTGTACAGTATATTTGTTTCAACTTTAATATTAGATAATTTTGATGTCTAATAAGTACATTTATAAAAATAAATTAATCCTATTTTACTTTTACTGATCTTTCAAATTCTTTATTAATGCTGCAGTAACCGTTTTACATTTTTCTGCCACAGTTTTCATGCAGTTTCCCAACGCGCTTTATTTTATAGAATTCTTTCAATATTGAAAGCATTTAGCAAACAGTATGACGTTTGAGAGTAAGCGTAGCTCGTTGCCCTTATGTTTTAGGTAAATGAAAATATAGCCTATATTTAATAATTATGTTTATACAGGGTGTCCCAAAAGATTACGTAGCTGGGAAGGGGGGTGATAGGGATGGTCACAAGGGTCACCAGAAAAATATAAAAAATTCCCTCTGGGTGATTAAAAAAATAAATGGCATTTTTTAAAAGACTAAAAATTTTACACCTTGTGCTAACTGTACCTACAAATATGGCTGTATTTAAAAAAAATGCTGTTATGTAATCTTCAATAACAACAAGGTCATCAACATCAACATCAAAAATAACAAGGTGTAAAATTTTAAGTTTTTAAATAAATGCCATTTTTTTTTTAAATACTCAGAGCGGATTTTTTTTTATTTTTCTAGTGACCATTGTGTCCACCCCTGTCACCCCCTTTCCCAGCTACTTAACCTTTTGGGACACCCTGTATATCGCGCCTTTGGGAACAAAGGATCAGGGGGCCGAGTCTGCTATTTTTTTAAGTATTGTGCTACCGTAGTGCCATCATGATATCATTATGCCTAAAACGGTAATCTACTAAGCTCACTATGGTGTCGGTGCTGGAATGGCAGTCGGTGTTGCTACCGCAGAAAAAGGCCGTCAACAGAAGTAGCAGGGGAGATGGTTAGGGAGATTGTAATGTTTATTTAGGCGATTTCAAAACTTATAAATGTATCATTCGTTATTATATTCAACTACGCTAATGTCATCGTGGCGTCATTGTGACACCATTATGACGTCATTTGGTTTAGTACATTACAATAATGACAGTTCAAGGACACGCCATTACGATAGTAGACTCGGGGCCCTGTTCTGCATTTTATTGGGAGCTAAAAAAAGTGCATAAACAACATATTTTTTGATTAAAAACCAAAAAGAAGGTGACTTCAATTCAAACGTTCAAGATTTTACAAAAAGTTATTTTTAGTATCTTTTTCCCAATTTTTGGTTTGTTTCTCAGTAAATCTATCTATATATCCTCTATAGAAATGTATATAAGATTGTGAGGATCGCTTCAATACTCCAACAGTACCCATTCATTACGAGTTACGTAAATAAATATGGTTCATAGTTCATAGTTCTTAGTTTCTTTATTGGTAAAAAGTTGTTTACAGGTCAAAGTGGTGTGAGTAGCTACGCTTAGTCTAAGAATTCATTCAAATTATTCAGTGTGACAATTCATTGCTTGATTATATAGGTACTTCGAGTAATATTATTTATATAAATTAACAACTTTAGGGTCAATACAATTAAATATAAGTTAATAATATTGAGATTAATAAAATAAAGAAATAGTATTCATATGTCAATAGGTCAATCATAATAAAAATGTGTATGTTCTCCCAGTATCGTTGAAAAATAATTTTTTGCGTACTTAGCTTAGCTTTCGTTAGCCAGGAGGCTTTTGCTACTTCAGCGGACGATAAAGTAAAAGGTTAAATTGTTGTAAGAATACGAATTACTTGGGGTAGGTACAGAATAAATTATAAATAATATGATTCATAAATTTATAACTACCTAATTCATAGCTATTAACGTTTTTAAGCTTTTATGATTTGTACTCATAATTTATAGACGACACGGGTCTTAATTGCGTTACAATTTAAAGGAAAATCTTATTTATTAATCATATGTTTTGACATGGGTTACACCAGTCGTGGTCACCAATAAATAGGTTTTAATTTCCAATGTAGGTATATCTTATACAAATATAGGAGTTTGTTTGTCTGCTTGAACTACTGGTCCGATTTGAAAAAAAAAACAGTATTGGATAGCTCATTTATCAATAAAGGCTATAGCTAATAGCCTTCTTCGATAAATGAGATATCCAAAACAGTTTTTTTTTTATTATGAAGTTTGCACAGGTACGAGAGATAAGCGGGTGAAACCGCGCGTGGGAAGCTAGTCTCTTTTATATAAGACTAGCGGCCCGCCCCGGCTTCACACGGGAATATTGGGAACTTTTATAGCCTATGTTAGGTAGGGTTAATGTAATGGTTAAAGAATTATCGAAATCCGTTCAGAAGTTTTTGAGTTTTTTCGAAACAAACATACAATCTGGAAGCGGTAGCAATGGCTAGGGCGTTGGACTTGTGATCTTGAGGTCGCCGGTTCGAACCCCACCCATTGCACTACCGACGTGAATCCACTCGTAACACAAGCATTTAGCTTAGTACGAGGGGTTAACAAGAATACTAGTAGACTGCAAACGCCTGCTAGTGATATTGTTAGAAAAAAAAAAACTTTTCCTCTTTATAGTATTAGTATAGATACCTCCTGTTATATGGTTCCCCTGCAGTTTCCAAACGCGCGTTATTTTATAGAAGTTTAATATTGAAAGCATTCAGCGCCATCTAGCGTACAGTTTTGTCCTAGTAATATTATGACGTTGGCAAAGACAGCCATTGTGTAGTTTGTGAGTTATAGGCCTAATATATTACCCGGGAACATGGCCACTTTGTTGTTTCGTTTGTTTTGATGCTAAATTTGAAAACATAAATATGATAGTGGAGTCTTTTCTTTTACAAACAATGTTGGGTGCCTTTTCTTTCTTGTGGAATAAAGCACTTTGTTAGGTACATAAGAAATTATTTGTGAAGGAAACGTCAAATAAAACGTAGTTACTCGTAACGTACAATATACGTAATCAGGTGGTACTCTCGTGAAATTTCTGAATTCTAATTAGAGTTTAAAAATACAATGTGGTATCAACACACACACAGAATTTATTTATTATATGTTTATTTGTGTATTTTATTCTCCTTTAAAACTAATATTAGCTTGCTTTCCACCGAAATTTCATTCTGTCACAAATCCTTCTAATCCAAACGACCAGTGGCCTACTTTGGCCCTGGATCGAAAGAGCTGGAAGTCATGGGGAGAGGCCTTTGCCCAGCAGTGGGATGATGCAGGCTTACAGTAAAAGTAACAAATCCTCAACCTTTTAGATATTTACAAAAAAATATCAAGCAATAGCCTCCAATAATTACGCCAAGGAGTTTGTTTTGTATATATCTGTCATAGACAAGACAACCTCTGGTTGTACCCTATTTCCATATTCCGTCATATATACCAACTGATGTTCATCTTTTATAGATTTTATATAAAACTTGTGAACTAGATGAAGAAATTTTCCCCAATTCATCATCATCAGCCCGTATTACGTCCACTGCTGAACATGGGCCTCCTCCCAAGGGAGCACCAACACGTTTCGCAGGTGGGTTGGTGACCGCAGTATTATGTTGCAACATACCAGGAAACGCTGCTGCTCGTTTCCTGGTATACAATTGTTATACATGGTGTTATGGCAATCGGGACCAACGGCTTAACGTATTTTCCGGGTTACGGAGGGTAGTCCTTCAGCTAACCAGAACCGAAAAGAAATCTTAGAATGTACACGAAGATTTCCTGTCCGGCGTGGTGATCGAACCCACGACCTCCGAGATTTAAAGCGAGCCAAATACCGCTACGCTACGGAGGTTGTCAATGGATTCAGTTCAGAGCATTATGTATTGAAAATTGATAAAATATATTTTATGCTTATAAATAAATTAGCTATCGTTTGAATTCCATTAAAAAAAGATTAAGTAATTTCAAGCTAATGAATTGTATTATCAAACAATAAACAAATCTTCTCCACTTAATATTAGTTTACATAAAATAACTAATAAATCACATGTTTCTGTTAATCTTGCAGATTAAAATGCTTTTACATTTAATTAATGAATGGTCTTTAAGGTTCACCCTTCATCCAATTAAGAACCACTTAATATCTCAATCTAATTCAGATTTGATGCTCACTTCATTTAGCTTACCACATATTTGTATAAAGTTAATAATATAATAAACTAGATTCTAAAAAGATACACAGCTTAATAATTTAAGCCTAAATGTTAAAATATTTCAATTTATATTAATGTTTGAGATAATAATAATAATTTAACCCCTTTGCACTAAATTAACTTCCATAATACAATAAAATGATGATCGTATAAAATAATTTAGGTTTAAATGACATTCTTAACTAAGTTATTTTAAATCGTAAATACGTTCAATAAATCACACAACAAATTTGATTTTATTGTCAGTTTGTATATTTCTCTAGCATAATGCTGATTTTTCACCAGAGGGGCGAGACGAGACGAGGAGGGAATTGAAATTTGTATGTCAAATTTTCAATCCTCTCCCGGCACATCTTTGGTGGAAACAGTGTGGCGAGACGAGACGAGGCGAGGCGTGAATTGAAATATTTGTTTGTGTAAAAATGAACCGTATTGCTTCCGATATAGAGTATAAATTACTTTGCAACAGAAACACGCTTCTCGCGAGATGCCTGAGAATCGCGATGGCTATTTTTAGTGGAAAAGGGTCAGTGCGATTTCAATTCCCTCTTCGTCTCGTCTCGTCTCGCCCCTCTGGTGGAAAATCAGCATAATTTCGCTTCGTCCGCTCGGCTTGTGCGTTGTGGTCACAGTTCTAACCTAACCTAACCTACATAAGTTGGCATCCTGGTGTTTTTTTTAACCTGAGACCAAAAATAAGAGCATAACGTTTCTGGAATTTTATGTGAACCAATATAGACCCGTCAAAACTACTTTTGCCTGGTTTTTGCAGTCAAAAGTGGTTTTAACCGATTATAACTTTTGACTGTAACATATATAACATAAAAGCGCTGCAATAATAGCTAATCTAATTAAAGGGTTTAAATATGCAGCGCTTAAGCATTTCTAGTGCACTGATGTCCCCCGACCTAAAGGTTGGAAGCGCCGTGAATTTCATGGCGCTCACGCGTTTCGTTAGATGCCATACTAAATAAGGTGTACGGACTGCAGTACAGGTCAAGTGAACGAGTATGAGTGAGTGTTTGTTCGGTTCGCAAAATCTAGTACGCTAGTATAAATAGATCGTTGATGATACTCTTCTTATCGCAGTGGTTAGTGGTTAAAACTTCTTTCATTTTAATAGTTCTGCGAAAAAACAAAAAAACAAACTAAATCCAACTTTAATATCACAGTGTATTGTTGAAATACTTGTTAAAGCCAAATACAGAAAAAAGTATTCAAAGTACTTAATATCAAATCATCATTCTGTGGGTTATTTAGTCTAGACAAACTAAATTATTTATTACCAAAAGTAAAAAGGTCAGCAGTAAAACCCTATATTTGAAATATTTTATCGCAATGTTAAAATCAAAATAAATGTACCGAATTGAACTTTATAAAGTGTAGAAATAATATCGTACATAGTCTTTAGGCTTATTTAAAAAACCTGATTTTGATGGCGTGCTACGTATAATTAATAATCATAGTACAATATGATTCTTGCTCGGGAGAAGTTAATCCCTCCATTACAGGAGACTTATAAAACATATAATAAAAATTATATTTATAGCAATACATCGTAAAAATCTTAAAAGTTTTCACACATTTCGCCATTTCTGTCACTACCATAATACAGAGTCGGAATTCTTGGACATTTAATGAGGTCAAATTAGAAACACATCTTAATCATAATATATGTAAAATTATATATTTTTTTACCTTCCTAAGAAGTCATTATTTTCGACATAGTTGTTGTTTGAACTAAAGTTATGATATGTACACCATATAGGTATAATTGAATAATTATTACATTAGTACATTAAATTATTTCGAAACAAATTATTTGGCTGAAAATATAAAAACAACATCTGGAGAAACAAACAAATAGTTCATTTTCAGAGACGAGATTCTGAGAATGATAATTTCAAACCCATTTTCCTCCTTTCGCTGATCCTTGAATTTAATTTCACTCCAGTTAGAACAAATAAAGCTGTCCAAAAATCTGACCTATTTCTAACAAAATCACCATTAGTAGAACAACAAGCGTATGAAAATGACGAAAATAAATATAATTTGAGAAAATCTGAAATAACGGACGTTAGTAATGATATTACAAAAGGCTGTCTTACATTCTATCTTGATACACTTTCATCAAGAGCCGGCACCATTAACGAACGTTCCAGAACATTTTTGAAATGAGAAAAATAAAAAGATGGCTCACACTGAACCAAATGTTTTAAAACAATTGGACCAGATTTAAATGGTATTGTCAAAGAAATAGGACAGTATCAAGAAGAGCAACTAGATAATAAGTTGAAAGAATAAGGAAAAGAGGTCAGTTAATATACAAAGAGTTGTTATACTCAATGACAACCTCTATAGCTAGCGTAGCAGCATAAGTCTCGATTTTATTTATTATTTTGTCTCGCGTCGGCGTAACGTGCTTGCCAAGGCACGGAGGATAGTTTCTCTACCAACCAGTTGCGGAAAAAAGCTGAGAATTTACACAAATGTTTCAAGGCGTAGGGCTCAACCCAAGACCTCTGTGACTTAAAGTAAAACAGATTATGTGAGAATATCATGAAGTCCAATTGTGTCAGGATTTTCTACAGCAGGGGGACATGGGCTGAATCAGCTTAAAGTCGGATAACTCAATTATGGGAAAACGGGATTTCGAGGGTTATAGGGGCTTGATAGGGGTCAAACTAAATAATGCTCGACATGCGGAATCCCAATATTTAAGTGAAGGGTTAAAGGAAGGGATTTAAAGGTAGAATGATTTAAATAAATTCAAAAAAGTTGAATTGATTTTAATATTTTTCACAGCTAAAGGATTGTTTTCCAATTACCTTAATTTGTAACCAGCTGTTCCTCGTAATTTACTTTTTTATTCTTTGTACGAAATCTTCCTTTTTTTGAAATTAGATCATATCGCACGCGGTTTTAGCCGGCTAGAAATCACTCAAACTCCTTTTGGAATTGAAGCAGCCGTAGCCCAATGGCTAGAAGGTCGGACTTGCACTACCAATGTAAACGCTCCCGTAACACAAGCATTTTAGCTTAGCACGAAGGGTTAAGAAGTATACTAGTAGAGTGCACAAATTTAACAAGGAATCTTTAAAAAAAAATGAACATAAAACAACGCAGGCGACACTAGGTCTTCATCCATACGGTCTAATTTCCTTTGACATCTAAAGCTGTCGTAATCTAAAGCTCACCGTATAGTTTATCTAAATATATAAAACAAACACAGAAACCAACTGATTGATCGATCAACGCACAGCTGAAACCTTTTGGTCTAAAACCCTGAAATTTTGCACAAATATTCCTTATGCAACGTAGGTGTGCACAAAGATAAAAATTCAAATTCAATTTTTTGTCAAATTTTACTTTAACGATGTGAAAAGGGATGGCAAAGTTTGAATAAAGAATTCTATATCTTCGCGGAAGAATCACAGGCAAGAACCAGTCTTCAGATAAAGTTCAATTTTATATCACAGCTAAAGCTGTCACTGCCGTCTTTCTTATTATTCTTAAGTCGTTGTATAACAATTTTACCCTTATATTATTCCTCATTAAAAAGGTACCATCTTTGTAACTCAATTGTGGGTACACTTCAATAAAAATTCGAAATGCCCTTAAGCTAATCGGTTTGTGAAGTCGAACGAATTTCCAATTGTCTGGGGATAACCAGAAACCGACGTTTTTCTTTAATTAAAAAGGTATTCTTAGAATACATTATTGATCATTCAATCAATCGCTATCCAAATATACTGTTTACATAATTTTTGTAATAGACAATAATGGTTATAGTTAACCGACTCTTAACAATTACAATAGTGATAATATTGTTGATGTTAATAGTTATATTCATCTACTTAGTGCATTGTAAACGATTTAATGTTTGAACCTTTGAGAAATAAAGAAATTCCAAACAAAATAAAAATAAAGTTTCATTAAAACATTTCCGACCCTTTTTAATCTTTTTCGGAATAAAATATAGTCTATACCCTATGTTTCAAAATTGAAATTAATACAATTCGCCCACCGGCAAGATTAGAATCTGCATCTTAGGTTTAGCCCCTAATGACTTAACCAATTAGGCTACGGTGGAACCACAACCGGCCGTCGAAATTTATTAATGCCTTTATAACACGTCTCTAAGGGGGACGTTAGATTAATCTCAATTTTGAAACATAGTATATGGTAAACTTTTCCGTAAAGTATTCTAAAACATTTTTAAAAGTCTGTACACTTTCTATATATAAAACTAGTCTACACAAACATAGACTATAATAATATGTTTGTGTAGACGACTTTTATATATAAAAGAGTATTTAAGTGTTAACCAGCTTCCCGCGCGCGGTTTCACTCGCATTCTTCGATATATGGACAATCTAACACTGAAGAATTTACCAAGAATTTTTCATTGATTCCTCGCCTCATAGTAAGTTTAAATTAACATTAATTACTACAGGAGCAAGTAGTAAAATAGCACTGAAAAATATTGTAAGTTGTTGTACTTTCCTGAAGATTTAATAAGTATGACTCTAATTAATACATCGTTATCGAAACTTAAAAAATATAACCAAATTTTTTTTTATATGCGTAGACCTAATTGCAGGCCCTTGTAAATAGTCAAAACGATTTTTTTTAAAGAATTACATTTAAGATGTATTAAATACTTTATTTTGCAAACATTTACTTTATAGTTAGTAATGTGTAGTTTATAAAAGTGGACGACCTTAGTCGTAGAGGAATTCCGGCGTAATCACCCGAAATGTTATTACGGATACCTACCGTTTTCTAACAAGAAGGGTTCCATAGACAATAAGTACCTAAAATGTAGATGTATTCATGTAATTAATTAGAAATGTTGTAGCTGTCCCTTCAAATTTGATTCTTATTTAGTTGTAGATAAGTTTCAATTGGAAAAACAATGTTTTAGGGTGTAAGGCTATTAAATATAGAAATGGTATTTTAGTTACATTAAAGGTTTATTACGGTATCCGAACTGTAAATTGAGCAAATAAGTGCCTTAACTGAGTGTTGAATATACAGATAATAACAGAAAAATATGCATTCTTGTTTAATTTATCACCAAACTAGCTTCCCGCGCGACGTTTTACCCACGTAGCTCCCGATGCAATGAGAACTTCACCATGAAATATAGTTTTTGGTATTTCTAGATAACGTAGTTTTCTAATATTGTAAGAATTTTTGAATTCAGTACAGTAATTTAGGAGCTTATTCAATGCAAACAAAGAACTCAATTTTTCCTCTCTATAATAATAGTATATTTCACAATTCCTTGTAATCGCAAAAAAAACATTTCCTCGATTACCATCTGTTGAAACCTAAACTGATGACATAACACCTTCGCCTTGTTCGCCGATTCCCCCATTTCTTTAGGCATCGTTAGCGAAATGAAACAGTCGTTTACTTAAGCTGTTAGTCCCCTGACCTCGTTTGAGATGTCAATAATCCATCCTTTGTTATAGAAACGCCGGCCGGATTTTTTCTTCTCCAAATTTGAGTGGAAGGTTCCAGAAATTATGGGAAGAATTGCAGCCGTTTGGAGGTGACTTAGATAAGTGACTGGGCATTTGAGCTGATCGATTGATTGAGTTATATTAGGAATTGGAGCTATTTGGAATCTGGCGGTAATTGAAATAGATATGCGTGCATTTTTTTGTTAAATTTAGACGTTTTGAATGGCAGTGGAATTGATATTAGAATCAGTCTTTGGAAGAGTCGCTCCCATAAATTGTTTTCAAACATTCTACATTTACTTTTTTCTGCTAAAAGGGAAATTGTTTGTTTGTTTTAAGTTTTTCTAGAGAAACAATTTTCTGTAGGTCGACAACCTTTGTGTCGAAGCGGCAGACCTAAGTGTCGCTTAAAGACTTAAGGGTCGTGGCCCCTATCGCCGGAAAAGGAATCTTTGTAAAAAATCTATAATCTCGTTCCGTATCTGTTTGCTTGAAGCACTATTTTCCATGCCTCGGAAAGCAAGTTAATTAGTTGCTTTAGATGTTTATAACATCATCTATTACAAGCGTATACCAGGGAATGGGCAACAGCGATTTTTTGTATGCTGCAACATAATACTGCGGTCATCAACCCGTCTGTCAAGCGTTGTGACTGACACAATACTGTTTTGGGAGGAGGCCTATCTTGATCAGTGAATCTTATACTGATGATGATGATAACGTAATAATGTGGCCAGTAATTAGTATGCGTAAGGAGGCATTTTGGTACAAAGTGATGACAATGCATCTATAGTTGACTGCTGAAGTTGAGTGCCTCTTAGAACTGGTGTTTTGGTTTCTATTCCCAGCTGGAATAATTATTTATGTGAAACACTGATAATTGGTTTAGTCTGAGTGTGCTTTGTGCCCGTGAAATGACTGTCCCCCGAGTAATAGGCATTAACTACACTAGTGCGCTTAGTTGTCTTAAAAAAAGGGGTCGTTGAGGAATTTTAAAAACTTTACGGAAATGTTTACCGCTTAATACACGATTCCCTTGGAGACGCGTTATAAAAGAGATTGATAAATTTCAATGACCGATCGGGTTCCATCGTAGCCGAATTGGTTAAGGCATTAGGGGCTAAACCTAAGATGCAGGTTCGAGTTCTGCCGATGGTCAAAATTTATAAGTCTCAATTTTGAAATTTAGTACATCTTTAATCAGGTAAGCTGGAAAACATTGCCATTATCATTAAGTATTCAATATTTTCTAGATCTCAAAAGCATAGGGATGGATGTACAATTATTTTCAGAAGCATATGGTTGTATGTACCAGATTTTCATAAAGGCACATATAACACATAATGTTTCTGACTTATAATGGCATATCCGACCTTATACTTATGAGCTCCAGTTTTGTTAATTCAATTCCAAATACATTAATCACAGCTTTGTAAATATTAAAATAGATTTGACTGACAAATATTTACAAAGGTCTCGTTTTTTAAAAGGCATTAAATATTCCTTTTATAACGAATAGCTGTGAATTTCAATGTTGATTAATATTTATTGTAAACAACATAGTACCTGGATTGGAACACTAACTTTATCACGCTAATTCTGACACGTTTTTCATTTGTGTAAGCTATAAACTAAAGTACAAAGCTGGAGATATAATCTATTTACTGGGTAACATAGATTTTTTAATCACATTGAGTGAACATCGTTACAGTAAAAATGCGTACTTAAGTAGGTAGTTACGCTATCATAATAGAATCGATATAGTATAATCTTCACTAATTAATTTACATGGCGCTTATCTTCTATCCTCCTCCGTAGCGTAGCGGCATTTGGCTCGTTTTAAATGACAGAGGTCGTGACCCCCATCCCCATCCCCATCTTTGTGTAAATGCTAAGATTTCTTTCCGGGTCTGGTTGGTTGTGGGACTACCGTCCTTGCCTCGGAAAGCACGTTAAGCCGTTGATCCCGATTATTATAACATCATCTATAATAATCGTATATTAAGGAACGGGCAGCAGCGTTTCGTTGTGTGGCAAAACATAATATTGAGATCACCAACCCGTCTTCCAAGAGTGTTGACTATGGCAAATAGACTCCCTCGGGAGGAAGTCCATGTTCAGCAGTGGACGTAATATGGGCTGATGATGATGATTATATATACTATTAAAAGGATGGGAAATATTTCAGAAGCACCTTATTAAGCAAGTATTAAGGACACTGCTTACTATCCCGTAGCATACCATGACCATGCTAGGAACGTATCGGGCACGGAAAGTAATCCGATACGCTCTACTATGCCCACTAGAGCGTATCAATTACATATCAAAGCCGTGGGGTGACCGGAGCGTCCGCATATCATCTCCGTATCATCCGCGTATCATACCCGGATTTTAGTGACGGGAGCGTCCGCATATCAATTTCAATACAAAGAATATTTTTTGGTTGTTACGTTCCTAGCACGGTCATGGTATGCTACGGGATAGTGGGCAGAGTCCTTTAGAAGTATTTGGTTCATTTTTCGTGCGTTCATTAATTATTTGAAGAGACTTGAATTCGGCTTTGTCGTAAGCACATCGTTCGTGACCTTGACCTCAACCTTTGTTTGATTTGGCATATCATCGTCTGGATAAAATATCCCCTAATTTATGGAAAAATCTCCATATGATAATAATATAAAGATAATTATTTAAATCAGTTTTGGGTGATATCATCATCAGCCCAAATAACGTCCACTGCTAAACATGGGCCTCCTCCCGGGGGTGGGTATTGGCTATAGTCACCACGTTTAGCAGGCGGGTTGGTGACCGCAGTATTCTGTTGTACCACATAAGGAAACGGTGCTGCCCGTTCCTTGATATAAGATTATTATAGATGTTGTAATAACAACCGGGACCAACGGCAATATAACTTCATATTATATTACTTCATTATTATTATATAATTATATAACTTTTTTTTATTATATTCTTTCCATACAAATTATTGAAAGTAGGGCTTTCTTCTACTGGTCATTAAACCATCCATGGTATTTCAATATTACCTGACCTCTTTTTCTCTCTCTTCATTTTTACATTTTGAAATAGAAACGAAGTGTCTATTTATGTTTTAAATTGATTTCTTGTTTGTATATAAAACGGTCAACCTGTTTATAAACATGGGGGCTTAATATAAACTAAGTTGGTAAATTAGGTCAAGCGGTGCTGTGGTTCAGTCCAATATTAAAATACCGTGAAAACTTTGATATAGATTTTAGCTTAAAGCACTTATTTAAACATATTAACTTAAACAAAACCTACTTTACTTTTACGCTTTCAATCATCATCATTATTTCAGCCACTACTGGACATAGATCTCCAGTTGTTGCGGTTAGAAGCGGCCTGCATCCACCGTGATTCCGCGGCCTTAACCAGATCATCCGTCTATCAAGTAGGTGGACGTCCTACGCTACTCTTGCCGATCCGCGGTCTCTATTCGATAACTTTTCGGCTCCAACGGCTATCTGTTCTCCGTGCTATATGGCCTGCCCATTGCCACTTCAACGAACTAATCCAATTGAATAATTTCTAAAGACGCTTTCAATATACTCACAAAATTTTGATTTTATATAAGTAGTTTTTTTAAATTTAGTAAGCGGTAAACGTTGCCGTAGTATAAATATTCTTAATTGTTTTTCTAAAACCTTCGTGTTAAAGCATAAATAGAGCATAAGGGACCTTACCTGTTCGGGTGATGAGTGCCAACGCGCCGAGCGCCACGAAGAGAAAAGCTGCCGACATCGCTAGATCACGTGTCCGTGCATAATCCCACTTTCACGGTTGGCAACACCTTGCATACACCCTGAACACAACACCTGCGAACAAAAATAAACTCTATTACTACACCAGTAGATTACTTTTCACATATTGTTATCATCTTGTTTTTTTTCATAAGAGTTATTACATTTTACACTTTGTGTGTATGACGTAAGGATTGTTTTGTATTGTGTTGTGTATACATATGTTTGTGTGGAAGATTCAGTGGAGAAGATGACATGAATATTATATGGGGAGCACGATATTGTATTTTTAATAGCAGTAATGGCTTTAAAACACACACAGTAGAAATATGTGCACAATTTTTTATGTACCATCTGCGTCAAGTGTGAATTTAAATAGCGCTTGTTTTTAGTTTTTTTTCTGTAAAGTGCATTTTTAGTTTGCCTTTGTTGCTTCGTCCAGTATTTTTGTATGCTATAACTTAGTCTGAATTTTATTTATTTATTTATTTTGATTTATTTTTTATTGTACACATGAAATTTGAGTAAAAACGTAAGTCTGAATTTTAATAAATATTTTTGTCAGATGCCATATTATTATGTTTTTGTGAGACAACCTCCGTAGCGTAGCGGTATATAGCTCGCTTTAAATCTCGGAGGTCATGGGTTTGTTCCCCACACCGGCCAACAAATCTTTTGGTAAATTCTAAGATTTCTTTCCGGGTCTGGTCGGTTGAGGGACTACCCTCCGTGCCTCGGAAAGCACGTTAATCCGTTGGTCCCGATTGTTATAACATCCTCATACGACCACTATGGAATGATTTGTCCATAACCATCTGGTAACTACTGACAGTCGATAAATTACAAGTTTTATAACCCTACTTCTTCTTCTTCTTCTTCCTGCCCTTATCCCATATTCCTGGGGTTTGTTTTTAACAAACATGTTGCAATGGATTTGGCAACTGTTTTATAGTCGGCCGTCAGCCTGACACCAACCCTCCTTGGGAATGCTATTGTTGGTGGTTTACGCACCACCATGCGGTCACCTTCGGTGCCTTATAGTACGCACGGTCTCAAAATGCTTCTAAAAGACTTAATCGCCTCCTACGACACCCACGGGAAGTAATGGGATGGTACTGCTATTCTTAACGTCCGGACCACAAATTGCACCACACGGCAATTTTTTTTTTTTTTTTAGTTAAATATAGGCTTACGTTTGTCCATAATCTCGCTTGATGGAAGGCGAAGATAAGGCCTAATATGATACACGCTTGCCTAGAAAGTGTCTGTTCACTTAAGCCTTAAAGATGTCCAGATTATAGCGTTCCGGAAAAACTGACCCCGGCAGAGAAATCCACTCCTTAGCCGTCCGCATTATGAAAGAAGAAGCAAATCGCTTCGTGCGTATTGAAGGAATGTCTACAACAAAAGGGTAAAACCGCTCGACGCGCCTAGTCGTCCGGTGATGGAAGGGGGATCAGGTTATGTAGAACCTCCGCACACTCCCCGAAATGTAACCGATAAAAAACCGGCTTGTAAATTATAAATTTTATAGCCCTACACACAACCATATATTCATACTACAGTATTTATTTCCAGTCCATCAATCTGCTGACGTCATATTCCAAAAAGAACATCATTAAACTTTCTCGCTGCCTTTAGCCGACCTACTACATTAAAACCAGTATAGCAAAAAAACCGCAACGATCGATCCTCGTATTTATGGCTACGTGTCTACAGAAGCATGGGTGAAAGGGTACCCCTTAATGGGTTTATTCAACAGGAATAGACTCAAATGGGCGTTAAGTGGGGTCACTATGTAAAAAGATCCTTGAAATGGTGAGCTGTTTAAGGCGCGCTGCTAAAATTGAGATTTTAATGGTTATTTTACTGAATGGATGTGAAATATGCTCGTTTAGAATTCAAAGCGTTGAAGAAAATATAGCGGGAAATACCTTTTGGCATGGTTTTAGTATTTTACAAGAGCGAGAGAGTTTCCGTGAAATAGCAATATTATATAAACGCTTCAAATAGGTACATACTATTAAGGCTTACAAAACTATTACAACTTTATTATCATCATCATCAGTCCGTATAACGTCCACTGCTGGACATGGGCTTCCACCCGAGAGATGGTAGTTGCCATAGTCACCACGCTTGGCAAGCGGGTTGGTGACCGCAGTATTATTTTGTACCATAACGCAAGGAAACGCTGCTGCCCGTTCCTTGATATACTATTATTATAGAAGATGTTATAACAATCGGGACTAACGACTTAACGTGCTTTCCGTAGTCCCTCAACCAACCAGACCCGGAAAGAAGTCTTAGAATTTACACAAAGATTTTCTGTTCGGCGTGGGGATCGCGCCCACGACCTCCGAGAGTTAAAGCGAGCCAAATACCGCTACGCTACAGAGGTTGTCCAACTTTATTATAACTAGTTTAAATAATTGATCATTTCGTTTCCCTAAAGTACATAAGTTTTCTTATACTTTAACTAGTGTGTTCAGTCATACCCTAAACAAATAGTGCAAATTAAAGTGGATCCAAATCCTCTTAATCTGTTCAAATATAAAACGTTCAAGCGATTTTGTACGTTTGTTTCGAATAAATTCATAAACTACTTAAACGGATTTCCATAATTGTTTCACCACTACAGACTTTGACTTCGACTACTTTAAGATTGCAACCGTGCGAAGCCTGGCCACTTGTATAAAATATTTTTTTATTGTTTAAAAACTAAATTCTACAGGGCTTTCTGAATCCAGCCAAAATGATCCATAGCTTTTCGTCACACAAATCCGCTAATTATAAATTTATAATATTCATAAAAGCTCAGTGCAAAACTTGATAGCGCTTTGACCGACTTGCAGACTTTTTTCTCCACTGTCCAACTTGGTAAAGAGCCAAAGGGGAGGGAGAAGTATTCACAGAGTCAGTTCATTAAGTGAACTATAAGTAAACCAAGAACGACCTACTTTGTGATAGGCAATCGATCAGAGAAAACATTTTCAGATTGTTAGTAGTACTTTTCCTAAGCTCCTTTTTTGGATTGGATTAATTTAATTCGTCAGCAATATCCATAAAAATAGCTGTTGCTTGTTCATTCCCGTAAAATAAGCATTTTATAAGCTATCTAATAATTAATGTTTTGTCTACACCGGTATTACTGTTTCGTTGAATAAGTGGAATACATGAACATACAATAATAGCTTATTATGCACTTTATAAATATAACTATTTATCTGTGACAATCCCATCAAATAGGTCCAACTTTTACTGAGATTAGCCGGAAGAAACGAACTCACTGACAAATATATTACGGTAACTATTCAGTCCCAGAATTTGTTTTAATAAAACGAAAACAATGATTTGCTCAATCAAAGTCATGTTTGCATCAAACAGAATTTACCTTACCTATGTATAAACATACACGTAGTGGTGGATTTCGATGTTAAGCCGATGCATTGCGTGTAGGATTATCGTGATTTGTGTCGATTGCTGAATTAAACTTTCAATGTACAGCGTATGAGGCCTAATCCCGACTGTGTTATGACATCAGTTTGATGCGTGTTCCATTTTGAACATACGGATTTGAAATGGCGTGTCCTTGTAAAAATATATTCATTCAATTTGTATGACATAATTTTTAGTTGAGATATGATTAAAATTTAGTGATTTTCTTCGTCAGAGATTTTAAATTTATATATGGTTGTAAGCTACTAACTTGATCCCTTCCTAAGATTCTGATTCTGCAAAGTTGCTATTCTGACAAGTCTACTTATATACTCAAATTATAAACAGGACATATTCGATTGTTTGTTTCTTTGCATTGAATGGGCTCCGGAACAAATGGACCGATTTTAAAAATACTTTCACCATTTGAAAGTTACGGTGTCCAGGAAAAATGTAGGCTATTTTTAATTGTGAAGTTCCCACGTGAAGAGTAAAATCGTGCGCGGGAAGCTTATTACATCATAATTTAGCAATAATGAGTTAATTAATAAGTTAGCTATTCAAAAATATTAAATTTATAAAAAGTTTGTTATCAAATTATGAAATAAATACAAATCACGCCCCAATAAAAATAAAAATAACATGTTTTATACTTAGAATTGAATGTTGCTAAAAAATGTGTATCAAAACGAATGTATCTATAAGAATTTTGAAACTTTTGTAGACATCATTAGTGCTTTGAAATACGAAATATTATTAATGTAAATAATGTGTTAAACTAATGCAAATTAGTATAGTAAAAAGAAAACCGTATGAGAAAATTTTAAAAGTATATTTCATCATCATCATCGTCCACTGCTGAACATGGGCTTCCTCCCGAGAGAGGGTATTTGCCATAGTCACCACGCTTGGCAGGCGAAAACACGACACAAGGAAACGCTGATGCCCGTTCCTTGATATTCGATTATTATAGATTATGTTATAACAATCGATTTAAAGCAACTTAACAATCGTATAACTACTAAAGACTAAAGTAAAAAATCCTTTGACTTTTTTCCATCACTAACAGAAGATACTCATACTAAATAGATACCGCGCTAGATTAAAACTATTACTCCGTAAATACGGCAACTCAATGAAGTCTGTATAGACACTGTACCGTTGGTATGCCCGATGTCCTTCTTCTGTATGTATTCTATATTCAAAGTTTTACAACGTAAACTGGCATATTACTTCGAATATAACCAACATTTTATATAACTTTCGACACGTAGGTATTCCTCGTACGGGCCGGCTTGCTTATGCGTACCCGGCCTCCGCCAACGGCGGATCGAAGGAGTGTCCAGGGGGTTTTAGTGGTGTAGGGTCCTATCCTCGTGGTATGAGTTTAGCATACCCATAGCGTGGTAGAGGGCGAGTCCCACATATCCCACCGGCAGCGCGTGAATACGCTGCAGCGGCGGTGGGAATGCGTCAAAGCATTTCGCCACGGACAAAAAAAAAGCGTATTCCTCGTACAGAACGTGATGATGACTCGGGTATGCCGATCTAGGAATATTTTTTGCCGCAATTGTCGAGTAGGACGATGGTATCTAGTCTACTAATAATTTATTTAAGGATACTAAAAAACTGCTTTACTAAGAAAATATCTCCACCACAGCCAAATAACATAATTGTTACTGTGTACAAGATAATAATTGTATTTCATTAGTTTTTTTCAGTATCGTGTACCCAAAGCTGTATTTGCATTTCAACATTTTGACTGTTTGACATCAGCATATATTTAACATTGTGGCAAATAACTGCAAAGCATTGAACATTTGTTTTTATTTAATTGGTTTTCAAACATTATCATACATTTGTTTAAAATCAACTCCATTACCTATGCTTTATCATTCAAAAGAAGTATCAGTTAAAACGTCCAAAAACAATATTGGTTAATAAATTGTTAAAAACCTATTACAAAGCTTAATCGTTTTCCTAGGTGGGCGATCTGACGGGAAGCAATTTATTATGACACAATAGCGACATGTAGCTTTATCTGATGGCCGCACGTCACACTTTTGGGAAAATTATTTTAACTATGGCGATGAAAGCAAATTTTGTTACGTTTTTTATGCATTCTATCCTAATTTTATTAAAAAACGATAGCGCGTAGACCGTTTATGATCCGGAATTGGTTATCATAATGAATTTATTCAGCACTGCTGGACATAGGCCTCCCTCATAGATCTCCAGTTGTTGCGGTTAGACGCGGCCTGTATCCACCGTGATCCCGCGGCCTTAACCAGATCATCCGTCCATCTATGTCGGTGGACGTCCTACGCTAAGTGTCATAATGTTACATTATTATTCTTATTCTATGAATTATATCCTACAATTTGCTACTTAATTTCGAAGCCGTTCGTCATTAATTTCTGTACTCATAATAAATTTATTATTTTAGTTAATAACATGCTTCGGTCCAAGGGAGTAAAATCATCCATTCCAAGCAAGTAAATTATTTATTACGTTATACATTTATAAAAAATCCGGAGTTTTGAGATTACTCAAAAAAACAATTTATAACATCATATAAGGAGACAGCCAAATAATAACTCGGTCTGTGTTTCTTTTCCAAGACCCTGCAATCAAACTTGACCCAAAATAAACAAACAAAGAAACGTATTCGCTTATATAATATCAAACTGTAACTTAAGCCAAAAACTAAACAAAAATAACTATCTTCCCACAAAATATGACGGACAAAACCCAAGCCAAAAGTAATTCGTACCAGCCTTTGTTCTGAAATTAGTATCCATTTTAGTTGAAGACCCACTTTGTGAACGTATCGAAGTTTGAAATTAAAGGGTTTGCCAGAGAAAGCAAAAAGAACCGTTTGGCATTGTAACAGAGACAGAAAGTTTCAGACAGATTGAGTAGGAGTTGCAGATCGTAAAGTTTTAAGTTAGAATATATTGAAACTAGGTTTTGAGTTGTCTTTACTTGTATCGATGCCATTGTCTACTGCCAGATCCGATTACTATAAGTCTACAACAGTTACAGTAGTACATGTTAGGTTTTGTTGACTGGAATATGTTATTTTGTTGTTGCCTCATACTTTTAAACTGGGACACAATACTACATAGATAATTTTATGACATTTCAGTTTTAAATGGCAGATGATATTGTTAGAAAGAAAAGTTGAACGTCACAAATATATCTTTTTAAAATGTTTTGTCTGTAGTGCTACATAGAATATGCATATATATCACTACATAGTATAAAACAAAGTCGCTTTCCCTGTCCCTATATCCCTATTTAAAACTACGCAACGGATTTTGATGCCGTTTTTTTTAATAGATAGAGGGATTCAAGAGGAAGGCTTATATGTATAAAACATCAGCATTGTATCCATGCGGAGCCGGGGCGGGTCGCTAGTATATGTATATTTAAAACTAGCGACCCGCCCCGGCTTCGCACGGGTGCAATAAATTATACATATAAACCTTCCTCTTGAATCACTCTATCTATTGAATAAAATGGCATCAAAATCCTTTGCGTACAATTAAGGCCTACGCAGACCGGGACGGCATGGCAAGGGATTTTGCCGTGAGTCAGCGCACACTGGCCGCTTAGATACCGCGGCATTCCACGGCATTCCACGGCATGCCACGGCGTGCCGCGGCACGACCAAGCACGCCTCAGCAACCCCTGCTGCCTGATACACTTTTAGTCTTCACTTGCGTTTGATCGAGTGTTGGTGTGCCTCAGTTTTAAAATGGTAGATTGGGATTTGGTGTTGATGCAAATGGATGGTCAATGGTGTGCATTCCCCGCTTCTCTACCCCCGCCACCGCACCCCGTAGTATATCACTACGAGCGAGTCCGTGGCATGCCGTTGCCTACCGCAGTATGCCACGGCATCCCGCCACGGGAGCCTGTGGCGCGTCTTTTAATGCCGTGCGATAAAATCCCTTTCAATGCCACGGCATCATTTTAAAGCATAGCAATTTATGTAGTATTTCTGTAACAGTACGGTTGAATGTCCATTAGTAAAAATTAAAATCCCTTGCCATGCCGTCCCGGTCTGCGTAGGCCCTTAAAGATCTAAGCATACATAGGTACAGACTGACAGCGGATAGCCACTTTGTTTTATACTATTAAGTGATGATAACTGGTTAACCTTGTATTGGTAGAGCTGTCGTCCAAATTTTGAATAAATTACTTAATCCTAATGTTTTACACTTCTCAGGGCCAAAACTTAATTATGAAGATATGATAGTATTAGAGCCCATGTTTCATTAACTTCTACCCACGCGTTCTCACAATATTCAGAAGATAAATTAAACAATTGTTAAATAAACAAGAATTTGTTCAATAGTGACTTCATTAATAGAAATCAAGAACAAAATAGGTAGTCTGTTAAATTTTGATTGGATCAATTTCCAAGTACTTGTAAGTATATTTAATTAACTGATCTATATGGCCTAAGATTGAGATTCATGTAAATAGACTTCAGTTTAAGTTTAAGCTGTTGAAAAAAATGTATACTACAATCTAAGAACCATAGCCGTACTGCACGCACAGGCTGACTATTTAACATATTAATAATTCAGATAAAATATTTTTATGTGTATATCTAGAGCAAACTATTATTATTCAAATATAAAATCTTATCAAAATACACCTGCACCCCACAAAATACCACAACCAAATAATATTATTAACTAGCTTCCCGCGCGCGGTTTCACCCGCGTAACTCCCGTTCCCGTGGAAAATTCATAATAAAATATAGCCTATGTTCTTTCTCAGACTCTAGACTATATCTGTACCAAATTTCATTTAAATCGCTTCTGTAGTTAAGGCGTGATTGAGTAACAGACAGACAGACAGAGTTACTTTCACATTTATAATATTAGTAAGGATAAGGATAAGGATAACGTGTCAGTCCTCTACGCGAGTAAAGTCACCAGAGCTCACGGAGGAAAGGAACGGTAGGATAAAAGTAGTTTATATCTGATATATCTACTAACTGACAATAGCTCCTTGTATATGTACCCATATGCCACCTAACATCAGGTTGATAGGGTTAATTTGTCAGGCCAGTAATAAAAACAGATACTGCAAATATAATAAAGCAAGTCTAGCTGACAAAATGTTGGTAGTAATATTTAAGCCGCCTTTATGGAATCTAAAAATATTAAAGAAAAGAACACAGACTATAATAATAACAATATTGTTTCAAATATATGTGAATAACGCAGACGTCTCGTTTGTGTAAAAATGAATATATTGGAAATAGGGATTTTCAGACGACGCCATTTTGTTTTCGTCGAACCATTAAGATAAAGACAAGAAATAAAATAGATAACATCTTATAAGCTAAACTTGAAAAAACAACTTTAAAGGATTATCTTCCACAAACCGCCTCGAGCTTTATAAAAAAATTCAATTGCCGGACAAAATTAAATTCTCTTTTGCTTTTCTATCTCTGCCTGAATGCAATCACGAAGTACTGAGATTCGATTCCCAAGAACAGGCAAGCGGAATCTTTATCTACGAGAAATAAATTAGTTTTAGTTGTTGTGGTTCCGTTGAATGAATTGAAATCGTTGGCCGTACTTCTTGAATGGAACACCGATCATCTCAATTATATTTAAATTGAATCCTAGTGGTACAACAATACGAATGTAATTTGAAGAGGAAGATCCGCTGGCCATTCCAGGAATTCGGTTACTGGATATAAAAATACTAAAGAACATCGTATTTCAAAGAAGTGATTTCTTTTTTATTTAAGTCTGTTGTTTTTAGAGATAGGTGGATTCTTGGATTTCTATCGGGATTTTTGTTACCCCTAGTGCTAAGCTAAAATGCTATTGTTACGAGTGGGTTCACGTCGGTAGTGCAAAATGGGTGGGGTTCGAACCGGCGACCTCAACAAGTCCGACGATGACGATGAAGAATGGATGGAGTTTGATTTTCATCCATTGTTATGAGTCAGGGTGTACTTTGTGAACGTAAATTAAGTGTTTGTAAAGTCATTCGCCATCAGGAAATAAATAAATAATGCGGGAGTTATCAAGAAAAAAATGTTTGCATAATATTTTATTGCAATTAATATACATAGAGCTTATACCTATGTCTAGCACTAAATTTCGTTACAATGCGTTTCAAATAACATCTACATTTTCTTTTCATCTCGTCAAGTTGTAGAATGAAGCCGGAGAACGGCGATTTCGATAGATCGAATGTAATGTTTAAGTGCTGGCTTGCAAGTTGCTTGTTTAAACTTGTTTTTTAATTGCATGCTGTCTTGACAGTTGTAAACGTCCACTCATTATACGTTGTGCATATTAAGCATCGTATGCTCGTTAGCTTTTTCAGATCGTCATGATTGAAAAATTGTAATATTAATAGTACCAAGTACCAAGTGGGTTAACAAGAATACTAGTAGACGGCATAAAAGTGCTAGAAATCTTAGAAAAAGACCTGCTGATTTTATGAATTAGTAGGTACTAATGTTTTGTTATAAAGTGGTTTTAGTAATTACCATATGATCAGCATATGAAAAATTTTTTGAATAACAACAACTGTTGTGAGTAACCTGTAACTCTGACCAGATTGTCAGTTGACCTAGATGTAGTCTGACCAAAGCTGTATCTGTCGGTTTGTACTAAATTATTTGAATCTAACGATAGACGAGCTATTTGACCACACATTACGATTTGGATTTGATCAAATACCTTTTAATTGTGAGTGAAGTTGTCCGTTACGCAAGATATATCAGACAATTAGTAAGATGAAGAGCCACCAGCTGGATTACTATAAGCAAATTAGGTAATTACTTCTAGCGAAAGTCTTTTCTCAGCGAAATACAAAAATAAATTTCCAATTACATAGCACTTCTAAAGAAAATTGTTCTTCAATAGAGTGTCGATTGAGTTAATTTATTCATAAAGTAGGCTAGCTCTTATCGTCAAGAGACTTGAGCTGAGTGCAATCCGAATAAGCTCTTCAATGGTTCATCGACCACTTAGCATTATTAGCAGTCTGACGTACTTGAGTTCTCAAATTTAAGCCCCGTTTCTAACATGCAAGTAGCTTCTGTATTTAAGACAAGTAATGATAATATTCCTTATGTATATCGACCACGGCGGCTAATTTCATTGAAGATTGGCTATCTGCGAAGGAAAGGATCTGATGTTAAGTATCGCGCACAAGTTGTACCGTCGATAAGACAAGGCCACATTTGCAGTAATTGTAATCGTACATTTTAAGATATTAGTTTGCATTATAAATGATTTTACTGTTTTATATTGATTTACTCTGTTCCATGAAATAATCTTTCTGTCATAATTATTTTAGACATAGTATTCGCGAAAATTACAAGCTTTTTTTATTACATTTGTTTTCACCATCGAGTACAATTATATCCTTATCTTACCGTATACGCGAAGTATTTGTACTAAGATAGATGCACCTAGATTATCTTAATTTACTCTTCAAAGGGTTTGGAAAGAATAGGACGCAGACTGTCAACTTAATGCGTGGCAAATACACAAACCAACTATTTGGTATAGAATGTTTAGAGAAAAAAATTCTTGATTACATTTTTTCACCCAACCTGAACCCAACTCGAAAACAGCACCTTGCTAGATACAGTTAAACACATTACCGATGAAGCAATTAAGGGCAAGTAGATGCAACTTAACTATTGGAAACATATGCATACAATCTGCTTTGAAAACAAACCACGCGACTAGTAATACGTTTGTGCAAGTCCTATGCAAGTCACATCTGCCTACAATGACCAATAAAGCTCTAACTTCAGCTGCATGCAAATAAAACCTTTCTAGTGCCAGAAATAAGAATCATATTTCCGATTCAAGACTGCAGTAACTGTATTATTTGCATGCAAGTAGATACTTCAGTATTGTAAACGCAGCTTCAAGCTTATTTATTTAGAGAGTATCTAGTAATAATAATATCAAATTATTTATTCATGCAACTGGAGAGCAACGATCTTTATTTTGTTAGTTTGTAGGGGATTATGCACAAAACACACAACTTTTGGCTGACTTAACATTACTTTTGATATTACTCAATATCAACCCAACTCAGTGTGACTGCTGAACATGGGCTGCTTCCCGAAGGAGGAATGTTGCCTTAGTCACCACACTTGGCAGGTGGGTTTGTGACCGCAAGTCGCTAACATACGGACAACCTCCGGTGGCGTAGCGGTTAAAGACTCGCGTTAAATTCGTGTCGGAGGTCGTGACAAAAATCTTTGTGTCTAATTTCGGGGCTTGGTTAGTTGAGGGACCTTTGTGCCTCGAAAAGTACGTGAAGCCGTCATTCCCGATTGCTATTACATCATCTATGACAATCATATAACAGGGAACGGGTAACAGCGTGACCACCGCGCTGGCGGTGGGATAAGTGGGACTCGCCCTTTCCATGGCGTGGTATGCTAAACTCATACCACGACGAGAGGACCCTAAACCTCTAAAATCCCCCGGATACTCCTTCGATCCGCCGTTGGTGGGGGCCGGGTACGCATGAGCAATCCGGGCGACTATGGCCCCTTCAAGTGACACCCATGTTCAGCAGTTGACATTATACAGGCTGATGATGATGTATCCTGGGTAAAGAATTGTTTATTTTCTTTTATAACTTTATAAAAATGTCTCCCATTCCATTTGAAAAGAAAAGTAAGTCTAAAGAAAAACATTCAATAAGCATTATTGTGTTCTGCCCTCTTTTCTAACAATAACAAAAGTAAACCTAGATTTAAAAACATCTTAAAGCCGGTACTTACGTATCTAAAGGAAATAGGGAAAGAATTACATTATTTATGAGCTTGAAAATACATGAAAAGATTTTTACTTGTCATAGAGTGGATACCGAATGTATATGGTATCACCATCTGGTATGGTATAACTGTACTTTCGCATTTACTGTATCTACTGCTTCTTAGACCTGGTGTCCCAGGTTCGATTACCCGGGACAATTATTTTTGTGAACTATATACCTACTTATAAATACTATATACTTATAAACCATACCGGAAGCGGCCGTATCCCAATGGCTAGGGCGTCGGACTTTGGACCTTGAGGTCACCGGTTCAAACCCCACCCATTGCACTACCGACGTGAACCCACTCGTAACACAAGCATTTTAGCTTAGCACGAGGGGTTAACAAGAATACTGCAACTGCAAAATTCAGCGAGTAATCATATAAAAAATAAAAAACCGGCCAAGTGCGAGTCGGACTCGCGCACGAAGGGTTCCGTTTCAGTTACAAGTGCGTACCTATTTTTGATATCAAGAATAAATAAAAAAAACCGGCCAAGTGCGAGTCGGACTCGCGCACGAAGGGTTCCAAGTTACAAGTGCGTACCTATTTTTGATATCAAGAATAAATAAAAAAGCGTATGTTTATGAAATGAAATGTTATTTTATATTTTTATATTCGAGTTGATTGAATGAAAGCTAAATTGCGGTTTACGATTTTTGACGTATTAAAAAAAAACTACTTACACGATCTCGTTCAAACCAATTTTCGGTGGAAGTTTACATGGTAATGTATATCATATATTTTTTTTAGATTTATCATTCTCTTATTTTAGAAGTTACAGGGGGGGGGACACACATTTTACCACTTTGGAAGTGTCTCTCGCGCAAACTATTCAGTTTAGAAAAAAATTACATTAGAAACCTCAACATCATTTTTGAAGACCTATTCATAGATACGCCACACGTATGGGTTCGATGAAAAAAAAATTTTTGAGTTTCAGTTCTATGTATGGGGAACCCCAAAATTTATTGTTTTTTTTCTATTTTTGTGTGAAAATCTTAATGCGGTTCACAAAATACATCTACTTGCCAAGTTTCAACATTATAGTTCTTATAGTTTCGGAAAAAAGTGGCTGTGACATACGGACGGACAGACAGACAGACAGACAGACAGACAGACAGACAGACAGACAGACAGACAGACAGACAGACATGACGAATCTATAAGGGTTCCGTTTTTTGCCATTTGGCTACGGAACCCTAAAAAATCTAAATGATGTTCTGAATCTAGGTGCGATTTGAGTCCGGGAACTGTTTGTTAAGTCCCCTGCGACATTTCACTCGAGATTGTTTTCTTATTAAAATATTAGCTGCTGTTTGTGACTTCTTCTACGTAAAATTACGGTTTTTAAGCTAAGTAACAATGAAACTCCCGTCTAAATTTGCTATAGATAACAACACGTAAAATGATCACTTCAGACTATGAATTAACTTGGGAATGCCATGTTTTACTTTAATGATCTCTATTACTATAGCCATAGATACCACATCAGTAAGAAATTTCTTACTCAAGTGAATACTTAAAGGTAAGTATTGTTCTGCATACCACTTTCAAAGCCGTTTAGGCTTTGTTACAGGGGCTGTCAAAACCAATAATTATTTAACAGCAGATTTGTGTCCACCAACTATATGGACAGATGATCTGGTAAAGGCCGTGGGATAACGGTGGATGCAGGCCGCGTCCAACCTTAATAACTGGAGATCCAGGAGGAAGGCCTACCTTCAGCAGTAGACGGCCTACGACTGAAATGTGATTGATGCATGAATACCAAACGCGTAATAAACATTTCCTGGTCCTACATCGCTATCGCTCGGAATCGTTTTAGAAGTGAAAAAAAAAAACAAAATGATGATGGATTTATTTGTAACAAAACAGTATTTTACAATATAATTATACTACTGCCAAACCGTATGACAGTTTATTGGCAGATGTAACTCCCTATTTTAAACTAATAATTAACTTTTTCACGTATCCGATACAATAAGTCAATCGAAAAAACATTTACATTTTATACTTACACAATTTATTTTTATAGAATTTATTCATAAATTAAGAATTGTATTAGGACTATTAAATTATATTTTGTATTTGTTGAAGCGAAATTATTGTATAAATTTTGGAGCAGATATGATACTAATTAATTTTTAAATGAGTTTTTAGTTAGACAGTTTTCTTCTTCAAATGATTAATCATTAAAAATAGTTGGCAATAAATATTTTCTACATCTTTGCCCATAAAAATTGTAACACTGAGGTACTTCAAACAGCATAACAAGAGTAACAGAAGCGGTCCAAAATTGAATCTGTTGTAAGTGAATGCTCAGTAGCTATCTACTCTTACAATTTCTCAAGCAAGTCACAATCGGGTCACACAAATCAAGCACTCCACAACTAAAACAACGATGCCAGAAACATTCTATTTCATAATAGGCTATAAATTATATTTGTTCCACTTTTATAGCTTAATATACATTATTTTAGTTGCGGTCTAGTTTATTGTGACACGAGATATGGCTGAGATTTAACTTACTGTAACACTAAAAATTATTAATCCCACAAAAAGTTATAAAAGGCAGCACTGTTTTTTTTTTGTGTATTATTACATTACTTTCCGATGCCCACGTAGACTCGAAGTCCGAGAGGCCCGCGAACTGTAAAGTAGAGCGACAGTTGCACAAACTCCCCTAAAAAAAACTATAAGCCATAAGCCCTGAGCCGAGGTCCAAGTCCCACAAGGGACGCCCTCTTGCGCAGGTTGCTTCGTTTGTAGTGTTTAAACCATTTATCTAGGCTGGAGCTCTGCTCGCCTTTATGCCCGGTAAAGTAGCAAAAGCCTCGGGGCAAACTAAATATGTCCGTCCGAAAAAAAAAACATAACTAGTGACGACGGCCTAGGTCCAGCAGTGGACGTCCCATGGCTGAAATAGTGATGACTACTAGTGTGAATCATTCGTCAATGGTGTTCCGCTCCTATTTGTTTAAGCGCGATGATATAGCATAATATAGCCTTTCTCAATAAATAGGCTATATAAATCTGAAAAAAAATGCAAATCGGACCAGTTCGTGAGATTGATTTATTCAAGCTAACAAACAAACTCAAATTCAAAGTCTTAGCGTAATAATATTAGTATAGATTAATACAATAGTACTGTTTATGACTGAAACATATTCCTAGGACAACCTCCGTAGCGTAGCGGTATTTGGCTAGCTTTAAGTCTCGGGGGTTGTAGGTTCGATCCTCACATCGGACAAGAAATCTTTGTGTAAAATCTAAGATTTCTTTCCGGGACTGGTTGGTTGAGAGACTACCCTCTGTGCCTCGGAAAGCATGTTAAGCCGTTGGCCCCGATTGTTATAACATCATCTATAACAGCATTTCCCTGTTTATTAGAACATAATACTGCGGTCACCAATCCGCCTGCCAAGCGTGGTCACTATTACAAAACCCTCCCTCAGCAGGAGGCCCATGTTCAGCAGTGGACGTTATACGGGCTGATAATAACATTTCTAGGTGTTAGAACCTTTTTTAAAATTCAATTTGTGAGTAGATATAGATTTTATCTGATACGCCTATGAATTCGAAATAAGAAGCAGGAAACTCGGAGCTCCGTGACATAGAAGGACCGTAAAGCCTTCAAGCCTACCCGTGATCTTCAAAATGATCTTATATAGTATCACAGCTTTTTATGGCTTTCGCATAGATTTCTCCGTTGCATTAAGAAGTTGATGGAAAAGGCTTCCTTGTTTGAAAATTGAAGATATTCGATGACAGTGTGATTGCTTTTATGTTCGATTGTATACAATAGGTGAAGGTTTGCAACCAACCCAATTTATTTTGAAAGAATATTGAATTATTTGTATTATATTTTCAAAAATGTTTTTTTTTATTTATTTTTTATTGCCTATAGTCTTACGTTTGACCATAATCTCGCTTGATGGAAGGCGAAGATAAGGCCTAAGATGATACACGCGTGCCTACAAAGTGTCCGTTCACTTTAGCTTTAAAGATGTCCAGATTATAGCGTTCCGGAAAAACTGACCCCGGCAGAGAATTCCACTCCTTAGCCGTCCGTAATATGAAAGAAGAAGCAAATTGCTTCGTGCGTATTGAAGGAATGTCTACAACATAAGGGTGAAACCGCTCGCCACGCCTGGTCGTCCGGTGATAGAAGGGTGAAGGGGTATCAGGTTATGTAGAACCTCCAAAATGAATTGGTCTAATACACTGAAAGGAGTTTTTTTGTTTTGATTGGTGAATTTTCTGATATGTGTTTGTGTGTAATTCACATACACATACATCACCTTCTCAGTTACGTAGTGTGTCAAAAAAAAAAAAAAAGAAACCTTACGTATCTGATTCCTAGTTTGGTACAGTTGATTCGTTGTTTGATAATAAAATACTTTTTCATAACCTTAAGGTATGAATTTACCGGGTGTAAATATATCTACGATTATTACGATTAAGATTAATAATAATTACTCATTATAAGAGCATATTTATATTTTATTTTTGAACTTGACATATGAAAATTAATTTTATTTTGGTTGTTTTTAGTTTTTAATTTGGACTTTATCTGTTTCTATCAATTTTACACATTTGACATTATAATGTTAAAATTTTATTATGTAGTTGAATTTAATTTATTTCATTTATCATAATTGTAGATTTTATTGATTGTTTATAATTAAGTTGCATGATATTATATTTTTAAATGTTTTGAATATTCCACACAATGTAAAAATTGTTATGAATAAATGAATAATAAAGAATAATAATACGTTTAAAGTAACGCCCCAGTTAAAGGTGGCTCATTGGTCAAATGAGCCACCTTTCTCAATCTAGCCAACAATCTGGGTATGATTCCCACCGGAACAATTATTTGTGTGACCCACAAAAAGTGGTTTTGAGTCTGCCTGTGCTTAGTGTCCGCGAAATGAATATTAGTAAAGTCACCCGCGACGCAGTGATTAATTTCGTGTTGCGGGAGTTGTTTTTCAAAAACAAAGACAAAGGGATTCGTATGGGAATTGCATATTTAGACGTAAAACTATGCAGGATGATTAGGTATAACATAAGACAGTTGCAAATAGTGTTGCCTATCGATAGACTATCGATAGTCTATCGATAGTTGACGTCATATCAATGGTATCGATAGTCTATCGATAGTAGTGATAGTATCGATACTATCGAGAACCAATTTGTGTTTAGGAGCAATACTATCGATAGTATTGCTCCTAAACATGGGTTGGTCTTCGATAGTATCGATAGTTTTACAAACTATCGATAGTATTGATAGTTTTAATCATTTAATGCAACGATACTATCGATAGTATTATAATGTAATAGTATCGATACTATTGCTTCCAATCAATAGTATTAGTTAATTTGTGATATCGATATTATCGATAGCACTATCGTTATTGTTACTATTTTTCGAGGTCATCTATCGATAGCGAAACTATCGATAGTTGGGCAACTCTAGTTGCAAATAAGTTAGTGAAAGATTCACATTTTCTAAAAAAATGTAAGTATTTCTTTTTTTTTACACTCTACGGCAAAGTTTATCGTGTACTAAATGAAATAAAATGAGATTGGCATTCGTACCTCCATTTTAGGTATACGTCCTAATGCCTAGACCGAATGGTTGTAATAGACCGATTTGCCATGGTGGAACCGCCATTGGCCATTCAATATATTCCAAAATAGTATGGTAGTCGACATTTAACCTTTCTAAGGGATGTAGGTTTGAAACTAAAATACCTGCTTAATATGCTAATTTATAATATGTTAAAATTATACATAGATTAATAATTAATTATTGTTTTGACTATTTGCAAGTGCCTTATATTGACTAAACAAATTAAAATACTATTATCATTTGTACATTGCAATCTAACATTTTTTAATTAGACATTTCTATAACGGATTTTAGTTTTTATCATTTTACCTTTATAATTAAATTTAACTAATTCTATAAGTAATGCTCTAACTTATTTGCAAGCCGATTATGGCAAGACATGGTGACACAATTTAACCCACACATGTTTTACGCAAATAAATATAAATTATATATCTATTATTATTATTATATCTATTAATGATATAATCCGACGGGCCTTCAGCTCGGCAAATATGCCAGCCGTTTTAGAGCCTAATGGCCTTATGCGCGACGATGGTAAAAGGCCCGACGGAATGACTCTGGTGCCTTGGAGGATGGGACGGCCTTTGGTGTGGGACGCTACGTGCGTCGACACCCTCGCGCCGTCTCATCTTTCCGGGACTCAGGGTAGGGCTGGCATGGCGGCTGAATCCGCGGAGAATCTCAAGAGGCGCAAATATAGTATAACCCTTGATAGTGGTTATGTATTTGTGCCTTTTGGTGTCGAAACATTGGGGCCGTGGGGACCGGGAGCCAAATTAATTTATAAATACCTCGCAGCGGCCCTCTTAAGTGCGGCACGTTCTCCGAGTGCTGGTTTCTACTTTGCACAGCAGGTAAGCATTGCCATTCAACGTGGTAATGCTGCCAGCGTTCTGGGAACCTTGCCAAGTAGAATAGATTTAGAATAGTTGTATATAAGTTAGTTTTATTTTTAATTAGTTACTTTTAGTTTGCATTTTATTCATGTTTGTTAATTAAAATAAAAAATAAAAAAAATTATATATATATATATAGGTATATATCTTTATCTTCATCTTAGGTTTACGTAAATAAAAATGATTTTTATTTATTTATTAGAATATCGCGGGTGATCTTCATTATTCATCTTTGTTTTTGAAAAATATTATTCCTTTTCAAATCGCAATATAGTATAAGGAAACAACATAAGTTATAAATATGTATTTTTAATAAGAGACTTATTTCCCAACGGGAAATGGTACAGTAAACATATCATGCATCGAAAGACTATAAATATTTCGCATCGCCATTAATTCTTTTATCAACAGGAAAATTCGATTAAAACTCGCCCTATATGTTTGTCAACTCGGAAAATTCCGAATGAACAATTGTATGTCCCAATTAATCATTATGTTATTACCATTCAGATTTCAATTTACGTTTCTTTGCCCATGACGAAGTTTTATTGTTATGGTGTTAACTGAATTTATTACAATTTACAAATAATAATAAAACCATCGAAGCGTAGTAGAATAAGTATTGCCTTAAGTCTCTACTGTTGCCGGTTTAATCCCTGTTCCCCGTAAAACGCGTTAAATGAAACATGAATATTTATTTTTTCATCATAATTATCACAAAATCTATACAAATATATAAAGCAAAAGAGTTTGTTTTGTTTGAACGCGTTAATCTCAGAAAATACTGGTCCAATTTGAAAAATTATGTCAGTGTTAGGTAGACCATTTATCGAGAAAGGCTAGAGGTTAATTTAATAATTAAGTTTTTACGGGAACGGGAACAGTAATACGGTTCGTCGACTAAAGTCGTAAGTAAATAAAATAGAACGATTATTTTGGGTCCGGCTTAGAATAGATCATCTCTGTGGGTCTCGTATGAGACGATTAAGAGACATACACCTGATAAATGGAGAGCGAAAAAAAAAGAGAGAAAGATATTCCTATCTAACTGCGATCAACAACCCATCTGCCAAGCGTGGTGATGACGGCAATATGGCTGACTTGCCATGGGCCGTTAAAGATGGGGAAAGTAAGTAATGTACTTTTTAACACTGCGCTGTTGTTCATACCCGTGCCAACAGTTAATACTCTATAACTCGTGCTATATCTCAAGAAATATTCCAAACAAAGATAAATGGATCCATAATATAATGGTATCGGTACCAAATGCACCAAGTAGGTACAGTCAACAAAATAAATAGGTTTACACATTGTGAAACGCATTTTAAATTTATAGGAATACTTATAAATTAATGCTTAACGTATGTCCGTACGAAAAAAAGTATACCTAATAAGGTATACTTTTTTTCGTACGGATATACGTTTAGCCTCGATGCTTTTACTACTTCACCGGGCATAAGGGCGAGCAGAGTTCCAGCCTTAATAAATGGTTTATAAACTACAAACTAAGCATCCTGCGCAAGAGGGCGCCCCCTGTGGGACTTGAACCTCGGCTCAGCGCCGCTCGCTGGCGATGAAATTGAGCTATTATATCTTTTAGTTTTAAAGGAGAGTTTTCTACAAATATCGCTCTAATATACAGTTCACGGGCCCTTTCAGACTTCGGGTCTACAAGGGCATCAGAGGGGAACTCAGGGTCGGGAGTTTTTCGGCTGGTTGGATAGAAAGACACATTTATGAGAAGTGTTTTCTAGGTATTATAGGCACTGTTATAAAACTAGCAGCGAAGTCTTCACCAATAAAAGAATACCGGTTGTCGTATTGACATAAACATATTTATTGACATTAATAGAGACTGAAAGTACGAGTAAACATATAATTGAAGCGGCCGTAGCCCAATGGCTAGGGCGTCGGACTTGTGATCTTGAGGTCGCCGGTTCGAACCCCACCCATTGCACTACCGACGTGAACCCACCCGGAATACAAGCATTTTAGCTTAGCACGAGGGGTTAACAAGAATACTAGTAGACCGCAAAACTCTGCTAGTAAACTTAAAAAAAACAAAAAATTAACCTATCTTCATGGTTGACTGTACATAAGTCGTGTACTCGCTTTAATGTTCTCCGTATAAATATTTTGTCTTTGTCATATTTCACAATGCCACGATAAACAGGACAATGGAGTAGTTTTGATTTATTTTATTTCTGTGTGCTTAGAGCAACCATTCACAAGATTAAACTCATAGCTTGATGCACTGACTGGTTACCAAATGCGTTGTTTTTACTACCACGACAGAGAGTGAATGAATTAAGTAATATATAAGGTGCATACAAAATATATGCCATCCATTAACAGTAGGTAGGATCGTGTATAATGATAACGAATTAACAAATTTCTTTAAAATACATAAATTTTATATTTCTCACCAAACCATAAAATAATATTGAAATACCTTTTTTTAAATCGCCTCCTTGTATTCTCTGTAGTGAGAGTGGCCGCAGCTCGCGATTGCATTATTATTTTCAATATAGTTTTAGTTTAAGTATAAAAAGTGTGAAACAAAATTTACTATTTCACAATATTGTCTTCACAAATTTAATCACTACTTCTCTCTTCGCCTAAACGGCATGAGCCCGATTATGTCCACTGGTGAACATGGGCCTCCTCTTAAAAAATCTTAGCCATCTAGGGTCGTAAAGGGATGTTGCCATAATCACCACGTTTCGCTGGTGGATTGACGATCGCAGTAAGATGGTTGGTATCCTCTTGATAGATGCTGCTGCCCTTTCTTTCGCTGTATATCCCTTAATCGACTCATACGACACCCATGGGAAGATGGGGTGGTGTTGGTGGGTGGTCTATTCTGATATGAAAACCACACGGCAACACTTGATACTACTTTTAAACGGATGGCATATATTTTAGAAACACCTAATTAAATTTTTATTATCCCTGTTCGAAGTTAATTTTCACTTACTCCAGTTTTCAATTGGTCTACAATTTTAGGTAACTATTACGAGCTTCTATAAACAACAAAGTGTATTTGTCACATCTGTTTTGAGTGGTAAAATACATTGTTTGATTTATAGCGATGGCAGCCATCTATGTTGCACTATCAAATTAAAATAGTACCGAACATTGTACAGGGGATTGTAGTACTAGAAAATCGATAAAGTTTCTACATAATAACATAGTCAATTATTTTAAAACGCTTTTATATTTTGTTAGCTTCCGCGCGTGGATTCACCCATCACCATCAGCCCGTACAACGTCCACTGTTGAACATGGGCCTCCTCCCGAGGGAGGGTTTTGCCATAGTCACCACGCTTGGCAGGCAGATTGGTGACCGCAGTATTATGTTGTTATACACAGGGAATCGCTGCTGCCCGTGCCCTGGTATACGCTTGTTATAGATGATGTTTTAACAATAGGGACCAACGGCTTAACGTGCTTTCCGAGGCACGGAGGGTAGGCCGTCAACCAACCAAACCCGGAAAGAAATCTAAGAATTTACACAAAAAAATCTTGTCCGGCGTGGGGATCGCAACCACAACCTCCGAGACTTAAAAGCGAGCCAAATACCGCTACGCTATGGAGGTTGTCTATTGTGATATTTTTCAAATCGCACCAGTAGTTTCTGACAGTAGTGCGTTCAAGCAAACAAACTCTTCAGTTTTAAAGATTAGTATAGATTTACTACTACTTACGTACTAAGGTAGATCCCATATTGGGCGTCCTTTTAAAGTCCGTATGTGTATCGTCCGTATGTCACATGTAGTCGGCGCAGCGGCGGAGTTAGTGGGTGTCAGGGACGATAAATCGGTGCTTGTGTCTCTTGGATCTTGGATGTCGTACTTATAAGGTCCCCATGGCGGACAAAAACAGTTATATCTCTAACATTTCTTTTGAGGTCTGGTTTGTTGAGGGACTCCAATCCGTGCCCGAGAGTAAGTTACGCTACTGGTTCCAATTGTTATACCATCATCTCAATCGTATACCTACCACAGAACGAGCAGCAGTTTCCCTGTGTGTTACAATCCGCCTGCCAAGCGTAGTGTCTATTAAACCCACCATGCATAAAGCCCATGTTCAGCAGTGGACGTTATACGGGCTGATGATAATGATGAGAGATGTCTCAAACAGTATAATTACCGCTATTCTCTGCCTCTGAATATTATAAAGATATTTTTTATCACATCTATTCAAAAAGAGCTAGCTTATTCCCGTTAACAGGGACCAAAATAGCTCATTAATCCCTTAGGGACCAAAATTGATTTGCATTTGGAATGTGGATATTGTTAATAATTTTTCCATCAGCAAAGAGGTGAATCACAAACCATGCGGGAACAATGTATTGAATATGTGACTGGCTGAAAAACTGCGAGCGCGCCAAATTTAAAAGATGTTGATGAAAAATAAACAACGCGCGAAATTAAATGCATTCTGCTTTCGTTCGTAGTTGATTCATATTCAGATTTTAGAATTATAAAAAATGAGTGCGTCTTCCTCAAGTGAAAGTATTATTATGTCTTATGGTTCTTCATTGTACGTAAATAAATTCTTGTTCATAAGTTGCACTTACTTATTTTCTCATAAAGGGTGATAAAAAGTAGAGTGTCCACTCGGGAGCAACACTATTTTAAGCTCGAGTGACATACTTTTAATCCCTCGCTCCGCTCGGGATTCTACTCTAGAATGCTTCGCTCCGCTCTGGATTAAAAAAAACACTCTCGCCTTTAAAATAGTTGTTTGCTCCCTAGATAAAAAATCTACTATTTTAATGTTGCTACAACATTTTGAACGTCAGACATACTAAAAAACAAAAACTTTTTTTAGTTATTTACGCGAAAAACACTAAACAACATTTTATACCTGGAAAAAACTTAGGTGGAAACATTTTAAATATATTTAGTTGAGATAACGTTGTTTTACAAAACATATTGTGTGTGTTTATTATTTTTTGAACACTATATTTCAAAAGGTTTTGCTTTTCTTTTGTGTTGTTACAGTTCTGTAGTCACTTTAATTTTGTAACATGATTTTTCGACTGTCTTTGCTAATATTACTATTCCGCTAAATGTAGATCGTTTCCATGGAAACCTTGACTTAAAATATAGCCTATGAATATCATCATCAACATCAGCCCGTATAGCGTCCACTGCTGAACATGGGCCTGGAGGGTATTTGCTATAGTCACCACGCTTGGCAGGCGGGTTGTTGACTGCAGTATTATGTTGTACCACACAAGGAATCGCTGCTGCCCGTTTCTTGATATACGATTATTATAGATGATGTTATTACAATCGGGACCAACGGCTTAACGTGCTTGAATATAGCCTATCCCAAATGATGTGGCTATTTTTGGGTATAATAATTTACAAAATAGATTCTGTAGATCCAAAGATTACCCATACGGTGGTATGGGTAATCTTTGGATCTACAGAATCACAATCACAATCAATTTACAAACTTTACTTAATAATATTAGCATAGATAAAGAGGAAATATATTATTGTTTGTTTGCTATAGGCTCCGCAACTATAGGACCGATTTAAAAAAATCTCACCATTAGACAGCTTGGTTATCCAGAAGTAGCATGGGCTATATTAAATAATAAAATACCTAAAGGAACAGAAGTTACGAAGGTAAAACTGCGCGCGGAAAGCCAGTATTGAATAAATTCCATTTATAACGTGCCAGCCCAATGAGCTATGAGCCGATGATGAATGAGCCCAAGGTCGCTAGCGTTCAAACTCGATCCGTGACAAATAAAATGCGTCAACCTGCGTGTGTCACTTAGAAAAGAGTTCGCCAACAAGTCACAGAGTTTTTTATCTTATATTTTAATAAAATATTTTATATTAAATCTGCTTTTTACGTGCAACAATCGGGGCTGATCTGGATTTACTCAAGCGCATCAGATTAAGGTCAGGTAAGTTAATTAGATGCAAATAAGTGTATATTTCAATAATAAGAGAATTCAAGCGTGAGATAAAGAATATTTTTTTTTTACAAAATATCCTCCAAATTTACAGCAGAGTTTGTATCAGCATACCTATAATATCAAGAGCCAACCAAGAGCTTTTGTTACTTTCCAATCATTAGTTTTTGGAATGACATAATAAAAATAGTAATATTATAATATTTATTTGCACAACAAAAACTACTGCGAAAAGCACAGGTATTTTTACAGAAAAATCTTCTTAACATATAGTGCAGAATTAGTAAAGCGTTATCATCTGTACTAATGTAAAACACTGTATTACAGGTGCCAGCGTCTTCCGTAGAATTTTCACAGTTTAGATTCTAAAAATATAATTAAGCCGACGAGTTTTCAATAAATAATTTGAGCTTCTTTTAAATTCACTTCGCATCCTCCTCATATATTTCTTCCCGGCGTCACGTTCAAATCTTCAGCTTATTGAGATATACACTTATTCGCATCTAATTAACCTATCTTACCATAATCTGATGCGCTCGGGTAAATCTACATTAGCCCCGTCGCGTCGTCTCCTATTCTATTAACGTTTCATGGAAAACTAAATAAATCTTTGTCGGATTTCGTCTGGATGTTCATTTAAATTGGAGACACTTTATTTATAACTTGGAAAAATTAAGCAAAAAGTAAAATAAATATGATATTTACGAATTCAATTAATAAAACAATTTTAGTAATAACGGTAAAATGTGTAGCAGGGCTTACTATATACATATTACATTTCTGGTTATCGTAGTGACAAAAATGCTTATCTACAATTTCAGTGTATATACTAGATGACTTTTTTACCTTCTTGAAAATAATAGGGCGTGATATATGTATATGAAATAGATGTCTAAGGCATAGTTATTTTTAATATGAAATAAATGTCTGAGGCATAATTATTTTATCTTTTTTTTTACTGACATAGAGTAAAAGTCGAAACGATAAAATACGTATAGGTACTAAATAGGTAGTTACGCTATTTAGCTCACTCTTTTCATTCATATGTGATTGCGGCCTAGGCATTATAGGCACCTATGTTAACTAACGTAACGTAACTACCTAATACCTATTTTTACCGTTACGACTTTCACTCTATATAAGAAAAAAAAATGAAAAAATAAGTATGCCTTAGACATCTATTTCAAATACATATCACGCCCTATTATTTTCAAGACGGTAAAAGCAGTCACCCATACTTATATTCCAAAATATTGTGATATATTATAATTTTTGAAAAAGAGGGATCTACTGTGCTTCAGAAGTGTTTCTCAGTAGTCGCCACGTCACGCACTGCATTGTAGGGGAAAATATAAGGCGATTCCAAATAAATGTCCTTCTTCAAACAAGGTTTAAAGAAAGCACTCCTATCACGGTAGGCAGCGGCTTGTGCAATGACAGTCTGCTTCCCTGGCATTGCTTGAGTCCATGAGCAGCGGTTAACACTTACCATCAGGTGTGCCGCTTGCTCGTCTGCCACTGAAGGCAATAA
Source organism: Nycteola revayana (assembly GCA_947037095.2). Lineage (NCBI taxonomy): Eukaryota > Metazoa > Arthropoda > Insecta > Lepidoptera > Nolidae > Nycteola > Nycteola revayana. The sequence continues at coordinate 17,792,166 of OX344857.2, read as the reverse complement.
AAAAAATGTAACCATTTTTACGGAATAAATTAATTTTGAACTTTGTACTTTGATTGACGGGTTTCTCATTCATACCTTTGTCACCAATCCGCCTGCCAATCGTGGTGACTATGGCAAAGACCCTCCCCCGGTAGGAGGCCCATGTTCAGCAGTGGACGTTATACGGGCTGTTGATGACGTATAATATCTATAGTTCAGAAGCACAAAGTCGAATGTGACATTATTATACGTCAGAAACATTTGTTGTACGTGCCTTTATCATAAAATGAGACATTTGACCAAATGCTTCTGAAGCGTAATAATACTTCCGTCTTATGCTACTAAGGTCTAGATATAAACATTGCATCGACATTTGCATACCGACAGATATCCAATTATATAGAGCTTTGTCTCCCAAGTCTATTGAAGTTCGTCTTCGTGAGGAATAATTGACACGCAGCTCCCGCAATCGGTGCAAGTTGCGGGCTATCAGCATTGACGGCCGCATACTTGGTATAGTATAGAAATTCCGATTTGGGTTTCATATTGTTGGTGTTAACAATAGATTTTGTAGGTATATGGCATTTATAAAGTACTAGGCTGTTCCGCGCGGTTTCACCAGCGTAGATCCCGTTCCCGTAGAAACGTTAACTTAAAATGACACTCAAAAATGACGGTTTTCTATTCAAAACGCATTTTTAATCGGTTCAGTCGATCCAGAGATTACCCTCTATAACGCGTTAATTAAATAACGCAAAGCCTCTTGGGTGGTGATTGTGCTCATGAATATGAACTACTTTTTATAAGAGACCATTGTATCTCGAAGTAAACATTCAGCTGTTTCATACAAATTGTCAATACCTACTCGACCAAAATGTATGAAAAAGTTGATTTTTTTTTCGACTTACAAAGTTGGTCCCTTAAAAGTTGTTCATATCTATGAGCACAATCACCACCTAAGAGGTTATGCGTAACTTAATTAACACGTTGTATAACGGCACTAACTCACAAACTTTCACAATATTAGTATAGACAAGTTTTGCCCGTGACTTCCTCGGCCTGGAATCCATTCAGTCTTCGAGTGATGATACATTATCTATAGCCTTTTCCGATAAATATGCTAAACCGACGTATCACTAATAGATTTTTTTAATCGGACCAAAAGTTCCTTCAATTTACTCTTCAGCTTTATGACGTTAGTCTTGATATAGGAATACTACCTTGCACACGCGGTTTCATCCGCGTATCTCAAGTTCCCGAGATAACTTTACAATGCAATTTAGCCTATAGCCTTCCTGGATAAATGAGCTATCTAATGCTGAAATAATTTTTCACATAATACAACTGATTCCTGAAATTTGACAAACAAATAAAAATATTTTTCATGTTTATAGGTATATCAGTATAGACATTAGTATAGATCTGAGCCCCGGTAATTTTAATTACGCAAGTCAAATTATCTACAAATCATCATCGTCATCTACCAGCCCTGCTCCCTTTATTTGGTCGGCGCAATATATCATCCTCTTCCATTTTCCCTTTTAGACGTCTCTTCCATACTCACATCTTTCTTACACATGTCATCTTTCAAGCAGTCCATCTTTTTTTTAGCCTCTCTTCCAACATATTCCTCCATCTTCATGTTCAGCATTCTTTTCATCTCATGCATGCATTATTAAATCAGAATCAATAATTCTATTTCACTGCAAGATATTTGTTAAGTATCCAATTATATAGAGCTTTGTCTCCAAAGTCTATTGAGGGCCACATTCATGAGGAATTATTGCAACCAATCCACGTTTCGAGAAGTCGATACTGACGGTCGCACAGGTACTTAGAACAGTTTGATGTGGGCTTAAAATTGTTGTTTATAGTATCAACTAGGTGCAACCCGTGACTTACTTTGCGTATAATAAAGATAGCTTATAGCTGCCCGCCAAAGCCAGCTAATGTCTAGGGGCGTCAAACTTGTGATCTTGTGGTCGCCGGTTCGATCCCCACCCTTTGCACTACAGACGTGAACCTACTCGTAGCACATGCATTTTAACTTGGCACGAGGGGTTAACAAGACTACTTGTAGGCTGCAAAAACTTTGCTAGTAATCTTTAAAAGAAAAATCTTTTAAAACAAATCTGTGTCTAGCAATGAAAGTGCTAATAGGGGTAACCAGACCCGGAAAGAAATCTTAAAATTTACAAATAGATTTGTTTGTCTGGCGTGGGAATCGAATCCACGACTTATGCCGCTACGCCACGAAACTACTTACCAACACAATATTATTGCTATCACCATCTTCTTTTTCTTAGTTATTTAAGTCGGAACCAATCCATCACTTTCATCCCGCCTAAAACTTAAGATGAATTATCTTTCCCTATAAATTCCCCAGTCACCTGGAACTAACAACATAGCTACAATGAATAAGACAGATAGTTTAGTTTAATCTAAGTTATAAAACGTATTTTATGGAACAAACTTGTAGTGACTCGTCTCAGTTATCTATCAAGATACAACCAAGTCGAGAATTTGATACATAGTTGTTGAGAAAAATGGAGGGCCGGATTGCTTCGTGCGTAACCGGCCCCCGCCAACGACGGATCGAAGGAGTGTCCGGGGGGTTTTAGTGGTGGAGAGTCCTCTCCTCGTGGTATGAGTATGCATAGGTAATGAAATAATGAATTTATTCAGCACTTAGGTATTGACATACACTTGTAGGTAGGTCAAAATCACTATGAAAAATAACTGTAATTGATAGGTTATTTTCCATATTCTATGATTAAAACTACTAAAGTAACTATAACTAGCAAGTGCAACCTGTGAGTGCTGCTAATTGTAGGACATTATAGACAACTCCGTCTGTCCGTGTGTCATTAATTCCTTTACTTATAATAAGTTCAAATTTTATAGATTCATTATTATTTATACCTTAATTATTAAATATACCATCGCTATGGAGAGGGCGAGTCCCACATATCCCGCCGACAGCACGCGGATACGCTGCAGCGGCGGCGGTGAGAATGTGGAAATGCAAACACCCGGACGGCAAAAAAAAAGTTATTGAGAAAATGCGACATAGTTTTTTTGAATAAAAAGTATTTTAAGTCAACGTACTGATAGTGTTGTCATTTTTTATTTTGTCACTCTTCCTCTGGATTTTCTACAGAAAAATCCTGATGTAGAAATGGTTAAAGAAATACATTTATTTCACAACACACAAGATACGTAATATCATATTTATAGTTTTAATAAACAAACATGAATAAAATACATAACTAAAAGTAACTAATTAAAAAATAAAACTAACTTATAGAATACTACTATTCTACTTGGCAAGATTCCCAGAATGCTGGCAGCATTATGATGTTGTGCAAAGTAGAAACCAGCACTCGGGGAACGTGCCGCACTTAAGAGAGGGCCGCTGCGAGGTAGAATAGATTTAGAATAGTAGTATTTTATAAGTTACTTTTATTTTTAATTAGTTACTTTTAGCTATGTATTTTATTCATGTTTGTTTATAAAATAAAGTTTTTAAAACAATGATATGTACCTAATCTCGCATGTTCTATGATGTTACTATTTGAAAAAATAATTTTAGTTTTTCAATACGTCATTCATTTTAGCTCTCCGAAGTCAGAATTACAATAATACGACTGGTGGTCTTCTCAGGCGCCCGTTAGGGCGCCGAGGAATCGGTTTCGGGGCCGTTGGCCCCCTGACCGAAGTGTCCTTCGCTGCCTGTAACTACAGGCAGGTCATTAGGGGTGGGTTTTTGCAAATGACATCATGTCCTTAGGGATTGGTCATTACTTTGGTAGTATGTCAATTAGGGCACCCAGGGGTTTAAGCCTGGGGCAGCTGTCACCGGGGAAATGTAACCTCCTATTTTTCACGGCGCCGGGAGATTAAGGCCCTACCGGGTAAGACACCATGTGGTGAGGCCCAGCAGGAGCCAATCGATGACAATAATAAAATAAAAAGATTTGCCTATATTGTAGGTAACGATTTTTTTAAGTCCCACAATTGGTAGTAGATTGCGGGCGTTAGCAACGTTGTGGTGATTGGATTGGAAAATCGTTTCTCCGTAAACGCAGTCATACAACGCGACATGTTTGATTGCAGTGTGGCCTGTGCCACTGAACGCCTCGCGATGTCCCGCTTCTGTGCGGAAAGAGAGATAATGAGACCTTAGTGTTACAAATAGGAACATAATTTATAATTTATAGCACACAGGTATTATCCCGATAAAATTACCTTTTTAATATTACCCGACGTTTCTGCCCGTCTGTCTGCCCGCGACCACGATCAATGTAACTTGATCGAAACGTCGGGTAATATAAAAAGATAATTGTATCGCGTTAATGCCTGTGTGCTATAAATTATAATTATGATACGCGAAAGTTTAAAAGTTTAAAGGAACATAATTTGTTTTTTTTTTTCGAAATCTTTTCAAACTCAATTAATATCAATTTCTATGATTCAATGGGTCAGAGCCCACTCGTCTCCTAAAATTCGTCCCCCAGCATAAAAGTTGTAGATTCGGCCCCTATATAGGTGCCCATTGGTCTCCTGGTAGGGGACCAATTAATATTTTAATAAAAAATATTTTTTTAAGGTACCCATTCGTCCCCTCTAATATATATACAATATAAGTTAAAGATTCGGCACCTATTTAGGTGCCTATTGGTCCCCTGAGATAAAATTAGCTATATTTTACATAAGAAACGGTTAACATAGTACACTTGTGAACAGTTTATTAACGGAATTAATTTAATAAATCATAACGATCATTGAAAAAAGAGCTATGATGAATGATAATCCGTCATGATAATAATATAACCTGTCGATAGGCTTACGATGTAAAATTGTCTCACTACGAATGGCTTGTTAAAAAAACGGGTTATAAATAAGAGATAAGGTGGAATGCCGAAGCGGGAGGGGTAATCTTAGCCATAGTATCTGCGCGCGAGCAAATAACAAAGGCGTAGCCCAAAACTTGACTTGCACCTGATTGGCTAACACCAGTACTAGACAACTTCGGCGTATTTATTCCAGGAATGTGTTACTACATTAAGTTTACTTATAGTTGCAAATCCAAGCGTACTGATTTTTATACTGTCTCGAGTGAAAGTTTTCATTAGCGTATCCTGTAGGATTACTTATTAAATTTAAATAGTGAGTGAAGTGATCAGTGCATGTACGTGAAGGAAAAATACGTAAGTTCTACTATTTACCTATACATCCCTATTTCAAAAGAATTACGTGTATATAATTGGAACGAAGACCCAGAAAAAAAAATTCAACTGCTGCTACTTTTTAATAGTTACTATTAAATACTTTATTTTATTTTAAGGTAAAACATAGATTTTTAGTATGCTACTGTGTATGCACTCACATAATTTTCTATTTTGTATGATAAAATATTACTTTTTCTACTTTTTCAGTGAAAAATACGGTGATTTTAGCCAATTTTTATGTAGGTACTTCTAGTTACAATTTATTAGATTTAAGTTATTACGATTTTGCATGTAGTTGGTTAATATACAAAAAAAATATATGTTGATTTATCTAGTCTTCAATAATTACTGTGATTTTAGTATTTTTTTTGTACTGTTATAATTTTTTAGATTTAAGTTATTATGATTTTGCATGTATGTAGTTGGTAAATATACAAAAAATAAGAAGTGATTATTTACTGTTGATATGTGTTCTATTTTTTTTTCGCATATTTTATATTTAATGTTTATTTATATGATGGTCAATCAAGGCTGATTTTTGTAAAAGAGTTGTATTTCGTTAGTTTCTAGGACATTGTGTTTTTTATGTGTTAATCTTATTTGAAATAAACATGATATCTACCGAATTACTATATTTTTTATTTTAGCCTTTTCTGCGCGACTGTACCCGGACTACCAAGCTGCAGTATACACATATACATGTACTTATATTAGAATAATGAATAAAAATAAATATTCTTCAGGGGGCGAATGGGCCCCTCAAAAGTTCCAGGGGACGAGTGGGCACAGGGTGCGAATCTTAGGAGACGAGTGGGCTCTGACCCGATTCAATAGCATGAATAATAAACATAACTATACCTATTATAATGCATGATTAGTACTTATCACTATGTTTACGTTTATATTAGCAATTCGGATGGTAATAATGTTTGTTCATTCAATAGTAATTAGTGATTGAGTTAATTACTATGCGGACATTGCCAAATTGTACTTGCTGGAGTCACAGCCAATTTCACCTATACTTATAATAATAGCTTGTCGCTAATTATTCAAACGTATGAATAATCTAACGTAATTTACGAATAAAGTGGCAAATATTTTGATTTTATATCAGCATTTTCTGTAAATACTGTTTGAATCTTTTAGAAAAGTTCGTTGGCATTTGTGTCATCATCAGTCCACTGCTGAACATGGGCCTCCTGCCGAGGGAGGGTATTTTGCCATAGTCACCACGCTTGCCATGCCGGTTTATGACCGCAGTATTATATTGTAACACACAAGGAAACGCTGCTGCCCGTTCCCTGATATACGATTATTATAGATAATGTTATAACAATCGGGACTAACGGCTTAACGTGCTTTCTGAGGCACGGAGGGTAGACCCTCAACCGACCAGACCCGGAAATAAATTTTACTATTTACACAAAGATTTCTTATCCAGCGTGGGGATCGAACCAACGACCTCCGAGATTTAAAAGCGAGCCAAATACCGCAAAGCTACTAAGGTTGTCGGCATTTGTGTAGCACTATTGAAAAGGCTCCGAAATTACTTGACCGACTTGAATAATTCATTTACCGTTGGGCAGCAGACACTATCCCCGGATGGCTCTATTTAATTATAAAGTTCCTACGGGAACTGGAGCTAAGCGGGCAAAACCGCGCGCGGGAAACTAGTTATTAATAATGAAATGAGTATTACCTATATACGACAACCTCCGTAGCGTAACGGTAATTGGCTCGCTTTAAATCTCGGAGGTCGTGGGTTCGATCCCCACACCGGACAAGAAATCTTTGTGTAAATTCTTAGATTTCTTTCTGGGTCTGGTTGGTTGAGGGACTACGCTCCGTGCCTCGGAAAGCACGTTAAGCCGTTGGTCCCGATTGTTATACTTACAACATCATCTATAATAATCGTATATCAAGGAACGGGCAGCAGCGTTTCCTTGTGTGCTACAACATAATACTGCGGTCACCAACCCGCTTGCCAAGCGTGGTGACTATGGCAAAACCCTCCCTCGGGAGGAGGCCCATGTTCAGCAGTGGACGTTGTACGGGCTGATGATGATGATGATATAATATTAAGAATGACAGTTAAGTAATAATTATTTTTTAGAAGATTACAAATTCTACTCATTATTAATTCACCCTTGTTCTAATATTTCAACAGCGTAATGGTTTCAACAACATACAACATAGTTAAAATTATTTTATACATTGCGGCAAAAGCTTTGTCTCTTCTTCATGATATAAACGTTAATATGGCTGTAATATTTCACTTAACATGCGGACGGAATATTGTCCTACATTTAATAAAGTCTTCTCCTGTACAAAATAGTTTAAGATCCAACTAACAAAAGCGGGTTTTTACAAAAAAAATTACAAAGAAATTTTAAGAAATATTGCATAATATGGCATTAAAGTTTTAGGGTTAATAGTTAGAATTCGTAAATCGCGAGGCAGGTCTACATATTTTTAAAGTAGAGCCATAAATCATGCACACGTCTATCAATTCCATTTTAAAATGATGTAGCAGATGTGAACAATATGTGTACTATAATAAAATGTTAAAAGTAATTTGTATCATAATTGTGTTTATAATTTTTATTAGTTTCTAAAACACCTTTTTTAAATAAGTTAAAATATAATATGTGTTAATATATCATAATTATAAAAATTTTGCTATATATGTTTAAAATTTGTGTAAAAATATAATGTGATAAATATTATATATTAACTTAAAGTTTTAAGATATACAGCAATATTGAAAGTTAAATAATATATGGATATGAAATATATTTATGAAGTAATACGTAACACGAAAACTTATAGGAATACATCAAACGATATAGACGCAAAGTAATCTTAAAAAAAGAACATAAACCTGTTGTTGTGTACAACAGACAAAATCAAAACAGAAATGACTGCTTTAAACCGCTATCACAACTGTGTTATAATTAACAATGCACCTCATATCAACAATAGAATGTATGATCGCAGCTTTTTGTGACGGACGCTCTGACTGTGAAGTTTTCCTCGGTATGAAACGCAAAATGTTCGAGCAACAACCGTCTAGACCCGTGATTTATGCTTTAATTATTTTGATTAGTTTCGTGTCGTAGGGATTATAACTTTGAAGTTCTCTAGTTAAATTAGGTTTTGAACTGTACCGGTCCAAACTTGAAGAAATACATATATTATTCAATGACAAGGAGACATGAACTATGGCCTGTCAGAAGTTCTGTTTCTGACTGTTTAAAGCAATTATTTAAATAAGATTCTTGGAAAACATTTTGGACAAATGACAATTTTTTTTTTGTGTTTTAATATTTTGTCCCAATCCGGGGCAATGTTCAAGTTTCTCTATTTTGTGCCTCTTTTGTAAGAGAAAAATATAATGTTACAAGACAAATTAATTACATACCAGTTGAAGTGAAATTTTAATTACCTACTAAAAGATAACGTATGAGTATTTTGTTTATTCTATACTAATTTTATCTATACTAATATCATATTGAGAAAAAGTTTGTATTCTTGGATTTTTGTTTCGAATATACTCAAAATCCTTGATATAATTATGTTGACATACATTATTTAATATTTCACAAAAAAATCTTCATTAATGTTCCAAAATTGAGATTAGTAAAATTCGACCACCGGCAGGATTCGAACCTGCATCTCTGGGTAAAGCCCCCAATGACTTAACCAATTAGGCTACGGTGGAACCCCACCGATCATCGAAATTTATTAATCTCTTTGTAACACGTCTCTAAGGGGGACGGTAGCGCCATCTATCGGTAACGATCCGCATTACTTCGATGAATATCTCCAAAGTTACATTTGGTATTAAATATTAAACGATGACACCGCCCGTTTTTCTCATTATTTAAATGTTTTTAACTCTTTATGGAAAAGATTACCTAAATTAATGTTAACTAATAATTAATTCATTAATGTTACCACAATACGCGACACTACAGTAAAAAAATATATAATACAACTATAAAACAACTAGTTAAATTGCTGCTAAATCAACAAAGAGAATATTTCAAATATCATCGATAACCAATATTGTAAAACTAACAAGCAGAAACTCCAAACAAATTCCGTAACAGATTTGAATGTACGCCATTGTTTCCGTAATAAAGTTTGTCACTGGCTAAATGGAAATCAAATATGGCGGATGGTAAAATAAACTTAAAAATGGAATTACAGAAAACAGTTAGACAGTATTGACTCGACGAAATGATAAATTTGGTAAGTACAATTGATCAACGAACGTAATGTATCTACATTTACAAAACATTCCAAATTTCAAATTGAAATGAAACTGAGCCTATGTTAGTGGCTCTCGTTCCTAAAACTATCTTGTATTCAAAGGCACTAAAGCTCATTTTCCCATGTACATTTTGTTATTTCTCTAGTAACATTATAAACCTCCGTAGCGTAGCGGTATTTGGCTCGCCTCGAATGTCGGAGGTCGTGGGTTCGATCCCCACACCGGACAGAAAATCTCTGTGTAAATTCTAAGATTTTTTTCCGGGTCTGGTTGGTTGAGGGACTACCCTCCGTGCCTCGGAAAGCACGTTGGGCCGTTGGTCCCGATTGTTATAACATCATCTATAATAATCGTATGTCAAGGAACGGGCAGCAGCGTTTCCTTGTGGGGTACAACATAATACTGCGGTCACCAACCCGCCTGCCAAGCTTGGTGACTATGGCAAATACCCTCCCTCTCGGGAGGAGGCCCATGTTCAGCAGTGGACGTTATACGGGCTGATGATGATGATTTTATTATTGCCATCTAAAAATGTTCATGTTACGTTTTCTCCATCCATCCATACTTACAAACTTTCGCGTTTATAAGATTAGTAGGATTATTTCCAAATGAACAGATGTCACAAATGCCAATGAACGCTAATGCAGTAAACCTGTGTTTCCCAATCAGGTCACAAGGACGAAATAAATTCGTACTTGATAGATTAACTTCGACTATTGACAGCGACCGAACATTAATCTTTGTAGTTCACTGTGCACACTAATGTATGGACGGTAAACTTTTACAGACTCGTTTTACATTTACCTTCACAAAGCTTAGTATTGAATCAATGCTTTTGGTAAATCATTTGACACGGATTTGAAAACGGTGAACGGTGGAGGACGTCTCTTTAAAGAATAGGCCATTGCATATTTTCCCATGAGTTTTGTAAGAGGCGACTTAGGGATATTAACTGATGGATAGGCAGCAGCATCTTTCAGCTTTATAGCAGTATCCCTCAAAGACCCTTTCTTGACAAGGTCTTCTCAGAGGAGGTCCATGTTCAGCAATGGACGTAAACGGGCTGTTAAAAATTACTTGAAGATCTTAGAATAGTAGGAATATGAAATAATATTTTTAATTATATGAAAAATAATGTTCATTCCCCAAAAAAATGCGTAAAAATCATTTTTTACACCAACAAAAATTCAGGCCCACAAAAACTATGCAACATGCAGGAAGGAAAAATTAAAAAAATATGCAAAAATACAATCACTAGCACTGAAGACCCGACACGTGTTTCGCTTCTTCACGGAGCATCATCAGGGTGGTGTTAACTTGTCGAACGCTACTGTGCAAAATTTATTTGACTTTTTTTTCTAAAGTATGTTTCCTAGAAAGCGTATCCTACCCTGATTAATATTTATTATTTACGAAGAATGAAATAATCAGCAAAATCTAATAACAAGGCAAACCGCGATTAATTGTTTGGGCTGAACTAATTTTCCGTAGATTTTCCAACATTTTCCTGTATTCAAACCTTGTACCCTATAATTACGAATACAATTAAAAAAATAATCAAATAGATTTTTAACGATTCATTTTAGCGATATACACAGTATAAGTAAGTGTAGGATAAAGCTCGTCCTAAATCTTGGAGGTGGTGGTTTTGATTCTCACTCCGGACTTCTCTGTATAAAATAAATAATTTACTTTTAGGTCTGGACGGTGGAAATACTACTTTTCGTTCTTCGAAAAACACACTAAGCTGTTAGTCCCAATTCAAATGTCATCTTTGATACGCGTACCAGATACAAAAAGAGGTTTAAGTGGCTATGTGTCTTTATGTATATAATTAAATAAAAATTTTGACGAACAGGCTCGTTTACTTATGTATGTACATTATCTAGAGGTCACCAGTCCGCCTGCCAAGAATGGTGATTATAGCAACACGCCCTACATCCTCATGCTCAGCAGTGGGTTTTATTCCCGCTATTAATGACGCCGATGAATTAAAAACACAAATTTTTAATCAAAGAATTTCTTCAAAAATATGTTTTCTTAAAATATACTACATCATTGAACGATTAAATTCGGAAGCAACGTTAGCCTTAAATTGCAATAATCTCACTAGAACGGTTCAAAACAGTACGTAACGGTTAGTATTTCAGTAGATTTACTAACAACAGCCGTGTAAACAGTCTGTCTGTAGTATTTAATAGCTGTGTACGTTTCGAGTGAAGGAACACTGAACGACGGATAGTTCAGAGTTTACAATGGAGTGGTTTATTATATTGATCCTGTAGCAACAAGGATAAACTTCCGTTCAGTTGGGTTAGTCGACTATTATCTATTGTCTGTTTAAATCATAGGTTCTGGACGAGGACGGTAACGCCCCCTAGCGATGGACCTTTTTGTGGGCGGTGGCAGGTCAAGTATTGTCTTGCATTTGTTGGTTAAATTATAACGATGTTATAAATAATCCGTGCCGTGTGGTTTCCGGCTTAGAATAGACCACCCCATGTCTTCCCATGGGTGTCGTAAAAGGCGACTAAGGGACATATGGCTGATGGATGGGCAGCAGCATCTAATAGCTTAAGGTTTACATCTTACTGCGATCACCAATCCGTCTGCCAAGCGTGGTGATTATGGCAATATCCCTCTACGATCCTGGGTTGCCAAGGTCTGTTAAGAGGAGGCCCATGTTCAGCAGTGGACGTAAATGGGCTGCTGATGATGATGGTGATGATGATGATATAAATAATCATCTTCCTGTCCTGCTCCAATTATTTGGGGTCAGTGCAATATGTCATCATATTCAATTTTTCCTATTAGACGTCTTTTTCATACTCACTTTCTTTCGCATGTCAACTTTCACACGAACCATCATCTGTTTTTTGGCCTTCCTCTTCTAATATATCCATCCATCTTTTAAACTTTTAGTACTCTTATCACGGTAGGAAGCGGCTTGTGCAATAACAGTCTGCTATCCTGGCATTGCTTGAGTCCATGAGCAGCGGTTAACACTTACCATCAGCCCAGCTAGCATAGGCACCGTAGACACGACTCGAGAGACTTCTTGTCGAGCAAGTCTGTTCTGTCAAAGTTCTCTATATCGCGATCATGGCCACGCCCCTCGACAGCTTGTCGCATCGCGACTTGGGAGGTTCGGTTAGTTCAATCCTCCCGATCTTCTATATATTTACGGTTTTCTTTATGGTCGAAAAAAAGTAATTTTATTGTCTCTGACAAATGTCAGTAGGGATGACCATAATACATAGCTTTGAAAATATCGACAATCTATTAGTGGTCACGTCCCCGTGGGAATATTTTCATAAGATATATCTAGATTACTCGTTGAATTAAAAATAAAACACAATAAAAGTTTCTGAGTTTATCCGTTGCTTACAAATATATATTTTTTCTTCTTATAATCCATGCATTAAATATGTGTTATTAGATATTTCATTTCAGCATAATATGAAATTATTATGTTTGTAATTTTTACTAATATTATAGTAGTTTGTAAATTGTTTGTGAGGTTGTAGGGAGTAATTTCTGGAGCTACTGACACGATTTTGAAAATTCTTTTACCAATAGAAAACCATATTATTTGTGAGTCATAATATGCTATATTTTCGAGTCGAAGTTTTCCACGGGAACGGGATTTAAGTGGGTGAAACTGCGCGGGACAGCTAGTTTTCAATGCATTTAAAAGTCTGTATGACGCTATAATAATATATAATTATGATATTATGTTACGAGTTGTAATGTTGAAATTATTTTTATAAGAACCGCCACCTCATAATAAATATACTTAAATAACTTCCTTATAAAAAAAATAAGTGTTTAGGTTGTGGTCACGAAATCCAATCCGGGCATATCAAAGTCAGCCAAATAGGAATATTGCGGATTTAAAATATAATTAAACGAAAATACTAATTAATTAATTATGTTTGTATTGTATATTTATATATCGCATGCAGTCAAAGATATTTATCGTATATATTGTTACTATAGTAAAGTTTCGATATTTTTTATCGATAACAGTAGCTACGCACTACGGAGTAGTTGACATAACTGACAAAACTTTGATCAAAACAAACAAAACAGCAAAATATTTTCTTAGATAAGTTTTTTTTTATTAAACTCTATTTTACAACTGAAAAGTAGTTTAAACGGGTATATTAAACGGATAGAAACATATCCTTTTTAATACAAACAATGTATTACCGCTACATAACGTTTACAAATGAATATAACCTCAGTAAGTAAATAACTAAAATTCTTCATTGATTTTATGCAGGCACTGTGAAATGATATAGTTTGCCTATTAACGGTCTCTTTTATGTACATATTGTTCTAGATCTCCTGAAATTGTGACAAACTAGCTGCTTAACAATAATTATAGTATGGAGCCGACAAGAATTGAAGGAACTTAGTGATTACATCTAAAGAATTGATTTGAAATCGATCGGAAGATTATAAATCTATATCAAAATCAATACATGTTTATCTTATGCTTCAAATGATTTGTGTAAGTATTAAGGTATTTATTACTACTCATAATAAATCTGTCAGAATCTCAGTCTACTTAAAAATATCCTCATTGGCGAAAAAGTATAGATCATTTCTATTGCGAAATAAATATTTAACCTCATGCCAGAACTCACTGAAACAGAGGTCCAATATGGGTAGGTAATTGCAACTATGGATGATAGTGTTAATATTTGTCACAATAGTGTTAATATGTGTCACAAAGTAAACTATCACGGGAAGGGAAGGAAAAATAAAAGAATATTATCATTATTTGTATTTATTAACATAATGATATTGCTCACATCTTCTTGCAATTACTCCAATAATCATTAAATGCAGATCCAAATAAAAAAGTTTTCAAAACCATTCCATTTGTCTCATATTAGATAACATAACTCGCAATTCCAAATTATATCCGCAGCCTCTGGAAAAATAACAAAGTTACTTTATTCCTATTAACTACATTATTTCTTTTTTACAGATTGAATCTACAAATAGGAAGTGCTGTACTTGAGAAATATATTCACAAATCATAAAAAGTGATAGTTTGTTTTTAATAAATTAGTTGTTACTATTCTGTGTTAATTGTTTCATTCCTTATTATATTTATTTTCTCATATTACTTTATATAAACTGCATCTATTAACTAACATAATACCTCTTGTTCTTATAATATATTGGGTAAGGCAATAATTATGCCAAAATGCATGATTGCACTAGTAACTCAGTGGTATTAATGCAATTAATAGAGACATAGTTTTATTGTTAGATTGATCCCCACTGAATAATATCAGTGTAAGTCCTTGGTTTTGAGTGTGATGTGTAAATATTTTATTTGTAAAGCCCCCTGCGATAGGGATTTATATTTACCTAGTGCAACTGTAATTAATCATGAACACACAAACATGCACAGAATAATAGGTATAGGAAGGTACTAGATATCTCATCAATGACCAAATTGATATGTTAAAGTGTAGTTGGTTACTATTATGGCAAATAACTTTTTATCATTAGTATAAAAATCAACTAGATCGAACTATGTGTGAATATTTTCAAATGCAGATTTATTTCCCTAGATTGTGTGATATAACATCATGAATTCAATGTTTTAGATAAATAATTAGCTTGTTATTTAAACTAAACAAACATAGGTACAAAACTTCATAGTATAACTGTTTCATGTAATGTGTAAGGTCTAACACAATATCAATGTTATTTGTATTAGCTCCATAATATTTCATCAATCAACAACTTGATAGCAGTTTAGGCTTAGCCAGTTACTACTAAAGTTAATAGTAAAAAACTAATAATAATGTGCACAGTGGTGTCATATATTTACTTTAATGTTATAATATATAACAGATATTTACTGCAAACTCCATAAAGGCAGGATTAGTACCTTAATTAAACTTTGAGACATTATTTAAGACGTTTTTTTACTGCTCCAAAAATGGGTTATAATTATGTCTCGTGATATTCGAATGGGTGTATTTCTTTTTCTATCTTACGGCGAAATGTTCATCGACTCTCATTTTCGTCTCCAATATAGTAACATATGCGAAAAGACACTAAACAATTTATTTGTGTATTGTATATCAATCACGTATCACTGCATATTATCCACAAAATTTGGTAAATATAGTTTCTTTCGTACACAACAAAAGAGTTAACGATGATATATTTTAGTTTCTAAGCTGAAAAATAGTTTTGTCTTCAAAATAAAACTTTGTCGGCATCTTGTTTGGCCGCGAGAAGAAGTCTACAACAAATGTCAAAAATAGAGAGGGAAATAGTCTATTTATGGAGCCTATGCTCGCAGTTTTAGACTTGAGTCGCGAATAGTTCATTCATTTAGCTGTCATGGACTCTTTGTCGGAGACAAAATGTAATCCCATGCTCGCGACGGTAGACTCAAGTCGAGGTGTGTCACGTGACAGTGCGTTTCTGCAATGTGATTGGTCGGCCTCCGTAGAGTAGACTCAAGTCGTCTCAAGTCGCGGTGCCTATGCTAGCCGGGCAGGTGTGCCGCTTGCTCATCTGAGTCAATTGCATAAAAAATGTACGTCATACAAAAGAAATACAAAGGATTTTTTTTTTTTGTCATCCAAAGTAATTTGTCAAACAAAGGAATTCATAAAGATGTGTTCATAATGAATTTCGATCTTGTAACATTATTAGGAATATAAAAAAAAAAGATTTTGTATTTTATGTATTTTTTTAATTAAGAATACATTTGTATCCAAGAAAATGGTGCCCATTTCGAGCAAAAAATAATAATTTGCACGCCGCGGCGTGCAAATTTTTTTTTTTTTTTTACATGAAAAATGCAATTCGCTGCACTAAAAATACCTCCAAGATATTGCAGATTTCTGTTTATTATCAAAACATCATCATGACCTAATTTTATTTATTGTTATCAAAATGTTTAGGTACTTGTAAGCTGAAAATTAAAACTAAGAAATACTCGTACCACCAAAGCTGGCTTGCAATTTTTAAGGTTGAACCTTACAATTTGTTCAACTTTTTTTGTCAGATTATAAAAAAAAACAATTAGTAAATAACATAACCCTGCGTGCTGTCGCGCAGTTTGGTAATTCAGTTATGATAATAATATCTTGGAGTTGTATCGGAACGACTTATCGGTACCTATCCAACTTAACAATTTAAAAATAAATCTGGTCCTGATCATCTGCTAGTTTAAACTCATTTGATACAAATTTTAAATGTAAATTTTTTACAACACATGCAGCGGGAACTACATCTTTATCGACTTTTTTTGAAGTAATGAATTTCAATTGAGGCTTCTTTACCGTTTTTAAAAAGCGAACTTTATAATGAATTTCAGCTATTTTAAATACGACATCTTCAATGAATCCAACATAATATACCCACTTATTTTTTTCATAATATCGTACTAAAACGCTATCGTTAATATTATATGTCATGTCTCTCGTTTCTGTTTCTGTCAGTTTTTCACTTTCAGTTTCTATTTTTAAATTATTTTCACAACCTCCATCATTTTCTATTTCAGTTCTATTACTCTGTTTAAAATAACATCTATTATTATAATTCTCCTTGTCTTCCATCACTGCCTCTGCAGTAGCCACTTCATTTACATCAGATTCTCTAAACTTCCGATCTAGTTTTGGGATTCTTACCATGTTTTCTTTTTTGATATTTTTAGTATTAACGCCTGATGTAGAAGGGGTAGGATTTTTGTAGATATCATTATTTATTTGAAAATTTGTGTCTATCCGTTTGAGTGTAAATGGACTATACTTATTAAGATCGATATATCCCTTGCTTTCTGGCTTATATCTTACATCTGACAAAATTGTTACTTTTCTGTTGTTACCTGCTGTTTCTGTTTTTGTACTGACCGCAATATTATTTTCTTTCGATTTGATTTCTATTATACCATCGTTAGTGTTTCCACTATCTTCGTGTTCGCATTCTGAGTTATCACCCTTCCAGCTACTTTCATCCGACTCGGCATAATTGATCTCGCATTCAGAATCGCTAGTATCGCTTGATCTTTCAATTCGTCGTTTTTTGATATTCTTCGGTGACATTCCTTTTATTTTTCTTTTTTTGTCATTATTTGTTTTATGCTGTTTTAAATTATGTTCCTTTACATCAAAACAGTCACAATAACCAGCAGTCATCCCACAAAAACAACTTAATTTTCTAAATCTTATTATATCGGGATTTTGCATCGAAATCACTTGATGAATAGCTATGGTGTTGGGAACGGGGATGAGGTCTTTTGTCGTTGAATCTAAATCCTTTACGAGGGTATCTACATTTTCATCAGATATTAAGAAATATTTGATCTTTGAATTGCTATTGACAAGTGCTTTGTATGCTGCCTCCGCATCGGGAATATCTTGACCGTGAGCAACATAACTGTCCAAATTTCTTTTTGTGGCTCCTCCTATCCCATCTGCGGCGCCTTTTCCATGACTTGCCTCGAAAAAGGACCAAGTGGCCTTCTCGAATCTAAACAGTGATATCATTTTATTTAACATGTAAAAGTTTTTTTTCTGCCTATATTGTGTTGTTGGACCATCTGAATAGAAGTGCAGTATAGTTACTTTGGGATATTTCTCTTTAATAAGTTTTAATATGGGAGTCAAATGGGCCCATATTGCTCCGGGGCTATGATTGGTGTTTGAAGATATTGTACAGAATGATGTTGTCTGCGGTTTATCATCATATTTAGCATAGAAAACGCCAGTGTGTAAGGAAATTTGACGTTTTGATGCACCAAAGTGTAAAGCTTGAACTTCTTCTGCTAGTTTGCAGCCATAGTTTTCGGAAAAGTCGCAATGCAACAAAACTTCCTGTTCAGTTAAGTTCTCCTTACAATTTTTATACATTGTGTATTGGTGAGTGATGTTAAAGTAATGTTTCTTGAACAAAAGCATCTGATCATGAAAGGTTTGAAGTAGTATTTCTAGTGTCTGTGTCACTTCCTCTTTCACTGTTCTCTTAGTAATCTTATTATCATATTCGTGTTTCTTTGTAACCCATCTTTTCCATGTCACTACGTCCTTCAGGTTTCGTTGCAATAAACTACAAATAACCCTTTTGTTTGAGCAGTTATTACACTCACCGTACATACATTTGGCATCGTTGACATTGCACGCGATAGTAGAAACTAACTGGGCTAAATTGTCACTCTCTATTACATTTAGCTTTTTCAGGTTTTCCGCCATGAAATTTAGATTGGCGTGCTTAACACATGCACAAGTGTTTCTGTCACTCAATTTTGGACTAAGGATATAAAATGGTTTGTATCGAGTAAACATTTCGTAAGATAATTTCCCACCTTCACCTTTATATTTTGTATGTAATTTTTTCATGGTATCTAATAAATATCGTACCTGTTCTCTCTTTTTATGTAACGTTCTATATTCTTTTTTACCGGCCGTAGCGCGGCTATTATCGTCTCTGCTTAAAAAATCTCCAACTTCTTTCAAGCGACATATTTTTCTCTTTTTCAATTGCTCTCGGATCCTTATTCTTCCTTTTAAGCCTATAATGCTACTCAATTTTGTTTTCATTTTATATTTTGTTATAGTGTTGTTAGTTATAATTTTTTTTAATGTGTTTCTTTCTTGATTGTTGGTTGTTTGGGAGTACTGCTCACTCAATGAATCTTTGATCAATATGTTTTCAAATAGTACTTTTTTCACAATATTTTTCTCTGAATTGCTAATTTGTGGCAAACGTTCCTGAATGAAAGTGTCGGTTTTAGAAATAGGAGTTTGGTTGTTGTCTTGGATTATATTAATATTAACATTTACAGTGTCTTTTTCTAAAGGTGGTTTTCTTAAATTCGTTACTATTTCTTTTAAGTGATTTACTTGTTTTTTGTACCTGTAGATGCTCTTTTACTGACATTTTATTTTTTTTATTAACAGATCTATCGTGGACTTTAACTTTGAATTTTCTTTAGCTAATAGATAACGAAATCTTCGTTTTTCTTTTTCTTCTGTTTTTTTTTGGGACTCCATAGAAACTTCTTTAACATTTCTTTCTCTTTTCTGATTCCTCCATTTTTGTCGCTGCAGGTTCTGTTCACTTTCATTAAGATCTTTTACTTTTCTGTATTTTCTTTTAGTCTGTTCTAAATTCTTTTTTTTTATTTCCTCTAACTTTTCAGGATTGCTACATCTTAACTTTTGAAGATATCTTCTTTGTCGTTCTGCCCCGGATAAAGGCATAGTCTAAAAAAAATGAAACCTATTAACACATGTTATTTTCAAACATATTTCTCAACTCACGGTCTATAAAATATTATAGGTGTCATTTAAAAAAAAAAATGTTTTAATACGTAAATTTTCGAGATAACTCCGAAAACAGATTTATGTGACATTCACAAAATTATCGCCATAATCGTTATCATCACCACTATCCACAAAAACTTAGCTTTTTACATCATACAGTACGGTCAAAATATCTTGGCGTGTCCGAACTTCGCGCAGATCGAAGATCGTAGTGCCTATTTTCGGACACGCCAAGATATTTCAGTTGTATTTTCATGGATTAAGCAGTTAAGCCTCGATGAGGTAATATAATTAAATTTACAAACACAAATAAATTCGAAAAACATTACCCTCCTTCCTTGGGCAATCGGGTAAAAAACTAAGTGGTGTATAGACCTTTATGTCGTTTCTTCTGTATGACGTTATACAATGTCATCAAATGGAACCAAATTTTGTTGTGACAAAACCATTACAAACAATTAGGTTATAAATTTGAAAGATTTTCACAGGCCCGATGTACTCAATGGGATATACATTCATTAATGTATTATGTAAAAAAAGAATATTACTTAAAAACCATAAAACTTACCTGATATAGCGTCACACAATTACACTTTTTTTATATGCCAAATTAACTCCAAAGTAGAAATGGAAGCACTATTATAAAACTAAGATGGCTGACATTTGGTTTTGTAATGTTGGTTTTAGTAAAAGTGTTGCCGCACGTGAAAATAATAATGGATGCGTTCGTTAGTGTTTAGAAACTTCTAAATCTCAGTCATACAAAGGATGTTATACAAAGGAAGAAAAATTGAGACAAGTTTTTTTCAGGGATTTTTATAAAGAAATTAATATTCAAATCTAAAAAAAAGCATAATAGTGAGAAGAAAATATATTAGCACAGATAATTAATGCAAAAAAGTTGTGATTTATAGGCTGGTTCAAAAGATACTGGATTTGGATTATACTACTCCAGGGGTAGGACAAGGTGATTTTGTATGACAAACGAAAACTATTATTTAGAAAGAATATTTTTTTTCTTCTATTTATTCATTCCAAATAAAATTATGAATATTAGACTTAAAAATATAACCAGTAGAGTAAATAAATGCAAAATTATTATGATGTCAAACCATTCATATTTATTTTTAGACCTAATTTATTGTAGTGGACAAACATTTTTTTCCAAATGGACAATAAATATGCAATTGACTCATCTGCCACTGAAGGCAATAAAAAAAAACTCGCTATAACTTCACAAATTTGGTGACACAAGCGCACAACATTATTTTCTTACACTTTAGCACTAAATATTACTAAAGGTGTAATTAGAGCCATAAGCATTATCTCCCAGTCAACCATAGAGTAATGCTACAAAATAGTAGGTGCACAGAAGAAAAACTATTGTGAGGAAATTAAATACCGCAAGGTAAATAAGACATCCACCGTGGCGTGGCGGTATTTGGCTCGTTTTAAATCTCGGAGGTCGTGGGTTCGATCCCCACGCCGCGCGCCGGACAAGAAAATCTTTGTGTAGATTCTAAGTTTTCATTCCTGGTTTAGTTGGCTGACTACCCTCCGTGCCTCGGAAAGCACGTTAAGCCGTTGGTCCCGATTGTTATAACATCATATACAGGGTGTCCCAAAAGGTTAAGTAGCTGGGAAAGGGGGTGACAGGGGTGGACACAATGGTCACTAGAAAAATAAAAAATAAATCCGCTCTGGGTATTTAAAAAAAAAATGGCATTTTTTTAAAAACTTAAAATTTTACACCTTGTTATTTTTGATGTTGATGTTGATGACCTTGTTGTTATTGAAGATTACATAACAGCATTTTTTTTAAATACAGCCATATTTGTAGGTACAGTTAGCACAAGGTGTAAAATTTTTAAGTCTTTTAAAAAATGCCATTAATTTTTTTAAACACCCAGAGGGAATTTTTTATATTTTTCTGGTGACCCTTGTGACCATCCCTATCACCCCCCTTCCCAGCTACGTAATCTTTTGGGACACCCTGTATAACAATCGTATACCAGGAAACGGGTAGCAGCGTTACCTTGTGTGTTACAACTTAATACTGCGGTCGCCAACCCGCCTGCCAAGCATGGGAGGCAAAACCCCTCCCTTGGGAGGAGGCCCTTGTTCAGCAGTGGATGTTATCCGTATCATTTTTGGGTTTTCTAATTAATCTTTCTGGTAATGCAGAGATAATATTGTAGGCACTAGTATAATAGAGAAAATTAGAGAATGCTTATTTAAGTACTTAGTTCAGAAGTGTTACGATTCCATTACTCAATTCTTTAATAAAACGCTGAGCTACGAGGGCACGAATTTATTAACTTGATAAACTAAGTACACCATGAGTGTTCATCCGCCATATTTGAGTGAGTACAATCAACATAATATAGTGACAGTGAATATCAAGCACACTCCGACCCAGAACAGCTAAGTATATGTGGTAAATAATCGAATCCAAAACATCAGTTCTCAGAAGCAAGTATCTTACCGCTGAGCCACCGATGCAGTCACTTAAAAATGTACCCACAATTTCAAAGGCGACCCTCATAAGATAATACTGGTACAAAACTCGACAGCGATAAATATAATTTAAAACACTACAGAGCACCAGTTGGTTGTATCATCTTTAAATATAAACAACATATAATTCTAAATAAACTTACATTATTACATACATTGCATCGCATCTTTTCTCAGAATTTTTCTGTAACATTCGAGATCTAGCATACGCTGTACAATAAATTTAAGACTCGCAAAAGTTTGGAGCGAATAAATATATCAGTTATATTCAAATTACGGTCATAATTTTCAAAAGTACGTGAATATATAGTTATGCGCTTTGGTGTAACAAACGCTCAAATAATATGATGTGTAAAGTTGAGACGGTAAAATAGCATCATTTTTTTTTTATTATCACTGAACTTTTGTGAGCGGTAAAGGCTTTAAGAATTCCCACTTAAGTATACAAAAAGGTTTTAAATGTTGTTTGTAAGCGTACAAAGTAAAATTTTGGAGCGATGTTTCAACTAAGGTATATCTCCCAATATGTAGGTTAATATGATTATAATTACCACTAGTATTAATTATGACGGTGATAATCCTCTTCGGAGATAAATTATGTATGTACATACATAGATACTAGGGGGGTTAGCGGTATAAGTCTCAGAGTGTGGCTTCGATCCCCACGCCGGACAAGAAATCGTTGTGTAAAATTTAATTTTCCTTTCCGAAGCTTCCCTCTTAAGAGACTACCCCTCTTAAGCCGTTGGTTCCGGTTTGTTATAACATAACCTATAAGAATAGTGAAACAAGGAACGGGTAAGTCACCTAACCAACCCTTTTTTTTATCCCGGTGGAAATTCATTTATGCTTTCCCATCGCCGCTGCAGCGCCTCCGCGCGCTGGCGGTGGGGCTCGCCATCTTCGTAGCGTGGTAAGCTACAGAAGAGGACCCTACGTCACTAAAACCCCCGGACACTCCTTCGATACGCCGTTGGCGAGGGCCGGGTATGCATGAGCAATCCGGCCCCCCGACGGCACTCGCGGCCAATATGGTACCGCGGGATCTGCGGGGCCACACTTACAGTGGCCCATTAGCCCAATTATAGGGACGCCCGTAGTGTAGAGGCGTCCCTACTCCTCATGGGTCAGCCTCAAAAGGAGCGGGGCCCATGTCCCCCACTCCCCGAGACCGAGCCTAGGGCGGTAGGCGGCGGTCACCAACCCACCTGCCCGAATATGGCAAAAGCCTCCTTCGGAAGGAAAAATTTGTTCAGCAGCAGACGTTATATGAGCTGATGATCATGATGATACATATTGCTTATCTTTTGTTTACTTGATATTTGATAGATTTTCTATCCAATGCCTTACATATAAATCAGCGTTCATTATTCAAAAGAATATACAAAAAATTGTTATAAAATGAAAAGCTGTGAGTAAACGGAATAATTTCTTCTATTCATCGCTTAAATTAAACCTCAAAAGAAATATACCATGAAACGCTGAATACTCCGGTTCGCGACAGTATTATATTTTAAAAGATTTACATTGAATTTAGCCTATTCATTGGATAAATTCAATTATTAGTTTTCCAAATTATAACGAACAATGTAGTTGAAATTACAATCTTTGTGGTGTAATGATTTTTATTGTAGTAATATAATTAAATTAAGTGTTGAGTGTAAGTACATTAACTGAAATATAATTCGGTTTTAGAATTGAAAAAAAAAATGGTAGCAACGATATGTTTTTAAATTTGCACTATCATCATCATCATCATCATCATCATCAACAGCCCGTTGACGTCCACTGCTGAACATGGGCCTCCTCTTAACAGACCTTGGCAAGTCAGGATCGTAGAGGGATATTGCCATAATCACCACGCTTGGCAGACGGATTGGTGATCGCAGTAAGATGCAAATATTGAGCTAATAGATGCTGCTGCCCATCCATCAGCCATATGTCCCTTAGTCGCCTTTTACGACACCCATGGGAAGACATGGGGTGGTCTATTCTAAGCTGGAAACCACACGGCAAATTTGCACTATATTTTAAACTTACCCGCGAGCGGTTTCACCCTCATAACTCCAGTTCCCGCGGGAACGTCATATTTAAATATAGTCTATGTTATTGCTGAATAAAGTAGCATTTTAACGGTGAAATATTTTTTTTAATCGGTTATGTACTTCTGAAACTCTTATTCAATGGAAACTTACAAACAATAAAATATTTGCTCTATGTAATATTCTTACGAAACTCACCCGACAGGCTAGGATTTTAGAGTAGGTATTTGGTTCAGGTAAAGTTATTGGAATTGTGTTTTCCCTCTAGATATGCCTAGTGACAGGTCGCAGTTCAGATTTAGGTCCGGTATATAGCTGGACTAGTGTGTTATGTTTTCCTTTTAGGGGTAAAGATAGATTGCTACGTATTTCGATATGAAACCTTTGTTGTGACGTATGAACCTTAACGTTAAGGTTTTTGTGAATCTTGTTTATTCAGAAGACACAATACTTAATCTCATAAAATAGTCTTCAAAATTCGCTTGAGACTATTTATTTAATAAGATGCAACATATTTCAAAGAATGTTTTCTTAATAATCAATAACCAATCAAAAGTTTTATTTTTTAACGCATTAACCTAGTTTTGGATAGCCACCTTTCACAATATAATGTATGTATTGTCTAAATAGATTATATTTTAATATTAGGTATTGTCTAAATAATAAAAATATAAGTAAACACTTATTATCTCTTATTACATTATTATTATCTTCGTTACGATTAACATTGTTGCTATTTTTAATACTCATGGAAGTGATATAAATCCTAAATGCGTATAAATATCTTCTAATTTAAACTTAAATGTAAAGTTCATTAAAACTTCATGTGACTCTTAAAATCTTGAAATCAAACATACATCAGCGTTAAGCCTATTTACGAAAGAACGTCAAAAATGTTCATAGATCTTTTTCCAAAGACATTCATTTCTTATACAGCACATCAATCCAACGAACAAAAACTACCAATATATCACAACTATAAAGACATGCCCACGACGACAAACTATCATAGTCACATTGCCCTCATATCAAGACGCAAACCGTTCAAGAAAATGGCCTACTATAAAACAACATTGCTAAACTTTGCTGACTCAAAAAACTAAGATAAAGGGCAATTTGTGGAACTACGCAACGTTTCGTTGCGGCAGCAAATGATGATGATATTATTTGTTATAACAATTGTAGCTAATGGCTATCGTGTTATTTGGTTCCAAAAAGTATTAATTCGCCTTTCATATTGTATTTATGTTGCTATAATTTTACTTATATAACTGTTAATTTACCGTATTATATTTGCAGTCAAAAGTCACTAGAAAAACCTATTGTTAAATGTTATACTTATATTTTGGTTAACAGCAAATTAGTTATTGAAATGATAAAAAAATAATAGTTAGGAATGGTTAATAATAGTGGTTTATAGCAAAACATTATAAAGGCCCTTTAATCTAAGATAGGTTTTAGTTTCTTTTAATAAAAATTTAAATAAATATTGCAGAAAATGATCATCTACCACTAAATTAATCGATCATAATAGAATGCTGGGTGGAAACATATATATAATATGAAAGTGTAAAACTTTTGATAGAATATGTATTGAATTTAACTTAATTGACTTTCATTATAACTATGTACAAGACAATTATTTTTAAAGCAGACAAAAACACAAATAATCTAGCTTTTTAAATTGCTAAGATGGACATAGCAATCATTTTATTTTTCTCCTTCACTATATTATCATCAATATTGATAGAACTAAAGAATATTCATTTATTTACGGTCCATAATATCATCGATATGAAACATTATTTAATAAAAAAATATTTAGTACTTGGCTTTAATTAGGCACATAGACCATTGCATTTTATTCCGATCACTTTACGACGAAAATATACGTTTAGATCTAGTGCTTAACTCACATTATTTACGACAAACACAAAATGTAATTTATTGCGTACATAAAATTGTACCAAATCCTAAATATTAACTACTAACAACTTGGGTATACCCTTTGAATAATAAAATAAATCAGATATTACACAAAATCGATGCTCACTTATCATATAACACGATCAAAGCAAATAATATTTCAGGACAAAATTTCCATACGTCTAATGTAAGTGATACAATATAGCAAGGGGCCAAGGATAGTGCCTTGGGGGACCCTTTTAGTGGGTACCGATAAATCAAATTCTAATGGAGTGTGGAAGCCTTTCGTAAGGTCTAAACGCATAATATTTTTCAATTTTATACCGCTCTTCGATGGACTGGGTCCAGAATGGTTGGAATATTGATGAGATCGTATGTTGACACTATCGTAAGCATTAGATGGAATGATTGCACAAAAAGTGTGAATGTTGCCCCTTTTAAGGATTTTGCTTATTCATTGGTATAGATTTTCAAACGGAAATCCATTTGTGAAATGCTTTTTATTAATATCAATGTACAATACATATCGTAAATAAGCTTATTTTTATTTCCTGATGCGAAATTCAAAAATGTAGTAGTAACAGTACAATAATGAAAAAACACAAATAAAATGTATATTATTACCTTATGTTGTTGTAATTCAACGTACTCACCTGAAATGAAAAGAAAACTCACATGAAATATAAATCAAGTTTACGTTTAAAATAATAAAGCATATCATGATACTCGTGTACGAGAAGAAAATAATATTCGTATGGAATATTTTCACAAAGAACTCAAAGATAACATTTATTCTAAGACAATATGAATATTAAAGTTCTGTAAAATGGCTGGAATGTCTAAAAGTATAATAATTTGGTCGCTTCTGTTCCAAATTTATTTATATTTTTGAATTATGAACATATAGTATTGTTCTTAAATTAATCGTTCTTGTGAATGAAGCAAACGAACCTGTGTGAGAAAAAAAAAAGAACTTAAACCCGCAAAATCTGATTATTCGTTATTTCAAGGAATGGCCTTAACTATTCGTTGTGTTATTTAATATGAACTATAAAGGTATTGCCTGTAGTTTCCGGCTTAGAATAGACCACCCCATGTCTTCCCATGGGTGTCGTAAAAGGCGACTAAGGGACATATGGCTGATGGATGGGCAGTAGCATCTATTAGCTCAAAGTTTACATATTACTGCGATCACCAATCCGTCTGCCAAGCGTGGTGATTATGGCAATATCCCTCTACGATCCTGGCTTGCCAAGGTCTGTTAAGAGGAGGCCCATGTTCAGCAGTGGACCTAAACGGGCTGTTGATGATGATAAAGGTATTTATTAAATAAATTCATTAACATCCTTTCGATGTATTATACAATCCATTTTTTTATCATTTTTACTATACATGTATAAAGTTATACACATTCGAAAGCCATAACATATTCCAGACATGTTCCAATACCAAAAATATTGCTATTCATACTGGGTATGAATAATTCGATTCATTCATCCGAAATGACTTATATCTACATTTTACATATATCTCGCTAAATCTGGTAGCGAATGCTTTACAATACTTGTCATAACTCGACCTAGTTTTTGATTCAGCGCCTACTGTAATATTTTTAGCTACGATTTTATGCTATGATCTTCATCAGTATAAGTACTAGGTATCTTTTTTATTGTATCTTTCGAAAAACTGATTTGTTTTATGAAATAGTTATTAGTATTTATAAAATAGTAGGTGGGCATAAAAAACTTTCTGACTCTTACTTAAAAATTGCCACTAAATAGTAATGACGTTTTTTTTATTTATAAAATTCGTGTAATTAATCAAACATTAACCTTTTAAACATTTAATTCAACCAGCACTAAAGGGAAAGCATCGGCAACGTCAAGGGAAAAAGGGACAATGCCTATGGCACCTTTATAAGTTATTATCTGTCATTAAGGAAAATTATAAAAATATGTAAAATAATTGTGCCAGTGGAATATTTCTATTAAGTATGTGAATGGAGATCACAGAGAAATACATAAAGATAAAATTCACTTTGGATTGTAATCTATATGGTTCCGTT
Source organism: Nycteola revayana (assembly GCA_947037095.2). NCBI lineage: Eukaryota > Metazoa > Arthropoda > Insecta > Lepidoptera > Nolidae > Nycteola > Nycteola revayana. The sequence continues at coordinate 17,763,820 of OX344857.2, read as the reverse complement.
AATACTTGACAAGTAAACCACCACATTATGTGATAATTGCCTATTAGCAAATGTAAACTATTTTTGTGATGAGATAAATAAATGCATATGCTATTCTAAACGTAACATATTAAATTTCATATTTTATTCAAAGTTGACAATACCAGAAACATCAATAAAGTATAGTATAGTAGGTATTTACTTTAGTAAGTGTGGCTTGTGTGTGTCGGTCTGTAACATTGACTCTTATGTGTTCAGTAGAAACACAACAGAAACTGAGTATATATACCAGAGGGATATTACTACTTTATCTCGATTTGTTATCTTCAAAAACTCATTTTGCGGTTTACGTAGCTTTAGTTGTGAGTACTTAAATCCCAATGTAAGAGTAAACAAGTATATTTGTGACTAAATTGAAACTAATATAAAAGTGACATTTGGTCACTACTCTTGCATTATTTAACGTTGTTAGAGACAAGCGAAGTTTTCTAATATTCTTATAGAAATGCTAACTTTACTAGCCTTGTGTATAAAACTATTTGGTATTTAAACTTAAACAAACATAAATTTAACAAACCAAACATGTTACATGGTAAAATTTAAGTTTATAAGCAACAACTTTAAAACATTGACTCTAGCCGCATTAAATATTGAAAAAGCTAAAGGCCCAGATGTTGAGGATCGGGTAGGAAAAGTTTCTATAAGGTCTACCCTTAACGGGATTTTAACGAAAGTAGACCTCCGTAATACGAAAAGTTTGACACTTAACGACAAAAGGAATATAAACTGTTTAAAACTATAATGAAGGTACTAAAAGTATCACTCGGCAAAACAACGACTACAATATTAAGAAATGTTTATCATAGTAGAAGTATTAAAATATAAAATGAAGAATGATCTATTTTCTTACATGCAAACTGTATCAATGTTTGATTCGATGAATTAACATTTCATTTTTGAAAACGACGTTAAAACCTTACGCGTGCGTGATCCGTTAACGAATATTGTTATTAATAGTTATAGTGAAGTAACTTTTGCCAACACAAACAAAATTTGTCGTTTTAATGGATCTAGCAATTCACGAGATCAGACTCAAAAGAATAATAATGTTCAGCATCTCGCTCCGACTTCGCACGATTAGTAAAGCATAATTTATACAAAAACTTAACAAATTACATACTTAAGCCTTCCTCATGAATTATTCTATCCATTAATGAAAACAGGATGAAGATTTTGTCCTTGTTGTTGAGCTTATCGGGAACAGACAGGCAGTGGAGAACTTTGTTGTACAACATGTAAGAATTATGTACCTATCTGTCTCTAGTATATTTTACAACTTTTTTTGCAACAAAATCAATGTAATTAATAATAAAATACACAATTTAGGCGAATATGAACTTTCCTTGACCCAAAAAAGGTAACACATCAAGAGAGGCTAACGGTGCAGTTACGTAAAAGTTTCCGCCATAACCGTTTCCCAGCCCGTTGGGAAATTAATTAAAAAATTGAAACAAAATTTTGTTATTTCGCTACATTCCAAGCACAATATTGCTAGTTATTAGTATTACAGTTAATGATTTTGATTACCTACATAATTTTATTTTGCCCAGAGAAAAAACGAAACACCTTATTACGTAGCTTAATTTCTAATGTTGAAAGAATTTATGAAATCTGTCCAGTAGTTCTGGAGCTTATGAAATGCAAACAAAGAAACAAATATTTAAATTTAATCTTTATAATATTAGTGAAGTTATTTTTTGCGTTTTTTAAGATTACTTGCAGAGTTTTCGCAAGTGAGTGAGTGACTACTAGTATTAATACATTGTGTGTTTGTAAACCACTGTTGCAAGATTTCGGCTAAGTCTGTAACGTTGCAGACTTAGCCGAAATCTTGATGATTGTTGTTGATTTTGTGTCTAGTTTTTGCCTCTGTAATTGTTTGTATATAGATTATAGATTGTAATTGTTATACTAACATTATATTGTTACTAACATTATGAGTCTTGTTACTTGTAATTAAATGATTATTATTAATATTACTGTTATTCCCTAGTGCTAAGCTAAACGCTTATGTTACGAGTGGGTTCACTTATGTATCGGTAGTGCAATGGGTGGGGATCGAACCGGCGACCACATGATCGCCAGTCCGACGCCGCTTATGGTATAATTAGGATTTGAATCCGGATCCAGACCTTACAAAGTAGGCTATTATTACCTTTTTTTAAATAATTCAAGCTATAATAAATGTGGTTCAACAAAACGCTTTCAAAACCGACCGAAATGCTCTTTATCATTTTATTCATATCCCGTTGCAGACCTTCGACACCAAGAAACCACATCAATTTATCATGCAGTTCGGACGTCAAAAATCAGATGCACTTCTACATTTATAATAATAGTATTGGAATAAAACGATCAAAGCACTAGGTGAAATTTTCTGAAAAATTGTGGAATAAATAAAGTCTAGCGTGGTAACAAAAAAAATGATTAAGTGTGTACACATTTTTTTTTTTTGTTTGAACGCCTTTTTTCCAACTTTTCTATTTTATAGGCTGGAGCTCTGCTCGCATTTATGCCTGGTGAAGTAGCAAAAGCCTCGTGGCCTAAATATGTCCGTCAGAAAAAAAAAGTGTGTTTTACTATTTTAGATTCAAATTATTTTGTAGTAGCTCTTTGTGATGAGAGAAATGAATGCATATTCAATTCAAATATACTCTAGTGGGCTATGCTAGTAATATATTGAAACGTGCATCTATATTTGTCTGATTGCAAGCGGACAGATTTAGATAAATTATGTCGCATGGCAACACATCATTTAATTGTATTTCGTAGAAATATTAGATAGTAGTAGTATAATGAAGTAGTTATTCCGAATGGGAATCAAACCTAGAACAGGCTCAGTGGGAAGTCCTTCACCTTGTGAAATTATTAATAATTGCTTGAACATTTAAACGGATTAATTTATTTTATATCAGTAGTTGAAGTCAACTGCTGTTTAAATATTTATCGCACTGTTACTGGTTTATTCGCCCAAAATATATTTTTAAACAAATTTACAAAGTGTATTTATTTTTATCAGGGTTTTATTTAAGGGATATTGACATAATCACCACGCTTCACAAGCGTATTGGTAGCAGTAAGATGGAGAGTATCCTTGATTTGATAAATGTTGCTGCCCATCCATCCACTATTTGTTCCTTAGTTTCGCCAATAGATATACATATGTATATCACCTCATATGAGGTGTATTCTGATCCAAAACCACAGATGGCTCAGGCAATTACAAATTCTACTTATCTAGTCTCGATAAATAAATTAGAAATGTTTCCAATATAAATTGAGAGCACCAATCCTGACCCAGCAAAGTGATTTATCTAGTAGCCTATTTATGTCAAGGATTTTTACATGTTCGTCCTCTATTTCTGTTATTTATTTTAATTCTGAACCAATATTTTTCCCCGTGTTCTTTGTCGATAGCTATATTGGTCAAGGCAATACATCTCTACAGTGAAGTACTACTACAAACATGTTGTTTTGAAGGCATATATCCTTTGAAACCTAAAGACTCTCAATCCATGTGTTGATCCACACAAACAAATTTCTGCTGGTATATAGCGTTGTGTGTTGTACAAAAATACTAAGGCTTTTTCGGGAAAATATTTTACTACAGGATAAAATATGGTACGAGTATTATTTTATCTACAATATTTTGCATAGACAAAACCACTCAACTGCGTACGCGTATCGCTGGTTGCCGACCATGTGAGTTCACAGTTGAACGGGTTTAAAGCAAGCAAGCGGTTCGGTCGCCGGTTCGATTCCCACCCATTGCACTACCAACGTGAACACACTTGTAACACAAACAATTTAACACGTGGAGTTAAAAAGAATACTAGTAGAGCGCAAATTTATTTCTAGCTTAAAAAAATTGTTCACGAAATCAAACTTGCCGAGATATTTATTGACTACAAAGGACGGCCTTATGTCTATGTATGTCGCAGCAGCGATCTCTCAGACGCTAAGAACATAGGAGTAAAAAAAAAAGTAATGCATTATTTTAGCCCTGGTTTAGCGGACTGAGGAAAAAGAACACACCATGTGTTTATATTTATAATTTGTTGTACACCTTTTCTAACGTCAACAACTTCATACATACATTCCATCTACAACGAGTTCCAACGTCTAACAGCCATTATTTCAATTGCTGGCTGGCTTCTCATACAGTGTAATATTATAAACGCTTTGAATAGATTCCCTGGTTGCTTTAGCTCCTATAGTGGGCCACTCGGGTACAATAAACAGATATTTTGGGCATAGTCCTTCGGTTAACAAACATGGCTTATTTGTAGAAGATGTTATGCTCGAGAAATATTTTTTTGTATTGTAGCAAACAAATGTTTTGTGTTATTATGTCTTGGACATTTTTGAGTGGGTTAGGCTCTCATTATCAGAACATAAGGCTCCCCAGAAGGTGGTATTACTATTATAACAACATTAATAGGCTAGCTACTAAGATAGTATTATGAATTATATATTCAGTTATCATCATCATATTCCTACTCTGCTGCCATTATTTGGGGTCGGAGCAATATGTTCAATTAAAATATACTAAACTATAACCTGCATTAATTATTTTCATTTGCCTTAATGCCTAAACCAAAGTATTTTATTGTTATATCTACCAACAATAGGCTTCCTCCTGAGGGAGGCTTTTGTCATAGTTACCACAATATTCCCTCTTAACACAAACGAAACGTTACTATCCGTTTCCTGGTATATAAACGCATGCTATAGAAGATGTTATAACAATCGTAACCTACGATTGTTATTAAAGAGCTTTCCGATGCATGCAGGATAGCTCTTCGACCAACTAGAGCTTTTTTTTGTCTTAATCCCAAACTATTGTACCATGGTGGACTTAATACCGTGGTAGGCATTATCTGCCAGCTGACCTTAGGTTGGTGATGAAACAACATGGTAGGTGCGCTGTAGTTTAGAAATCAATAAACGTGAAATTCTAATCGTAAAAGAAAATGTCTTACTTAAAACTAAAACATATATATACCTATAATTCATACCCTCCACTTTATCTTATAAAAAATCCGGTGATTTAAGTCACGGTTACACCACTTATACACCTTAACAGCTTTTCCAAACATAAAGTTGCCTTAGCTAAAGTAACTCGAAGGAAAATTACTGCTTCGTAACACGCTATTACTGCCAAATTTCAGAAGAGGCTATCAACCATTTTATGTGCCCCAAATTTAAGTCATAACAACGCAAAAATAGGATTATATTTTATTTAATCGTATTAAATAAGTGGAGCGGTTAGTGTAAACGATGATTGGACGTTTCAATATTAAGAGTTTTATTTAGTATGGGTGCGATTCTTGTATATTTTATAACTATTTGCTGGATATTGTGGCAAAAGAAGTTGTGAATTATTGACGGTGTTTGCAGGCTTAGTAGAACGCCCGAACAACAGCTTCTGCGACGATTTGGTCATGGCCACCGCTAGACGGCAATTCGGCCGTTTCGAATTAAACAAAATATATCTACTAATGTTTTTAAGACGTTTAAAGTCAAAATGCTTATGGGGTCCAAGAGTACTTGCTTTATACCGGCAAATTGCTATGCGCTTTTGGACACCACCTTTAAACCAAATACCGTAGTATATTTAGCACAAAGTCTTAGTATTGGCATTCAGCGTGACAATGTAGCCAGCCTTCAGTTTTGGGCATCTGACTGGCAGCCAGCGATGGGCACTTTTTTGACCCCCAAGATTAGTATTTTTTCCTTTTTTTTAATAAATTAGGTAAGGTAAATCAAATATTCAGTACAAAAAATATATATTTTATACCTATCTTTAACTACCGTATTTGTATTTCAGAATATGAAATTCAATAAAAAAATACAATTTTATTTCCTCCATAGATACATTTCTATTGAATATTCATAAAGGCACGGTGAAGTCGTTTTGATATGAAAATATTGATATAAGCGTGTTGCAGGCGCTGCATATTACAACTCTACGATATTAATTCTAAATCCGCGTTTTATACATGATATAGTGAATGGAAATATAAATCTTATATATTTCAATGTTAGCTCGATTCTTGGTTCTAGATTTTGCATAGAGATGGTAACTTGAAATTTTGGAATTGGAATAAACACATACAACAAAAATCTTTCCCAAAATTGTAATGCGTAGTAGTTCTGTCTATCTAACGGTGAATGACTAAGTGGGTCAAAACAGGGGATTAAAGTTTATACATATACAGGGTGTCCCAAAAGGTTAAGTGGCTGGGAAAGGGGGTGACAGGGGTGGACACAATGGTCACTAGAAAAATAAAAAAAAATCCGCTCTGGGTATTTTAAAAAAAAATGGCTTTTTTTTTTTAAATTTAAAATTTTACACCTTTTTATTTTTGATGTTGATGTTGATGACCTTGTTGTTATTGAAGATTACATAACAGCATTTTTTTTGAATACCTACAGCCATATTTGTAGGTACAGTTAGCACAAGGTGTAAAATTTTTAGTCTTTTAAAAAATGCCATTTATTTTTTTAAACACCCAGAGGGAATTTTTTATATTTTTCTGGTGACCCTTGTGACCATCCCTATCACCCCCCTTCCCAGCTACGTAATCTTTTGGGACACCCTGTATAATATATATTTTTTTTAATAGATTACTAGCAGAATTTTGCAATCTACTAGTATTCTTGTTAACCCCTCGTGCTAAGCTTAAATGCTTGTGTTACAAGTGGGTTCACGTCGGTTGTGCAATGGGTGGGGTTCGAACCTGTGACCTCAAGATCACAAGTCCGACGCTCTAGCCATTGGGCTAGGGCCGCTTCACGCCATATGGAAGTTCTTCACGCAGACGATGTGATGTAGGTAGTGAAACCTTTCTTATTTATTTATCAACACGTAACTCCCTTTCTCGTAGGTAATTCATAATTGAATATAGCCTTCCTCGATAAATAAACTATCCGCCACTGAAATAATTTTTCAAATCGGACACGTGGTTCCTGAGATTTTTGTAGCGAAGGGTTTCTGCTCTTATATTAGCATGGATTACATTAAATTTAATTTTATACGTAACAAACTAATGTTCTAAGTTAAAAAGTAATTATCTGAAATTGTTATACAGTTTATATAGGGTGACTGGTAATTAGTGACCGATACCTAAACACATCATTGTGCTCATGATAACAAACAACTTTTACTATGGCACCAAACCTGCAATCGCGAAAAAAAATCAGCTGCTCCCTACCATGTTGACGAGTTATGTAAACATGAATGTATGGAACAGCTGATTTTTTTTTCGCGATTTCAGGTTTGGTATGCCATTGTAAAAGTTGTTTGTTATCATGAGCATAATCATGTGTTTAGGTATCGGTCACTAATTACCAGTTACCCTATATAACAATAATGCTTATCATTTTAATAAACTACATTCAACAGGTACTTGAATAATTTATTCAAAGAATACTTAAATATTCTTTAACAATATTCATGCTGAATATCATTTGTATGCCAAACTTATAAATAAATTCAAAGAAATATGAGAAAACAAGTGATTCACCTTTGAACGTCTGGGGGCAAACCCCTTGTTATTTTTCTTTTGTGGCACATTTATGTATGTTTTATTTAAATTTGTCTTCTCTAACATCTGTATTTGGATAACATTTACTTGCTTTATCTGCTTTGATGTAATTAATCTTATTCTTACTAATATATAAAGCTGAAGAGTTTGTTTTATGTTTGTATGCTTGAACGCGTTCATCTCAAGAAATACTAGATCGATTTGAAAAGTATTTCAGTGTTAAATAGCCGATTTATCGAAGAAGGCCATAGGCTATATTTAATTATGAATGTTCCTCGGGAACGGCAGTGAAACGCAAGTGAAACCGCACGGGGGTAGTTCCATGCTTGACGTTTAGTTACAACTAGACGCTACCTACCAAAAAAACGAGCGTGTTAGTTTAAAATTATAATTATCAAAATTTTGAGTGAAATCCACTGCCACATAGGATGTACTATCGCAGCATTAGCTGTGGTTACTAACCTTGAAGAGCAGATGCTCACGATCTTATATGCAACTAAACGTTTGAATTTGTTTCCCAGATTGTACAGATTGTCATAAATGACTTTATAATAGATCATCAACACCAAAAATGTGTTGTGTCAGATTTAGAAAGGGTCGGAAGAACGTAAAGTTACGTTACAGGCTGAAGAAAAAAAATTGAATTATAAATGAAGAAATGAATTTTAGGTAAAATAAATCCAGTTAGATTCAAACATTTTAGATTTAAAAGATTCCAAAGATCAAATTACCAATCGGTCTTTGTTTGAATATACCTATTGTAGTTAGTGTAAAAGGTACAGCTGTGGTACAATTACGGTCTCCTACGGGCTAAAATCTTTTGTTCAACACAAAGCAAAGGGTTTTATTCATAAACTGGTACCGTTCATATTCACGGTTAACTTTATAATGCTTAAGAAGTCCGACTGCAGATGTAAACTAATTATAAGAAGCAGTACAGAAATACATGAAATTACACACAATAATGAAAGGAATCATACAGTTGAAGTATGTTCCTAAGTGAAGGAACTAGCGAATCAATGTACGAACTTCCCTTTGAATGTAATGAACTATGTTCCAATCCTTATTCACTTTGACAAAGAAAAAGTTCTAACTACGGCTTCAGATTTAATTTCCTTTAACTTTTAATTGAAGAGAATGTTGGATTTCATTGTACTTGAATTTAATCAGAAAGATATGTTAGTTTCGTTATATTAGTACCCCAATCGATTTGCGGTGGCCAGTCTAAAGAAATTAGCCATCTACGCAGAACGTATTATTGTGCACATATGTGTGAGAAAACCCAGATAAACTGATAATTATTATTAAAGTCCGGTGTGACATTGAAGTTATTTTCGAGGCCAGAGTGAAAAATCAGCAACTTCCTGACTTTAGACCTGTACTTATTAATGCATATGTTTCAATTGAAAATTTCTAGTTACACATTTTTTTGTGACCTGGGTCTTCAAACATCGAATTACCAATAGACAAAAGAGGCAGTCAGCGAAGCATATAAATTGTCATTTATTTTTTTGTTTTACAGAGAAAAGTATTGTAAACCATTACCAGTAATCAATCCAATTCATCCAGCAAATTAGGGGAACACTTCGCGCATACAAATACTCGATCCTTTGCCATCCACGTCAAAGTTATCGGTTCATATTGCAGAGGCTTAGTAACTAATAGTAATCATGATAATATGTAGGTCTATTAATCGGTCGGTAGCTTCTCCGAAATTGCTATTGCCATGGGTGTCTTAAGAGGTGATTAAGAAACATCCATCTGATGGATGGGCTGCAGCATTCTATCAGCTCAAGGGTACTTATCACCTTACTGCGATCAATACGCCTGCCAAATGTGGTGGGTATGGCAATATCCCTCAAAAAACCTGGCTCGCCAAGGTCTTTTGAAGATTTTGTTTTTAATTACCTGCAAAAGTTTTTGTAGTCAGCATGACTACAAATATATTTAAGTCCTTGGGACAACTAATTAATTTAACCATTACTAGCAACTGAAGCATTTCCCTGAACATAATAATAATATACTAAAATAACTCCTTTTAATTAATTCAAAGTAATTACAGGAAACATGTATACATCTCGTAGTTTACAGCTATCAACTACATCAAAGGGTTAATTAACAAATTAACCTCTTAGACTACTAAAATTAAAGCAATCAAACGTATTTAAAAGTTAAATATCTGTAAAAGGAATATCGATTAAGGGTGCTTGAAAACGTTGGAGTTGACTGGAATATTTTCAATTTGCATAATATTCAACTTTATACCAGTTCAGTAGAATTTATGAATTTATTTTGTAATTTCATTTTGTTTCAATTTTTAAATAAACTTTAAACTGGACGTTTTTTTATGTAAAGTAAATTGAGTTTTATTTTGCTGATTAAAATTTCCTAGCGCTTCTCGGTAACGAACGGTTCTTTTTTTTTACTTGACTGAATATCGAAATATTTTCAAAGGAAATATTAGGTTTACATCAATGGTTGTTTAGGCAAAGGGATAGTTTGTATAGTGGATAGTAGATGGTACTCTAGTATATTGAACAACACGTCTGAAAAATGTTTGGGCTAATCACGAATAACCCTTGCAAAACGTAAGCTAAATTTAATTATGACAAGAAATTTGTACTACGATTGAGACCCGTGCCCGACCAGTGCAAATTATAAATATAAATCGTGAAGGTTAAAAAAATAATTTAAAAAAATGGATTTGGTTTATGTTCGCCAAAAAAGAGATAAATTAACACGTAAAAAAAGCTATATTTGTTCGTAAAATACATTAACATTAGTTGAAGTTGTAATTATTTTCAATAAATTTCTACCTAATATGTATTTATGATTTATGTTCGACGTTAAGCTATATACACGTATTCTATTTTTTTTCTCTATAAATATGCATGAATAGTCCCTCCGTCAATCCCTCGTCCGTGGGTCTCTGCTCAAGTTGTCAACTGAAAACCAGCGCTATGTATCGCCTAGCCTATGCTGTGGTGGCGACTTTTTCGGCAGAACATGCAAGGCTTCTTATTGTATTGTACATTAAAATTTAACTAAATGTTTGCTGTGTAATATCTTGTTTGACCTTAGCTTCCGTCTCGGTGCGGAAAGCACGGATAGTCGTTTGTCACAGTTGTTGTAAAAAAACAATATCAACATGTACCACCACCGATCCGTCTGCCATAGTGATATGGCTAAAATTCCCATCGAAATTTAAAAGCCTGAAGCAGCGATCCGTTCATATAAAAAATGAATCGAAAATATCCTTCAATTTGTGAAGACGGTTAATAAAAACGCTCCAGACTTATTTAAGTATATAGTACAATAAGCGAATAGCAATTGTAATTTATTGCTACATACGAGGAAAATAAACAAAGAGAAGTTAACTCCAGCAAAAAGTCCTTAACGAGTAAAATAGACATTTTCGTTCCCTAACTATCCTTCTTTATTTTCACAAAAACCTACACTTTATCTCCGTTACAAGAAAGATTTTGATGGCCCATAAATGTGTTAAGAAAGAACATTAATTCTAAGACTGCTTTATCTCGAATAGAGACATTGTTGAAAATTTAATGGGCACTGAATGTTTAATGCTGAAAATTATACATTTTAATTTGTACTTAAATTAATGATATGATCATTCAATGACGGAAAAGATTTAATACTCGATGTTTTTAGAATCATTCTAGATCTTTGGCAGTATTTATTCACAAGAAAAAATGATAATTTCGAAAGAATAAATAGTTAAAAGATATTTGAATTATGGGAGATAAAGGGTATTTGAATCCTCCGATAAACCACCAAAGACGTAACTGTAAACTTAATGAAACATAACACATTTTTTATGCTAGTTAAGTATCTCTGGATTTTCCTGATTTGGTTTGTTGAAAATTGGTCCTTAGACTCATTACTGTAACATTACTTTTTACCAAAAGTGTAAGGCGGCGATTTATATATAAAAAAATACATATTATTATATAAAAAAATACATATATAAAAAGTACTATTTTCATATAGATTGAGACAATGAACACGATATTTCAAAAACTGAAAACATAGTCGTAGTTGTGTACTCTATATACGTCAAAGTGCTCTTTGCCCAGATACTACTGAATATTAGCGAAATAAAATACCATTTAATTAGATGTAATGGTATATTATTACTTTCTGATGGAAAAGGGTTAACTTAATATAACATTATTAACAGCCAATTCAATATCCCATTTCATGAACCCACATCAAGCATACAATACACCATCAAATATATAGTTAATTACAAGAATACCCGACCACGCAATTTGATGAAAATGGAACCCTTTTGTTCTCAAAACATTGGACCAAAAAATAAACCTAGAGGTACTCCATGTAATGATGTATAAACATAGACATAAAATAACCCGAGCAAATATATGTGTAGCAAAAATAACTACTGTTTTTTCAATTCTTATTTCGGTAAACGCTGTTGTATAATATAATAGTAATAGTAAAACCACTAGTAAAGTAAAGCTTTCTCCTTAGAAATGTCACTAATAGAAATGATATTCCATGTATATCATAAATGCCGAGAAATGTATGTTCAATGAGCTAATCTCTGAAGCTTACAGAGTTAGACGAAATCCTATTGGCTTCAATACCTGAAACGTTGGGGAAGGCTACAAGCTATAAACGAAGTAACGGCGGGCATAGCATAGTCATTTGTAATCTGATGGCCGATTGATTCGAACGGCTTTACAATTCGAATGATAGTCATTATAAGATTTATGGTAGGCTTAAGATCAATGTTAAAATGATGAATATTAATAGTATTAAATATTATTGCTTAATATTATGTCATTAAAGAATGCACATAATTTGTATGATTTGTGATTATATGGAAGTAAAAATTGTAATTTTATAAGGAGGGTAGTCTATTATTGATAATGAAAAAATAAAATGTCTGCACGCACATCATGCCAAAACTTAACTACATTATAGTGTAGATTAAAGTTTATATTATGGATCTTAATAAAATGTTGTCCCGGATTTTTATACGAATTCCTGTGGAAGACAAAGGGTTAAATATATACGTTGTTAAAACTTCTTAACTCATCTTCCAATTACATTCATTCTTTATGTGCAAAAGGTTTGGCTCTAAATGGCCAAACGAGGCTACAAAACTTTAATGGAGAGATCGAAATTTATACAGACAAATTCACGGCCGTCAGCTAGTTAAGTAATAAATTACTAAAATATATTAACTCCATTGTCATAACTTTTTTAAATCCTTATTTTCTTTAGATTTCCTACTAAAATTCTGTTAAAAAATTGACAGAACATTGTGTTGTATCGTATAAAACCTGACAATGTAATTTAACAAGACATGGGTGCGTCGTTTAAGGCCCTTGGAGTTTTAGTCACCCTCAGGCAGTTTTATTCATAAACACGTGCTTAAATGTAAGTGCTGACAATAAGGATAATAAGGAAGAAATTTGTTTTTAAATACTGAATGGAATAAACTTAGCAAGAGCAACCCGATATCAAATATCGCGCTATAAATTGCTCCTTAATTGCAATTAGATTGTAGCGACCTCCTTCTTGACCATAGACGGACGCCACTTTATTTATTTAAATAGAAAATTTCTATATGTCATTGTAAAATTTTCTTTGAGACATCTTGTACATAACCATTGTTGCAACATCATCATCATTGTAAATAATATATTATTGTAAATAGTGAGCACTGTGTTAGTTATTTTTAAACATCTAATCAAGCTCCTATATTGGTGACCCCGACGTGATACGACCATGACCAACGACAGTGATGCCTCCGTGCATCCCAAGCCACGCGCGGCCCCTTCAGAATACAGCGCGACGACGGAGACTTTGTGTCGAAATAATTTCACCTATCATGTGACTTGTGAACCGTAAACCAACCGCCGCATTGTGCAGTGTGCATACACCTCCAGCTTCTCAACAACGCTCAACCACGACACAAGTAACTGAAGTATCGGCACTACTGCAGATCGACATCTCACTCATCGGTCCAAACAGTTTAGCCGACTGCATCATCGGTACTACTGCAGATCGACATCTCACTCATCGGTCCAAACAGTTAAGCCGATTGCATCATCGGTACTACTGCAGATCGACATTTCATTCATCGATCCAAACAGTCTAGCCGACTTCGTTCAGCCATGTCAAAGCAGCGGAGAACTCTCAACCCGACTTATATCACCCGTAGTGACGGTCTCCCGGGGGGAGTGATGTAGCGACCTCCTTCTTGACCATAGACGGACGCCACTTTATTTATTTAAATAGAAAATTTCTATATGTCATTGTAAAAATTTTCATTGAGACATCTTGTACATAACCATTGTTGCAACATCATCATCATTGTAAATAATATATTATTGTAATTAGTGAGCACTGTGTTATTTATTTCAACCATCGACCTGTGCTCCTATAAGATGTTATATATTTCAGAATTACTCTAGATTCAAAGTCATGATTGCTTTTCTCAGTTCACTTATCTAAAAATCACTGTACAATATATTGTGCTTTATGTAACTGCTTTATTGTGGCATTACATTAGAATTAGTGTAATCTATTTTTTTATTGAGTGATATTATCATTATTAAAGTGAATATTTTTATTTAAAAAGATAAATATTTCAAGTTAAATACGGAATACCGTAAAGTGTCCTAAATCACCGAGTGGTTTCCGGCTTAGAATGGACCTCTCCATATCTTCCTTTGGGTGTCGCAAGTGGTTCCTATCTTACTACGATCGATTTTTTACGATCCACACACCAAGCGTGGTGATTACAGAAATATCCCTCAACAATCCTAGCTTGCCAATGTTTGTTAAAAGGGAGATAATATGTTGATGCTCCTTCACGCTGCATGTTCAGCAGTGAAAGTATAAAGCGGATCCACTAATGGCAAAACAAAGGTGGGGACTAAGATTCCTTTCGTTTTCAGATCAACATAGGGATAAATAAACGAAAACATACAACGATCCAAATGGGTAGAAGAAATGATTCTGTCAATACCAATAAACCAGTCTATTGGTAGTTGGCGAAGGAATTTTCTTGTTACAAAAGCTAGGATTGTTGTTATTCGGGCTTCTAGACTCGACTCAATATATTTGAGTGATACATTGTCTGGAAAAGTAGGTCTATGAAATTGGATTGTACGAAATGTAATTTCTCTTTCTGACTTTTCGTTTATGGTAAGGAAAATAAGCCTGGACTGAATATTTTGGTTTTCTGAAGAAGAAGTATATCATCCTTATATGTAAGAAAAGTATCTATTGAAATTTATTTTCCGGCAAGCCAAAATCTTACAAATGGATATAGATTTATTTTCGGGGCTTTAAGCCGGAGCACAATAGTACGGTTACTGGGACTTAACGGCAATTTCGTGAAAACAAACTTATATAAACATATGTCAAAGGCCGCACTCCAGGAACATCAAGCGAAATGTATTTGTTCACAGTGCCGATGTCGGCGTACCAGTATGGCCCCGGCTTGAGCATCTTGAGTTAATGAGTTTTTACTCCGGTCTACACAAATTACAACTAAAAACAAATAAAAACAACAACCGATGCCATTGAATCACTAGTGCAATATCAAAATCTATGAGCAAATTTTTTAATGCTCAGATAAAAAATATCACAGGAATAAAGGTAAACAAAAGAGATCAAATTGGAAATTTATTCTTTGGATAACTTTATTTCAGGATTGAAAATTATCTCTAAATAAGGCTTTTAGGTCTAGATGTCTGGTTATTTAATATACTAAGCTGGTGCCTCAAGTCGTCAACTCGAAGCGTAGATAACATAATATAATCAACCCATATTGCTCTCGCTCTTCCGCCTGCCAAACTTGATGACAAGGGAAAAACCTTTCACAAAAGAGCTTTGTTCAGCGTTGGATGTACAGTCTGATGATTAAGATTTTGTAACTTCCACTCAATTTAAATGTATAAAAATAAATGAAAGATAGAAGACTTGTATTTACGTTTTTAATAAACTCAAAAGTTATGGGCGCAATTTTTTTTTCACCATTACTAATTTTCAGAGGAGAATCTCGTGGAAATCGTATTTTTTACGTTTCTTTTATATTTTTTAGTTTGGAAATCCTCTCTCTTTAAATAAATCCGCTCATGGTTTATAGCGCAAAACTGAAATTTACGAGTAATCAAATAAAATGATTATATTATTCACTATAGACACAAGAGTTAAGCTGCATAAACTCTGTAAGTAAACTCAATAACGATCGATGTAAATATGATACACAAGTTTCAAACTAACAATGTTAGATGCAACATCGCTTTTGAGTTAATCTTAGCATCAAAAGCCGTCCTATCTAGGTTGGTGGTGAGTGCAGTTATATGTCATGTATTCATTCTAACAGAGAGAATCGCTTGTACATACACAGCAAAGTTATATTTGCTGCGTATAGCGCGTCAATCAATTGACTTTGCTCCAATTTTGGTGTGCCGTTTATAATCCTTTTATTGGTATATTCGGGGCCCTTATTTATTTTTGTATATAAAATTTTAAATTGTGAATTCTTTATCAGTAGATACGCTGAAGTTCATTGCTGAACATGGGCCTCCTCTTAACAGACCTTAGCAAGCAAGGATCGTAGAGCGATATTGCTATAATTACCACGCTTGGTGGCCGTATTGGTGATAGCAGTAAAATGATGAGTAACATTGTGCTGTAAGATGGTGCTGCTTATCCATCAGGTGTATGTCCCTTAGCCGCCTTATACGACACCCAGGGAAAGATATGAGTCTATGTATTCTAAGCCTTAATTCACACTGTGTAGCAGAAAATCACGCAGCATAATACATGTCTGTTGTCATGTACCTACAGTGCCTTAATCCCCTTACTGGTGTTCGGTGAAGAACCCAGAGGGCACATAATTGCTATGGAAAGGAGTAGCCTACAAAAGAGAGATAAGGACGCCGCATAAACTAAAATTACATACATACATAAACAGCCAACTAAATAGTACATCTGAATTAACCCCTTAACGGTCAGTAAGTATGTTTCAAAATCATTGGTTTTGGATTTTATTACAATCCAACAGAGTTCAAAATATGATGGGTTCTATATTCCGACTGCCCCCGCTAGTTGTTTAAAAAATAAAAACAATAATATTATATAAAAACAGTATTAAAAATATTCTTAATACCAATATGAAATCAAACAAACGCTCAGAAGACTTTCTCAAACAATCTTATTTGAATTTTCGACCAGCTGCCGTCGCAATGTCGTCAAAACGTGTACAAGGCAACACAAGCGCATTATATGTTAATTGAGATGCCGTCGGCATCATGGAGTGGTCCTCTAAACAAACAACGGACGACGTTTTAACATGTTTATTGTGTACACTACACAGTGGACAAGACTGAGATGGACAAGGATTAACTGTGTCATTTCGGGGATACATAGCCCCGATCGTCGCTTTGGTTTGAGATGAAATTATTTATAGACGGTTCTGTGTTTTGATTTGAGACGGATATGTAGATAAAGGGGCATAAGGATTTTTTTAGATTTTTATTTTATTATTTATTTATTTATTATTATTACATAATAGTGCTTAACCTTAGTGTAATATATAGGTCCACAAAAGATATTTTATCTATTGTGTGTTTGATTGTTGTTTCGGGTTGTGAAAGCAATTTTAGGACATTTTTAAAACGGTTATATTATTATAAATTATTGAATGACAACCTTCGAAGCGTAGCGGTATTTGGCTTGCTTTAAATCTCAGAGGTCGTGATTTGATCCCCACGCCGGACAGGAAATCTTTGTGTAAATTCTAATATTTCTTTCCGGGTCTGGTTGGTTAAGGGACTACCCGTACCTTGGAAAGCACGCTAAGCCATTGGTCCCTATTGTTTTAACAACATATACTATAACATCATCTATAATAATCGTAAATCAAGGAACGACCAGCAGCGTTTCCTTGAGTGGTACAACATAATACTGCGGTGACCAACCCGCCTGCCAACCGTGATGACTATGGCAAATACATTCCCTAGGAAGGAGGTCCATGTTCAGCAGTGGACGTTGTACGGGCTGATGATGATGAAATTATTGAATTAGGCAAACTCTGTTCTAGAGAGATGATGTATCTCTGGAACAGAAGTTGTCTACTTAAATAATTTCTTACAGTATTACGTCTTGTATAGCTCACAAATTTACTGCAAATTAGTATCATGAATTTATACTTAAAACCACATACATATTAAGTAAATTAAACATATTAATTGCAAGTAAATTGTGTAGACACATACAATGTTAGGCTGCAGATTTGACCACTAAAAATGACCAGTACTTTCCAGTGTCTTGCACTAAATTACAAAATGAATTCCAGTTGCGGCTTAAAAAATGTCTGTTCATTGTAAAATCTACATATTTACAGATTAAACTATTATAACAACAGCTACTCGCCAGCAAGATACAGGGTTATTGCCTGGCTCCAATTCTTGTTTAACTTTGAAAGCCTTACCTTTTGGACCATTGCCAACAGATTATCGTTCCACATCTTGAAAAATTTGGAGTGTTGCTGAAGAATTTGTTAGCGAAACAATCTTATGCTAGGGAGTTACAGAATTAACGTTTTTCAGTTTTTAAATTTCAACAACTATTGCAATCGATTAAAAGTGTCCATGTTTTTACAATATATTAAGGCTGCTACCGCTAACTGGTTGCCGAATCGGAGTGAATTGAAAACAGCGATCTGACTGACACGAAACAATTCATTTATTGCAATGCTATGAATTTTAGAGAGAGCAAAAATACTTGGACACTTGGCAATATTATATAAGAGCCTATGAGCATAGTTAAAAGATATGGCATGGAGGGTGATTCTTCAACCACTACACCGGGAAGATGTCTTCGATTTTACAAATATTTCATATCCGGTATGAGGATCAAACTCACGACCTCTAAGACTTAAAACAAGACTTGTGTACTATATAAGTGACTGCTATTTGATTTTCAAAACTTTTGAAAACAATATTTAACTCGCATAAGTTATTCAAGAAGCTACCTTGCTATGTTGACAAATATTATTGGATTTGGTTCGTTATCATAATTCAATAGTTAAATATAATTTCGTAACTTAACTTAAAGATATAAATGGGTATTATATATGTATAACGCATACAGTTTCTAGAAAGTTCATCAATTCAGTTTAACTTGTAATTCAGAGAAATATACGGTGACAAATTTGTACTGAGACAGAATATTAATGTAATGAGGTATATTATTTTATGAACGATGTTTACATTGAATCTAAATGAGACCTGTTAAAGCAATTTGCGAAAAGTATGGTAAAAAGAACTACGTATTTCATGGCTGAAAGCTGATGTTTTATTGTACCATTTCTATTTTTATTACCCGTACTACAAAAATATACGCAAAGAAATTAGTGTTACCTAAGCCTCTTGGGCTTGTGTGTACCACTTTGCAATATTTTACCATATTTTATTATAGGTAAATCATACGTTACCTATTCAAATGAAAAAAAAGGTATTACGAATCAAACCTCTTTTCTAAGAACATTTTTACATTTTTATATGATTTGTACTGCCAGTTTTTTGCTATTAAAAAAATACATTGTTCGAGTTATATCGTAAGAGTTCTTCGAAAACCACCGCCTTTCATTTATTTAAATAAAAATAATAGCAGTACATGAAAAAGGTACCTAAGCCATTATCGTGTAGGTGATATTTAGGTTGTTTTATCCCTCATAGTGTGCTCTTTTGTTCCATCGTTAATACGTTTCTAAAAATAATTTACAAAATACTTTACTTTATTCTATGTAAATTTTAGATCAATTGCGTTACACTAAGAAGAAATCGCGAATAGTCGTTATAATAATTATAATTGTATTACATTGCGCACTGTTTGTTTGGTACTCAACTTATCATCAGCCCGTTTAATGTCCACTGCTGAACATAGCGATCCTTCCGAAGAAGAATTTGCCATAGTCACCTCGCTTGGCAGGTGGGTGGGTGATCTTGTACAAGTTTAAAAGATTGTTTGGATGAATTGGTCTCAGGATGTTTCATGATTTTTTTATTTTTTGTAAACAACTTTAACACTTGACAATTTGTGCTAAGTTCGCTATTATAACTAACTCCAATAAATTCCAAAAAACTTACTTTTCTAAATTTTTTGCAAAATTCTTACAAATTGTAATTTTCTGTCCAAAATAAACAAAATGAAAGGGTACTAGTGCTAATACAATTATATTGTGTCAAAAGGATTCAGTTTAATCATACGTAAAGGTGAAAGGTGAAAAAACTTGTAAAGGAGATCTTTATCAAGGGACTGGATACAAGGGTCTACGGCCCGTTACAAGAGGTTATTCAAATTGGACCTTTTCAGGTGGATTGTGTGTTATAATAACATTGCTTAACAAGTTATATTATGGTTTATCTTCATCTTGGTCAATGTTATGATTTAAAGTGACTTTACAAAAAGGTTTTTGTTTTGGTTTTCTTGGAACATCATAATTAATTAGCCTCCCGCGCGCGGTATTATTGGCATAGATCACGTTTCCGTGGGAATTCCACTTTATATTATAATAGGTACAATAGTTTTTCTCAATAAATTATTTATCTAACATAGAGATAATTTTTCAAATCCGTTCAGTGATTCCTGTGTTTATAGTGTTCAAGCAAACAAACATACTCTTCGGCTTTATGTATTAGTAAAAATTAACGTAATTTCAACCTTCAACTATATAGGCGACAAAGAATGTTGATAAACTAATGAAAGGACAACCAAATAACCAAATGGCTTACAGAAAATGTACAGCTGAAACTATATTATATTTTTTCCCCAGGTGTGACAAATGCCTATATTTAATGACTAGCTGTCCCGCGCGATTTCACCTGCGTAGATCCCGTTCCCGTAGAAAATTAAAGAAGTCTATGACACTCACAGATGTCGTGACTTTCTATTGGTAAAAGAATTGTCAAAATCGGTTTAGTAGATCCAGAGATAACCCCCTACAACTTCACAAACTCACGAACTTAACCTCTTTATAGTATAGATGAATCTTATTTTAAAAGACAAAATATCTAGTGTTAATTCTGCTTAAAAATGTGTCAATATGCTGTAAAGCTATTTTTGCACCGCCCTCCAGCCCGAAAAAAATATGCACATGCTGGAAGGAAAAATTAAATGTGCAAAAATACAATCACCAGCCGAAGACCCGACACGTGTTTCGCGCCTCCACGAAGCATCATCAGATGATGATGATGCTCCGTGGAGCTTGTTGGTGATTGTATTATTCCACGTTTTAATTATATATGTATATTTGCGGGCAAATAGCATTACAGCATATAGACACATATTTTATTTTTTAGAAATTAGATTAATATGGATTTCCCCAAAGTAACGCCTGATTCTATTAATTATAGTATAGATGAAGTTCTCACGGCAACAGAGGGGTACTAACTAGGTCTTCACCCACGGTTACCACCACGTAGTTGGTGGTAACCGTGGGTGAGGACCAAGTTATTAATATATCATCATCATTATTATCATCATCATCAGCCTGTTGTAGTCCACTGCTGAACATAAGCCTCCCCTATTGATTTCCAGTGGGAACTATCGCTAGCGGCCACGGTTACCACCACGTAGTTGGTGGTAACCGTGGGTGAGGACCAAGTTATTAATATATCATCATCATTATCATCATCATCATCAGCCTGTTGAAGTCCACTGCTGAACATAGGCCTCCCCCATCGATTTCCAGCGGGAACTATCACTAGCGGCCTGCAACCACTGACTCCCTGCAACCTTTATGAGGTCGTCGGTCCAGGGTGCAGGCGGTCGTCCTACGCTGCGCTTGCAGTTCGTGGTCTCCACTAGAGAACCTTTCTGCTCCATCGGCCGTCAGTTATTCGAGCGTATGTGTATTGCCCATTGCCACTTCAGCTTGCTTATCCGTTGAACTATGTCAGCGATCTTCGTTCTCCTGTAGATCTCTTCATATTAATAGGTATATGGAATGTGATAAATATTAGACAAGTGCGATTGACTCGTTCTGGCCTTCGTTCCCTTATTTGATTTCATTTCAGTTATTCCTACCTTTTTTGTACGCATCCCTAAAATAAAGGAAAATACAGTTTATGTATAATACGAAACATTTTATTAAACACCGAAGTTCCTATTTGCTTTCACAAAATGTTGTAATAAAACTGTAATTGAATGTTCGAAATTTCATAAAATTTTGCTTTTGCTTTGTATTCTTGGAAGCAAAATGTAATATGTAATCATAGGATTATTATTTTATGGACCTTTTTGTTGTTCATTTGAAAAACAAGTAATAAGAACTTTTGTTATGATTATTGTCCTTTACGATATTGTCTGCTTAACGATCTGTTGTGTTTTGTTTTAGCTGGTATTCTCATCTCAGATGTTATTATTATTTATTACAGTATCTTTGTAATTACGTACCTAGGAAACTCTCCATTATCAGCCATTATGATGTCGACTGCTGAACATGGGCCTCCTACAGAGGAAAGGTCTTTGCCATAGTCACAACGCTTTGCATGCGCGTTGGTGACTGCAGTATAATGTTAAAGCACATGCAGGCTTACCGTTAATTCCACCAGTAAAGAATTTGTTGCTAATGCTAAGTACTTTTTGGCATATCAATCTATTTTGGCATTAGCAATCCAAAATATACCTATCTAAATCATAATTATCAAAAATATGAGGTATATTCGTCTACAAAATGTTACAATTCAAAATTCAGCTCACTTATCTAGCAACTGCGCGCAAGATTGCCAAACTTAAGTAAGTAAATGAAAGACACGACCAAATAGTTTGGGCTACTACTGCGAATACTTAAGTCCGGTCACGTCCGATCAAAGCAGACTCGAATTGTATTAAACTTCGAACAAACATTGTAGCAATATGGGAAAAGATTTTTTTTATCTCGCGACAAAGTAGGTATTTTATTTGAGGATTAATTTTACTAGATGTTATTTTATGTGGCAAATAATCGTATAGGCCACCTGATAGCACGTTGTTACTGCATATTAATATTTGCAGTTACTTCTAAGGCGTTGTCAAACTTAAATCACAGACCCGACACACAAGAACATAACATTAATCAGTTATTATATTTGGCTATCTTATCTAAGTAATATTTTAATTTTTTTGTAATTTATTGGAGTTGTTGAACTACTAAGTTATAGTTGTGTGATGTAGACGGTTGGAGGGATGGTAGTAAAACGATGATAATCTCGTCTGTATTGTGTCTTTATTAGTCGTACAACATGAGGTTTTAAACGTATTATTACGTGACGATAAAGCTAATAATTATATCTATCTTACGTGCTAGAATGTGTCTAATTCTTATGACTACGTGATGTGCGTGACCTCTCACCACATCACCCTTCCTAGAGGAAAAAAAAAATATACTTATGAAAATTTTTTTTTTTTTTTTTTTTTTTTAATTATTATTGTATAACTTAGTCCTATTTTTATGTACTATATCAATCTTATTTTTACATTGTATGACAACATTTGGGGATTCATCTTTAATAACTACAAAAGGTCCATCATAAATACAATCCAATTTACTTCCAGTTTCATTTTTTATTAACACTAAATCTCCCTCTTTGTAGCTTATTGGATTACTGCTTTTGTCATAACACTCTTTCCTTTTAATTTTACTTAACATTACATTTATTTTTTCTTGCATCAGCTTGTGCTCTTTGTAATCGGTACTTAAATTCTAATGGAAAATTATCAAAATTATACAACGGTTCAACATTTTCACCTTGTAAATTACTTGGTAATCTGCATATCTTACCGAAAACTAACTCATACGGTGTATACTTGGTTACGGTATTTACTGATGTATTATATGAAAAACACCAATACGGAATCCAAGAACTCCATGTCGATGTATTGTTATTTGTTTGTATCCTCAAGTATGCACCTAACGTCTTATGAACGTTTTCTAATGACCCTATACTTTCGTGATGATATGCTGTTGATGTTGTTTTACTAATCCCTAAGATACTACAAAGCTCTACCATAACTTTTGAAATAAATTCTGAACCCCTATCCGTAGCTATACTTTTAGGTATCCCATATCTTAAAATAAAATTTTCTGCCAACGCCTTTGCTACCTCATTTGCAGATTTATTTTTTAACGGGTAAGCTTCCACAAACTTTGTAAGCTCACATTGCAAAGTTAATATGTATACGTTTCCACATTCGTCCTTATCAAAAGGTCCTACCACATCTAAATATATTTTCTCAAAAGATGATGATGCTGTGCTTGTTATTGTCATTGGTTCCTTTACATTTCTATGATACTTTTGTTTTTGACATTTCTCACACCTATGGACATATTTAACTACATCTTGTTCCATAGATGGCCAATAGAAATACTTTTTTATATTATTTATCATTCTACGTATTCCCGTATGCCCACTCGTGGGTAAAATATGAAAATCATTCATAATAACCTTCCTTTCATCATTTTCTTCCACTCTCCGTACATCTGGTACTATACAAATTTTTAAATCCTTACACATTGACTTACCGTTCCCTTTTAGGTACTCTGTCATTTCTTTTATAATGCCACTGTTGCAACTATTTTTCATAATAACTATCTCTTTTATGCCGTTTTATATACAAAACGAAACTAGATCTTTCGACAACTCGTCTCGCGATGATGTCGATAAAGATTCATAGTTTATATAAATACTCGAGTTTTCTGGCATATACATTAATTTGCGCGACTTAGATATTATTTTCGTACAAGAGCTCTTGTTCCTTAACAACTTTTCCCATTTATTTACACCTACTTGAAGTACTTCAATATCATTCTCCCGTTTCTTAAGAACTTCTACGATACCAGGGTGATCAGTCCTGTTAATCGCAAAGTCTTTACTATGTATATCTAAATCATTTAACCGTTTACACTGTGCTCTGGTCATTACAGCTATAGCTTTTTCACGCATGGATTTTAATTCTTCACATGAAATCACAATTCTAGACAACGCATCGGCTAACACATTTTCCTTTCCTTTCACATATTCGACCTCAAAGTCGTATTCTTCCAAACACAAACGAAACTTAGTTAATCTACTTGAAGGATCCGTCATATTAAACAAATACAAAAGTGGTCGATGATCCGTTTTCACAACGAACTTTCTCCCATATAAATATGGTCTAAAATATTTTACTGACCAAACAATAGCCAATAGCTCCTTCTCTATTATAGGATAATTTAATTCGCTCTTTCCCAATGCCCTACTAGCATATGCAACTGGTTTTCCATTCCCATTGCACAAGACACTACCCACAGCAAACCCCGAACTATCGGTCTGTAATGTAAAAGTGTTGCTATCGGAAAAATCTGGATAATCCAACACTGGTGGGTTTACCAATGCTTTCTTCAGTAACAAAAATGATTCTTCGCATTCATTCGTCCAATCAAACACTACATCTCTTTTACACAACTTATTCATTGGAACAACCATCCTAGCAAAGTTAGGAATGAATTTTCTATAATAATTTGCAAACGCTACAAAACGCTTTACTTCATCACTAGTTGTAGGACGTGGATACTTTTTTATCACTGAAACCTTCTCTGGATCCGGTGAAATGCCTTCTGATGAAATAACGTGTCCTAAATAAAGTATTTGCTTTTTCAAAAACTCACACTTTGATGGATTTAACTTTAAATTAACTTTCCTTAACCGTGAAAATACTGACATTAGATTCCTATTATGTTCATCCAAATTCCTTCCAAATATTATCAAATCATCCAAATAAATCAAACACCTATCATAATTCAACCCGGACATAGCCACTGTCATCATCCTACTAAACGAACTTGGGCTTATTTTTAATCCCATTGGTAGCCTACACAGTTGATACTGTCCTTTATCTGTAGTAAACGCCGTATACTTCCTACTATCCTCATTCAAACTACACTGATAATACGATTGAGATAAATCGCAATGACTGAAATACATTGCACCCGATAACGAATCTAAAATTTCTGTTATATTCGGCAAAGGAAACTTATCATCTTGTATTCTCTCATTTAACTGCCTATAGTCTACAACAACACGCCATTTTCTTTCGCCACTACGGTCCGCTTTTTTGGGTACAATTAACACAGGACTGGACCACTCACTAACTGACTCTTCAATTATACCATTCTTTAGCATTTCCTTCACCTGCTTATCAACCTCCTTTTTCTGTGCATATGGTATTTTATATTGCCTCCTATAGACTGGAGTAACATTGTCCTTCAATCTTATAGATTGTTTATACACGTTCGTGATAGCTAATTTATCTCCTGGTATATGAAATATATCCGGATACTTGGCACATATCTGTTCAATGCTCAACCGCTCTTCATCATTCAAATAGTCCAGTTTAAGTAAAGAAAATATTTCCTTAACTCGTCTTACGCTTTTCTCCGACTCCGTAAAATAACAATAATCATAATCAACTAACGGATTCACCTCTACGTCACTCAAACTACAAACAACTTCCTCAGACGTTGTATTCAGTATCCTAATGGGTATCATACCATTCATTGGCCTAGCTATTACATTAGCTAAGAAAACACCCTTCTGTAACTCTTTCCTAAACACTACGCAATCGTCCGCTCTATTAACAGGAAAATACCGTATCACTTCACAACGCGGAGAAATATTTAACGAATACTTATAAAACTTAAGAGGTATCGAAACCATTCTATTACACTCCCTAAGAGTTAATCGGTTCTCTGAGAAATCTATAATACCATTATACTTTTGTAAAAAATCCTGGCCTACTATGCCTATTGACTTACACGGCAAATCTTCAAAAATATAGAACTTATGCAGGAATAAATGTTCGCCGTATTTTAAACTTAAATAAACATAACCGACAGACTTTAAATTACCACCTACGCCATTAATAACTAACTCGTCCTTAATAATCTTACAACGCACCTCATTATCCTTTAAAAAATCATTTTTGATGGCTGACAACGATGCCCCCGTGTCAACCAACCACTCAGTATGTATATTACCTACTTTGAAATTAACCCAGTTAATACTATTACACGCTAAAATATGCTTAGTCTCGAAAAAACTGATTTCTATTCGAGTGTTCACTATTACTGAGCTGCGACCTTGACATTGCGCCTGAGTCACGGTCATCCGTCATCTGTTCATAATATGCTATATGCGCACGCCTCCGGTTTTGCTGACTATGATATGTAGTATTCCTCGCGCCCCGACCTTGCGTACTATTGTTTTTATTATTTACGTAAGCATTATTGCTCCTCCAATGTGTACGCGCGCCTGCTGATTTTTGTTGTTCGCGATTATTCCGAACATTGTGGCCGTAAGTACTACCGCTACCTCTATTATGACTTTTCGGATGATTATTTGGTCTAGACTGGCGCTGAAAATTCATAATTTGTCCCGACGACGCACAATTTTCGTCTTCCGCCACTCTAACCGCATCTTTCAATGAAGTTAAATTTCTCGCCGTAATAATGGTTCCCAGTCGGTGATTACGTAGCCCGTCCGCGAATTTCCTAACCGCGTACTTCTCATTCAAAGGCTGCAAAACCTTATATGCTTCCTGACTATCCCCAGTTTGTGAAATAGTCAAGTCTACCATTAACCTCTCTATTTCAGCCCCGAACTGTTCAATAGATCTATTTTCTTGTTTAACCCGAGCTAACTTAGCCTGTATAGCGACGTCCGATTTTACAGTTAAAAGGTGTTTCTTCATATCCGCTAGAAGACTATCCACCGTGTCATAACGTGAAGACAACCGCATCTTAGCACCCTGAGTTAACCGTGTGGTAAGCACGAATTTTATTAAAAGCTGACTACCTAGTTCTCCTATCATGGAACTATATAAATCTATGGCCTCTATTAAATCTTGGGTGACACGCTCATCACCGTTCATCTTCGGAAGCAAACTAACCGCCGTTTTTAAACAAAATCTCTCTGAATTTCCCGATTCCATTTTGCTCTCGCTTTCAAAACTAATTGTTCTTACGTATAAATCTTTTATTTTACTAATTAACTGCGTTAACTCTTCAAAGAAATTAGACACGCCTGATATTATTATTTTAAACTTATTATATAGAGCCTTTGCTTCAGCAATCTTAGTGTTAAAATTATTTCCAACCCGTCTGCTAGGTCCTAATTTAACTATGGACTCTCTTATTGACTTTAGGTGAACATAAATTGCAGTTAGCTCCACTTCCATTTATAAAATTAATCTATACTTATTGTCTCTACATTACTTTAGGTAATAGATACACGCGCACATAACTTATCACAACATTTAACCACTTGCCTTCTATATGTACTCCGTCAAGCTGTCTGCACCGCATGCTGTACCTCTCTTCGGTTCATCTCCTGTTGAATCCACCCGTGATGGCACCTTCTATATAGGTAGAGTGCTCCGCCAATGATGACGATGCCCATGCATGCCGCCATAAACATAACCGCCGTATTGATAGCAGATACTTGTTCCTGCACCACCGAAGCGCTGTTTGATCCTCCTGAGGCCACTTGCGCGATGACCACCTCTTCCTTTGATGTGGTACTGCCCATATCTTCCACACAAACTGCCCATGAACTATGCACACCGTGGAGTAACCGTGGCAAGGTGGTGAATTTCGACGTCACACGATTTCAGCCAGCAGCTCCCAGTAGCTTACGCCATTCGTTCGAACAGCAGGGTCGCCATGTGATGTAGACGGTTGGAGGGATGGTAGTAAAACGATGATAATCTCGTCTGTATTGTGTCTTTATTAGTCGTACAACATGAGGTTTTAAACGTATTATTACGTGACGATAAAGCTAATAATTATATCTATCTTACGTGCTAGAATGTGTCTAATTCTTATGACTACGTGATGTGCGTGACCTCTCACCACAGTTGAATCGAGCATCAGTTCATTTAGTGTACTTTGTCTAAACTCTACTTCTCTAATCTAATGTATATTATGTAGTTTAGAATGAAATGAAATAAAATCGACGTTTGCTTCCGCTCAAAACTAGATTAATACTTAGAAGCACAACAATGAATACTGAAAATGCTATCTCATTTTTGTTTGCCTTATTAGAATTCCTTCAGCCTTTCCACCTTCATAACTTACTGAAAGATATTAGTGTATTTTATAATTATATTCAACATACATTGAACAAAAAAATATTAAACTGTATCTATGAACTCTGTTTCAACCCTCGGGTATGTAAGTAATAGATACTTATTGAGTTACATTGAAAAAATCACTTTTCACTGAGTCATTAAGTCAATAAAAAAGAAGAAGAGAAAAAATCAACTTAACAAAAATACGAAACGGGACTAATTTTCTAATATTTATAGCAAAATCTTCCTCCTTCTAACCTCGAATTTATATGGCAGACCATTCATTCAATTAAAAGAAGAAGTAAGTACAAATAATATACCAAAAGTAGCCGATTTACTAATGTTTCTAGAAAAATACGATCTAGTGCGTATTTCGTAATTGTAAACAGCCATAACACTTATCGTTAATCCTAATATATGTATAAAACCTACCAATTTGTTTGTATGATTGTTTGTTTGTTTGCTTGAATGCGCTAATCCCAAGAACTACATGGTCCGATTTGAAAAATATGTTAGTGTTATATCGCCTTTTTATCAAGGAAGGCTAAAGGATATTTTTAATTATAAGCTGCGCGGGAGAAGCAAATTCACTAATAAAAAAACAAAAATGACTAAAATAATACTAATGCAGCTAACAACCACTAAAATTGAAGCCTTAATTGATATCACTGTAACTAACAACTAGAACTTAATTCATATTTTATCTCAAGTACTCAGTAGTCACTACGGTCGCATTACAACAATTTTATTCGCGAATTTAGCAAAATTCTTGCATCTTAACATAATCTTCTCATTTTTGCACGTAAACGTGATCTGAAAGTTTAAGCGACCCGGAAATCCACTAAACGTTTGACTGCTCACAAAAAACAAACGTAACTTTGTCACAAGTACAAGATACTCCAAAGAAAATTGTCGTAACTTTGTATCTCATTATTTTTATTAACTTTCTCAATTTTGAATATGGAAATAATTTGTGTTTATGAACTTTTGCCGTGTGGTTTCCGGCTTAGAATAGACCACCCCATGTCCTCCCATGGGTGTCGTCAAAGGCGACTAAGGGACACATGACTGATGGATGGGCAGCAGCATCTATTTACATCTTACTGCGATCACCAATCCGTCTGCCAAGCGTGGTGATTATGGCAAGATCCCTCAAAGATCCTGGCTTGCCAAGGTCTGTTAAGAGGAGGCCCATGTTCAGCAGTGGACGTAAACGGGCTGTTGATGATGATGATGATGATGAACTTTTAGGGTTTTTTCTCATTATCGAGGTATTAAGAAGTAACTTATGTCATTTGGGTGCTCATTTCGACGGATTATATTTAATTTTATAAGAAATACTATATTTTTATCATATTGGGTTTTCTTACGGAACTGAATATATATCTAATATTGTTGGTAAAGTTGTTGATACAAACTCTTGAGCATTATATATTAGTAACGATTTTAATAGTGCCAAAGATGCAAAGTTAAGTTGAAGTATTGTTTTGAAAACCCACAATTAATCAACTTTAACCGGTAGATATTAATTAAGAAAATTATTCGATTCTTGGCTATTGTTCAGTTGTTATCATCATCAGCCCGTATAACGTCCACTGCTGAACATGGGCCTCCTCCCGAGAGGGAGGGAATTTGCCATAGTCACCACGCTTGGCAGGCGGGTTGGTGACTGCAGTATTATTTTGTACCACACAAGGAAACGGTGCTGCCCGTTCCTTGACATACGATTCTTATAGATTATGTTATAACAATCGGGACCAACGGCTTAACGTGTTTTCCGAGGCACGGAGGGTAGTCCCTCAACCAACCAGACCCGGAAAGAAATCTTAGAATTAACACAAAGATTTTCTGTCCGATGTAGGGATCGATCCCACGACCTCCGAGATTCAAAGCGAGCCAAATACCGCTACGCTACGGAGTTGTTATATATCCAAAATAAAACAAAGCTTGATTCTTTTAAAAATAATTAACATATTTCTTTGAAAGGCGTCAAAAAAGTAATGCAGATGTAAATTTACTATTTTATAGTTGCGACATTTTCCCTTACATCCTAAAACAGTCCAAGACATTTATCTCATTGCCCGTAAATATTCTTGTTGCGAAAAAACGTGACTGTCATTAGCAGTTGATTTATTACACAAAGACTAAAAGGGATCTTTTAAGACGACATCCTACGAATGTAAGAAAAGTAAAGAGATGTTCACCAAGTGTACTAACTTTGTGACCTTTTTATTTCCATCTTATGCCCTCGTAGACCCGAAGTCCGAAAGGCTTGCAAACTGTAAAGTAGAGCGACAGTTGCACAGTACTCCCCTAAAATACTGAAAGTCATAATCCCTAAATCTCATCGCCAGCGACCGCCCTGAGCCGATGTTCAAGCTCCACAGGAGGCGCCGTCTTGCCTAAGTTGCTTAGTTTGTAGTTTTTAAACCATTTATTTTTAAACCAATAATTTATGCCCGGTGAAGTAGTAAAAGCCTCATGGCTACCAACGTAAGAGCAACCGAAAGTGAAAAGAAATATAGGCCCGCGACTTTGTCCCCAAAACATAACTATATTATTAGCTATCTAATAATGATAGCCGTTTTGGACATTAGTCGGAATACACGGACAAACCACGGACTGGACGCCGCATCACCCGCGTCGCTCTAGTTCCCATTCGAATTGCATTACTTAAAATCTATATTACTTCTGGATGACGTAGCTTTTTGGTAGTAAAAGAGTTTTTGAAATCGCTCCAGTTGTTCCTGTTATAAGCTGTAAGTCGACTCGACGGCTCGGCGGCGCCGCGCCGTCGAGTCGACTACTCCTTGAGAATGGACCTCGGGATCGTCTCGAAACTAGTCGGACATATCGATCATCGATAATGACAAACCGTGAGACAACCGGTTAATTAATATTAATAAAGATATGATCTTTAAAAAAACACATTTCAAGAAATTAAAATCCTTATATATAAATACGTTTCATGTTTCCCCTTAAGGGTCCCAAGACACCCAAACCCTTATGAACGTTTATACGTATGTATGTTAGTATATATACGTTTTGGGTAAGATTTCGCGTGACATGTATTAATGTCTTTAGGTTTTGGACGCAAGTAATCTATCACTTGTGGTTGTTTATAAAATGCTGGGCATTGCGGCTTTCAGATAAATGTGTTGAAGTTAAAAATAAATGGTTGCCATGATTTTTTTTATAACGAGCTGTTTAAAGGTAAACGCCTGTGTACACTTCATATTAGACTGTAGCATATAGGCTTTCTCGATAAATGGGCTATCTAACACTAAAATAATATTTTTTCAAATTGGTCAAGTAGTTTCTGAGATTAGAACGTTCAAGCAACAATTTTGTTAGCTTTATACACTAGAGTAGATAAAGCTAAAAAAATGTTTGTTTGCTTGTACGTGCTAATATTAAAAAACTAATAAACCAATTTGAAATGTAATTTCTGTGTTAGATTAGTAGTATATTATAGAAAGAATTGGGCAATACATGCATATTATAATTACCTATCCCCCTGCGTCATGTCGCTTACAGCAGTTAAGTGTACATCGTGATCGTTTAGTGATTACAATATAATACTTAGCGAAATACCTTCCGTGCCTCAGTAAGCACATTAAGCCGTTGGTCCCGATTGTTATAACATCAGCTTTAACAAGAATATTACAGGAAACCGGCAGCAGCCTTTCCTTGGGTGTCCCAATATGATACTGCGTGCTAAGCGATATGACTTCGTCAATAAAGCCCTCGCTCTGGAGGAGTCCCATTATCATCAGTGGACGTTATACAGACTGAAGATGATGATGATAAAACTTAAAGGCAGAATTTATACCAGCTTCAAATAATAATACCCTCAAATAGCTTCAAAAAAGAATACCCTAAACCGAAGGACATGCATGAGTAGATAAATAAATGTAGAAGAGTATAAGAATAGAATATTTTTGCGCAGAAGCGTTCGAGAAGTCAACATCACCCCGATGATGCTCCGTGGAGGAGCGAACCACGTGTCAGGTCTTCGGCTGGTGATTGTATTTTTGCACGTTTTATTTTTTCTTCCTGCATGTACAGGTTTTTTCGGGCGGGAGAGCGGTGCAGAAATAGCATTACAGCATATAGACACATTTTTAGCGGAATAACCACTAGATATTTTGTCTTTTTAAATTAGAATGTAGAAGAGGCCAAAGTGATATGTCAACATCGTAGCAAGTGGAAGGAAGTGGTCTCTGCCTACCCCTATCAGCCCCTATGGGAAACAGGCGTGAATGTATGTATGTTCAAATAACAATTAAAACTGTAATAAAGACCATCCCATTGTAAATAAGAATTCCATGCACCTTTGGGAATGCAACTTAACATCTTTGAACATAGCCCTCGTATTTCAATGTACGGTCCACATTTTCTTCACGTTCAAAGTGACTTTCAAGTAAATAAATACAGAGTGCATTAACATTTAGCACTTAATGTTATAGTGGGAAAGGAAACGAGCCATGTCGGGTCACGACGCGGTACGTTAAACACCAACTGCTTACATTTGAGAGATTTTCTTCTATACATTTTAAGATGTTGCAAAAAT
The DNA here is from genome assembly GCA_947037095.2 of Nycteola revayana. Classification (NCBI taxonomy): domain Eukaryota; kingdom Metazoa; phylum Arthropoda; class Insecta; order Lepidoptera; family Nolidae; genus Nycteola; species Nycteola revayana. Next base: position 17,730,502 of record OX344857.2, on the reverse strand, counting down.
GTGTCAGATTTTTTTTTTTAATATATCAGTTGCTTTTCTTTTATTTAATACGTTCTTGCTAGAAAAACTAAAGGACATAAGTAATTGTCCACCGCTGAACATAAATCATGGGCTTGAAGGTATTCCTGGGTGGCAAAACATTTTCACTTTACTTCACCAGCTCTTTTATATCCACTGCTGAACATGGGCCTCCTCTTAACTAACCATGCCACGGCAGGGTCTTTGAGGGATATTGCCATAATCACCACGTTTAGCAGGCGGATTGGTGATCGCAGTAAGATGGTAACCTTCACTTCATCACTTTTTCAGTTTTATACCTACACATTTATGCCTGAAAGGAGTAACATTTCAGAATTATTTCCGCTCATTTTACAGTCATTAATTAAATTAATGACTGCTCATCATTTATATTATGACGTCATAATATAAATGATGAGCATATAAAAGTCATATAATTATTTTATGTGTTTTATTATGAAGCAATCTGTCTCGTTTGGAATATGATATATATAAGTATTCTGTGGTTTGAATTGAAGATTTTGCGGGCCATTGATTTAACTTTGTAATCGACTTAACTTTTTTAACTAGAGGCTTCAATAGCTAAGTTGAAAGTATGTTTATATTGTTTATTTATTTATTCAGGGACAAAGAACACATTTAAAATGTGTCTATATGAATAAAGAAATTTTGACTTTGACTTTGAAACCATTTATATTATGTATTTACTATAATCTGCCAACCTTAGTGTGATGCAGAGAATAATAAATATGGTAGCAGCACTACGTTACGTTGGGTGTGCAAGTTCTAGCCACAACAATGCCAGGTTTTGCAAATGAGTTATAAATCACACTGAAATAATTTAGTAATGTGCATTAAAACGAACCATCACGATGGATAAACAACATTCAATTTCCACAAAATAATTAAACATAAGCTACGGTTTAAGCTTAGCGAAACCATTTTGTTATTGATCGAGGTTGTAGGTAACATGTAGATTTATGTAATATAATTTACTAGGGATATGCTTATACTGTAGTTGTGATGTATTGCAATTTGTATTTTCTTTAGAGCAGAGTTTTTCAGTCTACTATTATTCTTGTTAACCTCTCGTGCTTAGCTAAAATGCTTGTGTTACGAGTGGGTGCATGTCGGTAGTGCAATGGGTGGGTATCAAACCGGCGATCACCAGTCCGACGCCTTAGCCATTGGGCTACCGACGTGAACCATGTTACGCATAAGCATTTAGCATTGGAATATACACAACTGTAACGTTTAAAGTTGTCGGCAGGTATTTCTTTAAAAACTATCATCATCATTAGCGCATTATATATACGTCCAGTGCTGAATATGGGTCTCCTCCTGAGGGAAGGTTTTAGCAAAAACAAAGGAACCCGGAGGATTCACGCTGCTTTCCAAATCCAAAAAAAAAAAGAAACTTTTGTAAATTCCTGTGTTTCATCATCAGCCCGTATAACGTCCTCTGCTGAACATGGCTCGATAGAGGGTTGATGCCATAGACACCACGCTTGGCAGGCCGGTTGGTGACTGCAGTATTATGTTGTACCACACAAGGAAACGCTACTGCCAGTTCCTTGATATATGATTATTAAAGATGATTTTATCGGGATCAAGGGCTTAACGTGCTTTCCGTGCTCAACCAACCAGACCCGGAAAGAAATCTTAGAATTTATTCTAAGATTTCCTGTCCGGCGTGGGGATCGAAACCACGACTTCCGAGATTTAAAGCGAGTCAAATACCGCTACGCTACGGAGGTTGTCATACCGCTACATTGAAAAGTTATATATGAAAGCAGAAAAGAAAGAAAAAGCATTTATTGAACACACAAAAAATTACTAGATGAGAAAATAAATAGCTAATATATACACTATAATAGGGATTGCATGGATTTACATTAAATAGTACAAAACATGTAGTGTGTTCAAATGCCTAGCAGCTCAGCATATTGTTACAGCCGCGAGGCGACTGAAACGCTGATGTGCATCTGCCTGCCAATTGAGTCACAATGAGTTACTAATAAAATAGATAATTATATACCTACTTCTTCATCAATCACTACATAGTATAAAACAAAGTCGCTTTCTCTGTCCCTATATCCCTATGTCCCTATGTATGCTGAAATCTTTAAAACTACGCAACGGATTTTTATCCGGTTTTTTTAACCCTAGAAAGATAGTCTGCGTAAAATTGACGCATGCGTTTGCGAAATATAGCTCTCTCTTCCTAAATAGCGCGAATCCATAGCTGTGCGTTTAGGACATCTATTTCGTCGCTGGGAGCTGCCGTATGGCCCACGTGTCAATAAAGTAAGTGAAACTTCGAAATATAACGACCGCGTGCGTCAAAATTACGCATGATTATCTTTTATGTGACTTGTATTTACTGTACTATTTGCCCTCCTAAAATAAGGCGAAGGGCAAATGCGTCCTGTACATCAATAATATGTCGTGAGCATAACATTGATATGTGCCAAAGCTGCTTGTAACATATTTTTATACAACTATATATGTTCCTAAGATATTCTCATTATTGATTTTGTACAAAAAAAGCTAATTATTTTAGTAAAAAAAATGTTTAATGGAAAAAGTAAGTGTTACATTTTTTTGTTGAAGTTATAGCAGAAGATTAAAGTTTTTGTTTTTTTTTTAATAAATAAATAATTATTAATAAATTATCTGCAGTCCTAATTATTCTAATATAAATAACATACGATTTTATTGAAATAAATAAATAAACCTCAACCTACAGATAATTAAAACTCATGCGTAAATTTTACGCATGATTATCTTTTCCGTACTACACAATATGACTATCTTTCTAGGGTTAATAGATAGAGGGATTCAAGAGGAAGGTTTATATGTATAATACATCAGCATTGTACCCGTGCGGAGCCGGGGCGGGTCGCTAGTTATAAATAAAACGTATGTTATACATTTTCATATAATTAATCAATAAAAAAAATAAACGAGATACAAATAAGTAAGCATAGCAAGTACGTATACAGGGTGTCCCAAAAGATTACGTAGCTGGGAAGGGGGGTGATAGGGATGGTCACAAGGGTCACCAGAAAAATATAAAAAATTCCCTCTGGGTGTTTAAAAAAATAAATGGCATTTTTTAAAAGACTAAAAATTTTACACCTTGTGCTAACTGTACCTACAAATATGGCTGTATTTAAAAAAAATGCTGTTATGTAATCTTCAATAACAACACGGTCGTCAACATCAACATCAAAAATAACAAGGTGTAAAATTTTAAGTTTTTAAAAAAATGCCATTTTTTTTTAAATACCCAGAGCGGATTTTTTTTTATTTTTCTAGTGACCATTGTGTCCACCCCTGTCACCCCCTTTCCCAGCTACTTAACCTTTTGGGACACCCTGTATACGTTAAGCAATATTATTATGTATACAACAAGGAACTAGTAATAAGATTGGATAATCTTGTGTTAGTATTAAATTATAAGTTTTGAAGCTCGCAAGAAGTTTAATTGGAATAACAGAGTAACGTAAACATAGGAGATACCTACTTATAAACGTGAGGAAAGTATTTTAATAAATTTATTTTGCTTTTATTTTCGCTGACGCACACACTGACGATTATTTCGCGATCATGCGCAAAAAAGTGGCATCAGTGATGCGCAGAGTGAGGGGGAGCAGCAATAGCATTCTGAAGGTTTTTTCAGATAAGTTAGAAGGGCCTACAGTGGATAGGTTTATCAAGCTACATGTCAGACATGGGACTTGATAAATCTTTCCTCTGATTGGATGCCGTGTCTTTTTTTCTTGTACTCATGTGTGTCTAAGTGTTACTAACATAGTTTTTAAGTTTAGTTTGTTAATACTAACACGCTATGGGCCTTCGACGCCTGAAAATAAACGATTTTTATTTTTATTTTATTTTTATTTATTTATTATTAATAATTAGAGGCTTTTCACGTTAAATAATTATTGAGATTACCTTCATAACAATAAAATATTGATTGATTTATTGAATTCAGCAGAAGTGAAAAGATTATGATTTTTTTAAATAAAATAAAATAAAATCATTTCTACTAACGTAAACCTATATTACAGGCACTTGCAAATAGTCAAAACAATAATTTATTATTTATCTATAATGTATATAATTTTAACTTATTAGGCACTAAGGTATTTTGGACGAGAAGATGTCCCAAAGCTTCCCAAATGCTGCCCAGCCGAGTCGGATTCGAAGGTTGACCTATTTCTCTAAGTTGGTCCTATTCCCGTCTCCTTAAGAAAAACTTTTTTTGTAAAACATACATAAAAAAAAAGTTACGTTGCGTTAGTAATACTAATGGTAAATCTTGAGTTATTAGCATTGAATACAAAAATCAAAATAAACACATAATCCTGTCTATTTGTCCCGAGATGGAATTGCATCCGTGAAAGAAAAGAATGCCGAATATGAAGATGGAGGGATGTGTTGGAAAAAGAAGGCAAAAAAAAGATGCATGAACCGTGTGAAAGATGACATGTCTAAGAAAAGTGTGAGTATAGAAGAGACGTCCAATAGGGAAAATGGAAGAGGATGACATATTGCGCCGACCCCAAATAATGGGAGCAGAGCAGGAAGATGCAATCGAATCCACAACACCAGGTTTAAGATTAGACTTGGCAACCGATGCAATATTATGGTCTTGTTTTTTTTAAAGATTACTAATAGAGTTTTTGCAGTCTAGTATTGTTGTTAACCCCTCGTGCAAAGCTTAAATGCTTGGGTTATGAGTGGGTTCACGTCGGTAGTGCAATGGGTGGTGATCGAACCAGCGACCACGCGATCGCAAGTCCGACGCTCTAGCCATTGGGCTACGGCCGCTTCGTCTTGGTGGTTTCTTATGAGGTCTCTGATAAGCAAAACATGATCGTTTTTATTGTTTAGTAAATAAACTTTTATTATTTTCCAATACAATTAGTACGCACGTTATCAAACTTTATTGAGTGTCGTATCATACCAAAGTGCCCTTTACGGGATGAGCCCTCAATATCTGCTGAAATGCGCAAATAATGACTAGGGGTGTGAGAATAAAATGTGTACCACATTCGAGGTAGGTCCATTTTCGAGAGCGGTCGTTATACGGGCTGATGATATCTCATCTTATGCATCAGCCTATCTCAGTGCACAGCTGGAAATAGGCCCTAATTTTTGCCATAATACTCGGTCCTCTGCTTTCCGCAACCATTTCTCCATCTACTATAACTATTGGTTTGTATGTTTATAGATAATAAAATTTGTTAGTATCATTAACTTGCGCACTATATAGGTATACAATTTACATAATACATTGAAATATTTCATTTGTTTGTTTGTACGTACATGAATCATATGTATTGACCAATTTAGTAAAAATGAATAAAATACATAATATACAACTAAAAGTAGCTAATTTTAAAATAAAACTAACTTATAAATACTACTTTTCTAATTCTAAATCTATTCTTCTTGGCAAGGTTCCCAGAATGCTGGCAACATTACCCTGTTGAATGGCAATGCATACCTGCTGTGCAAAGTACGTGCCGCACTAAAGAGGGCCGCTGCAAGATATATATAAATTAACTTGGCTCCCGGTCCCCACGGCCCCAATGTTTCGACACCAAAAGGCACATATACATAACCACTAACAAGCGCCTCTTGAGATTCTCTGCGGATTCAGCCGCCATGCCAGCCCAGTAAAAACTAATTAAATTAAATCTGTTGTACACTTGCTATGTACTTATTATCAGGTATATCTTTCATAAAGGTTGGGAAGAGATTTTATAATTGAATTAAACTCGCCTTTGTACATGTTGTTTCCAATTTCACCAATTTATGTCATTTTATTATCGAATCCGATACAATTCGAACTCTCTTACAGCCAACCTTTAGGAAAGAGATACTTGATAATGAGTGCATAGCAATTAAGTGTACAACAGATTCAATTTAATATATTTTTAAATAAATTGGTCAATACAATAAAATAACCACCAACCTCCCAAGCGTGGTGACCATGGCAAAACCCTCCCTCGAGAAGAAGCCCTCTTCAACAGTGAACGTTATACGGACAGATGATAAAACTACTATAACGAACACCCATCGATATCCAACCACATACGATTTGCTCAATCCCACCTTTCAAAAACAGCAGAACAAGCAACTTAAACACCAAACAATCAATTATGTATCAAACACAACTCTAATATGTATATCAATGCTAGCACGTATCAATATGTATGTCAAAGGGCAAATAAAATAGGCATGTAACCTGAATACAATAAAAATATCTATTCAGTTCATCAGTTAGATAACCCAAAAACAATTGACTTGCTTTATTTTCGTTCCTCAAACAAAAAAATACGAAGATACAGCGCGTTGAAATTTCGTGCGACTTCACTTCTAGGTACAATTTTATCTAGTAGTGACATTACAAGCCCGCCTCTCCTAAACTTTTGTTGTTGATTGAACCTTTGTCATTTTTTATTGGTTTGATAAATAAAAAAATACGTGTCCAATATTTTTTAGTAATCCAACTGACGGACTTATTATATTTTTTCAGTCTTCATATCTATTGTACGTGTTCGTGTATGCATCCAAAATCTATAACCCGAATAGATGTGTTATTTGAATTTTGCATATGGATGACGGTTGAATTCATTTCACAGATGAAAGGACGTTGGCTTAATAAATTGAATGGAATGCAGCTTTGTGATATTTTGCCGTGTGGTATCTGGTTTAAAATAGACTACCCCATGTCGACTTATGAGTGTTGTAAGAGAAAAAAAGAGACATAAGTAGGTACAGCTGATGGATTGGAAGCAGCGTCTGTCAGCTTAAGGTTATGTAAAAATAGCGTATAGGCCTAGAAAGCCTATATGCCTAAAAAGCCTTTTAGGCTTTTTTGCTACTAAAGTTTTTTCAAGAAGTAGGCTTATAAAGAGGCTATTTATAGCCATTACATAGATTATGAGTTAGTGTGAATTAAACTAGATTTATTTTTGTATTTTATTCATTTTAAAATTTTATGAAAACTAATATTATTTGAAAATAAAAATACTTGTTATATATATTTTCCATAGAAAATTAGCCTTGATGACAAGCACATTTAAGATCTTATATTTATGTCACCCAGACAGTTTCTTTTTTTATTAATCAAATGTCCTGCCTTAGAAAATTATTGTTCGCTGGGGACACTTGTGCCTAAAGGACTAAAATTCTTTATAGGCTTTTAGCCTTTTAAGCCTTTTAAATATGCGCCTTGCCTACAAAAAGGCTAAAAGCCTAAAGTCCTCGGGTAGACAAAAAAAGGTCTAGCCTAAAGGCTTAAAAGCCTTTTTAGGCTTTTATCCCGCTGTAGCCCCTTAATTAATAGGCTAGCCTTAGGAAAAAGCCTAAAAGCCTATAGGCCTCCGGAACACTAGTACCATCTGACTGCGATCACCAATCAAACGCAAAGCGTGGTGATTATGGCAACCTGACTTGCCAATGTCTGTTTAGAGTAGGTCCATGCTCAGCATTGAACGAATACGGGCTCTTGAAAATAGCTTTATGTTGGGTTTCGGTTTTATCTGAGGTTTTTTTTAATTTTAATATAGTGCAGGATATAGTGTCACATGGGCCAACGAGCGGGAGGAGCTCGTTGGCGTGGTGGGAGACGACCTCTCGCTGCCGACCATCATTTCGAAGATGGTTCAAAGCGAGAGGTCGTGGGAGGCGGTTGCCTCCTTCTGTAGACAAGTTATGTCACAGAAGGAGGCCGCGGAGCGGGAGAGGGAAGTAGATCCCTCTGCCCACCCGCTTCGCAGACGGCGTGTTGGCCGTCGGCGGCGGGCCGAAACCCGCCGCCTACCGCCCTAGGCTCGGCCTTGGGGAGTGGGGAACATGGGCCCCGCTCCCTTCGAGGCTGACCCATGAGGAGTAGGGACGCCTCTACACTCCGGGCGTCCCTATAATTGGGCAAATGGGCCACTGTAAGTGTGGCCCTGGAGATCCCGCGGTACCATATTGGCCGCGGGTGCCGTCGGGGGGCCGGATTGCTCATGCGTACCCGACCCCCGCCAACGGCGGATCGAAGGAGTGTCCGGGAGGTTTTAGTGGTGTAGGGTCCTCTCCTCGTGGTATGACTTTAGCATACCACGCTATGGAGAGGGCGAGTCCCACATATCCCACCGCCAGCGCGCAAATACGCTGCAACGGTGGTGGGAATGCGTCAATGAATTTCCCCCCGGACAACAAAAACAAAAAAAAAAAAAAAAAGGATATAGTGTCACACCGTAAGTAGATAGAGAAAGGCTCGTAGGAAGCTAGGATAGGGTCCGGTCGTCCTTGCAAGGCACGGCTCGTGACGCGGCGACACGTTCTATGCTTCAGACCCGCGCTGGTTGATCTTTATTGTATTTATAATATATAATAAGCGACTATCACATGCCATAACAACATTGGTAAATTTTATTTAATGACATAATTCTTGAAATGTAAAATAATTTATTAGTCAAGATTGTTTTTTCTTTTTATTATCATTGTATTTGGTTTATAATATGTACGATCGATTCGTCTACATTATCAATAAACGTTTTCATTTTCATTTTTCACTTTAGGAAATAATCACACTTTAGGGAATTAATCCCTGGGTCGCGGGGGACTTTACAACTAAAGCTCCCATGAGATCCAAAGTAACGCGGATAAAACCGCGGGCAGGAAGTTGTGTTTTATAAAACTCAAAAATTAAATTATCAAAGTAACGCGATATCCGTTTCTACTCTGTAAACAAATGCCTTCTAATGCATTGTGGTGATTTATCAAGGAAATCAACAATCCTAGCTTACATAGTTTGCATAATCAAATCTGAATGGACCCATGTCGTCAGTAATCAAATCTCAGGTAACATGATCTGTTGTGGACAAGCTCAATTCACTACTGCAGTATACATGTATACATATACACACAGCATGCTATAGTAGGTATAGTTTTACTCGAGATATCAACAGTCAGCTGCATAACATACGATCTGTGGAAAGGCATTCTGTTACATAAATATTTACCACACCGATAGAATTAAACCTAGATTTTATAATAATACTAGCGTACCCGACAGATGTTATCCTGCATGATAATATATATGATAATATATATATATATATATATGTATATCTATCTATCTATCTAACTAGCCGTGTTGTCGCACTGCAGGGCAAAGGCCTCCCTCTCCCTTTTCCACACAACTCTATCTTTTGCGAGTGCCGTCCAGTCCCCACGGTAGGAGTCAAGCTCGTCCCGCCATCTTCGTCTCGGCCTGCCGCGATAGCACCGTGCGTTTATTGAGACCCAATCGGTGGTTCTTATAGCCCAATTGTCATCTGATATGCGGCAGACATGTTCAGCCCAGTCCCACTTAAGTTTTGCGGCTAAAAAGTAGTCTTAGGTTAGGTTAGTTTTGACTGATTTTGCTAGTAAAAAGTAGGTACTAAAAAGTAGGTTTAGACTGGTTAAGAGTTTTGACTGCAACATATATAGGGTAACTGGTAATTAGTGACCGATACCTAAACACATGATTGTGCTCATAATAACAAACAACTTTTACTATAGCATCAACCCTGAAATCGCGAAAAAAAAATCAGCTGTTCCATACATTCATGTTCACATAACTCGTCAACATGGTAGGGAGCAGCTGATTTTATTTTCGCGATTTCAGGTTTGGTGCCATAGTAAAAGTTGTTTGTTATCATGAGCACAATCATGTGTTTAGGTATCGGTCACTAATTACCAGTCACCCTATATAAAGATTAATACTAACACCGATGAACCTGTTCATTTCAATAGACTAGATATAACCTTACAAGATAAAATAACTAACACTGTATACATCATAGATAAACTGCTATCCCTAAAACACACAACATTCAAGCGTCCCATTGCACTACCGACGTGAACCCACTCATAACACAAGCATTATAGCTTAGCACGAGGTGTTAAAAAGAATACTAGTAGTGTGAAAAACTCTGCTAGTAATCTTTTAAAGAAAACCACCAACAGTGGCTTACAAACTTCTTATACTCTAGAAAATTACGTTAAGATATACAGCAGCAGAAAAACGTTTCAACGGGTTACAACCACGCGGCGCTGCAATAATAAATATGAATGAATGTGTCAACAAAAACCACTCAACCAAGAAATATACGGCTATTCAGAATGAGCCCAATAAATACTGCTCGACTTATTTTCCTTATCTGTTTCACTCACTATATTTTGCTCGCATAGATCTGGAGATGAGTTAAGGTCGCTTTCTGGTTTAAGGCTTGACGTTATATTATGTATCAAGAATGGTTAGATGTGACATATATATAAATACTTTATTAAATCTAATACATTTATAGCATTCAGTAATGTTATATACTCTTGTATAACGTAGCTTCCTCGAAGTAGTTCCTGTGATAAGCGCGTTTAAATATACAAACTATCATCAACAGCCCGTTTACGTCCACTGCTTAACATGGGCCTCCTCTTTACAGATCTTGGCAAGCCAGGATCGTTGAAGGATATTGCCATAATCACCACGCTTGGCAGACGGATTGGTGATCGCAGTAAGATGTAAACCTTGAGCTAATAGATGCTGCTGCCCATCCATCAGCCATATGACCCTTAGTCGCCTTTTACGACACCCATGGGAGGACATGGGGTGGTCTTTTCTAAGCCGGAAACCACACGGAACGGAAATATAAAAACTATGCAGATTTATAATATTAGTATTGATAATGAAGAAAGATAATTTCTATTATCTGTAAAATTTGATATAGCTAGGGGATTGAGTCTGCTATTCTTCATGAAAAAGTAGAAGAATTTTGTCAGTCTTAAAGTAATTTGTTATAATTACTTTAAGACTGACAACATTTGATAAATAATTCGGATCTACAATAGTTCTGAAAAAACCTCAATTGTTCTTAACGATACAAATGACAGTGAAAGTCCATGACGAATAAGGTTTTAAAATTTTTGTTATTAAATTGTTAAGTGGATTAACAATCGTCCTCAAGAATTGAACTGTAAATTGCATGCATTTTTCAAATCCGACTGATTACGGAGATCTATATAATAAAAATCCGCTTAATTATATAAATAGAGATCCTATATACAGAAATATTAATTAAAGTGACAACAAAGACAACATATCTCAAAAATATATAGCCTCAGAGTAATCTTAATAAATCGACGACAACAACGTACAAGGTGCAAAGTGCTAAAAGGTTCGAACTACGTACGCTGCAGCATAATGATCTACACGTCGAAACCTATCGCCTTGTATAAAAAAATTCTTAAAATGTCACTTAGTATAGATTTTAAAATGACGCATACAGTGCGATCTGAGTCAACAATCTGTAAACTAGCACGAACACCATTCTAAGTGCCACATTGAACTGTACGCGATGTTTGCCATAACACTCACTCACGCGCACAGAGCGCAATGTGCCACATCGAACTCAGTTCGCCGTTGATCGGCTAGGCGACGGTTGTGACGCTTCGACCGTTGCATTGAAAATATTACCATGTTATTACGTTGCTCTCACCTCAATTCTAAGTTTTTAGTCAGAATTGTGTTGGTTGTCATTCTGCGTACCAATTTACTGCAAGTATAAGTTTGTTTATAATGACGGAGAAACGTGCGAGATGGTAGGAATCGTTTAAATCAGGGGCAAAAAGATCGGGTCCGGATAGCTCCGAAACAGAGATAAATAAACCGACTACAATAAATGGAGGTATGTAATATTTATTTCCATTTTCTTGATATTTTTTTGTTTATATATTTAAAAAGGTATAAAATGTTCTATGTGACACATAGAACTATGTACGTGTGAAGTATTATTTAATAGAACTACGTACACAGGCCCATCTACCACTTAGAACCGTATTCGTTACTATCATAGCTGTAGTTAACAAAGTACGTAAATCTATGTGCCAGTTAAAATTGTTTACGTCATTTATTCAGTCACTTAGAACTATTTACCTTTAAGAATTTATTTTTATACACTTTTAAAATAGTTATATTCTGTCGTTGTAAGTGCTAATTTAAATATAAAAAGAAAGGGTAATATTGCTATATTGCTATGCTATATGTAATACAATAACTATCACAGATTAAAATTTTGCTTGCTACGCTTACTACGCTTTGCTACTCTTGCTACGGGCAGTTTTGTTATACTTATACATAGCTAATCCTTATTTTATTCCTTGTTTACTTTGCATCACTAATATAGCATTAAGTACGTACCTACCTATAATTATGCGCACTGTGTTAACCGCTTTGTCTGTGTTGCTTTAAATATGCTTGGTATTTGACTTTCAGAGTCACCATTAAGGATGGACGAAACTGCATGCGAAGAATTATACAGGACACTGTCAACTGCGTTTGAGGAGCCAGAAGATACTCATTCTACTAATACAAGCATATATAGTCAACCCGAGAATCAAATGTCCATTCCATGTTTCGTTGACGACTCTGATTATAATCAGAACTCTAGTTCAGCTAAAAGTTTGCTTAAAAGCATGAACCGATTGGAGACCAGCGAACATATAGAGTGCTGTATTAGTGAGTCAGGTAAATTTGAAACTGAAAATATTGACCCAAACTCTGAAAATGCTGCCTATACACGCCCATTGTCGCCTCTGTTCAAAAATACAGTTCCAGACAGGCAAGATGACCAACACATTGATTCATCATCATCATCAGCCTGTTGTAGTCCACTGCCGAACATAGGCCTCCCCCATCGATTTCCAGCGGGAACGATCGCTAGCGGCCTGCATCCACCGACTCCCCGCGACCTTTATGAGGTCGTCGGTCCATCGTGCAGGCGGCCGTCCTACGCTGCGCTTGCCAGTTTGTGGTCTCCACTCGAGAACCTATTTGCTCCATCGGCCGTCAGTTCTTCGAGCTATGTGTCCTGCCCATTGCCACTTCAGCTTGCTAATCCGTTGAGCTATGTCAGTTACCTTCGTTCTCCTACGGATCTCTTCATTTCTGATTCGATCACGCAGGGAAACACCGAGCATAGCTCTTTCCATAGCTCGCTGAGCGACTTTGAGCTTTCTTATGAGGCACATATTAAGAGACCACGTCTCAAATCCATATGTCATCACTAGTAACACACATTGATTGAAGAATTTTATCTTCAGGCACTGAGGTATTTTGGACGAGAAGATCTTCCGAAGCTTCCCAAACGCTGCCCAGCCGAGTCGGATTCGACGATTGACCTCTTTCTCTAAGTTGGTCCTACCTAGTTGGATCGTTTGACCTAGATATATGTATTCGGCCACAACTTCGAGAATGGAGTTCCCAACGGCTATAGAGTTGGGCACTACATGAGCGTTATGTATGATTTTCGTCTTGCCCATGTTCATTCTAAGCCCAACTTGTTGAGAAACTCCATCGAGGTCATGGAGCATCTGTCCAAGGTCCTCCAGCGATTCTGCCATGATCACTATGTCGTCGGCAAATCGAAGGTGAGTGATGTACTCGCCGTGTCCTTGCCATTCCAGGAGCTTGAAGAGGTGTTAGTTCTAGCCTACAATAAACCATTGCCTTTGCCTGCATTAAAGGTCCGAGATTTGCAATATCTATGCAATAAAGGCTTAATCCCACGACGACATCATAACTTTTTTAACTCATTTCAGAAAAAAGCTGACAATTCATCTGATTCTGCTGAAAATTACTCAATGTGATATGATAAGATTGAAGCTCCTAAGTCCGAGCTGTAATTGATTCTTAACTGTGAGATTATTATTTCGATTAGTTTTATGTTCTTTATAGAAATGTTTACATGAAGGGTATGCCCTCTTTATTGTTTTATACTTCTTATTGTTGCAATTATTTTCTAATATGAATATTATGTTCATTTTGTTTTGTAAACACATAGACAGATATTGTTTTTTAGTTTCATATTCGATTTTGAGTCATTTTTTATTTTTTGAAAATATTTGTTTAAGTACATAATAATTTTAGATAATTTAGTCAGAAAGACTGATATTTCATGTGATTTTAAAATGGATACTAACAATGTGATAAGGTAAAGTGCTAATAAGTATTATTCATGATTGAAGTTCCTAAGTCAGAGCTCTTCTTAATTGTTAGATTATTATTTCATTTTTGTCTATCTCTTTTGTAACGATGTCATGTTCGTATAATTCTGTATACTGAGAACATGTCTCTTATCCTTAGAAGAATATGATCAATTTATTTAAAAAATACAGTTATCTTTTGTTTTGAGACATTGTTCATTTTAATGTTATGTATGCGACAATTCTTGGAGTAGGTACGTAAGTTTGTAAGAAAGACTGTTAACTCATCCTGATGTTTACTTTATGAAGATTTATCAACGTGATTATAACATATAAGGTAAATAAGTAAAAATAAATGAAAAGCTGCTCCTTTTCTCTCTCTTATTCCGTAATTAAGACTGAAATTTAGTAAAACGTTTGTGAAATACATCATTTGGTACATTTTTGAATAAATAACACATTTATTATACCTTTACTTTAATTTAGTACTTCCTACATAATTTTTAAGTTAAAGCGAATGAAACGTATATGGTTCTATCTACAAAATGTATCAAAATTATAATTATGTATATTTGTACAGAATCATAATGCAACCAGCAATAAAATTAAATATGGTGCGTTAAAACTATGTATTACAATTTAAAAACTAATCAAAATAAATAATTTAAATTTGATGACTAAACTCACACATAGAATCTTTTACAGTAAGTCGAACATTATTTTTACCCAGTATAATATTCTAAGTCCCAGATAGACCTATGTACGTAGAATTTATAGAAAAAAGTGACCAAGTATAACGTTCTAAGTCCCAGATAGACCTGCATACGTGCTTCTTGAAGAAAATTGTAACCAAGTATAATATTCTAACTGGTAGATAGAATCGTATACCCAATGGTGAGCAAACAGTTGTAACTAAATCTAGCGGTCTATCTGCGTTTTCTCGAAAACTACAATTAAATGTAGTTATATGAAGATAAAAAAAAGTATAAAATATAATTATAACCATGTTTGCCAAATTCCAGCTTATTATATTTAATACGAAAAAAGTTATAAGGATTCTACCTTTGTTTTGCTCTTCTGTAAAGTTGTCATTTTTCAATTAGAACCATATACGTTGTTGTCGTCGAAATAGTGATCTTACTCCAAATATTTTCCTTATGAACTATGAATCATAAACAATGCACTGTGTACCATAGCTAAGAGGAAAATACAATAAGACGTTTTATCATAAGATGTAAAAGAAATCTTTTTTCGAAGGACGATCCGAGCTTGGTTCTCAAATAAATCTGATAAAGGTAAATAGTTTACCCATAAAGACGTTACTAAAACCCTTTTTATGTCAATTCGATTTGGCATTACGAAGGAAGCACTTTGTTCTACAGAAGACAATATACAATATATTATTTATAACCTACTATTTAAAAAGATTTATGCGCCACAAATCTGTTTGGACTGCCTTTGACTAAAAAAGCCATACATTGATAGTTCTTCTATTAGCAGAGCCGATCTGTGCCAATCTGTGGTAGGTTAGGTTAGGTGTAGGAGCACTAAATGCATGATTAACTTAACGAATAACGTTGTATGAAAAATATCAGCATCTTCAACTTTAGTCTTAGCAGTCTTTTTTTTTATTCCATGGGGTCGATGTTTCTCATTTAATAGCTGGCTTTACTGCCGAATTGATCATATTTGCTTGTGTGATATTATGGGCAGATGGCAACTTATTGTAACTGATGTCTATATCGTACCTGCGGAAGTAGGTTATCTGTCGACAGCAGTAATAACAAGTAGAAGAAAAAGCAACGTTTGTTGTTACGTCGTCATCCTAAAATCGAATTAAAATTATTAAATCGACATAAGTACAATTTAGTGCTAAAGTCTTAAATAAATGTGGCACTACCATTAGCAGTATCATTAGAATGATAATTAATAACGAAAACGAAATACCTCATTAATTCAATAAAAAAATCTAACACAGTTACTTTTTCGACAAAGAAGAAAGTTAAGCACTTCAAGTATACGAACTTAATTTTACATCGTTTTAGAGCAAAAAGAATAGCTCTCTCTGTCTTATAAGACTATTAACACGAATAAATCTTATAAACTGCTTCACTTGACTTTAAAAATCCTTTCGCAAGTCAGGAAAGAATTGAAGCAAAAACGAAAATCTTATGCGGAAGTGCTTACCGAGTAAGATATTGTAGGTATTTAAAGAAATTAGCTTTTAGTAAGGCGCTGGCAGAAAAATATTTAAACCCGGATTTAATTTCTAGAAATTTCAACACATTTCTTTTGTTTTTGTTAAAAACAAAGAAATTGAGGTTTTTGTGACGAACAAACAAAGATTTTTCAAAAACCTTGATTAATTCCATTGTGTTTTAAATTAAACAATAGCTTGGATAATTGGCCTATTCTTCGGGAAAATATATTGTTTAAAAAGTGAAGAATATTATTAAATGAAGTTTCAGTCAATTATTAATGATTTTGGTAGGAATTAACAAACAACCAACAATATCTTCCACTATAAAAGAAACTGTACCTAGAGGACTGTTTAGCTCCTCCACAGAAAATCTTTTTATTATTCTATATATTTAATGATTTGTTAAAATATTATAGTATAGTATTTAAGAAATTCGTAGAAAACAGTGTTATTTTGTATAGTTTTGGTAATAAACTAATAAATATTTTTTTAGGTTGATTGAAAATTAAATACGGAATGAAAATTGTATCATCATCAACAGCCTGTTTAAGTCCACTGCTGAACATGGGCCTCCTCTTAACAGATCTTGGCAAGCCAGGGTCGTTGAGGGATATTGAGATAATCACCACGCTTGGCAAACGGATTGGTGATCACAGTAAGATGTAAATCTTGAGCTAATAGATGCTGCTGCCCATCCATCAGCCATATGTCCCTTAGTCGCCGTTTACGACACCCATGGGAGGACATGGGGTGGTCTATTCTAAGCCGGAAACCACACGGCCTAGCCGGAAACCACACGGCCTAGCCGGAAACTACACGGCCTAGCCGGAAACCACACGGCCTAGCCGGAAACCACACGGCCCACGGAACATTTTATAGCTCATATTTAAATTCGTGCTAACGCCAAAGTTTGTTTAAATAATACTTCGACTACCCGTCGCATCAAAATGACGAATTAAAGCCCACTTAAGCTAAAAATAAAAATAAAGATAATATTATTATGTATATACGTAGTAATTGTTCGTATGTATATCTACCACACTATTTAAGTTTTCTCTGTATTTCAAATCTTTCGCAGGTCTGTAAGAGATTTTTATAGAAATAAGTAGCACCTTTGTATATTTGTTTTTAGTTTGTGTTTTATTTCATGTATACTGTTTCTGTGAACATAAATCAATGAATAAATTAATACATAATTTAAAATTAACACTAACATGAAGTTTCTTGTATACAAATACATATAACAATTTATTCTGTTCTCCATTGGTGGAACAGTTCAATTCATCAACATTAAGCCTGACAGGCTGAGGTTCTTCCGCGAATTGTTATAAATCGCTAGCATTGCGACTAACACTGAATTTCCTTACACATTCTCTGTAAACAAAGTCTGCCACAAATTTTAATTTGTGCTAGTATAGGTACTGTTGGAGGTTGAATGTGTTTTGTTTTTTAGTAGGTCCTGTGGAAATATGTTTTAAGTTTTGTAGTATTGTTTTTATTTAATAGTCTAACAATATTTTTTTCGGGCGTAACCCGTTTGGTCTCGCGTTTGAGTAGCGAGAAATTTTAGGTTAGAAACTAGGTCCTCTTAACATTTTTCATTATAATAACTAATCATCTTTTCACATATCACGTATGTAAACATGTAACAAGTGAACTAAACACAAAGTCTCATCAAGACTACTGCCTATTGCCGCCCCCGCGTCTGCGAAGTGTTCGTGAGTTGTTGTAATTGAAACAAAGTCTTTGATGAAAACGAGCGGATGAGTGGAAAATTAATTAACTGTTCAACTTATGCTTAATTACAAATAGAAGTACTATTTTAGTTTTAGTTTAAGTTGGTTGGATAACTTATAATTAATAATCGATATATATTTATTTAAAACGTTGAAATCTGTACCTTTTCAAGTCAAAGAACGCAAAATTGAAGAATCCATATTCAGTATTGATTTTTCTTTGATTTTTCTTTGATTTTCAGATTAATATTTGTTTTAAAATTTCTTAGAAATACCACCGGTGAAAGCGCAAGTTGTACGTAACTATGAAATCAATTTTGTAACTTCCATGTTCTGCTGCAGATTTCCAAATGTAGAAGTTAGGATCTCTAGATTCCGAAAATTGAGTTTAGAATTCTATACAGAAATACCCAATTACATGATAAGAGTTTTCATTTTTGAGTTCAATTTTCGATATTTATAATAATTAACTAGCTGCGCCTCGCAGTTTAACCCGCGTTAGATTACTCTGCTTCTGTAGGTCAGTGTGGAATGGTTTGTAGCCTATAGGTTTCAAACCATTAGTTTTTAAGACTTAAACTAGACTAACATACAAGTTTAGCCTAAAAAACGAATCCCGTGCGAAATTTCAGGGACTATTTTGTTGTAGTTTTTGCGTGAAAGAGTAAGAAACTCAACTTTTCCATATGTCATTAGTACCAAGAACTTTTAAAATTGACCAAATAAAAAGTACCTGTAACCGGCGAGCACGCATGAAGAAACTGAAAGAGACTGAATGTGGAAGAAGCAAAAGAGGTATGCCAGTAGCGGGACATCAGGTGGCGTTACTTTGTCTCTGCTTATCTCTATGGAGGAAAGACGCGATGATATGTATTTAAGGACCTACTTTAAAATTTGTGAACTATGAAGTAAGAAAAATTTGCTAATAATTCTCTTTACAAATTAAGTTTTCATACCAGAATTGACATTGAACAATGCAAAAATTGTGAAAAATATATGAAAACCTTGCAAAAACTGAACGGATGATAAAAAATCCACTCACCAAAAAACATAAAACAAGATCTGACGTCACAAAACATTGCGCCTTCTGTCGCCATAATACGCCAAGTAAATGTCCTCCACAAAACCGTTTCACGAGCCTTTGCATTAGACAAAGCAAATACATATACACATATGTTTTGTAGCCCTTCCCCTTTCAAAGATTCTGCTCTGTTTGTTTTTTTAGCCTCATCCAAAGGAGAGGAAATATTCAAACTTGTTGGTACATGTTAATTATGAGCTGAGTTTTATGTTACTTTAAAGAAATGTTGAGTCGAGCTTACAGTTATCAGGAATTGTACGAAAATTATTTGCGACAAAGTTTGACAAAGTTTAAATTGGGAAGGGGATCATTATTGTAGAAGATGTACGAACGTTATTCTGTGTTACGTTTCAAATAAAATTAACAAAGTTATCAAGGTCCTCTTTTCCACGGCCAATGTACATTAACTTAATATTACAGACTGAGTCAAAGTAACACAAACGAAAATAGAAAACTAATTTCAAAGTTTAACGTTAATAACGTTAAACTTAAAAATTTGTTTATATTAGTTTAGTGAATATTGGAACTTAAAAGAATGTACAAAAATATACAAATATGTACATTCATACATCGAACTTAACAAACATTTTCATTTATAATAATAAATGTAGAATATTACTGTAGACCTTTCTTTTTATTAATTAATTATAGTTATAATAAATTAAATGCACGACTCTGTAACCATCAGCGATACTATGAACTGTAAAAAATATATATTATCTCCTTCTACTATCTTCCTGACAAAATTCGGTGATTTGTTTTACAATGACAAAAACATGTGAAATCCACAAATGCACCCTGATTTCTATAATATTTATATAAGACTTTTAATTTTTCTACCCATTTAATTTTTGGCTGTGCTTTATGTCCATAAATTATTTGTCAATAAAATATCTGGTGACTCAGGTAAGAATTCCCCAAATTCAGAAGTTTTAAAATAGAAGAAGTATGGTAGATATTATCTTATCTTGCCAAAAATCACAGTCAAGAGACAAATTTTCCAGAAAATATTATTTTCAAGCCATAAGAATGGAAACGGCTGCAAAGAAAATTACGACGTACAAGTCGTAAATATCTTACCAGCTGTTGGAATACCAAAAATTGCATTATTCTTATTTATTACTGCTAATCTCCGCAACGCTATAAATTATACTGATAAAATTAAAAAAAAACAAAAAAAAGCATAGTAAATGTTAGTTTGATATTAAACAAGCCATATTCCGGTTTTTTTAGGTACCTACTTATTCCACACGTATGTTCTTGGTAAAATGTAATAAACAAAAGTATATTATAGCTGTAAAGTACGACACACACATTTTACATGCAGAATCGCTTCGGATACCACGGGACGCTATAATTATGTGGTACTGCCTCTAAAACACCACGGTGTTCTTCAGACAACTTACAGTTCCGGGCCACGAGATTAGCTCGCGAATTCACTGCAGCTCGGATAGCTGTAGGACTGTTTTAAGCGGACCCTGCCAATTTTCATCTATCTTTAACCCACCACATTGGTATCGCGGAGGCGGAAGTATAATCTGTCACCCGTAGGATATTCTTAGCATAATTTGGCATCAATTTTTTTACTACGATAAATCTAATTTCAAGTCCGGCAATCTTCCATCAGAAAAGGATTTTATAACTATCTTATTAACTCTAACCTAGACTCTGACTTACTTTTACTATCTTCGACGAAAATCCTTAATCCTCGCAAACTCAGTTAATTCTTCACATCTTTCAGCACCGTTCATAACTTGATCTAACATTAATGTTGACTCAACGATCCTTGAAGATTGTTCTGAAGATCAAATGGTTTGCGAAATGGCTTCACAAGCTATCGCGTGGACAACTTTCAGGCTCAATCAATTTTAGGCTTCATGCTTTTTGGAGAGGGCATTGGATATCTAAAATTGCATCTTTAGTGATTTATTTGTCGTAGTTTGGCGACAAGTTTATTAATATGTTTCATAAAACTAACAGGTGCGATTACAACTTGAACATGTAAAGTTATTGCACGTGGATGTTTTTTGCATATACAATAAAAAAAATACAAAACGACAGTTAAATATCGTCCCTGGTTCTATAGGTAAATGTATCTAATGGTATTTTATGACTCACCTTACGGTTGTTTTACTGGTCGTTCATTCTGTAAAGAAAGAAAAAAATACACATTAATATTAACAATATCCTCCGTTCTTCCTCCGTAGCGTAGCGGTATTTAGCTCGCTTTAAGTCTCGGAGGTAGTGGGTTCCATCCCCACGCTGGACAGGAAGCTTTGTGTAAATTCTAAGATTTCTTTCCGGGTCTGGTTGGTTTAGGGACTTCCCCTACGTGCCTCGGAAAGCACGTTAAGACGTTGGTCCCGATTGTATAACGATGTGATAACATCATCTATAACAAGCGTATACCAGGAACGGGCAGCAGCGTTTCCCTGTGTATTACAACATAATACTGCGGTCACCAATCCGCCTGCCAAGCGTGGTAACTATGGCAAATACCCTCCTTCGGGAGGAGGCCCATGTCCAGCAGTGGACGTTATACGGGCTGATGATGATGATGATTAAAAATATACCTATTACAATTAGGTATTATTCTGATTTAAAATTTTATGGCAATTCAGATATCAAATGTTAAATAATGACATAAATGATAAAATATTTTTAGTATTAAGCTACAATATCTTAATATTCATGATGAAACATATGAAATGTCAGAGTTTTCAATTTTATTCCCAGAAATGTAGATAAGCTATTCGTAAATTCTACTTGATTCCCTATGAGGGCAACGTCCTCGAAATATTACTAGCTTTTAGTTTGTTGCAATGTAAACTTAAAACATTTTAGACTAATAATACAGTTTCATTGGAATAATTAACAGTTTATTGCATTCGAAATAATTTTATTACAATATCATCTCAATAAATTGACAAAAATAAAAATAGTCTCCAGTGGAATATTTTAAAAATATTTAATGTTTATTTTTACCGTATTGTTAATACTTTAATGAATTTACAATCAACTCCCACTGAGACTGCATGCTAAGTGAAGTTTCATACAATATAATTATATTAAAAAGCACATTGTTTCGGTCATAATATTGCATATATTATTTAAGATATGATAGTATATTATAAGACAAATAACTAAGCTATTAGCTTGCAGTTAATTTGTTCAATGAAAAAAAGTGAAATGTGCCAACAATTTAATGAACTATATGTAAAGGGCTAGAATTATATACATCAACAAAGGGATTATAACCACAATACGCTTCGCAAACTTCTATTCTAAGATGGTCCCTTCCAAGTCTCTGGCTGATTTATTTTAGAGAAGCTAGCAGCATTTTTAGGCTCTCATCAGGCATATCAGATTCAATAAATAAACTATATATAAATTCAAACATTGCTCTATAAAGTTTATTATATTTGTGGGATCTACTTCATCATCACTGACTAGTCTTTCATATTCACATATGTGAACATTCTCTAAAGTTGGACATTGACTAAAAATTTTAAAAATAGTTTCGTATTCTATATCTTCTGCTGCTATGTTGACTAACATAAAAAAATTCAGTTTTGCCTTTTTGATAGGTTTTTCTAGAAATTTTGCATAATCACGAATCATGTCATAATTTTCACAATAAATATCCAACGTTGTTAATTTAGGACACTCGTTAAAAAGGACTTTGAAAAAGCTTTTTCTCAGTTTAATGTTATTTATTCTTAGGGAAGATAAATTACGCAAAGTTTCATTTTCTTTTGACAAACTGATAGGGCGCCTTCTTTTTATTATTTCTATTTTACTTAATCTGCAGAAATCTGTTAACGTGACTTTTTCAGGCACATCCTTTAATTTTTTCTCATAATTTTCACAGTTGTCTATGCAGAACCAAGTATTAGGAGTTTTCACTATATTCGTTTTTGATTGATTGTACATGCAAATAAATGTCGGAAAATAATCTTTTAACTCGTGGTGAAGTTTAGAAAAGAAGTCATAATTAAACAAAGTTGTGTTTTTACTCCACGCTTTGAAAAGTATATTTCCATCAAGCACAATATTTAACGGCAAAGAAGGACTCACTTCAATATTTAAATTGCTACAATTTGATGTGAAAATATGGGCAAATATAGGTGAAGTATATAACTATCTTCTCAGAATTCATAATGAATATATATTCAATATCTTTAAAGTTAAGGTTTGAAACTCCATGTAATTTTTCGGAAACTTGATGAGAAACAGCATTGTGCTGTGCTCGAAAAAAATAATCCAGTTTTTTTAAATTGATATTAATGAAATATGTATCATGTAATTCTTCGTCTTCTAACTCATATGATGAAAACTTGTAATTATCAATTATTGAACATTTTATATAGTTCATACAAGGCGCTTCTAATAAGAATATCATGGGTAATGCCGACATTGTGAATAGGCATGAGGCAAGATTTTGAAATCCACTTGCGCACTGTGGGTAGTCATTTTCTAAGTACGAAAAACACAATATTTCGGTAATAAATTTAAATTTAACGAAGTTTAAGCCATATTTCTATTAAATTTTAAATAGCGCGCGAAAAAAGGCCTCAAGTGTCATGGCGTCGGCTATGACGTCACGCTATTGTAAAAAATGTCATTGAGTCCGCCAAACCTAACGTAGTGGTTAAATTATCTTTGATGGTTACAATATCGTGACGTCATGCGCCGTGATTGGTGTTTCAGTCAAAATGGCCGATTGCAGTATTTTAATCTTTTATTTTATTAAAAATCACATTAATCTAAGTAACTGAATATTATTTCGCCAACTTCGAATGGTAGATCTAAAAAGTTAAAACTTATTTATACAAAAATATAAAATTCTCAAATACAAAACAACAAACTGACAATGTTAAAAAAACACACTTTTTGATTTACCTAATAGTACTATTTTGTAATTTAAAACTACGAAGGATAAAGCTAAGTAGGTTAGCTTAACTCGTGTATGGGATTCAAAATGAATCATTTCCCTACTGCTACCTATTCATGTATTTTCTTAGATACATTTGTAAATAAAGTGCACAGAAACATTTATATTTATGTGTAACACAAACACATTTTCAAATAATTATGAAGTTAAAGTATGTATCCTTAAGACTTATGTTGTCCTTAACAAATAAAATTACTGTCAGCTAAATTAAACCTTAAATTATTATAACAACCATAAATTATTTTCTTAACAAATTATTCTAATTATTCCCCACCGCTGCGAGTGTGGCGCCAATGTGACCCAACTCGGTCACCACGGCCTGTGTTGTAGCAAAAGTGCTGGACGTCTGTCCCGTCATGCCACTATTAATGATATAATCCGTCGGGCCTTCAGCTCGGCAAATATGCCAGCCGTTTTAGAGCCTAATGGCCTTATGCGTGACGATGGTAAAAGGCCCGACGGAATGACTCTGGTGCCTTGGAGGATGGGACGGCCTTTGGTGTGGGACGCTACGTGCGTCGACACCCTCGCGCCGTCTCATCTTTCCGGGACTCAGGGTAGGGCTGGCATGGCGGCTGAATCCGCGGAGAATCTCAAGAGGCGCAAATATAGTACCCTTGATAGTGGTTATGTATTTGTGCCTTTTGGTGTCTAAACATTGGGGCCGTGGGGACCGGGAGCCAAATTAATTTATAAATACCTCGCAGCGGCCCTCTTAAGTGCGGGACGTTCTCCGAGTGCTGGTTTCTACTTTGCACAGCAGGTAAGCATTGCCATTCAACGTGGTAATGCTGCCAGCATTCTGGGAACCTTGCCAAGTAGAATAGATTTAGAATAGTAGTATATAAGTTAGTTTTATTTTTAATTAGTCACTTTTAGTTTGTATTTTATTCATGTTTGTTAATTATAATACAGAAAAAGATTTTGTTCTAGGGACTCATCAATATTTATTATTCTTATGAAGTAATTTAAAATTAAAACTGATAGTTGGATTATTTCAATTAGATACCAACTAATATGACTACATTGTTTGAGAGCGATAATAATTTTAACGGTACGGTTATATCCGAACCGCCGGAGTAGTGCGCCCGCGAACATGACGCGTCCACCCTCCCGACCCTTAGTTTGCAAAGAACCTTCTCTCTCGTAAAACCGGAGTCCGAGACGCCCGCGAACTGTAAAGTAGAGCGACAGTTGCACAAAACTTCCCTAAAAAACTGTAAGCTATAATCTCTCAATCACCCAGCCAGCGACGGCCCCGCGCCGAGGTCCAAGTCTCATAAGGGGCGCCACTTACGCAGGTTGCTTAGTTTATAGATTTTAAATAATTTATCTAGGCTGAAGCTCTGCTCGCCTTTTTCCCGGTAAAGTAGTAAAAGCCCTGTCGGACGGTAGTTAACCACGATTAACTACCGTCCGAAAAAAAAGATATAGTTAGAAACAATTTTAGTTAAAGGGTCCTCAAAGCTAACATGATCAGTACCAAACGAATAGCTCTTGACAGCCTGCAAATCATTGTTATCGAGAAACACAAACGTAAAATTAGTACGATAATTAATAATAATTTTGATATTTGCTTCTATTTGAAGACAAATAGGATGTTTGATTGGATATTGAGTAAATATTATGTTTTCTGCGACTTATATTTTATGTCGATTACTTAAATTAAATACATTTCTATGGTTCATTATTATTTCCTTGTAAAGACTTGAGTTTATTTTTATTGAACTGGTTTTGAAAATTATTTTATCAAAAGAAAACCACATTAATTATTGTATGTCATTGGCTATAACGCGATATACGCCGGTGAAACTGTATGGAACAATGCTATAATCCTAATTCATAATTTTATATTCATATTATGTTACTAGCGGCCCGCCCCGGCTTCGCACGGGTGGACTTTTATACCCTACCCCTGCCCTACCCTACCCCTACTCTAACCCTACCCTACTCCTACCCTACCCCTACCCTACCCCTACCCCTACCCTACCCTACCACTACCCTACCCCTACCCCTACCCTACACCTACCCTACCCTACCCCTACCCTACCCTACCCCTACCCTACCCCTACCATACCCCTACCCTACCCCTACCCTACCCTACCCCTACCCTACCCCTACCCTACCCTACCCCTACCCAAAAGTATCCTATGTCCTTCTCCCAGTTTTTAGCTTCCTCCCTACCAATTTTCAGCCAAATCGGTTCAGCCGTTCTTGAGTTATAAATAGTGTAACTAACACGACTTTCTTTTGTTTTTAAAATGTATTCTGCTATTCGGGACGGAAACAAATCCAACAAATCAACAACCATGGCAATCGGTCCAGCCGTTCTCGAGTTATAAGTGTTGTAACAAACACGACTTTCTTTTATATATATAGATATGTTTTTGCAACAAACAATTTTCATCAATCATATCAATTTATTGAAACATCATTAAATTTCAAATAGCAATACCACCAAGTCTCTTAGGGTGAAGTTTCCAATTGTAATACGAGTTGCTAGCAAACTTTGTACTTAAACCAAAGGATTCACGCAAATAATTTGGTCTATATTTTCCTTTGTCTTCAATAGGAATAATATTATGATAGTTTATGGGTCGTTCATTTCAAATGGGTCCGTTTCGGATGACCGACCAATGGATATATCAAAAAATTCGAATTGCATTAATGCTACCGTAAAATCTTTTGGAATATTCATGCTATCATATTTCTAACATTTCTGAAATTTCCTTTGTTCTTTTGGTTCAGACGAAAACTTATTTTTGTATTGTGAAGAGAGAATATTTTTTATTGAAACTCCGTTACTGTTGATAAGATAAGATATTGAAACATTATTAAATTAACCTATTAATCTATTTTTACAAAGTGTTATGGTTGTAGTATTTTCACCTCGCTTAAATTATTGTTTAAGCTAAAAATCATGGTTTGGACGGGCATAATAATAATAGGGTTTATAGAATTGAAATAAAATGAATACAAATTTGACTAACAGAAGGACCCTTTACTCAAAATTTCATCTATTTATTATATGCTGAAACTCACAGAATAAACCATAAACAAAACTAGGTTATGCTTTAACCTTTTATTAATAATATAAGTAATTATATTTTTGTATCAATTTTACATTTACAAAAATCTATTTATCAATATTGCTTACTAATAATATGCATGAAGACTAAAAAAATATAATAAGTCCGTCAGCTAGATTACTAAAAATATTGAACACGTATTGTTTTATTTAGCAAATCAATAAAAAATTACAAAGATATAGAGCAACGGAGGACTATGTGACGTCAAGGACATTTTTTCTTTGAGGAACAAAAAAATAAATAGGTATGTTTCCAATATTTTTAGTAATCTAACTGACGGCCTAAATGGATTTTTATTTTCTTCATGCCCACCAATGTCAAAAAAATAACGTCTAAATCTGAATTGTACGATATTATTCAAACCTAGCTCTTAAAATTAATATTCCTTGAAGAGTGCCACCAACTGTCATTTAACAATTACAATGGATCTTTGAATTATAATTTTACGACAATTATATAATTATATTCACCGAAATCGGACAAACGTAGAATTCATAATTACATTTTAGCATTTGGATAAGTAAAACCCTCAAGATGGGGAATCCTATAAAATCCTTAAGTTATGACCGGGTTAGTATTACAACCCTTGTGATTTATGGGCATTCTAACATCGATATGGGTATACTATTATTTAGAATATTTGATGTGGGTTTCAATATGGGTAAAGCTAAAATGAAGGATACTGGCAAAGAAAAATAAATGTATACTTTAATATTTAAGCGGCCGTAGCTGAGTATAGTGATCTTAATGTCGCCGGTTCGAACCCCACCCATTGCACTACCGACGTGAACCCACTCATAACACAAGCATTTTAGCTTAGCACGAGGGGTTAACAAGAATACTAGTAGAATGCAAAACTCTGCTAGTAATCTTCAAAAAAAAAAAACATAAATGTGTTATTTTTGTAAAGATAAAGAAGACTATCAGAGTTTTTGCAGTCTACTAGTATTCTTGTTAACCCCTCGTGCTAAGCTAAACTCCTTGTGTTACGTGTGGGTTCCCGTCAGTAG
Source organism: Nycteola revayana (assembly GCA_947037095.2). Classification (NCBI taxonomy): domain Eukaryota; kingdom Metazoa; phylum Arthropoda; class Insecta; order Lepidoptera; family Nolidae; genus Nycteola; species Nycteola revayana. The sequence goes on along the minus strand of OX344857.2, from coordinate 17,702,374 downwards.
TACGAGTAAGGATCGAACCGGCGACCACAAGATCACAAGCTCGACGCCCCTTAGCCATTGGGCTAGGGCCGCTTATTTTTTTGCTTGATCGCGCTTATCTCAGCATCTACTGGTGCGATTTGGAAAATTCTTTCAGTGCTATATATACTATTTATCGAGAAAGGATATATTTTATATTTAATTATTAAGTTCTTACGGGAACGGGAGTTATGCGAGTGAAACCGTGCGCGGAAGCTAGTAAGTAATAAAAACGGTTTTAAATAGTGAAATGAAATAATTTCGTCAAATTATGTCATGTGCGTTATTTGGTATAATTTATAATTAGATACGTAATACTTATTTTAGTTCCAAGCAATATTTTTTTATAATCTTTATTTATTCTAAAAGTCATCATCATCATCATTATCATCATCATCAGCCCGTATAACGTCCACTGCTGAACATGGGCCTCCTCCCGAGGAAGGGTATTTGCCATAGTCACCGCGCTTGGCAGGCGGGTTGGTGACCGCAGTATTATGTGGTACCACACAAGTTCCTTGCTTTACGATTATTATAGATGATGTTATAATAATCGGGACCAACGGCTTAAAATGCTTTCCGAGGCACAGAGGGTAGTCCCTCAACCAACTAGACCCGGTAAAAAAGCTTAGAAATTACGCGTGGGGATCGAACCCACGACCTCCAGGATTTAAAGCGAGCAAAATACCGCTACGCTATGGTGGATTTAAAATATAATCTATGTAAATTTTGCTTAGATAAACATTTCAATAAAATTATATAACTATTATTTCGACATCCTTTCTGTCGAAAGTACATCATCATCATCATCATCAACAGCCCGTTCACGTCCACTGCTGAACATGGGCCTCCTCTGTACAGACCTTGGCATGCCAGGATCGTTGAGGGATATTGCCATAATCACCACGCTTGGCAGACGGATTGGTGATCGCAGTAAGATGTAAACCTAGAGCTAATAGATGCTGCTGCCCATCCATCAGCCATATTTCCCTTAGTCGCCTTTTACGACACCCATGGGAAGACATGGGGTGGTCTATTCTAAGCCGGAAACCACACGGCACGTGTCGAAAGTACAAATTGTTTTAATTACTTGCTTCTATTTACAATAGATTTTAACTGTAGAATTTAGGGGACAAAATTTTGTTCAAATCCTATAAAACTCTTAAGATATCAACAGGATTTAAGCAAAGCTTAATAAAATAGCTAAAATATCTACTAAAATAACATTTCTGCAAACCGTGGAAATATAAGTCAGATTTTAATTGAAAAGTACGATTTAGAGATAACACCATGAATTCTTTCTTTTTGTACTAAACAGAAAATTGTGTTATCATTTTTAGGATTCCCTATTATTAGTAATACTTCGCTGTCTTTTTTTTTTTTTTTTTTTTTTTTACTGCATCTAGGCTTACGTTTGACCATAATCTCGCTTGATGGAAGGCGAAGATAAGGCCTAAGATGATACACGCTTGCCTAGAAAGTGTCTGTTCACTTTAGCCTTAAAGATGTCCAGATTATAGCGTTCCGGAAAAACTGACGCCGGCAGAGAATTCCACTCCTTAGCCGTCCGCATTATGAAAGAAGAAGCAAATCGCTTCGTGCGTATTGAAGGAATGTCTACAACAAAAGGGTGAAACCGCTCGCCGCGCCTAGTCGTCCGGTGATGGAAGGGTGAAGGGGGTATCAGGTTATGTAGAACCTCCGCACACTCCCCGAAATGCAACCGATAAAAAACTGATAGGCAGGCCACTCGTCTACGGTGTTCGAGGCTCTGAAGACTTGCCTCCACCAGAGAGTTATTGCCTATGACTCTCTTCGCTCGGCGCTCCAATGAGTCCAGAGCATCCAGCTGATATCCAGCAGACCCATCCCCAAGATGAGAACAGTATTCCATTGAGGAGCGAACTTGAGCTCTGTAAAGACTTAAGAGCTGCTCCGATGTTAAGTACCGTCTCACCTTGGAGAGAATGCCAAGTTTTTTGGCTGCAGTGTTTGCAATGGACTCGATGTAGTGACCGAAGTTTAACAGTCTGTCTGTCTGTCACTAGGCTGTATCCCAAGAACCGCGATAGCTAGACTGGTGAAATTTTTACAAATGATGTATTTATGTTGCCGCTATAACAAATTTTAATACTAAAAATAAAATAAAGTAAATATTTAGGAGGGGCTCCCATACAACAAACTTTTCTTTTTTTTTCACTTTCACTAACTGCAACAGGCACTTGAAAATGGTACGGAACCCTTCGTGCGTGAGTGCTATTCGCACTTGGCTGGTTTTTTTTATTTACTAGCCTCCCGTGCGTGGTTTCCCGAACGAGCTTAATAATTGAATTTAGCCTAGCCCTTCTCGAATGGGCTATCTGTCAGCCCAAAGTTAATTTTTATCTTACAGCGATCACCAATCCGCCTGCCAGGAGTGGTGATTATGGCAATAACCCTCAACGAACATGGCGTGCCAAGCTTGGTAACGAGGTCTATTTTCATCTAAACGGGCTGTTTATGTAAAGATGTGACGTTAACAAAATGAAATGCCACAACCATAGATAAAGATTATACCATAGATGACGCAAAATGAAAAACAAAAAATCTACTTTGCGTGTCCGAACACCGACCAAGCGTCATCGTGGTTGGCCGCTGCTTATAGTAGAAGTTCCGAACCTACATCGACTTTCACCTAGCTGATAATAGAATGAAACATGATTTATAATGAATTTAGTTTATTAGAAAATGCACCTGAAATGAGTTGGGGTTTTAAATTTAAATTAAACGTTTGCAACAGTTAATAATCATTTAAAAAAAGGATAAGATAATAGGCCAATTTTATTCTGACTCAAAGTGTAAAACGTATAGAACGTTCAGCTGTTGGGTTGGACTTGGAAGAACTACTGGGTTGCCACTGTTGCCAGGTACAAAAATTAGTAGTAGATGACAGTAACTTTCACTTGATTGAATAATATATACAAAATTATAACAAAATAAGATTATTATAATAATAATTTAATTAATTCTTTTAAACATTCCAAACAATTTTCAAACATTCTCGTTGTGTGATAATTAGCTGCAGAAACACAAAAGTTGCTAGCACCCAAAGACCAGGACAAGTGTACGTCACAGTAGGTGCAGGTAAAAAGTTGGCCTACCGCCCTAGGCTCGGCCTTGAGGAGAGGGGCACATGGGTTTCGAAGCTGACCCATGAGGAGTAGGGACGCCTCTACACTCCGGGCGTCCCTATTATTGGGCAAATGGGCCATTATAAGTGTGGCCTAGGAAATCCCGCGGGGCTGCGGGTGCCGTCGGGGGGCTGAATTGCTTATACCCGGCCCTCGCCAACGGCGGATCGAAGGAGTGTCCGGGGGATTTTAGTGGTGTAGGGTCCTATGGAGAGGGCAAGTCCCACATATCCCACCGCCAGCGCGCGAATACGCTGCAGCGGCGGTGGGAATGCGTAAATGCATTTCCCCCCGGATAACAATAAAAAAAATTTTCTCAATACTAATGAAATAATGAATTTTATTCAGCACTTATTTACATACACTTGTACTTGTCAGAACTACAATGTAAGAAAATAAATTAATAACTTACACTTTAAAATATCAGACTAGGTAACTTACAGTAGTAGGTAGGCCATAGCAAATTATACAAATACTAATCGTGATACTTGTGTTATCTCGGTTTATCTATATCTGTAGCTACGATTATATTAAAATATCTAGTTTAATCCTATAATAGATTTGATGCTAGCTTAATAAAAAGTATAATGGCGCACCATTTGCATACGAGCTATCGGAAAAGAATTAAATTTAAGCGAATTCAGTTCAAAATAAGCGTTTTATTTGCATATTGCGATAATAGGATCGCATGAATTGAATTAATGTAGCAGATTATTTTCATATCATTTTAAATTAAACGTAATTAATTTAAGATCATGTTTAATTTATTAGTGAACATTCCACCCGCGAAGTTCCCATTTCCGCAGAAATATAATGATTAAAAACTAGCTGCGCCCCACGGTTTTACCCCCGTTACTCTGCGCCAATGGGTCGGAGCGTGATATTTTGTAGCCTATATGTTAATCCAGCGTATAACCTATCCCGGTGCAAAGTTTTAGCCAATTCCGTTCAGTATTTTTGGCGTGAAAGAGTAACAAACATCCATCCATCCATACTTACAATCTTTCGCGTTTATCATATTAGTAGGATAGCCAATGTTACTCCAGGTTAACTAAGCTTTCTGATAATGAAATATTTATTTAAATCAAATCATTATTTCCTCTTTACAATATATTTGTATAGACAAACCTTTGTTTTCGCGTAACCTTTTAAAACCTTTTTACGCGGAAAAAGTCGGGGTATCAGCTGGTTATTAGTAAAATGTAAAATCAATGATTATCATTTGCATATTATGATAATAAACATTCCGGTTTGTAGTCCGAATTTCAGTGATTTTATGGAAATATTCCAACTGAAACCAAAATTAAAAATGTATCGTAATATTTTCAAATTAAATATTTTCGAAAGAATTCCGTAAGATTATTGCATTTTGGCTGCGGCTTTTAGTTTAACTACGGAACTAAAAACTCACAAACAATTCAAACTTTACCACTTTATAATATTATTATATCATCATCATCATCATCAGCCCGTATAACGTCCACTGCTGAATATGGGCCTCCGCCCGGGGAAGGATATTTGCCATAGTCACCTTGCTTGGCAAGAGGTGACAGTATTATGTTGTACCACACATGGAAACGCTGCTGCCCGTTCCTTGTTAAATGATCTTATAACAATCGGGACTAACGGCTTAACGTGCTTCTCGAGGCACGGAGGGTAGTCCCTCAATCAACCAGACCCGGAATGAAATCTTAGAATTTACACAAAAGATTTCCTGTCCGGCGTGGACAGGAAATCCCACGACCTCCGAGATTTAAAGCAAGCCAAATACCGCTACGCTACGGAGGTTGTTAAACATCAAGAACGAAAGAACTGGGGAGGTTAGAGATAAGTACACTTAAACACAGTGGTGTTAGAAACTGTTTTTTCTTTAATATAAACGTAAGCAAAATACAATCCAGTTCGAAAAACATAAAACCAGATTTCTAATATTTCTCTCTACTTCCGTTTTACGGGAGATGTAAAACCAAGTAAGGTAACACATAAGGTACCCTTTTCATTGTTTCTTCACACCCCACAAGGGACGGTGGAACATGAATATAAAATATATTTTTATAACTTCACTTTCTGTGGAGGTATACCCTTGTGTGTAGTTAAGGGCTTATAGCAAGGTATAAGATACAGGACACAAGAAATATGCAGAATTGATGTTCTGTTGTTGTTGTGGAATAAATTTCTTACATTTCGTATGGAGGGAAGTTGGATTTCGTTTTCTGCTTTTACATTTTATGTTATATGAGTAAGATCGATCAATAAGTAATTGGCCTGTCTTTTGTTCTATGAACGCCAAGTGTCGCTAACACTTGGCGTCAGAAGTGACTAATCATGAACTATTTAGCGCCTACTACAGAAACTCTGTACTATAATAGACAAATTATTGCAGACAAACATCACGTAACAGAAGTTTGCACGCCACTGGAGGCTATATACAACTTCTAAACATGAATCGTCAGGACCCTGGTCAGGCTTGCCACCTCAACTGCCCAGGAAGATACTAACTTTGTGTCAGGAAACCCTATTACTCGTATCTTTATAAAGGTTTACAACACAAGAGATTCTCGTATAGCTGATACATATACCCTATTTAATCTCTGCTGACCTCACTTATACACATGCACACGAAATTTATCTGAAATTATGTGAGACTGTTAATATTCTAGTTAATGCGACATTTTAAATATACCTCTCTTCTCGTAGCCAATATGTTACGTGTTTACGGCTTACGGTGAATTATTATGTGGCCAAATATTATTAATAGCATGTCTCAGCTAATTTAAATATAACAAAAACCCAATAATTTGTAGAAACCACAAGGAGGAAGGAGTGTCGAAGGAGTGTCCGGGATGTTGTAGTGGTGTAGGGTCCTCTCCTCGTGGTATGAGTTTAGCATACCACGCTATGGAGAGGGCGAGTCCCACATATCCCACCGCCAGCGCGCGAATACGCTGCAGCGGCGGTAGGAATCAGTAAATGAATTTCGGACAAAAAAATAATAATTTAAAAGGGTTTTGATATATCAGAATAAAAGAATTGTTACATTTTCTTAATTCCTTTAAAAATGGTATTCCAAATATGAATAGTTAGTATAACTACTAAAGGAATTTTGGTTCCATAATAAGACGAGGTCATGAACCGATGCCCTGAAAAGGGTAGCCGGAGTACACTAGAAGCGGAAGGCGAAGACTGGGTGTTTTGGCACAGCAGCGGACAAAGATAGACTGATTAATTAAAAAGGACGAGGCCAATAGCAATAAAACTTATGTTTAGAAACTACAATCAATAATTGATCCAGTAGACTTCACACTATCCATCACGAATCTTTACAACTATACCGAATTTCGTCCAAAAATATATCTTTATATTACAGCCCAAACCAATTAACACAAGTGTTTCATCAACATAATTTATTTGTACAATCCATCACTTTGGAATTCATTATGTGATTCGCGTTAACTCGACTGAGCGGGAGCACTTTTTTCTACGACAGTACCCAGCTTAGGCGTTGATAAATCGAGAAGTTATCAGTTCCAATGTTTTAATATATCTCAACTGAGTATTTTATGCTTTGGATGTAGAAACAAAAACGATTTTCATTTTCATTTCATTTCAATCATCTACTTGACACTAGATGAAAGAAGCAACGTGATGCAGGCACCAGTTGTTTCAACTGCTTGACTGTTCTTCTACCTAAAAAAATAATAAAAATAATACCACATGCGAAGGTTATTCTGTAGGTATATATATATCTGTTATGCTTCCATGCATAAGCATTTTTTTTAATTATATCGTCGTTGCGCGTGGAAAAGTCGCTATGTGTTATTTCGTTATTTCAATACACACTTTTTCCTTTTTCAATACTCATTTGGATGTGATAAATGCAATATTGAAAGAGTTACGGAATGTAGCTATGTGACATTCATACATCGAAAGTTCCATATAAACACGCTTAGTGTTATATATTTCACATAGCCAAAATAAGTTGACTAAAGCTAAAGCAAAAATTGCGCCCGATATGTGCTTTACTGCAAATAGCGAGTTTTTTGGTTAAGTTTAGACTCGCTCGCTATATCACAAAACGCACTGGTCGTGAGTCGTAAACTCAAATAAATATCTCTATGTGTCAAATTTGCCTCATCATGTTTAATTTTGGCATTATTAATAATGTTATCTATTCAAAAGTAATCTAAAACTACGTCAATTTGTATTGAAGTAAAAGTAAATTATTTCAATACTCTGGGTATTTTTTGAGAAAATCAGTTTTTTGCGTCTCCTGTAAAGTGTGTAAAAAACACATAGCGATTATGGAAAGCGCAGCGACGATATGGAGGTACTAGCATAGTTTTTCTTTCTACTAGTATTATTGTTAACCCGTCCTGCGAAGATAAAATGCTTGTGTGTAGTACAATGGGTGGGGATCGAACCGGCGACCACAAGATCACAAGTCCGACGCGACACATCCAGCCATTTAGATTAAAAATCCCAAACGTAAACCAGATTAATTCCACTGAACCAAAATGGAACAAGCAATATTTGCCTTCACATACGTTTCCGTATTATACGGCAATTTCTACGCCTATTGAGCCATTTCAGTTAATTTAAAATGTCTCCAATGTCGGTCAATTTCAAGGAACATTCAAACACAATTCGAGTAAATAGAATATTATTCAGAGAATATTCAGTCTTATTTGCAATACTGACATTACTCCGAGTATTTCGTTCTAGTGAAAGAGTCTTATAGTATTTCAAAACGTTAAGAGCTAAATTGTTTTCAAATACTTTAAGAGTCTTATTAAAATTAGACTCTTATTTTTACTTAAGTTTTATCCGCGTAAATCAGTTCAGTAGATACAAAGATTAACAACCTACAAACTCACTTGGAGTAAATTGTGTGTAAAAACTCACACAATTTACTCATTTATTATATAAGTCTACTAATACTGTACTATAAAATACTATACTAATGAATAGTAATTTCATTAACATAAAGCTTTACTTAAGGGTGCTTGCCCACGTCCGACAATCGTTGATCGACTTTTTGTAGGAAAATATATAAATTACTGATTGCAATAGAATAACGCACACGTCTTACTAAAAGTAAAAAGAAATAAAATCAGCGAATCCTGACCTATCCAATTGTTGGCGTAAATGAAACGTCCGGAAATATATGCGTTAACACACACTGCTCACCGACGGTCGGCCGCTTGCACTTGCCAGGAAGAAAAATCTGCCCGATTAACGGCCCTACAAAAAGTATGACGTGGGCGGGCATGCTAAGTAGATTATTAAACTGATATGAAATTTACTTATTCCTTTTAATCTCATCATGGATAGAAGAATTAACGGGGCTTATTAAATCATTAAACATTGATTTCCATATTATTATAGGGTTTGTTAGTTATAAACTTTTAACTCAAGTCACTAGACAAAATTTAATATCATAACCTAAGCATCATTTGATTTTTCGCAAAATTTCGTGATCGTGTTCTTGTATTAAATAAAACTAAAAAATATATAAAACTAGCTGACCCGACAGGCTTTGTCCCGTCTTAACTAAAACTTAATGTACCTATATTAAATTGAACTTTTGCGGGATCGCTCTTGAACTAACCGTGACATGCACAAAAAAAATATGTTTTTTTCATCCTCGTTATATGCCAATGTTATGTCAAACGCCATTAGGTTACATTGTCAAAATCGCTAAGGTTATATTATAAAATTTAATATGGGGGTAAATTATTCTTCATTGTTTAATTTTCCGCGCAATTCTCCTAATTTGAACTTTCATGAAACTTCTCCTAATAATAACAAACACAACAAAAAACAAAATTAAAATTAGCGAAATCAGTTCGGCCATTCACGTGTAATGCCCTGACCAAGGGAAATAGGGATTCATTGTTATATATATATATAAAATGAATAATTTAATGTTATTAAGAACCTTATCAATATGATATGTCCTTATACAAATAAAAGATAAACAAGGCTAACGGCTGATCTTGAACAAGCATTATATAACTTTTATCGTCATTGTCACATTTATTTATTTAACAACATCGATACAAAATAATTTATTCGTGATGTTAATGTCAGAGGCATTCTCTACCAGTTAACCTTTAAGTGGTATCTGTGGTGTCTTATATAACAATTTCTTCATATGGCTAAGTGGAAAGGATTTAAATAAATAGATTGTATATCATGCTTTTGCGTTGTATCTCATATTTCTCATAATATAAGTAAATACGTATTGCGCTTTCCAAAGAACACATTATTTCCTTTTGTTAAAATAAATGTACGTTTATTAAGATCTAATGCTTCCTATTTTTGTTTAAAAATATTCATAGAATTTACAGAATGCTTTTTAATAGCACTTAAGTTACAAATAAAATGGTGGAATGAAATGTACACGGAATGAATTTACCTAATGGTTTACGTGATTTATAAGATAAACAGAATTTATTTGCATTTCATTTTTAAAGAAAAGAGCGGGAAATGTATTGGTATTGTTATTAAGTAATTTATGTTTGGATTGAATAAAGGTATTTCGCGGTCTTATCCATCAGCCTGTTTACGTCCACAGCTGAAAATGGACGTTCTCTTTACAGATTTTGGCAAGCCAAGATCGTTGAGAGATCATCATGCTTGTAGGCGGATTGGTGATCGCAGTATGATTATGGGCACGCCTCACGCTGATAAATGCTGCTGCCCACCCATCAGATGTATGTCCATTAGTCGCCTCTGGGATAGCCTATATTATTATATTCATGGGATATATAGGGTAGTCTGTTCTAAGCCAGAAACATAGGTTGCGTTAGCCTTACACAAATTAAAAAAGAGCATTTTGTATATCCTTGATAAAAGTCATGTGGGTACTAAATACCATACAAATTTCTTTAATAATGAAGCATTATATTGATTGAATAAACCATTTCATACTCTTATGAAATGGTGTATTAAATCAATATAATGCTTGATGAAATCGGACATACCCATGGTATAGGATCTTAAGCACCCAGACATGGATAGATTGATCGATGGATGGATTGATATTTGATTACCGACTCAAATGCTCTTTGCACTAAACACACAAAAGATTTGACTATGTAAGTCATAGTTTATTTTAGCTATACTCAAAAATAGCATGTCTAGGTTGGTGGTAGCGGTGGCGTAAGTATAAAAGAGTAACAGATAAAAACAACTTTTTAACAAAAGAAATTCTATCTTTTTACCTGGCACAGATAGTTCCTAAATGACTAAGCACAGTGCAGAAGTGATAACTCCTTTTTATCTGGCCCTTGAAAACCCAGTTCAAGAGATTAATACAAAACTAGCTTCAGTTGTTTCTGTAAAATATTTTGGAAGTTATTATCTTAGTAGACAATTGCGTCACAATAACTATTTACGTTCATTATTTATCGGTTCGGTGGCTACATATCATAGTATAGTACATTTTATTCATACAGAAAAATAAATTCATTAAAATATTTCCATTAAATAAAAGGAAGGTAATATTAGCGAGAAAATAATCGTATTAGGTAAACCTTCTAAACCAAACTTGACCCCACTCTCAAGCCCTGTAGAACCCCAACTAATGTCTCCCGAAAAATGCCAAAGACAATAATAATCGTTAACCGTTGTGACGATAATCCGGAATAACGGGAGTAACGAGGATAACGGAACATGTTAGACATAACGATTCCCCTCACGTCCTGCGAGGTTATTGAAGGAAAACAGAATGTCGCACCAAGGTTTTGCTTTCGTATTTAAGCGACAGCTTAAAAAATATAGTCATATTTTGGGCTTTTAAAATGAAAATCATCTTTCTGACACTTAGTCATGTTTTATTTAGTAATACAAATTGTTATAATTCAACTAAGTAGTACAATTCCACGACATAAATTAAAAAGATTGAAGAGATATTGAGAGTTGTTACGCCATTTTACTATTGAACTAGCCTCGGCTAACTCACGAGCTTATGCTGCCTGAATCGAAGCTTGTTAAAAGGTTATTTTACTAAATAAATAAAATAAAGATTTTATTATTGATCAAGTAAACAAGGATTCTACGCTTATTCTTCGCAAAACAAAAATTAATATTTACTTCGCAATATTAAATACCTACGTGTCCAAATATTAAAAAAATGCCTATCCTACTATTATACCTGTGCTGTAACAACGGTGGGAATAAAGTAATTTTCCGCAATTGTACTTGTAGATGTCGTGCGGCATTTTGGTTTCCAAATGTAGGCGTTAGGTTTGTTTTATGCGATGAGTCTTGATTACGAACATTGTTTACGTCTGTCTTCAATTTACGTTTGACTTTTCCAAATATGACAGAAATACATATACCTACTACCTATATTATAAAGTACTTTATACCTATATTTAGAGACTGAGGTGACATTTCCTCCCCAAAAATTTTCATCTTCGGATGAAACGTCACCGTCTCAATTTGTTATAATACCTCACATGGAAGTCTTTTCAATTAATTTTGATGGGATAAACTTGGAAATTACCAATAGCCATATATGCACTAAATTACTAAGTTTTTTTATGTTTATCAATTAAATGGCTCATGTAAAAATCCTTAAATATTATTATTATATCTTCATCAAAATTTAATTGGACTGAGAAAATAACGAATCCGAAATCTAGAAATTGTTATGATGTGACGTATTTAGCTATATTTTGTTTTCAAACAGCTATGTAAATAACACAACAAATATAATTACAATCAATATGATAAATAGCCTCACTTAACGTATTTAATGTTTACAACAACACGATCTAAATAAATATTTTAATTGATACAAATGTATGTATTTGCCTTTGGTGTATAAACAAGCACTCTAATAAAATCTAGTTTTATCTACGTATTTATTGAAGAGTTGTGATAATGTTCAGTATTATATGATTTCACTTATACCAATCGATAAATTAGTTTATAAAATCAAGCGAATTTTCCTGATTTCCTAAACTTTAGTGACTCACTATGACTCATCATACTCGGGTGGTAATAATAATAATCGGCGCGTTAGCTAGTATATTGATTTAATATGATAAAATCATAAATTTCAGAAAAAATATAAACAATATTAAAAGTAGCAATTAAATTAATAAAAAATTTAGGTACAAAGATAAGATTTACAGTTTCTCAAGTTATTGTCTTCCTTAATAATATCAGCTGCCCTTTCTCCTATCATAATTGTTGCTGCATAGGGATTAGCTCCTGATATTTTAGGCATGATACTTGCATCAGCTACTCTCAATTTATTAACACCATAAACTTTAAGTCTTGAATCCACGACAGAGCCCATTGAACAACTACTGGAATGATGATACCCGGTACCCATCATACACATAGCATAACATCTCCAAAAATCACGACCTATTGGTAAATCATTACACCCACAAGCTGATGGGACTAGCAACTCGGCGTCTAAGCTTCTAAAGACTTCAGTGTCATAAACACGTGAAAAATGTTCAAGGTAAGCAGCATGATCTTCTAAATCTTGTTTATTTGAATAATATCCAGCGTAAATTAATGGTTGTTGCCTGATATTTCGGCTTTGCAAAACAATTTCTCCTCTTGATTTTGGATTAATAAGAGAAACCACACCAAACAATATTTCGCGTCCTATGCTATTTTCGTAAAGTGGTTGACAGATTTCATCCAAATATGTTAAATAAAATGAACAATGTTTTAAGATCTGCATAGGGTGATTAAGAACATACTGAAAGGTTTCATAATCTGGGTACGTCTGACTTTTGTTTAATGCCGCAAAACCTAAAAATATAGGATATGGAAACTTTGAAGCATCGAACGGCTTGGTTGAGTATGGTTTTCCTGTTACGTGTGCCATCCAAACAAACACATGATCTTGTAAACCTTGACCAACAGGAAGATCCGATATCACTTTAATGTCATGTCTTTGTAATTGTTTCTTTGGACCGATTCCAGACAACATTAACAATTGAGGGCTTCTAATAGTTCCACACGATACTATTACTTCTTTGTTGGCTTTGAATTGCACGGTAGTATTGTTCTCTAATATTGCTTCAACGCCAATAGCATTTTTATGTTTATCGAAAATAATTCTTGATGCCATAGTGTTTCTCAGAACAAATAGATTATCTCTTTTTATTGTCAAAAACCCATACGCTGTGCTCTGCCGAACTCCGTGAGCTAAAGTAAATGGAAATTCCGTGTACCCTAAAGGAGTATTTTCATTTATATCTGTGACAGTTTCCTGGCCAGCCTGTGAAAATGCTTTTAGGTATTTTAAAATTTCTTCATCGTGATTCTTGTTAACGGCTATTCTTCCGTGTGTACCATGATAAATTCTGTCCGGAGAGTTTAAAATCGTTTGATCTAACAGTTTTTCACTTTTTTTTAAATACGGCAACACATTTTGGTATGACCACATGTCGTCTCCAGTTATCTCAGCCCAGTCATCGAAGTCACGTTTGTTTCCCCTAGTGTAACCCATAACATTTATTGAACTCGTACCTCCAAGCATTTTACCACTCATTATATCAGCTCGACCATTTTTATGGAATTGTAAACTGTAACCGTCATTTACAGTTTGAGTACTCCAGTCAACATCAGTGTCTTTTAGGTACGGATATAAAGATCCAATCTGGAATACAAGCAAATTTGAAATGAGAAAATTTTGACTTTAGCTTGAGATATTGTTTTCAATATTCTATTTAGTTTAGAAAACGTATTCATTTACCACAGACTCCAGAGGAGGGTCTCCGCCAGCTTCTATCAATAACACACTAATGCTCTTATCTTCAGTAAGCCTGTTCGCAATTACACTTCCTGCTGTACCCGCTCCCACTATTATAAAATCAAAGCGTGCTCCATCTAACAATGATAAAGAAAATAGTTTTGTATGATTAATATATATATTTTAATAACTGTTGTTATTGTTTGAATTCATAACAATCAACATAAATAATTATATGTTTGAGTGCTAGGCTTGCTAGATATTAAGACTACTATCTAGTAGCCTAAGGCACCTTAAAAATATAAAGTTGACAAACTTGTCCAAGCTAATTTTCGTTACTTAATTAACTGATTAAAATCTAGTACTTCTACTAAGTTACAACATATCATGACTTAATAGTCATGTGACTGTGATTTAACAAAAATAAATAAATACAATTAAAGTGGTATATTAAATTCTAGTGGATCTGTTAGAAGAAAGTAAACTTATGAATTAATACCTGTTACTAGAGCTTGTTGGGGCCACAGATATGAAGTCAGCTGTAGAGTAGCAAGGAGTTTTAAGGCTCCTTGTATCCGTTTTATATTTAATAAAGTACTGGTAGTATTCATTTCCACCCTCCAGATATTCCTAAAGGTGAAAACTACAAAAAAAAAAAGTTATTTAAAACTCAAACTTAACTTAAGGTAAGTGTTGAATTTGTTTTTTTGAAATAAAATATTAAATCAATAATGCTGTTATTTCTATAACAACGTTACAATCACAAATTAACTTTATTATGAGTACTTACCTAATTTATAAAGAAAAAGAGAAAAATATGGGTTCGAAGTTACCACTCAATCGATAATTACACGCTTTGATTTAATCTTTGCTATAAATAGCAAAGCAGAACCAAGTGTGTTTACATAAGTAAAAACACGTATTAATAGGATACTTAACTAAACTCTTATTTATGGAAGTTTTAATATTGTAATGTGTTTAATATTAAAACGTTTATATTGCTACAAATTAATTTAATTTACATTTGCATTTTATAAATAAAATAAAATAAAAACCATAAACAACCGAAGTTAATTTGATTAACTTCGTTTTTTGAAGGTGTATAGGTAGCCTAGGAAATTTTGGACATGGTTTCATAAACAAGATTCTTTCTCAAGCCGGCAAGATGATGTCTTTTTAACACCATAAGAACACCATATTAGAATTCCAAAATTGCAGAATATTCGATGTCGAACTTTAAAATAGTTTCCTTATTTTTAATATTTTATAGTAATTAATTGTTATGATTAGCAGGATTTTATATATTTTATAACAAAATAACTGCCCATATCCCATATTTTATCTGTTTTCTAACTTATACTTTCTACTATTTATATTGCATGAGCATATCGTCTTAAGTAACCGTTTCTTACTTTGACAAAGACTTCAATATAAGCATGAATAAATTTGTGACCACAATAGATAATTAATTAATTATAATAAAAATTGTATATAAGTATAAACAAACAATAATGACAGTAACAATTACCACCTATTTAAACAAACTTGCCATAATGATGTTTATATTTTATAATTAAAACGAATTCATTAAACGATATTTATTTACATACACTTGTACTTTTCAATTATTAGACAATGTAGTAATATTAATATCTATAATTGAAAACAAAATATGCAGCTAAAATCTGTAGCGGATTAGGTTTATCACTTATAACTTAATACTATTGAATGTCATAGTGATATTCTCCACAGAAAGTGCACCTACCATGTTTTTCTCTGCATCATCCAATGGTTGACTGGTAGAAGATGCCTTTGGTATCAGTCCACCGCTGTACAACTTTGTGCACGAAGATTAAGAGTCCGTCCTACCAAACGACTGATATCGGTCAACTTTGTTCTGTAATTGTTAGAAGGTGTAACATAATATTAGCAAAACTATGGACGTTATGGGTAGCTCAACTCATCATCTTGCATGTGGCTTGAAGGTATTTACAAAAAAACTGCATAACTAATGGTAAACCTTCAATATTCAATGCCACCTTTTTCAAAAAAAGACGTCTGAGTGAAGTTTGAACATCGCTTCAGTAAAAACTACGAGAAATTTTGACCATATAAAAATATAAGTAACAACAACATATAACCCTTTTGCATTTGTGTTGATCACTTTTTTCCATTCCCTACAAAAATCAGCAGAAAAAAAATGATGATGTTTCGTCATTCTACAGAAAAATGCAGTCACTTATGTATTTTTTTTCTAATTTTTAGCTCATTATTTAAGAAATTAAAAAATAACATAATAATCTTAAGTTATTTTTATAACTAAAACAAAATTTTAATTTATAAAAAAAAAGAAATTAGTATAGAAAATAAATTTCAAAATATACTATAATAACAAGCGCGCAAAATCGATCGCCTCAGTGTCAACTCAGCTAGCGCAGCGGGAGGACGTATCGCTTTGTGTCACTGGAGCTCGCGAGCTCTGCGTTAGAATTTTAGCAAGAATATACTACGACTACCACAATTTGATCCTGTGAGTATTTATTTTGTTTTCTGTACATTTTACTGATATTAAAAATATAGTTGTGAATACATTGTGTGTTAAAAGAAGTTTGGATTTTTAACCTACTTCTAAAAAGGAGGTTCTGTATTCGAACAGTTTGTTTAATGTATATTATGCATGTCCGCGTTTTTTATTATGTTCGAAAAACTATAAATTATGTGTTTTAACCGACTTCAAATAAGAGGAGGTTATCAATTCGATAGATTTTAACCGACTGCAAAAAAAGGAGGAGGTTCTCAATTCTTTATTTATGCTCCCCGATTACTCGAAGACGCCTGAACCCAGGGCTTGAAAACGTTACCAATTCACATTAAAACTAACGTTAAGTAACGTTATTTCAGTAGAGATACCTGGCATATCGGTATGATTTGGTAGCGTTACTTAGTAGCATTTTATATTTATGTATTAGTAGGTTTTGATTTGCTAGCTTGTTTTGTTATTGACTTTATACATACATACAATTACTTCATACATATTACATTTATAGATAATGGGGCGAAAGAAAGGAACACACTACCAGTGTGTCAATAAACGAAAACGGAATACTTTCGGATTGGAGCGTGCCAGACAAGTACTAAGAGAACGCTCTTATAAACTACTGGCTACAACTTCGTCGTCTGTAGATGGTGTAAGATTTAGTTACTATCAGCTCAAATAATTGCAAATAAACTGCGTTTTTACAGCACTTCGAGGCTACATCTGGTTGTCTTTGTGCTTATTACTAATTACACTACTCATACATGCATTTAGCAAATACATTGAATAATAAAAAGATAGTACTGTAATACTAATATTTTTGTATTTTTAGGAGGCTAATGACAATAGAAACCCTGAAAAAACTGTCAAGCGTGGAGATGTCAGCTATTCAGTTCCAACTAATCTAGGCATGGTAGGTTTCTCGTATCCCATAAATTGAAATCGGTGATTGAAATTCGGTCTGGGGAGTATTAATAATATTGATACGATTTATTGCAGAGTAAAGAAAATATTGCGTATCAAGAAAGCTGTCCGCCAATAGATTTAGATTTAAGCGATGACTTCGAAATTGAATCAAACAAGGTACGATGATATACCTGCACAAATTAATGAATATAAAAAAAAACTTCCATTCATAAGACAGCACACATGAGTTTAAAACTCTTGTTGTTTCAGAAATCACCGGTATCAATGCTCATCGAAGGGCGAAGAATAGTGGATTTCCAATATTTTTTTGATCAGTGGATAGATATCACAAACCACAGTCTTCAATTCGGATGCAATGCATCAAACTTGAATATAGTAGAAGAAAAGCAGCAAGGATTTTCATCAACATTTTCTTTATCTTGTACTATGTGTGGTAGTCGATTCCTGCTGAAAACGTGTCAGAGTAACACAAATGCATTGGACGTCAATCAAAGTGCAGTTTCGGGAATTATAAGTATTGGATGTGGTCGATCCAACTTGAATGAACTAGCTGCTTCTCTAAATTTGCCACTTATAAGTAAAACAACATATCTAAACTGTCACGATAGATTATTTAACTGGTGGAAGGCTACAGCCGAAGCAACTATGATAGAAGCTGGTAAAGAAGAAGCTTCTCTGGCTCTGGAGAGTGGAAGTTTGAGTCCTTCAGGAGTTCCTACTATAGCTGTAACAGCTGATGCTGCTTGGGGGAAACGGTCATATAAAACTAACTTCTCCTCCGCAGCAGGCGTTGGAGCTATAATAGGGTTACAAACGGGTAAAATACTACATGTTGGCATTAAAAATAAATATTGTGTCGTATGTTCCCGTGCAGCGAATAAAAATATGACACCCCCGGAACACCAGTGCAACAAAAATCATACGGGTTCTTCTACAAGCATGGAGAAAGCAGTTATCGTTGAAGGATTTAGTAAATCCGTAGAAACGCATAATTTAGTGTACGCAAAACTAATTGCAGATGGAGACTCAAGCGTGTACAAAAATATCTTAGAAAGCAGACCATATTCCAACGTAACGGTGGAAAAAATTGAGTGTTCCAACCACTTAATGCGAAATTATAACGGGAAGAATTTGAGTTTAATTAAGGACACATCCATCCCATTAAACGAGCGTAAATTACTCGGTTCGGATCGCGTAAACCGATTACGCATAGCTGTGAAAGCAGCAGTAAGGTTTCGAAAAGCTCAAAATATCCCGATAGCTGAGCAAATAAAAAGTTTGCAGAAAGATATTATAAATAGTCCAAAACATATTTTCGGAGACCATTCCCATTGCGAAAGGTACTACTGCACAGACGAAAAAAAGTCAGAGGTGAATCTTGTGCCTCAAATCAAAACTTTGATGCTCAAATTAATGGCAAACGCGTCCCATCTATCATACCACGCTCGGAGTTTGTTACAAAATTTAAATAATAACAGAGCTGAACAATTTAATGCAATTGTAGCTAAATATGTAGGTGGTAAACGTATCAACTACTCGTTAAAAAACTCATATGCTCTGAGATGCTATGCCGCAGTGGTCGCATACAACACAGGAAAACCAATTAATACATTTTATAAAATAATTTTTGATAACAGTCCCTCAACAGCAGCAAAAAAATATGAAGCCCTAAAAGCAAAAGCTAATAAAAAATCAAAACAAATCTGGAAGCCTAAACGAAAACTAGGATTCGATGACAGTCATATTGACTATGGTGATTCTTGCCAAAAGCCTGACTTGTCGGATGAAGAGTTTTTATCAGCCAAGACCGCATTTTTGGAAAACCTCATGTCCCAAATTGAACAGAGACATGAAATTGAAAGGGACACTATATTGCAAGCAGAAAGTGCGTTGTGGCTCGAGTTACACAGATGTCTTTTGACGGCTTCTAATTTTGGTAAAGTGTGTAAGCGACGAAAAAATATAAGTTCTGCAGGTCTTGTAAAAAATTTACTTTACTCGTATTCACTTGACCATGTTGCAGCAATTCAACATGGCAAAACGAATGAACAGAATGCATTAATTCAGCTGCAAAGGCAAGAAAATATTAATTTAGAAAAATGTGGCCTGTTCATTGACGATGAACATTTTTTTCTGGGTGCAACGCCAGATGCTCTATTTGAAAATGGTATCGTAGAGCTAAAATGTCCATTTTCGGCATTTGGAATGAGCCCTGATGAAGCTATAAGAGAAAAAAAAATAACGTTTTGGAAAATCCAAAATGAAGTACCGATAATTAATAAAAGTCACGACTGGTGGTACCAGATTCAAGGCCAACTGCACATTACAAAAAAGGATGTGTGTTTGTTTGCAGTATGGACAGGTTCTAATTTTACGATGAAAGTCGAACGAGTTATTAGAGATGATAGTTTTTGGAAGACAAAAATGCAGAAAAGACTTGAGGATTTTTATAACACATGCATATTACCTGAAATTGTCGATCCAAGAAAAGTCCGTTCCATGCCCCTTCGAAACACTTCATTTTAATCTCTGTATACAGGGTGTCCCAAAAGGTTAAGTAGCTGGGAAAGGGGGTGACAGGGGTGGACACAATGGTCACTAGAAAAATAAAAAAAAAATCCGATCTGGGTATTTAAAAAAAATTGCATTTTTTTAAAAACTTAAAATTTTACACCTTGTTATTTTTGATGTTGATGTTGATGACCTTGTTGTTATTGAAGATTACATAATAGCATTTTTTTTAAATACAGCCATATTTGTAGGTACAGTTAGCACAAGGTGTAAAATTTTTAGTCTTTTAAAAAATGCCATTTATTTTTTTAAACACCCAGATGGATTTTTCTGGTGACCCTTGTGACCATCCCTATCACCCCCCTTCCCAGCTACGTAATCTTTTGGGACACCCTGTATAGTTTTAAGGTTAATACACCGTGAAATTTTAATGGTTGTTTTCCCGAAGCAGAACAACTTGCCGTCGGTAGTACTATCGAAACATATTATTTTTTTTTCTTTACACATGTTTTGGATTTAAAATTATTAAAAAAAATATTAGACAACTCGAAAGCGTGATAAACAGTAGTAACACTAGACGGAGTGAACGGACCTTGTAGGTACTACTCGAATCGCACGTGCTGCTGACAAAGTAAAGAACGATCCATAAACGTTCAAAGCAAAATAAGAGCTCAATGGTAGTTATACGGCATAAAATAGCCTGCACGCAAGAATCACAAACGAGCCGGCTTCTTTTGTAATTCGCCACGCGGCGCCGACGCCGGAACGCCCCGCGCTCACCTTCGACTCGCTCCTTCCTTAGTTGTCCCGTGAACGTCGGAAGCGCAGCACGCGTTATCTTATTACTTTATTAGTATTATGGATCGACATTACAGTTTTAGTAATTTAGAGTACGTCGCTATGGTGCAACTGTACGCTAGGGCTAATTATAATTCCCATACTGCCTGGCGTCTTTACGCCGAGCTGCAACACTTGGCGTCACTCCGTCTTCGCGGAGTTCTGAACCCTCAAGTCATACAGGACCGGACGATCGTAGCGGCGACGGCTACTCGATCATGGGCAGTTCCAAGTGCCAGCACATGCACAGGGCAGTGGTCGATCGGCCGTCCGTAAACTTGTTTTAAGTTACGTTTTCTGTAAGTTATAGCTAAAAAGGTATTGGATAAAGCTTATTATTATGATTGGGTACTGTGTTACATTACCTAAGGTGTAGGTATCAGCTGATTGACTAACACCCGGGTCAATGAACGCGCGACCGATCGACGCGAGCGCTAGGTATCGCGAGGTATTACTATCGGTTCGATGTCACTTTCGAGTTCGGTTTTTCACGATTGTTAATCGGCCATTTTTGGTTTATAATATTTAGTTTTTGTATAAATTGAATGTTTAACTAAGACCAACCTTTTCACTGCGGGAAAACAACCATTTAAATTTCAGCGTGTATAAACAAAAAACAAATTTCAATATTTGTCGTCTCTTAGAGAGGGAAGATAAGCTATTTCAGATGAAACACATGTATTGTAAAAGAAACAATTTTTTTATATGTTTGTTTCAAAATAGATCATTCCTGACTATTTTTAAAGATTAAATGTTGTTTTCTTTCCCTGACTTTGGTAAAGTGCAGCTGTCCTGTCCCTGTGGCTGATTTACCAGTATTGGCTTTGATTTATAAAATAGAATAGAAAACTCTTTATCCAAATTGATACTGGTTATCAATTTGGATAAAGAGTTTTCTATTGCATCTTTTCTATCGCTGTGTCTAACGACCAGCAAATCCTGAGATGGTAGGTCGGTGCACGCTCAACGCAATTATATATTTTTACTATGTAATTTGTAGTACTTTTTGTTGGTTACCATTTTATTGTCTGTTTTGAATAATGTTTTCCATTCTATATATTAAGCGATTATAAGAAAAACATGTAATAACGTTTCTAAAGACGATACATAGTCGTCAATAAATACTGTTTACGATTTCTGTTTCTCTATTTAATTTTATCTGAGATACTATTTATTTTCATCCTATTGTCTTAATAATTAACCATTTTGAATGGAGACAAACTTACCAAATATTCCCTACTAATATATAACAACAATCAAAACGCATTTTTACTAAACGCTATTAAAATATTTGAATTGTCAACTAAAGGATCAAAATTGTTTACGCGAAGTCTAAACTTTAATCGCAGCCATGTGTGCGTAAACGTGCACACAAACATGAAAATGCCTAATCTTGTGCGAGTCAGTTTTGTGCAAGGACTCTTAAAATAAATACATAAATTCTATTTGTTGGTTTCGATTCTAACCCAGGACAATTATTTCTGAAAACGATAGCAGATGATAGAAGTTCTCAGTATAGTGCTTTGTGCTTTTGAATTTTTCTTCTTTTTGCCTTTAAAGGTTCCAGTGCATGGATCCGATCCCGTAAAACAAATCCATCGAAAATTTATCCACAGACCACAAACTTTGTTTTTACTTTTTCCGAACCCGAAGGGTAACAACGGGACCCTATTACTAAGACTTCGCTGTCTGTCTCTCACCAGGCTGTATCTTAAGAACCGAGATAGCCAGATAGTTGAAATTTTCACAGATGATGTATTTTTATATCCCTTTTTTGCTCGATATCAATAACGGCAACAGGTAGGCACTTGAAAATGGTACAGAACCATTTGTACGCGAGTCAGACTCACACTTGGCCGGTTTTTTATCACGTTCTATGCATTCGTCTCCTGTAGACCCCATTTTGTAAATAGTAATTAATCTATACACATGTATTACATAAGTACTTAGTTGTTTCCAATGATGTAGGGGGAGAAGCGGGACTTAAGGGAGTAAATATACAAAAGGCTGATAATATAACAAAAATAAATCGCATTCTGGAATCAACAATTTTTTTTTCTTTATGTGGAGGTGTCCATATGTTTTTCATTCGATTTCTTTGCCGACAGATTAACTTGTCTGATGTAATTGGGACGGATATATACTATCCAGATTCAAATTCATCCATGACTCACACCAATTTACCAAAACCGGCACCGAGCCCAATAATATTGATGGAGATTATTGTGTCTTTATCATCATCATCATTAGCCCGTAGACTGGCTGAACATGGGCCTTACTCCAACGTATTTTTGCCTTAGTCACCATGCTTGGCGGATTCGTTACCGCAGTACGCATACATTTAGGTAAACGTTGCTGCCCGTTGCTACCTAAAATACGATTCTAGATGATGTCATAACAATCACAACTAATGGCTTAAAGTACTTGCCGAGGCAGGGAGTGTAGTTAACATATTTTTCACAAAGATGTTTATTTGAAGCGAGAGACGAACCCACGACAAAATTAGAGGCGAAAATTATACTGCTTTGTCACGAAGGTTGTCATTAAATTGGATTATTGGGAAATAATCTTTTTGTGTATATTTTTCAATTTAGTCAGCCCCACCAAGCTGTTCATAATTCCTACTATAAAGTAAGAAAACATTTCTTTCTAGCTAAGCTATTTTCTAAGGGTTAGTATAACCTTAGAAAATAACCTTTCGTTTGTGATAAAGCAATATACCACCCGGACAAAGTCAGGGGCCGAAGTTTGCTCTTATTAAAGTATTATCAAAATTGAACCTTTGAATTTTAGCTCTCAATGAACCTGTTAACCCATCAACACTAATTAACACATCAAGTAGAATCATAATAGATCAGTATCTCTAGTGATTACATCATCTCTCAGCTAATCAAATTTGATATCTTGTTACCTTATCAAGTTATCTACCTCATTATATATATTAGTGTTACAATCTGATCTTTCTATCTAATTAGCTGTTTGCCTTCTTCAATTAGGTATTGGTTTATTTTTTTCTCTTAAATCTATGTACACCTACTGTTCTCTTCTCTGCACCACCCCAAGGGTAACAGGGTGGTAGAAAATGCTGTTGGCATTAGGTCCGCCTTTGTACGATTTTTTCATGAGCATAAAGTTTTAAATAAATAAAAATGACTTAATAAATCATTGTAATACTTCGTTAGTTATAATTACAAATAAATGGATATGGATTAGATTCATATTATTTTCTTTAAAGATTTTTATATTTTGTTAAGAGTGCTTTCACCTAAGGATAAAAACGGGACCCCATTACTTGCAATCCACTGTCTATCTATCTGTTACTGGGCTGTGTCTCATAAACTGTGACAATAGAACACAGTATAAAATTAATGTTTCTATGTGGCTCCCATGTAACAAATGGTTTCTGCTCGATGTAATAACGGTGACAGGTAGAAGCTTAAAATAGTTGTTCACTTCAAAATCTTAAATGAATATAGTGTTTAATGTTGTATAAGCCATTTTATTTTTAATAAAACTGTAAAAGTAATACTCAATACTCAGGTCTTCAAAACTAATATTATTATATTAAAAGTTAAGCTAAACATTAAAAGTGTACATTCTTATAGAGCTGCTCTTAAACTATACCATCTAATAAAGATACTTTCGTAAATTGTATTTATTTCGTAAGCGGAAATAGGAAAATTTTCCAATCTCCGCTTCACATGCTTTGAAGGTGCTTACGACGCAATAGCCGTCTACAGGATACAATACTGCATATAATCGTATACATGACATCAAGAATACCATAACTCAAGAAAATGTAACAAATTTCAACCTTTTAATATTTCCATAATCCAACCAAACGCAGAATGTTGTATGGATGGTTGGATATTAGTTACTCTTTCACGCAATAACTGGAAGTTGCTGATGTTTTTTATAGGTAGGCATCATTTATAAGCAGGATTAATATACAGGCTATTAAACATCACGCTACAACACACTGGACTAGAGTAGCAGGCCAATGCAGGTAAAACCGCGTTTTCTTTGTTATGATAGCCAATTTGGTATACTACGACAATAATTTTTATTATTTTTGATTTTCTGATTTGGTCGCCTATATACCAAAGTATTCAAAACTTAACTAAAATTAATACAAGATAATTCAATACATTTTATATTTCATTAGGTGAAGTATGTAACTTACATTATGTAAAGGGAGATAATGCTAATAATAAGCTCGTACGATGCCTTTTATATAATAAATATAATTTAAAAAATATACTTTATACATTAAATTAAATCATGATCTTCCTTAATGAAATCAGCAGCTTTTTCTCCAATCATTATTGTGGGTGCGTTAGGATGAGCTCCAATTACCTGTGGCATGACACTAGCATCTGCAACTCTTAGTCTCTGTACCCCAATGACATTAAGTCGAGAATCCACAACTGATCCCATCGCGCATGAACATGAATAGTGGTATGCTGGAGACATCATACAACGCGCGTAACATTTATAAAACTCATGTTTATTTTGTAATTCTTCGCAACCACAAACTTTAGGAACCATCAACGATGCTTTTAATTTTTTGAAAAGTTTAGTCTCATAGACATGCATGTAATCTTCTATATATTTAGAGTGAACTTCTAAATCACTTTTATCTGAGTAGTACCCAGGGTAAATGATGGGTGGGTCCGCAATATTTTGACTTTTTAAAACAATATAACCCCTTGATTTTCCATATAATAATGCTACGACGCTTATCAATATTTCACTTTCTTTGCTAGAATCATATATCGATTGACAAATTTCATCTATATAGGACAAGAAAAACGAACAAAATTGCAAAACTGGTGATGGGTCCCTTAAAACAAAATGTAATGTTTCGTAATCGGGATAACGTTGACTTTTATTCAATGCACTAAATCCTACAATATAAGGGAATGGAAACGTTCTAAGGTCAGATGATTTAATTTTATGTGATTTTCCCATTCTTTGAAACATCCAAACATAAGGATGGTCTTGTAAGCCTTGACCTACTGGAAGATCACTAATTATTTCTATATTTTTACTTTGTAAATGTTTTCTAGGTCCCACTCCAGATAACATCAACAATTGAGGACTTCTAATTGCTCCAGCTGATAATATTACTTCTTTTTTTGCGAAGAAATCCGCTGTTTTATTGTTTGTCAAAATCGCTTTAACACCAATAGCATTTTTGTTATCATCAAAAATAATTCTTGAAACTAGAGTATTTTTAAGGACAAACAAATTGGGTCTCTTCATTGTCAAAAACGCATAAGCAGTGCTTTGTCTCACTCCATTTGCAAAATTTTCAGAAAATTCAGTGCAACCTAACGGGGTTACACCATTTATATCTAGCACCTGTTTTTGACCTGCTGCAGCGAAAGCTTTTAAGTATTTTATAGAATAATCACTATGACTCTTGGTTATATTTAACCTTCCATGGGTGCCATGGTAAATTCTATCACGAGAATTTAAAATATATCTATCGAGTAAATTTTCACTCTTCTTAAAATATGGCAAAACATTATCGTAGTTCCACATTTCATCACCTGTTATTCTTGCCCAGTTATCGTAATCATAATAGTTTCCTCTAGTATATGCCATAAAGTTTATAGAACTGGAACCGCCAAGCATTTTACCACCAGCCCAAGTAAATCCACCGTTCTTATGAAATTGTTTACTAGAGTCATCGTTTATAGTGTCGTAATTCCAATCAACATTAGACTGTATCATATAAAGAAACAACCCTGGAACCTGAAAGATGAACAATTCTATCAATGTAACTATTAAAATTTTCGACATTTTCGAGAAATTGTATATAAACAAAGCTGTTTCTATGTCCATCCAATATTTACCACAGATTCGAGAGGAGGGTCTCCACCAGCTTCTATCAATAACACTGTTGTATTCTTATTTTCAGTAAGTCTGTTCGCTATTACAGAGCCTGCGGAACCAGCTCCTACTACTATGAAGTCGAAACTTGCTCTATCTAATAAAGTATAAAACATACGTAAATTTATTGTTGCAAGAAAAGTAATCGAAACATTGATAATTGCAAATATTTTAAATAAATTGCTTTGTTCTAATTTTTAATCATCCTACCAACAGGCAGTCTTAAAAGTAGAACATTATAATCAAAGTGAATCAAGATAAATTTTACATCAATTAATATATATTTCGTAGGTACTCTCAAATGATTTTGGCCACTGAAAACAAACTCTAAGGAGATTGGCCATCTGCGCAGGCATAATACTAACGCATTACTTTACCACTTGGGGAGTCGAACCCATGGTTGTTACGGTGTAATATATTACCGTTAAACCAACGGTGCAGTCAACAAAAAAGGGGTGATGACATGAAGGGTTGTAATGAATTAAAAATATTATATAATAGAGAAGTTTTAATACCTTTAACTTGAGCTTGCTGTGGCCATAAGTATCCTGTCAGTTGCAGAGTTGCTATGATCTTTAAAGCATCTTGCATTTGTTTTATTTGAAATAGTGTGCTAGTAATATTCATTTTTCTCTTTAGTTGCAATGTGTACTAATTCATATATTTGATGTTTATTAGCAGCAGTGTTAAAAACAATTCTTTTGGGAGGACAACAGGCTATGAGCTGTTCTGAAAAAAATACACAAATCATAAAAACCTTGCGAGATTTTAATTTGCTAGGGTATAGGTAAAGTGGAAAATATTTTTACTCTGTCGTTTTACATATCGCATATGGACGGACAGAATCAATATTATCTTTATCATCTTTAAGAATTTGTTATTATAGATATACTAGCTTTGCGCCCGCAGTTTCACCCGCGTTACTCCCTTTCCCGTAGAAACTTTATAATTAAACATATCCTTCGTAGATAATTGGGCTATATAGAGATCGCGTTCAAGTAAACAAACACTGTCTCTGATCTGTGTAAGTTATGACAATAGACCGGTAATCAAACCGGGATTCGAACCCAAGACCTACGAGACTTATGGAGAGAATCATGCCGTTAGGTTGTTGTCAAGTGATTGTACTAGATTTAAATAAAACTCACCTGTATGGGAAATTTACTTAGTTTAGTTCATCTTATGAACGCCAATGTCTATACTCGACAAGTGCAAGGTTAAATATGAACCAACATCGGCTTTATTCGACAGTAAACATAACGCAAAACCACAACATTTATTTAATATACATATTTTATAATTCCTTTCAAGTGTTTTATTGATACAGCTCAAAAATATAATTAAATACCGACTTAAGGTAAATTAATTAGTGTCAATTGAATGAAATATTATTTTATGGAGCTCGAACTATACGCGTACTGAGTCTTAGACAAATGTTCGTCTAGTATATTAATTAAAGTAGAATCTAAATCAACTGTAACAACAAAACACATTCATATATTTCTATACCAGTGTGTTAATCACTACATAGTATAAAACAAAGTCGCTTCCCGCTGTCTGTCCGTATGCTTAGATCTTTAAAACTACGCAACGGATTTTGATGCGGTTTGATGATAGAGTGATTCAAGAGGATGATTTATATGTATAATACATCAGCATTGCACCCGTGCGGAGCCGGGGCGGGTCGCTTGTTATAAATATTTTTAACAATATTGTTTTTTTCAATTAAAATACCCATATCAACTAGAAAGTACTTATTTGAAAATATATAATTTTTATAATGAAATCATTTATTATTTAAATAAAAATATGACACGTACTTGTAAATAAATTTGGAAATAAAGCCGTTCTAGGGCTATATTGTGTGTAAAATCTTGTTTTGTCTATTGTTTTAGAGCGGACTATGATTTTTAATACCGGACGGACTTTAATGTTATTACTGGATCCAATGTGCCCCAACTGAGAGGACCCAGCTAAACAAATTCAGTGGGTTATTCTACCACTGGTTTTAACACGACCCACATAAGACGGTCCGGCGAAACATACTCGAATGTGCAATATATAAGCAAACTGGCATTCTGAACTTTTAACTGGAAGAGATAAAAGTAACGTAAAAAATACCGCTCTCTCTCTCTCTCTGACTCTCAAACCTTTTAAGGTTTTAATTGATAAAAAAAGCACTTTGTCAAATATGTATAATTATGCGAGCGAAGTCACAAACTCAACTATGTGTTTTCTATTGTTTTTCCAACCGTAACTATGTTTTCTTTATTGACAATATTAAACAGTTTTGTTTGTTATATCATTATACTACTTCTGTACAAAATAATATGAGTTCAGATAAATGACGTAAATTGTATATTTTAATGTATATAATATAATACAGAGAAGGCGTCATGCGTCATTATAATAATATCATGTCGAGACCATTTGTGAAGCACATGATAAGCATTCCATCAGGGTGGAGATGATAGTCCCACATACACTTTTTTTGTCCGGGGAGGGGGGGGGGATGGCGGTTGCATTAACGCACCCCATCCGCCGGCGCCGCTTCCGCCACGGGCGAACGGGTATGTGGGACTCGCCTTCTCCATAGCGTGGTAAGCTAGTCATACCACGAGGAGAGGACCCTACACCACTAAAACCCCCCGGACCCTCCTCCGTCCGCCGTTGATGAGGGGTACGCGAGGCTATCTGGCCCTAGTCCCACATACCTTGCCGGTTAGAAAGCATTATGCATTTCCTCGGTTGATATATTTATTCTTTATTTACAACATTTAAAAATTACGTACAATGGCGAGCTTAACTCTTCTAGGAGATTTTTTCCTCTTGATATACATCCCGACAATAGTTCTTATGGTTATTTTTAAATATAATTTTAGTTATCGTAGTTTTATCATTGACCTAATTTAACGTAGGTATAAGTATACCTATACTTGAAGGAAGTAAGTAATTTCTCTTAAGTTATCAAAGAAGAAGCAAGAACGACTCAACACTCACGCTATGGGTTTCGTCCCCGTCTCCCACCTCGCCGCACTTTCCTAAGGCGCGGTACACCGATTCGGGTGAAACTAGCTTGAGGCGAATATAAAATTTGTTTTGATTTGAAGACCTTTTTATTAGTAGTAAATACATAAACACTGTTTCTTTCATGCCATCATTTATTGTTTGTTATAAATATACGACCGTATCTCCACAAGAAATTTTCCCACATATTTATTCAAAGTTTTATACTTTTTATTTAACAAATGTACAAACTGATAGGAAAACACAACACTTGTTGATTTGAAACACGAG
Organism: Nycteola revayana; assembly: GCA_947037095.2. NCBI lineage: Eukaryota > Metazoa > Arthropoda > Insecta > Lepidoptera > Nolidae > Nycteola > Nycteola revayana. The sequence goes on along the minus strand of OX344857.2, from coordinate 17,672,451 downwards.
CATAATATGTTTTTATTCGGCACTGTTATTTCTAACTTGAACATCAGTCCATTTGAAACATTTATCCTGACACATGCAGCGCCTAAATCAACAGCTCCCAATTTTATTGCGGTTCAAATTATTCTTGTTTTATTAGTCCTTTCAAATCACTTTGAACCCTTTCACCTTGAATACTGGGTGGTTTTTATTGTATGGCATCAAAAAGCTACCTTATAATTATTGTGATGGTATGTTTACTTTATTGTTTATAGAGGCTTATTCTAATGCGAACTCCTATATATTTATTGCAGATCTTTATTTATATAAGGTACATTCAAAATATATACCAATTCAGTAACAGGAGAAAGGGTCACTTATACTGATTACATTTCTGCCTGTGTTCTATTTCATGGACCATTTTATTTTGTTATTGTCAAGGTACAATAACTGATTGTTTGCAGAATTATATATTTCGCTCAGACATTTCTATATTCTTGAATTTTAACCCGCGTAACTCCCGTTTCAGTAAAAACTTCATAATTCAATATAGCATATAGCTTTTTCGATAATTGGGCTATCTACTACTGAAAGAATTTTTCAAAACGGACCGGTGAGATTAGCGCGTTCAAACAAAGTAACAAACTCTTCATCTTTTTTTAATTTAGAATAGATACTCTTATAGATGTTTTATTAAATGTACCTACTCTACTTTGTACAATTTCCTTAATTTTCAATAAACGTCAATAACTGAAACAAGTTGCAAACAAAAACGATCCAACAAAAAACGAACAGAATTCTCATTTACCGTTTTTTAAACGAAACTTTCATTGGGAATCAAATCAAGCGACAAAAATAGAGTATTCAAACAATAAATTTTAATCAAAGGCCAAATTGCTTCGGCATTTGGTCCTATTGTTTTTCCTTTTTCTTCGTCACGATCGTTCGTCTTAAATACAATTCGGGAGTGAATTTTAATATCTCACTCAGCAGGCGCCTTAATTAAATGGCTGTCCTTAACGTTTATTTTAATTTGTGAAAGTTTGGATCTGTTGGTAGATACGTAAAACAACTTAATAGTAGAACTAGATTTTCTAGGTTTTCTTCTTTACTCATTTGAAGAGACAATATTTATTTCCCTAGTTGAGTTTGAAATAAGACTCAATATTAATTGGAAGATTTTAAACATTAAGTTGGATCTACTTTATATTATGTACATGCAAAATTACATAAATATAATATTGCATAAATTAGTTTATGTGATGAATTTGTGATCTTTAAATTATACAAAATGTGCAACAGTAGGTATTTTACATAACAAAAACAAATTTATATTTAATTTTATAACAAAAGTTTATTAAATCAGCGCCAAATCAGATTTCAGCAATCAATCTAAATATATTATTATTGCTGTGCTATTTTTAAAGGACGAACACCTGCTGGTATTTCAAGTAGGAATATCCCTACTTACTCCGCGTTAGGTCCTATCACACCAAATTTATTGCCAATTAATCCATCGATTGACGTTTATTTCAGACTCAACAATATATCAGTAGCCGTATGGTTAATCGAATCTATAGTATGGGTTGAATAAGTATGTCGACTGCTCCATTGTACCATATCTGCAACACACCTTAGAATGCAATTCTATTGGAACGTATTGCAGCGTAACGTTTTAAGTAATAATAATAATAATATTATTATGTTTGATACAAATTACTACAACATATTATTCTTCTTCTTCTTTTGGTGTCGACCTGGCGTTCAAATTTGAGAAGACCAGTACTCGGCCACTGACACAGCATTATCAGTGGCGTTGCACAGGTCCTCGCGTGTACATATTATTCAAACCTCATTTGTTATTTACTCAAAATTTCATCAAACAGTTTTTGTTTTACTACCTATATCAATTCATGACAATTTGTTTCATAAAACATTTTTCCATTAATATAACAATTTTGATTAAAATACAATGTTATGAAACAGTCACTAGCAAATGGAACACATATTTTAAAACCATTTTATTTCGTACAAATGTTAATACATATCGCCTACAAATTCCAACTATTTTACCGTTATTTATTTCATTGAGTTACAAACAGTACATGCGATTCAGTAAGTTACATTTTCTTAAGCAACACAAATGCAAAACTAAAGATCGATTGCCCAGTAACAATAGTTGTGGTCTCATAAAATTCTTGGAAATTTTCCCAGAGGTTCCTGGCTATAGCCTTTGCTGGGATTTAAATAAAAACAACTGCATTGTTGTGTTTCTGCATCAGACGGCTAGCGTTTGAGTACTAGGTATAGTTTTTTCTTTCCTTTCATTCTTTTGGACTACAGTCGATTTTATGAGTTGTGAAAACTAGCATTGGTTTGTTTGAAAGTGGCTTCCACTGAGGTAAATCGAGCTCATATTAGCAAGCTTTCCCTAGGTTCCCTAGGTTTTGAACATCTTTGAGGGGCGGAAAACAAAATTGCTGCTTTTTTATTTGATTTTCGTCGTATTTCTCCCTCTTTTGTTGCGTATAGATATTTTTATTTGTTTGCATAATTGCAACAAATTTTCTTGAAGAGCTAAGTTAGTGAGTTGACTGCGTTTCTGAATTTGAACACTGTGTGTGTATGAACTTTAACTTCGATATAATTTATTTATTACACATGGATCGCAATTAATACAATCCATTCTAATATTTGAAGGTGAAGAGTTTATTTGTTTGCTTGTACGCGCTAATCTTAGGAATTACTGGACTGATTTGCAGTCTTTCAGTTTTAGATAGCCAATTTATGGAGGAAGTTATAAACGCTATATTTCATCATGAAGTTCCTACGGGAACAAGACAGACGCGGGTAAAACCGCGTGGGAAACTAGTAAAAAATAAACAAAATTGGATGAACCTCAACTTTTTAACAAAGAGTCAGATTTTACGAGGTACAAGTACAAAATATGTATAAAGTCATCATGTTTATCATAACGAATAAAAATATATATTTTATAAATGGTTTATGAACAAAAAAATTCTAAAGAGTCTTATAATAAAAAAGATAAACGGAAGGAGAACTTCCTTTTTAATAATTATATTTTACCCAAGCGTCCAAAGACCAATTCTTTATCAAAATTCACGAAACCAGAAAATAACAAAGTGAAATATATAAGCATCTTAAAGAAAACCCACAACGATGATTCTAATAATTTCCATAAGGTATAATATAGTGTCTAAGTGGCAGTAGAACACTGACTCCTAAGTTACAGGTTATCCTAGTTTAGGAGTCAGGGTTTCATCTTTTGTACGCCTTAACTATTGTGAACTTTAGCTAGATATTAAGCATATTGTAAGGATTTGTATCAATAAAGTATTATTATTATTATTAATAATAATCGAATATCAGATAATTCAAAGTAATTAAATATATTAGCAGTATCTAACACTTTCTGCTAGCACATTATGGTTGCATGGATGAGAAATGAGCAATCTGTATGCCAAGTGTCATCTATCTTTATTTTTAAAAAGATTATAATGTTTAACAACGCCATCTATTGGTATAACTGTTGAAAAAGCTGTTACTCTTGCGGCCGCAGATACGATACTGATGTATGACATCGATACAAATAATCTTATAGAGAGCTGTGCATATATCGTGTCGAAATTTGAGCTAAATCGATCAGAACTTTTTGGGTTTGATGTACGAGCTTACACAGACCAACATATCAGTTTTATATATAAAGTCTAGAAGATATTAATTACTTATTCCGGATACTATGTGGGAAAGGAGACGATCCTATCAGACTATTAAAAAAAATAACTTCAGTTATTCTTAGTTCTTAAAAAGACTATATCTATATAGTCTTTTTAAGAACTAAGAATAACTGAAGTTAATTTTTTTCTTAAAAAGACTATATCTATATAGTCTTTTTAAGAACTAAGAATAACTGAAGTTAATTTTTTTCTTAAAAAGACTATATCTATATAGTCTTTTTAAGAACTAAGAATAACTGAAGTTAATTTTTTTCTTAAAAAGACTATATCTATATAGTCTTTTTAAGAACTAAGAATAACTGAAGTTAATTTTTTTCTTAAAAAGACTATATCTATATAGTCTTTTTAAGAACTAAGAATAACTGAAGTTAATTTTTTTTAATAGTCTGATAGGATTTAACTAATTGAAGAAGGTAAATGTTGATTTAGTTTTTTGTCCCATTATAAAGGAATAAGGTGCCCAGAAGAGCCCGCAGCAGTCTTGTTTTCTTTCTTTCAAATAATAAAAAAACTATTAATTTACTAACAATGGTGAGTTATTCAATTATAACACAATGTCATCTCTTTTAATAACAGAAAATGCTCTTCGTTAATTATCCTGTTTTTATGAAATTATGCATAGAAAACTGCTTCTATATTTTTATCTCAATTCATAAATATACTCATTTAACATTCCACACAAGGGCCGCCAATAGTTACCCTACGGACAGCAATAACGAACGACTCTCGAGAGATGTTTCCAATAATCGAGAATAGGCTAGAGAATTTGTGATCGCAGTGGAATCAGTAATCAGGTCACGATATTTGCATGACAATCTCATGCTGTTTTAAACTGAATACAGTATTTACATACTTTTGTTCATGAAGTTATCAGAAATATATTAAAAGAAAGAAATACAACAAAGTCCTTTTGCCTGAATTGAATTATCTATCAATAACCTAGCAATAATATAATATAATAGTAATATATAATAATAATAGTGCCGTGTGGTTTTCGGCTTAGAATAGACCACCCCGTGTGGGTAGACACGGGGTGGTCTATTCTAATTCTATGGGTGTCGTAAAAGGCGACTAAGGGACATATGGCTGATGGATGGGCAGCAGCGTCTATTAGCCCAAGGTTAACATCTTACTGCGATCACCAATCCGTCTGCCAAGCGTGATGAGTATGGCAATATCCCTCAACGGTCCTAGCTTGCCAAGGTCTGTTAAGAGGAGGCCCATGTTCAACAGTGGACGTAAACGGGCTGTTGATGAACCTAGCAATAAAAGGAATCCTTTTATTGTTAGGTTGAATCATTTAAAAGAAAAATAAATTTGATTATTCAAATTGCACATATTCAATTAATCATCCAATCTGAGTCCATTGTTGATAGCCATTCTTTGATTTGCGCCATAACACTCAGTCCTCCACCTTCCGCATGAAGTTCACTGAGGCTATTCATCGCGAGTCGTCAGTCCAGCTTGCAAGGGAGCGACCTCATCTCGGCAAACGTAAGATGATTAAGATACCTTACGTTTTCCGAGACGCAATCTCCACTCTGTGACACGTCTACTCCGATGGCTGTCAGTCTTTCTTCAGACATGACCAGCCCACTGCTTCTACGGACTAAGATGGTAACTTTGCAATTAAGTTAAATAATCTCTGTCATAGGTTTACCCTTATTGCGAAGTTTATCTTTAAAATAAACTCCAGGCATAGCATGCTCCATATTTCGTTGAGCGTTTATCATCCATGTATCAGCACTGTAGGTCATCAGGTTCCGGTTTAGTATAAAGTGTCGTAAACGGGATGGCATATCAGATCGCGGTTATTTACCACCTAACTGCGATCACGTGGTGCGAAGCGTGGTAAATTTTATAATATCCCGCAATGACCATGGCTTGCCAAGTCTATTAAATGTCGGCCCATGTTTAGCAGTGGACGTAAATGGGCAATTGAAGTAGGTCTTTAAACGTAAAACGCACACATTTTACTAACCCTAATAAATACCTAAGCGGGTCTTATAGTAACACGTATTAAATTTACTCAATCATATTTTGACGATTAGGGTATAATGAGTTATGAAAATATTTGTGATCAGTAAATGTGTATAGTTTGCTTACCAAAATTATGTAGCCATGTTAAAATACGGCGATCTGAAAATAAAAGGAATATTTAATTAACTTAATAAATATAACTTAGTAACTAATTATAAATCATTTATTTGGCAGATATGCTACAAAGTTCTTACATAGAATCAGGAAATGCAGGTTTATACTTTGTTGGTAACTAATAACTCTTCTAGCTACGTCTCTTCCATACTTCTGAATAGCAAAGCCATTACCTTAATTAAGTTAAACTAATTAGGAGGTACATTCAATCATTTAACCTTACTTCCTCCCCTCCAGACGTCGAAGTAAGTAATATATCACTTCAATTCAAATCTAAAGTTACAAATTGAAATTAAACTTGTACTAAAAGCAGACACTCGGGCTAAACTCCGTTTCCATTAAAAACCGCAATACAACCCAATAACTTTAGAGAATAACCATTCATCTTAAAAGCTACAACTTAAACAAGGTTTTAGGTAATTCGCAGTAAACCTCGTAACCAAGAAAAAAACATTTATGTAATCTTTTAATTTATACTAATATTATAAAGAAATAAAGTTACTGAGTTTGAATGTTCGGCGTAGTGTACGGTATAACATATCCGATGTAGAATAGTTATTTGTTATACAAGAGTGCAAAGTTGCTTTTTAACCGCGTGTTCAATTTTGATGACCGAGCAAGCGAAGGATTCTAAAATTGAATCACGAGCGCAGCGAGTGATTCAAAATTAGAATCCTGAGCGTTAGCGAGGGAATCAAAAGAGCACGAGGTGAAAAATCTTTGCACTCGAGTGCAACACGTAACTTTTCATTCCACCTCCACCAGTTTCAGTCAATTCTGTTGGCGTCAAACAAACTTCCTCGTCGCTAGAATCACTCATTTTAGTTTTTTCACTTGTTTTCAAGTTTCTTGTTTTTAATATAAGGTTTAACAATGATGTGAAAAAATGCCGCGTAAAGAACCGCGTACAAAGCAAATTGAAAAAGAACACCAAGAAGGTTCCGAGTCTGAGTTTTTAACAAATTAAAAAAAAGTTGTATGATATATTCAGCACCATAGAGGTAGCAGTAAATAGGTTTAATGTTTTTTTTTAATTCACAAACTTAGTGCACATGATGTTCTAAATTCAATTTACTTTATCCTCTAGAGAATAAAAACGGCTTTTCCACTCAGATATTGAAGATTAAAAATACTCTTTCCGACATGGTGGGATGAAAAATTCTTTCTCCATTAGAGACTCTAATAGCTACGTTGTACAGGACTTATGTAGGCTAAATTGTATAACTAGGTTCATCCAATCGTGAAACCACACGAGTGAGAGAGAGCTATATTATAAACATTATTTTTTTAGTATAAAAAAAGTTAAGTTAAAAAAAATCCTTTAATTTTCGATACATTGCATCCTGTATAGAAGCTGCAATGTCTTGATGTACGTCCATTACGTATATAGTCTCCATCCTCAATCTTTACGACTCTATGGTACAACAAACAACGCAACTTTTTGTGTGTATTTAGATTTTTAGGGTTCCGCAGTCCACAAGGAACACTTATGGTTTCGTCATGTCCGTCCGTCTGTCCGGGCTCGTTTTCCGCCGTAACCGCACCAATTAAGGATAAAAATTTTGGTTTTTAAAATGATTGAAAACTATTTGTTTTCAGCCCCCGTCCCATACAACGCAAAGTGAATTAAAATAATCAAATTCGACTTACCTCATCGTGTAGGCTATCGTTGGATAGGTCTTTTGAAATGCAACAAAAACTGCCTTGAAACTATGTGTAGATCAAACCCCCAAGTCTCGAGGTAACCTAATACAAACATAAAATTAAAGAGTCCCGCCCCCTTAACTTTTGAAATATTACTTAAATAATACTTAAACAAAATATGATATATACCTCTAAGTACTTTCAACTAAAACTATAGTGGACTCGCTATCATAGACAATTATTTTTATACAACTCGACCAACTTATGTAGTTACAGTTGTAGTAACAAAATGTATGGAGTCGACCGCTAAACGAAATGTAACTTTATTCATTTCAAAATAGGCACTTTTTTAAAGTTAAAAATACTTCGATGCTTCTCAATAGCAGAAAATAGTTTCTGAATGAATCTTGCCAGCGACCGTCCTGTGCCGAGGTCCAAAACTTACTAGGGCTACGCCTACGCCCTCTTGCACAGGTTTCTTTGTTTATAGTTTTGTAATTATTTATTAAGGCTGGAGGACTGCTCGCCTTTATGCTTGGTGAAGTAGCAAAAGCTTCGTGGCTCACTAAAAATACGACCATCTTTCATTACATTGCACCCTGTATAGAAGCTGCAATGATGTGCTATGCGTATATTATATGTGACCGTCATTACAGCCTCCGTTTCACCGATCTTTACGACTCTATGGTCCCAACATGATCTTTATTAGTTAGATAAAGCAGCTTTGTTGAATGTGTTTAGCCTTTTCGGAGTTCAACCCGGATATACAGGGTACGCTGTCGAAACATTTATGCTAGATACGAGTACCTACATTAAATTTTAGTAAACAATTTATTTTTTTAAGGCTTGTATGAAAATACAAGCGAAAGCAACCTTCACCTTAGCGTTTTATTTCATGTTGTTATCATCACACCAGCCCGTATAACGTCGTCTGCTGAACATTGGCCACACTTAAAGTATTACCACGCTTGGCAGGCAGATTAGGGACCCCAATATTTTGTACAGCATATACACACTACACAGGTATGCTAGGTATAGTATTAGAACTAATTTACTGGCTTTCCTAAGCCAGAGGGGGTTAGAGATAAAGATTTATTTCCGGGTCTGGATAGTTAAAGGACACCTTAACCGTGCCGACCCGAAATGTTTGATTTTACACAAAGATTTTTTGTGCGCAACGGAAAATCGACCTCAGAGGTTTTACCATCTTTACCGAAAATAACTGGAAAGATCACAATCATTTTCAGATTTTTTGGATTTATCTGTGCCCGACATAACAAATTTTGCTTAATTGCTAAATAACATTAACAAAAAAACCGGCCAAGTGCGAGTCGGACTCTCGCACGAAGGGTTCCGTACAAGTGCGTACCTATTTTTTATATCAAGAATACAACAAGTAACATAGTATAAAAGTTCTTGTAGTTCGTTGTAACTTTGATCAATGTTGAATGAATGAAAGGTAAACTGCGGTTTACGGTTTATGACGTATTAAAAAAAAACTACTTACTTGATCTCGTTCAAACCAATTTTCGGTGGAAGTTTACATGGTTATGTACATCATATATTTTTTTTAGTTTTATCATTCTCTTATTTTAGAAGTTACAGGGGGGGGGACACACATTTTACCACTTTGGAAGTGTCTCTCGGGAAAACTATTCAGTTTAAAAAAAATGATATAAGAAACCTCAATATCATTTTTGAAGACCTATTCATAGATACGCCACACGTACGGGTTCGAAGAAAAATTTTTTTTTGAGTTTCAGTTCTAAGTATGGGTAACCCCAAATGTTTTTGTTTTTTTTCTATTTTTGTGTGAAAATCATAATGCGGTTCATAATATACATCTACTTGCCAAGTTTCAACATTATAGTTCTTATAGTTTCGGAAAAAAAGTGGCTGTGACATACGGACGGACAGACAGACAGACAGACAGACAGACAGACAGACAGACAGACAGACAGACATGACGAATCTATAAGGGTTCCGTTTTTTGCCATTTGGCTACGGAACCCTAAAAAGTATGATGAATTACGCTAGTTTTGGATTTAACATCTAAAATACATAAATATAACATGCTTGAATATAATTTTGTTTTATTTATAAAAACTCAAATTTTCGTGAATATCTTGAAAATGAACAAAACGTATCCAATTACTGAGATATCAGATTAATTCGAAGGCTTCATAATTTTCCCTCAATTTTCTTCGAGAACTTCTAAAAAGCTCTACAGCCTCTTTGTCGGGAGGTGAAAATTACCAAGGTAGTAAGAAATGATCAAATAAAACTAAATTAATGTTTTAAAATTATTGGAATCGTGAATATCTGATTCGTCACTCGTAAGTCATTCCATTAAAATTTGTTAGCGTTAGACGAGAAATATAAAGATTAACTATATCGACCAGTTGATTTAGTAATTCTTATTAAGGTTTTTTTTATTTTAAATGAGATAAATTTAAAGAGATATGAGAAGGGAACGTTTTAATAAATGTACTAAATAAATTTGTGCATAATTAAGATTTCTCTTCGTGTCTGGTTATTTTAGGGACCATTCTCCGTGCAATGTAAATTATCTGAAGCCGTTGATACCTATTTTTATAACATTATTTATGGCAATGGTATTTAAAATATACATAATACTGTGGTCATCATCCTCGCTTGCCAAAAGTGCTGAATACAGCAAAAACCATAAACAAATAGTTAAAAAAAAACAAGTATTATAAAAAAAAAACAAAAAAAAAACTATTTTCATGATAAGTATAACTACAGGTTTATTAAAATAATACAGGGTTATAAAACATTAACAACCTATCAGGGGGTGAAAGTACTGATGAATATAAGCCACTTTTACTATGGGACCAAAATCTGAAATCGCGAAAAAAAAATCAGCTGTTCCATACATTTATGTTCACTTACCTCGACAAAATGTGTGGAGTAGCGGTTTTTTTTTCACCCCCTAATTGGTAGTAAATGTTTAAAAATAACCCTGTATAATAGGTGTTTAGGCTTATATAAAACCGCACAAATATTTAAAGATAAATACTAGAAAAAACTATAGTAGGACATACGTTATCTAAAAGAGGGCCTATTCCTAAACCCTTGCCAAAAACTGACGCCGAACAAAACAACCCTAACGCAAACAAATCGTTACAATGCGTGCAAAAAAAAAACAAACGATACTCACTATGGTTTTCCATTCGGAATAAATTAGGGCAGGGATGGCGAACCTTTTTAGTACGTGGTATTTATTGGTATGATTTTGAAATAAGTGTAATAATATGAATATCAAAAATATTATATATTTTCATTTTCTTTTAATGGATATGAATTATATTTTTAATACAATGCTCAATCTATATAACAATGCTCTAATCTATACTCTTTACTTAATATAGTATAAAGCTGAAAAGTTCGTTTGCTTGAATAGCATGTTCAAGGAAACAAACTCTTCTTAGCCCGATTATTCGAGAGTTAGAGCGTCTATTTAACGACAAAGGCTATGGGCTAGGTATATTTAATTGCGAAAATCTCACGGAAACGTGAGCTACGCGGGTGAAACCACGCGCGGGAGGCTAGTAAAAACTGTGTCGATAGTATCATTATTTTTACTATGTTTAGATTGTATGATTGTGTTCGAAAGAATACACACAACCTACGTAGAGTTGCGGTGTTTGGCTCGCTTTAAATCTCGGAGGTCGTGGGTTCGATTCCCACGCCGGACAGGAAATCTTTGTGTAGTTGGTTGAGAATACCCTCCGTGCCTCGGGAAGCACGTTAATCCATTGTTCTCGATTATTATAACATCTTCTATAATAAGCTATGCCTTGTGTGGTACAACATAATAATAGTACAATCACCAACCCGCCTGCTAAGCATGGTGAATATAGCAAATACCCGTCCTCGGGAGGAGGCCCATGTTCAGCATTGATGATGATGATGATGATTCGAAAGAAATTAAAAATATTTCAAGTGATTATAAAATCACAGCTACCAATAAACTTAGTTGACCGCCCACTCAGTATTAATCACTAACAACCCGCATGCCAATAGTTTGCCACCCCTGCATTAGGGTAACCACGTAGCATATTGTTGTAGTCACACTGCGTTTCCACATCAAAGCAATATGGAAATATGAGTTCAAACGAAAATGGGTATCGGGGAAAAATGTATTAAAAGATGTTCATTCTGCCTACAACGTTTTGAACACAACTTTGTTTGTATGTGATGGATCATTCGCACCTTCTTCAATGAATCGGATTTTTAGCTTATACATTTTTGTTAGACTGTATTGTATTAGATATGATGCACAACATTTTGTAAAAGTAACGTTTACACAACTAAGTTTCTATTTATAACTAGCTTTCCGCTTCCGTCCCCGTAAGTAGTTCACAATTAAATAAAGCTTATAACTTTTCTTTAAAAATGGGCTATCTAAAACTCGACTAATGATTCAAATCGGACCTGTCGTTCTCGAGATTAGCACGTTCAAATTCTTCAGCATTATGTATCATAATAGATAGATTTAAATCTGATATTTAAAAAAAAGATATGTTGTTTATGGCACATAAAAACATATTTTTAGAAGTATATTTGATTATTGGTCAGTATCAACAAACTGTGTCAATGGTTTGCAACCCCTGTATTAGGGTAACCACGTAGCATATTGTGGTAGTCGAGCGCTGCGTTTCCACATCAAAGCAATATGGAAATATGAGTTCAAACGAAAATGAGTATCGAGGAAAAACGTATTTAAAGATGTTCATTATACGACGCTTTGAACGCGAACAAACTTTTTATATGGTGAGTTTTCCACACTTTCTTTAATTAATGGACAAATTCTGTTTTAGCCGCGTAGCTCCCGTTCCCGTGGGAACTTCATTATTAAATATAGCCTATGCTACTCCTGGATAACTAAGCTTTTTAATAGTAAAAGACTTGTAGAAATCAGTCCCGTAGTTTCGGAGTCTATTTAATGCATACAAACAATCAATAATATTCATATAGATAGATACTTCAATTTATTCGTGTAGAGATTAATGTTAAACACATTAATTTAAGAATACCTTAATAATTATTTCTTTACAAATTAGGACTTTCATACTTAAATAGAAAATTTCTCTTAAAACAAGTAAAATCTCAAACAAGTTTTTTTTTCGTCTTTGCATACATACCTTCATTCACTAAATTAAAATGCTTGAATAATAACACAGCAATCAAATAAAACAGACAGAATAAATATTCACTTTAAACTATTGTTCTACCCTAAATAAAACTTTACATAAACAATGCTCCCACTAGACCAGCAAATAGCTATAATTAACTTCCTACACAAAATAATTTAAATTCAAGATAACAACTTTACAAGCCACATATCATATAAAACAAAAACGAACATAAACAATTAACGTACCGTTTTACATAACTAAAGCGTATGAACAAAGCAGGTGCATTGTAGAGTTCACTGATTTGCATATGACAGTTACATGTAAAGGAATGGAGGAAGGAAAAGAGGAATATTGTCTGTGATATTATGTTATTCTCTATGGATACTTAAAATTATTATAATGTTCTAGGAGCCGATTAATTTGGGCCTGAATTGCCTATACCCGGCCCCCGCCAACGGCGGATCGAAGGAGTGACCGGGGGGTTTTAGTAGTGTAGAGTCCTCTCCTCGTGGTATGAGTTTAGCATATTACGCTATAGAGAAGGCGAGTCCCACATCTCCCACAGCCAGCGCGCGAATTCGCTGCAGTGGCAGTGGGAATACGTAAATGCATTTCCCCCCGGACAACAAAAAAAAGCCGATGACTTTCACACCGAACTTATAGCTTCTTGCCAGACTTTAGATTTGCCACGTCCAGAACTGATGGCAATAAAAAAGAGGACGCATCGTAAGAACGTGTCTTTATGGAGCACCCGGCGCAAGAGGGCGCCTCCATAGGACTTGGATCTGGCCTCAGGGCGGTCGCTGTCGGAGGGATTAAGGGATTAATTTTTTTTTTTTGCAAACGTCCGGAGGCTGTTTGGTGACGCGTCGCGTTCGTGGTCGCACTCATCTCCGGCGCGACGGATAAAGCGGTATCTGTACAGTGAAGTTAGTTACTTCCAGTCTCTGTACTGATTGTTTTGTTGTGATCTCGTTGTACGGGTCGTCTAGAACGCCCTGAGGCCGACGGTGCTTACAACGATTTGTGCGCAAAAGTCTAAAGTCGAATGCTAGGCCACACATAGATATGCTACGATTTTTATTGTGTTTTTTTTACAATTAAAAAAAGCAAATATAAATATTTTATCACAAATTTTAAAATAGAAGAGCAACAACAACTGTTTCATATATTTAAATGTCAATTTATTTATCAAGCTTTTAATGCGAAACGACATTTATACGAGGATCAAATGGAGGTGTTACGTGCGAAGGGATTTTATAGCGTTTTTACTGAAATAATGATGATCGAAAATTTGTCACATTTTATACTTTAGTGCCTACTGGCATTATAAGCCCTTTTTTTCAGGCGACCATATGTAGTTAGCACAATGCTATTACTGCATCACTGAACATTCAGGCATCAGGGCCATTAAATGGTATAAAAATTACATACTAAGCATCTTGCGTAAAAAGAGCACCCTCGCTTAGACTCTATTAGGGGGTTAGACCTCGGCTGAGGGTTGGCGCAGGGGTTTATATTGTTGGCATCTCTGTTTACCAATTACACCATACATCACCATACGGCAGTGGAAACCATCGTGTTTCCACTACCCGTACCGTCGTACGCATGTGACACACGCTCGAGGACCTCGCACGCCCCATGTGGTGTCAGCCTTAAACTCAACACAAACAAACAACTCCTACAAAATTTTACGAATGTAAAAGTACCAAAACTTTCTATCAATTAACCTCAACTAGGTACTTTCGATAAAATTTAATACAAAACAAGACTATAATTCCACGCCGGACAAGAGTTGAGGGACTACTTACCGTGCCTCGAAAAGCACACCATCTATAATAATCGTATACTAGGAAACAGCCAGCAGCGTTTCCTTGTATTTTACGACAAGCAACTGCGGTCACCAAGCCGCCTGCCTAGCGTGTCAAAAACTCTCCCGCTTTAGAACGCCCATGTTCAGCAGATGACTTTATACGGGTTTGTGTTGAGGATGAAAGACTAGAATATACTTTTGTCGTGGAAATTGATGAAGCAGTAGGTTTTCAGTTGGTATACACAAACCAGTGTTTTTCAACCTGTGGGTCCCGGCACGCAGGGGGTCGGTAAACCAGACTCTTATTTTTAAAACTCGCAGCTTAGTATAAAAAAAATAATTTATGAAGCTTTTTAAATAATTCATTTGCCTTTCTATGGCACAAGGGGGTCGTCAGAATTGTTCAAACTGTAAAGGGGTCGCGACATCAAAAAGATTGAAAAACACTGACATAGACGGTTCTATCTAATTTGTGTCATAATAGTCTCCACTGGTGCCTTAAATTAAAATTATTTGTGTGAACCACATATACTTGTTTTAAGTCTGAGTGTGCTTTGAGTTTGACTGTTTGTGAAGTCTCCGCGACAAAAGGTTTAATTTCCCCAGTGCAGAAGTCGTTGCATTGCAGCAACAAAATTAATAGAAAGACATAATCTTTTCATAATTCTGTTCAAAACTAAATATTCTTGCACAATAATCATCATTTAGATATCGAGTCCTGTAATATCGCAGTATTTAATAAACATAATAACTATGTTATATTATTGAAATACAGTGTAATTAATTAAGTATAATTATGCCATTTATTTTGTACCTATAACAAATCTTTAAAATTTCATCACTATCATCATATCATCAGCTTGATGTCGTCAATTATGTTTAAAAAATATGACATGAAAATATATTTTTGATTTAGATAATTCGTATAAGTAGTTGATTTGGAATGTAAGTTAAAATCATATTATTGCTTTTTTAATTTTTGTTAAGTTAAATAAAACTTGATCCGTTTGCAATATTAATATGAAAATAAATTCAGAGATAACAAATTTAATTTCACGCTATACGTTTAATTAAACTTAAATTCTCTGAATTCATCAACAGTGGTAATCAAGTCTTGTAATTTATTTACTTAATAGTGACACAATAATATATTTCTAGGTATACACTTTAATTAAGATCGCTAATTTTGCCATAGGTACATGTCTTAACATAACCAATTTCAAATTAAATGATAATTGAGTTTCTAGATAAATGGACTGAGATAACTACGTGCCTAAAGTTTACTAATAGAAGTACACTAGGGGACAAATATCGCATGATATATCTCGCGACAGACCGGGCGATTTCGCTTGTCATGTCTGGCGATATCGCACACCTAATGTCTGTAATAATTATGACAATAAATAACTACCTTGGATAAGAGTTACGTAAAGACCATAAGACCAAGGCACATGTTCAGCAGTGGACGTGAATAGGCTTATCAAGTGAAGAAAGTTTAAGGCGCTGTACCTAGTCAAAATTGGCTTCACAAAACAGTTTTTTAGCCAAATGTTTACATTTTAGAGCAGCTAAAAAAATATATGTTAATCTTGATCATATTTATGGGG
This sequence comes from Nycteola revayana, assembly GCA_947037095.2. Taxonomy (NCBI): domain Eukaryota; kingdom Metazoa; phylum Arthropoda; class Insecta; order Lepidoptera; family Nolidae; genus Nycteola; species Nycteola revayana. The sequence goes on along the minus strand of OX344857.2, from coordinate 17,656,337 downwards.
GGACCATTGTGTTCAAAACACGTTTTCGGTAAATTTTCTCGATAAAAAAAAACCATAAAATAACCATTTAAATTGAAATTGTAGTAATTGTAACTGTATTATTTATAAACAAATCTTGATAATATTAATAACAGTGAATGTAATATATAATAATAAAGGGAACTGTTGTTTTTATTTATCGATTGGAAAAAGATATTTGCAAGGATTAATGTATTAAGTCCAGTTAAGTTTTCATAACTGGTACCTCCGTCTTTGTAATGCTTGCAAGATACCACCTATCATTTCTGAAACCAATTACTGTAACGGTATAAGTATTCTGCAGTATCGGATATAACATGCTCCGGTAATTACTGGACACTACAAGATCTGAAATTAAAATAGATTATGCAAAGCTATGGTTGCCGTGTGGTCTCCGGCTTAGAATAGACCACCCCTTGTCTTCCCATGGGTGTCGTAAAAGGCGACTAAGGGACATATGGCTGATGGATGGGCAGCAGCATCTATTAGCTCAAGGTTTACATCTTACTGCGATCACCAATCCGTCTGCCAAGCGTGGTGATTATGGCAATATCCCTCTACGATCCTGGCTTGCCAAGGTCTGTTAAGAGGAGGCCCATGTTCAGCAGTGGACGTCAACGGGCTGTTGATGATGAAAGCTATGGTTGACAACCTCCGTAGCGTAGCGGTATTTGGCTCGCTTTAAATCTCAGAGGTCGTGGGTTCGATCCTCACGCCGGAAAGGAAATCTTTGTGTATTTTCTAAGTTTTCTTTCCGGGTCTGGTTGGGTGAAGGACTACCCTCCGTGCCTCGGAAAGGATGTTAATCCATTGGTCCCGAATACGTAATGTTGTATTCCTGTGCCCCCAGAGCTCACGGAGGGCAAGGCTTTTGAGATTTTTTTTAGGTTTCAAAAATTATCTACCCTGGTCTAGGAGGTTTTTAATCAAGCCAAGCCAAACTACAAATAATTACAAAAAAATAAAAAAACAAATTATAATACTATAAAATAGCCTCTCTATTCATAAAATTGTATACAAAATAAAGCACTTAAAGTCATAACGCTTAAGTATGTCAAATCAAAACAGATTTGGTCAGACATTTCCGACAACATCTTTGTTATAAATAGGAATACGAAACACAAAATATTATTCCATTATAACGAAACCCTTCGTAGTATATTTGATGGACACCATAACTCACCATGCGGAAAAATTTCATATGACCGCCGCCTCGCAAATTCCCAATCATTCCTAACCGTCAAAAAGCACATACCTAAGCATAAATTCTGAAAAGGGACAGAAAACATGAGATGTAATACATTTTGTTTTGAAAAATCGCGAACAATAAAGGTATCTGCGGTTTGGACCTACGACAAATAGTCGTCGTACCTTTCACATTTGTCATTGAGAATAAAAAGTTAGGTTCATAAATACTTTTTCTAGGGCTGCTGGGGACAAATGGTCCTATGTGTTGTATTTTGGCATCGAAATATTGGGGCCATAGGGACATAAATTATTTTCCAAAAACCTTGCAGCTCTCAGGGTGCTGCTAATTATTTCGCTCAGCAGACAAGCATTGCAAACATGGAAATATTGTCAGCATTATGGGAACATTGCTAAGGAGCACAGATTTAGAATTGTTAGAATTTTATTAGTTATTTTTTATTTTAATTGTATTATGGTTTCGCTATAATATTCTTTTATTTCATAATTTACGAGTCAAATGATACTTATCCACATTTTGGTTAGTGGCATAGGGGTCCAAATACAAAGACAGCTAGTGTTAGTACAATTATATGCACAGGGCATGGGGGGCAAGCTGGCAAGATCAGGGCAACGAACTTGCCAGCTTTCTCTTCATGAGCTCTGAGCAGGAATTCACTATTCCACTTTAACGTACTTCCTCTTTAAATTTCGGCAGTGCCTTTAGATTTTTCGATATTAAATCATTTTAATATCTTATTGATATATTCGGCGCATTATTAACATATATAAGTAGACTATAAAAATCACGCTAAACCAACTATGTAGTGAAGTGCGGTGTGACACCGCAGGTAAAACCATAGGGCACAGCTTATAGTATAGAAAAAAAATATTGACTTCAGCATCTAATTCAATTAAGCTAATAAATAATGACAGACAGATAAACACAGACACGAATATTTATGGAAATGGACTGTATTTTTGCTATCGTAGGTTCAGAACCTTCATAAAACAAGCATTTAATGGATCTTGTTATCAGATGAAAGCCTTTTTTCCAATTCTTTACACACGATTGGGTTTTCAGTAATGTAATTTCCCTTCTAAATAAAGGTACAAGTCTAGGCCACAAAGTTTTAGGGCATTTCTTCGTAGGTCGTTTTCTTTCTCTCTCTCTCTCTCTGAGTATTTGTGATGTATGACAAGGGTCGGATGTGAGTTATGAGGCATTGTTATTCTTGTACAATTTGTTACATTACATTTTCTTGAGCTAATAATCATAGTTATGTGTTGTAAAAATGGTATATTGTAATCTTTCCAAATAATTGTTTACTTCTGCATTTACTATAACACAATATCATGAGTGATAGAAACACGGTTGGTGGTGTTTCTCCACAGAAAATGAAGATTTTCTTTGCCGGCCGAAGGCCTTTAGTTGATATTCCGAACTTGTATATGTTAGAATTGGCTTGCGGACTTCTACTGCGCGATACAGGTTAGTTGATATGCTAAGTGCTAGATGGCGATGCTAGTTATCTTGTGGTTAGTGCAGCTACTGTAGATGTCGCTGCAACACCATAAGTAACTTAGGCAACCTCCGTGGCATAGCAGTATAAGCCTCCCGTAAAGTTTTGGAGTTAGTTCATGGGTTAGATCTCAACGAAGTACTAAAAATCTCTGTGTTAATCTGCGTACACCTGAAAACGGGCTGCAGCGTTTCTCTGTGTGTAAAACACCCGTAGGTAGGTACCAACTTGCCTGCCAAGCGTAGTCACTAAGGCAAAAACCCTCTCTCGGGAGGAGGTGATGATGATGATAAATATTTTATAATCAACTGCCTGCTAGCACACTAAACCTTAAAAAAAATAGGATTTTTTAAGGTTAATTTTAGATGCTGGTTACTCGAGTAAATATTTTATAGCTATAAAGAATTTACATTATATGTAGTAGCAGTGGATGTGAAATGTGAAAGACAGTAAAAACTGTATAATCATTTTTTTTAATCTTAAACATCGCGTAGAATATTATGCACCACTGAAATATACTGAAACTGTGTAATAGTGACACGGAATATTATAAAATTGTTCTCTCTACGAAGTCTTACAGAAAAAAGACCGTACTGAGGACCGCTTCTATACTGTTACTAGCTAGTTTAAACTAAAACTAACTAATAAAATAATAAGTGTTCTAAATCTCGGCAGCATTACCCCGTTGAATGGAGATGAGTACCTGCGGTCTTTTTTTGAATATTGTACATATTTGAAATTTGTTTCTTTGTCTACTTAAGACTGTTAATGTTATTAAGACTCGTGCGATAAGAATTTTTTATCATCAAATAAAATTAAAGGTGCCTTTTAAATAAATGGTGTCCCTTTTTATAAATAATGTATATTATTAATTTTAAAAGATTACATAATAAATAAGGAATAAGCATAATAAGCAATATTGGGTAAGCAAACTTTGCTGACCCAATATTGAAAATTATCAAAGCACCATCTAATTACAGACCCATCAAAATATAGCAGTAATTTGACCCTTAATAAGTAATTAAGCCCTTGTTCAACAGTGGACGTTATACGGACTGATGATGATGATTAGCTAGCAGGTACTTAAATTTTGTAAATAGAAACTTTCTAGCATTAAATTTTTACCCGACCCGGGAATAGAAACAGAGATCTCTAATATTAGGCATTAGAGCTCGATAAAGATACAAACATTCTTAGAGCATCCAACTTTGTTACATCTATTGTAGTTACAATATCAAAGACATATGCATAATTCACACTGTATGACTAGACCAGCTGTGTCGCTTAAATTAAATGGCTGAAGCCGATCGTATAGCGAAATGCGAATGCCCATATGCTATAAGACTGAGCATATTAAGTGGTACTCGCCAACTTTGATGGGTTTGGAAATGTTCTAATTTCCGTTGCGTACGATACTATCGTTGATTTTAGTGCTGTTCAGCTAAATTACTGGCCAAATTTTGATAAAATAAGGTCAGTTGTGAATTTGGATTTTGTTAGGAATAACGCAAAAACTATGGACTGTGTGTACGAAAATTAAATAACCTTAAGTTAAGATAATTGAATGACCACATTCGAATAGGGCACAACAACAATAGACAATCCATATAAGTTGTGCTTGTTTTAAAATGGAAGGTATCAATCATCATGCCTCACCGATAGAAGCAGGTTAGTAATTTGATGAGGAATATCGCAAAGCACCGCTTGTATTTTATTTAAATTTTTTTACGCGTATGGCAGAACTAGAATACATTATTTTATTAATCCCATATTGTCTACTAAGGCCATCTCGTCCAAAAATATCCTCTTATAATATCATGTAAGATGGTTTACTTATATTAACATTACCGCAACAGGTAAATCACAGGCCCAATAACAATTACAGAAAGAAAATTCTAGAAATTTCCACGACAAACAAGTTGAAACGTTATAGATAATCTATGGTACGATACGAGTAGCTTCAAAGCAATTAATGTCGGTAACGCTAAAACTTCCACTGATCCAGTTAAGAAACTCTAAGGTAATAAAACTAAGAAAAGTAATAAATTTTCTCTGGCCCAGAATGGAAGAACTTTTGGCGAGAGATTTCGGGGTTTAAGATTTTACAGCTTCTTTTACAACATTGTTTTGGTTTTTAAAGTTGTATTCATTGAGATGTCTAATGTTGAAATCAGAGCTGAGCTGGTACAGCCTTTTGATATTGATATATTTGAAACAAGAATTCGCTTCGACTAAGGCATAGAATTGTTATAATCAACTAGTCTGCATAAAATACGCAACGTGCGGGGCAATGTATTTTTTTTTTCTTTTTGACTCCAGGTATCCACGAAGCTTTTGCTACTTCACCGGGCATAAAGGCGAGCAGCTCCAGCCTTAATAAATGGTTTAAAAACTACAAACTAAGCAACCTGCGCAAGAGGGCTCAGGGCGGTCGCTGACGGGGAGATTGAGGGATTATGGCTTTTAGTTTAGGGGAGTTTTGTGCATCTGTCGCTCTACTTTACAGTTCGCGGGCCTCTCGGACTTCGGGTCTACGAGGGCATCGGATGGTTCTTTGCAAACTAAGGGTCAGGAGGACGAGGGGGGACGGCAACGTATTCAAATACTGGTACATTGTATACAGCAATGTAATTATAATTGTATTATTTTTTATTGAAAGTAAATTATTTATCTGAGTTTCTTTAGACTGATAGTAGGAAGATGTGTTTTGTTATGTAGCATCTTCTGAATCTTCAGTCTTATGGAGCGTCTTTTTTTCTTCGTTCTTATTCAAGTATTTTCTATTCTTACAATTGTGTTAAGTCAAATTTTTATTGACTTAAGACAAATGTGAATATACATTTTAATAAAGACATACTGCTATGTTAATGAGCATACAGTTGCTATAGTTGTAATAATCACATGGAAGAAGATGTTGTAACGTACGTTCTCAAGATGAACTGGTTATTGTAACAAAGCAGGGCGTAGAATACTGAGTTATTTTTTTGGCTACATCCGTATCTCAGTGGTATCTTTATTTGTTTATGTAAAATAATTTTAAGGCAGAGTTTTTGAACACACCTAGTTAACCCCTCATGCATAGCTAAAATGCTTGTGTTACGAGTGGCATCACGTCGGTAGTGCCATTGCACTTCGCAGATTCGATTCCCACCCATTGGTGGGAATCGAATCTGCGACCACATGATCGCAAGTGCGATCACTTGCGATCATGTACGCCGTATCCTAATGGATACGGTCGGTATAAGTGTAATTTTATCTCATTTATAAAAAAATCATATTTTGCAAATACGGGTCTCAACCGCAGTACAATTTTAGTGATTTTTTTTTATTTATTAAATATTTCGACAACCTCCGTAGCCTAGCGGTATTTGGCTCGCATCTATAACACGTGTATACCAAGGAACGGGCAGTAGCGCTTCCCTGTGTATTACAACATAATACTGCGCTCACCAATCCGCCTGCTAAGCGTGGTAACTATGGCAAAAACCCTCCCTCGGGAGGAGGTCCATTAAAATGAAAAAGATGAGTAGTTAACGAAACCCGCGTTGTTCGAAGACCGGTTACTGACACTCATCAGTCACATCAGTCTATCGAATAGTACAAAGTTAGTTTGCTTCAAAATTGTTCCACATTTGAGATATTAGACACATTTATTTTATCAATTTAAGACGTGAGTGGATGAAGGTGATATGTCGCATTGTCGAGTTTTTGTGTTTTTTTGCATAGATGAAGGTGATATGTCAATACAATACGACTACAGATCTTAAACCGTCCATTTAAGGCTTTACGAGACAACTACATTCATCTTAGCACCTCATTTTCAATATCTAAATTTGCAGAAAAGTTTACTTTTGTTTATGAAAAAAGGAGTTATGTCAACATTTTTTTTCAAATTAAATAATATAAATTTGTTTAGTTGCTTTCATACCATTAATATTTTAGGTTATTTACACAACTTGGCATCATAGTTTAATACAAACATTAGTTTTGTAGCGACTTATCTCAAAAAACTTTAACTTCGATTTACTCCAAATTTAAATTAGACTTATCACTTTCATCCACTCACGTCTTCAATTATGTTTACAAATCGCGTAAGTTTATAAATATTGATCATAAATATTATCTCGTCGTCAGTTTTAATCAATTCTGTCACAACAAAATTAACAGAATAAACATCCGTGTCTTCCATTTTGCAACAAACAAGGTTTATTAATAATATTATTATGTAACTTAGTTACAATACTACCGTGTTTGCTTCACAAACTGTGTTGAACTAAATGAATGGTTACTTTAATGAACTTCGTAGAGTTGTGTTGCAAGTACTGCATTATTCAGATTTGTATAATTAAATAATATTGTTGTGTTACCAAGTTTTTTGGGTCGTAATAATACTTGGTAGTGTTTTCGTTGGCCGCATTTCTTGTTTATTTATTATTAATTTATTCGTTTTCGTAAACATTCTATTTGAAGTATTAATTAAACGAATTAAACAATATTTATTCAGCACTTAGGTATTTACATACACTTGCACTTGTCAATTATACACAATTAAATATGATTATTATAATTAAATACAAAATATCGCAACTGAAATCTATTGCGGATAAGTAAGGACCTGTATGTCAGTCTAGTGCCACGTCATATGTGTAGTAATAACAATAATTATTTCTATAATCAAAATCTTAATATAATTTAACTCTATAGAAAGAAAAACGTCTTTAAACAATATTTTTACGTAAAAGCGACACACGCCTGAGGGCACCCTTAATGGGCTAGGAACACGGCTCAGGGCATCGCTAATGCTATGAGAATAAATGCTAACATAAAATAAACGCTAATGCTAATGCTATGATGATTTGATATAATAAAGATTACTACAAATGTCGTTTCTGGTACATTTTACTAAAAATTATTTTGTTTGTTTGACCAAGTCAAGTTAATTAAATTCAAGTAAAGCTAAATGTAGGCGTAATGACGAATAATCATTAACAGACCGTTCACGTCCACTGCTGAACATGGGCGTCCACTTTACAGACCTTAGCAAGACTCTTTGTGGGATATTATTGCCATTATCTAGCTAGGCAGGAGTGAGACATAAGGTTGTCAGTTGGTTCTACCATAACTGGTACTTGGCAGAATTATGTTTACTTACTTTGAAATGTCAAAAAATATGAAATTTTTAAATTTAAACAGCCACCAACGTATTGAACGAATATTTTTCAAGTTTTTAGATTTCATCTTGTTAGTTAATACAACTCATTCCTTTTCAGAATCGTGTACATTATTCTACTATTCAAGACCTTTCATTTGATATCCATATTGAGGGAGTTGTAAAAAAATATATATGCCGCCATTTTGTGGCGGCGGCCATCTTGGACCGATTTTCATCGAACATAGCTAAGAACACTCCCGACTAATTCACCTTTCAAACGAAAAAACAAAATCAAAATCGTTTCATCCATTCGGGAGCTACGATGCCACAGACAGACACACACACACAAACACGTCAAACTTATAACACCCCGTCGTTTTTGCGTCGCGTATTAAAAACCAGTTTGATGATTTACCTACCAAAAGGGACTAAATTACTTCACAACATTCCTTACAAAATTTCTCGTACAGAACCATTAACCCAGTCCACTGATAGTATACGCCGTTAAATAGAATGTTCTAGAACAGCGATGTTGGCCTCACAACCGCTATATCGCTATGAAGCCACAGCTTAAATAAAGAGCACGTTTATGTCTAAAGCTATTAACAGGCTCCTGTGACGCAAACGACCGAGAGGTCAGGCATAACTTTGTTACGTACATTATAAAATGGCGGATGTGTTTTGGTATAAAACCGTTAACTATCCGTTATAACACTGTAGAGTTAGTATAATAATGTTGTAACTGTCGGTAAATGGCTACGATTAACCGGTGGTTTTTATTAACATATTTTATGTTAACATGATGGATACCGTGTGCCCATCTGAATAGGTATACATCCTTGGGACGATAGAAATAAATAAAGAATACTCTTAAAATGGTTAGGGCTTAATAATGCATTTTTTAAGATTACTGGCAGAGTTTTGCAGTCTACTAGTATGCTTGTTAACCCCTCGTGCTAAGCTACAATGCTTGTGTTACGAAGTAGTGCACATCGATAGTGCAATGGGTGGTGATCGAAGCGGCGACCACAAGATCACAAGTGACGCCCCTAGCAATTGGGCGACAGCCGCTTAAATTATATTTTTATAGACTGCCAATAAAAAAAATCAAAGTATCTTCAATGTACAGAATTTGAACTTTTGCAGTTTTCTTATATGTATGAATGATATATAAGGATTTTCTAAAAATATTACACAATTTAAAGGTACAACAACAAGGTAATGTGCAACAACATGTATATTAAAAATATATATATTGCCCACGACTTCATCCGCGTAGATTTCGATCATTTTTGAAGTCATTTTTGAGGGTTAATTTCAATATCTGTTACAAGGCACTTTAACCGGCTGTGGCACTAAAGCAGTCAAAGAAACTAAAATAACCACATTATGTTCAATAAAGTCACAAAAGTATTTCACATGAAATTCAAATCGCAGATTCATGTAATTCACCCGGAGTCGCATAAAAGCGGTTAAACAAAGGCCCGCCATTACGCGGTTCCGTAGCGCACAAAATGGCTGCCTCCAACAGTTCCGATGTCGGCGCGAATTTAAATACGGCTTATTTTGAATATCTTCCACTGAGATATTGTTGGAAATATTTATCTATTGTTCAGTATTGAAAGACTTGTTTGTATGAACATCGAGATGAATGGTTTTTACAATTAAAAAAGACAACTTGCAGTTATTTTTATCGCCTTTCCATAAACAACGATTAGACAACTTCTTAATTACACACGAAAAGTAATATAGAAGTGGCCGTAGCCAAATGGCTAGGGCGTCGGACTTGTGATCTTGAGGTCGCCGGTTCGAACCCCACTCATTGCACTACCGACGTGAAGCCACTCGTAACACAAGCATTTAGCTTAGTACGAGGGGTTACCAAGAATACTAGTAGACTGCAAAAGCATGCCAGTAATCTTTAAAAAAAATACTTATGTACTAATAAGATCGCGGTCTCACACCGTTTAGATTCGTTATATGTCTCAACCTCTTACGTTATTGATCAGTAGTATTGCATGATGGAGGGAAAAGTATGATTTAATAGAACCGATATGGTTGTATGCATTATTATGTTGCTACTAGCTGAAAGTCCGGCGTCGCCAGTCCGTCATACTAACATTTCCTGTGGGTTGTCCCACACTTTATTTTATATAAACCTTTTACCCTTAATTAAGATAACAATACAAATATAATAAATTTAATTGGCCAAGTAGTTTTAAAATTATACATACCTTTTGGATTTCATCATTAAAAGATGACAAAGAGTATATAATATTCATACTATTATTCTATACTATATTCATAATATTCAGACACTTTCTAGGCAAGCGTGTATCATCTTAGGCCTTATCATCGCCTTCCATCAAGCGAGATTAAGGTCAAACGTAAGCCTATACTTAGTAAAAAAAAAAACAGTTCAAAACAAAAGAGATTATTCAAATTAAATTAATTGAAATATTTTTTGCCAACCCTAATAAAAGCGTTAAGTGCACCCTTGGGATGGATCAGGTTGCCTGAAAATCTTACAGCATGTGTTTCTAAGTATAGTCTATGTTGATGAATAAAGCGATAAATTTGCGTATATATAAAGTGACGGACAACAACGGATTAGTTCGTTGAAGTGGCAATGGGCAGGCCATAGAGCACGGAGAACAGATGGCCGTTGGGGCCGAAAAATTCTCGAATGGAGACCGCGGATCGGTAAGCGTGGCGTAGGACGTCCACCTACTACATGGACGGATGATCTGGTTAAGGCCGCGGTATCAAGGTGGATGCAGGCCGCTTGTGACCGTAACAACTGGAGATCTATGAGGGAGGCCTATGTCCAGCAGTGGACGTCCTACGGCTGAAATGATGATGATGATGATGATGATGATAAAGTGAATGATATTTTCAGCATTTAAATATGATTATATAAATAAGAATAAATCCAAAATGAGGTCGTTTGGTTTGATCACCACGCCGGACAGGCAATCTTTGTGTAAATTATAAGAATTCTTTCCGGGTCTGGTTGATTAAGGGACTACCCTCCGTGCCTTGGAAAGGACGTAAAGCCGTTGGTCCCGATTGTTATTACATCATCTATAATAATCGTATATCAAGGAACGGGCACCAGCGTTTCCTTGTGTGGTACAACATAATACTGCGTTCACCTACCCTCCTGCCACGCGTGGTGACTGCAAAAACTCACCCCCGGGAGGAGGCCCATGTTCAGCAGTGGACGTTATACGGGCTGATGATGATGATGATGACATTTGATATGGAGCAAGGTTCTAATTTGCTCCATATCAAATTTCATCATGGAAACTCAATCAAAAATAGCAAACAGATTTCATTTAGTTTATTTCTCCGAATACCTCACAAGACCCAACTTGTCTTTGCTGCTATTAGCTTAATGAATAAGTTTGTAAGCAAGGTTGCAAAATATGGAAGTTCACCACAAATGCCTTTGAAATTGGATCTATAATGGATGATGGATTCAAACCCAAGAAGGTTTAATCCACTAGCCGGAGTAATATAATTTGCCAAGAAATTATTATTTTTTTGCTTTGCAAACGACGCGCGACGGCACAAATACATTGGACTGGAGTCTAATTGGCTCTTTTGATGTAGAAGCAGGCCTCGAATTGTCTTGTGCTGCTGACATTTTGATTGATATACTCATAATGACGGTTCTCATTTTATAAATAACAATATTTTTTTCGTATATGTGTTTCGACGTAATTGTTTCAAAGCAAAAATTAAAAAGTATCAAGCTTAAAACCTAGTAATCTGGTGTTAATTCCGCTCAAAAATGCTCCGTGTATAAAAGCTGGGATGCCTAATTGTACCGCCCTCCCGCCCGCAAAAATTATGCACCTGCAGGAAGGAAAATTAAAACATGCAAAAATACAATCACCAGCCGAAGACCCGACACGTGTTTCGCTCCTCCATGAAGCATCATCAGGGTAGTTTTAACTAGTCGAACGCTACTGCGCAAATGACTGAATTAAATAATATCAATGATGCGGGCGGGATGGCGGTGCAAAAAGGCATCCCAGCATTTACACACTTTTTTGGGCGGAATTAACACTAGATATTTGGTGTTTTAACTTTGATTAGAGTGGATTTCTGCGAAGTAACGCCTGATTCCATTAACCCTGGAAAGAGTATCATTTTGAGACGTACGGAAAAGATATTCTTAATTTGCCCTTGTCAAGTTTAGGTATTTATTTCATTTTTTTTTTTTTTTTTTTTTTTTTTTTTTTTTTTTTTTTTTTTTTCTATAGAAACAAGAAAATAGTATACAATATCAAGAAACAATGTAAATATGTAGGTAAAAGACCCAAATATTATGTAGGTATCTTAAATGTACCAATATCATGCACCATTTTATTCTCGCGGTTGAAAATTTGTAACACGAACCACAGTAACTTACAAATGCACTATTTCCTATTTCTATTTTTTTTAGACTACCCCTCTCTCATACTCGTTAGTTTGACTCCTTCCTCGGTTGCCTGGAAGAGATCACATTTTGTGATAAGGCCGCCAAATGTACATACTCTTTATACCGATTAGTTTGTAAGTTTTCTGTGTTCTTGTTTTACTAGTGTACAATAAAGAATTTATCTATATATCTAACTTGTGTGCCTCATGTAAGCAACAAGAAATCACGTAGATGTCCTAAAAACAGAACGACAATTTGAGCATTTTTTTTTTTTTTTTTAAGATTTCTAGTAGAATTTTGCAGTCTTTTGCAACAAGAATACTAGTGTATTCTTGTTAACCCCTCGTGCTAAGCTAAAATGCTTATGTTACGAGTAGGTTCATTAGGAAAGGTGTGCGTAATTTTTACGTAGACTATCTTTCAAGCGTTAAATATGTGTGTATAATTCTATAGCCCAAAAGGTACAATTATTAAGTAAGGTTCTCGTACACCCTCGGGTTCTACATTTAAGCCCCTCATTGAATAGCTATTGTGTAACCATTATATATATCGAATGTGTGCTTTTAATTGTGTGTTTGTACAGTTAACCCTACACGGGTTTGTCCCTTAAACTAAAGTGTTTATGTTGTTGTTTTGTCAAAAAGGGATGAGCGAGTTAATGTCGTTAAAAACAATGTGTACAAAATAGGATAATATTGTTTATGTAAATTTACTAGCGACAACCTCCGTAGCGTAGCGGTATTTGGCTCGCTTTAAATATCGCAGGTCGTGGGTTCGATCCTCAGGCCGGACAGATTTTTTTTTGTAAATTCTAAGATTTCTTTCCGGGTCTGATTGGTTGAAGGACTACCCTCCGTACCTCGGAAATCGGTAACAGCCATTCGATGTGTTGAAAATATATATTATATCAGTCAATTCTTTAAAAAAGACAACTCTTGCACTAGGATGCATATGATTATTATAGATGATGTTTTTAACAATCGGGACCAACGAATCCAAAGCTTAATGTGCTTTCCGAGGCACGGAGGGTAGTCCCTCAACCAACCAGACCCGGAAAAAAATATTAAAAAATACACAAAGATTTCCTGCCTGGCGTGGGGACCGAACCCACGACCTCCAAGATTAAAGCGAGCCAAATACCGCTACGCTACGGAGCTTTTCACACCCATTCGACGTGTTGAAAATCGCAGGCCACAGTTTGAAGTTGAATCTTACACCCGGATCATGCACCGATTTTAATTAAACTCCCGGACTATTAACCCTTTACCTAACTATCGGTACCTCGCAACTGTATTGATTGCATTATGAACTTTATTCCCATTCAATAGAGCTCAAATTCCAAGAACCGGACTACTCCAAGTAAATGAATTTCCAAGATCGGCATGCGAATATGTGAAACTTAGCCATCCCTAGCAGTAATCAAGTTTCTAGTTGCAAACGGGTACAACAGCTCTTTGATTATACATAGAATCCATAATTTTAGTTCACAACGCCTAGACAGACGTGCCCACTCGGCCTAACCTAACTAAATTACTCGATACTTACGCCATTGTGAACTAAGCTTAACAGGGTGGGCAACTAATGCAGGTTGTGTATTAGACACCTTATTTTATACTATGTAAGGTTTAAAATAAGGTTTGGTTAGTGATCTTCTGCTTTGGGTAATAAAGTATTGTTGGTATACAAATTTATATCTAACTAGTAAAACTTTTAGGGTCAATGTCATCGGAAGTTTTGGAAGGAGAACACCAGGGTGGGCATTCCACGTTCAAATCAAGGACGTTCTTAAGAAAGGCCAGGTTAAAAGTACCTTAAATTGAAGGACATGCACGAGGAGATTAATGAATGTAGAAGAGGTGAAAGTGGTATTTCTAGATCGTAGCGAGTGGAAGAAAGTCGTCTCTACTGGTTTGTGAATGAATGTATGTATGTTGCTGAACGCCCGTAAAACGTCCACTGCTGAATATGGGCCTCCTCCCGAGGGAGGGTATTCGCCATAGTCACCACGCTTTGCAGGCGGGTTGGTGACCCCTTCTCCCTTCGAGGCTGATCCATGAGGAGTAGGGACGCCTCTACACTCCGGGCGACTTACAGTGGCCCATTTGCCCAATTATAGGAAATTGGGCAAATGGGCCACTGTAAGTGTGGCCCCGGAGATCCCGCGATCCATATTGGCCGCGGGTGCCGTCGGGAGGCCGTATTGCTCATGCGTACCCGGCCCCCGCCAACGGCGGATCTAAGGAGTGTCCGGGAGGTTTTAGTGGTAGTAGGGTCCTCTCCTCGTGGTATGAGTTTAGCATACCACGCTATGGAGAGGGCGAGTCCCACATATCCCACCGCCAGCGCGCGAATAAGCTGCAGCGGCAGTGGGAATGCGTAAATGCAGTATTATGTTGTATCACACAAGCCAACGCTGCTGCCCGTTCCTTGATATACGATTATTATAGATGATGTTAAAACAATCGGGACCATCGGCTTAACATGCTTTCCGAGGCACGGAGGATAGTCCCTCACGCAACCAGACCCGGAAAGAAATTTAAGAATTTACACAGAGATTTCCTGTCCGGCGTGGGGATCGAACCCACAGCGCTATATTGTATGTAACTAAACTAAAATCTTCCTTAAATATAGAATACGTACGTACAGCTTTATATATAGGATTGTAATTCTTAGTTTAAATTTAATAAGCATTGAATTTCGAATAATACATACCGCACAAAACCACAGCCAGTTTCGCAACCTGACCTGTTCTTACTAACTACCATTTGCATAGACAACAAAGAGAAGTAGAACTGCCCCAACGTACCCCAAACCAACCCCAAACTACTGAAAATGGAAGGTAATAACGTTAATTCTCAGTATTATTCGAGTTTATACAACAAGGTAAAACATCGCTTCGAGCAATGTCTTTTGTTAACATATATTTGGAGATACATTAGAAAATAGTGACTTATTAATTCACTTTAGTGGAATTCAGAATACATTAAGAAAACGGGCAGTGACTACTCTATAGTGTATTTTAGAATTAATAATTGCAGTTACATTGGAATTTTGATGGCGTGCTATGAACTTACAAATATAAGGAATATACTAATTTCAATGATATTTTATTTATTGGTCTTCCTACTTTTTATAATGCCAACGTCAGGGCACATTGTCTTTCCTCGTGGTATGAGTTAGCATACCACGCTACCCAGTGGCGGTGGAAATGCGTAAATGCATTTCCCCCCGAAAACCAAAAAAAAAGGTCACATTGTCTTGTCTAGTTTGAGTGTAAATTAATTCATAATAAAAAATATTTATAATTAATTTTATAAAGGAAAAGCTTTATTATAACATAATTATAATAATTAAAATTAACGCATTATATAAAAGGGTGTCGTTCCCACATGTGTTGCATACATAATAGTAAATTGATGGATAACATAACATTGAAAAAATTATTATTTTTATTCTATTGATAAATAGCTCGTTAAGTTTAATAGACAGTTACTGATAATTTAATCAGAGGAATGACAATTTAGCCCTAAAAATTCTAAAGATGTTTTTTTCGAGAGCTAAACTTAACTTAGACATGAACAAGCTGTTAAATTTATTCTACAGATATTGGTAATTTATCAATTAAAAATTTCAAAATAACGCTAGGTATCCCTTGAATAATATGAGATTTTAAACTTTGGTCTGGTAAACTGTTGACTAACTGTTGAGGTTTTGAATCGTTGGTCTTACGGTGTTGATATTTTAACTGCTGATATTATGACTGTTGATCTTAAGTATGCATCCGGCCCAATGGCTAGGATGGCGGAGTTGCGATTATGTGGTCGCCGGTTCGATCCACACCCATTGCACTACCGACGTAAACCCACCCGTACAGCAAGGTGTTAACAAGAATACTAGTAGCGTGCAAAAAATATTTTATTTTATTTTATTGAAACACTTCACATAAAAATATGATTATTTTACTTGCACTTGGCACTTGAGTCGCAGCATTCACCTCTGAATATTGTAGGTATGTAATAAGTATTTCAAAAAATTAAGAAACAAAAAGAAAGAATTCCATTACACCCACATAAAAACAACAACTTAAAAACGGAATATTATCCGTAGTCATTACAAGAAGGTTGCAACACAAAATGGCGGACATATTAAAAGCAAGCCCGTATGCTTAATTAAAATACACTGTATTCGCGTAAAAATATAAAATATTGCGATACAAGGGTTTTAACCTTTGATGCTTTATCCGTAGCAATTAATAAAACGTTTTTGGGGTCAAAGGTCGATGTTTTTAGGTATTGATGATAAAATAATTGTACATTTGTGTGGGCCTAAATAAAAATAATTTCAATTATTCATATCCACCTGACAGTAAAATAGATTAGCTTAATATGTAATAATTAAAAAAATACGAAATTAATAAAAAATTACGATATTTTATAATGAACTTAAAATTCAGGCATCACATTTTATGGTAAGGTTTTTTTAACACGCTTTTATAAGCTTGGGTTATATGTATGTAACGGAATCTTTGAACTTAATTTATACCAGTTTCCTAAAGTCTGATTAATTTGAAACTTTGCATACGTATCAAGGACCGATGACAATTGCAATAATTTGATAACAGTTTCCCATTATCCTTAAAAAATAAAAAATAAATAATAGTTAAAAAAAACACGCTTTTATAGCTAACCTAATTAAAAAATAGAAAATAATTTTCACCTCAAAATAAAATTATAATAAAGTTTAAGTTATTAACAGAATAATTCAATTCAGAGTGAAAAGCTTGATAAAGTAAATGTCACAAGCATTCTATTGGCAACTATCTATGAGAGGAGAGTTGAGAGTGGTAAAATGCACCCCACGCTTTTTACTCTGAATTGAACTATTCTGTTAACAACTTAAACTTTATTATAATTTTATTTTGAGGTGAAAATTATCTTCTATTTTTTAGTTCGGTTAGCTATAAAAGCGTGTTTTTTAGTTTTTTTAAACTATTATTTTTTTTATTTTGATATAATGATGAAATCGTTTAGTTACCACATTATGCTACGATTAATTAATAGACAACCTCCGTAGCGTAGCGGTATTTGGCTAGCTTTAAATCGTCGTAGTTCGATCCTGCCTGCCGGCCTGGTTGGTTGAGGGACTTCCCTCCGTGCATAAAGACCAAACAGAAATTTAAAAAAATTAAGGAAGTAATAGTAATATCGTTCTTAATAAACCTCCAGAGAAAGATCCACGAGGAAAACCTAAGGGTAAATTTATCCATTTTATAATACCAAAACGATTACCTACTTACATTATTATCTATGTGCATAACACAGCGGTCGTAATCATAAAATCCTTCATAAAAGGATCACGATAGCTACAAAATATATACAAATCTTATCGTGTTTTATTAAAAAAATCAAGGAATCCCAGTAAATTAGGCCATGTCGAAGCCATAAAAGCTTCATGACTACGGCCTTCGCGATAAAGCTTTTATACCGCCTTCATATCCACGAATCAGATGACTCAGGATACATCTAGTGGATAGCCATCCGAGCTATAAGACTACAGTATTAAGGCAACTGCGATGCGTCGATGACTTCGTGAAAACAAACTAATACAAAACTATGTCGGCGGCCGCATTGCAGGGACGATAAGAGTAATTGATTTGTTTTTTTTTTTATCTTTCACATACAATAGTCTTGCACCTGATCTCTCACCTCATTGGTCGTGATAAAACCTTCACACTGTTTTTTTAGAGTCACGCCATAGAAGTTGCTCCTGTTCATTTAATGGCTGCAGAAATATCTTAACGATGCATAATTCCAACGTTAGTTCATATCAAATTAGGAATACAAATCTTTTGCTTACTTCCATCCCAATTCGATTGTCTCCATTCTCCTTATTTTTAACCCACCAATAAAAAGGCAAAATTGCACTTAAGAATCGGATGATCTTAAGTGCAATTTTCACCTTTTTATAATACCATTTACGGTGCTACTTATAGAAAGCTCTTATCCTGAACAAGGTAGTACATTAAAAATTTGTGGCCATTTATCTTAAGGTATCTTTTCTTTTGTGCTACTGTCGCTCTACTTTATAGTTCGCGAGCCTCTCAGACTTTGGATCTACGCAGACCTTGAGAAGTTTTTTTGAAAACTTAGTTTTCAAAGAGCTTTCAAGAGGTCGAGAAGGGACGAGCCTAATTCGCGGGCGCACTCTTCTTCAGCGGTTTGGTAAAACGATCTCTGTATAGTAGTATTAATTTCTAGTCACGGTAGATCTAGTTGGTATGTTGTTGGTAAGTTGTTATTTCGTCAATAGAGTCATCAAGACACCTGGAGGCCGGCGGTGCTTACATAGTTTTCTGCGCACTATGGTGTTGGATACTAGGTACAACAACCAAAGGGTGTTGATGCTTGTTTCAAAGTAGAATTCCAAATTCCGTCAGACCTTTCATTCACTGCTTGAAGGAATGCTGTTTGGAATCGTAATGAAAATACTCAACATAAGTAATTTATATGTAAGTAACTATTTTGCTTCAATATCAAAATTGAAAATATCATCATCATCATCAACAGCCCGTATAACGTCCACTGCTGAACATGGATCTCCTCCCGAGAAGCGTATATATGCCATAGTCACCACGCTTGGCAGGCGGGTTGGTTATTATAGATGATGTTATAACAATCAAGACCAACGGCTTAACGTGCTTTCCGAGGCAGGAAGGATAGTCCCTCAACCAACCCAGAGAGAAATCTTAGAATTTACACAAAGATATCCTGTCCGATGTGGGGATAGAACCCACGACCTCCGAGATTCAACGCGAGCCAAAGACCGCTACGCTACGGAGGTTGTCAATTGAAAATATAGATTGACATAAATGTTTTTAAACTTTCGCGATTTTTACTCATATTCAGATTTAAAGTATACGCGTGTACCGATTGTGGTACGATTTTAAGTCATCATAATCATTACCTTTTTAATAATTCGACGTTTCGACAAACCCGTGCTGCTCGAAGACGCCGTTGCTGACACTCATCAGTCTATCCGTGACCATGACTGGTGTAACCCATGACGAAACGACGTATTATTAAAAAGGTAATGATTTGCCTCAAGATTCTACCGCGATTGAGACCCGCGTAAACTTTAAAATAGATTGACCTACATAAACTTCAGCAATGACTATCAACTTTTTCTCCCAATAATCTTATTTTATTCTTCCAAAAAGTATTCTCAAGCTATATATTTCCAATCAATATGTCTACCATAGACAATAAACGGGAACTAACGAACAATGAGCCAAACAATAAAAAATGGGGAGGACCTTATAAAATTGAACGTACCACCCCAATTTAGGAGAGGGGTTCAATAGACCGAATGGATTTTGATACAAGTATTTTTTATTTACAAGAAATGTAATCTTCATCGTATCGTATACTATGATTAGTTTCCGTTCGTGGTTTCACACGCGTAACTCCCGTTCCCGTAGGAACTTTATAATTAAATATAGCCTATAGCCTCAGTGAATGGGGTTTCTAACTCTGAAATAGATTTTCAAATCCGACCAGTAGTGAGATTAGCCCGTTAAATATGTCCAACCCTAGTGTTTAAATTATTTCAATATTTTTTCACCAGTAAACAGTACGGCTGTTACACGGCTGGCCAAATGCTGCTGGCTACCCTAATTCGTTTCTCCGTTTGATTTTTGATTCAAGGTCATCTCGCCATCTCATTCAGGGCGTTGTATAATTTATTATTTTAGTATGTATTTTGTTAACATTTTGATTTTCACTTACTTTTAATATTGTATAAGTTAGAATATAACTTGACCTCAATGTTCCCGTGTAGGTACTCACCATGAAATCTGTAACAAAGAAATTTCAATATTAAAAATAATGTTAGAACTAAATTTCATGAAGATTTTTAAATCTTGCGTCCCTAAGGCCGCGTCCTGGACGCCAGCGGCCGGAGCGGGCGGTGCGGGCGACGGCACGCGCGTCTTTATCAAAGTTCATAGATTTGTGTGAAGCTGTTCTCGACGACACGCGGTGCGGGCGGCAGGTTTTCTTTAGGCACGGCCGCGCCGCCCGCTCCGCACGCTGGCGTCCAGGACGCGGCCTTACTCAGGTTGAAAGTCATTTTAATATTCTATTTTTAATGTTATTAAAAACGTGTTATTAAACTACTACAAATAAATTATTTCGTTGAGTATAAGAGTTTTTACAACAAACTCCCTTTTAATTTATGAAGTCTATCTGTAAATAAATATCAAGCCTATGTCAAAATAAAAACTGTGTAAAAAAGCCTATTATAAAATTGCTGATTCTGTAAACGACAAAATGGCTTGGGAGTGACTTGCTTTGATGAAATACTGCTAAACTTATTGTAATATTAAAAAAAACATATTTTTTAAAGGATTCCTCTGAGTTTCTTGCCAGTTCTTCTCAGAGTTGCCCCGTCCAAAACTGGTGGTAGGAAAAAAAACATAAAGGGCCCATCATAAGAACATTATTTGAAAATATTTCGAAATGTGTCTATGTAAATAAAGATATATTGACTTTGACTTTGACTTTAAGCAACGACCTAAAAGTCACTTTAAATAACTATCTCACTTTCCCCCTCAATAACTAACGTGTACTAGCAAAAAAACATTTATTGTAATAGCGGCAACAAAAATACATCATTTGTGAAAATGTCAACTTACTGTCTAGCTGTCGCGGTTCTTGAGATACAGCCTGCTGACAGACAGACATACAGCGAAGTCTTAGTAACAGAGTCTCGTTTTTACCCTTCGGGTATGGAACCCTACAAATGGTAAAATGGCGTACAAAGTGAATACTTTGTATGCCATTTTTCCATTTTTTAAGATTAATCCCACCAGTTGAATACATTTCTGTGCCGGCTTTTCTATCCTGTAAAAACAAAGAAAGGCTCTAAAAACTATTGAAACAACATTCTGATATTAAAAGCCATACGCTTTTTTGTGTTACTAACTGATCTCAATAAGACAACTGCAAAGAAGAACGGCTTACCTAGTAAAACTTAATCTTCCACCAATTTCACCTCAAACAAGATCAACCAACAACTACAGTACGGAACCCTCGGCCTATCTTTTTGTTTCTACCAAATTGGTCGCACATAAAACTGCGTATCAGCAAACTTTATGGTATTTCGATGAAGGCGGAGTGAGATAAAAGCTATGACGGAGACTAACGGTATTCCCGTCTCGGATGCGTTGACAGATGAGAAATGCGTATGTTCTTATCATCTGGTGGATTAAGGATCTATGTCTCGGATTCGGTGACAGATAGCAGGAGTGACAGCTGGTATTATTATTAAGTGACTGCTGTCCAGTCAGGCGTGGATGTGGCTTAGTTTACTGGATTTTCTGTTTACATCTATACAAATAAATAAAAAAGTGTCTGTGAGCATTGAAATATTATTACTAACTAGCTGCGCCCCTAGGTTTCACCCGTGTCACTCTGCTCCAGTGGGTGGGAGCGTGATATTTTGTAGCTTATATGTTAACTCAGCTCATAAACTATTTGTATGCAAACTTTCAGCTAAATCCATTCAGTAGTTTTTGTGTAAAAGAGTGACAAACATCCATCGATACTTACAAACTTTCACGTTTATCATATTAGTTGGATCGTGGTGAGTATTCGAAATTTTGTAATGTATGTTTTTGCATGTATGTGTATGTATTATACTTATCATCCTCAGCCCGTATAACGTCCACTGCTGAACATGGGCCTCCTCCCGAGGGAGGGCATTTGCCATAGTCACCACGCTTGGCAGGCGGATTGGTGACCGCAGTATTATGTTGCACCACACAAGAAAACGCTGCTGCCCATTCCTTGATATACGATTATTATAGATGATTTTATAACAATCGGGACCAACGGCTTGACGTGCTTTCCGTGGCACGGAGGGTAGTTCCTCAACCAACCAGAACCGGAAATAAATCTTAGTATTTACACAAAGATTTCCTGTCCAGCGTGGGAATCGAACCCACTACCTCCGAGATTTAAAGCGAGCCAAATACCGCTACGCTACGGAGGTTGTATTACCTATACTTATACCTAATACATACTAGGTGAACGCGCGCGGTTTCCGGTTCCCGTAGGAATATAGTCGTTCTAGGCCCAATTAACTGTAATTTTGGAATCGTTAGCACTAAAACTGACGATGTTTCACATAAACTTGCAACCCCTATTTTCTCACTTAATAAGGGTAGTTTCTTAATATTAAATAGTTTAGGTATATTATGTAAGTTTGGAGTCGATAGCATTAAAAAGAAAGGATTTTCCATACATACTTACATCTCTTATTTCACCGCTTTGTAAGTGTTGTTGAGAAAAATAACTATATTTTTTTAATAAAGTTTTTTTTATTATTTTTTACTAATTGTTCTAGTTTGCAAAATTTGTGGAATTCTGCAAACTCCCGTCTTAGTTAGCACCTACGTTCTAAAAGGAACCCATACGAAAAATTTGAGACTCCAAGCTTTGATATGTGGGACAGGAGTGGGCACAGCGAGCAACACCTTGCAACTGCTGGGCTCTCGCAGTCTGACCGCTGAACGTGTAGCACTATCATATCAGTGATCTTGTGTTTTATTAGTACCTACTAGGTATTCTTCTTACTTACTACATTCTTCACTCTTTGTCCATCCTAATAATAAATATATTATAAAGTTTGTATGTCTGTATGTTTGTTACTCTTTCACGCAAAAACTACAGAATGGATTTGCCTGAAAGTTCAAACATCACACTACAAAACATCACGTTCCGACCCACTGGAGCAGAGTGACGTGGGTAAAACCGCGGAGCGCAACTAGTATAGGCTGTAGGTGTGCGCCATTTCATACTCCGTCGGCGCAAGTTTGTTTGTTTGCTTGAACGCCCTAATCTCTGGAATGACCAATCCGATTTGGCAATCCTCGGCTGCCCTTTTTGCTTTGATATCGAGGAAAAAATAAATAATAGTTTTAAAAAAACAAAAAAAACACGCTTTTATAGCTAACCGAACTAAAAAATAGAAAATAATTTTCACCTCAAAATTAAATTATAATAACCCCACCCTTTTCACTCTGAATTGCATTATTCTGTTCATAACTTAAACTTTATTATAATTTTATTTTGAGGTGAAAATTACTTTCTATTTTTTAGTTCGGTTAGCTATAAAAGCGTGTTTTTTTAGTTTTTTTTAAACTATTTTTTATTTTTTAAGGATAATGGGAAACTGTTATCAAATTATTGCATTGTCATCGGTCCTTGATACGTATGCAAAGTTTCAAATTAATCAGACTTCTGGAAACTAGTGAAAATTAAATTCAAAGATTCCGTTACATACATACAACCCAAGCTAATAAAAGCGTGTTAAAAAAAAACATTTGTTGTAATAGCGGCAACTAAAATACATCATTTGTGAAAATGTCAACTGTCCAGCTGTGGCGGTTCTTGAGGTACAGCCTGGTGACAGACTGACAGACAGCGAAGTCTTAGTAATAGGGTCTCATTTTTACCCTTCGGATACGGAACCCAAAAAAATGGAAAAATGACATACAAAGTGTAGACTTTGTATGCCATTTTTCCATTTTTTATGGTTATTTCCACTGGGCGAATACATTTCTGTGCTAGCTTTTCAATGCTGTAAAAATATAGAAAGGCTCGAAAAACTATTGAAACTATCCGTGGATCGCAAAAACTTTTGATATATCTGAAGGTTTTATTTTTCATATCTTGTTTCGAACGCAGAGAAAAGTTTTGGTTAGCGATATATATGAAAAAAAAAACTATGTACACATATGGTAATCAATGGTTCAAAACAAATGAAAACGTTTCAATATACTTAATTGAAAAATATAATAATAAAAAAAAAAGATTAGGAACAAAAAATATTGAAAACCGCACAAATTACGCATTTGACATTTAGAGCATAATTCATTATGATTTTTTATGGTTCCGTACCCGAGGATAAAAACGGGACCCTATTACTAAGTCTTCGCTGTCTGTCTGTCACCAGGCTGTATCTCAAGAACCGCGATAGCTAGATAGTTTGAAATTTCACAGATGGTGTTTTTCTATTGCCGCTACAACAAACACAAAAAATTAAATAACATGTCCGACTCGCACTTGACCAGTTTTTTTACATGTTGCCAAATTATTCCAGTCGCATGTTTTACGTAACTGGCCTGCCGGTTAAACCCCTCTGAAAAATAAAACGAAGGTATAAGCTATTTTCAAACAATTGGGCTCCAAGAAAAAAGGGACCGATAAGTGTAGCAGTCGATCTACGTAGTTTTGTTCTGATATTACTTTAGGAGCAAAGGAGATAAACAATGAAATGAAATATTTTTTCTGTGGTTTGCAAAAAACTTAAGTATTATGAAGACTCGCGTGGTTTCCAGCTTAAAAGAATCTTTCTGTTGGTGTCATAAGAATCGACTATGAGACAACCTCCGTAGCGTAGCGGTATTTGGCTCGCTTTAAATCTCGGAGGTCGTGGGTTCGATCCCCATCGTTCGATCGCCGGACAAGAAATCTTTGTGTCAATTCTAAGATGTCTTTCCGGGTCTGGATGTTTAAGGGACTACCCTCGGTGGCTCGGAAAGCACGTTAAGCTGTTGGTCCCGATTGTCATAACATCATCTATAACAATCGTATACCAGGGAACGGGCAGCAGCGTTTTCCTGTGTGTTACTACATATTACTGCGGTCACCAACCCGCCTGCCAAGCGTGGTGACTATGGCAAAAACCCTCCCTCGGGAGGAGGCCCATGTTCAGCAGGGGACGTTATACGGGCTGATGATGATGATGATGATGAAGAGACATACGACTAATGGATGGGCAGGAAGCAGCATCAAAGATATTTCCAGATATTATCCGGAGAATAATTATACCACTACGCCACGGAGGTTGTTGCAAAGTCCAAACTCGCAGCTATCTATACTAATATTATAAAGAGGAAAAAAATATATTTTTTATGTTTTTGTATATTTGTTTTAGAATAAACTCAAAAACTACTGAACAGATTTCGATAATTCATTCACCATTAGAATGCTGCATTATCCCTGAGTAACATAGGCTATAAAAACCACCCGTGCGAAGCCGGGGCAGGCCGCTAGTTTATAATATAAAGAATAAAACCAAATATTGCGGCGCAGTACTATCAAAGAGCAATATCTTTTATCATTTTTCATTGATATATATTTGAAAACGATGTAGGTGCTATGAAATAGTGTATTTCTAACACTAGAAAAGGATTCAGAACAAAGGATACCAATAGAATTCGGTTTCCGATTTCATATTTGCAGTTTAAATTCGAGCGTCGATAAATCATTTTGAGAATTTTCGCGCGAGAGAAATGCTTTGCGAAAAATTTTAGGATCTTTGCTTGAAAGTCCAATAAGCGAATTTTCCACCGTAAAAGTAACGTTTAACTAATATAAACTGTACAAAAAAAAAACAGTTTAGGTATACGATTGCAGTAGCGGTAGCGGACTTGTGGTCGCCGGTTCGATTCCCACCCATTGACATGAACCCACTCGTAACACAAGCTTTTTTGCTTAGCACGAGGGGTTAGCAAGAATACTAATAAACAGCAAAAACTCTACTAGTAATCTTAAAAAAAACATTATAACCTGTTAGAAAGCACATGCATTATCGTTAACATCATCAATAACATATAACGTCCACTGCTGAACATGGGCCTCATCCCAAGGGGGGGTATTTGCCATAGTCACCACGATTGGCAGGCGGGTTGGTGACCGCAGTATTATATTGTACCACATCAGAAAAAGCTGATGATTATAGATGATGTTATAACAATCGAGACCAACGGCTTAACGTGCGTTCCGAGGCACAGGGTAGTTCCTCAACCAACCAGACCCGGAAAATCTTAGAATTTACACAAAGATGTCCGGCCGGGGGATCGAAACCACGACCACGAAGATCCAAAGTGAGTCAAATACCGCTACGTCACGAAGGTTTAGAAATCACGTTGATACCAATGATCAACGTGGCTTCTGTACCCCATGCTCAGTAGTGGAAAAACAAAAGAGATTTTGAAATGAATTGATTAATAACTAATAAATTCAGATGCCAAGTTGATTCAGAATTCTAAAATAACGCAAAGTTTTCTTCAAAAGACAAAAAAATAAGCATTTTAAACGAACTTCAATTGTTGAGACTTTTCAATATCTTAACAAAGTACGTATTTTTTATCGTCTTTGTGAGAAAAATGTCTTTAGTTTCTGCCAGTGACAGTTTAATCTATGACTTGAGCTTTCAATCAGCCAATCGTCAAGCCAATTCAATAGTTATTCTATAAGCTTACATTATTTTTCTGTATTGTCTGAATTGTATAAAATCAAAAATTTACCTTTTTGTATTTTTCTACAAATAATTTATATCTTTTTGAAATGTGGTCCTTCATTACAGGTCTTATGAACAGACTTAAAGTCGCTCAACAAGCTATGGAGAAGGCAATATGCTCAGGGTTTCGTTAACGAAACCGAAATGAAGAGATACGTAGAAAAACGTGGGCTACCGACAAGTCCAACGGATTTACTCGTTGAATTGGCAATGGGCAGTCAATATAGCACGGAGAACAGATGGCCGTTGGGGCCGAAAAGTTCTCGAATGGAGACCGCGGATCAGCAAGGGTAGCGTAGGACGTCCGCCTCGTCAGGGGAGTACGTTTTTTATTTCTCTGTCTGTTTGTCTATTTGTACGGCAAACTGTTGCACCGATTTAAATGAAATTTATGCAAAATTTCATTTAAATCGGTGGTACAACGGTCAACATTTTAAATACTTTTAATTACAGAAAATTTATGAGTTCCCGTGGGATATTTTAAGAACCAGAAGGCATAACAATCACCACGCAGACAAAGTAGCGGGCATCAGCTAGTGTATATATAATTATGTAAATAAAAATCAACTTCGTATAGTTACCATATTTTTATTTATTTATTTATTATACAAAGATAAATTATTGCTAATTTTATTACAATGATCCACAAAACTGTTTTAAACAGTTTGACTGTGCATAGCAACCATTTTTCCCATAATTCCATTACGTATCATAATTTTATTTCAATGGTAAATTAATAATTGGCAGAAGAAAGCGAGTTTTACGAGTTTATCTTCGCTATTTGTTACAAACATTTGTGATAAAAGCATTTTTTTGGGACATCAAGGAAGTTTTTATGGGCAAAGTGGCCCGGAGATTACCTTCGGGATGAAAGGAACTTATCTTAATCGCCTAAAAGCATTCCGTCACACATCTATTGATAGATATAAAAAGAAGGAAACATATTATAAGTAGATGAAGACAATATATATTTAGCTATACGTTACTACACTACATCATCATCATCATCATCATCATCATCAGCCCGTATAACGTCAATTGCTGAACATGAGCCTCCTCCCGAGGGAGGGTATTTGCCATAGTCACCACGCTTGGCAGGCGGGTTGGTGACCGCAGTATTATGTTGTACCACTCAAGGAAACGCTGCTGCCCATTTCTTGGTATACGCTTGATATAGTTGATGTTATAACAATCGGGACTAACGGCCTAGCGTGCTTTCCGAGGCACGGAGTACCCTCCGTCCCTCAAACGACCAGAACTTCTTATCCGGCGTGGGGATCGAACCCACTACCAACGAGATTTAAAGCGAGCCAAATACCGCTACGCTACGGAGGTTGTCTCAACTACACTACATATTTTTAGACAAATTCCACAATAGGTAATTTATTCCTTGTGGGGGACTTTGCATACTCTCTACACTCAATCCACGGACACAAAGAACACCTAGACTCTTAACAACTATCTGTGGTTCACACTCACCAGTTGGAATCGAACCCAGAACATCCAAGTCCCAGATACAACTACCGTAACCACTGTGCCAACGGGGCTGTCGCTAATAAATCTTTGTATCGTGGGGGACTCCAGATCACCAGCGGGAGAATTACGTATTAGATTGGTCTCGCAAACTCGACTAGATACCGCCGTTGTACCTGAAAAATGCGGCAGAAAATTTTACGCCGAAATTGGCGTACCGAAGTCAGTCGCGCTGCAACTTCTGTGCGAGAAATACATGTCGAAAGTTTTATTAAATTTGGTTATAATCGACGTAATAAGCCGCTTTAAATCTTGAAGGTCGTGGGTGCGATCCCCACGCCGGAGAGGAAATCTTTGTGTAAATTCTAAAAAGATTTCTTTCGGGGTCTGGTTGGTTGAGGGACTACCCTCCGTGCCTCGGAAAGCACGTTAAGCCCTTGGTCCCGATTGTTATAACATCATCTATAATAATCGTACATCAAGGAACGGGCAGCAGCGTCTCCTTGTGTGGCACAACAAAATGCTGCCGTCACCAACCCGCCTGCTAAGCGAGGTGACTATATCAAATACCCTCCTTTGGGTCTCCACCCATGTTCAGTAGTGGACGTTATACGGGCTGCTGATGATGATGATGATGCTTTTATGGAGCTACGGTTTAAAGCTAGCGCGGTGTCTAGTGGGTCACGCGAAACCTATAATTTATCATCATCCGTATGTTTAGCAACTTGACCTTGACTTTGTCAAATAGCGATCAGATTGCTGTTGCAAACCTTACGTAATAGCACTGCTAGTTTAATTCAGTTGCTTTGGCACAATAACAGCCAATCAATAACACACGAAGACAGATATCTCTGTTTTTTTTAAACACTAACTCCTCCTCGCGTAACTCATGTCTCCGCGAGGACTTAATCTACATAAAGCTGAAGAGTTTTTTTGTATGTTTCAACGCACTAATTTCACGAGCTATTAGTCCGATTTGATTGTAATAGATAGCCCATTTATCAAGAAAAGCTATAAGATAAGATACTCTTTATTGCACACCAACATAACAACACAAATACAAATAGAAAAAAGTTATGGTTAGCCATGTACAGTCAACAAAAGTGATAGGTTTACACCCTGTGAAACTCGTTTTAAATATATATGTACACATTTTTTAAAAGAGTTTACTGCTTTATGTATTTGTATACCGGCAGCAGCGAGCTCTTCACCCATAAAGAATTACCAACTCTCGTTGTTTGATAAACATATACAGTATGTTAAATAACAGAGGGCGTTCCCTTAAACTCGTTAATCTATATTCTCATTAATAGATTAAAACAAAAATATCAGCATAGAAAAATAAGCATAAAATAATCCGAATTCAAAAAAATAATTATAATTGGAAATAAATTCGAAACCTCCTGTTTAAAATCAAAATAGTAGCGCGGAATAGTACCTAAGTACCTAACGTAGTACTACCATTGCCTTTCTTCAAGTTCGCGTGCACAGAGTGTTTCTTTTACGTATCGATTAAAAATTTTTGGTGAATATTTTAATATTAAAAAAAATAAAAACATTTTGTTTTCGAATGGTAATTTTTTTTTTGCATGTATGGATGCTATATTGTTGCGGGTTAACGGGAACGCCCTCTGTTAGTTAACATACTGTATATATTTACATTATTTGATACTGACGGTGTAAACCTATCTCTTTTGTTGACTGTACAATCGGCGGTCTGATTGCAGACAGCTATAAACTATAATATAATTCATTATGAAGTTCTTACGGGGACGGGAGTTACGCAGGTGAGAACGCGCCCTGGAACCTAGTAATTTAATATAGCCTGAATGACGTAAAATATAACGAACAAAATAAAAGCATTTGAAATAGGTCCATTCGTTTTGAAACCTACTCAATTCAAACAATAATATATTTATTTTGTATACCAACATCATTATTATTGTTAATTTAAATTGTAATTTATTTTATTGTATTTAAATGAATTACTTTGTAATGGTTCTAGTATATACAATGCGAGTCCTCACCAATACGCACGGATTATTTTTTGAAAACAATTACCTATAATAATAAATACTTACATATTTGTGTACAAATTAATTAATCTATAATATAAAAATGAATCGCATAATGTGTTGGTAAGCGCATAACTCAACAACGCCTGGACCAATTTGGCCAATTCTTATTTTTAAATGTTCGTTGAAGTTCAGGGATGGTTTTTACAGCGAGAAAAATTCAAATAATTGCCGGAAAATCCTTAAAAACAGCCTTTTTCTTTTTCCCATATAAACGTATTCTAACTAAAACGTAGAGTCAATTTGAGCTTTATTTTGTTAATTAAAAATTTGAATTTTTTTGGCAAAATTTTTAGGGTAAGGTTGGGGTAGGGGTAGGATAGGGTTGGTGTAGGGTAGGGGTAGGGTAGGGGTAAGGTAGGAGTATGGTAGAGGTAGGGTAGGGGTAGGGTAGGGGTCGGGTAGAGGTAGGTTAGGGGTAGGGTAGGGTTAGGGTAGGGGTAGTGTAGGGGTAGATTAGGGGTAGGGTTGGGGTAGGGTAGGGTTAGGGTAGAGGGGTAGGGTAGGGGTATGGTAGGGGTAGGGTAGAGGTAGGTTAGGGGCAGGGTAGGGGTAGGGTAGGGGTATGGTAGGGGTAGGGTAGGGGTAGTGTAGGGGTAGATGTAGGACACCGCATAAACGAAGTCTCTCCGGGCCAGTTTATTTTATACAAATGTTTAGGTCTTTTATTTATCAATTGAGGCAGTACGAAGTCTGCCGGGTCAGCTAGTAGTTTATAATATTCTAGCAAAACAAATCTTTAAAAGGGCATTGTAGAGCCTGTATAAATAGAAATGTAAACGTTATACCTACAATTAGAATAATATTGTTGTTAACCTTTGTGCTTAATAAAGCCCTTCAAATACCAAAGCAATCAAACAATTTAATCTTTCTTTTCAATAATATTAGTATAGAAATACAAAATCAAGTTATGCAAGTGTATTTGTAATAGTACCGGGGTTTATTTGACATTCTGGGTAACTTTGACCGTGATGGTAAAACGAATCTGAAGGGAGACAACACGCGAAAATGGCATGAGGAAATGTGCTCCAGAAACTAAAGCTGGTGAATTTGGTAAAGAGATCATCCTACCATCAAATACGAGTACATTTACACGGCCAATGTTACCCTGAATGTCAAAGAAACCCCGGTTGACCGGTACTCAAATATTCTATCATTTGTAAGCAGAAAATATTTGTATACAAACAAACATATACATATTTGAGGGTAACGTTTCAGAAGAAGTTATATACCTGACTCAGAAGTAAGTGATTTTATAAATTTAATATTACGAACAAAAATTGTGGGCGTTTAGTTCATTTTTACGTACTTCTTTTATATAAATATTAAAGCAGGTTTCTTTATGTTCTGTATGAATTTAGGTTTAGGGTTTAGTATTTGTTTATCTAAATACTTTACTAACTCCCGTATGTAAGTATGTATAGTAGTAAGTATATTAGTATCTAAACTAATATTACAAAGAGTGTGATGTATGATGGGTTATTAAAGTGAAGTAATTTATAGTAAAAACTATTATTTAATATAACATAACTAACTTTGAAATGAAAGTATACAGGGTTATTTGTAAAAATCAGCTGTTCCCTGCATTTTGACAAGTTAAACCAACATAAGTGTAGGGAACAGATGAATTTTTTTGCGCGATTTCAGATTTTGTTGCATAGTAAAAGTTGATTATAATAACGAGTACAATGGCCTCTTAAGAGGTTGTTGGTGTTTTACAAATAACCCTGTATAATCAAACTCTTGTGTCGCGAGGAATTTGAGATGAATTTGACCGTGAACCCTCAATTCATGGACACAAAGTACACTAAGACTTAGAACAGTTATCTATGGTTCACACACATAATTGTCTTGGATGGGAATCGAACCCAGTACACCAGATCTCAGGGTAAATACCATATCTACTGAGTCATCGGTGAGAGTACAGAGATGCTATTTGCTTTACTAGCTAGGAGTAAAACCTTTTATCCCAAAAATCATAACTTCGTACAATAACTCTTTAATACAAACAGGGTACCAAACAATAATAATAATAATATATCATAACCATTTCTCATTTTTATGAAAGCAAATAATGATCGTATGCATGGCTCCGCGAAGCATTAATTCCCATTGGTTCGATGGTCGCTCGTTAATATGATTTACGTTTCGCTTTGTACCGATATCTGTCCGATGGCAGATAGTTGTATTAGCATAGCACCTGAAATTTGAAATGAGATATTGCTATGTTAAATAGAAAATGGAAAACAATGAAAGATGATACTTTATTTACCAAATGAAATACTTTTTCATTTTGGTATATAAAATATCTTATTTTATGGGTATGTTTTAACGTTTGGCCAATTGGCTGTCAGCGATATTTTGTCATAATTATTTTGATAAACAAGTATATATTATTTCCAGATTTTAAGGAAACATCAGAATCTACTAAGATAAAAAAAGATATTCTTTTTACCGAAATGAAAGACTTTTATCATTTTTGGTACAAAGATCTTTGGTTAAGGGTATATTTTAACTTTTATCCACTTATCTTCAAACGAATGATTATTTAAATAAAAAAATGTATATTATATCCCGATTCCGTAGGAATCTCTGCTTAAAATTTCATTTCACGCCTGGATAACGAAGTTTGCTCTTGCTGTTATATTTAATGCAAAGCGTGAACTCCCAATGTTTTGATGGTAGTTAATATTATTTCAGTTTCGCTTTTTATACGTTGCAGTCAAAACTCTTTACCAGTCAAAAGTACTTTTAACTAGCTAAATCAGTCAAATCTGGATGGTTTGGTCACATGGAAAGAATGGATGAAGAAAGATTGACAAAACAATACACGGCAAGTGTAAGTGGCACTGTCGGAAGGGGAAGACCTCGACGAACGTTCTCTGACCAAATCGGAGACATCCTCGCAAAAGGTCAAATAAGATCCACCCTAAACCGACGACTAGCTTGTATGAAGAATGTTATGATAGTGAATGAAGCGAAAGATGTGTGTAGGGATCGTAGCAAGTGGAGGTCCATTGTCTCTGCCTACCCCGCTGGGAAAGAGTCAAATCGAACCTAACCTAAAACTACTGTTGACTGATTTTGCTAGTTAAAAGGACTTTTGTCTGGTTAAGAGTTTTGAATGCAACATATAGATATATTTCCGACAGCAGATAGTAAGCTATTACTAAAGAATTTGCAAGCAAGTAATATATTGTTATGTTAATTATAAAATTAAAAACAATGATAGAAAATATTTTATTTAACAAAATGAAGAATATTTTTCATATTGGTACTTAAAAGATCTTTTGTTATGGGTATAATAATTATCAACTTTGCTTCGAACAAATTAGGTATAATTATTGTACCTAATGAAAATGTTTATATTATAACCCGTTTTTGTGGGAACCTCTAAAGCGAAGCATTAAGGTGCACCTTCAATGCCTGGCTGGAGAAAAAATAAGGCTGAGTAATATTTTTTTTGTATTTATTCCTCTGACAACTTTTAACTGACTATTGAAAAATCAGGCCTGAGTGGTATAAGTAGTCAAAATTAAGCAAAAAACAAGTAACTCCAAGTTTCGTTAAAAAAAAGTTTTATCGAAATTGTAGGCTCATACGCAAAATTTTTGCCAACGTATCGACTTAAAGTTTCACATCGAAAACCACGACAAAATTTTAGAAATTTCCCAAGCAAGTTATGAACTTTGCTCGTTGAAGTACCAACTTGTTACAAGCACCGTATTTTCACATTAACGAGCTGAAAACCAAATTTCGTATAATATTCAACCAAATATACAACCATTTTCTGTCTCTCGGGGGTGATTCTGAATCATGGCACACGGCCATTTTCATTCTCAGCAACAATAATTTTTGACCCAAAATAAATTATGTTTGTTTAAAACTATAATTTATGGTCCGTTAGTCCAAAAGTGTATAATGTTCTAGCAAGTTCTTGGATTTGATTGCCGAGTCAGACAAAATATTGTATAACATTCTGAAGCCACTAAATATACATACATTCGTAGAACATTTCAAAACTACCTAACCATTTATTATCATATACTTGATGTAATTTATTATTTATTGGACGTATGGGATAAAATAATTTAGTATTTGTTTACTACTATTTATTTGTTTTATGTTTTCTATATTGGGGGCGATGAGAGCAAGAAGAAATATTAAGTTTGTATGAAGGCCGTTTTAGGTCTTGTTGCCTCTTTTCGCCATATAAGTTCTTACATTTTTATGGCGGTTAATGACATTTTAGTGAGTAACAAACATCGTCCGATAGAAACATGTAAAATAACTAAATAAAAAACAAAAAATAAATTGAGTTGATTCCTCTTAGGGCCTAAGCACACCACGTTTTTTTAACGCGCCGTCGACGCGCGTTTTAGAAACGAAGTACTGACTTGCGTGCGTATTGCGTCTGTATGGGTACAAACGCGCTTCAACGGCGCGTTTAAAAAATGTGGTGTGCTTAGGCCTTTAACAGACCATGGCAAACCAGGGTTGTTGAGGAATATAGTCATAATTATCACGCTTAACAGACAGATTGGTGGTCGCAGCAAGATCTTAGTATCTTTGAGCTACTTTATGCTGCTGCCCACCCATCAGGTTGGAAGATAGATTCAGATTCCTACAACACCCATGGAAATACATGGGGTGGTCTTTTCTTAGCCGGACACCACACACCAAAATGCAAAAAGTTAAAATTGTATTCTATTTGTGTCTATGTAAAATTATAAAGTTTTTTTCTCTGAATAGTTACTATTTCTGGCATACATGTTGTACTATCTTAGGATTAAACAATAAACACACTTTGAAGTTTTTTAGATCTAATGTATACGGAGCACCGATTCAAACACGTCCGCACGCCAGCCACTTCTATGAGCGACTGTGCATACACTACACACGTTATTAGATCTTAACTGAAAATATGCAAAGTCTATGCATCCCAACTCAACTTTGCAAATGTAAGGGGATAATATGCACGTAAGTTAAAAAAACTGCTCAATTTTTATTTATTATTATTTATAAATATAAAAAAGCAAACAGGAGTTACACAAATGATTTCCTCAACATTTTCGCCTCAATTTTCGTTGATTTTCAACCACTTTTTTGAGGTACGATTTATATTTTTATTTGTTGGATGATTGGAATAAAATTACTTTGTATTTGTTTATTTTATTCGGTTTTCGGATGCGGGCTCCGCAATGAGGGCAAAGGTAATTATATTAATGTGTGTTCAGTAAATGGAGTTGAAAATATTCAAAAGGGTGGCTTAAAAGATGTGGGTAGCATATAGGAGGAAAGCATACGTGTAAAGTAATTATGTAAAACATTTATTTGTGTGTGTTAAAAGTATATTTAACAACCGCCGTGGCGAAGCGGTATAAGTCTTAAAGTCTCGAAGGCCGTGGGTTCGATCCTCACGGCGGGCAAGATGTATTAGAGAAAATTCTAAGGTTTCTTTCGGAGTCTAGTTGGTTGAGGGATGACCCTCTGTGCCTCAGAATGCACACTAAGCCGTTGGTCCCATAGTTTGTTACAACATTCTGATTTGTTTGGTTGTCTTAATTTCGTTTCTTGTCAAAAGACTGTCATATGAAATTGAATTTTATGTTATCCCTCCACTATATTTTTTTTTAATGTCTGACCTCCAAAAAATTACCTGATTATTTATTTAAGTTAACTTTGATTCATTTTAAGTCTTATATTACAGAATTTTTTCACCACCTACTTCTAAATTTTACAAAGGTATCTTTTTATTTTGTGAAAAGTTTTGTTCTTTCTATCTTCTCACGCTTTTAATATACTGAATAATTGCGGTCTACCCTCTCTCACTTGAAAAATTCCCGTAAAATAAATTTTACAAAATAATGTATATCTAATTTCAGTGTGAATATGGCATACCACAATGGTTTGTGTCATTTAAAACAATGTCAAAACAGCGAAAACAGACTTTAAGGCCTTTTGGTTAAAAAAATAATATTTTTTTTAAGGAATAAGATGATACAAAGAAAATATTAGATAAGTGTGCTACGAATTTTAACCAAGTAGCGTAGTTAAACTTCGTAGCTTGCGTAGCTGAACTTCGTAGCTTTCGTAGCAAAACTTCGTAGCATCTGTAGCCAGTAGTAGTAGGCTTGCGTTTTCTTGCCAATTATGAGTACAAACGTTCTCCTGCCATAAATAAGTAGTTAAGATTTTTCAGATTCTCATTTGTTATTATTTTACAGTCCGTGCCGATTAGCACGTGTTGACTTTCATAACAATTTATTATCTAGGACAATTTTAAGTCTCCATGCCAGAAGCTCAAGATTACGGATAGAAAATTATTAATTTTCGTTTTTTTTTTTCCGCAACTTACTTTATGAGAAAGTTTATATGCAAGTCAACCCGCAATTTTATTATTAGTAAACTTTTTATAGATTGTAATATCTTAAGGCTTCTTTTTTAAGTCAATACTACCGAGATTTTACTTACACACAGACAAAAATCCTACCAAGACTTTAGACAAATCTTTGGTTCACACAACTATTTCATACCAGTGTGGTACAGTTTTACTTCAAAACAAAAAAGTAACATATATTTTTTTTATATTTGTCATGTTAAATCACGTAGAAGCCTTTTACCTTATATCACACAGCCCCTATTCATCTAGTCAATTTCGTTACACTATACATATAACAAAGCCCTACCCAAAAATGTCCAACAAAGAATTCATATCTAAAATTATAATTTTGCGCCACCCCAAAAAGGGCCAATTCTTCTGAAGGATCATTTGTATTGAGAGTCCAATAAAACCGTATTAAAGTGGGCTCCTGAAAAATATATCATCTCTCTGACCTTTTTTTAATCTTTTATTTAAAATTTCTGCGACAAAATGGGATTCAGTGTACATTTATTAGCGTAACGGTCTTGGCGATTATAACTGGGTCTGGGTATTACAGCTTTGCCGTTCTTATCTTGGTAATAAATTAGGTATCAAAATTTAGAAAGTACATTTTATTTCTAGAATTAATAAAAATGAACCTGATCTTAAGCTAACTTGTAAAATACATATATACAACTAAAATTAGCTTATAAAAGACTGCTATTCTATATCTATTCTACTTGGCAAGGCTCCCAGAATGGTGGCAGCATTACCCCGTTAAATTGCAATGCTTACCTGCTGTTCAGCACACGGAGAACGTGCCGCACTAAAGAGGGCCGCTGCGAGGTATAGCTAACTTATTGATTTTATGTTAATATTGTAACCAATATGAATATCGTGGGGTATGTTGGAAGATGACGGCCAAAAAAAAGATGGATGGACTGTGCGAAAGATGAAATGAGTAAGAAAGGTGTGAGTATAGAAGAGAAGTCTAACAGGGAAAAATGGAAGAGGATGACATATTGGGCCGACTCCAAATAATGGGAGCTGGGCAGGAAGATGATATTAATGCCATTAATGCATATGCGTTGATCATAGAAATTCTATTTTATGAAAGTTAAAGGTTAACGAGTAACACAATGCTGTACTTCCAACCGTATCACTAATGTAACGTAACTCGGCCACCTTGGCTTATGTTGTAACAAAATTGCTTTACATTTGACTGTCAGCTCGGAAAATATGCCATCCAATTTTAGAGAAAAATCGTTTTTTTAGTCTTTATCCCTATTGTAAGGTGATCAACTTCCGTGCCACTCATATTGTTAAATTTAGTTTCCAGTTTCAGAGAACGCGCATAATTATTATATTATTTATTTAATTGTTATGATACTTGACCTAACCTAAACAAACGAGACTATGATGTAGCAACAAAACAAAAAAACTTCAAGTTCAATAAGTTAGGTTGAACCCCATTGGTTTCATCATCATCATCATTTCAGCCGTAGGACGTCCACTGCTGGACATAGGCCTCCCTCATAGATCTCCAGTAGTTGCGGTTAGAAGCGGCCTGCATCCACCGTGATCCCGCGGCCTTTACCAGATCATCCGTCCATCTAGTAGGTGGACGTCCTACGCTACGCTTGCCGATCCGCGGTCTCCATTCGAGAACTTTTCAGCCCCAACGGCCATCTGTTCTCCGTGCTATATGGCCTGCCCATTGCCACTTCAACGAACTAATCCGTTGCGCTATGTCGGCAACCCGCGTTCTTCTACGCATCTCCTCATTTCTGATTCGATCTCGTAGAGAAACCCCGAGCATAGCCCTCTTCATAGCTCGTTGAGCGACTCTGAGCCTGTTCATAAGGCCTATAGTCCTAAAGGACCACATTTCGGATCCATAGGTCATCACTGGCAACACGCACTGGTTAAAGACTTGGACATTGGTTTAGGCGTAGGTAATTTCTTTAAACAACCGAATTCTCGTTAGTTTATTAACTAACTAGAAAGTTGATCAACTATCTAGTGCGTTAATCAACTTACGATTCTTATTATTTTTTGGTTATATAAATATATAAAGGTCTTAGTCATTATAAATTTTTCTGAGTATAATTGCTTTGCTCTTCTTATCATGGTAATAAATTAGGTGCCAATACTTGGAAGAACTTTTTTATTAAATATTAACTAGCGACCCGCCCCGGGTGCCCCTTTGAACTAGTGTAAAGCTGATGTATTATACATACAAACCTTCCTCTCAAATCCGCATCAAAATCCGTTGCATAATTCTAAAGATCTAAGCATACATAGTTACAGACAGACAGCGGGAAGCGACTTTATTTTATACTATGTAGTGATAAGAATGTCGTTAAAATGGCAGGTATGATTTCAAATACGTTGGTCATAGAAATTCTATGAACTGAACGTTAGAGCTTCAATAATCAACTTACTAATATTGTAGATATTATAGTTTGTATCTTGGTGTGTTAATTAACGGTCTAGGTAATTATAACCTGGGTATGACAGCTTTGTTCCTTTTTAGGTGCTAATAATAATAATAATAATAAGCCTTTATTTTTCCTTGACTTAATCCTAACATAACAAAATACAAAATACAATAAAATTTTAAGATAATAATATGTAAAAAAAAGCTTCTAAATTATAATGTAATATTAAGTCATGGCCCCTCTCGGGTGTAGGCCTCCTCCAACTGTCTCCATTGTGCTCTATCTTCTGCTGTCTCCATCCAATTGTCTCCTGCTACCTTTCGTAGGTCATCAGTCCATCGGTCTATAGGTCTACCCCTGAGTCTCTTACCCTGTGGACCTTTCCATGTTGTGACCAGTTTCGTCCAACGTTTATCCGTCGTTCGTATCATGTGGCCAGCCCATTTCCACTTCAACCGCTGTGCATGCTTTACGGCATTGATGACTTTAGTCCTTTGTCTTATATCGCTGCTTTTTTGTTTATCTTTGAGCTTTAGGCCTAGAATGCTTCTCTCCATAGAACGCTGGCATGTTCGTATTTTTGTTTTTGTGTATTTATTGTAGATCCAAGTTTGTGCTCCGTATGTCAGGCATGGTAGTATACACGAATCCATTACTTTTTTCTTTAGATTTAATGGAAGTTTTGATTTTAATGTTTCTTTTAAGCTCCAGAATTTTTTCCAAGACATATTAATTCTTCTGTCTAGTTCATCTTTGTGCCTTGTTTTTTTAAATGAAATTAATTTTCCAAGATATATATAATTGTCTACATATTCGATTGGCGTTTGATTTACTATAATAGGGGTTTGTTTACTGTTTGTGGTTACTTTGGTCTTAGAGGTTGTAATCCAATGGTGTTGCTAGAGTCACTTAAGTCTGTAAGCATTTCTTGAAGTTGTTTTGATGACGTCGAGAAGAGAATAATATCGTCGGCAAATCTTAGGTTGCTGAGAAACTTGTCATTTATACGTATTCCTTTTCCTTCCCACTTTAAATCCTTCATTATATTTTGTAGGACAGCAATGAAGAGTTTTGGTGAGAGTGGATCTCCTTGTTTCACACCTCTGCGTATATTTATTTTGGGTCCTAGTCTATCAAGCTTTACGCGACTTGTGCTTTTTGTATATATGTTTTTAATTATATTTATATATATGTCCGGAATATTTTGGTGTTTCAGTGCCTGCCAAATGCTCTCGTGCGTTATCGAGTCAAATGCTTTGGCGTAGTCTACATACGCTAGATAGAGCGGGGACTTAAATTCTTGATATTTTTCCACTATTTGCTCTAGCGTATGGATATGGTCGATTGTTGAGAACCTTGGTCTAAAACCCGCCTGTTCCTTTGGTTGGTGTTTCTCTATATCTGGTTCTAACCTTTTTTCTAGACACATTGCGAATAACTTATACATTGTTGGGAGTAAACTGATTGGGCGGTAGTTGCCAATATCTTGTGGATCACCTTTCTTGTATAATAGAGTTATTCTTGATTCGCCCCATTTTTGGGGGATTTTTTGTGTTTCCAATATTTTATTAAACAATGTGATTAGGTGTTGAATTAGTATAGGTTTTCCAATTTTTAAAGCTTCGTTAGGAATATTATCAATTCCCGGGCTCTTCTCGTTCTTTAATTTGTCAATATTTTTTGTTATTTCGTCGGCATTGAAAGGCTGTACAGGGCTATTTATTTCCCAGTTACAACTCAGGTTATCTTCGTAGCATTGTTCGTGGGTGTAGTTTTTATCATAGTACAGGTTCATATAGAAATCTGAGGCTACTTTAACTAAATCCTCGCGTGTTTGTAGAGTTTTTGTAGTTTTTCTTGACTTTAAGCTTGGTATCCACTTTTTATCAGAGTTTAACTGCTTATGTGCTCTCTTTTGACTTCCTGTTTTTAGTAGATTTTTCTCAATTATTTTTAGCCTATAAGCACTATAGTCTTGTTTTAATTTTTTATTTGTAATTTTGAAGAGTGTAGCTAATTTCTTTCTTTCTTCCTATGTCTTTAGTGGTACATTTAATAGTTCTGAGCGTTT
Organism: Nycteola revayana; assembly: GCA_947037095.2. NCBI lineage: Eukaryota > Metazoa > Arthropoda > Insecta > Lepidoptera > Nolidae > Nycteola > Nycteola revayana. The sequence continues at coordinate 17,615,239 of OX344857.2, read as the reverse complement.
TTTGATGAGTTCTTTCGTTTCTTTTGATATTATATCTTGTTTCGGTTTTTCTGTAATAATTTCGTTATAGCTTTGGTGTATTGAGGTTTCTAACTTTGAGTAAAATGTCTCTATATCGTCGATATCTTCCCAATATACATTCTCTAATTTTTTCTTCAAGTTAAATAAGTACTGCGCTTGGTTTTGTAAGTTTGATAGGTTAGATGTGGCTCTACCAAAGTTTGCTCTGCATTTCTTTTGTTTGTTAATTTGTATCGTTGCTCTTACAAGTCGGTGATCGCTGGCAAAGGTATTGTTATTTAAGATTTCTATATTTCGGAAAAGTTTAGGGCAGGTACTCATAATATAGTCTATTTGGTTTCTATTTTTCTTGTCTGGTGTGGTCCACGTCCATAAGTTTTTAGTTTTCTTTTTGAATATCGAGTTGATAATGGTAAGGTTGTTTTCGACTGCGTATTGCACTAGTCTTTCGCCTCTTTGGTTTCGAGTGCCGTAGCAAGCGGGCCCGATGGTAGAGTTTTCTGCATTTTTTCTTTGACCTATTTTGGCATTAAGGTCACCCATTATTATTTCTTTTCCGTTTGCAAGGCTTCTAGCGCGATTTATTTGGTCGTAGAAGATATTTATTTCCTCGTCTGTAGCGTCTTGAGTGGGAGCGTACACTTGTATAATGGCTATTCTCGTATTTTCAAATTTAAGATTTATAAGACAGACTCTCTCGGATATTCCTACATAGTTGTCTATATTCGTTTTGTATTCCTTTTTTATTAAAAATCCAACTCCGTGCTGTCCTTTCGGTTTACCTGTGTAGCAAAATATATAATTTTTATCTTCTATGATATCGTTTCCGCTTCGTCTTACTTCAGAGAGTCCGATGATGTCGTGCTTGATACTAGTAAGGGAGTGTTTTAATAGTTCCATTTGTTGAGGTTTAAGTAGAGATCTGACGTTGTAGGTACTAATATATATTTTTTTATTTGTTGGAGGGTTGTAGTCTTTATCTCCCGCGGTGACAAGCCGTGCTGGGAGACTGAGAGGGGGGCACGTTAGTTGCTACTTCTCTTGATCTTGATTGTCGCCTTGTACTGGAGATGAGCTTCTTTCTCGGTAGCAGAAAGTAGGAGCCTTTATCAGATAATTGTTCATATTGTTAGTTTTATTTATTTTTGTTGGCTGATTTGTACTTTGATTTTTGCGTTCTGATGGTTTCGTTGTAGTTTCCGGCGATTCAGGTAAGTTTCTCTTTTTATTTTTGTTTTCTTGAGATACTCGTACTGTGTGTTTTTCTTGTTTGTTATCGTTGTTTATTATAATAAGTTTATCGTATTTGATGATCGCTTTTCTTCCTTGTTCTCTCTCTTTCTCGGCTTCTAAATGTAATTCTTTTCGTTTTTTCAGGACGTCCAGGGGGTAATCTTCTTTTATATAGTATGATGTTGTTTCAAGGTTTTTCTTGTTTTGCTGTATTTTTATTTTTAAACCCATCGTGTGTAAAGTTACAACAATTGGTCTTATTTTTTCCCCTTTTTTTCCCAGTCTTCTAACGTATTCTATACAGTTGTTGTCGCACTGTACTTTTAAATAGTTTCTTATGATATCTAGAATGATTTTCTCTAAGTTGTGGTAGCTTCTTTCGTTTTCCTCAACTCCGAAGAATATTAAGTTTTTTCTTCTATTGAATCTCTCCAAATGTTCTATAGTAGATTTTTGTTTTTCCAAATTTTGTTTTTAGGTGCTACAGGTACTAAATTAGGTATAAACATGAAGAATGAGTTTTTCGGTTTTAGTCTTGGTGCATTCTCTTTCTGAATCAGGTCTTAGGTAAACTTGTAGTTTATTGATATCATTGAGTTCAAGATGTTCTAGGTTATGTTAGGTTTTACAATATGCTAACTTTGTGTTTCTTAAAAATAAATCAAATAACTCCGCTAATAAATTAACTATGCTGTCAAATCAATTTCATTTTCGGAGTCATCCACTGAAAAAATCTTTTAGTATGTAGGTACATCTAAAAACACAATTTGAAAATTGCATTTAAAAACATATTTTAAATTACACTACAAATTGTCATGAGCTGTATTATAACACTCTTCACGAAATTAACTCCAAGTTTCACTCTAAATTTAAGCCTTAGCTCAAAATTAATCTTCATCATCAGTCCTCTAAAAATCAATAAACCAAGGGGGTTTTTGCCATAGTCAATTGATTGATATCAAAACAATCAGAAACAACAGCCCAGCATGATTTTGGAGGTGCGAAGGGTAATCCCTCAATCAATCAGACACAGAAAAAAAATATAAAGCGAAAACAAAATCTTGTACAACGTTACGCCACGGAGGTTGTGTTATGTAGTAAAATTGAACTTAGAAAATCAAAAATAGTCAAATAATAATTCCTTTAATATATTAAAGTCAATTAAACCAAAACGCCGTAAAGACCCTTTCCGACCCTTTGACCTAATAACCTTGAATTAAGGAAAAGCGTACTACAATATTTTTCTTAGGAATTTAATATGTAATCTAACACAAATAACTGCAATTTTTTTTTATGAATTTTAACACAGATTTATTTTGAGATCACAAAAATAAGTTAAGTTTTTTAGTTAATATATATACTTAATTGTAATATTTAGGTATTTTGTCTTTTTAATTTTGGTAGTAGTTTCATTACGTATATTTCGTTCTTGTGTTTTCTTCTTATTGAAATATAGCATATACCACTAGTTCATAATGTGACTTATAATATCTAATAGTGTAAGCAATGAAGACAATTAAAAACTAATGATATAAGTTGTATTAAATTAATTTTGTATTATATTTCTTAATTACTTAATTTTAGAGTCCTTATACAATAATCAAACAATCACTCAGGATCAGCAATTACTAAGTTATGCATAACAGGAATAAGTTAATAGAAATAATTTAATAAAGTATTGAGTCATAATCACTTTACCTATGCATCTATGAGTTTTGCTGGTATTATTGACTTATGTAAGCATTGCCATTTAACTGGCAACGTCGTCAAGTAGCATAGATTTATAATAGAATGGCCATCCCAGCGGATTATGAAAGTAGAGAAATAGATAGTACATCTGCAGTCACACATCTATGCACTATAATATTTCCTGCGCAGATGGCAATCTCCTGGCTTAGAAAATGGTCGGTAGGACGGATTATTCCACTTTGTTCACCTGGGTGATATCACCCAGGTGAACAAAGTGGAATTGATTAGTGTACTTTGATCACCTCGGAAATAAATCACCTGGGTGATATCACCCAGGTGAACAAAGTGGAATTGATTAGTGTACTTTGTTCACCTCGGAAATAAATCACCTGGGTGATATCACCCAGGTGAACAAAGTGGAATTGATTAGTGTACTTTGTTCACCTCGGAAATAAATCACCTGGGTGATATCACCCAGGTGAACAAAGTGGAATTGATTAGTGTACTTTGATCACCTCGGAAATAAATCACCTGGGTGATATCACCCAGGTGAACAAAGTGGAATTGATTAGTCTGCTTTGATCACCTCGGAAATAAATCACCTCAAATCTTGGATCGTAAGGGTAAATCAGTAATAGGATAATGAATATATGTATCTATTGTTTTTGAGAGAACAAATCAGATAGTTTAAATCAGCAAGAACACAAAAATAACTTATTCTACAGCAATCTGTTATAAAATTGTCATCATCATCATCATCATCATCATCAGCCCGTACAAAGTCCACTGCTGAACATTGGCCTCCTCCCGAGGGAGGGTTTTGCCATAGTCACCACGCTTGGCAGGCGTTTTGGTGACCGCAGTATTATGTTGTAATACACAGGGAAACGCTGCTGCCCGTTCTCTGGTATACGCTTGTTATAGATGATGTTATAACAAATCGGGATAACGGCTTAACGTGCTTTCCGACGCACGGAGGGTAGTCCCTTAACCAACCAGTCCCGGAAAGAAATCTTAGAATTTACACAAAGATTTCTTGTCCGGCGTGGGGATCGAACCCACGACCTCCGAGACTTAAAGCGAGCCAAATACCGCTACGTTACGGAGGTTAAAATTGTATTAAAAAAAAATTACAAAGTTATCGGAGTTTTTCTAGAAAATGGCCAATAGACATATGGCCATCGACTAACGCCATTTGGCAGTCTGTTACGAAATTGTCGCGATTTCTTACTGTATTTCTCCGATTTGATGATGATGAGCACTCACCATGATCAATATTTAAATTGTTCATACGCACAACATAAAAAGATGCATCTTTTTGTAATGCATCGAGCAAATGTATAACATTGTTCTTCCGAAGTCGTATAGAGTAATTCAATTTGTGGTGCCACCCTTCTAAAACATTCGTCGTTCGATGCCGCTCGCCCCACACACACCAAATATTTGGCGCAATTTTAGACATCCACTGCGATTTAAAATAATCAAGAAAAGGTTTCATAGCTGGATCACGACAGTATTCTGAATGTATATACTCCCAGCCCTCAGAGATATAATCTTCTGGGAGTAAAGGTAAAGCATTTAATAACGATACACATCGTCTATTGTACTTGTTATCATTCAAATTCAATGCCTTTAATTTTCTCCACAAACACTGTCCAAAATGGAAATGACATCCTTTCAAAGTTATGTCCTGGTAAATAGAAGACATTGCTTGCATTGCTGCTTCTTCAAAATCTGTGGTAAACTTTAATGGATGCCAGTCCGGGCATTGTGACTTTAATATTTCAAACAAAATAGTATACGCTGTACGTGTCTTATGTGACATGAGACAGTATATTAAAGGGACAATCGATGTGGTGGTAGATGTACTGCCAATGTCGCCGTGGAGGGTATACAATTGTAAAAACGGAATATCTTTGCAGACTTTAAATGTACCATCGCCGAATACATGTGACACTGTATTAATTCGCTGTTTTGCCGCCTCGGAAGAAAATAAAATAATGCGGACTCCTTTGCTATTATAGTCTGCTAATAACAGTTGACGAAACTGTTTTGGTATCTGTACCTCTTGCACGTTCTTCGTCTGTACTTTATGTATTTCATAATGTTTATTTCTTTGTTTATATAAGCCTGATTTTATTTTTTTAAAAGGAGGTATTTCACCAATTAAATCCAAACCAGTATCAGCTAATTGTGATACGGTTTCATTATAGATAGTGGGTATGGGATAACAATCTATTTTTTTTACTCTCTCCTTGCAAGTAATCATTTTCTCTATAACTATATTTTTTGTAAAGTTTTGCTTACAGTCAGGTATATGCTGCACAAGTTTCTTAATCTGGTCTCCCTAAAACAAATATAAACAATATGCATCCATGTGACGCCATCTAACCATGTTATTACGTTTATTGTCAACAGAAAATTAATTTAGTCTCAATTAAGTACCTATGTATGAAATATAATAATTATTGTAAGTCATTAGGTAGTTCGTACACTTAAAATTTATATTTATTCAACAGTATTCAATAGACGTAGGTACCTCGATAGTCATAGATCCAGTGCACTTATTTTTAAGTTGTTGACAACATCTCCACCAGACGCCTCCATTTTTATATACTTTTTTTTTATAATATTCGTAACCATCATGTAACATCACTTTACCACGACCTTTCGTAACAATAGATAATTCATTCATTTTGGCAATAAATGGTTCTTTTTTTTACTTAACACAGATGCAAATAAAACTACTCCAACATTTAAAACTACCTTTTGTACCTTCAATGAAAGACCGGGATAAACGTTGAACTGATTTATTAAAGTAATGTTGTCATACTGACACATAGTATAGACAAAACAGTAATCGCCACACCTTCAATTACATTTAAAACTATCTTCAACGACATTTTAAACTACCTGCAATGACATTAATGTTTATCGCTAATGTTGCTAATGTTAATAATTTTAGTACCCTAGTTATTAATATGATATATATTTCATTAAAAACAGTAAAAAATAATACATATTTAAATAATAAACTATCTGATTTGTTCTCTTAAAAACAATAGATACATATTCATTATCCTATTAACATTGGGTTTTATTTTACAGTACTGATTTACCCATAAGATCCAAGATTTGAGGTGATTTATTTCCGAGGTGATCAAAGCAGACTAATCAATTCCACTTTGTTCACCTGGGTGATATCACCCAGGTGATTTATTTCCGAGGTGATCAAAGTACACTAATCAATTCCACTTTGTTCACCTGGGTGATATCACCCAGGTGATTTATTTCCGAGGTGATCAAAGTACACTAATCAATTCCACTTTGTTCACCTGGGTGATATCACCCAGGTGATTTATTTCCGAGGTGAACAAAGTACACTAATCAATTCCACTTTGTTCACCTGGGTGATATCACCCAGGTTATTTATTTCCGAGGTGAACAAAGTACACTAATCAATTCCACTTTGTTCACCTGGGTGATATCACCCAGGTGAACAAAGTGGAATAATCCGGTAGGACTTTATTGTCTATATAGAAACTCATTTCACTTAACAAGAGTCTTAACAGCAGATTAATAATTTCAACATAGATCTTTGTTTTACAAACCGTGTCAGTTATTTCTGTTACACATCAACCATGGTTTTTTATCATTTCCTTCGTACTTATTTAACGACATTCCGTAGTTATTAAAGTCTGACATGGTTGTATTATGCATGTACTTGGGAGGTTTATGGTGTATGTAATAGGGCAATATTGTAGAATTATCGTAGATTCACCTCGTAAAAGGAATACAAGGACGCATTGTATAGGGAAAGTAGTGTAAGGATTACAATACAAACTTTATTCAGAAATAAAATAGATTATGGATGTCAATGTAGGTACAATTTATTTAGAATTTTATTTAAAAACGGATATATTTTTTATTTTTTTTCTAAATATAGGCTTACGTTTGACCATAAATAAACTCGCTTGATGGAAGGCGAAGATAGAGATAGATAATAAATAATACCAGTAATAAAATATTTCTTTAACAACTTAACATTCACCGTATCTATGCACGGTGACGAAGCAAAGTACTGTACAGTTAAAATAAATCAATAAAAGAGAAAAAAGTCATTCACTAATGTTTAAACAATTTAATTTAAAATATTTTTTTACAAATCGCACCCTTAGAAATATAATGACCTAATTCAAAATTTCGTATGTGTGACTTTAATTCATATTACGACCTAAATTCAACATTTGCATCGACCCATATTAAAAAGGTTGAAATTAAAAACGAATAAAATACATATATTTTTAAAACCACCGAATATTTAATTTTATTTTTATAAAATTAATGGATTTGACAATCCTATTTCGCCATTTACTTAAAATTTGGTATTTTCAAATAGGTCACTATATTTCTAAAGGTGCGAAATATCTATTGTAAAGGCTCTTAGGCTGTCGCCCGAGGATCAGATCTGAGAATCAGATCACCTAAATCTGATCAGAAATTGGATGTTAAAACGACTATTAACAGTTTACACAAATAGTTATCCAGATGGAAAACAAACTGAAGAAGTGACGATTATAACAGTATAAAGTCACTGATATCTCAATCGATATCTATACTAATATAAAAGCTGCAGAGTTAGTTTGTTTGCTTGAACAAGCTAATCTCAGGACTTTCTTACGGGAATAGGAGTTACGGAGGCGATACCGCGTGCGATAGCAATTGTATATACCCACTTCGTATCGATGTTGTATAATTTGCATAGTTTGATGTGTAGGACTATACTAGTACGCTTTTTTAGGGTTCCGTAACCTAAAGGTAAAAACGGGACCCTATTACTAAGACTTCGCTATCTATCTGTCACCAGGATGTATCTCAAGAACCGCGATAGCTAGACAGTTAGAATGTTCACAAATGATGTATTTCCTATGCCGCGATAACAACAAATACTAAAAATAAAAAAATAAAAATATTTAAGGGGGGCTCCCAGGAAACTAACTTTTTTTAGCCATTTTTTGCTCGTTATCATAACGGCAGCAGGCAGGCACTTGAAAATGGTACTTGGTCGTTGGGGTTTTTTAGATATAAGAAATTTTAGATTGTTCGTCTGCAATTTAGATTATTTTTAAGATAAGCCACGCTTAGCAGTAAGACATTTTATGTAACACAAATTTCTCTGTAAATGAATGAATCTATATATATAAAACAAAAACGGGTTTGTTACAACACTTATAACTCGAGATCGGCTGGATCAATTTTCATGGTTTTTTTTCGTTGGATTTGTCTCCGCCCTGAATAGCAGAATACATTTTAAAAACAAAAGAAAGTCGTGTTAGTTACACTATTTATAACTCAAGAACGGCTGAACCGATTTGGGTGAAAATTGGTAGGGAGGTAGCTAAGAACTGGGAGAAGGACATAGGATACTTTTGGGTAGGTGTAGGGTAGGGTAGGGTAGGGTAGGGGTAGGTGTAGGGTAGGGGTAGGGTAGGGTAGGGGTAGGATAGGGGTATGGTAGGGGTAGGGTAGAGTAGGGTAGGTGTAGGGTAGGGGTAGGGTAAGGGTAGGGGTAGGGGTAGGGTAGGGTAGGGGTAGGGGTAGGGTAGGGTAGGGTAAGGGTAGGGGTAGGGTAGGGGTAGGGTAGGGGTAGGGTAGGAGTAGGGTAGGGTTAGGGTAGGGATAGGGTAGGGCAGGGGTAGCGTAGGGCAGGGGTAGGGTATAAAAGTCCACCCGTGCGAAGCCGGGGCGGGCCGCTAGTTTTAAATAAAGACTCTTTCAACGTACATAATATAAAATCGAATGTTATAAATAATATGATAACATTAACTCCAATATGAATGTAAATAAAAGTACGAACAGAATAAATTGAGCTTTATTTGACTTTTTGACATTATATTTATTAACTGTCACCACGATTTAAATAATAAATAAACATAATTGTGCGGCTCAATTTATTTTCAACACATTCATTAATAATTGTAAGTGTATAATATTTAATATACCACCAACGAATATGTATACCGACGACAACCTCCGTAGCGTAGCGGTATTTGGCTCGCTTTAAATCTCGGAGGTCGTGGGTTCGATCCCCACGACGGTCAAGAAATCTTTGTGTAAATTCTAAGATTTCTTTCGAAGTCTGGTTGGTTGAGGGACTACCTTCCGTGCCTCGGAAAGCATCAAAATCATTTATAATAATCGTATATCAAGGAACGGTCAGCAGCGTTTCCGTATGTGGTACAACATAAAACTGCGGTCACCAATCAGCCTGCCAAGAGTGGTGACTATGGCAAATACCCTCTACCGGGAGGAGGCTCATGTTCAGCAGTGGACGTTATACGCGCTGATGATGATGATGATGAAAATGTATACTTATAATTTTCCATAATAATAAAGCCAGGCCATGATAAAGCAGGTTATTATTTTCTTCTCTGAAAATGTCATATATATTTCCCTATTTATTGCCACGTGGTTTCCGGCTTAGAATAGACCACCCCATCTTCCCATGGGTGTCGTAAAAGGCGACTAAGGGATGTCCCTTAGTCGCCTTTTACGACACCCAGCGACATCTGTTGGATGAACACCAGCATCTATCAGCTGAAGGTCAACATCTTACTGCGATCACCAATCCGCTTGCCAAGCGTGAAGATTACGACAATATCCCTCAACTATTTCGCCAACGTCTGTTTAAAGGAGGCCCATGTTCAGCAGTGGACGTAAACGGGCTGTTGATAATGATGATGATGTAGATCGGAAGTCCAAGCGGACGTAAACGAGCTGTTGATGAAGATGACGTAGACCCAAAGTCCAAGTAACCTGCAAACTGTAACATAGAGCCACAATTGTCCGAGAAGCCCTCGAAAGTTGCACACAGCTCCCCTAAAACACTCATAACTCCTCAATCTCTGTGCCAGCGACCCCTCTAAGCCGAGGTCCAAGTCCCGCAGATTAATGTAGTATGTGCGTGACTAAGCTCAGCATATCTCACGGGGAAAGATAAAATAGATAGCCAGCAGAATACGAGTGGTTAGTGCAGTTACTGTACTCACACTATTGTTGTTGTTGTTGATGTTAAGTGGTATAGGCATCTGATAACAATTCAGACCCTACCACTTAACATAAAGTCATTTGCCTGGTTAGAAATACCAAAATAAAAAAAAAACATGAACAAAACTTTTTGTCACTTTAAAAAGCTGTACTATTAAAAAAAAAAAAAAAAGATTAACATTATAATACAAGAAAAACAGGTAACGCAACTCCTTATGTACACAGCGACAGTATTTCATAAAGTAAAAGTAGACACTTACAATAAAGTCTGTTCGCACAAGCGCCATATGACCTCTTTGATCTCACCGATACAATCTCATTACCGGTACCTCTTAAGATCGCAACAAAGGAAAAAGCGTCGGCATAATAACGTGTTTTAAATTGTACCGAAATATGTCTATTATTCTGGTTCAATTTGCACGTCAGTACAATTTACGCGCCAATTCATAATGTTGAATGTACTTATCAGTGATTATCAAAGTGTTTTAAATTGAACCGTATAAATCTATAATAATATATAAAGCTGAAGAGTTCATTTGCTTGAACAAGCTAATCTCAAAAACTACTGGTTCGATTTGAAAATTATCTCAATGTTAGGTTAGGTTAGCTCATTATTTTATTTTATTATAAAGTTCCCTCGGGAATGGGAACACTTTCTAGACACTTTCTAGGCACGCGTGAATCATCATAGGCCTTATCTTCGCCTTGCATCAAGCGAGATTATGGTCAAACGTAAGCCTATGCTTAATAAAAAAATAAAAAAAATAAAAACTTTGCAGGTGAATCCGCGCGCGGGAAGCTAGTGCATAGATACAAGTCATTCCACCGCTCTGGGTCTTTTTAATTCAAAATTGATATCTGGGTCAATAAGTTGGTAATCACTAGTGTAGAAAATAGATGAAAATAAAACATGAACAATTCTCAAAGTTACAGAGTACCTCGAGGTACGCTAAACGTATTGTGTCATTCGTTGGTGCCGTCAGTTTTTGATTACGCTCTCGATTGCTATGGCCTCACGTATAAATCGTATATGGACAAACTAGAAAACATTCAACTAAGATTCTTAAAATTACTGGTAGATAAAAAGACTAAACATAATTGCAACAAAAACTATTATAAATTATTTAAAATATGTAAAATACTTCCCTTACGATACGACTAAAACATAAATACCTACTCGCAACTCATAACCACGGCAAGCGGGGAGCGGGATCCATCATTGACTGGAGTAGCGAACGATTATAACACAAGCCAATACCAATGTGTATGGCGATCGTTCATTAAAGAAACGTATCCCATATATATTAAATACTACTAGTCTACCTGCAGAGATAAGAAACGAATCCAACATTGTAAAATTTAAAAGTAAACTTAAAAAATATCTTATTAGTACTTTACCATAATAATTATAAATGATAAAATAATAAATAAGGCTAAAAATGTTTAATTTATATAAATATAATGTCCAAAGATTATATAACATAACTTAATTAATATTATTATATAAATAGATACCTACCTATGTATACTTACTTTTATATACCTGTCTACATTCATGTTTAATTATTATTGCTCCATTTGTATCATACTATAAATGTAAAACAACAACATGCCTAATTAAATATTATCTCATGTATAACCATTGATCTCACAGGCAAACTGTGCATGTACAGTTTTGTGAGACATAATCTTTACATCATAAGCCTACTTTGTACCTTTTATGAAACGATAAATAAATAAATAATTAACAAAAGTTTTTTTTTTATAATTCGATAAACAGCAAGTTACACAGACTATATCAATAAAAAAAATGGGTACAGCCGTGAAAACGGAGTTTTTTTTATGAAGGTACACTTATATAAAATGTATTTGGTAACATTTTACATTAATGAATAAAAAACATATATACAACTAAAAGTAGCTAATTTAAAAAAAACTAACGTATAAAATACGACTATTCCAAATCTATTCTACTTGGCAAGGTTCCCTGAATGCTGGCAGCATTACCTCGTTGAATGGCAATGCTTATTTGCTATGCAAAGTAAATACCAGCAATAGATTAATACGAATACTGTTGAAATAGTGCTGTGCAATGCCGTGCCTAAATAAATATGCATTTATAACTACCACATTGAACACACACACATAAAAATGAAATGGGTTTTCACCACACCAATAAATTTGTCTGACATTGTAGACCCCTCTACAATGCCAAAGTTTGTGAACCTCTGGCCTACATCAATGTCTTGTTTGTGTTGGAGCGTTGTTCCGTGCTACCATTGTTTATATCGGCAGTTGAAATATGTGTTGATTTCTATTGTATATAGCGCTGTTCGAATCGAAAAACATTTAGTGAAATTTGTTTTTCTATTACTAACTTCCCCGCGGTTTTTTTTTGTGTTAATCATTAAATCTACACTAATATTATAAAGAGGAAAGATTTGTACCTATTTTTGTATGTTTGTATGTTTGTAATGAATAGGCTCAAAAAGTACTGGGCCGATTTAAAAAATTCTTTCACCATTCGAAAGCTACATTATCCACGAGTAACATAGGCTAAATTTTATTTTGGAAAAAAATAGGGTTCCGTAAGATATTTGGGTTTTTCTGACACAAGGTGTAAAAAATCAACCAGAAAAGTTACTTATTTTGCGTACGCTGCCTAAACTATAAAAGATAGAACCATAAAATGTTCTAATTAATTATAGATCTTATAAATATCTACAAAAAAGTCCGCGACACACTATACCTATCTATGTCGAGTGAGGCACAACGACCATTTTTTTATTTAGAAATCTTGATTTTTTTTTGGACTACATTTAAACGCGTTTATTTTACTCATGCTATTAATTCTTATCAAAATAAATTATTTCATCACTAAGTACAGTTTATGTAGATAATATTTGGTCTTTGAATGATTAAAATTGGACGTTTGGTTTTGAAGTTATGGCGAAATTAAAATATTACGATTTCTGCTGCACGGCCCGTTGCGAAGTCTAATAATTTTCGTGCGATTTTTTTTAGATTTCGTTCTTAAAACCAGTGGCGTAGCTAGGTAACCAAGGGCCCTGGGGCAAATAAAAAAATGTGGCCCACTGCTATCAAAACTGGTAAGGTTTCTTGAAGTAAAATCATTAAATATACAAATACTTTAAAAATGCTAAGCAACTTTATCATCAGCTCTTTTTCGTGCATGGGCAGGTAATAAAACTATTAAACACTAACAACATAAATTACAATTATTTTAATACTTGGTTTAGGTATTGGGCAATAAAACGAAATAGAAAAGATTCAAGGGCTTATTATATATTTATTTGTTGATAGATACGTTGCACCAGCTTACAGTTATTTAACCTATCGCCGATGCAAGCTATTTACAAAAATTATAAAACTTAGACAGTATGTTTTCTTAATTAATTAACAAAAATAGACTAAAGTATAAACTAAACAAAATCATATAATGGCTACTTCTAATTATTATAAAGGTCAATTAATTAAAATTAATAATATATAGGTATTATAAAGGTCAGACCTACCAACAGACTAAATAACGATTATAATGATTACAATCTTTTCCTAGCTTTAGTTTTCGCAAAAGTATCAATTACTTTATAAAAAGAAGTATTGAACATATATGTTTAATTTAATTTATAGTATTTAATAATAAGTAAACTGCGTTAAGTTCTAAAATAATTATTGAACCTATTTAAATATGTTATTTTATTTTAACTTATGTTTTAAGATTATTTAACCATCTAACGTAGCATAATAACAATGGAATGGAGTTTATAACGTTTTTGACTAGATGTCACCACTTAGCATTATTGGTCGATGTAATAGTTGACTATTTAGTAACTTTGCATTTTATCACTAGATGTCACTGATTACCCTATCTATAAATAGCTGTAGATATTATTATCCGTTTATAAGGGATCTTAATCGATATATTTTATCACCCCTCAAAGGCTTTGGGTGTTATTTAGTAAGATATTACGTTTAGTTGCAGTCCGAATGATAATTAAACTTACAAACAATTTTAACTAAAGTAAAATTGGACTAATTAAATAATAGATAAACATAAAAAACGTAACGTACGGACGTTCCGTTACACTGTTCACTGACAACGTTACAAGTAAAAGAAAACAGAAACGTAATGATACGATACAAGACGTCGTTGGGGAATCCCCGGCAAACATTTTATCGCCGCCAGTGTTACCACATTTGACGGTTTAAAAATGACAAAAAAACATCACGTATACATTGGCAAAAAAGAGTAGAAAATCCGGGGGTCGCCACTGTGCTTTTCTATGGCCACCCGCTGTGGTACCAACCTATCATCTTGATACTTGATAATTTTTTTATTAATATCAATAACTATTATTTAATTGAACAAGAATTAATTCTATTCATGTTACTGCCTAAAAATAAATATAATATATTATGCAAGTAATCCTGTGTGTTTTTAGAATTTTCTGACAAGTCAGACCTGACCAAAAAAAAATACGCCAAATTTTTTTTAACATCAAGATATAGCTAAAGTCTCCTAACAATTTTTTTTGTAGGTATCTCTTACGGATTTAGGTATCTATTGGTCAATTTAAAAGAAACCCTGTCTATGAAAACGTTAACTTGTATGTTAATAAATAAAATCAATGGATGAAAAAAATAAATATTTAGTACATTTTTAATTCTACTGATATAACAAACATAATTATCGCCTTATAATCACATTCAACTATAAAGTTAAGTAGAAATCGTAAATAATAATATGCAGATATTGATATCCGACAAATTGATGAAAACGTTAATAACACTGTCAACCCACACAAATAATTTAGGGCAATTCCCTTTTTACAACTTTGGAATTTCTCACAACTGAGTTGCCATGATTAAACTCGAGTTGCCACCTGTCATATTTATTTTGAAAATGACAGAAATTTTCAAAAGTTGAGTTCGATTGAGATTTTCTGGTAAGGATTCGAGGGCCCCCTGAGCTTTAGGGCCCCGGGGCACTGCCCCGCCTAGCCCCTTAGTAGCTACGCCACTGCTTAAAACTACACCTACGCAAAAGTTCTTCTCAGAGCTAATCAACATTTCTTCTCAGAGCTAAACAACAGTTCTTTTCAGAGCTTTGAAAATGCCTAAAATGCCAAATCCCTAAAATGCCTATTAATTACATCATTAATTATATTTTCATCATTAACAACTTTAACATCCACAGAAAGACAATCTGTGCAGCCTGCGGATAATGACTGCGTTGTCGATGTTTATGTCGGTGTCTGTGAATTGATCTGGGAATCATTTTGCTGACCGTGTCTTTCCTGGGTAGGCTTTTTGCAGCGGTAAGCGACATCCGCACGGAGCCGCGGGCGAACGCTATCACTACATCACTACATATTATAAACAAAGTCCCCTGCCGCGTCTGTCTGTCTGTTCGCGATAAACTCAAAAACTACTACATCGATTTTCATGCGGATGTTATCAATCGATAGAACGATTCTTCCGGAAGGTTTACGTATATGATTTGTTTAGTTTATGTGTACATTTGACTAATATATATTGATATTTGTCAGAGGTGTCGGAAAAAATTAAGCCATTTGGGAGCTTTCAACGAAAACGCTGCCTAAACCCTATGAGATATAACAAAACAATGTATGGTGGCAAATATTCTTCTCTTTTAGATCTACAAAAAAGTCTGCGATAGCATATGTCTATCTTTCAAGGTTAACTTGCTATATCCATTATATCTTAGAAAAATGATAATTTCTAATGCGGTAATCGTAAAGCTAATCAGACGGATTCAGTATTTATCCTTATCATTTTAAATGAGTTAATATTCTTAAGCATTTCATGCAGATTATTTTACCCCTACACTATATACTTTTAATGAATAACTTAGAAGTTATCGCAAAATAACAGCGCGTGTTTTAGGTAGGCCTAATACGATTATGCGCGCTCGATCCTTAAGAATTATAGGGCAAATTTTTTGTTTTGTGTTCGTTGTAAATATGATGGATAGATACTTGAATACCTACTTATTTAGTGTTTGTTGTATTGTTAGTCCTGAAGAGTATAGGTATTTCATACGATAAAAGTATACCCACCTACTTATTTCACTGAGTTTTAGTAGGTACCTATATTAATTTGTTTCTGTTTCTTTTGACCAAATTTCGCCCGTTTGTTAGAGGTTTAAATACATTATGTAGTATAATTATCAGTATTGTACCCGTGCGAAGCCGGGGCGGGTCGCTAGTTACACTATAAAACAATTTTTCTTCAATTTCCGTTTCTTTTTAGAACCTGTTAGCTTCAATAAATAGGTTTTATATTATCTTATATTTTCCTTTAGAACGTCGCTCGCGGCAATTGTTTTGT
The DNA here is from genome assembly GCA_947037095.2 of Nycteola revayana. NCBI lineage: Eukaryota > Metazoa > Arthropoda > Insecta > Lepidoptera > Nolidae > Nycteola > Nycteola revayana. The sequence continues at coordinate 17,598,874 of OX344857.2, read as the reverse complement.
AGCGTAGTCGCACTAACGTCCCTGTGAGAAAAAAAATGTCATCTAATGTGTCAGCAGTTGTAATTCGATAATTTTTAATATCATTTATTTTTTATGGATTAAACGTGTGTTTCTGTTCACCGTGATTGCCACGGTCGCGTACAGAAGCTAATTTTAAAACAAAGCTTATGATAAATTTGTCTAAGTATTTAAAGTAGTTTTTTAACGGTAGACACAATTTTGAAATTGGTTTGAGTCTTTCGGTGTCATAAACTTTGAGTTTTTAATCACAAAATAAAACTCAAATATTCCATTTTTATAATATTACAATGATTATAGCAATATTTGAGATGAACTTTATGTGTTATACAAAAATTCAAAAAAGGGGTTTTTGTCGAGATCTTTATCTACTGTTGGTATCTACCTTTATTTACGCTACAACACCCAATCCTCTACTCTCCAAATCCTCTATCAGCACTCCGGCTATCCTTTTCAGGTCGTTGGTTGGTATCTTGCGTTTGCCGAGACGCGGTCTCCACTATAGAACATGTCTCTTTCAACGTCTTGACAGACGTGTTGACAAAGAAGCACGTTGACTGACGTCCTTCTGCAGACATGTCCAGCACTTCAACTTGCTTATTCTGCAGCCTATGTCGGCAACTTTTTTAGTACCTACCTATAATTTAAGGTTTTATTTATCATAAACTAGCGGCCCGTCCCGGCTTCGCGTGTGCACAATTCTAGTTAAAAAATACAGCTTATGTTACTCAGGGATAATGTAGCTTCTAATAGTGATAGAATTATCGAAATCCATCCAGTAGTTTATGACTTTATTCGAAACATACATACAAACTTTTACTTTTTATAATTTTAGTACAGATCTATACAGAATTATGGATAAATGATATTTATATACCTACCAGTAGCTTTGCTATGAATATTTACATTGCAATACAACTAGCATTGTAACGTTCAGCTATTACTGCTAACTTAATTGTAAATGCTATACAGAGTGAGTCTATTGACTTAATAACCTGTACAAATAGGTTTCGACTGTTACTGAGCGATGACGGAAAGCTCAATATTGCCTTACCCGTAGCGTAATCATGTAACTCGAAATGTGTGATTCCGGCCTCAAATTTGACGGACTTGAACCTTAAGTTCAAGCTTAAAGTTAAAGTTACACAATGTACAACTACGCCATTAAACAACAAAACAAATAAGTAATACACTTTTTTAATTCATCATCATCATCAGCCCGTAAACGTCCACTGCTGAACATGGGCCTCCTCCCGAGAAAGGGTTTTGCCATAGTCACCACGCTTGGCAGGCGGATTGGTGACCGCAGTATTATGTTGTAATACACAGGGAAACGCTGCTGCCCGTTTCCTGGTATACGCTTGTTATAGATGATGTTATAACAATCGGGAACAACGGCTTAACGTACTTTCCGAGGTACGGAGGTAGTCCCTCAACCAACCAGACCCGGAAAGAAATCTTAAAATTATTTACATAAAGATTTTTTGTCCGGCGTGGGGATCGAACCCACGACCTCCGAGACTTAAAGCGAGCCAAATACCGCTACGCTACGGAGGTTGTCTTTTTTAATTATTGATAAGAAACTTTTATTTTTTTGAAAAGTTACTATTTTGAAGATAGCTGGTTTTAGAGCGACGAGTTAAAGTGATGGAATGTTTTAATTGCCATAAAAAATAACCGAGCTAGTAGATATTTTATCCGTAAAGCTGAAAATTTAAAATTAAGAACCAATTAAAGCTGCTGGCAAATTTAATCACTTTTTCTCTGGGAATATAGTAGTTACGAGGTTTTTGCTTGTTCATCGGGCGATAAACTTACTCAGGCATAGAAATTTAGGCTATAATATTCTGTAAGATAACTGTACATTCCCAGTAGATCTACTTATTGAGTGTATAATCAATGCCATGCTCAATCGGCTATCAGATTTTTAGGGCTATTTCGTTCTATTAATAGTCCCAAAAATCTCATAGACATAATTCCTCAATTAGCCCGCCGTCTACCGCCCTGAGCCGAGGCCCGTTTGCGCAAATTACTTAGATTGTAACCAGTTTTTAAGGATTGAGCTCTGCTCGCCTTTATGTCCGGTACCAAAAGCCTCTTAGATAACTATGTATTTCAGGCCGAAAAAAAGTTCAACACTTGATGATATCAAGAATCTATTCATATTATTAAAAAGGTAAAGAGATTGTTTGTTTGCTTGAACGCGCTAATTCTCAGTAACTACTAGACCGATATGAAAAATTCTCTCAGTGTTATATAGCCCAATTATCGAAGAAGGCTATAGGCTTACGAAAACGAGATCTGCGCTGGAGAAACCGCGTGCAGAAAGCTATTGTCAAGATGAAAGTAAAGGTAAGTATTACACATTTGAGATTTGCCACACACTTTGTGTAAGAACGTAAAGTATCGTGTTATGTCATATGATATTTCGGTTTGTTACATGTTGTGGTGACTTTGTCGTGGTGGCTGTGTTGTTCATAGGTTCAACCAATGCCGACGTCGGAAACGCTAGCATAAAGGTTACCAAAAGTTTACCTAAAAGAAAAGTTCCTAACAAATTATAATAAAAACTTTATTGATATTAGTCCTTACAATTTGCTTAGAATCTAGATATCGTTCATTATGTATTAAAGGCGTACAAGAAATGTAACCCTGGCTCCCAAAATAGGAACACCTGTGTCTTAGGAGACAGGCCAAATGCCATCGTTAAAACGTGAAGTTTAAATTTTTTGTATAAACGCACGTGTCTTATTATAAAATATTTGCGGTATTTGGTTCGCTTTAAATCGCGGAGGTCGTGGGTGCGATCCCCACGCCGGACAGGAAATCTTTGTGTAAATTCTTAGATTTCTTTCCGGGTCTGGTTGGTTGAGGGGGTACCCTCCGTGCTTCGGAAAGCACGTTAAGCCGTTGGTCTCGATTGTTATGACATCATCTATAATAATCGTATATCAAGGAACGGGCAGCAGCGTTTCCTTGTGTGGCACTACATAATACTGCGTTCACCAACCCGCCTGCCTAGCGTGGTGACTATGACGAACTATGACAAATACCCTCCCACGGGAAGAGGCTCACATTCAGCAGTGGACGTTATGCTGAATGTGATGGTGCTAATGATGATGATGATGAATCAAAGTTCTTTGTTGATTTTAGAAAACGATAGACTTACAAATATAATAAGTAAGGTTTAGTAAGGTCAAGTGTAACAAATATCTGTTCTCCACAATTATAAATGTATGAAAGGTCGACCTGATACCTGCTGACCTATACAATATGATGTACCTACATACTTTGAAGTAGGAGCTATAATATTATTATCTGTAATTATAGCAAGTTACATTAAAATCTAGTCGCAGTGATCACACTGAAATAGAGATTTTATTACAAATTCATACATACATACTATAATGCGAAAAGACTTTTTCCCCAACCTAATAATACAGAACGTGGCACCCATTAAATCTAAAGTTATTTCGTTCGTTAAGTCGGTCAACCTGGCTTTCATTTGCACATACAAATTTTTGTAAGGTTTGATATAACAATACCTATATGAATGAATAACTGGAATCCTAGTTCCACCAAAAAAAAATACACTACCTACGCGTATATGGCAGTTGGTTGTCAGTAGAGGTGGAAGCTACAAAGGGATTTTACCTTTTTGATTTTTAATCTCGACACCGAATTTAAAGCACGAACAGAGGTGTTATGGGGCGAGAGAAAATTTTATAAATTTTTTGATATATCTTTATAAATACATTTCCAGTCAATGGATGTGCAAAAATGGCTTGTTTTATAGAGTGCTTGTGTCGGCAAAATGTACAGCACAGAATATTGCTACTGCTACTATTATTATGGATGATGCTGTAACAATCGGGACCAACGGCTTAACGTGATTTCTGATGCACGAATTGTAGTCCCTCAACCAACCAGACCCGGAAAGTAATCTTAGAATTTATTTACACAATGATTTCCTGTCCGGCGTATGGATCGAACCCATGACCTACGAGATTTAAAGCAAGCCAAATACCGTTAAGCTACGGAGGTTGTCAGCTAGCTATCTAGCTGAAATATTTGCGTAAAAGAGAAAATTTCATTTCACGTCTAGTTTAATATATATCTATATTTCAAAATTCGGTAGCAATCCGGTATCAACACGACCTGTTAAAAGGACGGCTTAACGTGATCTTCAAGACAAGGGTGAAATACCACAATGTTCTGACTTTGGGCTTGTACTACGACTTAAGGCAAGTATAAACCTAGTAACAAAATTTTTGGCCAGATCCGAAATTCAAACTACAATACTAGACACACACAATACAGTCTAAAATCACAATATGTATTACTGCTAAAGATGCGATGCAGGATCTATAACATTTCTTTTTAAAATACCTAGAGCCTCAAAGCCATCGATTCTCAAAAGCCATTTGGTAAAAACATTTAAGCCACAAAGCAATCAGAAATAATGTCAACGCCTTACACACCGCAGCATATGACTTTTTTGATATATGAATGTAATAACGATGCTCCAAAAAATCGTTTTGGAAACAAAAGTAAAGAAAATCTTGCTGATTTCATTACGTTGGAAAAGGAAATGCTGTGTGCCTGCGGCAGTATATTAGAAAAGTTCACAAAATGAGCCGTCTGTTGTAGGGCTGTCAAACTGTGAAACACCAATTTTTGCACGCTTGGATTTTGGCAACGATTTTCAAGCTTTAACGCACTGTTACTTTGACTTTTATTAACCGTATTCCTGTTTGCTGTTGTACAGTTTTATAATTAATGTATTTTCAGTTGTAGAAATATGAGAATACTAGCTGTGCTCGCGACTTTGTCCGCATGGTACAGTGTATTGAGTAGCGGTTTTAATTGTTTCAAGCTTCTAGGTTAGGAAATGGCGATACTTCCATACAATTTTCATCCCCTCCTTACAATCGTTTCAGTAGTTTTGGAGTGAAAAGCAAGCATATACAGACAGCCAAACAGAGTTACTTTCGCATTTATGATATTAGTAAGGATTAGCTCTTGATTTCGATTTCGAGTCTCGAAGCGATATTTAGACCTCCGTTTCAGTCCATTCGGGTTTTAAATTCTATCTTAGCATCTACTAACGGCTCGCAATAATTTAGACTAACAATTTATAAAATAATGCCTTACAAGTAATAAAAAAATAGTAGTTTATAATTCAATAGACAAATTAAAAATAGGATTTCATACAACATCCTGAATACCTATTTCTGTGCAGTGTCAACCCTAACCGCGGTCGGTACAAAGCAAATATGATTAGTATTGTTACATATTTCTATAAAATATCTACCAAATACCATTTTGGTATGTTTACTATATAACAAAAACAAAAGAACAAAAACATTTTGAAAGCTATTTACGTTCGTTTGGGTAGCCTCATTTTATTTCGCTTGTACCAACCCTTTGTTTAGCTTTTATAAATATTCATTATAATATATAATATCGGTAGTCTTTTTAAGGTTTCATACCTAAAGGCCAGGAATAAGACCCTTGTACTAAGACTCTTTCCATACAACCAACGTAATTATTTTGCCGTTTTTTGGACGATATAAATAATGACAACAGTTACACGCTTAAAATAGTTGCTTATTTAAAAATATTACAAAAAACGGTCGGTGTAAGAAACCGTTTTTTATGGTGTTGAGGTTATATGATGGTATATTTCTCAATCAATATAACAGCTCCAGTACCCTTAACTATGTATTTAGATAGTTTATCATTATCAGAATCTTCTAGAAAAGTTTATTGTAAAACAAGAGTAGGATGTTCAGCAGTGACCGTATACTGCAACCTTTGTGACGTAGCGGTGTGAGTCTCGAAGGTCGTAAGTTTGATCCCCACGCCGTAGAAGATATCTTTGTATAAATTCTAAGATTTTTTTTCCGGGTCTGGTTGGTTGAGGGACTACTCTCCGGAAAGCACATAAAGTCGTTGGTCCTGTTTATTATAAAGTCTTATTTTACAAGCGTATACCAGAGAACGGGCTGCAGCGTTTCCTTGTGTGTTACAACATAGTACTGTGATGCCCAACCCGCCTGCTTAACGTGGTGTCTATGGCTAAACCTTCCGTCGCATGGAGGCCCATGTTCAGCAATGGACGTTATACGGAATTATCATCTCCCTGCCCTTTTCCCAATTTACTAGACCGGCCGATGATGATGAATATTAAATTGTTTGTAATTTTTATTGATCTTACAAATAATGTTAGAATACCATTTGAAATCGTCGTCCACTTATTCATGAATCAGGGCATTTTAGGTACAAGTATATGGGTATTGACCTTTTCTTAGCGAGAAAAAGGTTCTTCTGTCCCTCGTGGATAACCTTTTTCACGTTTAAAATGTGAAATGTTTATGATGATCGATTGAGTAATTCGTTTATATAAAACTAGATTCCCGCGCGCGGTTCCACCCGCGTAACTCCCGTTCCCGTGGGAACTTCATAATCAAATATAGCTTAAGTCACTCGGAGTGAATGTAGCTTTCTAATGGTGAAAGAATTGTTTAAATCGGCACAGTAGTTTATTAGTTTATTCATTAAAAACATACACACACACAAAAATACATGTTCGATGTAATCGTAGACCCGAAGTCCAAAAGGCCTGTGAACTAAAAGTAGAGCAACACTAACATAAAGTTTGTCCAAGGGCATAACTAAACTATTCTATTTAAATTCAATCATCATTAAAAAAATAGCATTATGTACTCCTTCTCTACACAACGACTCCTCTATATATCCTCCCTCTACAGATAAAACGAATAAATTCTAAAAAAAAACGAACCCCCGCCACAAAAAAAATAATACCTATGACAGTGAAAACATAGCTAAAACCCTCCCAACTAATTCACCTTTCAAACAAAAAAAAAACAAAATCAAAATCGATTCATCCGTTTGGGAGCTACAATGCCACAGACAGACAAACACACAGTAACGTCAAACTTATAACACCCCGTCGTTTTTGCGTCGGGGGTTAAAAAACTATAAGTATGCAAAATAGGATACTCCTCTGTCCTCAATTTTCTTAAAAAGGCGTACAAAGGTTCTGCTTCACGTACCTCCCGTTTCCGTGGGAACTTCATAATTAAATATAGCCTATGTTCACCGGAGATAGTGTAGCTTCCCAACAGTATAAGAATTTTTCAAATCGGTTTAGTAGTTTGGAGCCTATTCAATGCAAAAAAACAATCAAATCTTTCCTCTTTATTATATTAGCATAGATATTATAACCATCCGAAACAAAACATAACCCTCCTTCTGGCGCAGTCGGGTAAAAAGACAGGTCTTGAATTGTGATCCAAACTCCATTTTGTTATTTTGCTTAAAACACAAACAAGTTACATTCAATTCACTTGTAATATAATTTCATTTTCATAACATCTTTCTTTGCATTATGTTTTCTACATAGTTTGAGCCAATAATTAAAATGCTTAAAATACCATAAAGTGAGATCTACAAAGTTGGAGCACCTAATTAAAATGTTAAAATTATCATGAAGCAGACACCTACATTTATTAGCTTAATATAAAGCCTGTTTTTGGTTCTTTTAAACTTTTAAACACCAGTTTACTAGTTCCAAGTTGTATCCACCCGTTTTGTTCATCATCCATTACGAAGCGGGCTGGCAACGACGGGAAGAAATTGTTTAAGAAACTGCAATGGATGCGAAACGTTTTGGAAGGACATCAGTCTTGGAGTTTCTTGGTAGGTTTACTGGTGGTTTATTTCATGTTTAATATATATACTTCTTTTTTTAATATTGCCTGGTCACAAACTGATGGTGGTGGTCGGATTGCTTATGCGTACCCGGCCTTCGCCAACGGTGGATCGAAGGAGCGTCCGGGGGGTTTTTAGTAGTGTAGGGTCCTCCTCGTGGTATAAGTTTAGCATACCACCCTATGGAGAGGGCGAGTCCCACATATCCCACTGCCAGCGCGAATACGCTAACGCAATGTAAATACATTTACCCCCGGACAACGAAAAAAAATAAGGTCTCAAACTAGGTGATTACGGCAATATCCCTGAACGACCCCGGCTTTCGAAGGTCTGTTAAAGAGCAAGCCCACGTTCAGTAGTGGACTCCAGTGGAAAAGTAAATTGATGTTCTATCTTCTCCATTTTGCCTCGGCGAAATCCAGCCATATCGTCACAACTAGGCCAATCAACGTAAGATCGTTTCACGATCCAAAAAATAGGTAATCCACATTTTTCTAGCCGTTTTCTAGAGATATCTCCACAACGTTTGCGATGACGTCACTGAATTTTTGCGACGAAAAAAGAAAATAAGAACGTTTCACATTACCTTCGCCTATATTTTTCTATACGGAGCTGGATTACTGTCGTTTTGCGAGAATAAAAACGTATGATCGGCTGTTTGGGCCCGCTTTTGGATTTTTTGTTAGGAATAGAATAACGAAACTAGTTTAGTTTACTTTTTTTTGATGGGCCTCGCTACAATTACCGTCTCTTCTGGTTAAATTACTGAATTAGATATCATTCATTCAAAGAAATTGAATAAAAAGAAAATGAGTGAACCAAACGAGTTTTTTTTATTCACATACCTAATACTCTGATGCTTTTTATATCAATGCAACGCAACCTGATAAGGCCGCCATGAAAATCACACAAGGAACGACCTTATTATGGTAAGTAGCCATAGATTATAGACAACTTTACTTTATAATCATCAATCATCGTCATCAGTCTTTCTATGAGGCGGTTTGTTTCGGTAATCTCAGTAACGGCTGGGATTACCGAATTTGACAAAACTTTCACTGATAGATAGCTACAATTTGTTAATTTGTTTGACTGTTTGTGTATCCGTATATTGCGCCTAATCTCCAAAACAGTATTACCGATTAAGTCGGGACTTTAATTGCTAGATAGCTTATAAATTTCCTTATTTTACGCGGCTGCAGCTAGTTAATAACAAAGGGTTATAACACGTTGCCAAATGCCAACCCTAATACATAATGATTATTAAAGAAATCTCTTACATACCAAAGTAATAATCGAATCCGACAAATAGAGTTGCCCAACTATCGATAGTTTCGCTATCGATAGGTGACCTCGAAAAATAGTAACGAAATCGATAGTGCTATCGATAGTATCGATACTATCGATATCACAAATTAACTAATACTATTGATTGGAAGCAATAGTATCGATACTATTACTTTATAATACTATCGATAGTATCGATATTTTTTAAATACTATCGATTGTATTACTTTATAATACTATCGATATTATCGATAGTATCGATTTTATGACATTAAATGATCAAATCTATCAATACTATCGATAGTTTGTAAAGCTATCGATACTATCGAAGACCAACCCATGTTTAGGAGCAATATTATCGATACTATCGATAGTATTGCTCCTAAACACACATTGGTCCTCGATAGTATCGATACTATCACTAATATCGATACTATCGATAGACTATCGATACTATTGATATGACGTCAACTATCGATAGACTATCGATAGTATATCGATAGTCGACTATCGATAGGCAACACTACCGACAAACAAGGGTTGTTACAAACAAACCGTGACTTTGTTCTTGTTTCTCTGAAAATTTCATATAATATCAAGAATAGTCGTAAAGGGAACTGGCAATAACTAAACCTTCACGTTATACTTACAACTTTTGTTATTATTACGTATATAAATTTACTTTTACATGCCATAACATTGTCTGTCTAGACATGGTTATATTGTATACAAAATTAGTATATTTTCGTTAGAACATAAAAAACTATCCTTTAATTTTACATCACACATGATTTTTTATTTTTGTAAGTCATTATTTTTTGAGACGGAGGAATTTTATGGGATATCTATATGTATAAAAAAACACCATATTTTTATGTCAATTATACTGTTTGTACAAATCTATGATAAGAATCTTTAAATGATTAGAAATGTGAAAGTAGAAGAAAAATGGCATTACGGGCCGACGCCCGTAGAGCCATTTTTCTTCTACTGTTACACATTTCAGTGTCGGTCGACACCGACACTTTGTTGTGATCAGCGGCCTGACTCTACTATCGTAATGGTGTGAAGTGGAACTGTCGCTGACGCCTCGATAATCATCATCATAAAATGTAAATTACTAATCTTCTTCTTACGTCGCTCTCATCAATGTTGACAGTCCCGTAGGTATCACTTTCCTTCGGATGATGTTCCTTCATCTAGTTTAATCCTTAGCTGTGAATGACTTCATAAACTGATACTTCATAGGCCATTCCACACCTCTTGTGATAAAACTAGATGGGGGAACATCATTCAAAGGAAAGTGATACCTATGGGAGGCTATGCCCTCAACATCGTCAATGTTATAATAATAATATATAATAATAATGAATAAAGCGACGTAAGAAGATTAGAAAATTACACTCATTTAATACATTTTACATGATGATGATGATGATGGGTCGTGGGCTGTGGGATGGTTTGACACCGGTTGGTTGACACCAGTCGTGATCATTAATAGACGTTTGATAAACTTTTGAGTAATTTATTCTCAATTTACTTAATACTTTAATCTTCTTCTCAAAAATATCCTAGCCTTATAACTTACAAGAGAAAGGGTCGCCTTGTTAGCTCTGGCGAATATAGTCACGCACAGAAATGACTATCAATCAATAATCTTATTCGGCTGTGGTATTCTGTCAGGTTGTCGGTACACAGGTATGCCGTGTGGTTTCCGGCTTAGAATAGACCACCCCATGTCCTCCCATGGGTGTCGTAAAAGGCGACTAAGGGACATATGGCTGATGGATGGGCAGCAGCATCTATTAGCTCAAGGCTTACATCTTACTGCGATCACCAATCCGTCTGCCAAGCGTGGTGATTATGGCAAAATCCCTCTACGATCCTGGCTTGCCAAGGTCTGTTAAGAGGAAGCCCATGTTCAGCAGTGGACGTAAACGGGCTGTTGATGATGATTTAAAAAAACAAACATTTAAGCATACCTACAAATAATATTTTCTTATGACGTAAAAACGCTTACACTATATTTTTTTATTTTCTTCAGGTAGTCCTGATTCCCGTATAAAAGAAACCATCTATCTAGTTTTACGAGGGAAAAACACACTGTAAATTTTGTTCACAATGTTTATTTATGTGGAAATAAAAACCGGGGGCGTATGAGCTGAAATTGCTTAGTTCCGTCGTTATAAAGAAACATGTATTTTGTACGACTCAGTATTTGAGATAACCTCCGTAGCGTAGTGGTATTTGGCTCGCTTTGGATCTCGGAGGTCATGGGTTCAACCCCCACGTCGGACAAGAAATCTTTGCGTAAATATTAAGATTTCTTTCCGGGTCTAAAGCAAGTAAAGCCGTTGGTCCCGATTATAATAAAATCATCTATAATAATCGTATGTCAAGGAACAGCCAGCAGAGTTTCCTTGTGTGGTACAACATAATACTGCGGTCACCAAACCGCCTGCAAAATACCCTCCCTCGGGAGGAGGCCCATGTTTAGCAGTGGACGTTATTCGGGCTGATGATGATGATGAAGTATTTGAGGTGTTTTATGTTAAATTGCTGCTTTGAATTCCATCCTAAATGTTGATTGAGTAGTTCATGAATATTTTAATTTATCATGATAAAACACCAAACGGTTTTTTTCTCCCTGTACTAATATTATAAAGCTGAAGAGTTTGTTTTCTTGAACGCGCTAATCTCATGAACTATTGGTTCGATTCGAAAAATTATTTCAGTATTACATAGTCCATTTATCGAGAAAGCCTATAGGCTATATTTAATTTAAACGCAGGAAGCCTGTATTTATGAATATTATAAAGAAGAAAGATTTGTATTTTTGTGTGTATGTTTCTCAAAAACTACTGTGCTGATTTCACCATTGGAAAGCTACATTCACCCTGAGTGACATAGGCTATATTTAATTATAAAGTTCCCACGGGAACGGGAGTTACGCGGGTTAAACCGCGCGCGGGAAGCTAGTTTTTTATATAAGAGAAATTTCACTGTGTCATAAAAAACCATTCGATCCATATTTATTTGTATAATAGCTTTGTTTTAACTTTGTACCAAAACGGTTTCAACTAAAGACAAATGACGCAACAATTTGCTAAGAAATTTTAGCTTAAAAATTATGTAGTAACACAAGCAAAGGATGAGGTGAATGGGCTGTTATTGACAGCTCAGTAACGATATTAAACCTTGAAAATTAATCGAGTTATTAAATGTTTTATGTTTTTGGTACTTACCATTATTTAATTTTAAGAATGGCTAGACTGTCTGAGTATATTGTTTATTATTTTATAATAAAAACCAAAACGATATGAAAATTATGTTATAATTCTGTATGTTTTTTTTCAAGAGAGACAATTAGGTAACAATAAGAATATAACACTACAACTATCTAACAGAAAAAAATTGCAAATATATACCTATATTATGATTATTTTATACACAGCACATCGAAAATAGTTAGTCTACAATGTGAATAGTAATAATTTGATCGATTGATTTTTTGTATAGAATGCTCAAAATGTACTGATTTTTATCACTTTTATTTACGTAAACCTATTACAGGCACTTGCAATAAATAGTCAAAACAATAATTTGGTATTCATTATTATTATCTATAATGATCTCATTTTATAAACAAGTACAACAATTATTTAAGTTATTATTTTACTTAAGTACTTGTTTAATGTATAGTTTAGTCTTAACTATATTGTGTCAAATAGCTTGTTCTGTCTATATAAGGTTAGAACAATTGTCATTATTTAGGTGGACCATGAGTATATAACGACGGACGCACTTTAGTACGAACATACTCTATTTGCGAGGTATATTCTACTCTATAAAACCTCATGGAAATTTTTCAAAAAGTAAATCTCGCCTATAAAATTACAATACTAACAATTTAGGTTCTACGTAGTATCATCATCATCATCATCATCATCAGCCCGTACAACGTCTACTGCTGAACATGGGCCTCCTCCCGAGGGAGGGTTTTTGCCATAGTCACCACGCTTGTTAAACGGGTAGGCGACCACAGTATTATGTTGTAACATACAAGGAAAGGCTGCTGCCCGTTCCTTGGTATAACATTGTTAAAGATGATGTTAAAACAATCGGGACCAATGGCTTAACGTGCTTTCCGAGGCACGGAGGGTAGTCCCTCAGCCAACCAGATCCGGAAAGAAATCTTAGAATCTACGCAAAGATTTCTTGTCCGGCGTTGGGATCGAACCCCCGACCTCCGTGATTTGAAGCGAGCCAAATACCGCTATGCTACGGAGGTTGTACGTAGAATATACAATAATAATTTACTAAGTAATTGAACATGGTTAAATATTATCAATTTCAGAGAGCTGAGACGTTTTGTATTCATACGAAGACTGAGTAAGATAGGGGCTGAATTACTTACAGATAAGCTGCGAAGGCTTTGGTTGAAGCGGGATCATCCACTCAATAAATCTGAAACGAAAATAGAATATGAAATTATTATATAAACCACTTTAATAACCTACGTGCCATAGCATTACTTATCGTTTACGGATTAAGTTTTGGACATCGTGTGTTCAATTCTCGTGCCAGACAAAAATATTCGTGTGAAGGCAAATATTTCATTTTGGGTGTATTATTTTTGGCTGAAGGACTGCTTTCCGTGAACTAATAACGGCTTCACGTACTGTCTGAGGGACAGTACGTGAAGCCGTTATTAGTTCCGATTACGCAAATTATTTTATTATAGTTGAATTTTACATATTAGTAAAATTCACTTAGAATTTATTAGATTGTATTATTGTGTATTTATTAGACACTTAGAATCAAAACCAGTTTTGACTGCAAAAATCAGGCAAAAGTAGTCTCGACGGGCTCTTATTTTTGGTTGAAGGTCAACAACACCAGTAATTCAACTTGTGTAGGTTAGGTTAAGTTAGAACTGTGACGAAAACGCCAGATCCAAATTCCATACAAATTAATTATTAATTAAAGCAGTCAAAAGTGGTTTTGACCGATCATAAGTTTTGACTGTAAAATATAATATAGAAGCGAAATGTCACTCATTACGAAATCCCAGAAACTTCAAGTGCTAGGAGTTTCATATTATACATGTAGGTTCCTATTAGGACGTAAGTGCTCACTTAGACGGTATTATGTGATATTCAACCCCTAACGGCGTAAAGAGGGGTGGAAAAGTATGTATGAAACTGCTATAGGTAGTTTGAAGCACACATCTTTATTGTCACGAGAACGAAGTCGTGACTAACAGCTAGTCTTCTAGATCAGGGGTCTCCAAACTACCGCCCGCGGGCCAAATCCGGCCCGCCCGTGGCCCGCGACAGCCAATGTTTTATTGTTGTTACTATTGCTAGAAATACGACCATAGATAAGGGCAGAAAAGGATAATCTGTTTTGGCCCATGAAGAATACTGAAAATATCATTATGGCCCTAAGGTTTCAAAGTTTGGAGACCCCTGTTCTAGATACAAATCATCATCACCAGCCTGAATAACTTCAACTGCTGAACAAGGGCCTCCTCCCGAGGGAGGGTTTTGCCATATGGTGACCGCAGTTTTATATTGTAACACACAAGGAAACGCTGCTGCCTGAACCTTAGTAAACGCTTGTTATAGATGATGCTATAACAATTACCACCAACTTAACGTCCTTTCCCTAGTAGGTAGGTAGTCCCTCAACTAACAAGACCTGGAAAAAAAACTTAAAATTGATATAAACATTTCTAGTCCGGTATGAGAATCGAACAGACTACCTCCGAGACTTATATCGCTATGCCACAGAGGTTAATACAGATCACCAACTAGATAAACGTTTGCCGTAAAAATATTCATCATCATCATCATCATCAGCAGCCCGTAAAACGTCCACTGCTGAGCATGGGCCTCCAGTATTATGTTGTACCACACAAGGAAACGCTGCTGCCCGGTCCTTGATATACGATTATTATAGATGATGTTATAATAATCGGGACCAACGGCTCAACGTGCTTTCCGAGGCACGGAGGGTACTCCCTCAACCAACTAGACTGGAAAGAGAGTTTACAATTTACACTAATAGTTCTTGTCCGGCGTGGCAATCGCACCCGCTACATCTGAAACTTAAAACGAGACTTGTGCCGCTACGCCATGAAGATTGATACAGATCACCAACTAGAAAAACATTATGACCGACATAAACAAGAAACGGAATATGGTGCCCCATTGAATGTAAGATATTTCATATTCAATTTTGTACACTGTTTCTTTGTTTTGAGTTTTGCTTTTTTAATATACAGCTACTTCTATTTCGTAAAAAAAATGTAGAATGTAACTAATAACCGTATATTTATAGTATGAAATGAAATGAAATAGTTTATTAGTAACGTAGACGAATAATTCGCGCTTGTTATACGTCTAGTCTAATGGCTAGGGCGTCGGACTTGTGATCTTAAGATCGCCGGTTCGAACCCACCCATTGCACTCTACCGACGTGAACCCACTCGTAAAACAAGCATTTTAGCTTAGCATGAGGGGTTAACAAGAATACTAGTAGACTGCAAAATTGTGCTAGAAAAAAAAAAGAGAGTAGTAATAATGCTTTATTTTTTGTACATCAAACCAATGAACTACACATAAAAGGTTTAGGAGTTTCTTTACAGCATTGCAACCCTCAAGTAAGGACCCCAAAAACATAATTTAACTTGTCACTACGTTAAACTAAGCCCTCTTTATTTGTCCCTTATGTTCCTAAATCCCTTTTACAAAGGCTCCTTTGTTGGCGTTTTGGATATGTTTGAAACAATGCAGTCTAAAATCACAAAACTTGTATTATGTTTATTAAATATACACCCTCCGGCGTAATTTGACCGGGGCACCTCCAGTTCCCGCTGGAATCTATTTTTAAAATATAACATTCATAGTTTATCGATAATAACATCTATCTTATGGTGGATTTAGTGAATAGTCATTGACTACTAACAATCATTCTAATAATATCACTATCACTACAAAGCGACTTTGTTTAGTATAAAAAAAAAATCGCTTTCTCTGTCCCTATATCCCTATGTCCCTATGTATGCTTAAATCTTTAAAACTACGCAACGGATTTTGATGCGGTTTTTTTTAATAAATAGAAGAATTCAAGAAGAAGGTTTGTATGTATAAAACATCAGCATTGTGCCCGTGCGGAGCCGGGGCGGGTCGCTAGTACTAGATAAAGCTGAAGAGTTTGTTTGCTTGAACGCTAATCTCAGCAACTTCTGGTCCGATTTGAAAAAATATTTCAGTGTTGGATAGTCCATTTATATAGGAAGGTTATAGTTTATATTTTATCATGAAGTTCCCACGGGCACGGGAGCTACGCGAGTGATACTGCGCGCAGGAAGCTATCTATACAAATATTACAAACCTGCAGAGTTTGTTTGTTGGTTTGAACGGGCTAATCTCAGGAACTACTGGTCCGATTTCAAAAAATCTTTCAATGTTGAATAGTCCATTTATCGAGGAAGGTTGAAGCTATATTTTATTAGAAAAGTTCCCACGGGCGCGTGAGCTACGCGTGTGAAACCGCGCGTGGGAAGCTAGTATTAAAATAATTGCTATCTGCGCGCGGTTTCACACGCTTTACTCCTATTCCCATAAGAATTTTATAATAAAATATAGCCTATAGCGTTCTTCGATGAAGAGGATATCTTACACTAAAGATTTTTAAAATCGCAACAGTAGTTACTGATATTAGCGCGTTCAAGCGAACAAACAAACTCTTCAACTTTATATATCAATAGAGAAAAAAAATATTATTCTTTATTTAGTAGAATATTTTTGTTTAAATTAATTCACTTTAATTAGGTATTTATCTTAATATTAAGACCAGCTTACTGCGCTGCAGCAACATAGAACCAAATAATATGAACAATGACAGTTATTCCACATTTATGCATTTGAATATGAGATTTATACGAAACTATATTCGTGCGCGATATGAATGGACACAGAAACAAAGGATCAACTCACATTACCGATTCATAACCCATTTGCATCCTACCTTCCTTCCTTTGACTTGAAATCAACTTTTATTACAAAACTGAAAATAAGTGTCTATACTACGAAATGCCGTAGTAACTAGCCCTATACTACGCAACGTGACGCTACGCAACGCGATGCTGTGAAGCGTAATGCTACGCAACGTGATGCTACGCTGCACTGGGGCATCTCTTTGCTTGTGGGAATAAACTCGCATATTATTATACGTTAATAGATAATATTAATAATTAGATAACATTTTTGACTACAAACTGTTATATAATAATAAATTGCAGCGAAAGTGAAACTCTAACAAACTCTATGGGCTACAGTTTATGTTTCATCTAAAGTTTCGGAAGTCGTGAATTTAATTTCCGAACAGTGAAATTAATTTCAAGGGTCAAATTAAAAAGTTCTCTTTCCAAGTTAAATTGACTAAGGAACTATCCTCTGTGATTTGGTAAAGCACCTTAGTCCCGATAATCATAATATCATCTTTAATAATCGTATGGTAGACTGTAGGGTTTACACAAAACCTCCCCCTCCCCTACTTTAATTTGCTGCGCCGAACATGGTCCACTATGGACTAAAAATTGTTATATACGAACTTAAAACTCTGTGGAATGCAATAAACGATTAAGTGTTTCGCTGGACCGTCTCATGTGGGTCGCGTTGAAACCGATAGTAAATGACCCACTGAGTTTGTTTCGCTGGGTTTTCCCAGTCGCGTCTGTCGTTACGTACTCATGGTCCGCCCAAATAAATGATAACTGTTCTTATGCACTATACAGAGAACATGACGTAGAAGTCATATAAAATATAATAATAATGATGATATTAACTAACTATATGTAAATTAAAGTTATGAATTCCATTTAAAAGTACTTCTTTAAAAATGTTTTGAATATTTACAAGTGCCTGTAATTAAGTCTATGTAAATCGAAATGATTTTTTTTATCTATGTGTACCTCTGCCTATAAACAACTTTAA
Organism: Nycteola revayana; assembly: GCA_947037095.2. Classification (NCBI taxonomy): domain Eukaryota; kingdom Metazoa; phylum Arthropoda; class Insecta; order Lepidoptera; family Nolidae; genus Nycteola; species Nycteola revayana. The sequence goes on along the minus strand of OX344857.2, from coordinate 17,580,827 downwards.
ACCATTTCCGTTCTATGTCTTAAATACTTACCAAATGTTTCTTCATAAAGTTATTTGATAATTCAATGCCAAACGCGTCTTGCATAAATTCCTGCCAAACTCCACACCGCTCTAATTATTCCAAAATAAAATGTTCAACACATAACTTCACTGTAATTCCAGCAAGGAATTTAGTCCCAATTTAATTTTGCCGTAAACAAGGTGGAATAAAATCCAAGATAACGCAGCACAAATTAGACAAATAGGTAACTTAATAAACAAAATTAAACGCTAAAACAATTCAAATTAGAATTTTGCGTAATATTGGAGGGACGCGCTAACGAAATCATGTTATTATCAAGGTTAATGCGGTTTCATAAGGTTTTTGTACCATTAAATTAGAAATTAAATATTAAAAAAGGAAATAAAACACTCCGCTCCAAATTATATCACTTTGAGAAACTTTTTTTTCGGGGAGAAATTTGTTAGGTATTTTGACGTCCGCAGCAACGGGGTATGTAAGATTCCTCTCTTTGTAGCGATGATACATACAGCTGATGTTATACCAGAACCCAAAAAAGTTAGTTAGAGAAAGTCAGCTGATATAGAACCGAAAGAATCAGAGAAGAAGCCTAAGCTCGAAGGTAGAGCAAAGCAGGAGCAGCGTAAGAGTGAGACTAAAGAGGTGGATAGGCATCTCGAGACCCACACCACTCTCAGCCAAAGGTTGTAATTATACAACGAATATAGAGATTATATTTTGAAGAGATTTTACCGGCTGTGTCTGCACAGAGGCTACGGTAGTTGTTTCTGAGATCGGGTATTCTAGGTTCAATCCCCATCCGGGATAATTATTTGTGCACGGATGGTTGTACTTTGTGTCATTGAATTGTGCGTTTTTAAAGTTACCCGAGACACAAGGAGTAATTTATCTAATGCGGAGTTGTAAAATAAAAACATACTACTTACTACTACTAAAACCCTCCAGGTGCTCTTTTATCCGTTAGTTATGGGGACACCAGAAACTAAAGATACGTAAGGGGATTTCTGGCGAAAATTTGACACAGTTACTATTTTATTTCTCGTCGATTGCCAAATTTATAGCTAACATATAGCTTCATTTTTTATCTAATGTCATAAAAAATACATGTTCATCATCATCAGCCCGTATAACGTCCACTGCTGAACATGGGCCTCCTCCCGAGTCACCACGCTTGTCAGGCGGCTTTGTGACCGCAGTATTATGTTGTACCACACAAGGAAACGCTGCTGCCCGTTCCTTGATATACGATTATTATAGATGATGTTATAACAATAGGGACCAACGGCTTAACGTGCTTTCCGAGGCAGGGAGAGTAGTCCCTCAACTACCCAGACCCGGAAAGAAATCTAAGAATTTACACAAAGATTTCTTGTCCGGCGTGGGGATCGAACCCACTACCTCGCGATTTAAAGCGAGCCAAATATCGCTGTCCGCTGTAATGGAGGCTGTCAAAAAATACATGTTAAAAAAATGAAATGTTGTCAATTGCTGACGGGACGCAACGTGACGCACGCGGCGCATCAAGCGAGGTCATCATATCTAGGAATTCATTCACTTTTGTCTCTAGCATCGAACCATCGTCGCATATTAGATTAATTTTAACTTTTGCAATATTTTACCATTTTAATAAATATGGTTAAAAATGTTGTGGTTTTTTGCAGTCTGCCTGCCGGCTTGACTTATCTTACATAATATCTTCTTTGAGTATTAAACATAGTCGAATAACAATATTGATTAAAGGTGTATGAATGGAAATAAATATCCAGTGAATCAGCTCGTTGAGTAAACTGACATACCTTCCTTGTACATTTTTATAAAATACTTACGCAAAATGGATGGCTAAAGTACAGTGTAAATAGAATTAAAGCGAGCAGGCTTTCAAAAAAGTATTACCAGTGCAAACTTTATTAGCATTCAGGGCTGAATTTATTAAACGTAATTTATATAGCTATACATATACCTACGTGGCGGTAACAATGGCTACGGAAGATTTGTTGAATCATGAAATGTAGGCTTTCTAAAGCTTTCATTCTAAATACAAAAAGCATTTTTCGTCTTACAATGTTTTTATACTACATAATTATGTTAAATAATAAAAAAATAAAAATCATTTTTATTTACGTAAACCAATTACAGGCACTTGTAAATCGTCAAACATTATTTGAAAATTTTTAATTATTAACCTATTAAAATTACTTATTTATAATGAAATTAATTAGGTACTATAATTAATGTATATTGTCGCTAGAGACGCAAAATGCTTGTTCTGTCTATGTTATGCCAAAACAATTGTCATTATTTGGGTGGACCATGAGCATATAACGACGGACGCGCTTTAATGCTACCACCGGATCCAATGCGCCCCCACTGAGAAGATCCGGCGAAACAAATTCAGTGGGTTACTCTACCACCGGTTTCAACACGGCCTACATGAGGCGGTCCGGCGAAACATACTCAAATGGGCATTTACGCGGGGTTTAGGTCCAGTTATTTTAATTTATATTTTAGTAGGCACATTTATTGCCCAAACGGTTGTCTTGTTATTATTTGTTTATTTTTGCTCAATAAGATTGAATGATATTGAGACATTAAGAACGGTATTAATAGTTCAGTTACATTTGACGGCTATTTTTTTCAGACAAAATGCTACTACAGCAGAGCAGTCGCTACCAAAAGATGTATGGTACTTGATATTTGTCACGTGATTAAGCGATTGTATTAAAAAAAACGATTCGATCGTACGGATTTCGGTTTCATAAATCAAATGAAAAAATATATTCTTATTTAGTTTAGACTAGCTGCGCCCCACCGTTTTACCCGCGTCACTCTACTCTAGTGGATCGGGGCGTGATATTTTGTAGCTTATATGTTAATTCAGCTTATAAACTATCCGCGTGCAATCTTTCAGCCAATTCCATTTAGTGGTTTTTGCGTGAAAGAGTAACAAACATACATACATCCACACATACAAACTTTCGCATTTATAATATAATATTAGTAGGATTTATTGGAATCAGTAATTCGCAAAGGGGTCCTTCATTTTTTCCGGCGCCCATTTAATCACATGACAAATGTCAAGTATCATATTCGTTAGCGATTTTATGCTAACGATCGCTCCGCTGTAATGCATTTTGTCTAGGGCCTCAAATTTGTCCACGACTGATTTAAGTTTTAAATATTTTTGTACAGGACTAGCTGCTATTCACCGAAACCGAATCAGAAATGAAGAGATCCGCAGGAGAACAAAAGTCGCTGACATAGCTCAACGGGATAACGAGTTGAAACGGCAATACACAGAGCTCAGAGAACTGACAGCCGATGGAGCAAAAAGTTTATTGAGTGGAGACCACGAACTGGCAAGCGGGGCGTTGGACGACCGCCTGCATCATAGACCGACGATTTAAAAGGTGGTTAGAAAGTGGATAGAAGCCCACTGGAAATAGATGACAGAGGACTATGTTCCGTAATGGACGACAATAGCTGGTATAATGATAACATTTGAAAGTACACCATTTTGGATTAAGGTTTAAGAAACTAACCTTTGTCACTCGATCTAATTTAATAAAGAAAAAAAAACAGCTTAATCTGAATTCGATTCTGAATGAAATTGTTAATCTTAGATTTACTAACGCGATAGTCAAATCATATAAGCTTATAGTGCTTTCGGAAATTCTTTCGATAGTTAACCAGAGTTTTCAAGCTTATTATTCTCAACGTTTAACACTTTAACGATAAACTAACAAACTATGGAATTTCATACTATTTGAAATGTATACTCGGCTGAAGAAATACATCATTACAGCCGTATGACGTTCACTGCTGGACATAGGCCTCCCACATAGATTTCCAGTTGTTGCGGTTAGAAGCGGCCTGGATCCACCGTGATCCCGCGGCCTTAACCAGATCATCCGTCCATCTATTAGGTGGACGTGAAGAAAATTATACGCCAGAAGGAAATTATAAATACTGTCATAAGACTACATTTTAATATCAGTAAATTACACTGTTTGCATACAATACATCATCTTCATTAGCCCGCATAATGTTACTCCTCCCAAGCGAGAGTTTTGCCAAAATCACCGCGCATTGAAGGCGAGTTGGTAACCACAGTATTATGTTACAACATACACGCTACTTTCCGTTTACTGACATACCCTTGTTACAGATGATGGTATAACAATCGGGACCATCGGTTTAGCATGCTTTCTGAGGCACGGATGATAGTCCTTCAACCAACCAGACCCGGTAATAAATGTTAGAATTTACCCAAAGATATCTTATATATCTTGTCCGGCGTGGGGATCGAACCCACCGCCGAGACTTATAACGCTATGCTACGGAGATTGTCAATAAAATAAAAAACTGGTCAAGTGCGAGTCGGACTCGCGCTCGAAGGGTTCCGTACTTACCATTTTCAAGCGTCTGCCTGTTGCCATTATTGATATTGTGCAAGAAAGGGCACCAAAATAAGTTTGTTGTATGGGAGCTCCCCTTTAATATTTATTTTATTTTATTTTAAGTATTTGTTGTTATAACGGCAATATAAATACATCATCTGTGAAAATTTCAACTGTCTAGCTATCGCGGTTCTTGAGATACAGCCTGATGACAGACAGACAGCGAAGTCCCCTAAAAGGAGTACTAAGTAACATAATAATGATTTAATATTTTATCGATACAGCCCCATTCTCGATTTTCCTTTCACTAAAAGATTACATATAAAAGAACTTTCAGCAACTTTGCCATCTATACCAGATAAGTTAATATTGTTTTTCTTCCTACACAATATTATATTGCCTCTGGGTAATATTGTACGAAAACCACTTACCAGCCGATGGGCCGTACTGTAATACACTAAAAGAAACAAATTGGTATCGCCCATATTATTATTTACAACTTATATGTAGTAATCTGATTTTTTTAAATATAATAAAAGCAAATTTACTACCTCAATAACCTTTGTGGCATAGCAGTTAAAGTCTCACTTTAAGTCTCGAAGGTGGACAAGAATTCTTTGTGTAAGAAATTTTAAGAATTTTCGCATTCCCACTGCCGCTGCAGCGTATTCGCGCGATGGCAGTGGGATATGTGGGACTCGCCCTTTCCATAGCGTGGTATGCTAACTCATACCACGAGGAGAGGACCCTACGCCACTAAAACCCCCCGGACACTCCTTCGATCCGCCGTTGGTGGGGACCGGGTACGCATGAGCAACTCCCCCGACGGCACCCACGGCCAATATGGCTCCGTGGGATCTCCAGGGCCACACTTACAGTGACCATTTGCCCAATTATAGGGACGCCCGGAGTGTAGAGGCGTCCCTCCTCCTCATTGTTGTGGACCTTACCTCCGTGTCTCGGAAAACAAGTTAAGCCAGTGTTCACGATTGTCATACCATCTTCTATGACAAACGTATACGTATGTATGTATGTATGCTCAGTAGTATACCTACATACGTTTACGTTTAATCGCAATATGACATACACACACTGATGTCCGCTACACTGGCATTTAGGGAAGAACGTTCTCGGGGGATTTTAGTGGACATACCATGTACTAGTATAGATGGTCCTATGTCCTCTAAGATCCCCCGATTTCTTCCTTAGTAATATTTCGATCGACAACCCGCCTGCCAAGCTTGGTGAATATGGCAAAACTAGGGCAGCTATTCCTCAGGAATAGTTCCTTGTTTGGCAGTTTATATTCAGTCGGACTTTATGTTGTTAGCCAGGAGGCTTTGACATAAAGGCGAGCAGAGCTCCAGCCTCAATAAATGGTTAAAATTCTACAAACTAAGCAACCAGCACAAGATGGCATCCCACGTGGGACTTGAACCTCGGCTCAGGGCCGTCGCTGGCGGAGAGGATTGAGGAATGATGACTTTGGATTTAAAGGGGAATTTTGGGCGCCCCACGTGGGACTTGAACCTCGGCTCGGGGCGGTCGCAGGCGGAGAGGATGAGGAATGATGACTTCAGATTTTTAGGGTAATTTTGTGCAACTGTCGCTTTACTTTATGGATATTATTCAGTAGTGAACGTCGGTCGGACTATGAGAGTTTTATTTACTTCATCAAAAATTTCTAAATGCATATTCAACGTATGCATTTCGTCTAATCCTAATATAATTTTCAACTTCAAATTATTTTCACCAACAACAAAGTTTGGTATTCGCTCCATTGTATTCCGATGAAAGCAAGAAAATTTAATATTTCATTTGTTCCAATTTTCCGGTTTTATTGAAACAAATTCGGTTCAAACTGTAAATAGTTGGACGGTTGCCCGGTTCGTATACGTCTCTCTAGATTATTGTACGTTACTCAGACGGTTTATTTTATCCGGATAATTCGAGCTTTATAATTTTAGAGCATTTCAATTGCGATTCTAAAGAAAATGTAAATTTACCTGACGTGAATAAATGATGCCGCTTATAATATGGAACTAGCGACCCGTCCCGGCTTCGCACGGGTGCAATGCTGATATATCATACATATGAAGCTTCGTCTTGAATCATTCTATCTATTAAAAAAAACCGCATCAAAATCTGTTTTGTAGTTTTATCTTAAAACTACGAGACCAACCTTATCCTATAAGGTTGGTCACCCTCGGTATGAAAAATATGATAATATATTAAAAAAAAACATATGAAGCTTCGTCTTGAATCATTCTATCTATTAAAAAAAACCGCATCAAAATCTGTTTTGTAGTTTTATCTTAAAACTACGAGACCAACCTTATCCTATAAGGTTGGTCACCCTCGGTATGAAAAATATGATAATATATTAAAAAAAAATATAGAAAACCTATATTCTCAATAAATATTTTGGAAAACCTACACCATATTTCATGCGGCATGCATTTATCACTACATAGTATAAAACAAAGTCGCTTGCCGCTGTCTTTCCTTCCTTACGTATGCTTAGTCTGTATATCTGTTTCGTAGTTAAAGAGCGACTGTGTGCGATCGAAAATGTAATATATACTTACATATCGTTGAAACATGTTTCTTCATATAATTCAATCCAACGGTAAATGTGTTACTTTTCAGATAAGTATACGATAAACACTAACAAATATTTCGAACTCGTTAATTTCCTTTTCGTTACGAAACTGGATCTGGTTATTACCAGTTTTCTGAAATACGCTTGTTTCATAATGCTATAACAAAAGAAAAGTCAAAGCTCGCATGCTTAATATAATGCTATCTGATTCATCTCATCGGTAATGTTCGTATTGGTGTATATATAGGATGACTGGTAATTAGTGACCGATACCTAAACATCACAAAGAACTTTTACTATGGCACCAACCCTGAAATTGCGAAAAAAAATCAGCTGTTCCATACATTCATGTTCACATAACTCGTCAACATGGTAGGGAGCAGCTGATTTTTTTTTCGCGATTTCACAGTTGTTGTCGTAGTAAAAGTTGTTTGTTATCATGAGCACAATGATGTGTTTAGGTATCGGTCACTAATTACCAGTCACCCTATATAGAGTACGTATTTATATATTAAGTATGTATTCATATGTATTTACATTCATATATATTTAGAAATGTATATATTATTATTCAGGTATGTATTGAACTTATCTGTCTGGCTACTCATTATTGCAAAGCCCCTAACACTTCTTCTCTGCACTACCCTAAGGGTGACTGGTAAATAATGCCTATGGCATTAAGTCCACCTTGCCATATTATATTGTTTGCTAAAGTTTAAATAAATAAATACATAATAATTGCGACCATCAGCTTCAGTCCCTCAACCAACCAGACCCGGTAAGAAATTTAAGGATTTACCAAAAGATATCTTGTAGGGCTTGGAGCTTGTTCATTTTCCTTTTCGTTACGAAACTCGCTCACACCACAAACATCAAAGGAAAGCTACTACCGGTTTTCTGGTATACGCTTGATACAGATGATAGACCAATTGGGACTTTCAGCTTAACATGCATTCCAAGGCACGGAGGGTCGTCCCTGAACTAACCAGACTTGGGAAAAAATCTTAAAATTTAACCAAAGATATTTCTTGTGCGCCTTGAAACGTGTTCATTTCCCTTTTCGTTGCGAAACTCGCTCAAACCACAAACCGGGAACACTATATAACATACTATTCATAACACGAGGTTACATACTCCGTAACAATATTACCTGCTTGCTTATATAACCATTAAGTGTGCACAAGTAATTATTCCGTAGAACACTACATAGTGTGGAAACTAGAGTTGCCCAACTATCGATACTTTCGCTATCGATAGGTGACCTCGAAAAATAGTAACAATATCGATAGTGCTTTCGATAGTATCGATAATATCGATAGTATCGATAATATCGATAATATCGATAGTTTAGGATTATATATAAATAAAATATCGATAGTATCGATAATATCGATAGTATCGATATCACAAATTAACTAATATTATTGATTGGAAGCAATAGTATCGATAGTATCGATACTATTACATTATAATACTATCGATAGTTTGTAAAACCCATGTTTAGGAGCAATACTATCGATACTATCGACTATCGATAGTATTGCTCCTAAACACAAATTGGTCCTCGATAGTATCGATACTATCACTAATATCGATACTATCGATACTATTGATATGACGTTAACTATCGATAGACTATCGATAGTATACCAATAGTCGACTATCGATAGGCAACACTAGTGGAAACCTCTTTTGCCCCACCAAAAACAGTAACAGCTTATAAAATGATTAACGCGTCATTGATAATTTTCTTTTGGTTTTTTTTATGTCCGTGCAATTTTATTTTTTCTTTTCAATGATTTTTAACTTAACAATTTTATTAAACTCATATCTTGTAAATACTTAAGCTGCTTCGTTTCAATTGCTTCCTTCATATAATCAGCTGTCGTAATCTACAGTTCCTACAATAGTATAAAACAAAGTCGCTTACCCGCTGACTGTATGCGTAGATATTGAAAACTGCGGCACGGATTTTGATGCGGTTTAAAAGATAGAGTGATTCAAAAGGAAGTTTATTTGTATTGTATATTAGCATTGCACCTGTACGAAGGCAGGTGATATCGAACTCACAACTGAAAACTAGTCATGGTTTATTTTTTTAACATGTTATTGCTGTTTGTACTAAATTTTAGAGTTTCCAAAGAAAATACTATATCTTATTTCCAAAGCTTGAAAATATAACAAATAATAATAAAACATAATGCAATTCCCACCCTAACCCAAGGCATTAAAGTCAATTTTTGTTTTTTGACAGAACACAATAATTTTATCCATATCATATAATTACTCGTGCATACTTAATGTGAATCTCTTCAAATACAAACACATTGTATTGTATAAAAATCTCAACAATAGAGAGTGCTCCAATAGAATTTGATGTTCACTAATGGTTCCAATTAAATATAAGGTGCTAACTAAGTATATGCCATCCTTTTATCAGCACCTAGTGTCATGTGCAATTACAAATTTCATTTCACAGATTTTTTAATTTATTTAATAAAACATTAAAACACATAAAACAAGCACCAATTGAGGCCCTTGTTACTCCATGCTACAATGAGAAAGATGCAGCCAGCACAATTAGTCAAGGGTGTCAACTTTTTACAAAGAACATGTATTATAATATTATCACCTCACACCTTGGTGTTACGGCGTAGGTCTCGGTTCTCGGAGGTCGTGGGTCCGATCTCCGCCCCTAAAAATCTTCGTGTAAATTCTAAGATTTCTTACCGGGTCTGGCTGGTTGAGGGATTACCCTCTGTGTCTCCAAAAGCACGTTAAGCCGTTGGTACCGATTGTTATAAAATCATCTATAACAATCGTTTCCCTGTGTGTGTTATTACATAATACTGCGGTCACCAACTTGCCTGCCAAGCGTAGTGACTATGTCAAAGCCCGTAGAACGACCATGTTCAGCAGTGAATATTATACGAGCTGATGATCATTTTATTTTAATACGATTTCTTATGTAGAAAAATAATTCTTCACTAACATATCACTACATACATAAAACAAAGTCGCCACTTTGTATGCTTAATGAATTCCATTATCCATCCAAAGATTGTCTGGAAGAAATTGCTTGATGCGATAAGACCGCCCATTGTTCTGTGTCTATTATATTTTCTTTGTCCTATTTACTTATGTGTGTACAATAAAGAGTACTCTATTCTATTCTTAATTCTTTAAAAGTACGAAATGGATTTTGAAGCGGGTTTTCAATAGATATAATGATTCAAGAGGCACCCGTGTGATTATATATGACACTATCTTCTGTTACACGAAGGCATATACTTTGGAAGCTCCCTACATAATGATTATAATAACACTAACAAGGTCTAATAATGGTTTTGGTGTAGGATAATTGTTTCGGAGTACCACTTATAAGGCTAAATATTGTGTATATAAAGCCTTTGTGAAGTAGATTGTTATCAATGATGTTATTGTTACGTAATATCCGCTTTACAAAAGGGTATTAGGGCTGGGGTAAGCATGTGAGCAAGATTTTTTTATTGATTACAGTGTTTTAAGGATTTTAAAAGCTACATACATAAGCTCACGCCTGTTTCCCAGCGGGGTAGGCAGAGACAATGGACCTCCACTTGCTACGATCGCTACACACATCTTTCGCTTCATTCACTCTCATAACATTCTTTATACAAGCACGTCGGTTTAGGACGGATCTTATTTGACATTTTGCGATAATGTCTCCGATTTGGTCAGAGAACGTTCGTCGAGGTCTTAAAACTTATTTTGTATATTATAGTAGCTGACCCGACGGGCGTTGTCCTGTCTTAACTAAAACTCAGAACTAACCGCGATAGCTCAGCGTGATGTGCGCTAAGAGAAGCATGTTGTCAATGTTATGTCAAAAGCCATATATAATTATAAAAAGTTTATATTATCAAAAGCGCTAATGTAATATTAGATAATTTAATATAGCGATTAAGTATTCTTAAGGTTTCTAATTTTCTTATTTTTCTTTCTTTCATAAGAACGTTCTCCAGACAACAACAAACACATCAAACCGGCCAAGTGCGAGTCGGACTCGCGCACGAAGGGTTCCGTTTCAGCTACAAGTGCGTACCTATTTTTGATATCAAGAATAAATAAAAAAGCGTATGTTTATGAAATGAAATGTTATTTTATATTTTTATATTCGAGTTGATTGAATGAAAGCTAAATTGCGGTTTACGATTTTTGACGTATTAAAAAAAAACTACTTACAAGATCTCGTTCAAACCAATTTTCGGTGGAAGTTTACATAGTAATGTACATCATATATTTTTTTTAGATTTATCATTCTCTTATTTTAGAAGTTACAGGGGGGGGGACACACATTTTACCACTTTGCCATGCAAACTTCCACCGAAAATTGGTTTGAACTAGATCAAGTAAGAAGTTTTTTTTTAATACGTCATAAACCGTAAACCGCAGTTTACCTTTCATTAATTCAACATCGATCAAAGTTACAACGAACTACAAGAACTTTTATACTATGTTAATTGTTGTATTCTTGATATCAAAAATAGGTACGCACTTGTACGGAACCCTTCGTGCGAGAGTCCGACTCGCACTTGGCCGGTTATTATATATAAAGATCTGGTATACCTCTAGACAAGAAATTTATCTGTAAATTCTAAGATACCTTTCTGAGTCTGGTTGGTTAATGAACTACCCAACGCGCCTCGGAAAGTACGCTTGACAATCCTATACCAGGTAAGGGGTAGCATTTCTTATTTATTTATTTATATGTAATACTTTGGTCAGCATTTGCCGCTTTATCATTATTTTATCATATTCATATAGGTACCTACTATATGTTAAATCTATGAGGCGTGCTGCAATGTTTCAAAAAATTAATTCAAACTAAAGAAAAACGTTTAAATTTAAATTAAACTAATTTGTAATCAATGTCATTTGAATCGTAAAATTGAATAAAATTATTTAATTAAAGGCAATGTCTCAAACGACAAGTCACGCCATGTACAATGAATAAATTAGTTGAAATTCTTTATTCAGAAAAAGCTTATTAACCATTCCAATACAGTTCAAGATTGAACTTTAAATGTTTAGGAATAGTATTCACTTTAAATTGAATTGTGTTAATGGAATAGTCATTGATGCAGTTTGGATTGATTCAAGGATTCTAGAATAAAATAGAAGCGATTTACTTTTTATCTACATACTAGTATCCCGCGCGCGGTTTCACCCGCGTAACTGCCGTTTCCGTAAGATTTTTATAATGATAAATAGTTTATAGCCTTTCTCAATAAATAAGCTATCTAACACTCAAAAATTTTTTCGAATCGGACCAGTAGTTCCTGAGATTAGCGCGTTCTACCAAACATACAAACTCTTCACCTTTATATAATGAAAAAGGCAGTTTTTTTTATATTTGTTATGCCATAGTTCTGCACTAAATTGGTCTTTACGGACTAAAATGCAACGGTTTTGTTCAAGTTCGGGGTAACGCGGCTGCAGCGTTTCTGTGAGTATGTTTATCATGTTTCAGATTCTGACTAAACAAGTATTTACTTAAATTCACTTAAATACCTAAATGAAAAATGTTTTCATATAAACATACATACATAAGCTCACGCCTGTTTCCCAGCGGGGTAGGCAGAGACAATGGACCTCCACTTGCTACGATCCCTACACACATCTTTCGCGTCATTCACTTTCATAACATTCTTCATACAAGCACGTCGGTTTAGGGTGGATCTTATTTGACCTTTTGCGAGGATGTCTCCGATTTGGTCAGAGAACGTTCGTCGAAGTCTTCCCTTTCCGTCTGTTCCACTCACACTTGCCATGTATACCTGTTTTGTCAATGTTTTATTGTTATAATATTACTACCTTACCTTTACCAGCGGTTTCGCTCGCATAGAAGCCAATGTCAATTCGTTACTACTAATTCCTCCAAGAATATTTGACAAAGTGTCATGATGATCGGTTAAGCAGTTTCGCATGAAAGCGTAACAAACAAACGTACATTAACATTTATAATATAATTAGGGATTAGGCATATGAAATCAGCTGTCCTGCGACATTTCAATTTTTTTTTTATGTTACCTACGATTCTTTTGCTACTTCACCGGGACAAATTCAATCGCGCAGATCCCGTTACCGTGGAAACCGCGTTTGATGAAGTGTTAAGTGTGCCTGTGAAAGCGTACAAAAGGATCAACTGAATCAGATCGGATATTAAGTAAAAACCACAATAGCAATAATGACGAAAACATCATTTTAAGTAATGATAAAATTTCGTTTTATCAGCCGAACTCGCTGAACGCATACGTTTGGCGTATCTTTTAATCTCTCGCCATCCCGATAAATCCTTGTCTGAAATGTTTCACTTTTATTACAACAGCTGTCCAATTATTTTAAAAGTCACGAGTGCACGTATTAAAATACTTCCTTGTTAATATTTTGTAAAAGCATCATCTTTTACAGTGTTTTATTGTGGTATCACTATGTAAAAAACATATATTGGATTTGTAACGAACTACTTACTACCTATACTTATTATTGCTTTTGATAAAAATGGTTATTCTTTTTTTTTATAGATACTTTTTCCTCACAATGAATAAAATTAGTTTAAGTTGATCATATATTAAAAACCGTCTAAGTGCGAGTCGGACTTGCGCACTAAGGGTTCCGTACCATTTCCAAGTGTTGTCCTGTTGCCGTTAATGAATGTATCGGGGCCCTCCCTAAATATTTATTTTATTAAATTGTTGTTATAGCAGCAACAGAAATATATCATTCATAGACATCATTAGCTATCGCGGTTCTTGAGATACAGCCTGGTGATAGAGAGACAGCGAAGTCTTAGTAATAGGGTCCCGTTTTTACCCTTCGGGTACGGAACCCTAAAAATGTTTACTCATGGAATACACATATTAAAATTGAGAGCAAAATAGTATGAAGGGTTTTTTTTACAAAAGCTGGCACCTTTATGATTACAGCGAATGTTTTTCATTCGCTTTATACTATCTAGGCGAATGTTATTCTTTCACTTTATACTATCTAGGCGAATGTTATTCTTTCGCTTTATACTATCTAGGCGAATGTTATTCTTTCGCTGTATACTATCCAGGCGAATGTTATTCTTTCGCTTTATACTATCTAGGCGAATGTTATTCTTTCGCTTTATACTATCTAGGCGAATGTTATTCTTTCGCTTTATACTATCTAGGCGAATGTTATTCTTTCGCTGTATACTATCCAGGCGAATGTTATTCTTTCGCTTTATACTATCTAGGCGAATGTTATTCTTTCGCTTTATACTATCTAGGCGAATGTTTTTCATTCGCTTTATACTATCTAGGCGAATGTTATTCTTTCACTTTATACTATCTAGGCGAATGTTATTCTTTCGCTTTATACTATCTAGGCGAATGTTATTCTTTCGCTTTATACTATCTAGGCGAATTTTATTCTTTCGCTTTATACTATCTAGGCGAATGTTATTCTTTCGCTTTATACTATCTAGGCGAATGTTATTCTTTCGCTTTATACTATCTAGGCGAATGTTATTCTTTCGCTGTATACTATCTAGGCGAATGTTATTCTCTCGCTGTATACTATCTAGGCATCAAATAAATCACCGATAAATCCGTTATACAGGTAACAAATTGAATAGGTATTCGAACCAGTTTCCTGATTCATGTCAGCTTGAAGCTTTAATAGCACTAACAGCTCGATTACACAAACTGTATCAAAACTAATTTTTGTCAGCGTCATTTTGTAGAAAACATGTTGAAGCTTTTGTGTTAATTAATTTGGTGCCTATCATAATACGGTAGGAAACATATAGGTATATGTGATTTTTATCTCGTGTAAAACCAATATGACTGGACCGGTGTTTCTTTGTTTTTTTTTCGGACGGACTTTTGTTACATACTTAATTATGTCCGGGCTAACTACAGTAGTTAGCCTTGAGGCTTTTGCTACTTCACCGGGCATAAAGGCTAGCAGAGCTCCAGCCTACTAGACCGGTGGTTAACACAGAGACTTATGCAGAGGTTACAAAAGTGTTCTGGGTTCGATTCCCATCCGGGACAATTATTTTTATAAACAAATAGTTGTTCTGATTCTGGGTGTGCTTTGTGTCCATGAACATGAATTGTGTATTTGTAAAAACCCCTGCGGCATTAATTACCCAAGCGTGGGAGTGGTCTTAAAAAAGAAAAAGAAAAATATTTTGTCTTATATATTGACAAAGCTTGCGACTAAGGCGGTTTCTGTCTCTTAAATAGTACACATCTGAGTCACCACGCTTGGCAGGCGGGTTGGTGACCGCAGTATTATGTTGTACCACACAAGGAAACGCTGCTGCGCGTTCCTTGATATACGATTATTATAGATGGCGTTATAACAATCGGGACCATCGGCTTAACGTCCTTTCCGAGGCACTGAGGGTAGGTATTCCCTCAACCGACCAGACCCGGAAAGAAATCTTAGAATTTACACAAAGATTTCATGTCCGGTGTGGGGATCGAACCCATGACCTCCGAGACACAAGGCGAGCAAAATACCGCTACGCTACGGAGGTTGTCCCAGCTCATTTATTATACGAATATTACCATGTACATGTTTATTACTCGCATGCCAATAACATAAACATGAGGAAAGAAATTTCCTGGCTGTCAACAACGTCACCCAAGATTTATATGTTCCTGGCACGCAAACCTTTGAGTTTCGTTACATGTGACCTTATTAAGCAATATATTGGTTATAAAGAAACTTTTTTTCGATAAAAAATGTCGGAAAAAACAAACTTGTTAACCTTATTTATGAATTGGTAGACAGTATTGGGAATTCTGAAATTGATGGATGGATTAAGATGGTAGGAACAACATGAACAATGAACATGCCTATCTGTTGTTATCACAATCTAACTAAATAGGTATAGCAAAATTTTGGAATCATATTTGATGATTTATAAATGCCGTGTGGTTTCCGGCTTGGAATTGACCACTCACACAAACTCCGTAGCGTAATTGACTCGATTTAAATCTCGGACCGAGGGAGGCCTATGTCCAGCAGTGGACGTCCTGCGGCTGAAATTATGATGATGATGAAATCTCGGACGTCGTGGGTTCAATCCCCACGCTGGACATGTCTTATGATCTATGTGAAAATTCTAAGATTTCTTTCCGGGTTCGGATGGTTAAGGGACTACCTTCCTTGTCTCGAAAAGCACGTTGAGCCGTTGGTCCCGATTATTATAACATCATCTATAATAATCGTTTACCAGGAAACCGGCAGCAGCGTTTCCTTGTGTGTTACGATATAACACTGCCGTCACCAACCCGCCTGCCAAGCGTGGTGACTATGGCAAAAACCCTCTCGTGGGAGGAAGCCCATGTTCAGCAGTGGACGCAATATGGGTGATGATGATGTCTTACCATGGGTGTCGTTACAATCGGCTAAGGGACAAAGAATTGATGAACTCACCATCTTACTGCGATCACCAATCTGCTTGCAAAACGTGGTGATTACAACAATATCCATCAACGACCCTGGCTTGCCAAGGTCTGTTAAGAGGAGGCCTATGTACAGCAGTGGACGTAAACGGACTGTTAAGTAAGTTATATTTATAGAAAGTGGAAAATTGAGAAAATGATTAAGTAGGTATAAAAAGTACTGAATAATATTTTGTCACAGAAAACTCAATAACCTACGTTATACGTAGGTTATTAGGTTTTCTGTGACAAAATATTAAAATGATGTGCAAAGGGTAACCTAATTAACCCGTTGAGGTCGTTTGCTATAACAGACCATAGCAAACGAGGGTCAATCAGGGATATTTAAATAATATTCATACTTGAGCAGATTGATGCTGCTAGCCAACCATCAGCTGAATGTCCTCTAGTCGCCTCATACGCCACCCATTGAAAGGGGTGGTCTATTTTAAGCCGAAAAACACACGGTTAAGAATAAAATTTCAATAACAGCTATTTATTTTTTTACTATGAACAATATATTTTAGGGATTATTCATTCCCTTGTGGCGCGGGGATATTACAAATACTTTAAGGACATAACACATACCGAAACCTACCAAATACCTATAAGTGGTTTTCAAAAATAGTTCTGATTCGGTATCAAAGTTAGGTAGAGCAGGTCTCATTAGCATGATTTACGACCACTAAGTCATAGAATAATAAGAAGCTAATAGAAATAACTTCTGATAAACCCAATTGAGATTTAAACACAGTTAATTTTCTAATAAAATGATTAATGATTCGTTCGAAAAACTTGAATCTCGATGAAGGTTTGATAAATGGCATATTCGATTTAAAGTTAGAATATTTATCGCTTAACTTATCCAAAACTTGATTTAATAAAGCCTTGTATTTATGGGTATTATCAAATACTTATTATTAAAACAGGATATTTAACGCAAGGTGAAATGATGGTCAGACCAGCACAGTCCGTAAACAAAAAGCAAAACAAAACGTAAGTAATTTTTAAAAACTTTAATTTTTTTAGAAATTTCATTTTTTTTTTCTGAATCTTCCAATTTATAACATTTATTTCATGTAATTTTCTGTGTGCATTAAATCTATATATATAAAAGAAAGTCGTGTTTGTTACAACACTTATAACTCGAGAACGGCTGGACCGATTGCCATGGTTTTTGATTTGTTGGATTTGTTTCCGTCCCGAATAGCAGAATACATTTTAAAAACAAAAGAAAGTCGTGTTAGTTACACTATTTATAACTCAAGAACGGCTGAACCGATTTGGCTGAAAATTGGCAGGGAGGTAGCTAAGAACTGGGAGAAGGACATAGGATACTTTTGGGTAGGGGTAGGGTAGGGTATGGTAGGGGTAGGGTAGGGGTATGGTAGGGGTAGGGTAGGGTAGGTGTAGGGTATGGTAGGGGTAGGGTAGGGGTATGGTAGGGGTAGGGTAGGGGTATGGTAGGGGTAGGGTAGGGTAGGTGTAGGATAGGGGTAGGGGTAGGGTAGGGGTAGGGTAGGGTAGGGGTAGGGTAGGGGTAGGGTAGGAGTAGGGTAGGGTTAGGGTAGGGGTAGGGTAGGGCAGGGGTAGGGTATAAAAGTCCATCCGTGCGAAGCCGGGGCGGGCCGCTAGTTATATAAATAAATAAACATGCCGTTTCCGTGGAAACCTACGAAGCTTTCTATTGGTAAAATAATTTGCAAAATCGGTGTAGTAGATTATCCCCTACAACCTTACGAATTTTATCCCTTTAAAATATTAGTATAGATAAAATGCATAATATTTTTTTTTTTTAATTTCTTCCATTTTATTATATAAATTTAGTTGACGTTAAAAATCTAAACCATTTCTTAATTATTATGCTGTTGCTATCTATAACATTATTTATTGCAACATTAACATATTCTATTATTATTATTATTTTAAATTATACTAGTAAACTGCAGATTTTAGCAGTCTACTAGTATTTTTGTTAACCCTTCGTGGTAAGCTAAAATGCTTTTGTAACTACTAGGTTCACGTCTGTCACTACCGACGTTAACCCACTCGTAACACAAGCATTTGGCTTAGAATAGACCACCCCATGTCTTCCCATGGGTGTCTACACATGTCTATGTCGACATATGGCTGATGGATGGGCAGCAGCATCTATTAGCTCAACATTTCAATTGAATCAAAACAATCCGTCTGCCGAGCGTGGTGATAATATCCTTCACGATCCTGGCTTGCCAAGGTCTGTTAAGAGGAGGCCCATGTTCAGCAGTGGACGTCAACGGGCTGTTGATGATGAAACATTGCACTCAATGGGTGGGGTTCGAACCGACGACCTCAAGATTACAAGACTGACGCCCTAGCCATTGGGCTACGGCCGCTTCTATATTCAGTTGAGATATACATATATCTCAACCAACTACACGTAAAAAAATTGCTAAGTATATTGCATTTGAATCGCAAAACTAACGTAAACCCCACATCTCTCAGAGATAGTGGGGTTCATTCTGTATCCTAAACACACTGATAATTTGCAAACTAAACAAACCTCTCATTTGTCCAAGATAATGGTAACTTCGCATTATTTGACCGCTTACCAAGCCTGAAACCCAACTCAAGTTGAAGGACTTCGGTA
Organism: Nycteola revayana; assembly: GCA_947037095.2. Taxonomy (NCBI): domain Eukaryota; kingdom Metazoa; phylum Arthropoda; class Insecta; order Lepidoptera; family Nolidae; genus Nycteola; species Nycteola revayana. The sequence goes on along the minus strand of OX344857.2, from coordinate 17,561,707 downwards.
ACACGAGGGAAACCTCTTAAGTAATTACAGAGATTTGTGAAGAATTAACAATAAATTTGAATGTTGTATTAATTATAATGTATTTTTTATATAATTATGTCAATACATAAATATAAAAAATCACTCGCTTAAATATCTGTTCAGGGAGGCTCTAATATGTTTAGAATAAGCAATGCAAATTACAAATCAATGAATCAACTATGCACTCTTTGAAGAATGCTCTCGGTAGGAGCCAATGCTGAAATCAAGAAATTGCCGTATGCCGCCAAATCGTATGATTGTTTTAAGCATAATTCTTATAATATATATAATAGATTTATAAAATACATGGACAATATTGTTTTTAGACGATAGACGGTCACCGTAGCCTAGTTGGTAGTGCTCCTGCCTACGAAGCTGGTGGTCCTGGGTTCGAATCCCGGTAAGTGCAAATATTTGTGTGATGAGCACGAATATCTGTTTCTGAGTCATGGATGTTTTCTATGTATTTAAGTATTTATCTATCTATATAAGTATGTATATCGTCGCCTGGTACCCATAGTACAAGCTTTGCTTAGTTTGGGGCTAGGATGGTCTGTGTGACATTGTCCCTAGATATTAATCATAATTAACATATCGAGGGGTGAAAGGCTATTTGTTTGAAGCGACATTTTACGAACTTTACAGGAGAGCCATTTAAAGATTCAAAATTTGGAAAAAAAATCGTTATGAAAAAACTAGTGCTCTTTCTATAATGGGGATCGCAAATTTTTATTGAAAAAAAATCCCTGAATGTTTTGGTATAATTTTCAATTAAAAAACAGTTATGAGTATAAGATAAATTGTCGCTTAATACAAAATTATCTGTATCGCCTTATTTTTAGAGTAAAGAAAAATGATTCAACTTCCAACATTGTCACTAATCAGCAGCAGGCAAAATGGTTTAAGTGACTTTACAGTACTTATGCAGGAGAAAGCAAAATGATTGAATCGACGTTACTCAATAATAATAGGAATAGGCTATTTTGTTTTACTACCAATTTGGGTTTGGGTTTTGGGTTTTGTTAACGGTTCAGGAGAGTTGGCTTAAGCAACAATGAACATTCTTAAAGAGTTGTTTGATGTCTCAGATTTTGAAAGGAGTTATATAACTTGGTTGTTCTAAACAGAGTGAAAAACAGTTGTAGCGAAAGGGTTGAACCGACGACATGTCTTAATGAATTTGGCTGACGGCAAATTGGTTGAAGCGACATTGCACAGAGTAAGTAGTCGTAAGCAAAATGTTTGAAGGGACTTTTCATCTAAAGATAGCTACATCGAAAAACGATTTATCTGCCATCGAACTAAAATTTTAGGAAGGGAATAACGGCTTATGATCCGATTCTCTGTTTTTGTATACAGCTTAAATGATATACTAAAAAAATATGGCAAATTTGAAGTCTGATCATACATCATGTTTGAGAATTATGCACTAAAATGGCATTGTTTTAAGCGCCATAAAAGTGCTCAGAATTGTACGAAACTCGGCTCAGACGACGCAGAAAAATTCGCTGAATCCGAATATGTATATAACTCCATATCGTCCAAAATGTCGCTTCAAACAAATAGCCTTTCACCCCTCGATATAATTAAAATGTGTCGTACTCTTAGATTGAATAGGTTTTATGACCAACTCTATAACTTTCCAGTTATTTTGATATTGGCGAATAGTGTGTAAACCCCACAACCGAAAACGCGAACAGCCTGTTTTTTTAGTATATACTAGCTGCCCGCGCGCAATTTCACTCGCGTAACTCCCGTTTCCATGGGAACTTCGTTATTAAATAAAGCCTATGTCATCCCGGGATAGTGTAACTTTACAACGGTGAAAGAATGTTTCGAATCGGTCCACTAGTTTCAGAGCCTATTCAATACAAACTTATAATATTAGTATAGATGTTATTCCTTCTAACCTTTACGTTCAGACAAGCTCAAATATAGCCCCATATAATTTATATTTTTCTCCACACACTTATATAAATTTAGTCGTATACTCTAGTTAATTTTTAGTTAAATGGTTTACCTCAACTTACTCTATGCTGTATACATCGTTTGTTACTTAATGGCCACTATAATAATTATCTCGGAGGCGCGATAGAGGCCTGAGTTAGAACATATAACTAACTACTTGCTAGATTGTTGCATAGTTTATTAGGCTTTAGAGAGATTATTAAACTATATATAACCCTTTATCTATGAGTCTGTTTAGATATAGTATCTTAGCTGTAACACTCTCGCTTTAAGTCTCAAAGGACATTGGTTCTATTGTTGGCAAGAAATCTTAGTGTAACACTAATATCATTTCTTGTTGATTATGTGAATATGGTATTCATAAGATCACGCGATCAATCAACCTTTGACGATCATATACCAAGGATAAAATACTATATAAAATAGACTTTGTGCTATTTCAGACTTTCATCTATGTAGCCTGATTGAGTGACAAAAATCTATCATGGCATTTGGATCTTTTTTTTTTTGAATTATTATATACTAGGTACAGACTAGACTAGGCTATACACGCATTCTGCACAAACAACTTTCATTTATCGCTGTGTCAAGTTTCATCTACATTGTTTCATCTGTTCTTTATTTATTCTTATCTTCAGATTTTCAATTTTCTTATTTCTTAGTATTACATCGAGGAGTAAAAGGCTAATTAACATAAGCAACACCATGTCCAATATTTAATTATATACTTTAGCTAGTATTATATACTAGGTATATAATACATATTATAGACTACACACACATTCTGCACAAACAACTTTAATTTATCGCTGTGTCAAGTTTTATCTACATTGTTTCATCTATTCTATTTTCATTCTTACTTTCAGACTTTCAATTTTCTTATTTCTTTGCATTATATCGAGGAGTTAGGCTAATTAATATTCGTGACACCATGTTCAATATTTAATTATATATTTTATTAAACAATCAATATGGCTCATGGTGTCGCTTAGCTCAGTTATGCTTTAACCTGTCGATATAGAGTAAAAGTAGATTAAAATCTTAAATCTGTTATAAATAAATCCAAATTTACAGCGATTATACGAATATTGTTATTCAAACATATCATATTATTCTACGCAGAAGCTTTTTCATTGAAAAGCAGGTTTCATTGAAAAGCAGGTTTTATTGAAAACATGAAAGAGGTATGAGAATTAGATAGCAAAGCACTGATAATCTTGTAAAATCAGATCATAATGGTGCTTATGTATATTTTAGTTTTATTTTAATTATATCGTGTCTAATATCTTAATATACAAAAGCTTTTATTTATAGATATTATGCTATTTCAAACTTTCATCTATTTATGTACAGATATGTACGAAATTTCATCTAGTTAGTTTCATCTATTCTGCTATGATTGATTCATAGAGACTCACCATATCCTTCGCACTTTTTATTTAATTTTAGTATTATATACTTGTTATAGCATTTAATGAAGCTACAGATTAATTCAATTGCCATGCAACTATTATTGTATCACCTAAATCTAAAGCATGTCAAAGCTAATTACACGCATATTCAAAGATATCATATTACTCTACACGGAAGCAGTTTCACCTATCCATGAATCATTTAGTATATTGTGTCACAAGGATTACAGCTAAGCACTGATGTCTTGTAATATCAGAGGATAATTGCGCTTTTGATTAGGCTATGATAATGAATTACTATCTGCGCCCCGCGGTTTTACCCGCGTTACTCTACTCCAGTGGGTCGGACCGTGATTTGTTGTAGCCTATATCTTAATTAAGCTTATTAACTATACCCATGCAAAGTTTCAGCCAAAAGTAATTTAGTAGTTTTTGCGTGAAAAATGGACAAAAAGACACAAACATAAACTTCCCATTTATAATATTATAGTAACTATATATTTTATGGGTGGAAACTTGAGTCAGTAGGTTCCTTTTAGTACCTAATATGCGGAATGTGTTGGAATGTTCTTGTCTGGATGGACTGTCTTTTATAACTATATGTCTTTTAAGATGATAACGTTAATTTATTTACTAAGATGATAAGTTTTAACTGTAAATCTTTAAAGAGGTCGGTCGAGTGTATAAAAAACTTGTGTAAAGATGTGGATATTATTGCGCTGCAAGAGACCTGGTTGTTGCCACATGAAATATCAATTTTAGGTCACTTAGACTTAGATTTTAGTTATGGTGGTAAATCAGCTGTGGATACGTCGCTAGGTATATTAAGGGGAAGACCATATGGAGGTGTGGCTCTTTTGTGGAGGAAATCGTTGTTTACGTCCGTAAATACTTTACCGTGTGCTAGCGATCGTATTGTGGCTATTAAAGCGAAGACGGGCGACGGCCGTGACTTGTTATTGTTTAGTGTTTACATGCCGACCAACTCTGTAGATAATTTAAGCGAGTTTTGTGAATGTATTAGTGAAATAGCTGCTATTGTTGAGAGTGAGAATGTTGAGTCTGTGTATGTATTAGGGGATTTTAATGCGCATCCCGGGGAATTGTTTAGCCAGGAAATGTTATCTTTTTGTGATGAGCAGAGTTGGTGTTGTGCTGACTATAAGAACCTAGGTATAGACTCGGACACTTTTACCTTTGTAAGTGACGCCTGTGGCAGTAGACGTTGGCTTGACCATTGCTTGGTTTCTGAAGCAGCGTGGAAATCAGTGGAGAAGGTGGAAGTGTACCATAACGCCTACTGGTCTGACCACTTCCCACTCTGCATTCAGGTCAACCTGGGGATGGTGAGGCGAACGGTTGCCTCAGCAAATCTTGAGGGCAAGGTAGTAGATAAAGTGAGGTGGGGGGAAAGATGTACTGACCAAATAAATCGCTATTATCAACTATGTATGCAAAAGCTTAGAATGGTCGATTTCCCAGCAGAGTTAAGCAACTGCTGCGATAACTTCTGCTTGAATAAAGAGCACACTGTAATAATTGATAATCTGTACAAGAATATTGTTTCGTCACTGAGAGAGGCGGCTGAGGGTAGTACTGGTTATGTGAGAAAAAGTATTAATAAACGTACTGTGATAGGGTGGAATAGACACGTTAGGGACGCTCATGGGTGCGCTAGGGTGGCTTTTAAAAACTGGGTTTGGCACGGGAAACCTCAATTTGGTCAGTTGTTTATAGATATGCGAGAAACGAGAAAGGTAAACAACAACTTAAATATTGCCAGGACAATGAAGAACAAATTAAGTTGGACATTATAGCTTCAGAACATAAGAAAAAGCAGTTCAATAAATTTTGGAAGTCAACTCAGAAGTTGAACACCAGACCTGCTGTACCTTTGAGCGTTAATGGCGTGTCTGAACCAGTGGGGATAGCGGACATGTTTAGAGTGCATTTCTCTGTGACACCGCGGTTGCAAGTCAGCAGGCAGGAGGGGTGCGGTGGGGAGAGACTTGGGTCGTCTAGCCCGATTTACATCTCGGCAAAGGAGATAGGGAAGGTTATAAAAACCATGACTAGGGGTAAGTCTCCCGGTCATGATAATCTTAGCATAGAACATTTCCAACATGCCGGTCCGCATCTTCCTAGGGTCTTATCTATGCTATACAATTTTTGTATAAGGCACTCATACCTGCCTGCTGAGTTGATGAGGACGATTGTTGTACCAATTGTAAAAAATAAGACAGGCGACGTCTCAGACAAGGAGAACTATCGACCGATCTCATTGGCTACAGTAACTGCAAAAGTGCTTGATAATGTGCTCGAGCGTAGGATGTCTGGACAGCTCAATTTAAATGACGCACAGTTCGGTTTTAGAGCTGGGCTGTCTACAGAAACAGCTATTTTGGCGCTCAAGCACACGGTCAGTTACTACACCAGCAGGAATACACCTGTTTATGCTGTATTTTTGGACCTCTCGAAGGCGTTTGACCTGGTTAATTATAACGTCCTATGGACTAAGTTGCGTGACCAGGAACAACCTGAGGAGATAGTTGAACTGCTCAGTTATTGGTATAATAACCAGATTAACCAGGTCAAATGGTCGGGTGCTTTGTCGGAGACGTATGGTCTTGAATGTGGTGTAAGGCAGGGTGGTCTGACATCCCCAGCGCTGTTCAGCTTGTATGTGGATCAGTTGATCGGGGAACTCAGCAGCACAGGGGTCGGATCTTCAGTAGATGGTAAAATTATAAATAGCATATCTTACGCGGACGACATGGTGCTGCCGAGTCCCTCGATTGAGGCACTCAGACGATTGCTGGAGGTTTGTGAGAGATACGCCTTGACTCACGGTCTACTGTACAATGTGAAGAAGAGTGTATTTATGGTGTTTGGGGTTACTGCAAAGGGTCACAGGGCAGTGCCGCCGGTGTACCTATATGGTGTTGCTCTAAACAGAGTGCCGTGTTTTAGATACCTTGGACACATTCTAGTTGAGGATCTTAATGATGATCGGGACATAGAACAGGAACGGAGAGCGTTGTCGGTCCGATGCAATATGTTGGCCCGTAGGTTTGCAAGATGTACGAGACCAGTCAAGATCACACTTTTCAAGGCTTATTGTCAGTCATTTTATACATGCAGCCTGTGGGTCAAGCATACGCAGAGGGCCTACAACGCTCTTCGTGTCCAGTACAACAACGCCTTCCGGGTGCTGTTGGGGCTGCCGCGATTCTGTAGCGCGTCAACCATGTTTGCTGAATCTACTACCGATAGTTTTTCGGCAATCATGAGAAAAAGAACGGCATCATTGTTGCGCAGGATTCGTGGCAGTGCCAATGGCATCCTGATGGTGATTGGGGATAGGTTGGACGGCGTTTTCCTGGAATATTGGACCCGTATGCATACCTACGGGTCTGATACTGCAGGAAAATACATGAATTGAATAGTTTGTTTAGTTTAGGCTTTATTCTGTTTGTTTGTTTTTATTAAAAGTAAGTACTAACATAGTTACGTAAGTTGTATTACTAACAAACTATGGAGCAAGTCTCTGAAATAAACGATTATTATTATTATTATTATAATCATTCGAAGAATGAAGTCAGATTTTTTGAGTTTTGCAGATCAAACTTTATTCTACAGATGAGTAATTACCGCGCAATATTTTCTATCACGTTGCTTTTTCTATATTATATAAATCCCTTTTTTTCTACGGGGGAAGGCATTATGCGCCCTCTTCGTAGTGCCGACGTCCATATCTACTCCTTAGATACGAAATCGCCGCCGACGACTACATCAGCATGACTTCCAGAGCATGTTGCATACCTACATATATAGCCAGTATGGCGTCCACATCTGAACACGGGCTTTACTAGAAAGTGGTGTTTCTATAGTTACCACGCTTGGCAAATGGGTTGGAAACGGCAGCATTATGAAAAAGTAGCTCCTCCCCGCGGTTTTACCCACGTCACTCTGCTCCAGTGGGTCGTAGCGTGATATTTTGTAACCTATATGTTAATCCATCTTATAAACTATCCGCGTGCAAACTTTCAGCCCAATCCATTCAGTAGTTTTGGCGGGAAAGAGTAACAAACATCCATCCATCCATACCTACAAACTTTCGCGTTTATAATATTAGTAGGATATATTGGTTAACGATGTTGCCTTATACCTGTTTTGCTACACATGATGTTTTGACAATCAGGACAAAAAGGCTTATCGTGCTTTTCGTGTCGGATTCGGGTGAAATGTTATGTCACGGGAAAACTACTATTAAAATTTAAAACTGTATAATATTATGCTGCATTCAGCTTTTTGCAATGGAGTAGTAATTTAACGCCAGGGAAATTGGAGTAGGATGTTAGTGCAAAATCTCTTACATTCAAAAATGTACTGCTTGCTAACTCTCATTTAAATTTTTAAATAAACCTTTTAACGATCTGGCCTTCTTGTCCGGGCTAGAGATTGGCTTAAATAAGTTAATATTAATGTTATAATAGTGATGCCATCTAGCCGATTTCGGCCACAGCGACTGCAATCGATGGGTTTTAGAGTGGTTGAGAGCTTTGATGTGCTCTCCAGTGACTCGCATATCCAACTTTTACCGTAAAACTCTGAGCACAAAATGGACATGTTAGAACACTATTGATGACATTGTAAGTTATATTTGCGGGTGGTCTAGCTTTGAGGTCGTCACGCTTCTTGTCCAATTGCAACCTCCTTGTCTCTTCAAAGGTGCCTGTTTCACCCATGTTGAAGGGTCAATTTCGCACTTTTTGAAGTGTCTATTTAGAACATCCTTGAAAAATAGCAACTGACCACCGCGTTTCCGTTTCCCTTCCTGGAGTTCCGAATTGAAAATACGCGTCGCAAGTCTATCTTCCTGCATTCTATGTGCATGCCCACACCACCTCCACTGACGCCTCATTAAGTAACATAATAGTACTATTGGTGATGTTGGTGATTCGAGATTATGAAAGTAAATTAAATGTTCTGTTGTTTAACCTTCAAGCGCGCCTGTCATCAAAAACGTTACTCGTAACTCTCAATGTGAGATATCGTATTTTGAAAATATATAAAATATAGTAAAATAGGAGAATTGTTATGATGTTTTTTTCTGTGTATAAATTATTTTTTTCAAACTATTTTTTCAAAATTTATGATAATGTATCTGCTAATAAGAAAATAAATGATTATTAATGAATTGGTATTTAATTGCCTGAGAAATGTTATAAGTCAAATTACCACGCACCTGCTTGAAGGTTACAAGGCTTGCATGTACTGCTGAAAAACTTTAGTGATAGTGGATCACACATTCTCTGGGAGCACTAGAGAATAGGAATATGACTCACCAGCCTCGAGCCCCACGGTTCGTGGATGTTACAGTACTTAACCATCAAACCGCTGGTTCTTATCAGACCAAGTACTCTATACTTGGCTCAGTTTGTTTTAAATAGACCACCGGTTGGTTTGGAATAGACCACACCATTTATAGTATAATATTTTTTTTCTTTTTTTTTTTGGTTTCCGGGTGGAAATGCATTTACGCATTCCCACCGCCGCCACTGCGGCGTTCCCACGCTGGCGGTGGCATATGTGGGACTCACCCTCTCCATAGCGAGGTATGCTGCTTATACCACGAGGACCCTACACATCTAAGAGGAGAGGACCCTACACACATAAAACTCCACGGTTACTCCTCCTTCCGCCATGAGTGTGGGGGCCACCGGGACCGCTGTTCGCAACGTCCAGTGAAAACCCCACGGTGGCCGTCCGCAGCTTGTAATGGTGCTGCGGCCTCTTCTGGGCCTCTTTGTTTATAGCCCTTATACTCATTTTGGGACGCCCGGAGTATTCAGGCGTTCCTCTTCCTATTGTACAATACCTATAATTAGGGAGGAGTTAGATATCCTTGGGCCCAGTGGTTCAAGGGTCAGAAAAGACCACCCCATGTCTTTCCATGTTCTAAGAGGCGACTAAGGCTGATGGATGAGCAATGCCATCTATCAACCTAAGGTTAGTTGTCTGCGATCACCAATCCGCCTGACAAACGTGGCGATTCAGGCACTAACCCTCAATAACTGTGGCTTTTCAAGTTTAATTAAGATGAATCCCATGAGGCCCATGTTTAGCAGTCAACGTAAACAGCTGTTATAGTTAAGTTACTTAATAATCAAACTGCAGTGAAAAGTTAAAATGAATACCTCGATGCCACAGAGGCAATACACAAACAACATATATTATTTTTAATGTACTTATTCAATATTGAAATACTAAGTAAATACCAAAATTTATTCGTTAATTTTTAACAAAAATGTAGTTGGTAACGAAACAGATGAATACAAATAGGACTTTTATTTTTCGATGCTCATTCTGCGAAATGTTTCGATCATTTACAATATTATCAATAAGCTAACATTGTCCTTTTGTATTAAACATTTTATTGCTCAAGTTGAAAGAAAACATCGAAAGAATATTGAGACCATTCTTGTTAAAACTGGTAACGAAAGCTACGCAATGCTTTTTGTAATTTTTTTAATACCTTTCATCATCATCAGCCCGTATAACGTCCACTGTTAAACTTGGGCCTCTGAGGGTATTTGCCATAGTGACCACGCTTGGCAGACAGATTGATGACCGCAGTATTATATTGTACCACACAAGAAAACGCTGCTGCTCGTTCCCTGATAAACGATTATTATAGATGATGTTATAATAAACGGGACCAACGGTTTAACGTGCTTTCCAAGGCACGAAGGGTAGTCCCACAACCAACCAGACCCGGAAAGATATCTTAGAATTTACACAAAGATTTCCTCTCCGGTGTGGGGATCGAACCCACGAAATTCTTTTGACATGCTTCTTAGTGTAGCAAAACAAGATTTGTTGAAGTCTACGACGTCATGGATTCGATACACAAGCTGGAAAAAAACCTTTGTGTGAAATCTAAGATTTCTTTCCGGGTCTGATTGGCTTAGGGACTACCCACCCACCGTGCCTCGGATAGGATGCTCAGCCGTTAGTCCCGATTGCTCTGACATAATCTATAACAATAGTAAGCCAGGAAATTGGGCAGTAGTGTTTCCCTGCATGTTTCAATCATATTTCGGTCACCAACCTACCTGCCTAACAACTATTTGCAAAATCCTCTCTCGGGCAGATGAGGCCCATATACAGCAATGAAATTTTTTTCTTGATGTCCAATAGTATCATAATTATATTTTTTATCTTCATTCTTGTTTACAGTACAGTTTATGGTCAGCGAACTCTATTTGGCTTCGTCACCGCAAAATGAACGCGGGTGTGAAAGCCAGAAACGAAATATCCACCAATAAACGGAACGCAGTAAAAACTGTTTTGCGGCTAAGAAATGAATGGTTCTGTTGAGAAGGGGTTGTAGGCGGTTATGCGCAAAATATATATATGTCATAATTTATAGCACACAGGTACATTGATCGAAACGTCGGGTAATATAAAAAGGTAATTTTTATCGCTATAAATTATAATTATGAACCGCGAAAGTTTAAAAGTTGAATATTATCATAAATATATGTTTTTTAACTGTACTACTACTTTACTTTCATAGCATCTATTAGCTCAAGGTATACATCTTACTGCGATCACCAATCCGTCTGCCAAGCGTGGTGATTATGGCAATATCCCTCAACATTCCTGGCTTGCCAAGGTCTGTTAAGAGGAGGCCCATGTTCAGCAGTGGACGTAAACGGGCTGTTGATGAACCTTTACTTTTATTAACAGCCCGTTTACGTCTGCAGAAAATAGGTCTTCTTAACAGTCTTTGGCAAGGGTCAGGGTCGTTGAGTGATATTGTCATAATGCTCACGCTTGGCAGGCGGATTGATGATCGCAGTAAGATGGTGAGTATCTTTGAGCTAATAGATGCTGCTGCCTATCCATCAGCTGTATGTCCCTTAGTCATCTCTTACTACACCCATAGAAATACATGGGATGGTGTATTCTAAGCCGGACACCACACGGCTATTATATATTATATTGTTTCTTTTTGTTTAATCTTAGAATTTACATAAAGATTTCTTGTTCGGCGTGGTGATCGAATCCACGGCCTCCGAGAATTTTACCGCCACGTCAATATTACGTCAAAAGTAGCATCTGCTTTTGAATTCTTCTTTCAAACTTTCCAATTGAATTCAGGCGTGCCAGTGTACCAGTGCTAGCTGGGACTTAACAGCTTAGAAACACTTACGTGTAAGCTGTTCTTGATCCCAGCTTACAGGAGTTACAGTGGTAGGTATGTGACAAGGATTCATATAACCACCTGCTACTTTGAGTAAGACTATCCTTTCATCGGGGACACTGTAAAATTACATCCGCCACATTCTAAACTAATATTATAATAGATAAAGTTTGTGATTGTGGACGTTTGAGGTTATCTCCGGTAGGTACTACGGATCCAATTTTGAAAATTATTTTATCCATCGGATTATTTTATAACTGCCATTATTTTTGATTATACATTCTATTCTTACAACTTTTTAGTACTAAATTCTGGCAAATAAGCTATGGGGCCATGAGGACCCGATGCCTGGCATTATAGGAGCTGTCCAAAGAGGGAGTCAGGTGACCATTGGGCTCTAACTGCTGCCAATGAATAAGCTTTGATATCTAGCGGGGTAATGTAGGCAACGTTTCGTTTTTTTTTTTTTTGGCGGTGGGAATGCGTAAATGCATTTCCCACCAGACGACAAAAAAACTAAAAAGGGATCTGCTCTGAAAAATCATTACAATTAAAAAAAAAAGCTGTCCTCAAGAAGACGGCAATGATAAATGTAGGTGGCAATATGAACTCTTGTACCTTGAAATACAAGATAATGTAGATTGTACGAGAGGGCGCCTCTACAAGGTCCGAAGTACATTTTGTTTTGTAATTTTAAATGTTATTTGAAAAGTACATAGACTATAATCATGTCGTATATTGGTGCATCCGATACCCAAATAGAGATAGTAGATAGAAATCCAGCATTAAATATATTCGCGTTGTTCAGCTGCTCTGCATTTATGATCGTAACGAGCTTTTAGCTCCAGCTTAACTGAAATCCAGGCATGCAAAACAATTTCTGTGCCAAATTGCATCAGATCTCTTTAGCAGTTTTTAGAATAATTCTATTATATAAAGCTCCTGTTTACTGTTTAGTACTAAAAAGTAGCTAAAATTACTCATTACTCGTATTTTTTGCAATTCATTATCGAAAAAAGATGTTTCGTCTAAGAAGACGGTATTAAAAATAACCATGAAACAAATTTTGCGAAGTTTTCATTATCTCACAAACTTAAAAAGCAATTAAAACTGCGCGTATGTAGCAATACCTACCATAACACATCATCATCCCCTATCATGTCCACTGTTGGACAAGGGTTGGTGACCGCAGTGTTATTTATTAACACACAAGGAAATGCTGCTGCCAGTTCGCTTGTTATAGACGATTTGTGACACTCGCCAGCAACGGCTTAACGTGTTTTCCGAGGTACGGTAGTGCCTAATTCAACCAGATTTGGAAAGAAATCTAAGAATCTACACAAAGATCTTTCCCTTGTCCGGCGTGGCGATCAAACCTACGACTACCGAGGTTCAGACCTTGTAGGTACTATTTCACATACCTACCTAAAACAACTCTGGAGAAATGGGCAGCAAAGTTTCCTTGTGTGGTACAACATAATACTGTGGTCACCATTTGACTATGGCAAATACCCTCCCTCGAGAGGAGGCCTATGTTCAGCAGTAGACGTTGAACGGGCTAATGATGATGATGATGATGATGACGATGAAACAACTCTAAGACTCCACTGACCCAAATTATTTAAGTAACTTGATAAAAACTCATTTCAAATTGAGGAAGCAGCAACAATGCTCTCAAAACTAATTATTGTTTTGGATTTCACATAATTTTCAATTATTGCTACAAATTTGTGGCTTTCGTCCAATTAAGCTTTGCTAAAGGCTTACAAAAGTGGAAATAATAATTATTTACAATTTAATTATTGAACCGGAATCGGAAACCATGGGAAACCTACAAAATATCAAAGTTCTTTCCAAAACAATGAAAATTTCCATTAAATTACTTTTAAAGGATACGTTTCAAAATGTTCTAATTAATTTTTAAATTCCGGGAATCGTAAACAAAACCGTTGGGATTTCATTGATTTGTAGGTATTTTAATTAGGTTATTTTTGTTTGGTTCATTTTTAATTAATAAGATTGCTGTTTCATTAAAAACAACCCTTTAAGCAACAACTTAAACATTAAACCTAATTAACGTTCCCTTGAAATACGCAGAAACAGAGGAAGTCTGATTAGTTTCTAAGTAAAATAATTAGAATAGGACTAACTTGATTCATATTCATCAAATGTTATTTGTACTAAATTGTTATATTGCTCTATAATAATATGGACGCTTTTTGTATGTTTGCTAGCAAAATAGAGCAATCTACCTTTTTAAGTAACATCTCTATTAGTAAAAATACCTATGTTTCACAAATAAATAATTCTGATTTCTAACTGGCTGCTACAATGCCCCTCGACATGAGGATCTATATTTTCTTGATAAAAAAAAATATATCTCAGAGGACATGCTTTGAAATTGGATATGATATCTCATGATGAAAACACTTTAAAACGCTTCTTACCTAACCGTGTGGTCACTGAATAGAACAAGCATCCTGAAAGTGTGATAAAGGCAGCCACTGGTCAGCGAGTAGTCTTAGGTCACTTTAAATTCCTTTAAAAACAAACTTGACAAATACCTACTTCAAATTACTAAAGACATTCGCATCAGCATTAAGCTGCTAGTGATCACTATATAATCTAATTATAATTTTTACATTGTTTCTAAAATTTTATGGTACAGTGTAAAATATACGATGCAATAAAAATTCATGAATATAATAGCTCATAAAATACGAAAGAAATGATTATTTCATAACTTGAAAATGAAGGTAATATATAAAAGCTTAAAAAACTTAAATTACAAATAGTTTTATTCATTCCAAACTATTTGTTTCGCAATGACACTTCGTTATAGTTTTCCTATCTCCATTAGGACTATCTATATTAAATTCTTGACTTCTACTTTATTAATTATTAAATTCTTATGCTTATTTATCGCATATTTTATCGTATAACAATATATTTAATATTCAAAAGGTAGCAATTATCAAGCAATTATCAATAACACCAACTCACAATTAAAATTTATTAATAACAAACTAAAATCGATTAAACCATATTCATTGACCCGCATAAATCACTTAACCCATTTCAAATCCGTTCAAATTAATTCTACAAATCAGTTTATTGCTAACCGAAACACCTAACAATTAAACTTCTTAATTATATTATATGAAACATTTGATTACAGCAATGAAATCGCGAGGAAGGTACTTAAAACTTTTAACGATCGTCAATCCGAGGGTACATATATGGATCCATTTGATTTTATTAGCCATATGCTGGAACATTTACCTTATTCAGAACAATTACCGTTAAAACCAATTTCACAATTCTATTTTCGTTTAAACAACTAATAACAAACTTACGATTCTATCGTTAACTTTAACAATTGGTTTAAGTGGTGATCATGCTGCTAAAGCTAAGTTTTATATGAGGATTCAAAACTTAAGTCCTTTATAATATTTTTTCTATTCTCAGATCAACAATTTACATAGGAATAAATTTGAATTATGACAAAATTTGTATACAATATCTGTCAAACTTAAAATGTTATATTCATCTGATCATTTTTAACTGTAAAAAAATAATCCAATTTTTTTTAACAATTTAAGTTAAAAATTAAACTTAATTATAATTATATTAAAATTTTATAAGATCCTCAATTACACATACCGTTACAATTGACACGGAACGCGACTATTGACAGCGCCTTTAAATCCGATTGTAAAAATCTGTAAGTAAACACAGAACAACTTACGTGATTGTTATTCCGATATTTTGCACACACACTTAAACACACACACACACTGCACAGACACTTTACAAAAATCGATGTTTGGTTTTTTTAGCGCGTGAGAAACAGGCAGCGTGCGTCTGTTAGGCGGGCGGGTATAGACTGCGGATGATAGCTGTAGTGGCGCTAGCGTCGACATTGGCCGGTCTCCCAGTGAGCTTACACGAAATATTCTTCAATAAAATATATCAAAAAACAATATTTAAAACACAAAATTAAATAAATATCACGATTTTAGATCAATAACGATTTTTATTTTTGCCGACTATAATCTGTAAGACACAATTCTATTTTTGAATTGTAACGTACAGGTGCCGCCATCTCTTATTGTATTTTAGAACTAAATGAGTACGGTTTTGTGTGCTGAGCTTTCACGGCTTATTAGGTTTTTCAATAATATAATCCCTAGGGAAAAGGAAATAATATGGTAATTTTTCTTAGTATATTTTTTTCAGTTTTAGCTATGATTTTTCGTGTATTTTAGCACCTAGTAGTAGACGTACTGTATACACAATTACACACTTTTAATTTCTTATACACCATGATTTATTAATCATTGGTAATCATTGGCATGACAGTTTGTCATAAGTATTACTTACTATCAAAACTTGACATTATAATTTTAAAATAGACATATTTTTACATGATAAAGCTACATGGTAAAATGAGCACTGTGTCTTGAAATACAAGATAATCTAAATTGTACGACGGGGTACCTCTAACATAGGTAAGAAGTCAATTTAATCTCTTAAAGTTTTTGAAAGATACTACTTACCTTTTTTTTCGGACGGACATACATAGTAAGCCACGAGGCTTTTGCTACTTCACCGAGCATAAAGGCGAGCAGAGCTCCAGCCTTAATAAAGAAAAATAAACTACCATGATTATGTCAATGAAAAAATTGCTTGGTAGTGAGGTGCTCTGAAACAACACTGCTTTATTAATAACTAGCTTCCCGCGCGCGGTTTCACCCGCGTAACTCCCGTTCCCGTGGGAAATTCATAATAAAATATAGCCTATGTTCTTTCTCAGGCTCTAGACTATATTTGTACCTAATTTCATTTAATTCGCTTCAGTAGTTAAGGCGTGATTGCGTAACAGACAGATAGACAGACAGACAGACAGACAGAGTTACATTAGTAAGGATTGAACCATAAAATTTATTTAAAAAAAGGATTCTTCTGAGTTTTTTGCCTGTTGTTCTCAGAGTTGCCACGTCCAGAACTGGTGGTAGAAAAAGTAAGGGATGCATCATTAGAACATGATTAAAAATATTTTAAACATGTCTTGAATAAAGAATTTTTGACTTTGACTTTGACTAAAATAAATAATTACGATGATTATTAGAAAGACTAAAACTCACGGTGTATGAATGGTATATTTAACATGCATTTTTTTTTTTCGGACGGACATCTATAGTTAGTCAGGAGGCTTTTACTACTTCACCGGGCATACTTTATCACGCAATTAGGCAATACATTGACCCAAATAAGTAACTCTTTTTACTTAGTTACAACTTCTAATTGGTACAGCGATCATATATTCACGATATCTAAGGAAATTTCGTTGATATATTCTTTGTGTTTTTCAGGAAAAAACCTGCTTTATCGCAATTTCAAAGTATTATTTGGATTTAAGGCAATTTAATTTAAAACAACAATTTATTTTATATATTATGAAAATGGTTTTAATGAATTTATTTTCGTATTAAACGAATTAAACGATTTAAACGATATTTATTTGGCACTTAGGTATTTACATACACTTGCTCTGTCAGTTATACACAATTAAATATGATTAATATGATTAAATATAAAAATATCGCAACCAAAATCTATTGCAGATTAGCTAATGACTTGTCTGTCAGCGTCACGTCATATGTATAGTAACAACAATAATTACCTCTATAATCAAAATCTAAATATAATTTTGCTCTATAGAAAGAGGCACGTCTTCAAACAATATTTTTACGTATATGCGACACACGCCTGAGGGCACCCTTAATGGGCTAGGACCACGGCTCAAGGCATCGCTTGTATGAACTTTATTACAGGAAACAACGTCTATATCATTTTATAATGGTATTTTGTACTACATTTTGAATTATTTCTAATTGTTCAGATTTACATATACATGTATAACATAAAATAGTCAATATAGAGGATAATATAAATTAATATAGAGGGTATAATATAATATAAAATAAATAAGTAGATCTACTGATTAATACATAGAGAATAGCTGTTGTTGGGTCGTCAAATGTACGTGATGTAACTTAAATTAGCGGAACTGAGCCGCAGATAAATGGAACAAAACCACGTGTTTAGTGAACACGTCGACAGTATTAATCAAACGCGACACGTCTACAGCGCCATCTTTTGCTATTGATTGCTTTGTTATTCAAGTGGAAATATATTTTCACGGTTACTAGCGAGGTCTAGAGTTCGAGTTTTATGTCGGACAAAAAATATTGTTTTTTCACCCGTGCCTCGGAAAATGCGTTTAGTTGTTGGTCCTGTTTGATCCTCAGAGGGAAAACTGTGACTTGAATTAAGAGAGTTTTTTTTGGAAGAAAATATCTTGTTTGCCATGATGCTTTTTAATAAAATGGATTATAAACTACAAACTAAGCAACTTGCGTAAGAAAGCGGCCCCTGTGGGACTTAGACCTAGGTTCAGAGCGGTCGCAGGCGGGAGGATTAAAAAATTATGACCTTTGCCTTTTTAGGACAGCTTTTTTTCTACGTAACAATTTGCGAGGTTTTGGACTTCAGTTCAACAAGGACATTGGCGAGGAGATTATCATCGCGTCCGCGGGCACACTTTTCTAAAGTTGGTTAGATAGAGCGGTCTTATGAAGAGAGAGTGCACCCATGTTTGCACAGTACATTATAATACATCCTGCACCGATGGCTGTGTGTGAAATCCACGCCACTGTGGATGAAATCGGTCAGGAGAACTATATATGTCAGTATAATCTTATATATACTAATATATAAACCTGAAGAGTTTGTTTTATTGAACGTGTTAATCCCAGAAATTAATCGCCCGATTTGAAAAAATATTTCTGTATTAGATAGCCCATTTATCGAGGAAGGCTATATAACTGTAAACTAAACTAAAAGTTAACGATAAAATTTCCACAGGAATGGGAGTCAAACGGTTGAAACCGCGCGCGGGTAACTAGTAAATATATAAAAAAGTTTGCATCAAAAATTACATTTAATTTATTGTCATACAAACTTTTACAGAACAAACATACATATACAATTGTACGAAAGGTGTAATAGCCGTTTGTACTAATATTCCTTCTACTAATATAGCAAGCGGTTATTACTTATGTTGCTAGATAAATCCAACATAACCGAATGTTTAGTGAACACGTCGACAATATAAATCATACGCGACGTGTTTACTACAGCGCCATCTATTGCGATTTAAACGCATCATAGTCATTAAAATGATATTAATAACATGTGTTAGTAAACACCTCACTGGTTTATCTGAATATCTGTGTACATATTTTATGTTTGCGGTTTAAGATGATTTGGATA
This sequence comes from Nycteola revayana, assembly GCA_947037095.2. Taxonomy (NCBI): domain Eukaryota; kingdom Metazoa; phylum Arthropoda; class Insecta; order Lepidoptera; family Nolidae; genus Nycteola; species Nycteola revayana. The sequence continues at coordinate 17,542,756 of OX344857.2, read as the reverse complement.
CATATTCTGCCCTACTACAACAAGCGTAGTAGCTACGCTACGGTATTTGGCTCGCTTTAAGTCTCGGAAGTCGTAGGTTCGATCCCCACACCAGACAAGAAAACTTTGTGTAAATTTTAAGATTTCATTCTGGGTCTGGTTGGTTGAGGTAGGTCCGGGTAGCATGCAACGCAGATGTTTTTAACAGGCTTCTCTTAACCTCTGACCCTGTCCAAATGGGCATGAGGAAGAGGAAGAATAAAAAAATCGCCCACTTTCAGCCGATGTTCTAAAATTGTTGCTAGAAAGTGACATTCTTAATGTAAATCTTGAATATGACGAATAAATTCTTGTATATATTACGTATGCCTCTTTTTTACCTTTTCCAAGGTAAAACTGAAATAACTTGTTCGGCAGCCATTATGCTTACCAAATATTTCAGGCCAACTTTTAGTACCAAATACCTGTCTGTGCGCTGGACAGGAAATCTTTGTGTAAATTCTAAGATTTCTTTCCGGGTGTGGTTGCTTGAGGGACTACCCTCCGTGCGTCGGAAAGTACGTTAAGCCTTTGGTCCTGATTGTTATAACATCATCTTTAACAAGCGTATATCAGGGAACGGGCAGCAGTGTTACCTTGCGTGTTGCTTCATAATGCTGCGGTTACCAACTCGCCTGTCAAGCGTTCTGACTATAGCAAAAACCCTGCCTCGGCAGAAGGCCCATGTTTAGCAGTGGACGTTATACGGGCTGATGATGATGATAATATGTTTATTTACCGCACTAGCTATTCTGCCAAATTCAATGTGATGCATTCGTACTTAAAAATAAACCATTTTTAGATTCTTATTCTTCCATATATTTGCCATACAGCTTAGTACACGTAAGCTATTCTATATAGTCTATTAGGAAATTAATATAGCTTACCAAATGTTAAACGAAAACTTATAATGAGCCTTTTATAAAGAGGCCTAACGTCGATCAATCAATGAACGCAGTTAATGAGCTTCATGGCTAAATGTCGAAGTTCAGTGAAACTAGGTAACCGTGTCATCCGTTGATTGCTGAAGCATTTCAATTAAACGCCTAATTATGTTTTCTTTGCTGTCCAATTGTTTATCCATGTTAATCAAAATATCCAATTAGTTGTGTTGTTTTTGACACTTTTCTGACTATTATTACGGCTATCTTTATACAGGGTTATTTGTAAAACACCGGTAACCTCTCAGGACTATATTACTAACATCATAAACAACAACTTTTGTTCTACGATTTCTTACAAATCATAATACATTTACCAAAAACAAACCTTCAATATTTCGTTGTCCTATCTAACACATTTCAACTCTGTATTCCCCGCTCCCCTCGCTATTGTCGGTACTATCGCTTTCTTTTGCTTCGCATAGACTTCGTAACATTTAGAGCGTTGAATTTAATTTTTTTTTGTATGTAAATCTGATGAATTAAAATATGATGATTTTTTTAAAGTCTTAGAACAAAAGTTGTTGATTATGATGTTAGTAACGTAGTCCTGAGAGGTTACCGGTGTTTTACAAATAACCCTGTATATATCCCCTTTTTAGGGTTCCGTAGCCAAATGGCAAAAAACGGAACCCTTATAGATTCGTCATGTCTGTCTGTCTGTCTGTCTGTCCGTCCGTATGTCACAGCCACTTTTTTTCGAAACTATAAGAACTATAATGTTGAAACTTACCGGAACCACATTAATATTTTCACACAAAAATAGAAAAAAAACAAAAAAAATTGGGGTTCGCCATACTTAGAACTGAAACTCGAAAAATATTTTTTCATCGTACCCGTACGTGTGGGATATCTATGGATAGGTCTTCAAATATGATATTGAGGTTTCTTATGTCATTTTTTTCTAAACTGAATTGTTTTCGCGAGAGACACTTCCAATGTGGTAAAATGTGTGTCCCCCCCCTGTAACTCCTAAAATAAGAGAATGATAAAACTAAAAAAAATATGTGATGTACATAACCGTGCAAACTTCCACTGAAAATTGGTTTGAACGAGATCAAGTGAGTAGTTTTTTTTTAATACGTCATAAACCGTAAACCGCAGTTTACCTTTCATTCATTCAACATCGATCAAAGTTACAACGAACAACAAGAACTTTTATACCATGTAACATAGTATAAAAGTTCTTGTTGTATATCAATTGTTGTATTCTTGATATCAAAAATAGGTACGCACTTGTACGGAACCCTTCGTGCGAGAGTCCGACTCGCACTTGGCCGGTTTTTAATATTAATATGGTCGCTACAAAATGTCGTTAAATTAGCTAATTACATAATAACTTAAGATAGAATTTACCTTAAGTAGGGACTGAATAAATGGAACGACTTGGTATTACCCAGAATTCAGTTGCGGGAATTGTTCGTTTTACAAGTTATTTTTTAGATGACAAAAATATGTTTCTTTCTTCAGTTCTTGCGCTTACGGTTCGATGACCTTTAAGTCCGGCTTGCGTTGAAAGAAATTCAAGGGAATATTCTATTCGAAACGGACTTTTCCGTAAAGACATAGGTTAACATTTTCACCAGGGAAGAATTACGTACCTTAGGAATTAGTTCAGTACAATTATTTCCTTTCGAATATTTTGGCGAAATATTACGTCCGTGGCGAAGCAGTAGTAGGCTTGGCTTTAATCTGTAAAATATTTGGTTGGGTTCAATTCCTACCTCGTTTACGGAGATGCGGGCGTCGCGCGTGGTGTTTAGCGGACCGACCCGCATCTAATTATTAATAAAAAATAAATTAATTCTTAGGAAACACACTCATATATCGCCATATGTTTGAATTGATATTGATGAGTCGTGCCGCTCATCGCTACGCGCGACGCTACGTTTATGAATGAGGCCTTACGCTCCTCCGTAGCGCACTGCTACGGAGAAACGTAAGCTGTTGAAAAGAAGACAAGGCCATTACGTCTTTTCTTCAATGTCAATACCGAGAAGTCGACGATTCTAAGCTACGTGAGCGTATTGAAAGACCAGTAAAGCTAGTATTAAAGCATGACTCTCTATGTCGTTATCTTATTTACATATTAACTCCACATCAAAACGTGTTGTGTTACCGGTCATAATTCGTGTTTTCTGCTTTATTCTAACGAAGTAGCTGCGCTGTATATTAAGTTATTATGAAACATTGTTTCGCTTGCAAAATGCAGATTATTTATGATGTACGCAAATATATTCCTGTAAATAATAGTATTAACTGTAGGTACTGTGAGACTACACCCGTAAAATACATCAAGGGGCACGGAAGTGCGCCCGCCAAGTTGAGCAAAAACGTGACACGGCCGTATTATCCTCTTCTCGAATAAATTCAGGCCACTTTCGGCCCGATATCACTTCGTTGTGGATTATTATTTTTATTTAAAACAAACATAAATTTGAAGCAGCCGTAGCCCAATAGCTAGGGCGTCGGACTTGCGATCATATGGTCACCGGTTTGATCCCCACCCATTTCACTACCGACGTAAATCCATTCGTAACACAAGCATTTTAGGTAAGCATAAGGGGTTAACAAGAATACTAGTAGTTGTACTGCTAGTAATATTAAAAAAAAAAACTACTTTCTTTAGCATAAACTTATAATTATTTAACAAGTTTAAGTTAAGATTTTTCGGCGCAAAAATATTAAAATAATTTCCTTGTTGAAATTTTGAGAGATTGCTCGTTATTTTAGTTATATTTTTACTTTTTCCATTACCTCATAATCGGATTAACGAAAATATATTATAAGCTACTTAACATTCTTTGTTCATTTTTAATAAAACCTGAAAACAACTTGACCGTTTTCCTTTGAAATATCGAAGCATTAAAAGTTTTTGAACATTGATAAAGAAGTTAGTACGCGTCAATTTATGGTAGCTTTCTAAGGTATCAATATTATGAATTATGAAAAAAAGTGTTAGATCTCATGTAAATTACAAGCTTTACTATTATCCTACTAATATTATAAACGCGAAAGTTTGTAAGTATGGATGGATGGATGTTTGTTACTCTTTCACGCCAAAACTACTGAACGGAATTGGATGAAATTTTGCACCGGGAGATTATAAGCTGGTTTAGCTCTGCGGCCTATGCTGTTAAAACTATGAGACGACTCACTGATTTGGATACTGCTAGAATGGTTTACTTTAATTATTTTCATAGCGTAATGTCTTATGGAATTCTTCTGTGGGGAAACTGTGCGGACATTGACACCTTTTTTGTACTACAGAAACGAGCTGTAAGGTCTATATATAAACTTGGTCCGCGGGTTTCCCTACGGGAGAAATTCAAAGAGACTAATATTCTTACAGTCGCATCACAATATGTCTATGAAAACCTTTTATATGTTCATAAGAATATAAATAGTTTTAACAAAAAAACCGACACTCATAATGTTAATACTAGATCTAAGCATAATCTCGTTTTACATGCTACACGTTTCCACAAAATTAGCAATTCTTTTATGGGGCAATGTATACGCTTCTACAACAAACTTCCTAATAATGTAAGAGATCTTTCAACAAACAAGTTTAAACGATATGTCAAAGATAAATTATGTAAAAAGGCTTATTATAAAATTTCTGATTATGTTAATGACATAACTGCTTGGAAGTGAGTTGCTCTGAAACAATACTGCTTTATTAATCATTGTAAAATATAATTTATTTAAAAAAAAGGATTCCTCTGAGTTTCTTGCCAGTTCTTCTCAGAGTTGCCACGTCCAGAACTGGTGGTAGTAAAAGAATGGGACGCATCATAAGAACATGATTTAAAATATTTTAAATGTGTCTATTTGAATAAAGAATTTTTGACTTTGACTTTAGCATATAAGCTACAAAACATCACGCTACGAACCACTGGAGCAGAGTGACGTGGGTAAAATCGCGGAGCGCAGATAGTTACTGATATAAATTTGTTGAATAAGTAAACGTGATAGCCTCCGTGGTGTATGACAGCCTCCATGGCGGATGACAGCCTCCATGGCAAAGCGGTATAAGTCTAGCAGGTCATGGGTTCAATCCTCATGCTGGACAAGAAATTTTTGTGTTAATTATCAGATATTTTGTCAGGTCTGGTTGGATGAGAGACTCCCCTTTGTGCTCTGAAAGCACGTTAAGGCGTTGGTCCCGATTGTTATAACACCATCTATATCAATGGTATATCAAGGAATGGACAGCAGCGTTTCCCTGTGTATTACTACATAAAACTGCGTTTATCAATCCAGTTGCCAAGTGTGGTGACTATGGCAAAACCCTCCCTCAGGAGCAGGCTTTTGTTTAGCAGTGGACATTATACGGGCTCATGATGATCAAATTTCAACGTTTCAATCGAATTATTTGTAGACACAGAAAAAACCTTGGAGAAAATTATACAGCTTGTACAGCAAAAAAGTAAGACAATAATCTTATAAGTAAAACTGTTAACAGAATAGAAACAGTATGGAAAAAACGAATTTGCTAAGTAAGCGAACTGAAATTGGATACTTACATAAGAGTTAACAATATATTTCTAAATCCATTCGTACATAAAAATATTGCTGCGTTGAAGACCAGATATTATTTTTCCAAGGTTATTGATCAAATTGTTTTATTTTAAACTACTGGGTCACTGAGAACTAACCAGGAATCGAACGTATAATACGCAAACACTTGATATAAATTAAAACCACCTCAAAAACCGTTCAGTAGTTTAGAATGTTTTGTACGCAGCGGAGAAATTTGTTTTAGAAAATGTAGCGATAATACTAATTTACACTCATTATACTTATCTTAGTTTATGTAATATACGAGTATGTATAATAAAGTGCTCTCGGTTGCCTGGAAGAGATCACATTTTGTGATAACGCCGCCAATTGTACATACTCTGTATACCGATTAATTTGTAAGTTTTCTGTGTTCTTGTTATTAGTGTACAATAAAGAGTTATTTATCTAATGCCAGTCACCCACGGGATTTTTTAGTAGTATTTAAGTGACTAAGTTTCGAATTCATTGCCTATGCTGGTCAAACTATGGGACGACTCACAGATGCATACTGCTGGAATGGTTTACCTTAGTTATTTTCATAGTGTAATGTATTATGGGATTCTTCTATGGGGAATCTGTGCGGACATTGACACCATTAATTGTACTACAGAAACGTCCTGTAAGGTCCATATATTAACTTGGTCCGCGAGTTTCCCTACGGGAAAAATCAAAGAGACTAATATTGTTACAGTCGCATCACAATATGTATATGAAAACCTTTTATATGTTCATAAGAATATTGATAGTTTTAAGAAAAAAAACGACACTCATAATTTTAATACTAGAACTAAGCATAATCTTGTTTTACATGCTACACGTCTCCACAAAATAAGCAATTCTTTTATGGGGCAATGTATACGCTTCTACAACAAACTTCCTAATAATGTTAGAGATTTTTCCACAAACAAGTGTAAACGATATGACAAAAATAAATTATGTAAAAATGCTTATTATAAAATTTCTGATTATGTCAATGACAAAACAGCTTGGGAGTGAGTTGCTCTGAAACAATACTGCTTTATTAATAATTAAAAAAGGATTCCTCTGAGTTTCTTGCCAGTTCTTCTCAGAGTTGCCACGTCCAGAACTGGTGGTAGTAAAAGAAAGGGATGCATCATAAGAACATGATTTAAAATATTTTAAATGTGTCTATATGAATAAAATTTTGTAGACTTTGTCTTTGATCGAAAAAGTAGACCATAATTATTACAATACGTGAAGATTATTTGTTCATTTTTTCAAAGGAAATTGAATCAAGTATCATGTGCAAGTGCAGGTATATACATAGGTACTGAATAAATCATGTCCTTTCAGAAAAGCCGGTCCTATGTAAATCCCGTCCGTACGAACGGTCAGCCATTTCTATTACTTACAACTCCAATGTTGAAGTCTCTCTAGAACTTCTTAGTATACGAGTTGAAGTTGCGGCTAGCTTTCCCACTTGTTTAAGACAACTTTAATATTTATTTACTTTGAGGAATCCATTTTTAATGATTTTGTTACAAAATCTTTCATAAAATAGAATTTGTGTCAAAGTTTCAAAGTGTCATCAATTTAGTGTGAAGTTGTTATTTCATTTAGTAAATATTAATCTGTATACTATCTTTCTTCTTCTTCAACAGCCCGTTTACGTCCACTGCTGAACATGGGCCTCCTCTTAAAATACCTTGGCAAGCCATGATCGTTGAGGGATATTACTATAATCACCACGCTTGGCAGACGGATTGGTGATCGCAGTAGGATGTAAACCTTGAGCTAATAGATGCTGCTGCCCATCCATCGGCCATGTGTCCCTTAGTCGCCTTTTACGACACCCATGGGAGGACATGGGGTGATCTATTCTAAGCCGGAAACCACATGGCAATCTATTAATACTATCTTTATCAGTTTGTAACTATGCATGCTGTATTCGCATCGAGTAGATGTCAATCGTAAATTGTATATTATGTAAGTTTACTTGAATGCAGGTACATCGGTTTTGTGAATTATAAAAATAAATGGTAATTTATTGTTTTGATAATTTTTATCTCAGGATTGATAAAGATAATATGATACGATACAGTCAAAAAGTAACTATACTTACATTAGTATACTTACTTTGTTTGATTGTTTGAACGCGCTAAACTTAGGAACTAATGGGCCGATTTCAAAAAATCCCATGGGAACGGAGGAACCTGGGTAAAACCGCGCGCGGGAAGCTAGTATAAAATATATCACATGGTCTATACTTTTAAACTGTTATGTTAATTGTTACTGCATTTTATGTATGCCCGGTGAAGTAGCAAAAGCCTCAGGGCTAAATACATATGTCCGTCCGAAAAAAAAAAGCTTCATTTTGTCGCCGATATTGTATCTTATTGCAAATATCACAAAGTATTACACAACCCAACCTGTATGAATACTGAACTTGGCATAAAACTACCTATTTCAATGCCTGACAATCACTTAATCTTGTATAATCACCTGCGTAGCGTAGCGGTATTTGGCTCGCTAAATATCTCGGAGGTCGTTGGTTCGATCCCCACGCCGGACAAGAAATATTTGTGTAAATTCTATAAGATTTCTTACTGGGTCTGGTTGGTTAGGGGACTACCCTCCGTGCTTCGGAAAGCACGTTAAGCCGTTCTAATATAAAATGTTATCTATAATAATCGTATATCAAGGAACGGGCAACAGTGTTTCCTTGTGTGGTACAACATATTACTGCGGTCACCAACCCGCCTGCCAAGCGTGGGACTATGGCAAATACCCTCCCTCGGGAGGAGGCTCATGTTCAGCAGTGGACGTTATACGGGCTGATGATGATGACTGCACCATCTGATACTATACCTAATTTTATACGCTCTTAGTCAGCTTATAAGTTCCCTCATTATTACTCACGCTAATTTCTATATTCCATTTCAATTTTTCGCTGTTGGCAGCCATTTAAAACTTTACAGTAACTTCAATATATATTTTGAATTCGGTCCCTTCGAAGTAGACTTAAATATTCATGTACAGATTACACAGTATTCAAACTGTTGCTTTTAATAGATCCATTATACTTACCTTCTGATACCAATCCCATTCCCACAAACAATCAAATATGTAAATCATGACAAGAAAATTAGGGGACAGTAGGATTGTTGTAACTCTTTAACATGATATTGTGTATGAGTGTTCCCTTTAATGTGATAAATATATACTTGACCTAATCAAACCAAACGAAACTATGCTACTGTTGTAATAAACCGAAAAAACTTTCGAATATTCAAAGTGAAAATTACTTTAATATCATTATAAAACGGAAATTGAATTGATTTCCAATCATAATATGACTAAAAACTTGTAAGCCAATATTATATCAATTATAAATGAGCTTAAGAACTTTAAAAGCATTTTGCGGCAAATTAATACTAATTAATTTAACCGAAGATCAAACGGGTGGGTGAAACGCAAGCTTGTGGAAAAAGGACAATTTAGAAAGCGTTAGGGCAATTAATGTCATGATATGCCCTGATGATAAAAGAAAAATCCCATGTTAACACATAGACCACATTTCAAACGGTTTTAAAGTATTTTTGGAGAGATTTGCATGGAGGATATAATAATTGAAAAGGATACAATCGAATCTGTGGTATATATTATGACTAGCTGCGCCCCGCGGTTTTACCCGCGTCCCTCTGCTCCAGTGGGTCGGAGCATGATATGTTGTAGCCTATATGTTAATCCAGCTTATAAACTATGCGCGTGCAAGCTTTCACCAAAATCCATTCAGTAGTTTTTGCGTGAAAGAGTAACAAACATCCATCCAACCATACTTACAAACTTTGGCGTTTATAATATTAGTAGGAATTTGATTCTGCCGAAATTCTGATTCTGACAAACTAAGCAACCTGCGCAAGAGGGCGTCCCCTGTGGGATTTGGACTTCGGCTCAGGGCGGTCTCTGACGGGGAGATTGAGGGATTATGGCTTTTAGTTTCTTTAGGGGAGTTTTGTGCAACTGTAACTCTACTTTACAGTTCGCGGGCCTCTCGGACTTCGGGTCTACGAGGGCATCGGAAGGTTGGAAGGGGTTGAAGGGGCAGTCCTCTTGTGATGTTAACCTGACACTGCCTAAAGAATTCTGAAGAGACCGAAACAGGTAGAAATCTGAAGGTGCAAGGTCAGGACTATACGGCGGATGAAATGAAATAGTTTATTAGTAACGTAGACGAATAATTCGCGCTTGTTATACGTCATACAAAACAAAACACATTTAAGTACATTTTTTTTATACTTAATTAAGAACAATATTTTTATATGGTCACTAATGTTACCTATACTAATATTATAATCTTATTTTAAAGATCAATAAACATAATATATTGATATTTATCAATAAATAAAATAAAATTAAAAATTGTCGCGAGCAAAACGAGTATACACAAAATAATAATAATAATAAGTCGCGTGGTTTGAGAAATTAGATCAACCAGCACGGGCTGGGATCAGGTCTAAAGCCAAGCGAAGAACGCGTCACGAACCTCACCGTCCCTATCCTAGCTTCCTACGAGTCTTTCTCTATCTACCTACGGTGTGACATCCGGAGAAGAAAGATGAAACTCCGGAATTTTTCTTTTAGATGCATTAACACCTCCCAGCCAAACTCTCTTAATTTGAAGAAAATTCAATTGCAAATTTAGCAATTGAATGTAAGACGAAGGATGTACTGGAACTATTGAAAAATAAATGCTTCAAAATCTGAATTTGATTTAAAACCAAAAATTTGTTAACAGTAAGGTTATTTAATTGTTGCTCTGATCACAAATTCGATCTACGTTTTAGATACTGTATGTTAATCATTATTTTTTAAAACAGAAAAATAAGTCAATTACAACTGAAGGTATCAAGCGACCTAACCCAATCGGTGTCAGACTTGCGTTCATGTGGTAGCTGGTTCGAACCCCACCCATTGCACTACAGACATGAACCCACTCGTAACGCAAGCATTTCATCTAAGCACGAGGGGTTAACATCATTACTATTAGTACCTACGCAAATAGTCTGCCAGTACTCTTAACAAACAAGAAAGTCAAACCATCCACGTGATAACTACACCTATGAATCAAATGTCAATATTTTGCTTTTTGTCATAAAAGGTCTTTGATATATGGAGCACAATTTTACACGTAATTTCTTCATTCTAAATGGTACTCAAATGGGAACATTTGTGTCAACGACTCTTCAAATATAAACTGATATTTTTTTTCACATTTTCCAATACTGTTTGTCAAAGAATTTAGTATTGGAAAATTTCATGTGATCTAGCTATTTGATCACGTTAGTTACGTTCCGAATTACATTATACAGCTAAAAATGCAATATTTTTCTCATCTCATGTCTTTCTAAATTGCCTGCAGCTCTAATAAAAAAAAGAAGTTAGACATGTTGACGTTTTCGATATAACTAAAGAAACGTTTGTTTTGTAAAACGCTTGTTGAGCAGAGATAAACGACACTTTAGTTATACTATTTCCATTTCTTTATTTTCTCGATGACAGGTCCTGTGGAAAACTTGAATGGGCGTCTTTTTTACATTATGTTTGCATTATTTTATAAAAATATGACGCTTACACACGTACAAGGTTATACCGAACCGAACCCGATAGGGATGGGACTATCGATAAACGTAACACGATAACAGACCCGATATTTTTTTACAAAGTGTAAGAAACTAAACTACTGCCGGATACTTTGAAAAAAAAATATTAGCTAATATTATTTTTGATAACAAGATGTTACACGTATTAATTTTTGATTGATTATGTCAACTTATTTAAAGTTTTCGAAGCTCTTGTAAAATAAGTAGGTAGGTATATTTGGTCTCAACACTACAACTATTAAATTAGAACTGTCATGGAGAAAATAAAGAAATGGAAATAGTATAGTTAAGGATTTTAAATCCAGACGGGTTTGGAATGAGTTGGGCTGAAGCAATAACGTTATGTAGTACTGGACGGTATATAAAACAATTGCTTCCGCGCGCGTTTTCACCCACGAGACTCTCGTTCCCCTAGGAACTTCTTGTTAAGCTCCCTAGAAAAATGGGCATCTAAAACTGAAAGAATTATTCAAAATGGACCAGTAGTTCCTGAGATTAACTGAACAAACTCTTCAGATTCATATCCTACTAATATTATAAACGCGAAAGTTTGTAAGGATGGATGGATATTTGTTACTCTTTCACGTAATAACTACTGTACGGAATTGGCTGAAATTTTGCACTGGGATAGGTTGTACGCTGGATTAACATATAGGCTAGAAATCATTACGCTCCAACCCACTGGAGCAGAGTAACGCGGGTAATACAGCTATTATAGATTTGAAAGCTGAATCAGTATCGCTTTAGTGGTTAGGTTAGTAGGTCAGTTCATATTTCTTGTATTTATCAGCAACAGATAAATATCAAAATTCAAAACACAATACTAAAATATCGTAAAAATAAATTCACTAGACGTTCTCAGTTTTCTTATCACTTGTTCTAAATACGTGCGCTGTCCAAATTACATGCAATTGATAATTGTTCCTGTAAATACAATAGTATGTCAACACGCTACGGTCTATTTTCGAATGGAAAACTTCATGGAGTAACAAAAGGTACTAAATTTCTTGAAACTATCTTTACGATTCACGATTCTCAGCTTGTATGACCTCTATCTTAATAGGAATAAGGTTCATTATTTATTTAATTCGAGTTGGAATATGATTCAGTTTGTATCAGAAGTTTAAAGTTTGTCTACAATGGAGACGCAACTTGCAGTGGAGCAATCTGAATGCTATGTTTAGTTAATGATGTTGCGAGTAAATTTGTTTATAGCAATTAAATACAGGAACTGCCGCATAAACTATACATGCGCAGTGTTTACTAATAGTTCCTAACTCGTGGACTAGGAGCTGGGAACATTGTCATAAATCGTAAAGGAATCAAAATTTAAGTGCTCAGTTTGTAATATATTTGGAAGTGCATTAGCACGTTGTACAAATTCATACACTGTGGTCTCTGCCTTGGAATAGACTAGCATTACCCGCGCGGTTTCACCCGCGTAACTCCCGTTCCCGTGGGAATTTTATAATTAAATATAGCCTATGTCATGAAAAAAAGAGGTTTAAAATGATAAATTAATTTGAAAAAACTTTATTTTATTTCTTAATATAACAAATCTTTAAATCTTTCATTACATGGGCCTCCTCCCGGGGGAGGGTATTTGCCATAGTCAGCACGCTTGGCAGGCGGATTGGCAACCGCAGTATTATGTTTTACCACACAAGAAAACGCTGCTGCCCGTTCCTTGATATACAATTATTATAGATGATGTTATAACAATCGGGATCAACGGCTTAACGTGCTTTCCGAGGCACAGAGGGTATTCCCTCAACCAAACAAGACCCGGAAAGAGATCTTAGTATTTACATAAAGATTTACTGTCCAGCGTGGGAATCGAACCCACGACCTCCGAGATTTAAAGCGAGTCAAATACCGCTACACTACTTACGGAGGTTGTCCTTTAAATCTTTATAATCATGAATAATATTAAATCCTTGACCAGTAAAAATTCTGACTTCTACTTCTACTTCAACAGCCAGTTTTTGCCCACTGCTGAACGTGGTCCCCGTTCCTAGTCCCTGGTCCTCTTAACAGACCATGGCAAGCCAGGATTGTTCAGAAATATATCCCTAATCATCACACTTGACAGGTAGATTGGTGATCACAGTTAGCTCGCGGGGCGCGGGCGGGCAGCGGGTGACAATGGGGACCTTAAGCAGCTCGACCATTCTACCATCGATTGACATCGATCGACAATCGATCGATTGGTCTGGTAGAGACTGTCGATCTACGTCGACTAATCCATTCTAGCATCGATCGACGATCGATCGATTGGTCTGGTAGAAACTGTCGATCTACGTCGACTAATCCATTCTAGCATCGATCGACGATCGATCGATTGGTGTGGTAACACCCTTAGTCGCCCCCTGCGTCATACATAGGAAGATATAGAATGGTTTATTGTAAGCCGGAAACCACAAGACAATGCAGACTAAAAATATGTAAACCAAGCCAGAGCTTTATGTAGAACTTTAACATTTTAAATTGTTTCTTCACGGTCCATAAAGTATGATTCTGTTAGTATAATGGCTTCATTCGTAGTTAGTTCGTTGGACCATTGACTTGCGAAATCATGTTAAAAAAATTTATATTCGTGGTAAATCTTGTTTAACATTTAAATTGTTTTATTTTCGTAATTTTATGTTATTTGTTCAGAAATCCTACTTTTATTGTAATAGCTTCCCGCACGCGGTTTCACCTTAGTAGCTCTCGTTCCCGTAGGAACTTCAAAATAAAATAGCCTATAGGTGTGTAGTATAGCACATCGTTGCTCTCATCTGTTGGAGGTTTCTTAAGGGAATAAAAACAGCTTCAAGAGAGGATTTCTTCTATTTATTTATTTCTCCAGTTTCTTCCATTAGTAGAGGTGTCCGCCGTCTGTGTCGATCGGTTCGAGACCCCCCACAATTATACAAGCAATTATTTACTAATTAATTACCTCTCATTGGTCAACCAATCAGAAGGCCGGAATTTCTACCAATGGGAAACAAGGTGAATTTACTATCGTAGGTCGAAACTCTACCGTAAAGAAGACTGCGGCATGTTTTAAGCTTTTTTCTCTTATTTCCCATGGTTTTTCCTTACAAAGGAAAGTTTTTTTACATTAACAAACTATTAACTATCTATAAAAAACATAAAACAATCGATAAAAAAACACAAAGTTTCTATACAACTAAAAATTCTTATGTTCTCACTATAACTCAACTATGTATTACTATTTTTGGGCTATAACTTATTATTTGCCATTATATACAAAACTTTTACGATATTTACTTGATACAACAGATACAAATGAAGTGCTTAAAAATCAAAATACACTTATAGATTAATTGTTACTACAACTACCTATGTAAAAATCGTTGATAAAGTTTTCGCACTGTTATAATTATAACACTAAGCGTTTATACTGTTCCGTCCACTAAACGTTTGTATTGTCCCGCACATAATAATATAGTCTTCCTCGATAAATGGGCTATCACACACTAAAATATTTTTTCAAATCCCGAGATTAGCGCATTCAAGCGAATAACAAACTCTTCAGCATTATTCATTTTTATATTTTAGTATAGATAATTACGTGTTACTAATTTGGCTTTATTTTATTACACCATTTTTTTCGTCCTAAGATTCTTAGGCGGAAAAGAGTGGCCGCTTTAAAAAAAAAGTTGAGTACGGGTGATGTAACACAATTATGTAGTCGTTAAAGTATTCAGACTATTCCAGCTTCAAAATACATAGTTAATTTGTTTATCTTTAAAGGAAGAACCTCGTTTCTTGCATTTTATATACAAAAGAGTAAATTGCCTCCGTAGAAGGTAATGTTCCTACAGCAGTTCTTTAGGAAATGAGATTGTTAACAATTTATATGGTTAGTTAACTTACTTTGGTTAATGGAAGATGTAGTATCTAGTAAATCTTTCTTAAAATTCCTAAGGCACTAGAGCTCAAATACCTGCTTATATAAACAAAGTAAAATGAGTTTTAAGACAAAGCTGAATTGTTTGGCTATGGTTTTTTAAGTAAATAAGATGAGTCTAAATTATTTATAATCAACGGACGAAAAATATGATAATATTTAGTAGGTATGCATATCGAGTACATAGCGCATTTGAGTTACAGCGGACCGCCTACAATTACGCAAACAGTTTTGCAAAAAACTTTGGTACACATGTCTATACGCTATTACAAGAGAGCAGTACTTACTCTCTGTTCGTTGACTCTCAAAAACACAATAGACGGTTTTACAGATATGCCACGTAAGAGATTGGCCGCAAGACCCACAACATTACGTGTTCTGCGAAGCACAGTTAATTATCATTAACTAGCGGCCCGCCCCGGCTTCGCACGGGTGGACTTTTATACCCTACCCCTGCCCTTCCCTACCCTACTCCTACCCTACCCCTACCCCTACCCTACCCTACCCCTACCCTACCCCTACCCCTACCCTACCCCTAACCTACACCTACCCTACCCTACCCCTACCCTACCCTACCCCTACCCTACCCCTACCCTACCCCTACCCTACCCCTACCCTACCCCTACCCTACCCCTACCCTACCCCTACCCTACCCTACCCCTACCCTACCCTACCCCTACCCCTACCCTACCCCTACCCTACCCTACCCTACCCTACCCCTACCCTACCCTACCCCTACCCTACCCCTACCCTACCCCTACCCTACCCCTACCCTACCCCTACCCTACCCTACCCCTACCCTACCCCTACCCCTACCCTACCCCTACCCTACCCTACCCTACCTCTACCCAAAAGTATCCTATGTCCTTCTCCCAGTTCTTAGCTACCTCCCTACCAATTTTCAGCCAAATCGGTTCAGCCGTTCTTGAGTTATAAATAGTGTAACTAACACGACTTTCTTTTGTTTTTAAAATGTATTCTGCTATTCGGGACGGAAACAAATCCAACAAATCAAAAACCATGGCAATCGGTCCAGCCGTTCTCGAGTTATAAGTGTTGTAACAAACACGACTTTCTTTTATATATATAGATTATGAAAGTTAAAAAAAAGAGTTACAAGAGAATTTCTTATTACTCGTACCTACTTAGTACCTACATATCGATGATATAATAATATGGGGATCACCGACCACGATACTAAAAATGTTTTAAAATATGTACAAATGATTATTCAAAGACTTTAAAAGATGACAAAGAGAATGATCTTGAAGTTTCCTATAGTCTTTCTTCTCCAGGTGTCACAACTTAGGTAGATAGAGAAAGATTCGTAATCCCTGCCCGCGCTGGTTCATTCTAATTATATTTATAATACGCGACTATCACGTGCCATAACAACATTGGTTAACTTTATTTAATAATATTATCGTTTAAATGGAAACAGGCTCTAAATATTAACTGAAATGAAAATATTTTAGTCATTAAAACCATTATTTGGTGCCTATTCAATTAAAAGTATAATAATTTTAATTATCAAAAAACATTAGCTACCGTTAGTTGTATTAATGTATTTTATTAATTAATATAAAATGTTGTGAATTAATAAATGTACATTCCATAAAAGTGATTAATATAAAAGGCATTGTTAATCTATACATATTATTATATAAAAATGAATGCCTATTTCCCTTGGTCGCATCACGCGTGAACGGCGGGTTCGATTTCGCTAATTCTTTTTTTGTTGTGTTTGTTATTGTCAGCAGAAGGTTTTTAAGAAAGAAAACATAATGAAAATTGCGCGGAAAATTTTAAAATTTAAGAACACTTAACCACAATATTACATTTTCTATATTACCTTAGCGCTTTTGACAGTAGAAACTTTTTAATGTAATTTTATGGCGTTTGACATAACATTGACAGAATGCGTGCTGCTCTTAGTGCAATCACGGTTAGTTCAGAGATATAACCTAATATTAAAAGTTCAATTTGATACAGAGTTTTAGTTAAGACAGGACAACGTCTGTCGGGTCAGATATTTTAGTATAAAATCTGATATGTTGTATAATGGTCAACGTTTAATTTAATACATTTTACTAAAACTAACTTATAAATCGTACTAAACTAACTTATAAAACAAATACTACTTGGCAACGTTGCCAGAAAAATGAAAAATGTATTTTAAATATGTAGGTACTAAAAACCGAGGTAGGCATATACTAAACACAAAGCTTCGACTTTCTTTGAACAAAATATAAATCCTAGAACGTCCTTTTCTGTGAAAGGACACAGTTATAAGGACCGTTGAATAATTTTACTTTGTACAGAAAATATACGAAATGTAGACTTTAGTTCTGATACTTTTGAAAACGGGACTTAACTTACTATTGGTATAATATTATCTTTCTTTAATCCTACTAATATAAATAAACGCGAAAGTTTGTAACTATGGATGGATGTTTGTTACTCTTTCACGCCAAAACTACTGAACGGAATAGGCTGAAATTTTGCACCGGGATAGGTTATAAGCTAGATTAACATATAGGCTACAAACCATCACGCTCCGACCCACTGGAGCATAGTAACGCGGATTAAATTGCGGGGCGCAGATAGTAATATAAAAGCTGAAGAGTTTGTTTTTTAGTGTGTTTGCTTGAATATGAAGAAATATTAGTGGTTAGTAGTTTGTAGTATTAGATGGCACTTTTATCGAGGAAGGCGATAGGCTATATTTGATTATGAAGATGCTACGGGAACTGGAGTTACGCGGCTGAAGCCATCTGCGGGAAGCAAATTGCTAATATATTGAATTTATACTAACTCTCGTATTGACATCGTTTTAAAGCTTCAATAATAATATTAAATTCTTTAAAAATAGTTGACTTTTATAGAAAAGAAAATCGTATGGAAAGAGCTAGTCAGGAGCTCCTTCATAATTGAATTTTATACTCAAGTCGAAGAATTTTTGCAATCAGTCCAGTAGTTCCGCAGCTTATTCGATGCAAACAAACCACCAGTCGAATATTTCCCCTTTATAATATTATGTTGCCATTAAATACTGCTAGCATAAGAATAATGAAGCATAATTTTATAAAGCATAATGATATAAACACATAATGTTCTTTGGAATGAAACTAATTAACCCTAGCATGCAGCATATCTGTCATGGCTCCAGCGCTTTATAATCACGCGGCGGTTCGGCAAATCGGTTCTGGAACTTGCCGGCCGCTACCGCGTCATCGCTTCGCTCGCTCGGCTCATGCGTTGTTTGGCCGCAATTCTAACCTAAACTAGCCGATTATTATTATATATTAGCCCATAAGGCTCATTATTGTTAGACGAATAAATATTATTTCTGCAACTGCTGTTAAAATGTATGCAACTCCAACTTAAGCCTAAACATATTAGACTAAATGATAGTTATGCTAACCTTTGCATTATGCCAAAGTAGTTATTATGCAGCAGTATTATTATGCTGATAAAAGTTATGCGAAAACGTTATGCTTAACTATATTATTGCTTAAAATTGTATGCCATCATATTACCATAATTATTATTTCTCAGTGTCTGTTTGTAATGGAAAAAATAACAGATTTGACTAAGTTCATGCATATAAATATACACCTTGAAATTTTAATGGTTGTTTTCCCGAAGCAGAACAACTTGCCGTAGGTAGTACTATCGAAACATATTTTTTTTTTTACACATGTTTTGGATTTAAAATTATTAAAAAAAATATTAGACAACTCGAAAGCGTGATAAACAGTAGTAACACTAGACGGAGTGAACGGACCTTGTAGGTACTACTCGAATCGCACGCGCTGCTGACAAAGTAAAGAACGATCCATAAACGTTCAAAGCAAAATAAGAGCTCAATGGTAGTTATACGGCATAAAATAGCCTGCACGCAAGAATCACAAACGAGCCGGCTTCTTTTGTAATTCGCCGCGCGGTGCCGACGCCGGAACGCCCCGCGCTCTCCTTCGACTCCCTCCTTCCTTAGTTGTCCCGTGAACGTCGGAAGCGCAGCACGCGTTATCTTATTACTTTATTAGTATTATGGATCGACATTACAGTTTTAGTAATTCAGAGTACGTCGCTATGGTGCAACTGTACGCTAGGGCTAATTATAATTCCCATACTGCCTGGCGTCTTTACGCCGAGCTGCAACACTTGGCGTCACTCCGTCTTCGCGGAGTTCTGAACCCTCAAGTCATACAGGACCGGACGATCGTAGCGGCGACGGCTACTCGATCATGGGCAGTTCCAAGTGCCAGTACATGCACAGGGCAGAGGTCGATCGGCCGTTCTTTCGCCAGAGCTCGACGAGGAGATTATAGAGTACTTCGAACGCGATCCTCGCCGAAGTACGCGAATGGCGGCAGCTAAGTTTGGCGTAAGCCAATACTACGTCTGGAAACTACTCAACTCAGAAGGACTGCATCCATATCATTTCCGCGGAGTTCATTTAATTTTTAATTTTTGTTAAATACGCCTTAAATACTTTATTAGGTATCTAATTCAGAAAATTATTGTTCTTAGATAATAAACTTGTTTTAAGTTACGTTTTCTGTAAGTTATAGCTAAAAAGGTATTGGATAAAGCTTATTATTATGATTGGGTACTGTGTTACATTACCTAAGGTGTAGGTATCAGCTGATTGACTAACACCCGGGTCAACGAACGCGCGACCGATCGACGCGAGCGCTAGGAATCGCGAGGTATTACTATCGGTTCGATGTCACTTTCGAGTTCGGTTTTTCACGATTGTTAATCGGCCATTTTTGGTTTATAATATTTAGTTTTTGTATAAATTGAATGTTTAACTAAGACCAAACCTTTTCGCTGCGGGAAAAGAACCATTTAAATTTCAGCGTGTATAGGGTACTATGCAAAAACACAATAAAAAATAATATCTGTATGTCTGTATGTGTGTTGGTTTATTCCGATTAATCTCAGCAACGCCTGAACTGAGTTTTGCGGGATTTTTACATGAAGATAATGCTTATAAGCTAATTTTATAAGGTTTAAGAAAGGGTACATTTATTTTGTCGTGTATTTCACTTAATTACCAAAACGATAGTACCGATTTAGACGGACTTATAATAGAAAGCTTATATAAACCTTATTTTATGAGATTTAGCCATGTGGTTTCCGGCTTAGAATAGACCACCCCATGTCCTCCCATGGGTGTTGTAAAAGGCGACTAAGGGACATATTATGGCTAATGGATGGGCAGCAGCATCTATTAGCACAAGGTTTAACATCTTACTGCGATCACCAATCCGTCTGCCAAGCGTGGTGATTATGTCAATATCCCTCTACGATCCTGGCTTGCCAAGGTCTGTTAAGAGGAGGCCCATGTTCAGCAGTGGACGTAAACGGGCTGTTGATGTTGATGATGATAAAGTCGCGAGCAGTAATTCATTAAAAATGTACTTTAAAACAGTGTTTTGTCAATTAGAATCAAACTGTCGGATTTATGAAACGAATTGTATTAAATTACTCTTATAGCCATTAAGAGAACTCTAGTATGAACAACTAAAACACTAGTCGGTATCATAAAAGCAAAGCTAAACGTATATTTTAATTCAAAACAATTCAGTAGCACTAAAGAAAGCTATCTCCAAAACACATAAACAGAACACAAACACTTTTACTTCACACGTTTCTACGACTTGTTAACGTAGTGTCATACATTATTCAAAGCTTCGGTTAGCGACAATGTTTGTACTAATGAAGCATTATAGGGTTCCGTAACCGAAGGCTATCATCATCAACAGCCCGTTTACGTCCACTGCTGAACATGGACCTCCTTTTAACAGACCTTGGCAAGCCAGGATCGTAGAGGGATATTGCCATAATCACCACGCTTGGCAGACGGATTGGTGATCGCAGTAAGATGTAAACCTTGAGCTAATAGATGCTGCTGCCTATCCATCAGCCATATATCCCTTAGTCGCCTTTTACGACACCCATGGGAGGATATGGGGTGTTCTATTCTAAGCCGCAAATAAACCGAAGGGTATGCTCGCTTTAAATCTCTGAGGTCGTGGGTTCGATCCCCACACTTGACAAAAAATCTTTGTGTAAATACTTAGATTTTTTTGTTGTGGGGCTACCCTCCGTGTCTCGGAAAGCACGTTAAGCCGTTGGTCCCGATTGTCATAACATCATCTATAACAACTGAAATAAGGAACGGGCAGCAGCATTTCCTCTGTGTATTACAACATAATACTGCGGTCACCAATCTGCCTGCAAAGCGTGGTGAATATAGCAAAAAACCTCCCATGGAGGCCTATGTTCAGTAGTGGACGTTGTACGGGCTGGATGATGATGATCAGGAAGGGTTACAACGGGACCCCGATGGTGTCTGTCACCAGGCATGTATGTATCTCAAGAACCACGATGGCTAGACAGTTGACATTTTTACAAATGATGTATTTCTGCCGCTATAACAACAAATACTACAAACAATATATAATAAACTAGCTTCCCGCGCGCGGTTTCACCCGCGCAACTCCCGTTCCCGTAAAAACTTTATAATAAAATATAGCTTATAGCCTTTTTCGATAAATGGGCTATCTAACACTGAAATAATTTTTCAAATCGGACCAGTAGTAGCTGAGATTAGCGCGTTCAAGCAAACAAACTCTTCAGCTTTATCTATTACTAGCGACCCGTCCCGGCTCCGCACGGGTACAATGCTGATGTATTATACATATAAACCTTCGTCTTGAATTATTATTCCTCTATCTATTAAAAAAAGACACATCAAAATCCGTTGCGTAGTTTTAAAGATGTAAGCATACATAGGGACATAGGGCCGTGACTGTGTGGACCGTGTGGTATCCGGCTTAGAATAGACCACCCCATGCCCTCCCATGGGTGTCGTAAAAGGCGACTAAGGGACATATGGCTAATGGATGGGCAGCAGCATCTATTAGCTCAAGGTTTACATCTTACTGCGATCACCAATCCGTCTGCCAAGCGTGGTAATTATGGCAATATCCCTCTACGATCCTGGCTAGCCAAGGTCTGTTAAGAGGAGGCCCATGTTCAGCAGTGGACGTAAACGGGCTGTTGATGATGATGATGATGAAAGGACATAGGGACATGGGGATATAGGGACCGAGAAAGCGACTTTGTTTTATAGTATAAAAGTAGTGATATTTAAGGGGGCTCGCATACAACAAACGTGATTTTATTGCCCTTTTTTGCTCGATATCAATAACAGCAACGGGTAGGCACTTGCAAATGGTACGGAGCCCTTCGTGCGCAAGTCAGACTCGCACATGGCCAGGTTTTATTAAAGACTTTCTGGTCTTTTGAACGTGCTCTGGTCTCACGATAAGTATAATAGTGATAGATTTTAGTTTCATGGCAAATGGAATCCTTTTTTAAAGCAAAGCATCCACTCCTTACGGATAATTGAATTTTTTTATGAAAGTATACAATAAAGTGTTTATCTATATATGTATTTATTTATCTAATTGTAATATTGGATACATACGTGTCTTCCGAACCGCCTAGATTCTTAGGCTTTGGATTATGAAACCGTACCATTGGCTTTACCTATAGAGTTATTAAGTATAAGATTTTCTGGCGTTGTTTCTCCCGAGTAACACCTGTTCCCTTGGAAATCTTTGAAGTATTTTTACTAGCTTTTACTCACGGCTTTTCTCGCATTAGAAGTATCCTATGTTACTTCTAATTCCTTCAAGAATATGTGTACAAAGTTTCATGATGATCGTAATAATATGATAATAATAATAATAATAAATTCATGCAATTAGAGGAAGAAAATACACACTCATCCTAAATACACACCACACACTGCATTTACTTGGCTTTGGCCCGTAAATGTAGCTGAAACCAGCCTACGAGCTGAGAAAAAGAACACGCTCGATAATAATAATAATAAAAGCGTAATGAAGTAACGTACTCCACCGGAGGTACAGTCAAAATGGATTTACATTTACATATTTTGAAACGCACTCCAATACAATATGTTTTGTTTTAATGATTGAATGGATTTGTAACTCATTGCTAAATTTGCTCATATCTCTCATTGCCCACAGTTTTTTTTTTTTTTTGATAATTTGACAATCATATACCTACTGCGTGTCGAGTGTCACGTCCCACTTCTAAGCGTGGTGACTAAGTTAATATCCATATATATATAATAGTCCAATTGTAGACAGTTAATATTATACAGGTTAAAAAATGGATTTTATAACATGCCCGCCCAATAGGATCGATGGCGTTGTAACTTGTTCTATAAAATCTCATTCTAGATTTTATAGAACGAGTTGTCAACCTGCGCATGTCGAAAAGACGGTGTTTTTTCTGTTGTTGTAAATAGGTAAGTAGAGTTTTGTAGCTAATTTTATATCAAACTGCGTTTTACGTGTCTCGGTGTCTCATTAATAGAGCCTAGAACTAGCTGACACCCAACCATTACAAGATGATAAAGATAAACAAGGTGTAAAGCTGTATCCATTCTCGACTGTATCAACATTAAGTTCTCGCCACGGACTAAATCATGTTTCGGACAGTAAAGTAATTAAAATTGTGAGCTCTTTTCTAATGAAATTTACTTTTATCAGAATTTCATTTGTACGTACACGATATTTTTGGAGGTAAAGCGTAATATTTTAGTGTAATGAAAATATAAGTTTTCTTGAACAAGTTTTTGTTTTGTGGTTTTTGTTAATTTTCTTGCGAGTACAATATTGTTTTCTTTTAAAGCTTTTAATGGAATCCTTTTCAAGAATTTATTTATAAGATTTATGTCACATTTAATTTCGGTGTAAATTGTACTTATTTAATTTTAGCCTTAAAATATATATTTAATTGTGTAATTATCTTAAAATAAAGCAGCTCGTTGTAAAATAATGAAAGAGGAAGAGGAAAACAATTTGGTATATCCTTTATTAGTTGTGCTCTGAATTCTGAGGTAAATAAAAACTAAATGCTACAAACACAACAAATAAAGGTTTTTATAAGTAATTTCCACAATATATACTAGGAATAAGGACCTCCTAGCTATGCCGTGCTTTAGAGTTAAAAATACCCCACCGAGTTCGTTTTGCGCCCGTCGATATACTTATGGTCCGTCTAAATAATAACATACTCAAAGAACAGAACTTAAACTATTCAATCGTAGATAGAAAATAAAATTTTATTTTAATATCTGACAGCTTCTAGGCTAAATCTTTACAATTTACTATAATAAGCACACAAACTAAATTAATTGTACATAGTAAATTAATAAGCCGAAATATGTTTTGACTACGTTTTTACAAAAACCTCTTTAACAGGTTTATTTATTTTTTATTCATTTATAACTTTAGCACTAAGATAGTACATGGTGGACTTAATGCCTGAGGCATTTTTACCTAGTCTAACATTGGGTGATGCAGAGACTCGAGACAGGACTAGCGGTATGAATAGTGAAGGTATGCAAAGAAGTCAATTACAGACAGTTCACAGGATAAGACACAGTTCCAGTCACAACTATCGTACATGGCTATATTATTACGGTCTTCAGTGAGGTAGGTGCAAAGATGGTACCGAAAGCCAAACGTATTTTACTTCAATATAATCCTGAATACTATAGTAACCTTTTGACATGAGAACAGTTTTAACATTTGGTTTATATCTTGTATCAGGCAAGTCTGTAATATAATTAGGGAGTTTATTATAAAACCTAATACAATTTCCCATAAATGTTTTATTCGTTTTGCTAACTCTAAATCCTGAAACAGCAAGTTTATGTTTATTTCAAGTATTAATATTATGAATGTCCCTTTTTTTACTATATTAATAAATATTTATTCAAATAAAAAGAATATTTTGGTATATATACTCAGAGGGCACGGTAAGTATATTAATATTTTTAAAAAGGTTGCGTAAGGAGTCACGACTACCTAATCCATATATGGCCCTGACCGCTCGTTTTTGTAATACGAATATAGTATTTACATCGGCGGCTGACCCCCACAGCAGAATTCCATAAGACAAAATGCTATGAAAATACGCGAAATACACTAGCCTAGCCATGGCTAAATCGGACAACTGTCTGATTTTCCACACAGCATACGAAGCTGAACTTAATCTACCAGCGAGTTTCTCAATATGAGGGCCCCATTGTAGTTTAGAATCTAAGGTAATTCCTAAAAATACGGTAGAAGAGACCAAATCTAATACTGGGATGGAATTGATAACATTTGGTAGAACGAATTTGACACATTTGGTTTTTCCTGCGTGTTTACGTACTAATAACTTTTTTTTATGTAATTTTTATTTTATTTTATGAAAAAGGCATCGATAAAAAGCGACCAGCAATGTCAGTAATAAAGGCGGGTACAGCCGAGATACGAACAGAAATTTTAAAATATTTTGCGATTGTAAACGAAATGTTGTCATTCATAATTTTCCCCCTCACGAAATAACAGACACATACCCTCAGATAACGTCAGCGAGACGTCAACAACTCTGACGTCACGTAGTCATCACTCTAACGAGCCTGTAGTTAACTTTATTTAAATATTATTTTGCTTTGAATAATAACACGCAGTATTAAAAAAAAAACACGCAAAATTTACAACCTGTGTGACTTAGTGACACAAAGTTGTTACAATATTTTATTTATACTTTACTAGCTGCGTTACTCGGCTCCAGTAGGTCCGAACGTGATGTTTTGTAGCCTATATGTTAATCCAGCGTATAACCTATACTAGTGCAAAATTTCAGCCAATTCCGTTCATTAGTTTTGGCGTGAAAGTGTAACAAACATCCATCCATCCATACTAACAAATAAATAGTAAAATAAGTGATATTATGAATTTCAATGATTATATAATTTAAATATTTACTTTTTTATTTTTTATGAAGAATGATCATTATGTATATAAATGGTATGAGAAATATTTTCGGACATCCGATGATAGGAGTTGAAAAGTTATGTAAGACAGTGCGCGCCCATTTAAGGCGCTGTACTTAGTCAAAATAGGCTTCACAAAACAGTTTTTTAGCCAAATGTTTACATTTTAGAGCAGCTAATAAAATATATGTTAATCTTTATCATATTTATGGGGGGACCATTGTGTTCAAAACACGTTTTCGGTAAATTTTCTCGATAAAAAAAACCATAAAATAACCATTAAAATTGAAATGGTAGCAATTGTAACTGTATTATTTATAAACAAATCTTGATAATATTAATAACAGTGATTTACTATATAATAATAAAGGGAACTGTTGTTTTTATTTATCGATTGGAATAAGATATTTGCAAGGATTAATGTATTAAATCATTTGAACGAGTCGAACGAAACGTTGCGCCATCGCGGCGTCTCTTCGCTTCTCTTTCATTTCTACGCGGAGCAACAGTGACAAAACTAATACGTAAAAGTCGTCTATTCACAGCGCCTTAAGTTAAAGTTTCCACACGGGTGAATCCTTGCGGGACAGCTAGTTTGAGCAAAAAATATAATTTTGATAAAATCAGATAGAAATTTCTTTGCATGATCGGCTACTGTTAGTTACTGTCTACCTCTAAATGGATGTCGTAGATATATAAGAAGCATCTTATATTTTATTATACCTTAGTCTAGAAATAAATGCAGTAAAATATTTATTAAAGATCGAGCTTGATAATTTGAAATTGCTTAATTTGATATAGATATGTATCGTGTATTTTCGCATCTAAATAACTCTCAATAGATTCTAGTTATAGATAACTTTCGTAGTAATATAACTTACTTTTGAATTAATTTAATGTTACCTTCAATATAAAAATTATATAAATATGTTTTCGTCTTTGAATCAAAGATAAACCCTGTAATCTTCAATCTTTGTTCACACTATGAAAAATCATCGTGTTGGTACATTTTCTTGATATACGAAATACTATTTATTTTATACAAAAATTAATAGTATTCAAATCTATAAAAATAAAAATAATAATATGTCACTAAAATTTTGAGAATGATTTCACCAATGTAGCTTTATATTCTTTTTTTTTATTGTGTTTGGAATTTTGGTAAAATCCACGGGTCATGTAATAATTTTTAAGGGGCGATGCTGATCACCGCTAGCTGTTTGTGCCTGATGTCACCTGTCAAAGATATTTCCGGTGGGTTTTTGAAAAAATAATAAATATTTTGTTTTATACACTTACTTTATAATTATGAAGATAATAAAAATAGGTAGTCAAAATGGTCAAATCAAGTTATGCGCGTATGAATACAAAAAAACTAAACAAATATTACAAATATTTTATGATTTTACATTAAGGTAAGATTGTACACCTTAACGGTACGTATTGTTCAGGTATCAAATCTTAAAAACAATTATCTGAATCTTTTAAAGTTAGGTTCTAAATGTATTATCTGTTATCTATCATCCGTCTATTGACTTCAAAATACTGGCGTATGAAAACCCGTGAAATATAACGCCGAGCGACAGTTGCTAAAACTCCCATAAACAAATAAAATTCATAATCCCTCAATCCCTTCGTCAGCGAATGCCCTGAGCCGAGGACCAAGTCCCACAGGGCCACCCTCTTGCACAGTTTGCTTAGTTTGTAGTTTTTAAACCATTTACTAAGAGTGGAGCTCTGCTCGCCTTTATTCCCGGTGAAGTAGCAAAAGCCTCGGGGCTAACTACATAAATGTCCGTCCGAAAAAAAAAACACGAAAAGACCCGAGTGACAAAATAAAAGACCATCAATCACAGATTTCTTTAGACATAAATATTCAAAAAGAGAAGCGCAATGCTTCAGTGCTGCAGCTATGTTTTCAGTCATCATCATCAGCTCGTATAACGTCCACTGCTGAACATCACAAGTCACCACGCTTGGAAGGCGGGTTGGTGACCGCAGTATTATGTTGTACACCACAAGGAAACGCTTCTGCCCCTTGATATGCGTTTTTTATAGATGATGTTATAATACTCGGAACCAACGGTTTAACGTGCTTTCCGAGGCAAGGAGGGTTGTCCATTAACCAACCAGACCCGGAAAAAAATCTTAGAATTTACACAAAGATTTCCGGCGTGGGGATCGAACTCACGACCTCCGAGATTTAAAGCGAGCCAAATACCGCTATGCTTCGGTGGTTTGTAGTAAATGGAGTGTAATATAGAATTTTCTGTGCTATGATGATTTGTAATATCAGATTTCATTTATTTTTATTTATTTATTTATGTACAAACACACAAAAGAAACAAAAAGAAAAATTTATACATAAGTTTTATACTTTGGCACAATTATGTTTTTCACTATCTAAAATAGAAAATTTGCAATATTCATAATTGAAATTTGAATATTGATAAAGTGAACCTGCATTTCAACTTTATCAATATTCCAATGATGAAATTTAAAATATATGTAGGTAAATAGATTCATATTATTTCTCACGTGTTAATTTTTACTTAACTCGGGTCTACAACATAAATATTATTTATCAGTTTTAGTTATTTTTACATAGACTATAAAATATTATAGTGTCAGCTTCTTTTAAGCTTCTTTAGAGCATATTAAAAACGCAAATTTATAGGTTTTTTTTAATAAACTAACGGCCTACCCATAGTATCTAACGAAATAAACTATATTCTTCAACACTTAGGTATTAACATACACTTGCACTTGTTAAGAAAATTCACAATGCATACAGAATTAATCATAAATAGGTAACATTTACTTTAAAATAATGTTTATAGTACAGTGTGACCTAAACCCGCATTTTACGCACGCTTTTCCGTGACCTAAGTTGCCAATATCGGCACGGTGCGTAAATTTATCAACTAACTTCACAGCGAACAAATGACAGAGAAAAAGTTACAGCGGAATCAAAGAGAAACGCTGACATAAAATTCGTTTCGCGGAAATTGTAACTTTTGGTCTGAAATGGAAACTTCGGGCAGTGAGTTTAGCGAAGATGAGAACAATGAAATTGTTCCAGACGCGATAAAAGAGATGGAGAAATCGGTGATGGTTGTTAAATGAATAATAAAATGATGACATTGCTATGATTTGAATGTGACTTTTAAATTAATAAATTCATCCAGCAAACCCCCCCTGCTCCACCCACCACCCCCGTTTAGCACCCTCGCTACGCTCGGGCGCTAACTTCACGCCGTACAATAATAGGCTGCTTAGGTCACTCGTATCGTATTGTACTATTAAATGCATTTCAGGTGTCCTAGAAGTCAGTCTCACTCAGTCTTGTGTCAATAAATACATTCTTAATATTAATCCGAACCATTTGCTAAATGAGTTTCAATCAAGCATTTTCGAAATTAAACATAAATAAAAATAGAAAGTTTTCAAGGTCACCTAATTTGGTGTCGAAACATTGGGACCGTGGGGACCGGGAGCCAAATAAATTTATAAATACCTCGCAGCGGCACCACTTTAGTGCGGAATGTTCTCAGAGTGCTGGTTTTTACTTTGCACAGCAGGTAAGCATTGCCATTCAACGGGGTATTGCCGCCAGCATTCTGGGAACCTTGCCAAGAAGAATTGATTTAGAATAGTAGTATTTTATAAGTTAGTTTTATTTTAAATTAGCTACTTTTAGTTTGTTGTCTTCGTTTACAATGACACCAATTTTTCCATGTACCTATGTTGCCATGTCTGACAAAAGTTGCGGCATTTTGTGGCGGGCACATGTAGCTCGTGTGTACAAACAATTTTCCATACATCAGATTTTAAAACTTTTTTAACATAGAATACGTGATGCAATTTCTCATATGAATTATGAATGTCGGTCACGTTCGTCGAGTTTTCGGGTAAAGAGCAGTGATAAAAGTGTCATCAGGCTTTGAGCAAAAAACATTTGTGTGAATATTCTTGTAAAGATAGACGACCCATTCCCTGTATGATAATTTGAGTTAAAACCCATGCTGTTGGTAGATTTATATGGAGTGGTGTGTTGTTAATATTTTGCCGTGCCGTAGCTCAATGGATAGGGCGTCGAACTTGCGATTTTGTGGTCGCCGGTTCGATCCTTTCCCGTTGCACTTCCGACCTAAAACCACTCGTAACACAAGCATTTTAGCTTAGCACGAGGGGTTAATAAGAATACTGGTAGTGTTCAGAAACTTATGGTATGGTTTCCGGCTAAGAATATACCACCCCATATCTTGTCGCAAAAGGCGATTAAGGGATATACAGCTGATGAAGGGACAGCAGCGTATCAGCTCAAAGATACTTCCATCTTACTGCAATTACCAATCCGCCTGCCAAGCGTGGTGATTACGGCAATATCCCCCAATGACAAGGCAAAATGCTTGCCAAGGTGTATCAAAGAGGAATGGCAATGTTCAGCTGTGGACTTAAGCGGGCTGACAAATCGAAGCCTGTTAGTCTGCAGCAGAACATAGGCCTCACCCGAGGGAGCGTTTAGCGATAGCCACCACGCTTGGCAGATGGGTTGGTGACTGCGATTGTAATAATGTTTTAAGAAGCAGAGAAACGGTGCTGTCTGTTTCACACAAAGATTTTTTGTCACGACCTCTGAAACTGAAAGTGAGACTTAGGCCTCTTTAACAGAGACGCGGGGCGTCACGCGACGCGAGCGGCGTGGCGTCTCGCATTATACTAGCATTTATACAACGCCGTATATTTTTGTTCACGCACAACGCGTCGCGTGACGCCCTGCGTCTCCGTAAACGAGGCCTAATAGGTATACCACTACGTCACGAAAGTCTGTCTTGGTTTTTGATAAAACTCTTATTTAAAAACAACCATTTACTGTTATTCTCAGGCTAGTTTTGGCTAGAGGATTACAGTAACGAAACGCCTAAACGCTTTTTAAATATGAGAAACTTATTTAACTTTTCAAAGCCAGGCTTACGAGCTAAACATAGAATTGTAAGCAGAGCTAGCATTCGCTTGCTAACGCATTTGATGCCACTTGCATAATTATATTAGTTATATATACCTCAGAAGCTTTTTTGTTTTTCGGTTTGACATACGTATGTAGCCACGAAGCTTTTGCTACTTCATCGGGCATATAGGCGAGCAAAGCTCCAGACTTAATAGATGATTTTAAAGCTACAAATTAAACAACCTGTGCAAGTGGGCGCCCCCTGTCGGGCTTGGACGTCGGCTCAGGGCGGTTGCTGGCGATGCGATTGAGGGATTATGACTTTTATGCCTCAGAAGCAAAAGGACGGATGTACTATCATACTTTGCCATATGTATGTAGGTAGCCACGAGGCTTTTGTTAGTTCGCCGGACATAAAGATGAGGGCTCCAGCCTAATTTTATGGGTTAAAACTTATTTAATGGCGTCAAACTATAAACCAAAGACCTAATAAACTAGAAGATACACTAAATAAACCTGAATTAAACTACGTAAGTGGAAGTTCTTACTTTACAAATTATATAGAATACTTATTATAATTTAAAAAAAATACATCCCTTTATTGAAATCAGGTTCGAAAGACGACCCAGCCAATTATAGACCAACTAGCTGACCCGGCAGACTTCGTACTGCCTCAATCGATACATACCCTACACTACCCCTACCCTACACTACCCCTACCCTACACTACCCCCACCCTACACTACCCCTACCCTACACTACCCCTACGCTACACTACCCCTACCCTACACTACCCCTACCCTACACTACCCCTACCCTACACTACCCCTATCCTACACTACCCCTACCCTACACTACCCCTACCCTACACTACCCCTACCCTACACTACCCCTACCCTACCTCTACCCTACCCCTACCCTACACCTACCTCTAATCTACCCCTAACTTTGTCTGAAAAATAAAAATAAAAATTTAGGGGTGGACTACCCCTAACATTTAGGGGGATGAAAAATAGATATTGGCCGATTCTCATAGATACCGGATAAGCACAAAAAATTTCATCAAAATCGGTTAAGCCGTTTCGGAGGAGTATGGCAACGAAAACTGTGACACGAGAATTTTATATATTAAACTAGATATCAATTTTGACCGAGTTTAGTAAAATCTTTGAAAAAATATTATTTTTTAAGCATTTGGCCGTAAGTGCCAATCTATACTAATATTATTAAGAGGATAGATTTGTATTTTAGTGTGTATGTTTGTAATGAATAAACTCAAAAACTACTATGCCGATTTCAAAAATTCTTTCGCCATTGGTAATCTACATTCACCGGGAGTTACGCGGGTGAAACCGCGGGCGGGAAGCTAGTTTACGATAAAGGCACATACGACAAATGGTTCTCAGCTCTAAATATATAGTAGCAACCTGCGCAACAGGGCGTCCCCTGTGGGCCTTAGACCTCGGCTCGGGGCGGTTGCTAGCGATGAGATTGAGGGATTTTGACTTTTTGTATGTTAGGGAAGTTTTTTGGAATAATAATTGTCACTCTAATTTAAAGTTCGCGGGCCTCTCGGACTTCGGGTCTAGGAGGGCATCGGAAGGTAGATAAATCTACTCCAGTGAAAAATATCAGTGTCATGGCACTTTTACACAATTTTATAATCTACTAAGACTTCTAATTTAACTGTATATAACAACTTATCTTACTTGCTCTTATCACTTATAAGAAGTTAGACTGTTAGCAAAAAATAACCTGGATAATTTTTCTATGTATGCATATGATTTTATTATTTCAGCCAATCAAGTGTTCATACAAAAAAGTTCTAGACCAATTTTTATTAAGGATTTTGTACCCGAAGGGTAAAAGCGGAACCCTATTACTAAGACTTCGCTGTCTGAAACCATACTGTATCTCAAGAACCGCGATAACTAGAACTAAAAATAAAATAACTATTTAAGGGGTGCTCCCATGCAACAGGCAACAGCTTGAAAATGGTACGGAATCCTTCGTGCGCGAGTCCAATTCGCACTTGGCCGGCTTTTACAAATTGTTGTGAATTATTTTAAAGTTTCTTACCGAGATGGTGCGTAAAGTGTAATAAGATTAACCTACTGCATCAATGATGTTATACTTAAAAAAACCGATAAGTACGGTGCCCGGGCTTGAAAAGTGGCACCACAAAACTAAGCCAATTGTCACACTCGTGATCCCGAATGTATGTCAGTCTCGTTTTCGCATACGCAAATTTTCACGGTGTCCAAATACAATCTCTCTAGGGACAAATGTTGTCTTGACAAAACATGACTGTGACGTATCTACCTTTTTTATTATAACATCATTGTATTATATAATGTTATGATAATCGTACAACAATAAAATGTTAATGTCACTTTGGTAGAATTGGTTATTCACTGACTGGACACACGAGGCTGGACACGAGTGTGTCCAGTTGGTGAAACTCGAAATTAGGTAAAATGTAAGTGATTGTCCAGTTGACGAAAACAGAAAAGGTATTTTAATTTAAGTTTCACTTAGTGGACACGCATAAATATCTTGGCGTGTCCAGGTGATGAAATAATAAGTGATCCTATTACCGAGTTTAATCAACTGGACACACTCGTGTCCAGCCTCGTGTGTCCAGTCAGTGAATAACCCGGTAGAATTAATTGACTCTATCCTACAAACCTGTCAATGTTTAACTATTTGTCTTTGCTCTCTAGTCGTCTTGATATTATTAGACACAACCCAAGGCTAATTGATATACATTTCCATGCCTCGAGGTGTGAGTTGGTCTATCAATATTGGTTGAGGGCCATTTGCACTCGCCTTTAGGTTCGGGGCTTCATTTATCTTAGGTATTATACGAATATGCTGGTAACGTTACCGGAGTTACAGCACTGCGAAATGGTACATGATGACATTATAAATTAGTCTTAAAATCTTCGTATTTTGTATACTTAGAAGTATTTTTTTGCGGTGAGTTTTATTATGTTTTAGTAATTTTTAGTAAATTTCATAATAGGAATTAATTTATATTATTTGTTGAAGCAATTTTCCAAATTTCCTTCAACCACTCATTCGCGCTTGTCCTTCTTTCAACACATTTAAAAGAAGAACAAAGGAGTATTTTCTGACTCAATAATTATATTCTTACAAAATTTTGACATATAAGTTAGTATATGTAGTATATTATATTTAACACTAGCTGACCCGGCAGACTTCGTACTGCCTCAATCGATAAATAAAAGTCCTAAACATTTGTATCAAATAAACTGGCCCGGAGAGACTTAGTTTATGCGGTGTCCTATCCCTACACTAGTTTCAAAAACGATATCCTACTAATATTATAAATGCAAAAGTTTGTATGTGTGGATGTATGTATGTTTATTACTCATTCACAAAAACTTCTGAATGGATTGCACGCGGACAGCTTATAAGCTAAATTAACATATAGCCTACAAAATTTCACGCTCCGACCCACTAGAGCAGAGCGGGGGTCCAACGATAACGGGAGATGAACAGGAGCTGATAAAACCCTATTAAAGAACTGCAGTAATCTAAGTCAACTTCTACAAATCTCAACTCTTAACTACTCCAAATTAAATTTATCCTTACGTCACCTTTTCAACTTTTATCACTATAAAATTATATTGCATAGCTAAAATCTCTGAATAAACACCTAATTTACAAGAAGTTTGACAGTTATGTCGAGTTATATCACCAATAAAATTCAATCCACGGAGGGTGAAAGAAAAAATGGAAAGAGAACTGGTAAATCATGTACGATATTAGCTATAAATCAACGATTATCTTTAGCCGTCGGGTAAGGTGTGAAAGTCGAGCCAGGAAATATGAGATAAGAATGAATAATTTTTCAGTCGTTTTTTTAGTTACAGTCAACAAAAAATATGAAATAAAAAAAAAGTTTTTATTTACGTAAACCTATTAGGTACAGGCATTTGCAAATAGTCAAACATATTTAGCTCATTAATATAATTATATTTAATTAATTAATTTAGTTTAGTTATTATAGTTATAATAATAATAAATAGTTTGTATTTAATACTTATTTATAGCTTTAGCGTAAAAGCTGTCAGGTATGAAAATACAATTTAATTTTTTATCTATAATTTAATAGTCTAAAGTTCTGTCCTTTGAGTATGTTATTATTTAGATTAGTGTTTTTCAATCTGTGGGTCGCGTAGGCAGACTCGGGGGGTCGTCATTATTTTTAAAACTCACGCATCTTATACTTACAAAAAAAAACAATTATGTTGTCTTTTAAATCATTAAATTGTCTTTCTATGGCACTAGGGGGTCGCCAGCATTTTTCACCCAGTAAAGGGGTCGCGTAATCAAAAATATTGAAAAACACTGATTTAGATACACCATAAGTATATCATCGTACGCGATTTTATGCTACCTAGGTGCCTAGATACCTATGCTAGATAGGTTTACACTTAGTGAAACGCATTTTGAATTGATAAGTACTTTCATAGGAATAGTTTACTATTATGTGTACCTATTGTGTGTATAATACAGCTAGCAACTAATTCCTCATCCATAAAAAATACCGTCTGTGGTAGTGGAATCATCATCATCATCAACAGCCCGTTTACGTCCGCTGCTGAACATGGCCTCCTCTTAACAGACCTTGGCAAGCCAGGATCGTTGAGGGATATTGCCATAATCACCACGCATTGCAGACGGATTGGTGATCGCAGTAAGATGTAAACCTTGAGCTAATAGATGCTGCTGCCCATCCATCAGCCATATGTCCCTTAGTTGCCTTTTACGACACCCATGGGAAGACATGGGGTGGTCTATGATGATGATTATGAAAACTGACGGTGTAAAACTATCTCTTTTGTTGACTCTACATAAAGATACAACCTGCTAGGCGGAGTGATATAAGGTTCGCCTCAATTATCGGACGACATGGGCTCAATTCCTGCGCCAAATCAAAAATAATTGTGTAAAATAAATAAATTATTTTCTGGTCTGGTTAGTTGAGGATCTATTCTCCATGCCTCGGGCAGCACTAAAGTCGTCGTTCCCGATTCTTATAACATCTCTGACAATCATATGCCAAGGGTAACGGGCACACGCATTTACCTGGGTGTATACTTTACATACTTAATACTGCGGTCACCACCCCACCAGTCAAGCATGGTGACTATGGCAGCACCTCCGTTTAGGGAGGCCGTGTTTAGTGGACGTTATACGTGCTGAAGAATCACCCCCAGTTGTGAAGCTTTCGTGGGGGCTGTAACGGGTCCAAAGACCATTGTGCGGTCGGGGCACAATATAGCTACTTGCTCAATTAAGAATTTCAATATGATATTATACTTTAAACTCAATCAAATTCCACCAACCTCATCTATCTTTCTTTTTAAAATATCTATACATATAATAAAACTGTAAGTGGTCGATGTCTGTACATTGAAGATTTTTATGAAAAGCCGTTACAGGGGGTCTTAATTATAGCAATAGAAGCCAAAACAACCATTTTTAGAATTTTTGTCTGTCTGTCTTTCTGTCTGTCTGTCTGTCCGGGCTAATCTCAGAATCTACTGGACCGATTTTGATGGAACTTTTTTTATTTGACAGAGTATTACCTGGACTGTAAACTAGGATATAAATAATCACGCCAATTGACTTGGGGGGTAGGAAGGAAATTGAATTTTGATTGCTTTTAACCGATTTTGACAGTTTTTTTTGTTCGACTGAGTTTTACCTGGAGTAAAACTAATCAAGCCACCTGCCTTAGGGGGTAAGCAGAAAATTGAAGTTTGATTGTTTTGAACCGATTTTGATGGAACTATTTTTTTAATCCCTAGCTTAGGGGGTAGGCAAGAAATTGAATTCTGATTGTTATAGAACCGATTTAGACGAAACTTTTTTGATTCAACTGTGTGTCACGTAGACTAGCAGGTAGGCCTGCATTTGGGTTATATTAAACGCCAAACAGTCGCATAAGCTTGGAGTACCTCCACGTGGTGAAGGCGGTAACAGTTAAAATACTGGCTAAAACTCCCATTATATTGTGATGTAAAGATGCCTTCGGGCTTATGTTATTGTTGTAGTGTATTTGGTCATTGTGTGGTTGTGCAATCGGTAACGCAGAGGAGCAACCAGAGCGCTTTCTTTCAGATTCATTGTTTCCGGAATACGTTCTTATACATATCAATCAATCATTTGACTTGGTTACTAAAACGGACTTTTGTTATTGCTTTGCGATTTGGTTATTTGTTGATTTGTTGTTGTTGTTGTTAAGTAGTTAAGTTACTTTATCGTAGCAATGCCCCGAAAACGACCAAATCTCTCAAAAAATTGTAGAGAAGCAGAAAGAAAGAGGTTGGTTAGATCACAGGAATCAAATGACGAGCGGCAGCTCCGACTCGAAGCTGATCGAGTACGTCATGCTATAGCACGCTCTCTGGAAACTCCTTCTGATCGTGATGCACGCCTTAGCTATGATCGTGAACGCCAATCATCATCTCGAGCTTCAGAAAGCTCTATGGAAAGCCAATCGCGATTGAGGACAAGTTGTAATTCCCGAAGTTTTAGGCAGAGTTGTGTCGTCCGATGATGAGCTGGTAAATTCAGTGTTTGGAGACGTTTTAAGTATTCCGCATCATGATAATTCTTGGTTATGTGAACGCGCCATACTTACACCAAAAAACGAACAAGCTGCTGCATAAAATGAAAACATTTTGGCAGGTATTGTTGGAGATGAAGTGGTTTACACGTCCTTTAACAGCGTTGTAAACGAGGACGATGCT
This sequence comes from Nycteola revayana, assembly GCA_947037095.2. NCBI lineage: Eukaryota > Metazoa > Arthropoda > Insecta > Lepidoptera > Nolidae > Nycteola > Nycteola revayana. The sequence goes on along the minus strand of OX344857.2, from coordinate 17,505,067 downwards.
ACAAACTACCCAGTAGAATTTTTAAGCTCTCTAACAGCGAGTGGCCTTCCTGCACATAAAATCACACTGAAAGTCGGAGTGCCCATAATGCTTTTGAGAAATCTAACTCCACCCAAATTATGCAATGGCACCCGACTTAAAGTCAGTGCTTTGCAGAGAAATTTAATACATGCTAAGATTCTCACTGGATGTGGTGCGGGCGAAACCGTTTTTATACCAAGAATTCCACTCATTCCCAACAATTTTCCGTTTGAATTGAAGCGCACACAGTTTCCTATAAGTCTCTGCTTCGCAATGACCATTAAAAAATCCCAAGGTCAAACTCTAAAGGCTGCTGGAGTGGATCTAAGATCTAACTGCTTTTCCCACGGCCAGCTGTATGTTGCATGTTCACGAGTGAGTAGCGCTGAACAATTGTTTGTTTTAGCCCCAACGGGAAAAACTAATAATGTAGTTTATAGAGAAATTCTTTGATTTAAAAACTTATTAATTACTTTTACATACTTCAACGCGAAAGAAGTCGCGGGCACCAGCTATCTATACATATAATAAAACTGTAAGTGGTCGATGTCTGTACATTGAAGATTTTTATGAAAAACCGTTACAGGGGGTCTTAATTATAGCAATAGAAGCCAAAACAACCATTTTTAGAATTTTTGTCTGTCTGTCTTTCTGTCTGTCTGTCTGTCCGGGCTAATCTCAGAATCTACTGGACCGATTTTGATGGAACTTTTTTTATTTGACAGAGTATTACCTGGACTGTAAACTAGGATATAAATAATCACGCCAATTGACTTGGGGGGTAGGAAGGAAATTGAATTTTGATTGCTTTTAACCGATTTTGACAGTTTTTTTTGTTCGACTGAGTTTTACCTGGAGTAAAACTAATCAAGCCACCTGCCTTAGGGGGTAAGCAGAAAATTGAAGTTTGATTGTTTTGAACCGATTTTGATGGAACTATTTTTTTAATCCCTAGCTTAGGGGGTAGGCAAGAAATTGAATTCTGATTGTTATAGAACCGATTTAGACGAAACTTTTTTGATTCAACTGTGTGTCACGTAGACTAGCAGGTAGGCCTGCATTTGGGTTATATTAAACGCCAAACAGTCGCATAAGCTTGGAGTACCTCCACGTGGTGAAGGCGGTAACAGTTAAAATACTGGCTAAAACTCCCATTATATTGTGATGTAAAGATGCCTTCGGGCTTATGTTATTGTTGTAGTGTATTTGGTCATTGTGTGGTTGTGCAATCGGTAACGCAGAGGAGCAACCAGAGCGCTTTCTTTCAGATTCATTGTTTCCGGAATACGTTCTTATACATATCAATCAATCATTTGACTTGGTTACTAAAACGGACTTTTGTTATTGCTTTGCGATTTGGTTATTTGTTGATTTGTTGTTGTTGTTGTTAAGTAGTTAAGTTACTTTATCGTAGCAATGCCCCGAAAACGACCAAATCTCTCAAAAAATTGTAGAGAAGCAGAAAGAAAGAGGTTGGTTAGATCACAGGAATCAAATGACGAGCGGCAGCTCCGACTCGAAGCTGATCGAGTACGTCATGCTATAGCACGCTCTCTGGAAACTCCTTCTGATCGTGATGCACGCCTTAGCTATGATCGTGAACGCCAATCATCATCTCGAGCTTCAGAAAGCTCTATGGAAAGCCAATCGCGATTGAGGACAAGTTGTAATTCCCGAAGTTTTAGGCAGAGTTGTGTCGTCCGATGATGAGCTGGTAAATTCAGTGTTTGGAGACGTTTTAAGTATTCCGCATCATGATAATTCTTGGTTATGTGAACGCGCCATACTTACACCAAAAAACGAACAAGCTGCTGCATAAAATGAAAACATTTTGGCAGGTATTGTTGGAGATGAAGTGGTTTACACGTCCTTTAACAGCGTTGTAAACGAGGACGATGCTACAAACTACCCAGTAGAATTTTTAAGCTCTCTAACAGCGAGTGGCCTTCCTGCACATAAAATCACACTGAAAGTCGGAGTGCCCATAATGCTTTTGAGAAATCTAACTCCACCCAAATTATGCAATGGCACCCGACTTAAAGTCAGTGCTTTGCAGAGAAATTTAATACATGCTAAGATTCTCACTGGATGTGGTGCGGGCGAAACCGTTTTTATACCAAGAATTCCACTCATTCCCAACAATTTTCCGTTTGAATTGAAGCGCACACAGTTTCCTATAAGTCTCTGCTTCGCAATGACCATTAAAAAATCCCAAGGTCAAACTCTAAAGGCTGCTGGAGTGGATCTAAGATCTAACTGCTTTTCCCACGGCCAGCTGTATGTTGCATGTTCACGAGTGAGTAGCGCTGAACAATTGTTTGTTTTAGCCCCAACGGGAAAAACTAATAATGTAGTTTATAGAGAAATTCTTTGATTTAAAAACTTATTAATTACTTTTACATACTTCAACGCGAAAGAAGTCGCGGGCACCAGCTATATTATAATATTTCTGGCATCTCAACTTCACTTTAACTAGGGTAGGAGTAGTAGTAGGATTAGAATGAAATTTATAGTTTATTACCTTGATTAACACATACTTTGCATTCTGGAAAATGAAGGGTTTCATGACAGAAAAACTTAATCCACGCGTGCGAAGCCGCGGGCAGAAGCTAGTAATTCATAAATTAATATTGATTATTTTGTCTTATTGTAGCCGGTAAATAATTTGCATTTTATTGCCAGTTTGTAGTATCGTACCTCAGTGCTTACATTTCCACCTGTGTTAAACCTTGCTATCGCTAGCATTCATTGATAACAGATCACTACTGGCAGACTGGCCATACTAAAGTTTCTTTTCTGACCTTTTATTTATAAAAAACAAGTGACCCGCCCCGGCTTCGCACGGTGTAATGTTGATGTATTATACATATAAACATTCCTCTTGAATCACTAAATCCATAAAAAATACCGCATCATAATCCGTCGCGTAGTTTGGAAGATCTTAGCATACTTAGGGACAGACAGACAGTGGAAAGCGACTTTGTTGTACCTATACTATGTAGTGATAATAATAGTAATCATCGCGATTTTCGTAACCACACACTTACATTAACGGTTTGTATGTCGTCCGCATACCAATACCAAAAACAAGAGATAAGCTCAATGTTTACGTGTTAACTTGCGCCTAAATATATTGTTGTTCGCTGTTACAACTTTTGTAACGGCGGCACGGCAACGTCTTTATTCGATTGAAAGTTACTCGACTTTTTCTAGATAGCTTCAATATTAACTCGATTTTTGTCACCTTTGACTCAGCATGGTAGTATTTGACTTATAATAAGTACGATCGATTCGTCTACATCACTACATAGTATAACACAAAGTCGCTTTCTCTGTCCCAATATCCCTATGAGCCTATGTATGCTTTTCTTTAAAACTACGCAACAGATTTTGATGCGGATAGATAAAGGGATTCAAGAGGAAGGTTTATATGTATAATACATCAGCATTGTACCCGTGCGGAGCCGGGGCACGTCGCTAGTTATCAATAAACGTTTCATGGCTTATATTCAAGATTTTTATGAGTTGTTATAGCTGGTGCCCTACGCCTACGTCCGCGAGGAATACTTTTGGTCTTGTTGATCTTACCGTGATTATAAATAATCCTATAGCCTTTCTCGATAAATGGGCTATGTAAGACTGAAAAAAAAAATGGGACCAGTAGATGAGATTAACGTGTTCAAGCAAACAAACACACTCTTCAGCTTTGTATATTAGTGTAGATATAAATGTAACATTTATCAGGAAACTGAGTATTGGATTATTTGTACCTACTAATACGCAGGCACCAGAATGGTTAATTGTTAAATTGAAGGTTTCAGTAAGATAATATTAGTATTAATATTTAATGCATTCATAATTACATAGTATAAAACAAAGTCGCTTCCCGCTGTATGTCTGTACATATGTATGCTTAGATCTTTAAAACTACGCAACGGATTTTGATGCGGTTTCTTTTAAAAAGGTAGAATGATTCAAAGGAATGTTTTTATGTATAATACATCAGCATTACACCCGTGCGAAGCAGGGACGGGTCGCTAGTCATAAATATAAAACAAATCACTATTACGAAGCTATTATCCAGGAGGTTAGGTTTCGGTCAGATTAGAGTTGCCCAACTATCGATAGTTTCGCTATCGATAGGTGACCTCGAAAAATAGTAACAATATCGATAGTAGTATCGATAGTATCGATATTATTACATTATAATACTATTGATAGTATCGATATTTTTAAAATAATACTATCGATACTAACGATATTATCGATAGTATCGTTACATTATATGATTAAAACTATCAATACTATCGATAGTTTGTAAAACTATCGATACCATCGATCCTATCGAAGACCAACCCATGTTTAGGAGCAATACTATCGATACTATCGATAGTATTGCTCCTAAACACAAATTGGTCCTCGATAGTATCGATAATAAAACTGTAAGTGGTCGATGTCTGTACATTGAAGATTTTTATGAAAAACCGTTACAGGGGGTCTTAATTACAGCAATAGAAGCCAAAACAACCATTTTTAGAATTTTTGTCTGTCTGTCTTTCTGTCTGTCTGTCTTTCTGTCTGTCTGTCTGTCCGGGCTAATCTCAGAATCTACTGGACCGATTTTGATGGAACTTTTTTTATTTGACAGAGTATTACCTGGACTGTAAACTAGGATATAAATAATCACGCCAATTGACTTGGGGGGTAGGAAGGAAATTGAATTTTGATTGCTTTTAACCGATTTTGACAGTTTTTTTTGTTCGACTGAGTTTTACCTGGAGTAAAACTAATCAAGCCACCTGCCTTAGGGGGTAAGCAGAAAATTGAAGTTTGATTGTTTTGAACCGATTTTGATGGAACTATTTTTTTAATCCCTAGCTTAGGGGGTAGGCAAGAAATTGAATTCTGATTGTTATAGAACCGATTTAGACGAAACTTTTTTGATTCAACTGTGTGTCACGTAGACTAGCAGGTAGGCCTGCATTTGGGTTATATTAAACGCCAAACAGTCGCATAAGCTTGGAGTACCTCCACGTGGTGAAGGCGGTAACAGTTAAAATACTGGCTAAAACTCCCATTATATTGTGATGTAAAGATGCCTTCGGGCTTATGTTATTGTTGTAGTGTATTTGGTCATTGTGTGGTTGTGCAATCGGTAACGCAGAGGAGCAACCAGAGCGCTTTCTTTCAGATTCATTGTTTCCGGAATACGTTCTTATACATATCAATCAATCATTTGACTTGGTTACTAAAACGGACTTTTGTTATTGCTTTGCGATTTGGTTATTTGTTGATTTGTTGTTGTTGTTGTTAAGTAGTTAAGTTACTTTATCGTAGCAATGCCCCGAAAACGACCAAATCTCTCAAAAAATTGTAGAGAAGCAGAAAGAAAGAGGTTGGTTAGATCACAGGAATCAAATGACGAGCGGCAGCTCCGACTCGAAGCTGATCGAGTACGTCATGCTATAGCACGCTCTCTGGAAACTCCTTCTGATCGTGATGCACGCCTTAGCTATGATCGTGAACGCCAATCATCATCTCGAGCTTCAGAAAGCTCTATGGAAAGCCAATCGCGATTGAGGACAAGTTGTAATTCCCGAAGTTTTAGGCAGAGTTGTGTCGTCCGATGATGAGCTGGTAAATTCAGTGTTTGGAGACGTTTTAAGTATTCCGCATCATGATAATTCTTGGTTATGTGAACGCGCCATACTTACACCAAAAAACGAACAAGCTGCTGCATAAAATGAAAACATTTTGGCAGGTATTGTTGGAGATGAAGTGGTTTACACGTCCTTTAACAGCGTTGTAAACGAGGACGATGCTACAAACTACCCAGTAGAATTTTTAAGCTCTCTAACAGCGAGTGGCCTTCCTGCACATAAAATCACACTGAAAGTCGGAGTGCCCATAATGCTTTTGAGAAATCTAACTCCACCCAAATTATGCAATGGCACCCGACTTAAAGTCAGTGCTTTGCAGAGAAATTTAATACATGCTAAGATTCTCACTGGATGTGGTGCGGGCGAAACCGTTTTTATACCAAGAATTCCACTCATTCCCAACAATTTTCCGTTTGAATTGAAGCGCACACAGTTTCCTATAAGTCTCTGCTTCGCAATGACCATTAAAAAATCCCAAGGTCAAACTCTAAAGGCTGCTGGAGTGGATCTAAGATCTAACTGCTTTTCCCACGGCCAGCTGTATGTTGCATGTTCACGAGTGAGTAGCGCTGAACAATTGTTTGTTTTAGCCCCAACGGGAAAAACTAATAATGTAGTTTATAGAGAAATTCTTTGATTTAAAAACTTATTAATTACTTTTACATACTTCAACGCGAAAGAAGTCGCGGGCACCAGCTATATTATAATATTTCTGGCATCTCAACTTCACTTTAACTAGGGTAGGAGTAGTAGTAGGATTAGAATGAAATTTATAGTTTATTACCTTGATTAACACATACTTTGCATTCTGGAAAATGAAGGGTTTCATGACAGAAAAACTTAATCCACGCGTGCGAAGCCGCGGGCAGAAGCTATCACTAATATCGGTACTATCGATAGACTATCGATACTATTGATATGACGTCAACTATCGATAGACTATCGATAGTTGACTATCGATAGGCAACACTAGGTCAGATATAATACTTGTACTTAGCTACGAGGCTTTTGCTACCAGACCGGCTGTATAAGTGAGCAGGACTTCGGCCTTATTAGTCGTTCAATAACTACAAACTAAGTAACCTGTACAAGAGGGGTCCCTGTAGGACTTGAACTGGACTCAACGCGGTCGTTAACGAGGGGATTGACGAACATATATGTGTGAGTATTAGTGTGACTCACTCAATTTTTCAGTTTGAAATCCTCTCAGACTTTTGGATTAAACATCGGTAAGTTAACATAGCCGTGTGGTTTCCGGCTTAGAATAGACCATCCCATGTCCTCCCATGGGTGTCGTAAAAGGCGACTAAGGGACATATGGCTGATAGGCAGCAGCATATATTAGCTTAAGGTTGACATCTTACTGCGATCAGCAATCCGACTAAGCGTGGTGATTATGGCAATGTCCCTCAACGATTCTGGTTTGCCAAGGTGTGTTAAGACGAAGCCCATGTTCAGCAGTGGAAGTAAACGGGCTGTTCATGATGAAGTTAACATATCGAGGGGTAGACGTCTAATTGAGCTAAGCGACACCGCCAGCGATATTGAATTATAAACCTTATGAGGACTATTATTTTTTATTTTTTTATTTAATACTTTAGCACTAAAAAGTACATGGTGGACTTAATGCCGATGGCATTTTCTGCCAGTCAACCATAGGGTGGTGCAGAGAAAAAGTGGTAGGTGCACAGAAAAGACAAAGTAATGAGGAAAATGAATACCATATTGGTACATGAACTAAAATGTACCTACATTCAAATAATACATAGATAAATAATACTATACATACTAATACTTTATACATTACACATATTATAATACTATACATATATGAACTATGTCAACTCAAAAAAAAAAAGAAGTCAATCTTCGCTACCGCGGCACTGACAGTTGTTCAGTGATATGCTCGCGTACTTTTTTCTTAAAAGAGAGACGATTTTTAGCCATCCTGACTCCGAGAGGAAGCGCATTCCATAGAAGTATGGACTGAATAGAGAAAGAAGAATGAATAAAATTGGAACGGTGTGGGGGACAGTGTAAGAGACGATTGTGTAATGAACGTAGGGATTTATTATGATTAGTAAATCGATATTGGAGGACTTACATAAAATATAAATTTAATTATCGTCCATAGTGCCTTAGATCAATTAGCTTTTTATCCCTCAATATATATTATAAAGGCAGTACTAAAGCTATGGTTTAATTCAATCTTTTATTTACATAAGTATTAATATTATGCATAATTAATTGCATCACATCTCATTGAACTTCAATTTAATGCTTCGAATTGACAAATGCATACATCAAATTCGAAAACAACATTTCAGTTCATAATTAGTTAACTTTGATTAGGTTCAGTTTGTTCAGTATAACTGGTCATAACATTTGCACTTCACTAAATAGAACTCTGATGATGTTTCAAATTATGTTTCGCAGCACGTCAATGGAACCAGCTGTTATAGAATTGTCAACTTTATAGCGACGACTTAAGGATGTGTGGTTTTGTAGTTGAGAATCATAAGCGTTTATGGAAACGGTTGTTTGAAAATGAACTTTATGTTAACGTAATAAGGATGTGGTGCTCGGAAGTTCGGTTTGATTGAGTACTCGGAAATAGCTTGTTACTGAACTGTGGAATTAGTAGTGTAGGAAGGTGAGTTGCTTTTTTGAGTTCAAGATGCCTTTGGGATTAGTATATGGCTAGTTTGTTTACTATGTGTACCGGATTTAAGTAGTCATATCGCAAACTGACGTAAGAATTGGAGGACTAAAGGCGAAAACACATGATTTAAACGCCACGCCACGCCACGTGTCAACACCTGTGCATCAGTACGCGCGAGGCGTGTCGAGTGTTCATAGTGTGTTTCTGGTATATAGAAAACAATACATTTGATTCGACTCAACACGCGTGGCGTGTCGTCGAGTAGCGTGGCGTTTTAATAATATGTTTCCGCCTTAACAGTGGTATGCATGAACAATACTTGGATTCACTTTTGTGTAAGTAGGTAGTGTCACACTGTCGTGGTCTCTATTGGTATGGTAATAGAAGGGTTTGATACTTAAGATCAACAGCCATTATATCAGTATTTTTTTTAATGTTTTGAATACTTTATGGAACAGTTTACCTTATTATATTTCAAAACTGAGATTAAAAATTCGACCACCGGCAGGATCAACCTAAGATGTAGGTTCGAATCCTGCCGTTGGTCGAATTTTATAAATCTCAATTTTGAAATATCATAAATATCAGCAGTTAAAACATCAACACCGTAAGACCAACGATTCCAAAGCTCAACACTTCATTTCAGCAGCTTATTACAACAACAGTTCACCAGACAAAAGTTTAAAATCTCAAATACCTACTAGTTCCTAGTTTTACATCAAAAAAAATTGTTTTAGGCGTCGCATGGTCGCCGTTCTAACCTAACCTATTTCTAGTTGTCGGTCAGTTTTACTTCCAGGGTCAGGTTGAGATTTTAAGCTTTGGTCCGGTGACCCGTTGATTTAATAAGCTGCTAACATTCTGAAGTGTTGAGATTTTAAATCGTTAGTCTTACGGTGTTGATGCTTTAACTGCTGATATTATGGATGTTGATCTTAAGTGGCGGTCTGGTAATAGAAATCATCAAAGTCGCCCCGCGCCTCGCTGCCTACTATTATAATTGTTGATGTAACGTTTATTGTGCATGTATATTATATCTTTTTTTTTTTATCTCTCTCTCCCTTTATGTTTGCCTTTTAAATGTATGGCGTCCGAGCTTCTAGTGTCGTCCTTACTTATGTACCTCTTTTTTATGATTTTAATTCCTAGATTGTATTCGTGAGTTCAATAAATGTTTTTCTTTCTTTCTTTCTAAGTGACACCTGATATTCCCATGTAAACTTATAGTCTGAGTCTCATAGTCTTTTTGCATACGAGGGTCAATATATGTTTAAAAAATCGTTAACAGCTCAGCTTGCTATAGATTTTGGTGTATTATGATTTTTTTTGAGCCGCTCTTTATTTCCGGCATTCTTACAATGTTCAATATTAATTTTTAACTTCACAGCCTAGCGATATAAGTGTCACCTTATACTTTTTTTTTAAAGATTACTAGCAAAGTTTTTCGGCCGACTAGTATTGTTGTTAACCCCTCGTGCTAAGCTTAAATGCTTGTGTTACGAGTGGGTTCATGTCGGTAGTGCAATGGGTGGGGATCGAACCGGCGACTATAAGATCACAAGTCCGACGCCCCTAGCCATTGGGCTACGACCGCTTAATAATAGTTGTCTTGGAAGTTGTGGGTTCCGAATAACACGCAGGAAGAAAAATATATAGTAAGCTCAGAAAATAGATTTAGTCTCACATCAGGGACTAATTCCAACAGTGCGGGATTAGTTTAAAAAAATCCTGCTATCGTTTAACCGCCTTTCAAGCATAGGTAGGTACCACATTCGGCAGGAAATTAGGTTGAAAATCAAATATATCAAATTCACCCGCGTATCTTCCGTTCCCGTGGGAGCTTCATAATTAAATATAGCCTATGTCAATCAGGGTGAAAGTAGCTATCCCATGTCGAAAGAATTTTTGAAATCTGCACGGTAGTTTTTGAGTTTAGATACCTATAAATAAAATATTAGTTGACAGATAAAATTACACCTTATTAACAACTGTCACTTACGCGGTACAGTTATTATCACCGTCAATAAATGCTTCATGTCTTCATTATTATATAGTTGTTCGTTCAAAACAATCACTCAACACAGAGACATCAACATCCTAATCTGGATTTAATTAAACATTAATAGCTGTTCTCAATAGACATAGCTTTGTAATCCTTGGAGACATTTGAACATGCCTATCTCATTATAATTGTCATCCTGTTTGATATTATATAATATATAGGTATATATACATTAATAAGACCTAATTACTACGACTGTGTATTTATAAATTTATAATTAACTAGCTGTGTCTCGCGGTTTTAACCACGAAACTCTGCTCCAGTAGGTTGGAGCGTGATATTCTGTAACCTTTATATTAATCCAGCTTATAAACTATCCGCGTGCAAAGTTTCAGCCAAATACATTCAGAAGTTTTTACGTAAAAGAGTAACAAACATCTATTCATCCATCCATCCATACTTACAAACTTTTATGTTTATAATATTAGTAGGATTTTTTGTTGTTGTCCGGGGTGGATGCCTTTACGCATTCCCATCGCCGCTGCAGCGTATTCGCGCGCTGGCGGTGGGATATGTGGGACTCGCCCTCTCCATAGCGTGGTATGCTAAACTCATACCGCGAGGAGAGGACCCTACACCACTAAAACCTCCCGGACACTCCTTCAATCCACCGTTGGCGAGGGCCGGGTACGCATGAGCAATCTTGCCCATTCCTCAACGACCCTGGCTTGCCAAGGTCTGTTGAAAAGGAGGCCCATGTGTAGTAGTGGACAGCCATCAGCTGTATGTCCCTTTGTAGCCTCTTACGAAACCCATGAGAAGATATGGATTGATCTATTCTGAGCTGGAAACCACACGCCAAAAATTACTTATTTGTAGATACTGATACAAAATAAATCTCTTTTAGAAAGTACCTAAGGTATTTTATTTATATTGGCGACATGTCTACAAACAAACCCTCTTAGATATTAACTCCATTATTGTTGCGTCATCGCAAAACGTCAATCAAGTAGCCAATAACGAGCGACAAGTAATGTCGCAATGCAATATTTTTTGACATTTTGCGATAAGGCAACAATTATGAAACAATACTGTCGTATTGGTATAGTAAATTACGTAATTGCAGTCCAGGCTGTTATTCTTCCTCTATAATTGAAAGCCACCTTTTGTGCATATCTTAATATGTATATACATTTTAAATCATATAAAACCTTTATCATTTTCATGTTTAAACTGGTTGACTTTTTTTAACGTCTTAATAATTAATTTTTTTATTTTTTATTTTAATACGTTTATTACATAATTACTAATATTATTAAATAAACACTGTCCGCCAAACTGCACAGCAGTTTGTTGGCAGAAAGATCACTCCCTTATTGACTAGTGTTATGGTTAATATGAAGCTATACATCTATTTAAACCTTAAGGCTGAAGGTACAAAATACATAGGCTACAAGGTAGGCTAGGGTATGTTCATTGAAATAATATTGAAATATAGTACACAGTTCCTTACATCATTAGTGGAATAGCCAATATGTATTAGTCATTCCATCAATGCTGCCATACACCTTTTTAGGTAGAATTATTTTTTACACTTATATTTAAAAACAGTCTTAGAAAATGTTTCAGTTGATAGGTCTGCTGGTAGTTCATTATAAATATAACTATTGTTGGACCAAGGGTCACTGAATTCCCTTTTACGTCTATATGAGCGTAATAGGGATTTTACATTTTTAAAATTATCGCTATTATACTGTTCCACTGCAATTGACCACCGTACTTTCTCGTGGACCGGGAGCATTTCACATTCTAAGAATAATTTATCATAGTTGGATCGACAGGCGTTCTTTGTGTTTTCATTTACTAGGGTTTTCATAAATCTTATTTGTAACATTTTGATTTTATCCAAGTATGATTTAAACGTGCGTCCATAACAACTCAATGCATACGAAATAATATGGTGTGTGGTGTAAGTGAAATAGAATCTATAGACCACAGTATATTTGTACAAGTACAGTCGGTAATTAGAGTTTCGAATGCTCATAAATTTCCTAAAAGAAATACACCCTACATAGGGCGTTCATAATAATAGAATAGTTGCCTATAATACCTAGGCCGCAATCATACATGAATGAAAAGAGTGAGCGAAATAGCGTAACTACCTATTAGGTACGCATTTTTACCGTTACGATTTTCACTCTATGTTAGTAAAAATAATAAAATAACTATGCCTTAGACTTCTATTTCATAAACATATCACGCCCTATTATTTTCAAGACGGTAAAAAAAGTCACCCAGTATACCATTAGTAAAAACAAAAAATGATTATAGTTTGAAAGTTGCTGGCGACTGTATTATATATCTAAGTTGAAAAATTTGTTTGTTTGTTTGCTTAGGAAGAGGTCCTTGTTCAGATGTGAATGTGAATGTCAATTTTTTTTTCGGACGGACCTAATTATATGTAGGTAGCCGCGAAGCTTTTGCTACATCACCGGGCATAAAGGCGAGCAGAGCTCCAGCCTTGATAAATTTTTAAAACACTACAAACTAAGCAACCTGCGCAAGAGGGCGTCCCCTGTGGAACTTGGACCTTTTGAGGGTTTGAGGGATTTTGACTTTTTGTATTTTAGGGAAGTTGTGTGCAACTGTCGCTCTAGTTTACAGTTCGCGGACCTCTCGGACTTCGGGTCTACGAGGGCATCAGAAGGTTGGTTATACGGGCTGATGATAAAAGCGAATATGACGAATTAATCATCGTTTAATCTACTAATTACATTCAATATTAAAAAGCTCCACAACAACCTCCGTAGCGTAGCGGTATTTGGCTCGCCTTGAATCTCGGAGGTCGTGGGTTCGATCCCCACACCGGACCGAAAATCTTTGTGTAAATTCTAAGATTTCTTTCCGGATCTGGTTGGTTGAGGGACTACCCTCCGTACCTCGGAAAGCACGTTAAGCCGTTGGTCCCGATTGTTATAACATCATCTATAATAATGGTATGTCAAGGAACGGGCAGCAGCGTTTCCTTGTGTGGTACAACATAATACTGCGGTCACAAGCGTGGTGACTATGGCAAATACCCTTCCTCTCTGGAGGAGGCCCATGTTCAGCAGTGGACGTTAAACGGGCTGATGATGATGATGATTAAAAAGCTGAAGAGTTTATTTGTTTGCTTGAACGCGCTTATCTCAGTATACCTCAAATAGTAGTTTCTGAGATCAATTTGAAAATTCTTTCACCATTAAAAAGCTTTATTAACAAGGAGTATCATAAATTATATTAATTAATGATGTTCTCACGGAAAAGTGAGTTATACAGGTGAAACCACGGGAGAGGCTAGTAAAATTATATTCATCAAGTTGAACTCTAACGTATACAATTAAACACCACTGACGCTCTTCAGTTTTAGCAACATAAACTTTGTTGTTCTAAGACCTTACTTGTTATTAATGTCTGCGAAGTTTAATTAATAATTATGTATACATACAGGTTTACATGTTAAGGTTACCTAGGTCCTATCAAACGTTGTAGTGTTCAACATCCCTGACTGATTTGCCTATGAAAAACCGCACGGTTACGTTTAGTAACCGTATTTGGAAATGAGGTACAATAGAATTAGAATCTCAGAAAATAAAAAAATAGGACTATACAAAAATCGGAAATCCAACTAATATTATAAACGCGAAAGTTTGTAAGTATGGATGGATGGATGTTTGTTACTGTTTCACGTAAAAACAACTAAATTACTTTGTACGCGGATAGTTTATAAGCTGGATCAACATATAGGCTACAAAATATCACGCTCTGACCAACTGGAGCAGCGTGACGCGGGTAAAACCGCGTAGCGAAGCTAGTTTTAAATATAACCTTCTTAATCAAATATCTTGAAAACGGTCAGGCTTGTGACTTTGTGAAAATTTGTTAAGAATAATAGAAACTACAAACTTAACTGCATCTTGGTTGACTTAACCTGTAGGTAATCCTTTTTTCTTCTTTTTTTTTTGTTGTCCGGGGGGAAATGCATTTACGCATACCCTCCGCCTCTGCAGCGTTCCCGCGCCGGCTAAGGGGTACGTAGGACTCGACATCTCCATAGCGTGGTATGCTAGACATACCATGAAGAGAGGACCCTAGACCATTAAAACCCTCCGGACACTCCACCGTTCGCCGTTGGTGAGGGCCGGGAACGCTGGGCAATCCGGCCCAACCTGCAGGTAATCCTGTGCAAGGGCAAGTAGAGTATACGATTTTCAAAGAAGAATCAACCAGGAAAGAAATAATTAAATAAGAATATGCTCATAGACTTAAGGCTTTGAGTCGGGCGCGGGATTCAAACCTATAGTCACAGAGACTTATACCGCAATATCTACGACAATTTCCATGGACGTAAGTTATAAACCTGTAGCGACATCTACAATAGCCGCATAAACTACAAGTATACGAGCAACGCCATCTAGCACCGAACCTTCCAACTAAACTGTATCGCGCAATATAAGTTCGCAAACCAATTCGAACATATACAAGTTCAGAATATCAACAAGTGGCCGTCGGCCGCCGGGCATACCACCTCGCCTGGCAAAGAAGATCTTCATTTTCTGTGTGAGACATCACCAACTGTTCCTTTACAACTGGAGACCCCGACGTGATAAAATGCAACCGGCTACTTCAGCAAAGTACTCCAGAGTACCTTTTTCCCTTGGTTTGTCCAGGAGAGTTTAAAAACCATTTTTAAATAGTGCAGCAGAGCTAGTGGCGTATTTGTCGCGGGTACCACCGAAGGGGAACCAGCCCTCACTAAATGGCGTACTAACAGAAGCACCCAGGAGTTATAGATGTGGTTATAGTGCGTAATCCCTCTTTGTAGTATGATTAGCATATCATTGTTTAAGGAGATGGCTAGTCCTACGTATCCCTCCGCCACCGGTGCTGATATCTACGTTCGGTCCCGCGGCGAATGCATTTCTACCTGAAAAAGCTTACAAATCTCTTATAAACAAAGAAATATATTTACGTTATGTATTTTATAACTAACTGTGGGTGTCAACCATTGGTAAAATAAATTCTTATTTGCATGTCGAATATTCAGAAAATTGTATTGAGATTTGCGACTTTAGGTCGCAGGTGTAGTGCTTTATTTATTCACTAGACTTATTACATTTGTCAAACATTTGTACTAGTTATTCTGTTCTATCAACAAGACCTAGCAAAAACTGTAAGTGCCAAAATAAACGTTTGCCGCGTATTTACTAAGACACATCTGGTTATATTGACTTTTAGGATGAAGCGTTACTAACTTGTGATAAAATTGAGTGATAATGAAGTGAGGTGATAACCGAATGAGTAAACGCTTGATCAAAATTTCATGATATGTGCATGTATCTAGGAAGAATAACAACGAAACAGACAGTCTCAATGACGTATTGGGATGGCGTACACGTTGGTTTGACGTCAATTTATTATCACTTTGAGTTTTGATTTATGACCACGTTTTGACCATAAAACTAGTTTTTCATTAGAACGATTAGAACAACAGACAGCGGTTCCATTTTATGTTTTTTTCTATGTTTAGGTTAAAATTGCATCTTATCGATAAGATGTATAAAAAACAATAACAAGCAAAAAAAAAAAAAAAACTATGAATATGGTATTAGGTGCTTGCAGTTTGTCTTTTCTGGAAATAAATAAATTAGTCAATACCCAACAACACATTGAACATAAAATAATTTTCCCACTTTTGCTATTACACCCAATAGTAAGGGCAAGTGCGACAATCCGATCGGTCAATACGCTCAACCGATCTTACCCACATCAAAACCCAGGTGCGTTGTACCGAGTTATATACTCTTGGTAAATTATTAACGGTAAACAAACACGGAATAGTCTGCTAAGTTTTTGTTCGACTTTAAGATAGCACGAAATGACGTACTGAACTTTAATAGCTAAATGGCTAAATCTGGTAGTAAAAAGTGTTTTCTCAGGAAGTCCGGTCACTTTCACTAATCACTTGAGAGCATTCGTCAATAGATACATTAATGTTTCATAGCACATTTTTTTTCGTTTATTCACTTACAGACAATAGTAGGGGCAAGTGTGACAATCCGATCGGTCAATACGCTCAACCGATCTCACCCCCGTCAAAGCCCAGGTGCGTTGTACTGAGAAATACACTCTCAGTAAATAATGTACAGTAAATAGAAACTATGGAGTGTGAAGATTTCATATATAACACAAAGAATGCCGTACGGTCGGCAAATTAATTGGGTACAATGTGTTAAAGGACTGATTTGTTCACGTATTAGGAATTAAATTATTGCTAAATGATTAGTGAAATACGTATATATAACTAAAGATAATATATAGGTAAACTTCGATGAATTAAATAATGAATTTATTCGGTACTTTTCAATATACTCGCTGTGTTGTTCTCGGCTTAGAATGGACCACCCCATTACGTCCATTGCTGCACTTTCAGCGGGTATTGAGCGGTGTGGAGTTACCATGAAATCTATACGATATGAGGCTTTTGTTTGTTTACTTTAACGCGCTAATATCAGAAACTACTGGTCCGATTTGAAAAAATATTTCAGTGTTAGATAGCCCATAGCCCATGTTCCAATCGTACCGGGATTTGCGTACGTGGGATTCTAGTAATTTATATTACGAAAAATCCACAGCGATTTCAACATTTCCAAAAGGATCAAATAAATAATTATAAAGTCATATAAAATAGTTTAAATAATCTCCAGTCATATATGTAGTTCAAAAAGAGTTCAAAGTGCAATAGCCTCAGCACAATAGTTCAATCTCAAAACTCCCGAGCGCTATTCCGATCGAAGCGCAGATAAATTCTTTGACATGTAAAGATCTCTCGAGGCGGAGCACAATAAGACGTCAATCGTATGACAAAATGTTGTTTTGAGTTCTGTTAAAACGATTTTTTTGGATAATAATGCATTTTATGATGCATTATGTAACTTTACGTGTCTTTCACTAAAGGAACTGGTAGATGATAGTTAACATTTCAGCTATTGTTGCCTACCTAATATATTCGGAATTTGCATTGAACTTCATAGCTATGTAGTTGGATGGGAGGGAGGAGGCAATAGAAAAGCTGGATAGATTGTGTGAGCAGTGTTACAAATAAAAAGGGGGAAATCGCGTGATAGCTGATACGAGAGTAAGGTTGAAAAAAAAACGTGTTCCGCTGACTACAAACAAATTGGGATGAGGATGATGATAATGATGATGCAAATCACGAAACTTCGGTAAGTACACATACACATACTCACTACAGTTTATGTTCTATCTATAGATATAAAACAATACAGTGACTCATCAATAAATAGTTATTGCACAAACTTTACCGTTATATTTAGAATCCTATCACATGGAGAATATCCTAAGTATAAAAAACGAGCACTTAAAAAGGATTTACTAAAATTCAAACCATCAAAATCTAAAATAATGAAGAATAATGTTTTATATGGAGAAAGTATTGCTATCGCGCGTAGTCGGAATCAAGGAAGAAAGCTAGCAGAGTTATTAAAAAGGAACTATGTCTTGTAAATCAAAATATAACGAAAAATTAAGATGACAATCCTTTTTGGTCCGTCATTTAAATAGATTACCAAACAATATTGGACAGGTAATTTTTAATTTTTCCAATGAATAAAATTTATGAAGATACATAGCAACAAAGTTCAGGAGAGCTGTGACGTCACTCCTAGGTATTGTCGTCGTATTTTTTTTGTGGTCATATTTATCGTGGATGAAAATGATATCTGGTAAATGTCCATGACCACGGTTAGAGATTTGGATTGTTTTATCAATGTTTGCATTGATTCAATATTATTGTAATGTGGCTGCTGGTTTTTTAATGGGTTTTTATTATGTCTTAATTCTGATCTTCTAGACTTTGTCTTGATCATATCAAATCTTTAATTATGATCAAGACAAAGTCTTCACGGCAATCGCATCAATTGCAATATTACAACTCAAAATTCGTAGGATTTTTCGACTTAATTTGATAAAATAACTATCTATATTATTAATAGAATTTTTGACACAATACAAATTTTATTAGTGTCATTGTAATGTATTGTGCAAATACCCTTTATAACAATGAACACAATACACGTCGTTTGCAATATCAGTTTCTAGAAGCGATAGCAAAGAGGAAATAGGATCACTAGGAACTGGCAACATCTTTGGAGTGGAACTAATTGAAATTAATTGAGAAACGCAGAGTACAGCTCTAGTATGTTCACTGAATCGCCCGACTGTAGAACTACTTATCTTTATTAGAGTATAGAAGCTAAGTATTATACTGAATAATATTGTGATATGAGGCTTTGATGTTTGCGTCTATTTGCGCACATACTGTCAGATTTAATGGTCAGTAAAGCGTTGCGTTAACGCCACAACTATGAACTGTGCGTTCAGTAATTGACAGCAATGGAGTAGGCAGCCAGTTCTAATACATAGTTATAAGTAAAATTGGGCAGTCTCACAACTCTGCAATAACTCAATGTTCAACCGAAGACGATAACAGAGACCCAATCCTCCCAGACCCAACGACAAAAAGTGTTAAAATTCCTGTTCCTCTGAAATAATGAAACTAGCACCCCCGCTGTGACAGCAGGGTTAAGGATGGCATGTGTGATAAGGATGGTATCTACTAACGTACTGCTGCTACGTGATAATAATTCACACTACACCCAAGTGCATATAAAATGTGACCATTTGGGCAGGGATCCAACGTGGACATTGTTCAGCCGTCGACAAAGCAACAATGGGTAGACACTGTGCCAAACGTTGTAAGGCGGTCCGATGTTACTTTAACTTAGACAAGATGCTTCATTGTGGTATGGCATAATGTAAACCTTTTTACGGTTCGTTACTTAAACAGAATAAACATACCTTTCTCTTATAAAGTAATATTAACCCTTTTTTTTTTTTGTTGTCCGGGGGAAATTTATTTACGCATTCCCACCGCCGCTGCAGCGTATTCGCGCGCTGGCGATGGAATATTTGCTCTCACCCTCTCCATAGCGTGGTATGCTAAACTCACACCACGAGGAGAGGACCCTACACCACTAAAACCCCCTGGACACTCCTTCGATCCGCCGTTGGCGGGGGCCGGTTACGCATGAGTAATCCGGCCCCCCGACGGCAGCCGCGGCCATATATGGTACCGCGGGATTTCCTTAAAGTTGTATTAACCTGACAATACTGAGTTTCATACCGTATACCCACATAAAATGATCATCATCATCGTCGTCCACTTAGGCAGCTAGTGAAAGGTTGCAGGTTAGCTAGGGTAGGATTCTCGCCGGCGAGGACCGCGTTGTACCCCTACCCCTGCCCTGTGATCCAGCGCCTGTACGCCGTGCCAGCGATCACTTCCTCTTATATCCATAAATCTGACTTTGATATCAGTGGCACCTCTGGGTTGTGGTCCTAACCCCATAAGGGTGCCCCCAAGTGTGTGTCACTTAATTGTATGCTTTCTAATATTTTTTTAAAATGTAAATATGAACGTATTATGAGTAGAGGAATTAATGACACACGGACAGATGGAGTACATTGTCTGTAATGTCCTACAATTAGCAGCACTCACAGGTTGCACTTGCTAGTTATAGTTACCTAAGTAGTTTTATTCATAGAATAACAATAATAACCTATTAATTATATTTTCATTTTCATTGTGATTTTGACAAGTACAAGTGTATGTAAATACCTAAGTGCTGAATAAATTCATTATTTCATTATTTATTTCATCATCATCAGCCCGTAAAACATCCACTGCTGAACAAGCCTCCTGCTGAGGGAGGGTTTTTACCACAGTCACCACACTAGGCTAATATAATAATAGGTTTTGTTGTCTGGCTTTTTGCTCTTTATGTTCTCCGGTTACCTAACTCTGGCAGGGCAGCACAACATGAATAAGCAGTAAACATTATATTTACTACGATTTTTTGTCAGGTTTACCCCTACATTACAGAATAACGGAGTCCCACATACCCCAGCGGAGGATAACTGGAAAAAAATCCTTAGTAACACATTCAATTTATTAATTTATTTTTATTTATTTATTGTTTATTGTTCTCATTAAAATAGGTTATGAAAATACAACATTAAAAAAAAAGACGTACAATGGCTTAACTAATCTATGAGTTTTCTTCCAGCAAACCATAGTCAGAGTGAGATTTGTAAGAACAGTGTACACAACAGATTTTAAATGAAATAGTATCCATTTTTGAGTAGACTCTAAATTTATCTTATGCTAATACATAATAGTATATACGAATACAATACATACATACTTAATAAAAATAAACTAAAACATATAATAAAAACTACAAATGAGATAAAAGATAATGTTCTTTTCTAAAAACTTCGATAGATGGACTGGCGCGAATGGAGTGAGGAAGAGAGTTCCAAAGGCATACTGCACGTATGGCGAAAGAGCCATCATAGCGGCTGGAAGTGTATGTAGGTATTCGAAGAAGAAAAGAAGTAGCTGTACGGCAAATTAAATAAATAAAGGAAATAAATAAATGATATTTATTCAGCACTTAGGTATTTACATTCACTTGTAAATAGGCAAGGATTGTAAATAGGTAACACTTACCTACTATTAAATGATGTTTAAATTTATTTTAGGTGTAGGGGAGCGAGGGGCTTGTTGTAACAGTTTTCATTAAAACTCATATATCTTGAGATATATTGATTCAATTTCTACTAAATAAAAATAGATGGATACTGTAACTCTTCCTCTACCAAATTATGTAAAAATAATACCATAACTATTTTTCATTATTTTACAATCAATTATTTTCTAAAAGAAGTGCGGTGTTACAACTTACCTCGTGCTTGGGGCAAGTTGTAACGTCTACCGGGGCAAGTAGTAACGACAAAAAAACGACAATAATACCTCTTATCATTTATTCTTTGTTTATTTTTAACAAAATTTACATCTTTCTAAAGTAAATATTATGTAATTCTTATAAAAAATAAACTCAAATACACTTTTTTATTAGTAATCAACACCTATAAATTAAGTCATTAACAGTTTTATTTAGTGAAACACTACTTACAATCATCATGGCTCTTTTAAATCACAGTAAATAATAAAATTATTTATATTTAAGGTATGCTTCGTAATTATCTCCTCTTAATATCTAGCTAACAAAGTATTATACTTATGTAAAAATTTACATTTGGTGGGATTCATTATAATTAAATTCAGTCTTCATCTGAGCTACAATTAATACAAATAAAAGATATAGTGTCTCCTGTAACACATTCTACATGTGCCCACATCACTCTATCCAATCTTCTTTATTTGAATCTGTGTAAGCTTCACCACATATAAGAGAATACCACTCTTCTGATTTTGATTCTGAATCTGAACATAAAACCTTTTTTTAGCTCTGCCCACTCTAGTTTTATTATTTGTTGATTTACCTTTGCATTTCCCCTTTCCCTTCTGTTTTCCATTAATTTGTCATCTTTTTTCTGTTTTCTCTTCATCTCTTCCTCATATTCCTTTTGCAAAGCTTTCTTTTTAGGAGTGTCCGTCAATACTGTAGACTTTCTTTTGCGTCTGCTATTTGTATTAGTTTTTCTTGGTGGCACCTTTGGTAGAGGTCTAATCTTCGATGGCGAGAAAGTTTTTTGTAGACTGGAGTAACTCGGAGTTGGTTCGTTTGCAGTTTCGATTTGGCTTATAATTATAACATAACCAACTCTTAATCTTTATGACATAATCCGAAAGTCTGACTAGCTTTCCGAATACTGCATTTTTTTCTAAAACTTCAGCTGCCGCTAACTCGTTCACTTCTTGGCTTTGTGTTGCCCGCTCTGACTTTATTTTATACACCCTCATTCTTAAACAAAGGAAAAAAAGTATCTACATCATAACTTGGGGCATGTTGTAACACGTTACAACAAGCCCCGAGATTTTGTTACAACTAACCCTATGGTATGATTTTTAACATTTATCAAGATAACTATTTAAACAATTTAGCAATCATAAAAACTGTTACACATTATGAGAGATGGATAAATTTGAATGGAAATAAGATATAGTAAATTTGAAATTAGTCGATATTAAAAACGCAAGCCGAATTTTTACGACAGTACAATTTTATATTACCTGGCAAAAATGAAGCGCGTGCACACTTTCACTCACTACGCCGGCCGGTGGGACTCAGGCTATGGCAACATGATGCGGCGCGGTTTATAGGTCAAATCGAGTCAAAGAAATACGTTAATAGCGTTTAAGATCCTAGTGAAAAGAGCCTGTTACTACTTACCCCTGCTACAACAAGCCCCTCGCTCCCCTACTAGAAGTGTCAGTGTAGTGTTATAAATAAGTTCTTAATATTAACGTTGTAAATTTAGTACATTAAGTACGGCATCCAACAACAGATCCTTACTTTAAGGTATCCATTGGCCACGAGACCATAAAAAAGAGAGATTGTTCGTTTCCTTTTAAACGCTCATCTCAGAAACGACTAAACCGATTTGAAAAATTCTTAAAATGTTAGACAGCCTATTTATTGAGGAAGGCTATAAGCTATATTAGATCATGAAGTTTTTACGGGAACTGGATTAACGCGGGTGAAGCCGCGCGTGGGATGCTCATTTCAATTGATTGGTACAAATTATTATTTTTTTCTAAACCATGTGTAAGCATAACTTTTCACCATTACCCATCTATATCATTTGTTATATGTTATTAATAGCAAGGCTTTTACGAACCCATCCCAGAAACACACAGATATTAATGTATTGTGCTTAGGGAAACATTTATCTCAGCGCTTGAAATGGACCCGTTAAGAGTTCATTTTGAATACCAACAAAACATCGGTGTTTTATGAAATTGAATACGTTATTTTGGTAATTACATTTACTAGGTTATTTATTAAAGATGTTCTAAATTGCGTTTATATAATATACTAGAGGCAGCCTCCGTGGCGCAGCGGTATGAACCTTGCTTTAAGTCTCGGAGGTCGTAGGTTCGATCCCCACGCTTAACCATGAGCTTTGTGTAAATTCTGAAATTTCTTTCCGAGTCTTGTCCACTCTCCGTGCGTTAGAAATCACGTTAAGCCGTGATCCCGATTTTTATCTATATCAATTGTATAATAAGGAATGGGCAGCAGTATTTCCCAGTGTACGACGGGAAACGATGCGGTCACCAACCCGCCTGTCTGCGTGGTGGCAGCACCTATCAGCTCTAGGTTACTAACCATCTTACTGCGATCACCAAACAATAATGCCCTTTAAGCCCGTGAATACGGTCAAATCCCTAAGCGACCCTTTTTCTTATCAGGGGGAAATGCATTTACTCATTCCTACCGCCGCTGCAGCATATCCGCGCGCTGGCGGCGGGATATGTGGGACTCGCCCTCTCCATAGCGGTGGTATGCTTTGCTCATACTACGAAGAGAGGACCCTACAAACTAAAACCTCCCGCACACTCCTTTGGACTGTCGTTGGTCCCCACCAACGACAGTCCAAAGGAGTACGGGTACGCACGAAGCAATTCGGCCCCCCCATCCTTCATCGACCCTGGCTTGCCATAGTTAAGAGGAGATCTATGTTCAGCAGTAAACAAACAGCAGTAAAAAGCGGGCTGTCGAAGTGAAGATGTTTCGTTAGTACATCTGTTTAAATTTAACTCGTCAGAAAAAATACTAAAAATAAAAAAAAAACCGAATGAAAAGAAAAGCGTTCATTTAAAAAGTCAAAAATTATTTTCGAGTTTTTAGATTTCATTACGCCAGTTAATACACCTCATACCCTTTAAGTATAATGTACATTATTCTACTATAAAAGACCTTTCATTTGATATCCATATTGTGGGAATTGGTAAAAAATATACATTCCGCCATTTTGTGTCGCCGTCCATTTTGGACCGATTTTCATTAAACATCGCTTAGAACACTCCCGACTAATACACTATTTAAACAAAAAAAAAACAAAACCAAAATCGGTTCATCCGTTGCAGAGCTACGATGCCACAGACAGACACGCAGACACACACACACATGTCAAACTTATTAAACCCTGTCGATTTTGCGTCGGGGGTTAAAAATCCTTATAAAATAAAAAATGATTCAAAAACAAATTCTTTTTAAATTATCGGTCATTCACTTTCTCAAACACAATTATATTTGCTGCTTATCTTTTCATGATGTGTTTTGAAACTTTTAAATCAGTTGGAATAGGGTTGGGACATGCAATTGATTACTATGCTTTCCCATCTTCGGGACATGTTTGATCCCGGGATTGAGACTGAGATTTCTCTAGCCTCAGAACCAATGTTAAGTAAAGCACTTACTCAATGCCGGAATATGTAAAAATGTCTCGTATATTTTGATATAATTTTTAGTTGAGAATTGGTAATACTGTATCTCTGGTAAACGAAATTATGTTAACGAGCGATGGAATATTCACACGATTTTTTTGTTATTGATTTCTTATTATTAATATGTAATCTTTACTAATTTGTTTGTTTGCTTGAACATGCTAATCTTAGGCACTACTGGTCTGATTTCGAAACTTCTTAAGTAGTGTTTGGTAGCCCATTTATTTTAAAAGGTTATATGGAATATTTAATTATAAAGTTCTTACGGGAATGGTAGTTATGCGGGCGAAACTGCCCGCAGGAAGCTAGTAAATTATTATTCTAGTCATATATTTGCTTAGCTGAATAGATTTGTTTTATTGGAAACTAGCGGCCCGCCCCGGCTTCGCACGGGTGGACTTTTATACCCTACCCCTGCCCTACCCTACCCCTGCCCTACCCTACCCCTACCCTACCCCTACCCTACCCCTACCCTACCCCTACCCTACCCCTACCCTACCCCTACCCTACCCCTACCCTACCCCTACCCCTACCCTACCCCTACCCTACCCCTACCCCTACCCTACCCTACCCCTACCTTACCCCTACCCCTACCCTACCCTTACCCTACCCTACCCCTTCCCTACCCCTACCCCTACCCTACCCCTACCATACCCCTACCCTACCCCTACCCTACCCTACCCCTACCCTACCCCTACCCTACCCCTACCCTACCCTACCCTACCCTACCCTACCCTACCCCTACCCAAAAGTATCCTATGTCCTTCTCCCAGTTCTTGGCTACCTCCCTACCAATTTTCAGCCAAATTGGTTCAGCCGTTCTTGAGTTATAAATAGTGTAACTAACACGACTTTCTTTTGTTTTTAAAATGTATTCTGCTATTCAGGGCGTAGACAAATCCAACGAAACAAAAACCATGAAAATTGATCCAGCCGATCTCGAGTTATAAGTGTTGTAACAAACCCGTCTTTGTTTTATATATATAGATAATCCCACCCAAGGTTCCGCCACTGCCACTCCTGTATACCAAGATCAACAGTGGCATAAAATATCGAAGTGGAAAATAGATTAAACTGCCTGCAACGTATTCAAACAAATCCTACTAATATTATAACCGCGAAAGTTTGTATGGATGGATGGATGGATGGATTGATGTTTGTTACTCTTGCACGACAAAACTACTGAACGGAATTGGCCGTAATTGTGCACCGGGATAGGTTATACGCTGGATTAACATATAGGCTACAAAACAGCACACTCCGACACACTGGAGCTGAGGAACGCGAGTAAAACCGCGGGGCGCAACTTGTATGTAATAATTTAAAAAGTATACGTAAAGCTCTGATAAATAGATAAAACAGTCTTATTTACAATAACCTACATAAATTAGTTTCAAAAATGTTTCTAATTAAAATTTACATCTCATCAGGAAGCTTGACTTTGTTTTTACATTGCAGCTAATCTTAGAATAAATTAAATTTCCTCGAGTACCACATTGAATTTAAAACGTACTATAATTTTGAACGTCTATGAAATATGCTAAATAAAACATTAAAATTCTTTGTAATGAGTGTTATTACTCGGTCCCGGGATAACGAAATTGGTAAGCCCTAATATTAAAAAGTTTTTATTTGATTCTTAACTTCTTTATTATGTTTTCGAACCATCATGGGTTGAAAATGGATTTGTGACTATCAATATTATTTGAGACTACTTACTTTTTTATGCTAGGTATCATCATCAGCCCGTACAACGTCTACTGCTGAACATGGGCCTCCTCCCGAGAGAGGATTTTTACCACAGCCACCACGCTTGGCAGACGGATTCGTGATCGCAGTAAGAGGTAGACCTTAAGCTGATAGGTGCTGCTGCCGATCCAACAGCCATAAGTCCTTTTTACGACACCCATGGGAGGACATGGGGTGGTTTATTCTAAGCCGGAAACCACACGGCAATAAACCAGAATATAAAGTGAGAGAAATAGTAAATAACGATACATTTACATCATTGAGAGAGCACGGACGCCATACATATAAGCAACAGACATTAAAAAAGTACCTTTTCAAAACAGAAGGATGTCATACAAAGAAAAACACCCTTTGTAGGTAATTGATACTCTAGAATGCCGTAGAACAGGAGTAGCGAACCTTTATTCACGAACGTGCCAATTTTCTAAAGAAATATTTAACGAAACCACAGTCGTACCAACAAATAATTTTGACTTCATCATTATTGGGATAATAATAATATACATTATATAGCGAGGATTACTCGCGTTCGTTAGTAATATTCCTAATACTATACAGTGGCGTGCCCAAAACATCATGTCGCGTGTCATCAATGGCACGCGTGCCGTTGTGTCACCATCCCTCCCTTAGAAGGCAATATCCCTCAAAGATCCTGACTTTCCAAGGTCTGATAACAGGGGGCCCATCAGCAGTGGACCACTTCAAAGAAAAACATACTCGCTGTATTTTATTATTTAACAACTGTTAAACCGACCGCACACGATAAAGTTAGCTAAATTGCACACTTGATAGACTGATTACATAACATTCAACATAATTCCGTTGCACAGTAATTCAGGATTAGTTTGTAGACGGTCTAATTTGTTGATGTGTAGTTCATATGCATTCGTGAATGCTGTTTACATTGGATATGAAGCTAAATTCACAACACAGTTATACCTTCGTGACTTTGCGGTATAAATTTCGGAAGCAGTGGATTCGATTCCTACGCCACGCCGGATAAGTATATTCTTTTAAGAATATAAAAATAGCAATAACGCGCTACGTTATTGCTATTTTTATAACATCATACCTTCCCGCGCGCGGTTTCACCCGCGTAACTCCCGTTCCCGTGAGAACTTTATAATTAAATATAGCCTTTGTCATTCGGGGATAGTGTAGATTTCCAACGGTATAACAATTTTTCAAAGCAGTCCTGTAGTTCCGGAGTCTATTCAATACAAACAAACAAGCAAATCTTTCCTCTTTATAATATAATATTATATATTAATATACCGATATCATATATACAAGCCAGAGAACGGGAAGCAGCGTTTTTCTGTGTGTATTATGAAATAATACTGCGGTCACTAACTCGCCCGCCAAGCGTGGTGGCTATGGCAAAAATCCTTCTTTCTGAGGTGGCCCATATAACCTCGATGATGGCTCGTAACTTACAAGATTTTAGAAGAATTCTTTTTCTTTTCGTAATCTGTAACAGCTATACAAACATCGTCTTTTTGTAAGAACATAACAATAACTTCTTCTTCTTCTTATCTCGTTTTAATGATCAACAACAAGTTATAAATAAATACAAGCATTGCAAGTTAAATAAAAGCGTGTTAATAAGGTAATTATTTATTATTAGCTGCGCCCCGCGGTTGTACCCGCTCCGGTTGTCTCTCTGCTCCAGTGAGTCGGAGCGTGATATGTAACCTATATGTTACTCCAGCTTGTAAACTATCCGCGTGCAAACTTTGAGTCAAATCCATTCATTAGTTTTTGTGTAAAATGGATGGATGGATGGATACTCATCCATCCATCCATCCATCCATCCATACTTACAAACTTTCGCGTTTATAATATTAGTAGGATGAATAAAATTTTACTGTGATTGAAACTCGCGGTACCAGAGTCCAGTGTTATTATCATGGAAGTCTCTGAAAAAGAACACAATAGGTATATTATTCAAAAAATAATTTAGGAAACGTTTAATTATCTCCGTATTTGTATTAAAGAACGAATTAATTTGCACACGTCAGCACCCCGGAAGTAAGCGCCACTTGGTACCTTCGGACGCTTTAATTATAATATTTTCCAGTGAGCGGCGAAGGTTACAGAATGTTTAGTTTTCACTCAGTAAGTAAATTATGCACAAGCGCAAAAATATAAAATATTTACGATAAATAATGCGATCTTTTTTCTTTTTTACTGATTGATCAAGCGACACCGTGGTTAAAATTCGTTAGATAGTAATTATGACGTAAGAATTCGCAAAAAAAGATTAAAAAAAAGTCACACCTAAAAGGACGAAACGGAAAGGTTTGTATGGATAATCAAAAGTGGATACTTGCAGAGTTCTGCGTTTTTTATGACTTATTTTGATACCATTAAATAACTATCTCTAGTTGTTACGCTCTATTACTTGGCTAAGTGTAATTTTTAAGCTGCTTTTATTAAAATGTAATGAGACCCACAATATTTATAATATTGTTATCGGTTATCTTGATCTATGTTTTTTAAACAAATAAGAGATTTTGTTATAAAAACAAACCACTTTTTTATTTTACACTTAAGTAGCAACATCAACAGTTTTTAATGTTACAAATTTTTCAATATTTTAGAAAAATAATCATTTTTATTTTTTCAAGTAATTGATATTTAATTTTCTGTCATCTTCCAATCTGCGCAACTTTGCAAACTGTGGCGAAGCCCGTGATTTATGGGGCAATTTCCCCATTGTTATGTGAATTATGAGAATAAAACATAATCTCAGCACTCTGTTACACAAGTTTAGTATGTTAAGGCTATTGAAAGCTTAATACTGTAATATTTTAGACTACCCCGTGTAAAATATGGAGCAATTTAATGTTCGTGGGATGACTTCATGAATGCTGTAGATCTTTTTTGTACAATATTTTTATGTTTTTAATTTTTTTATGGGTTTATTTTTAGCTTTCTTCCTGCACGCGCTTTCCCCGTTACCGTAGGAACGTCTAAAATATCTAACACTGAAGTGATTTTTTAAAATTGGATCAATAGTTTCTAAGATTAACGCGTTCACGCAAGCAAACAAACAAACTCTTTAGCTTTATATATAAGTTTTTGTAAAGACCAGAGGCGCGTACACATAATAATAATAATAACGGCGTCGGGACGAACCCATCGCCCACTGGTTCTTCCAGTGCAAACAGTCAACGCAGGGCAGCTTATAGCGAGCTGTTGGGAACTTGCGTTCCCACGGACCCGAGTACTCCCGGGAGAAGGTCCTGTTCCTCATCTCCGGTTTGCCTTAACTGGCCGGCTGGAGTGAACAATGACGGGGAATAGATCTCCCGCCTCCTGCTTGCCTTAATTGGCCGGCTTGAGTGGAGTCGCAAGAGCAGAGATGCTCGGAGAGGAAGTATCCCGTAAGTGGTTAGTGGGCACGTGAGGCTGGACCCTCAGGGAGCCAATGATCGGGTAGAATGCCCAGGGGTACCTCTGCTCCTCTAGACCATGTTGCCCACATGCTAGCAGCCGTTTTCGGGGGCCCATCTATCGTGTGGGCGTGTCACCCCCTGCCATTTTTACATGATATTATCATTGTTTAGGCAGGGGCCATAGTCCTTCCATAGACCCAGTTTTCTTCATCCACTCGCACCCATACCCATAGACCAACATTTTGTTTTGATCCATAAAAAGCAATAGCATTATACTAACCGGGGATTATCCTTGGATGCATTTTTATAGTGTGTACAGGGATAATCATCGGTTGGTGTCACACAACATTTAGATTAAACTTGTCTAAAGGGCCTCTGCGAGTTGGATTCGGCCCCTCGCATGCCTTCCAAAGGTCCGGAGCTCCATAGCTCCGAGATAACGGTAAAGACATACAATAATAATAATAATAATCGTTTATTTCAGGTATTTGACCCATATTTTACAATTACTTAGAGATACATTATCATATAGCATATATCGTTTGTATTTGATATATATAGATGTGAGATATGATATAGATGATTATTTTAACGATTGCGTCTCTACTGAAGGTACTATTCACACAGCATTTACAGTGTTCTGGAGTCGGCAAAAATACCGATCCGGGATTATTTACAGGGTTCGGAATACGATGTTTTATTTGGACTTGCCCATACAAATATATATGTCATCAAATAACGGAACTGTGCAACGGATCGCTTTGTGTACGAGCCCGAAGTGCTTTTTTTTCGCCAGTATATTTTTGCTACTTCACCGGACATAAAGGTGAGCAGAGCTGCAACCTAAATAAATGGTTTAAAAACTACGAACTAAGCAACCTACGCAAGAGGGCGCTCCCAATACTGCGGTCAACCAAAGATTTTTGGAGAATTCTTGTTCTTGTTGTATCTACAAACTAAGCAACCTGCGCAAGAGGGCGCTCCCTGAGTGTCTTGGACCACGGCTCAGGGCGGTCGCTGGCGAGAAAAAATACAGACATTATGTTTCTGAATAAACTGATCCGACACCACGCACTGGCAAGCGCAGCTTGGGACGACCGTCTACACGATGGACCGGCGACCTCATAAAGGTCGCAGGAAGTCAGTGCATGTAGGCCGCTAGCAATTGTTCCCACCGGAAATCGATGGGGGAGGCCTATGTTCAGCAGTGGTCGACAACAGGCTGATATGTTGATGATGATGAATATATAATACTGTGACAGAGTGACTGATATACACCGTGACTCTTAAATGTGGCACGAACGATTTGCCATCAGTACTTATTACTGTCAATAAAATAAATAGACATTATTCATCGTTTCAAAAACTGTTTCCCTGAAGAAGACCGTAATGATAAAAATGTAATAAGCATAATTAGCGACGAAACGGCATATCAAATAATTGTATCGAGACATCGAAATAAACAAGGAAGAAATAAATTCAAGTTTCGATAGCAGTTTTGAGCCAAAGAGGCAAGACGCGAGATTAACTCAAAACGAAACGAAACGAAACGAACGAATATTAAATGTCCGGTTGTACTCACGATTTGTCATCATCGGATATGTCCGACTAGTTTCGAGACCACCCCGAGGTCCATTCTCAAGGAGAAGTCGACTCGACGGCGCGGCGCCGGGCAACTAACTTAACCGGATAGTTAGGTAATATAAATATGTGTACCACTCACGAAAGTTCTAATTCTAAGATAAAATTATTTGTAGTTTTACGTCTTATTCTAAAAGAATGGGAGGGATTTCACTGTTATAAAGGCACGTTATACAATAATAACATTCAAGTTGGGATCTCAAAGCAAAATATAGCATTTTACTATGAGGTTGAGGAACGTGAACTATATATTAGATCGCGTGGTGATCCTACGTTTCTTTTTTAATACTAACACCATCTTTTAAAATTGTCAGTCCATTTAGCGCCCAAGCATAAATTTGAAGGGAATTCACGCCCAGTAATGTTTAAAAAAAATAAAAATTGATACTCAGATGCCACCGCGCGGACAACTAGTGTAAAATAACAATAAATAGGTCACTAATGCCATATATTATATTTAATTCAATGATTACTATAAAATTCTAAAGCAAATTATACTACAAATTGTTAAATAGTTGGAAGCCATTATTGATTTTAATATTAATTTATAACTAAAAGTGCGCAGTAGGTTTTGCGGGTTAGTGGGTTTTCCTGATTGCGGGATTAAAATGCGGGCATCAATTAGGCCATCGATACAGAGTGCGACGAAAACAAACTGCATTGACTCGCTGTTACACTATTAATATGTATTATAAACGCGAAAGTTTGTAAGTATGTATGGATGGATGGATGGATGTTTGTTACTCTTTCACGCCAAAACTACTGAACGGAATTAGCTGAAATTTTGCACCAGGATAGGTTATACGCTGAATTAACATATAGGCTACAAAACATCACGCTTTGAACCACTGGAGCAGAGTAACGCGGGTAAAACCGCGGGACGTAGCTAGTAATAATGTAATTGGCTTGGTGGATTGTTCACCTTCCGACCTCGTAGACCCGAAGTCCAAAAGGCCCGCGAACTGTAAAGTAGAGCGACAGTTGCACAAAACTCCACTAATGAAACTAAAAGCCATAATCCCTTAATCTCCCCGTCAGCGACCGCCCTGAGCCGAGGTCCAAGTCCACAGGGGACGCCCTCTTGCGCAAGTTGCTTAGTTTGTAGTGTTTGTCCATTTATCTAGGCTGGAGCTCTGCTCGCCTTTATGCCCGGTGAAGTAGCAAAAGCCTTAGGGCTAACTACAAATGATAGTCCGAAAAAAAAAGAGGTGGATTGTTCGTGTGGGACTAAGGGATATACAGCTAATTGATGGGTAGCAGCATCTATCAGCTCAAGGTGAGTTACCATATTACTGCAATCGCCAATCTGCCGGCTAAGTGTAGTGATTATGGCAATATGCCTCAACGTCCATGGCTTGCCTTAAAATCTGTTAAGAAGAGGCCCATGTTCAGCTGTGGAATTAAATGGGCTGGTGAAGTGAATTGAATTACAGGTGTGGTTTGATCCACATTCAGCAATTATTTGTGTGAAACACATGTATTATATGTATAAACTGTTTATCATTGCATTTTGCCATACACTAATTAAGATTCACATTTGAAAAAAAATTGTATCAAACATATAAGCCGTATGGTGTCTTGCTTAGAATAGATCATCCTTTGTCTACCCATGGGTGTCGTAAGAGCCCTTTTTTATCTGACGGACATATGTAGTTAGCCACGAGGCTTTTGCTACTTCACCGGGCATAAAAGCGAGCAGAGCTGCGGCCTTAATAAAACTACAAACTAAGCAACCTGAGCAAGAGGGCGCCTGGCGAGCCGGCGAGCCGGGCGACGGGGGAAATGTGTGTAAAACAAACTCATATAAACGTATGTCGGCGGCCGCACACCAGGAACGACAAGTGAAACTTATTTGTTTGTAGCATCGTTGTCGCGTCGCAATGGCAATCGCGTGTGCGGCCGCGGGGTATCAAAGTATTATTTTAAAATGTTATAAAGAATTTCGATAAAACATTATGAAAGGTCGCGCCTGAACAGATTAAACAATTTATCACGAGTTCACTATTAATCTTGACATATTGTTTCACTTTGATTGATAAATAGTTTTTTGTAAAGAATAATGTGTAGGTAAATTCACTTATAATTTATTTTCAAGCTCTTTGTTTTGAGGATCGAATTAATACGTAGTGATATTCATTAAAAAAACTTGTTTCATAACAGGTTTTTTTAAAGATTACTAGTAGAGTTTTTGCATAATAGTATTCTCTAACCTCGTGTTAAGCTTAAATGCTTGTGTTGCGAGTGGGTTCACGTCGGTAGTGCAATGGTTGGGGATCGAACCGGCAACCACATGATCGCAAGTCCGACGCCGTAGCAATTAAATCATGGCGAGGTACTCTTTATCCACCATGTATTAAAACAGAAACTTGACATGATGTTTATGCAAGATATTTTTATTTATTTCATCTATCGCTATTCAATACATTTTTCAATTTCGCTCACCACTTTGTAATACAAGAGATTATCTAAACAATATCACATATATCGCACCCCTAGATGAACACTCCGGCAACTCAAAAAAACCTCATTTTTCAGAAATGATGAAAAACAGTTTTTAGAATATATCGCACACCTAGATGAAGACTCCGCTAACTCAAAAATTACGAGTTTTGAGTTAGTAGCTTTGATATATTTCTTATATGCTCTAAAAACTGTTTTTCATCATTTCTGAAAAATGAGGTTTTTTTGAGTTGCCGGAGTCTTCATCTAGGGGTGCGATATAAGAAATATATCAAAGCTACTAACTCAAAACTCGTAATTTTTGAGTTAGCGGAGTCTTCATCTAGGTGTGCGATATCTTCAGTGGCACAATATATTGCGATCGCCGATACGACTGTCTAGACCTCGATTTATATCCCCTAGACTATTATAGTAACAGCCTAAGCATCAACTGTGGCACAATGGTATCTTATTTTATACTATACTGTGTCCGCGACTCGGTCCGCGTGAAAAAGTGACTTTGAGAAGCAGCTTTAATTAATGAGCTTAATCATCATCATCATCAGCCCGTACAACGTCCACTGCTGAACATGGGCCCATGTCCTCCCAGGGAGGGTTTTGCCACAGTCACCACGCTTGGCAGGCGGATTGGTGACCGCCGTATTATGTTGTAATACACAGGGAAACGCTGCTGCCCGTTCCCTGATATACGCTTGTTATAGATGATGTTGTAACAATCGGGACCAACGGCTTAACGTGCGGAAAGAAATCTTAGAATTAACACAAAGATTTCTTGTCCGGTGTGGGGATCGAACCCACGACCTCCGAAACTTAAAGCGATCCAAATACCGCTATGCTATGGAGGTAGTCTTATATATCTTATGAGCTTAATATGCACTTATAATATTGGTAAGGATTAGTAAGGATATTCATATCTCATCAACAGTCTAAAAAATAAGTTTCAAACTTCCAGCTTAAAAAATTGACGATACTTCCATACAAGCTTCATCCCCTCCTTCCAACCCCCTATTACCCTTTTTCGCTATAAAAAGTAGCCTATGTCCTTTCTTAGGTTCACTATCTGTATACCAAATTTTATTTCAATCGGTTCAGTCGTTTTGGCGTGTAAGGCCGACAGACAGAGAGATAGAGTTATTTTCGCATTTATTAGTTTAATATCAGTAAGTAAGTAAGGATAAAGCTGAAGAGTTTGTTTGTTTGAACGCGCTAATCTCAGGAACTATTGGTCCAATTTGAAAAATTATTTCAATGCTTATCTAGCATTTATCAAGAATTTCCCACGGGAACGGGTGTTACGCGAGTAAAACCGCGCGTGGAAGCTATTATACAATATTGACTGCACCAGTGGCTCAGTGGTTACGGTAGAGACCTCTGAGATCTGGTGGTCTGAGTTCGATTCTCACCCAGGTCTATTATTTGTGTGAACCACGAATAATTGTTCTGAGTCTGGGTGTGCTTTGGGTCCGTGAATGATATGTTTGTAAAGTCCCCTGGTCTGTGGGCCCCCTCTTAGTAAACGACCTGATAAAGAATAATACAAATAAGTATCGCATGAATCAAAAACACAGAAATGTAAGAATTCAAATACTTTTTAAATATTTTTACGCTAAATTTATACCTAATATAAACTTGTCTTTATTAAAACTATGTAATAACATGCAAGCTAAGTTAATTAATTAAGTTCTTTAGCTCAGTTAAGGTGGCATATCCAACTGACAAGAACTTATCCTTATGATATGAAACAATTTTCTGGGTCATGGCTGCATTCTGTTCCTGCTTTGATTTAAATTAGGATCCTTCAAGTTGTTTCCTCATGTTTTTATGATTATAATACTAGCTGACCCGGCAGACTTCGTACTGCCTCAATCGATACATACCCTACACTACCCCTACCCTACACTACCCCTACGCTACACTACCCCTACGCTACACTACCCCTACCCTACACTACCCCTATCCTACACTACCCCTACCCTACACTACCCCTACCCTACACTACCCCTACCCTACACTACCCCTACCCTACACTACCCCTACCCTACACTACCCCTACCCTACACTACCCCTACCCTACACTACCCCTACCCTACCTCTACCCTACCCCTACCCTACACCTACCTCTAATCTACCCCTAACT
This sequence comes from Nycteola revayana, assembly GCA_947037095.2. Classification (NCBI taxonomy): domain Eukaryota; kingdom Metazoa; phylum Arthropoda; class Insecta; order Lepidoptera; family Nolidae; genus Nycteola; species Nycteola revayana. The sequence goes on along the minus strand of OX344857.2, from coordinate 17,468,954 downwards.
TTGTCTGAAAAATAAAAATAAAAATTTTGGGGTGGACTACCCCTAACATTTAGGGGGATGAAAAATAGATGTTGGCCGATTCACATAGATACCGGATAAGCACAAAAAATTTCATCAAAATCGGTTAAGCCGTTTCGGAGGAGTATGGCAACGAAAACTGTGACACGAGAATTTTATATATTAGATATTTTAGAAAGCTGATACATTTGATTGCTCGAACGCGGTAATCTCAGCAACTACTGGCCCGACTTGAAAAAAACATAGTTACGGTTGTTTGACAAAATTTCTTTGGTCAGAGTTCAAAATTAAATTAAAAAACTGACATTAGATAATGTAAAACACTTGTTATTAGAGGTGGCAATTTAAGAATGTTTTTAAAATTAAAATTTAAAATAGTTTTTAATTTTAAATGAGTAAAGGTAATTATTTCAGTCCGTAACAGTCCGACTGTAACGATGACGTTATCGCACATTTTTCAGTTATTGTTTTTTTTTCTCAAAAGGTAGTCCGCAAAAAAAAAATAAAAAAAATAGTTTTTGGATCAAAATTAGAAAAAAAATAAACCGTATAGTAATTTTGTTTGAAATGTTGTCAATTGTACTACATACTCAACTCATAAATACCTGTAGCATTGTATGTTTATACGCTATTCACACTCACGTAGGTATTATAACGTCTCATGGGCTTAGTACGAGGCAGGCATACATTTCACTGATTATACGGGAGGTCTATTGACTAGCAATGACTCGGATTTACTATCGGTAGTTCAATCATTTACCATGGTTTAAGCAATCTCTTTCCGAGCCTCCTAATCTCTTTCCGATTAAATTTAATCGGAAAGAGATTAGGAGGAGTTAGAAAGTAAGACAGTCAAATTGTTTGAAAATTCAAAATGCCTTGATTCGAAAAGTTAAAATGCCTTGAGACCCGGACTAATTAGTCCGGGTCTCAAGGACTTGGTGGCAGGACTTGGTGAGCATCAGTGCTCATTGTCATTTCCAATGTGTGCCACTGTTGAACCTGGCTTACAGGATTTGCAGAGGTGGTAGTGTGGGATTAGTCTCATGAATAAGATAGAAAAATAACTTGATTTTTTTGCGTGGTGATCAGGGTTGGTCCTTCTTTGGCTTCACTATGCGAAACCTCGCTCTTATAATGAATATATAACCCTATAAAGTTATTATTATCTACAGAATTTTCAAAGAATATATGTAGGTAAATATCGGTTCGGAAATATTTATCGAAATGTAAGCTTTAATTTAAGGAAATACTTTGTGGATATTAATGTGGTAGTATTTAATAATATTTCGGACACAATAAATGCAATCAAAGTAAAATCAGAAAGGAAATCGTTAATTATTTATTTAATAATTATCTTTTCATTTCTTCCACATTCATCAGTCCCATTATGTTTGCCGGTTATAGATACTTTTGATTTAACACTTTTTTGATCGTCACAAATTTAGTCGACATATTTACGCCTAGGGCACCCTTTTCTGGCATCTCCGTTTACACTTATTCGACATACTTTTATCGTAACTCTCCCTTCCTATACGCCCAAACCATCGCCAAATTCCCTTCTCAATCTTTGTCACTATGCCTTCTTTCAACCCATCTCTTCACTTTCGAAGATGGATTGAAAGCGCTGAGTGCATTCAATCGTTGAACAGACCTTATAATCATCACCAACTTTATAGCTAGCTAGCTCGTGTGTGTTTGATTGGTGCATTATTCAAAACGACTTAGTAAGTTCCGAGTATCGAACCCCACTCGGCTCGAACAGCGAAAATTGAGAGCTGAACATCATCATCCGATGTCGTGGAACCGGAGATCAAAAGGTTAGTCACACAGTTATTGCTTTTAGCTTTAATCTGGTGAATTCCACATCATAATCGGTTCAGTGCTCGATGCCCCCCAATGTAAGTTCTGGCGAACAACACTACATTTTTTATAATCACGATGTTTAGCATTCTGTCTATAAATTTCACTCCATATATACTTCTCAGTGCCCTCATATCTAGAGCGTTAGTTTACGCTTGTTTCTTCTGACCTACTTGTTTTCTATAAAAATCTACTAGTATTCCACTTATAATATACTAGCAGCCCGTCCCGCACGGGTGGACTTTTAAAGCCTAAGTTACTTAAAGATAATGTAGCTAATGGTGAAAGAATTATCGAATTCCGTTCAGTAGATTTTGAGTTTATTCGAAAAAAACATACAAAAATCTATACTAATATTATAAAGCTCCAGAGTTTGTTTGTTTGAACGCGCTAATCTCAGGAACTACTGGTCCGATTTCAAAAAATCTTTCATTGTTGGATAGTCCATTTATCAAGGAAGGTTATAGGCATATTTTATAACGAAGTCCCCACGGGCACGGCTACGTGGGTGTAACCGCCCGCGGGAAGCTAGTATAATAATACAAACATTTCCTCTTTATGATATTGGTATAGAAATACAGATTGTTAGTTACAAAATTTTGTGTAAAAAGCTTATTTAATAAAGAGTTAATGTCACAGCTTTTAAACCTACAATATTCATGTTTTTGTTCTCGATTTTATTTAGCAAACTAAAGACATTTTCCACATGATCAACGCAAATTGAATACTCGTGTATGAATAGAATAACAATTGTAACTCAGGTTCACATTGTAATATTAAAAGAGTAATTTTTCATACAAAATTGTGTATGCGTGTCGTAAAAATAACTTTTTGTGTATCTAAGTAAATTTGATATATAACTTGAAAAAAATAGTTTCCGTTTACGAAGGCTAAAAACTTTATTTAAGCGTAAACCCTATACTCAGACTCCGCTGTCTGTGCGTCTGTCGTCACCAGGTTGTGTCTCATGAAGCACGATAGCTAGAGTGAGTGGCAAGTTTTAGAGATAAACTTGATTGTTTTCTCGTTTCCAGCCTGTTGCCGTTTTTAATATAAGGGCTAACATGCTGAAATAATGAAACTAAAATGATAAAGTCTCTAAAATTTTAAAGATAATTGTACGATACCTTTGGTGCTTGAGTCCGAATCGCACTTGGACGATTGTTTTACAATTCATCATGTTTTGTGTTATTATTATAGTCAAAATACATTACATATATACTCATCGTAATCCCGTAAAACGTCCACTGAATAAGTATCTTCTATCAAGGGATTTTCCATAGTCACCACGCTTGAACGGTGGATTGGTAACTTGGCCAATTTTATGTATGTACCCGGGTAAACACTGTTGCCCGTTAACTGCGACACGATTATCATAGACAATGTTATCTTTAAAATAAAAATAAAATAAAAAAAGGTTTTATTCACGTAAACCTATTACCGGTATTTGTAAATGGTCAAAACATATTTGGCTTATTTTTGATTTAAATTAATTAACTATAATTGTTTATTGCTACGTATAATAATAGTTTATATAGCTTTAGCCTAAGAGCTGTCAAGTATTAAAATACAATATTATTTTATTAGTTAAGTTTGTCCAGTGAGTGTGATTGTGTCCATTGTGAGTATGTTATTATTTAGACGGACCATATGTATCTCGACGAACGCGCTGTAGTGATACCACCGGATCCAATACGCCCCAAATGAGAAGATCCGGCGAAACAAACTCAGTGGGGTTATTCTACTGTCAGTTTCAGCGCGGCCTCATTGAGACGATCCGGCGAAACTTACTCAGATGGGCAAGTTTCGTGTCCAAGAAGTTTTGGTCCAGTTACTTTCCTCTTTATAATATACAAAAACATGAAAATCATAAAGCGCGCCACATACTAATACTAAAAATATAAATATTCATACTCGCAGCAGCTAACAAAACTAGTATTTTTAATGCATCGCCCAATGGTTTTATATTGGTTCACTGCACACCTGCGTTCAACACTATACAGCATATTAAAGTAAAAGCATATTAAATGATAAAATACTAGCTTCCTGAACGCGGTTTCACCCGCGTAACTCCCGTCTCCGTGGGAACTTCATCTATACTAATATTATAAAGCTGTAGAGTTTGTTTGTTTGAACGCGCTAATCTCAGGAACTACTGGACTGATTTCAAAAAATCTTTCAGTGTTGGATATTCCATTTATCGAGGAAGGTTTGAGTTTTTAGGTAATAAATTAGTATCTCAACTGACCCATTTTTTTTTTGTTAAGTCAATTGATTTACCAAGGCTATATTTTATTACGAAGTTACAACGGGTACGGGAATTACGCGGGTGAAACCGCGCGCGGGAAGCTAGCAATTAAATATAGCCTTTGTCAACCGGGGATAAAGTAGCTTTCCAACGGTAAAATAATTTTTCAAATCGGTCTAGTAGTTTCGGAGCCTATTCAATACAAGCAAACAAATCTTTCCGCTTTTTAATATTATTATAGACTAGCTGCGCCCCGCAGTTTTACTCACGTTACTCTGCTCCAGTGGGTCGGAGCGGGATTTTTTGTAGCCTATAAGTTAACGCAGCTTATGAACTATCCGCGTGCACAATTTCAGTTCAATCTGTTCAGTAGTTTTTGTGTGAAAGAGTTACAAACATCCATCCATCTGTATACGCAAACTTTCGCACTTATAATGTTAGTGAGGATCTAAAAATGCAAATATTAGAGTGCTTTTAAAATTATTAATACTAACGTACTAATAATTTATAGCTTAAGTTAAAAACACTACACTTTTAGTTTTAGATATCAGTTTGGCACTTCAGAAACGTCGAATGAACTCGTAAAAAACTTTATTATTCTTAAGGTTACTATCAAAGTTTCGATCAGATGTTTTTAGATATTTTTACATAAGTAGGTACTGTATTAAGCTTTTACAAAAATCATCATCAGAACGTATAACGTCCACTGCTGAACACGGACCTCCCGGGGAAGGTATTTGCTATACCATAAGCCATATTTGCGGGTTGGTGTCTGCAGTATTATGTTGTATCACACAAGGAAACGGTGCTGCTCGTTCCTTTATATACAATTATTATAGATGATGTTATAACAATCGGGACTAACGCTGTCTGTCAAATCTTTCGCTACATAAGTATATAATAATATTAATCAAAGCAAGGAGTCCGATTGCCAGGACTTCTTTTTTGGTCAGGCATACGCTGCTTTAGTGTGATAGTGACATAACACCAAATGTGTATGTTTTCGATAATAAGTTCTAGCCACATTATATTACAGATCCATTTGTGTTGAATCATAACCGTATTGTGTGTCTCTATCGCATAAAAGCATCGATGCATATCGACATATTTGTTACATGTGGCCTTTTAAATGGTTTATATTATGAACTATGCAAAACGCAAGAAGGCATCACCTGTGGGACTTCGACCTAGGCTGGCGGTTGATAGCGGGGGAAGGAATTATGAATATTAGAGGAGTTTTGAGCATTGTCGTGCTTACAGTTCGTGGGCCTCTCCGACTTTAGATCTACGAGGGCATCGGTAGGTTCTTAAACTTAGGGTTAGAAAAGTGAGCACTCTTCTCCGGCGAGTCGGATAAAGTGGTATCTGTGTAATGGTGTTAGATTTTTCTTCTTCAACTATTTTGTAAGTTTTAATGTGCTAGGACCGCTTATACAACGAATGTACGACACCTACTGCCATTCCAATTATAATTAATGAGCTCTAGGTTACTAGAGCTTGTTGAATAATGTTAATTATTCAACACAAATTGAGCCTTTATTCGGCTATAGAATTGTCCGTAATAGATTGATCAACTATCTTGTCAAAGATCTATTGAATGAAGATCGCCCAGTACTTGCCGTTCAGGAATAGAAGCCAATCTTAGACAATTGATTACTACAGGATGGAGACATCATTAACGAAATGTTTCAATCGTATTGCTATAAAATAGGTAAGAAAAAAAGAAATAAAAAAACATCGTATCGAAATTGCTGAAAATTTTGGAGATAGTAGTGTGTTAAATTTTTACATCGTTGTAATATACTTTTGTGTTATGTCTGTACCTACATTGGCATGCGTATGCACGGGCTGCGTCCCCCCGCGCGTCTTGCCGGCGCGCCCCACCAAATACGATATAAAATCAATGTGACTCTAACTTGTTTTAATGACGTGTCACTGCTATCGATCCTGTTTCCTACCCTTATAACACTACAAGGAGTTTTAAGTTTAGAATAAACTACCTCATTTCTTTCTATGGATATCTTCCATAGGAAAATCTCGACTAAGGGACATACAACATATGGAGCCCATCCATATGTTGTATGTCCCTTAGTCGAGATTTTGAGCAGTATCTATCAACTCAAAGATACTCCTATCTTACTGCAATCAATCTACCTGCCAAGCGTGGTAATTATGTCAATATCCCTCCTGGCTTGCCAATGTTTGTTAAAGAGGAAGTCCTTGTTCAGCAGTGGACATAAAGTAAAGTAATACTTTCTTGTTCATTATAACCGTAAAATTGATTTGCCTTTTTACTTTAACCGATGATAAGTAAAATGCAACTTGATGAAAGAGCCATGAGGTTTTTAATAAACGCACCCCCATCTTATTTGATACAAACATAAGTATGTAGTTCCAAAGGATCTTGGAAACGTGATCAGTTTACTCGAGACTAAAAATACTAAGCCTATTAGTGGCACTATTGTATTGTTTCACATACATTGCTGGTTTAATTCTTACTGATTGAAGTTTAAGTGCAATTTTTACAAATTTTGCTGTAATATAAAGTAGAAAACAAAATATGTAATACCTTTCTTTACAACATATGAAGGTGGTACAGAAATGTATAAAGTTCTTTTCTTCCCAAAAGCAAGGAAAATGATGTAGATAAACAAAAGACAACCTCCTGTATATGGCGATATTTGTCGGCATTTTTTTCACTTTAGATCACGGAGTTCGTGGGTTGTATCCCCATGCCTCGGAAAGCACGTTAAGCCGTTGGTCCTAATAGTTATAACATCATCTATTATAATCGTATATATCAAGGAACGGGCAGCAGCGGCCTTGTGTGTTACAACATAATACTGCGGTCACTAACCCGCCTGCCAAGCGTGATGACTATGGCCTTCCTTGGGAGGAGGCCCATGATCAGCAGTGGACGTTCTACGGGCTGATGATGAACAAAAGATTTTGGACACTAAGCTGGTGTAAAAAAAGATTATATGTATGTATTGTTCATTTTATGGAACTTCCACAACTAGCACATGGTTTAAACCACGTAGTTTCCGTTCCTATGGAGTTTATTCCTATTTCGGACTTTGGAGTCTATTAAATGCAAACAAACCATTAAAACTTTCCTCTTTATCATATTATTATAGACATCATAGGGATTTTCAAGTCGTAAACTAAGAAATAATGTTTAAATAGGGATAGTACATACAAATAGCCATTAGAATAAACTATTTAAATACTATATATCAGTTAGTGATACCATTTTCAAAGGAGTGCAAAGGTCATGGTGAATTGCTAAATGCAATCATTCTCGCATCGTGTTATCGCATTTTGAAATGCAAGTTATTTAATCACCTAATTATACGTGAAGTCTTTTTTTCAGACAAACGTTATACAAGGTGTAACGGAAAGGGTATATACATGACAGGAGAAGAAGACATCCAGAAAGAGCAAGGCTTTTTTGGATGATAACAAACGATATGGCAAGGGTTATTTAATCCTATCTCTACAAGTCCGGAAGTAATGATTTTTTTAAATTCATTGATACCAGAAACCAAATTTTTCAAATTGAAAAAAATACATCACTAGCACTCAATTAGTTGATCGATTATTAGAAGTTATTGACCCACGTAGTGCGGTGACACGTTTGTTATGATTTTAATTTAGGAAACATATGAAACCGAGAATTTGGTATCAATTTTTGGAGTATTTTATTTTGAGTTGAAACCCTTGCCATATCGTTTGTTATGATCCAAAGAAGCCTTGCTCTTTCTATGTATATACTCTTTCTGTTACACCTTGTATAGTTATCAAAGAGGCTTTTGCTGCTTCACCGGACATAGCTGTTGAAAACGATAAACCGTCAATGTACGTTGAACTTCAAGCTTCACACAAACTATCGTCAAACAATAGTGTTCACTAACGTACTTATTGCGGGCTAGTGCGAAGTGTCGAGTGTTGCTGTCCCTGTCCTGAATGTTAATAAGATTAGGCAAGACTTTTTTTCCGGTTAAGAGACTCAAGCAACTGATAAAGTCTAAATCGTTGGACAACTTTATAGCCGTTTCGTTAAAATAAGCGAATAGAAATGTATTGGGTATCGGTCACGAAACTTCTATCTTGAGACAGATTTTCTGGTTAGAATTCTATTTATTTTATTCATCAACATATTATAATATTCATTTTATATCAACAAATATATATTGCACTACCGACGTGAACCCACTCGCATTTTAGCTTAGCACGAGAGGTTAACCCCTCGTGCTAAGCTAACATGCTTAGAGAAAAAAAAGTATATATGGCACCGGAATCAACTTCCGTACCACACATATTGTTAAATTTAGTTGCCAGTTTCAGTGAACGCGCATGATTATTATATTATTTACGATTATTATATTATATTATTTACGTTATGACACTTGATTTATTTTATTTTATTATTTGTTGTCCGGGGGGAAATTCCCTTTTGTAAAACTGGCGGTGGGATATGTGAGACTCGCCCTCCACATAGCGTGGCATGCTGCTCATACCACGAGGAGAGGACCGTAGGGCCCACTAAAACCCCCCGGGTACTCCAGTTCGCGCTTTCAATTCCAGCGAAACCCCCACGGCGGCCGCCCGCGGCTTTGATGGTGCCGCGGACTCTCCTGGGCCACTTTGTATATGGCACGTATATCAAGTTACGGGACGCCCGGATTATTCAGGCCTCCTCACGGGTCGGGCTCTATAGGGAGCAGGGCCCATGTTCCTCCAAGGCCGAGGCTAGGGCGGCATGCGGCGGGTCTCAGCCCGCCGCCTGCGGAGCGGGTAAGTGATTAAGATCCCAATGCACACCCGGTGCATTGGGATCTTAATCACTTACCCGCTCCGCGGCCTCCTTCTGGGACATGACACGCCCACAAAAAGAGGTGACGCCCACGACCCCTCGCTTTCGACCATCAGCGATGATGGTCGGCAGCGAGAGGTCGGAACCAACCACTGCGACGAGCTCTGCCCGCTCGTCGGATCACGCCGGACACTCTTCCGGGGTGTTTGCGCCGTGCCATCGGTGCACCGAGTGGTGACACCGAGTGTCCGGCTCCCTCTGAGATGACACTTGACCTAACCTAACCAAACGCGACTATGCTTCTGTTGTAACAACAAAGAACGTCAAATTCTAGAAGTCCTGTTGAACCCCATTGGTTTAGATTTAGGATTTTTTTAACCACCCGAAACCTCATTAGTTTATCAACTATCTAGAAAGTTGATCAACTTACGGTTCTTAATATTTTACGGTGACAAATATACATATAAAAAAAGGTTATGTAGTTTCCAGCGTAGAAAAGATCATGGGGTCATCAGGGGGTTGTCTATTCATACAGGTGACAAGGGACTTACAGCTGATGAATGGGCAGCAGTATCTTTCACCTTAAGGATACTCACCATCTAACTGCGATCACCAATTGAAATATCCCTAAATTTCGCATCTGAACATGTGGTCCTCCTTAACATACCATGAGTAACCAAGGTCATTGAGAGATATTGCCATAATCAGGAACCTTAGGCAGGTAAGGAACCTTGTGCTAATAGATTTTGCTACCCATCCATCAGCGGAATGGTCCTTAGTCACCTCTAACTACATCCATGAGAAAAAAGGGCTGGTTTATTCTAATCCAAAAATTACACGACATCCGATCATTTTTGTGAAATAAAACTAGTCATACAAAAAAATTGCGAAACGCATATAGAACTGACTTTAAAATAAAGTATTTTCCTTCTCATAAATATATAGCGGGAATATTATTATGTCCGCTTTCAGTATCCACTTCTTACTAGAGTATTACATAAATCCAGCTGATTTAAAATGTTTGCAAAGAAAATATTACGAGCAAATGTTATCCATTTTATAACATGCTGTAACCACGTAGAGAGAATCGAGGTAATCGAGAATGCTACGGCGTAGTTCGTAGCAGTGACATGATACTACGAAGAATACACGTATATGCTACGAGGAATACGTAGTAGATGCTACAGTGTAGTATTGTTCTTAGCTACACTTAGTCATTCATATTGAATTGTAGTCTGTGTGAGCATGTATCGAAAGTCAATAATGCAATAAATAATTGAGTATGATATACTGAAACGGATTTCTTGTATTTATATTTTCATTTGTTCTGAAATTACACTTTTAAAAAATATTGTAAAGTCAAAACCTTTTAATAGAAGGTTTTTTTACCTTTTATATTGTAGGGTAAAAACGGGACCCTATTACTGAAACTTCGCTGTCTGTCTGTCACCAGGCTGTATGTATCTCAAGAACCGCGTAAAATAAAAAATAATAAAATAAATTCTTGGCTTCCACACAACAAACTTTTTTTTTGCCCTTTTTTACTCGATGTCTATAATGTCAATAGGTAAGCACATAAAAGCGGTACGGAACCTTCGTGCGTGAGTCCGACACGAACTTGGTCGATTTATTATCTATACTAATATTATAAAGAGGAAAGATTTGTACCTATTTTTGTATGTTTGTATGTTTGTAATGAATAGGCTCAAAAAGTACTAGGCCGATTTAAAAAATTCTTTCACCATTCGAAAGCTACATTATCCACGAGTAACATAGGCTAAATTTTATTTTGGAAAAAAATAGCGTTCCGTAAGATATTTGGGTTTTTCTGACACAAGGTGTAAAAATCAACCAGAAAAGTAACTTATTTTGCGTACGCTGCCTAAACTATAAAAGATAGAACCATAAAATGTTCTAATTAATTATAGATCTTATAAATATCTACAAAAAAGTCCGCGACACACTATACCTATCTATGTCGAGTGAGGCACAACGACCATTTTTTTATTTAGAAATCTTGAATTTTTTTTGGACTACATTTAAACGCATTTATTTTACTCATGCTATTAATCCTTATCAAAATAAATTATTTCATCACTAAGTACAGTTTATGTAGATAATATTTGGTCTTTGAATGATTAAAATTAGACGTTTGGTTTTGAAGTTATGGCGAAATTAAAATATTACGATTTCTGCTGCACGGCCCGTTGCGAAGTCTAATAATTTTCGTGCGATTTTTTTTAGATTTCGTTCTTAAAACTACACCTACGCAAAAGTTCTTCTCAGAGCTAATCAACAGTTCTTCTCAGAGCTAAACAACAGTTCTTTTCAGAGCTTTGAAAATGCCTAAAATGCCTAATCCCTAAAATGCCTATTAATTACATCATTAATTATATTTTCATCATTAACAACTTTAACATCCACAGGCAAAGACAATCTGTGCAGCCTGCGGATAATGACTGCGTTGTCGATGTTTATGTCGGTGTCCGTGAATTGACCTGGGAATCATTTTGCTGACCGTGTCTTTCCTGGGTAGGCTTTTTGCAGCGGTAACCGACATCCGCACGGAGCCGCGGGCGACCGCTATCACTACATCACTATATATTATAAACAAAGTCCCCTGCCGCGTCTGTCTGTCTGTTCGCGATAAACTCAAAAACTACTACATTGATTTTCATGCGGATGTTACCAATCGATAGAACGATTCTTCCGGAAGGTTTACGTATATGATTTGTTTAGTTTATGTGTACATTTGACTAATATATATTGATATTTGTCAGAGGTGTCGGAAAAAATTAAGCCATTTGGGAGCTTTCAACGAAAACGCTGCCTAAACCCTATGAGATATAACAAAACAATGTATGGTGGCAAATATTCTTCTCTTTTAGATCTACAAAAAAGTCTGCGATAGCATATGTCTATCTTTCAAGGTTAACTTGCTATATCCATTATATCTTAGAAAAATGATAATTTCTAATGCGGTAATTGTAAAGCTAATCAGACGGATTCAGTATTTATCCTTATCATTTTAAATGAGTTAATATTCTTAAGCATTTCATGCAGATTATTTTACCCCTACACTATATACTTTTAATGAATTACTTAGAAGTTATCGCAAAATAACAGCGCGTGTTTTAGGTAGGCCTAATGCGATTTAGCGCGCTCGATCCTTAAGAATTATAGGGCAAATTTTTTGTTTTGTGTTCGTTGTAACTATGATGGATAGATACTTGAATACCTATTTATTTAGTGTTTGTTGTATTGTTAGTCCTGAAGAGTATAGGTATTTCATACGATAAAAGTATACCCACCTACTTATTTCACTGAGTTTTAGTAGGTCATCATCATCATCAGCACGTATATCGTCCACTGCTGAACATGGGCCTCCTCCCGAGGCCCTCCCTCGGGAGGAGGCCCATGTTCAGCAGTGCCATAGTCATCACGTTTGGCAGGCGGGTTGGTGACCGCAGAATTATGTTGTAACACACAAGGAAACGCTGCTGCCCCTTCCTTGATATACGATTATTATAGATGATGTTATAACAATCGGGACCAACGGCTTAACGTGCTTTCCGAGGCACGGAGGGTAGTCCCTCAACCAACCAGATCCGGAAAGAAATCTTAGAATTTACACAAAGATTTCATGTCCGGTGTGGGGATCAAACCCACGACCTCCGAGATTTAAAGCGAGCCAATTACCGCTACGCTACGGAGGTAGGCCGAATGCGATTATGCGCGCTCGATCCTTAAGAATTATAGGGCAAATTTTTTGTTTTGTGTTCGTTGTAACTACGATGGATAGATACTTGAATACCTATTCATTTAGTGTTTGTTGTATTGTTAGTCCTGAAGAGTATAGGTATTTCATACGATAAAAGTATACCCACCTACTTATTTCACTGAGTTTTAGTAGGTACCTATATTCATTTGTTTCTGTTTGTTTTGACCAAATTTAGCCCGTTTGTTAGAGGTTTAAAGACATTATGTAGTATAATTATCAGTATTGTACCCGTGCGAAGCCGGGGCGGGTCGCTAGTAATATATAAATATTAAATAAACTGTTCAGTTAAAAAGATTGAGATTCAACCAATTAGAAAATTTACTTCAATTAGGTAGTCTATTTTCTCCTATTTTATTTAGTAGAAAAGTAATTTTACGTTTATACTCGTTATATTAGCTATCATCTAAAATGGCAATTTAGACGTATGGATTTTTTTAAGTAGGTATAACTCTATAACAAAAAAATAAAAACCCATAAGCTCATGTTCTAATACTGAAGCTCCCGTTCCCACGGGAACTCCATAATGTAATATGGAGTATAGCCTTCTAGTACTAGTAGTATAGCCTATAATATATGTCATTGACGACCTCCGTAGCGTAGCGCTATTTGGCTCGCTTTAAATCTCGGAGACGTGGGGACTGAACTCACGACGAGTTCAGTCCCCACGCCAGACAGGAAATCTTTGTGTAAACTCTAAGATTTCTTTGCGAGTCTGGTTGGTTGAGGGACTACCCTCCATGCCTCGGATAGCACGATAAGTCGTTGGTCCGGATTGTTATAACATCATCTATAATAATCGTATATCTAGATCGGGCAGCAGCGTTCCCTTGTTAAAACATATTACTGCGGTCACAAACCCGCCTGCCAAGCGTGGTGCTTTGGCAAATACCCTCCCTTGGGAGAAGGCCCATGGTCAGCAGTGGACGTTATACGGGCTGATGATGATGATACTTTACTACTTATTACAATAAATACTTAAATACATGCATACTACAAGAATATATAGGGTGACTGGTAATTAGTGACCGATACCTAAACACATGATTGTGCTCATGATAACAAATAACTTTTACTATGGGACCAACCCTGAAATCGCGAAAAAAAAATCAGCTGTTCCATACATTCATGTTCACATAACTCGTCAACATGGTAGCGAGCAGCAGATTTTTTTTTTCACGATTTCAGGTTTGGTGCCATAGTAAATGTTGTATGTTATCATGAGCACAATCATGTGTTTAGGTATCGGTCACTAATTACCAGTCACCCTATATAATATAATAAATAATGACAGTTCAGCGCGCGGTCATTTTATGCGATAAACGCTGCGTTACACGCAATGCGATTATATGTCGTAAATTTATATCTGCGCTTGGCACTGCGTCAACCGCGTAAAACAATGGTTTGTAATGATATTACCTGATATGAATTGATGTGCGTTAATCGCATTGCGTGTAACGCAGCGTTTAACGCAGCGTTTAACGCATAAAACAACCGCGCGCTTTAAACTTATATACTTACTGTTATCCAATGATACTGTCACAAGTTTCCTTAACTGCCCAAGTACTCTCTTTTTCAATAGTTAATGTAGTTATCCAACGTATGAAATCCAGTAAAATGTTAGCGACATAAGCTCACTCTCGTACGCTTCTTAAACCCATAATATTAACCAAAATTCACCACGCAAATCCTCTTAGAAGGAAATTTCAACAGCTTACAAATGCAATTTCGTAAAAATGCATCGTCCCGTCGCTTTGGCCGAGGCAGTTGAATTATGGAAATTTTAAAACTCATCCTTTGAGTGACGTTGGTATAAGTTAAGTTATCTTATGTTACTTTATCGGTGGCTTAAAACTAGGTCATTTAAATATATGTATAAACGGATATTATTAAAATAAAGTTGAGCTGCGCCCCGTGGTTTTACCCGCGTTACTCTGCTCCAGTGGGTCGGAGCGTGATTTTTTGTAGCCTATATATTAATGCAAAGTTTCAGCCAAATCCATTTAGTAGTTTTTGCGTGAGAGTGTAACAAACATCCATCCATCCATCCATAATCACAAACTTTCGCGTTTATAACATTAGTAAGGATTGACCAGCAAACTGTCGCGGCTTCAAACGTTAGATGAACAATAATTAGTTAATAATAATAAAAATTTTATTTTATCCCCACAAATTACATCAAGTAGGAAATTACATTATTCAGCTGACATTATAATTTTTTACAAGTTTGTAATTTGTGGGAGATCTGAAGTCTAAACTAAGCCGAGGCCTGTACTATAGATCTCCAGGCCCCCCATGGTGCCTAAGTGTTGTGGGTAATATGAAGATAAATATATATAATAATATAATGCAATGTATAACATAATAATTGTGATTAAATGTGATTAATGAAAAGTTAAGTAGGTACATAATAAATAACAACTCAATTTATAACTAACTAGCTTCCAGTGGTTTCCTTTGCATAGCTGTCGTTCCATGAGTACCTTATCATTAAATAATGTGTATGTTACTCTAAAAACGTCGCTACCATTATAAAATGTTGAAAATATTTATTGAACGCGGTGTAACAACTCCGGAATCTATTTATACAAACAAACAATCATCAATTTTTTTATAACATTAATAAGTAATTAAGTTTTTTTATTGCATTCATGTGTACAAAGTTATTCATTAACAATGATAGGTATCAACATGAACCCTGTTAGGGTGTAGCAGACATTTATATATAAATACTTAACCTAAGTTTCGTAACATTTTTCCAATGTAAAGTACTTTTAATTTTTGTATTTAGTTCAC
Source organism: Nycteola revayana (assembly GCA_947037095.2). Classification (NCBI taxonomy): domain Eukaryota; kingdom Metazoa; phylum Arthropoda; class Insecta; order Lepidoptera; family Nolidae; genus Nycteola; species Nycteola revayana. Next base: position 17,453,435 of record OX344857.2, on the reverse strand, counting down.
ATTTACAATTTGATTAAAGACTATTGAAATTTTGCTTTTTTTTTAATAAGATTTGTAAAATTAATAAAAGTTTAAAATAGGTGTACGTATTTATGATTTATTAATTAATATTTGGTTTTATCCTCGAAAAACTCTTTAAGAGTATAAATTTGTTTAACTTGGCTTTAAAAATATCATAACCCGTTATGTCTCTTAAAGGCTTTGGGATCTTGTTATAAACTTTTATTGCCATAGTGTAGGGTCCTGAGAACATGGGCCTCCTCTTATTTGACCTTGGCAAGCCAGGATCGTAGAGGGATATTGCCATAATCACCACGCTTGGCAGACGGATTGGTGATCGCAGTAAGATTTAAACCTTGAGCTAATAGATGCTGCTGCCCATCCATCAGCCATATGTCCCTTAGTCGCCTTTTACGACATCCATGGGAAGACATGGGGTGGTCTATTCTAATCCGGAAACCACACGGCAACGGCTACTTACTATAGTAGTTGATATAAATTCATGGATGGAGCAAAAAAGGTTCTCAAGTAGAGACCACGAACGATCGTTCCCGCTGGAAATCGATGGGGGAGGCCTATGTTCAGCAGTGGACTACAACAGACTGATGATGATAAATTCATGTCTAGACTCACATTAAAACTATGACATGCATTTTTACTCATCTTTTCAAACGAGACTTAACCCATTAAATGGAGCTGTAGTAATGATTTGAGAGTTTACTATTAAATATACTCGACATATATCGTTAGCCATGAGGCTTTTGCTTTTTCACCGGGCAAAGAGGAGACCGGGGCTCCAGCCATGAAATGATTTAAAATGCAAACCAAGCAACCTGCGCTAGAGGTCGTCCTGTGGGACTAGAACCATAACTCAATGCCAGTCGCATGGTATTGAGAAATTATGGCTTTTAGATTTTTAGGGCAATTTTGTGCAACTGTCGCTCTACTTTACGAATCACCGGCCCGAGTTTGAGTCTACTAGGGCATTGGATATCAATCTCGTGACATGAGACTTCTTTGTTAACTTACGTATTTTTCGAGACACGAAGTACCTATTACTACTAACCAAACAAATTTTAATATTCTCAGCCTTTTTAGGGTTCCGTAGCCAAATGGCAAAAAACGGAACCCTTATAGATTCGTCATGTCTGTCTGTCTGTCTGTCTGTCTGTCTGTCTGTCTGTCTGTCTGTCTGTCCGTCCGTATGTCACAGCCACTTTTTTCCGAAACTATAAGAACTATAATGTTGAAACTTGGTAAGTAGATGTATTTTGTGAACCGCATTAAGATTTTCACACAAAACTAGAAAAAAAAACAATAAATTTTAGGGTTCCCCATACATAGAACTGAAACTCATTTTTTTTTTTCATCGAACCCATACGTGTGGTGTATCTATAGATAGGTCTTCAAAAATGATGATGAGGTTCCTAATGACATTTTTTTCTTGACTGAATAGTTTGCGCGAGAGACACTTCCAAAGTGATAAAATGTGTGTCCCCCCCCTTTAACTTCTAAAATAAGAGAATGATAAAACTAAAAAAAATATATGATGTACATAACCATGCAAACTTCCACCGAAAATTGGTTTGAACGAAATCTAGTAAGTAGTTTTTTTTTTAATACGTCATAAATCGTAAGTATAAAAATTAAAAATAAACTATTTAATTTCATAAACATACGCTTTTCAATTAGCAATTGGCACTTGAAATTGGTACGGAAGTTTACGGAACCCTTCGTGCGCGAGTCAGACTCGCACTTGGCCGGTTTTTATATTAATTCCAAACGTATTTTTCACTCAAATAAATTAATCGAAAATTTGTATTAAATATTTAAATGGATGAATATTGAAGGCAAGTTATTATATAGCATAGCAAGTTATTTTGTTAAAGAAAAAAAAATTTGGCCAAAAACAATTTACATTCTACCTCAAAAATAAGCTCAATTTGAAAGACCGTTCAAAGTTTTCAAGGAATGCTTTTAGATTTTTACTTTATGTTTAAGACTTACTGAAATGAAAAATTAACAAAGCCTAAAACAAAAGTTGTTAACAGTTTAATTGAGATTTAAGGTTTTTAGAGGTTAAAAGTGTTGCTACTGTTGCTTAGCACTCGAAAATGGAATTTTGCTCTTAAATCGTCTGGAGGATTTGGTTTTTGAATTAAGAGTAGTATTTTATCTATCTTTACAATAAATGTATATAAATTCTTTAGTTCCAAGTCAATTGGTATTTACTATACTTTATTATACCCTTAACGTCCACGGCTGAATATGTTCCTCCTGTGAGGAGGAAGCCTTATATGCATCGTTGAGGGATATTGCCATTATCACCACGCTTGGAAGGCGAAATGGTGATCGCAGAAAAGTGGAGATTATCCTTGATATGATAGACGCTGCTGTCTGTCCCTCAGGTGTATGTCTTTTAGTCGTCTTTTACGACACCCACGGGAAGATGTGGGGTTGTCTATTCTATGCCGGAAACCACACGGCAATGGTTTTTACTATAATAAATTTCAATATATTGTTATATTTTGTATATGAATATTTAAATCATATAATAGTACTAGCGACCCGCCCCGGCTCCGCACGGGTGCAATGCTGATATATTATACATATAAACCTTCCTCTTGAATCACTATTAAAAAAACCGCATCAAAATCCGTTGCGTAGTTTTAAAGATTTAAGCATACATAGGGATATAGGAACACAGAAAGCGACTTTGTTTTATACTATGTAGTGATACAAATAATTATTTGGCGTTGGTACTCGTATTATTCGTTCCCAATTTAAGTTATTTTATTATTTCACTCCATGCTTCTATTTTCCCATCACCTATTGCCTACTAGTTATCCTTCTTGCATCTACTTATTTATATTCTATTCCATCCAAAAGTTGTCGGAAAGAGATCGCTGTCTGTGATAAGACCGCCGATTATTCTTTTTTTTTTTACTATTACTTGTCACTGTTTTATCTGTGATAAGTTGGTGTATAATAAAAAAATATCTTATCTTATAGTCTATCTCTCATAGTACTTTACTTTTGATCCCATAAAGGCCTTTAAGACATTTAAATGCAGGTAAAATTACGTTGGTTGTTAAAATATTATATTAATTCACAAGCTCTTATTTGAACTCGACTCCTCTAACCAAGAAAATAGGCTTCACAACATTATGACGTCATGACTACAAAACTCATCCTTTGATGTTATCATTTATTGCCTTTAATCTTAACAGTCAAGAACCCATGTCATACCATCACTTCTTGAATATCCAGTTGAAAATACGGTGTACGAATTTAAACTCTGTTCCTATGACGATATGGTTAACTTTTGAAGCGAAAGCATTTGATGTAGTTATGATGATGTCTCCCGGGATGTTTTGAAGTTGTCACATTGATAAACAACGTATGCCCGCTTAATGGCTATGACAGGGTTAAACTAACGGTTTGTTTGGTTTAGGATTGTGTTCAAAAACAATATGTGTGTTACGACATGGTACTGCGGTCACCAACCCGCCTGCCAAGCGTGGTATCGATGGGAAAACGTCGGAAAGGGGTAAGAGACTAGTTCAGCGGTAATAGTATTACGGACTGATTATGATGAAAGAAAAAAAAATGAAATTCAACAATGTTGTATACTCTAGCTATGTTGATCTCGTTCTCGTTTAATAGTCAGTCACATTAAAAATACTATGTGACTAGTAATTTTTATCTCAGTTTTTTTTTCTGGAGAAAATTCTATACACTGGCTTGAAGCCTGGAAGTCGGTGGTATTCCTCCAGTGCCTTGGAGAGCACGTTGAAATTTCGGAAATGTAATACGCCTGATCACTCACCGGTCATATCGCTAAAACTGTTCCACGTTATTTTTTAAGCAAAGAATAATTAAAGAGTGCGCCTGTGGTTGCGCATATACTTGTTAACTAATAATAATGGACTGCACCGGTGGCTCAGTGGTTACGGTAGTTGCTTCTGGGACCTGGTGTTCTGGGTTCGATTCCCACCCGGGACAATTATTTGTGTGAACTACAAATAATTGTTCTGAGTCTGGGTGTACTTTGTGTCCGTGAAATGTATGTTTGTAAAGTCCCCAGCGACAAAGGGATTTATTTGCCTAGAGCGGGCGTAGTCTTTAAAAAAAAATGTAATATTAACCTCATAAAAATACAGATTTACATAAGACAATTTAAGAAAGCTTTGGTAGAAACACAATGCAATACAAGTGTAGGGACTTTTCAGCATTGAAATGAGACGCTATAGGTTCACAATAGTGGACTGTGCCGATCTACCCGATTTAAAGTTAAGATGGTACAGGTAAGTTTAAATAAAAACAATTTATTTTCATTAAAGTAAAGTTAAATTACATAAGTGTGTATGTGTTTAGTAGATAGTTAGGTGACATACTTAAGTAAGGATTCAGTTTGTAGATAGTCACGCTCCAGTAACCATTATAATATACTGCGCTGATGGCCTATTTCTCTAGAGGTTGGGCACCGTGAAAAAAATCTTTTGAACTGACTACCTACTAATAGGTATATGACAGCATCTTGAAATGAAATATTGTCTGACCTTATTTATGTATATTCAAGGCGAGACTTAACTTTACTTAGGTCATAACCCCTCAATCTCATCACCAGCACCCTCCCTGAGCCGAGGTCCAAGTCCCACAGGTAGCGCTCTCTTGCGCAGCTTGCTTAGTTTGTAGTTTTTAAACTATTTATTAAGGATGGAGCTCTGCTCACTTTTATGACCGATAAAGCAGCTAAAGCCTCATAGCTAAGTACGTATGTCCGTCAGAACAAAAGAAAAAGTAGACCGTTACATCACAAACGTTTAGTTATTTGTGTTTTGAAAGAATTTAAAATATAATCAAAATTAAAATATTGGTTTAAATTCATTCCTTCAGTCCGTTGTGAATGTTCAAATATTTTCTTTTCACTTCACTTTTAAGTAAACTAATAATTTCTACAAAAATGGATTGTGATCATTGAAAGCTCAGTGGTATTAAAGTGACTTTAACAGGAAAGAAACGCTTGCAATTAAGCGGGTTTTGTAACATTTGAGTATATATAGGGCGCTTTCAAAATATATGCCTTTCTTTTAATAGCTGATTGTATCATCATAGTGTAGAAATGTGTGTGAATAGTCATTTTGTTGAACTAAAAATATATTTAAATAAATTTCTTTCAAATAAGTCATCCATCAATACTAAATGTGGTGGTTGACTCTTACAGTGCCTATCTATACCTTTTTATTTTTATTTTTTTGCTGTCCGATGGGAAATGCATTTACGCATTCCCACCGCCGCTACAGCGTATTCGCGCGCTGGCTGTGGGATATGTGGGACTCGCGTCTCCATAGCGTAGTATGCTAAACTCATACCACAAGGAGAGGACCCTACACCACTAAAACCTACCGGACACTCCTTCGATCCGCCGTTGGTGGGGGCCGGGTACGCATGAGCAATCCGGCCTCCCGATGGCACCCGCGGCCAATATGGTACCGGGGGATCTCACTTACAGTGGCCCCTTTGCCCCTTTGCACTTGTATATAATACTAGCATCTAGGCCGCGATTTCACCTGCATAGCTCCTATTCCCGCGAGAACTTAATGATTACCACTCAAAGTTCATGCTATTAAGGTATTGTAGTATATATTCTAATGGAGAAATTATCAAAATCTGTCCAGTTCTCTTGAGTTTATTCGTAACAAACATTCATATGAAAATACAAATGTTTCCTTTTTATAATATTGGTATAGATAATTTAAAAAAAAAAATTATCAAAGTATTCACTAATCTTGTTATTATATGGTGTTAAAGGAAAGGCATATATACTTCAGGCACCTTATTTAAAAAACACGCAAAATTTCACTTCCAAAAAAAAGGCCAAAAATTTGGTTAACTAAGGAAAACATTTTATCGTTATACAAATTAGCTTTTGGTGATAGGAACCGTATTTGGGGTAAGTAGTTTTCTTAGAAAGCGGTACAAACTTTTTTGGCAAATGAAGATCGCCGATTTCACGGAAAAATACTTTGGAAACAAAGAGATTAGGTTAAAAACACATTTATTTATTTATTCTATTTTATTTTTGTTCTTAGACTGAGTAGAAAACACTGTGAAATCACAATAATTGTTGAAAATATTATCTTCAAGTACTTTATATAGTAGCAGGTGTCTTGTAACCTATAAACCTAGAATTCTTTAATACAGTTTTGTTTATTTTAATTTTCTAAACAAGTATTCGTCTTATATCACCTAAAACGTATCGTTGGTGTTAGAGCATAATCAAGGTCATAATAACAATAGCATAGTCAATACAGGAATGAAAATTATATAAAAGTAAAATATGTACATATGTCCACAATCATATGCACTGAATCCCCATTGTACATTACATTATTAATTTGACATATTATGACTTTAAAGTACGTTTTCTCCTTGACTGGACGGTGGACCTAAAAGCATGTTTTCTCCTTGACGGGACTGGTGGATTCTAAATGGAGTTTAAAAGGCCAAAATAGAATGACGTAGAAGCCATCTATCGATAATGTTAAACGTTATTCTGTAAATATCACCAAAGTAGTATTTTGATTATAGTAGTTGCTTTTTAGACCCGGTGTTTTGATTTTGATTCTCACCCAGGACAACTATTGTGTACCAGGGTATCCTTTTTGTCCGTGAATGGTGTATGATATTGCTCCTGCGACAAAGGTATTTATTTCTCTAGAGAAGGATTTATATTTTAAACCTAAAAAAAATACAGGAGGCCCTTAAAATATATTATACTAGCTGCGCCCCGCGGTTTTACCCACGTTACTCTGCTCCAGTGGGTCGGAGCGTGATTTTAGTAGCCTATATGTTAATCGAGCTCATTAACTATCCTCGTGCAAAGTTTAAGCCAAATCCATTCAGTAGTTTTTGCGTAAAACATACATAAATCCACTCATACAAACTTTCGCATTTATAATATTAGTAGGAAAGGATGAATAGCAGTTACAAGTCAAAGATAAATAAAAACGCAACTAAATACATATAGATGCACTAGAGGCCAGTACCTGTTCAAGTTTTCAGCACCGTTTTCCGTTTACACAACCTCTTTCCACTCCACGATATTTATTTTCAAAGCATCCTGCACTTACCATAATAAAGTCCTATGTAAGAATGCTGACACAGATCTGTAGCATCACCACTACTTCAACGTCGAAACGTATTTAACAACAACAACTGACTTTTTTATGAATGTTGTGTTATTTTGTGTGAATGAAGCCACTAGATCTAATAGTCATAGAAAATAAAAATGGTAGAATATAATACTAATGGTGATAGATGAAGATTATGTGAAGGATGATAACGGTTTACCTTGTGTGAATGATACCTCGTTTACAAACGTTCATGGACTACGGTAATTGCTCTCCACATAGAAATGACGACTTTACGATATATAAAAGTTGCGACACTTAAAATGACATTTTCGATTCCATTTCATTTTTAAAATATTTTTCATACAAATGTAAGTTAGTTCGTTAGCTAGTTACTAAAAACGTAACGTTTAACGTAAACCACTCGTATAATAGTCCTGGTACGGGAACTAGTCCCGGTCGGTGCAATTCAGAATATATCACGGAAATACCCCTGTTTCGGGGTTTGCTTAGTGCAGTCTGGCATGATTCTTGCTTGGCAAATTTTCGAGGCGTATTTGTTTACGGAATTCTAATTTATTCTATTTTGGCTCCGATCTGTTGTACTATGTGTTGTAAATTAAATATTTATTTGACAGTGATCATTTTACAACGCTTTTTTATTTTGTTTTTCAATATTTCTCTTGGAGAGAATTTTGTCATAGCCACTACGTTTACTGCTGATTATTACACTATGCCGTGAGTTTTAAGGCTTAGAATAAAACACCAAATTAATTCCCAAGGGTGTGGTAAGAAACGACTAAGAGACTTGCAGCTGATGGATGGGCAGCAGCATCTATCATCTTAAGGTTATTTACCAGCCTACTGCGATCACCATCCCGCCTGCCAAACGCGGTGATGATTTTAATATTCCAGAGCTTGATTAGCCAAGGTCTGAATGAGGTGGCCTATGTTCAGCAGTGGACACAAACAGGCAGTTGAAGTGAAGATAAAAGATACAAAAAAAAAGATTTTCCTTTTTTGAAAAAATTATTTTATAATGCATATTTAATACTAATAAACATTATTAAAACAAATAATAAAACTAAAATAACATAAAAAGGGGCGTTAAAAAAACGCTCCGCATCGATATCCGTCGGAAGAGTGCCCAGAAGGCTGGCAGCATTGCCACGTTGAATGGCAATGCTTATGTGTTGTGCTAAATACAAGCCAGCCTACTGTTCACGGGTAGCGTCGACCCGGTCGTTTCATTGTGTTGAAAATATAACAATTTATATTTCTTAAGCTGACTCTGATATAACATGAACCCAACTTACAAAACTTTATAAGCTAGCAGCAATAAAGTTGTCACCATACATTGGTCTGTATGTTACAGTAATAAACTTTAAACCTAGTATATTAAACTAACGTCCTGTTTCATATAAACTTATTATCCAATTCCGGAAGTTCAGTTATAACGTCATAATACTTGTCGTAGAAATAGTATTTGACAGAAAATATTCTGTTTATATCACCAGCACTATATCATTCCAATTCTATCACCTCGGCAGAGGTTTATTATTGTTGATATAAGGTGTATATTCCGCTGCAAAAGTGTACAACTTCAATTCTATAATTTCTTATTTTCACTAAATTGTGCAATATTTATATGCCTTTTTTTTTTTTTTTTTTTTGTTGTCCGGGGGGATATGCATTGACGCATTCCCACCGCCTCTGCAGCGTATTCGCGCGCTGGCGGCGGGATATGTGGGACTCGCCCTCTCCATAGCGTGGTATGCTTAACTCATACCACGAGGAGAGGACCCTACGCCACTAAAACCTCCCGGACACTCCTTCGATCCGCCGTTGGCGCGGGCCGGGTACGCATGAGCAATCCGGCCCCCCGACGGCACCCGCGGCCAATATGGTACCGCAGGATCTCCAGGGCCACACTTGCAGTGGCCCATTTGCCCAATTATAGGGACGCCCGGAGTGTAGAGGCGTCCCTACTCCTCATGGGTCAGCCTCGAAGGGAGCGGGGCCCATGTTCCCCACTCCCCAAGGCCGAGCCTAGGGCGGTAGGCGGCGGGTTTCGGCCCGCCGCCGACGGCCAACACGCCGTCTGCGAAGCGGGTGGGCAGAGGGATCTACTTCCCTCTCCCGCTCCGCGGCCTCCTTCTGTGACATAACTTGTCTACAGAAGGAGGCAACCGCCTCCCACGACCTCTCGCTTTGGACCATCTTCGAAATGATGGTCGGCAGCGAGAGGTCGTCTCCCACCACGCCAACGAGCTCCTCCCGCTCGTTGGCCCACGCCGGACACTCCACCACCGTGTGCTGCGCCGTATCGTCGGCACAGTCACAGTGGTGACAGCGAGTGTCCGGCTCTCTCTGCGCCACGTTGCACAGGTAGTGGCCGAAGCAGCCATGGCCTGTTACTACCTGTGCAACGTGGTAGGTGACGTCGCCGTGACGGCGACCGGCCCACTTTTTTACATGGGGCCGAATCGCCTCCACCGTACGCAATCCGCTCCGTGGCGCGGCCTCTAGCCGCTCCTGCCATTTCCGGAGGGTTTGGCGACGGATCTCAGTCCGCCACCGTGCAACACCCTCCGGGAAGGGGTCGCGGCCTGAACGCGCCCCCTCTCACCTCCGCCGGTACGCGTCGGCCAAAACCTCCGCCTCCAGGTCCCACGGAGGGGACCCCGCAAGGAGGCAGGCCGCGTCAAACGCGACCGTGCGGTAGGCGCGGGACGCCCTGATGGCCATCACCCGCTGCGGACGTCGCAGCAGGGCTATGTTTCGCCTCTTCAGGGCGTCGACCCAAATGGGGGCGCCGTAGAGTGCCATGGAGCGGATCACACCGGCGTACAGCTTGCGGCAGGTGCTCCCGGGTCTGCCGAGATTCGGCAAAAGCCGGCCAAGAGCACCCGCCGCCGCAACCAGCTTTGGGGCCAGCCGCTGGAAATGGGCCCCGAAGCTCCATCTGCTGTCGAGGACTATGCCTAGATATCGCATACTGTCCCCGACAGCAACGGATTCGCCACCCACTATGAGGTGGGCGCCTACAGGTGGCGCTCGCCGAGGCCTATGAAAACAAAGGGCCTCGGTTTTACCGAGCGCCACCTGCAGGCCCAAACGGCGTATACGGGCGACCATCTGTGCCACGGCTGCTGTGGCCAAGATGGTCGCACGCCGATGATCGGGCGCGCGGGCGGTCACCAGTGTGTCGTCAGCGTACGCTATCACGCTGACCCCCCGGAGACCGCGCATCCGCAGCGCCCAATCAAACCCGATGTTCCACAGGAGCGGCCCCAATACCGACCCCTGCGGAACACCGCGCGAGACCGCCCTCCGGCCAGTCTCGCCGCCGGACGTCGGGTACACTACCTCCCTGCTTTGGAGGTAGTGTCCCACCAGTGCCCGGAGGTACCTGGGCACCCCATGGTGCCTGAGGCCCTCCTCAATGCACGCCCAGGGGAGGGTGTTGAATGCGTTGCGGATGTCCAACGACACCGCTAACAACACCTCTCCTCGGCTGGTCGCCTCCTGCGAAAGTTCCCGCACCCTCGCGATCGCGTCTATGGTTGACCGACCCTGGCGGAACCCGTATTGGTCCGCGTACAGGTCGGGACCAACCTCACCAAGATGTGTGGTGAGGCGAGACGCGATCACCCTCTCCATCAGCTTGCCCAACTCGTTCAAGAGAACGATTGGGCGGTAAGCCGATGGAGACTCCGCCGGTCGCCCGTCCTTACGGAGAAGGACGAGTCGACCGAGCTTCCAGGCTGCGGGAAAGCGACCCTGCTGAAGGCACGCACTGAAGAGGGCGAGCACTCTGGGCTCCAGCTCCTCCATGGCGAGTGCCCAGACGCGTCCAGGCACTCCGTCCGGCCCAGGGGCGGTATTTTTGATGGCCATTTTTGCCACCGCCGCCCCCAACTCCGCCGGTGTGACATCCGGCGGAGTTTCCTCATCGTCACCGTCGTCGGTCGGCATCACGGTGTCAGCTGGCATGGCCATAGCTGGCGGCGAATATTCCTCCTGACTGGGGAAGAGCTCCTCTACAACTGATTGGAGGAGCCCTGGCTGGAGGCTCTCCGTCACCGGGGGAGCCCAGGGGCGTAGTTTATTACGCACCCCTTTATAGGGTCGTCCCCACGGATCTCTATCGAGGGCCTCCAGCGTACTCGCCCAGCCATCGTCTTTCGCCTGTGCTATGGCCACACTCAGCTGACGCCGACTCTCCCTGTAGTCGGCGTAGGCCGCGGCAATACGAGCCTCGTCCCGAGGTCTCCGACGATTCGACCGGGTGTACACGCGCCGCACTGCAGTGCACTGCGCACGCAGCTGCGCAATGGCGGCGCTCCACCAGTACACCCGTCGCTTCGGTGGACACGGGCGGACCCGGGGCATGGATGCGTCGCAGACGCTTACCATGGCCCCATCGAGTCCCCTCGCGACAGCGTTCACGTCGGAATCGGAACTACAAGGCCCCGCGACCCACGCCTGGACCAGGGCTGCTTCCTTTAGCAGCTCCTGGTCGAGCTGCCCCAGCGCCCATCGCCGACGCTCGCTCCTGGGAGGTGGCGCCGGGCGGGCGGTCAGAACCACGGAGGATGTGGAGAGTCCGAAACCGATATATCGATGATCGGACAAAGTCTCCACATCCTCAAGGACACTCCAGTCCTGGACACGGCGGGCCAGGGGGGGGGACGCAAAAGATACGTCCACAATCGACCCCCCATTATGCCTCACGCACGTGTTAACGGAGCCGCGGTTTAGGACCACCAGGCCCTGCTCCACCGCCCAGTCCTCCAGCGTCCGCCCTTTGGGGTCAGACGCGGGGCAGCCCCAGGCTGTGGATTTGGCGTTCAAGTCACCCATCAACAGCACCTCGGCGCCACACCGACTCAGCAGGCGGCCGACCCCGTCGAGGAACTCCTCGAACTCGGCTAGCCCGCGATTCGGCGAGAAGTAAACGCCGATGATGGTGAGCGACCCCACCACAGCCTTCACAAAGCCCCGCCCTCTCACGACATTGGAGAAAGGCGGGGTCCCGACCGACGACGACAACAACAACGCAACCAAGCCATCCAGATCGCCGACCGTATTGGGACGGTCGGGAACCATGTATGGCTCGGCGACAACTCCGACATTTATCAACCACTGCGCCATGGACTGCAAGAAAAGATCCTGAGCCCTGGCGCAGTGGTTGAGATTTGCTTGGAGGAGACGGAACACGGACCTATCCATTAAGGGCCGTGTCCATCTCCTCCACCACCGCCACCGGAGCCACTCGCTCCGGTAGATCTTCGGGCCTCCGCACACCCTTGCTGGGCGGCGCCCGGCAGAATTTGGAGCCGACGCTGTGGTCGGCTTTTCTGCCGGCTATATGGCAGAGCACGCACTTGGGCTGCGCTCTGCACTGCGCCGCCATATGCCCCGGCTCGGAGCACCGGAAGCAGAGTTTGCTCCGGTCCTCGCCACCGCACCTGCAGCCGACGTGTCCCCTCGTGAGGCAACGGTAACACCGCAGGGGTCTCGGCTCCAGCAGATGGACGCGAGCCGAGACCAAATATTTATATGCCTGAAGTCTGTTTTTTGTTTTGAATTATAAGTTACGTGTAGGACTAGTCATTTTATAATCTTTAAATAGTATAAGTTACTTCTGTTATCTATACTAATATTATAAAGATTTTTATTTTTGTGTGTGTGTATGTTTGTCATGAATAAAATCAAAAACTACTGTGCCGATTTCAAAAATTCTATCCCCATTGGAAAGCTACATTCACCTTGAGTGACATAGGCTATATCTATTTGTGAAGTTCCCACGGGGATGGGAGTTACGCAGGTGAAACCGCGTGCGGGGAGCTAGTACAATATCATGTAACAGGAGGCGACAATACAACCTTATTTACCCTTAGATTAAACCAAAATAGCATTATTTTGGTTTACCTACATATTTTTTCCACGGCCTGTATAACATAATTATTATAAGTCATATAAAAGCTCGTTTCTCTTTTTGATTGTCACACATTTTTTAAAACTATTACAACAGATTTCAGAATTAATAAAAAGTTTTTTTTAACAATGGCAGGTGCAACTTTGAATTTGTTGTGCAGAAATTCGTTAGTTTTCATGCTTAATTTCCTCGCATCTCATATTAACTTTTTCTCTCCTCTGCCGTACGTATTACAGTTGGAAACCCCGTAATAAAATATCAATTTGGCGGTGTGCGTTTGATTCCTAATTAAGAAATAATCTTTGTGTAAAATCAAAGATTTCTTTTGAGGTCGAATGCAAACATACTCGTAGTTCAACACTTCCCAGTTATTCCTATTTGTATCAACATTAACTGAAAGTGATCAAAACAACGCCATCTAGTATCGAAGCAAAACAAATTCGTGACGACAACTTTTAGTGTGCATTGTATATGAGTATACCTAGAAGTAACCTTATATTCTATGTTATATGTCCTTGTCTTATGTTTTATTTCCTTGTATGTGCCGTAAATAAAAGTATTTTCTTTCTTTTCTTTCTTCTTTCTTCATATTCTATTTCTGAAGTCGCGGTTACACAGAGCAAAATGTTGTACATTGAGAGTTCCTAGGTGAAACAAATTAAATTTTCCTCATCTTTTCAACAAACGAGGGGAAAGCCAACTCAATAGTGCTCGCAGAAACTAACTTTGAGCGACAAATTAATAGTGCCTTAACAATTTGTTGCCGTTTCAAAGTGAAATATTTAGGTGGAGCAGTATATAGGCGTTTTTATATAAAATCGAGAACTCAATTTAGAATACATAAATTACATTTTAACAAGTATGTCTATTTAACCATGTTATTTATAGGACTAAATTAAGTAAATAAATATGTTACGATTGATCCCTCCTAAAATTTCCTTGTCATGAAACCGACTTAAGTTAAGGCCATCAGGTTGTGAAACTTATTATTATCAACAGCCCGTTTACGTCCACTGCTGAACATGGGCCTCCTCTTAACAGACCTTGGCAAGCCAGGATCGTAGAGGGATATTGCCACCACGCTTGGCAGACGGATTGGTGATCGCAGTAAGATGTAAACCTTTAGCTAATAGATGCTGCTGCCCATCCATCAGCCATATGTCCCTTAGTCGCCTTTACGACACCCATGGGAAGACATGGGGTAGTCTATTCTAAGCCGGAAACCACACGGCCAAGCCGGAAACCACACGGCCAGAAACTTATTATTGTATCCGGAGAATATGCCAGTTCTTTCCAGAGTTAACACGTCCATAACTGGCGGAAAGAAAAAAAAAGGATGCATCATATGAACATTGTTTTTTTTTTTTAATGTGTTTTTGTAAATTAAGATTCATTCATATTCATTTATTGCACACCACCTTATATAATAAGTTATTACAAAGACAAAACAAACCGTGCCCGGCAGGACCCATACTTTGTCCAGTACAAAGTATGGACCCTGTCGGGCACGGCAGATATAATGAATTTGACTTCGATTTAATTATGGTAAGGTAATTTTTATTTATCTTAGTACGTACACGTTTTATCATAATACGTAGCACTTAACCTAGTTATTCTTGCTGCTGAATAACGTTATTTATATAAAATCCACACAAAAACTCCAATAAAGACTCTAAAAGAGCAGAAACCAATAAAACGTACATTCTAACAACAGTCCTAGATTGAATATCAAAACACTTCGCCGACTTCAAAGATATTCAACCATCAGGATTGACAACACAAGATTCTCGTGTGGTCAAAAAACACTCACAATCAAAAATCAACCTTATCGCTAAAGGATTAAACTGAATTTTGCAACAAAATCGGCAAGTCATAAACGTAGGCAGGTGGCAAAGTTAATTTCGACGAAGATTTTTTGTGGCCATTCAATTTTGAACTTTATTTCCTTAGTGATAAGATTAGTGGAAGTTTTTAAGATGTTCGTCTTGAAATATAAAGGTAGTGTCTAGTTACACTAATGGAAAAGTTGGGTTAGGTGTCAGAATACTGCGTTTGGTAGAAGTGATATTTCAAGAAACAAATTAATGTCAATATCCTTAGTATTATTTACGAACGATTGTGGCTTTGATCTGGTTTCTGTTAAGACTAGTACCTACTGAGTATTTATGTCGGTAAACTGAAATAGCTTAGGTAAATATTTAATTTTATAAATTATTAAGCGTTTCTGTTAATTCCACTACATTTGTAGTTTATCAGTAACTATCTTGTATAGTAAAGTATTTTACTATATTATGATTGTATTGAGGAATACCAGATTATTTGACACTTGCTTTTCCCACGACTGCATAGAATCTGCGTAGTCTGTTTACACTGCAAATATTGATAATAGAAAGTCTTATGGTTTTGTCCAGACAAAGACGAACTTCCATGCGAACGTTTACCCCTAATTTCAACCCCTCCATGTATTTTTTCTTTCGCGATAAAAGAACAACGTCCTTTATCATGATCTAGTTTGTCTCTGAACCAAATTTCATAAACATCGGTTTATTGGTTTAGTCGCAAAAGTATAACAGACAGACAAATAGCTTTTGCATTTATAATATTACAAAGGCTTATTGATGTGAAAAAGTTAATCAATTTGAGATCTAATTAGTTGTGAGAATTCAATAAGGCTAAGTTCTTTAAATCCTTTACGGATTCCATAATCAGAGTTTGCAAAATTGAACTTATTTTGAGGTAAAACGTTTGCAGGTATTTATCGGACATTTTGATCGAATATGACTTTTCTTATCTTTTGAATTAATAAGTTTTTAATAGGTATTGATTTTTATTTTTTTATATTGATAAAGGTGATAAAATGCATCATTGGCGATACATCTTGGAAAAACCCGTCAGAATATATTCCATCAAAGTTATATTTTTAGCATTTTATTACAAGTAACTCTATCTTCTCTATCTCTCGACGACATAGGCTATATATAATAGAGAGATGTTAATTATGAAGTTCCCACGGAAACGGAAGTAACGCGCGTGAAACCACGTATATATACGCATCTTGGTAAATCCCCCGATGCACAAACCAATAAGGCTACGGTGGAACAATTAGGTTCGAGTCCTGCCGGTGGTCGAATTCTATTAATCTCAATTTTGAAATATCATTGTATGTAGTCTATAAAACATGACGCCATAACCTATAGCGCAGTAGCAAACAGAGAAAACTCGCGAAACCCAGTTAATCTCAATTACCTAATTACGAAATTACATGGCAGATGAACACGGTGGAAGACAGGGTGCCGCGTTCACAACATGGATTAATTAATACAAATCACGGAGCTATGTTACCTGATGAATTAATCGTAAATTTTCAACTTCACTTACGACGTCAAATTTAATTTCAACTACATGTGTAATTATATATATTAGGTACTAGCTGTATCACGCGGTTTCACCCGCATAGATCCCGTTCCCGTGGAAACTTTAACTTTAAATATAGCCTTTGACACTCACAAAAGCCGTGGCTCTCTATTGGTAAAAGAATTTTCAACATCGGTTCAATACATCCAGAGATTAACCCATGTAACGTCACAAACTCACAAACGTTACCTCTTTATAATATTACTAACATCGCCCCGCGGTTTTACCCGCGTAACTCTGCTCCAGTAGGTCGGAGTGTAATATTTTGTTATGCTATTAGCCTATGTGTTAATCCAGCTTATAAACTATCCGTGTGCAAAGTTCCAGCCGAATCCATTTAGTAGTTTTGGCGTGAAAGAGTAACAAACATCCATCCATCTATACTTACAAACTTTCGCGTTTATAATATTAGTATAGACAATGAGGAAGTACTAAAATAAGCTAGTTTTGGGAAAAATAAAACAATACAACACTGATATAAATAAAAACTAATAGCTAAAATGTATTTCTCGTGTGGTTTGAGGCTTAGAACATCCGTAGCGTAACGGTATTTGGCTCGCTTTAAATCGTGGGGGCGTGGTTTCGATCCCCACGCCGGACAGGAAATCTTCTTGTGTAAATTCTAAGATTTCTTTCCGGTTTTAGTTGGTTGAAGGACTACCCTCCGTGCCTCGGAAATCACGTTAAGCCGTTGGTCCCGATTGTTATAACATCATCTATAATAATCGTATATCAAGTAACGGGCACCAAGGTTTTCTTGTGTTGTACAACATAATACTGCAGTCACCAAACCGCCTGCCAAGCGAGGTGACTATGGCAAATACCGTCCCTTGGGTAGAGGCCCATGTTCAGCAGGAGATATTATACGGGCTCTTGATGATGATGATGAGGCTTAGAATAGACCACCTCATATCCACCCATGGGTGTCGTAAAAGGCGATTAAGGGACATAGCTAATAGATGGGCAGCAGCAACTATCAGCTGAAGGATACTTACTATCTTACTGCGATAAAGTTATGTGATAAATAACATCACAGTGAAAAAAATCACTGTTATCCGCTGACTACAGAGATCACTGTGATCTTTCAAGAAGGAACTACGTTCCAAAGTAACGTGTGTCGTTCCGTGTCACAGCAATTGCGCGGCAAGTCTCTCTCCCTCTTGTATTATGTATTTAGACTTTTAAGACAATAGAAAAGTGCAAACCATTGCGAAATGGCAACCTCTAATTAAATCGTGTACCCAATCGTGATCGGAGTGACAACTGTGACGATAACTACCTAAATGAAAGGAACTTGTAACGTCGAAAGCATGTATTTGTGATGAGAGTGACTGACGTGACATCATCACCATCAGCCCATATAACGCCCACTGCTGAACATGGGCCCCATCCCGGGGAGGGTATTTGCCATAGTCACCACGCTTGGCAGGCGGGTTGGTGACCGCAGTATTATGTTGTATCTCACAAGGAAACGCTGCTACCCGTTCCTTGATATACGATTAATAGAGAAGATGTTATAATAATCGGGACCCACGGCTTAACGTGCTTTTCGAGGCACGGAGGGTGGTCCCTCAACCAACCAAACCCGGAAAGAAATCTAAAAATTTACACAAAGATTTTTTTACCGGCGTGGGGATCGAACCTACGACCTCCGAGATTTAAAGCGAGCCAAATACCGCTACGCTACGGAGGTTAACGTGACAAAGACACGATTATTTTTAACGGTTACTTTCTATTCACGGCAACGACGGTCACGGTGACGGAAAAGTAACAACTTTGCACACCTCTATACTGCGATAACCAATTCTAAATACGAATCAATGGACCCAGTAATTGGAATCAATTGTTTTGTATACTAAAATCATTAATCACCCTTCCTTAACAAACCTGTAACAAAGATGAACGATAGCAACAACAAAATTAACCATGACCCAGTTATCTCTCTTGGATGAGTTCTCTTCCTTAGACACCCTTTCCACACCATTTATCATTAAATTAAGGAAGGAACACGATCGACAAATATTATATTAATGATATAAGCTTTTCCCGTTTAAAAGTAATTTTAAATGATATTTTTAAACACAACATAATAACATAATATATTTTATCTATACTTACCTAGTACTAGATGCGCCCCGTTGTTGTTCCCGCGTCACTCTGCTCCAGTGGGTCGGAGAGTAATATTTTGTAGACTGTGTGTTAATCCTTTTGCGCTTGTGAACTTTCAGCCAAATCCGTTTAATAGTTTTTGCGTGAAAGAGTAAGTAACATACTTCTATTATATATACTGGTTGACTTATTTACCGTCTTGATAATAATGGTGTGTTGTGTAAGTGGAATAGAATCTATAGACCACAGTATATTTGTACAAGTATTTCGATAATTAGAGTTTCGAAACTCTCATAAATGCATAATAATCACACATGAATGAAAAGAGTGAGCGAAATAGCGTAACTACCTACTAACTATGATGTACTCATTATGATGGATGGATGTTTGTTACTCTTTCACACCAAAACTACGGAACGGAATTGGCTGAAATTTTGCTCCGGGATAACTTATACGCTGGATTAACATATAAGCTACAAAACATTATGATCCGACCCACTGGAGCAGAGTAGCGCGGGTAAAACCGCGGGGCGCAGCTAGTAATAAAATAAATCTAGCCTCAGTTTTCACCGTCCCAGTCTGTCTCCGACTCGAAAATCCGTCAAAATGATACATCACTTTGTAGGTATAGGCTATGATTGTTCGTTCAAATTTATTGCCCGTGAATACCGATAAAAAATGTTCTACTTTATGTACAAGTTACAAATGGGCCGAATATAATGCCGTTAGATTGATGTTTGTTATTTCAGACACACATTTTTCTCAACGAAATTTAAGCTCCGTAGTTGGTTACCTTTTTGTTATCATGTCCGCTTTTTTATTATTTAATCTGACTTTTATGGTTAGGGGTGAATGGAACGTTTTTATCCCTTAGTTCTGCTTTCAATGGTGCGATGCTTGGAGGATAAAAATATCGTTTTTTTTTCTTTTATAAAGATTACTTGCAGAGTTTTTGCAGTGTACTAGTATTCTTGTTAACCCCTTGTGCTAAGCTTAAATGCTTGTGTTACGAGTGGGTTCACGTCGGTAGTGCAATGGGTGGGGTTCGAACCAGCGACCTCAAGATCACAAGTCCGAAGCCCTAGCCATTGGGCTACGGCCGCTTTTGTGTGATATAATATTTATGTCAATTGTTTTTTATTTTTATATATAATTTTTACTTGTTTTTTTGCAGCATTAGTTTTAATATTGAATTTTAATCTGAACGACTTATCAGTAAAATTGCATGATTTACACCTACTGTTAAAATTCACAAGTGTGCAAAAAATTAAAGGAAAGATCTGATTGATCGTTCATTGAATCTATACTTATGTTACAAGAGAAAAAAAAATTGGTTGTGTGTTGGCATTGAATACTGAAACTACCAGACCAAATTCATGTTTTTTTCTCCATTAGAAAGGGGTCCAGGGGTCACATATGTTTAATTTTTTATTTTCTCTTTTTTTATTTGAAACATTTATTTAACTACCATAGATAGTTATCCTAACTATCTGTGGTAGTCAAACAATCAATTACAGACTTTGAAAAAAAAGTTAGTAGGTGGCGAGGAAAAGTCGTTTATGTGTATTACCGAAACCATTATCTGAATTAAAATGACACACTTCATTACTTTAAATAGCGTTTGTCTCAAAATCTATTTATTTGGACATTCCTTGTTCTTTGTCTGTACTCTTCAATTGTAATTATTGATAACCAAGTTTGGGCTTAAATAACTTAGGGCAAATTTTTCGATTGTCAGATAAATTTTGACATAAATTTTCAATCAAAATCTGTCAAAATGTTTCTTGTCCAATAATAATTTAGATGAGATTTGAAAGTTGGCCCAGAGCATAGTAATATAATATTTAACGATGGCGTCAGTTTACAACAAAGGTTTCAAGGATTATCATATTTCTATTGACCCAGATACTTCATAACCTATGAACCGAGAAATTGTGAGAGTTTAGTCTGGTCCCTTTGATATTAAGAGTCAATCCTAACAGTTAAACTACCTATTACTGCAGGTAGATGACATAATAACTAATATTATAACAAACGGATAAATGTTCATCATTATCAGCTTGTTCATTGGCCGCTAAAGGTTTCCCTCAAGGAGGTTTTGCTATTGTCTCTTGGCATTCGGTTTGAAGGGCGCTTAAGGTTTTCCTCGAGAGGTTGAGCCATAGAATCTTGGTAGTCGGGTTGTTAATCACAGTATCTAGTTTTTTTTTCGGATGGCCATACTTAGGTAGCCTCGAGGCTGTTGCTTCTTCACCAGGCATAAAGGCGAGCAGAGCTCCAGCCTTAATAAATGGTTTAAAAACAACAAACTAAGCAACCCGCGCAAGAGGGCGCCGGCGCGCCCCCTGTGGGGCACAGTATCTAGTATTATGATCAAACTAAAAGTGAAGGAATTCATTTCCGTCTTAAGCCTTGGGTCTTAAGTCATCGTACTGCAGGGCGCCAACGGTTTTTATTGGTAGCACGACTCTAGCGATGCGGGCCATCAAACAATGCGACGCCGGCCGCGCCGCCGCCGGTCGCAGAGGTTGTGGCCGTAACTTTAGACAGTGTCAGGAACACACATAAAAAAATAATATTAAAAGATAATTTTATATAGGGTGACTGGTAATTAGTGACCGATACCTAAACACATGTTTGTGCTCATGATAACAAACAACTTTTACTATAGCACCAAAAATGAAATCGCGAAAAAAAAATAAGCTGCTCCCTACCATGTTGACGAGTTATGTGAACGTGAATGTATTGAACAGCTGATTGTTTTTCGCGATTTCAGGGTTGGTGCCATAGTAAAAGTTGTTTGTTTATATGAGCACAATCATGTGTTTAGGTATCGGTCACTAATTACCAGTCACCCTATATATTGTATCGAAAAATTTTACTTTTTATTTCTTCACTAATGTAGTTATAGAGAAGAACGACACGAATATATACTTCGTTAAAAACCCAACTATTAAGGGGTAAATTTGAACAGTGACTTACGACACGTTTTCTCTCGTCTTTCAATATTTGTTGCAGTTAGTAGGTTAAAGTTTACATCTCTCTACAAAGCCGTTATTACCATGATACAGTGATCTAATACTTTTATTAATACTTTTCTACTTTTCATTTTGACATTGAAAACAGGAGTTCATCGTTTGCATGACCATTGTATATCTGCTGGTCGTATTAATATGAATTTTATAAATTAGTTGTTGTTTTAGTGATTCTATTCAGAAGACAATGATGTAAAGAGTGCTTCTAATCTTTGACTACAACTGGTAGTATTCCACGTCTGTCTGGCACTGTCCTCGAACTTGGAAATACTTTCTTAGAGTCCGTTACCCAAAAAAACACAGAAGCCTCAATTCTTATTGCGTCTTACATCTTCATCTTCCTGCCCTTATCCCATATTACTTGGGGTCGGCGCAACACGTTTGTTTCTTCCATTCTGTCCTGTCTCCTCTTCTTGCTTCATACAATCCATCCATCTTTTCCTTGGCCTTCCTCTCCCTCTCCATCCATCTACATGTATACTTAAAAGTCTTTTAGTAACATGCGTTTCATCCCTCCTCTTCACATTCTTCTGCTCTTTTTATTGCGTCTTACATAAGTTTGTTATTTTTATCCAAATATACAGTTTACGAAATACAAAAATACTTTGTTACTTGTTAATACAGAATAATTATATTTCAGAAATTCCCTTGCGATTTTACCGACAACTGTCAAACTCAAGTTCGGATGTTAAAAAACTGAAGTTCGAAGGAAAGTTGGTGGCCACGGTAATTTAGAAAGTTCTCAAGTAATTCATCTTAAAAGTTATTATTTTATTAAAAACCTAAAAGGAATTTGAATAAAGTATAATAAGATGTAGATTTTCACGTAAAAATACTAATAAGGGGACGAATAAATTATGGGGTTTTAACTAATTTCTATATATCAGATAAGTAAATATAGGAGTTCGCCAGTCGCTTCACTAGCTTGATTTCAATCAAATGTGTGATTTTAAACATGTCGACATCATCATCATCATTTCAGCCGTAGAATATCCACTGGTGGACATAGGTTTCCAGTTATTACGATTGGAGGCGGCCTGCATCCACCGTGATCCCGCGGCCTTTACCAGGTCATCCGTCCATAAACATGTAAAGAACCATAATAATTATGTAATCTGTACTACTGGCAGTGTTATCAAAATTCTAAAAGTGAAAAAGAAGCCATCATTTTTATTATTATACGACTGAGTTTAACTCTAGCATATTTGAATAAAAATAAGGGTCAACAAAAAGAAGCCAAATCTAAATTAAAAAGACAAAATATCTAGTGTTAATTCAACGAAAAAATCTGTCAATATGCTGTAATGCTATTTTGGCACCGTTCTTCCACCCGCAAAAAAAGTGCCCAAAATACAGGAGAGATAGTCGTCATCATCATCATCATCAGCCCGTAAAACGTCCAACGCTGAACATGGGCCTTCTCCCGAGGGAGGGTATTTGCCATAGTCACCAAGCTTGGCAGGCGGGTTGGTGACCGCAGTAGGTATTATGTTGTACCACACAAGGAAACGTTGCTGCCCGTTCCTTGATGTACGATTATTATAGATGATATTATAACAATCGGGACCAATGGCTTAACGTGCTTTTATAGATGATGTTATAACAATCGGAGAGATAGTAGGAACATGCAAAAATACAATCACCAGCCGAAGACACCATATATATATAGCCTAAGCATATAGACACATTTTTTGCGGAATTAACACTAGATATTTTGACTTTTTAATTTAGATTAATATTGATTTCCGCAACATAACGCCTGATTCTATTAATTAAAGTAGCCAAATGCCAAAAAAAAAACAATATTAAATACACGGAAAACTAAAAATACTTACATTATTTTAACTTCTACTTTTACTAACGGTTATTGTTATATTATCCAGAAATACAATTTATTTTGCAGGCTACAAATTAATTCTGTCACATTGTTAACTAATGGCTAACAGAGGCTTTTGTTTTCGGGACTTCCACTGAAAACAACGTTATTAAATACAGCTAGTATTTAATTATGTCTTCCGTCCGAGTAATGTTTTATTTATTTTATTGGGTAGAAATTGTAATTTCCCTCAAAACTGTTGCTAGGCCGCTAGAAACGTGCAAGACGTGAGCTGTCAATTTGAAAGATGGCGGATTTTGTTACGTGATATTCCTGGCTAACATTGCTTTCTAATTTCTAAAGGGTTTTTTTTATTTATTTATAATGTAGTGTCTATGTTATGCGACATACAGTAAAGCACTGTTATTCAGTCAGTATCAACATGAACTCTTTATTACTAATAATACCTATTATTGTTTAATATATTGATTGTTACACAGTGTGATCTAAACCTGCATTTTACGCACGCATTTCCGTGACTTAAGTTGCCAATTTCGGCACGGTGCGTAAAGTAATCGACTAACTTCACAGCGAACAAATGACAGAGAAAAAGTGACAGCAGAATCAAAGAGAAACGCTGTCATATAGTTCGTTTCACGGAAATCGTAACTTTTGGTCTGAAATGGAGACTTCGGGCAGTGAATTTAGCGAAGATAAGAATAATGAAATTGTTCCGGACGCGATAAAAGAGATAGCGAAATCGGTTACGGTTGTTAAATGAATAATAAAATGATGACATTAAAAATTGCAATGATTTGAATGTGACTTTTAAATTAATTAATGCACGGCGTTTAGCAACCTCGCTACGCTCGGGCGCTAACTTCACGCCGTGCAATAATGGGCTACTTAGGTCACATGTATTGTAATGTACTATTATTTATAACATTTATTGTATTTCGTTCACAGCACTTTACTTGGCCATCAGTGCATGTATTAATATATTTAATATTAGTGGCACCTCTGGGTTGTGGTCCTAACTACTTAAAGGTGCCCCCGGGTGTGTGTCTCTTAATTGAATGCTGTTATAAATTTACTATTTATACCTATAATAATTAATGTAAATATAAACTTATTATGAGTAGAGGAATTAATGACAAACGAACAGACGGAGAACATTGTCTGAAATGTCCTACAATAAGCAGCACTCACAGGTTGCACTTGCTAGTTATAGTTACCTAAGTAGTTTAATTCATAGAATAAGAATAATAACCTATTAATGACAGTTCTTTTTCATTCTAATTTTGGTAGGTAAATATCTAAGTGCTGAATAAATTCATTATTTCATTATATATATTTTAAGCAAATCCGATCCGGTCACAGAATCACATCTATAGCTTCATCATCTTCATTACGCGAATAATCTGGGGGCACGGAAGTGCCCCCCCAAGTCGAGTAAGAAAAAAAAAAAAAAAAAAAAAAAAAGGTGCACGGCCGTACCTATCTTTTCTCGAAGCAACTCAGCCGATTTTCGACCCCCTATAACTTCGTTGTGGATAAAGATAGGAGCCTGAATTTTCAGTAACTAAACAAACTTTGTAAAACTACAGTATATTTCAAATTTCATTCAATTTGAACCAGTACTTTACGAATTATAACTAGTCAAAGTTTGGTATTTTCGGTAATTTTGTCACTCGCTCACTGCTGACTGACCGATCATCAAAATGTTTAGGCACTTCTAGCAGACGTAGAAGCTTCAAATTTTGAATATTAGGAGAGTTTAGTGTGAAACTCATGGGAAAATTCCAACATTTTGCAATTTCGGTCCAGTTGTTCAGTTTCATCAACTGCATTAATAACTTTGTTATTTCTTATAAATGTATCGGATTACAAAGTTACATTTGCAGTCAGTGAATCAGTGTACATGAATATGTTTGATTTAATGGAGGAATAGGTGTAGATAGAGACCTAGATGGAATTATGTTGAAAGGTGGTGCCTAAGTGGTTACGTTAGTTGCTCCAGAGACCTGGTTTTCTGCGTTCGATTCCCACCCGGGACAATTATTCGTCTGAAATTCAAACAGTTGTACTGAGTCAGGGGGTGCTTGGTTTTCGTGAATCTATTGAGCGGTGAGACCTTCGCGACACAGGGATTAATTTAATAAGTAATAAAAAAATAAAAAAAAAGTCGTAGGAAAAAAAAAAAAAAACAATGGATTGTAATAGTAAGATAGTACATAAGTTGTGCTATGAACGATAGGATACTAACAATCATAACAGCGTCTGATGGAGGTGGCTTGCCCGCTTGAGCCATGTCTCAACAGGAGGCTGCGGTCCCTTGAGAAGTAGGGACCCCGTGTAATCTGGGCGTCCCTGAAACTGGTTATTTGGGCGCAGGAGAGCCCGCAACACCAATTGAGTCGCGGACGCTGCCAGAGGGTATCCCAGATAGGCAACAGTACCTGGGCCCCTCACCAATTGTGGTCGGAGGAGTAACCAGGGGTTTTACTCTCATGTTATGATAAGCATTCCACTGCTATGAAGAGGGCGAGTACCACATACCCCACTGCCCGTGCCGGAACACCGCAGTGGCGGAGGAGATGCGTAACATTCTTGCATTCCCCTGGACAAACTTACAACAGGGCTTTCACGCTTCCCGTTCGAAACACAGAAAGACGGTCACTTTCTTCCAAGCAACTAACAAATCTTACTGTGATATCGAAGGTATACACACAAACCACGTTTTATTAATCTGACACAAACTATATTTATATAATCATTTTATCAAATATTTTTATACACAGTTTGATGTTAACTAGGTAGCTTTAAATTTACTTATGTACATCTTAGCTAGTTCCCTAGTGCGGGAGCTGTCTGAAAAAAAGGCCATAATCGGACATGTATTATGTAGTTGTACCAAAATTCCATCAAAAACAGTTCATCAATTTCGTAATTTTAAAAACCTTTGACAGGCCGGAAGCCTGAAGGCCGTGAGTGCCATACAGTCATGTTAATCCTCTGTTAAGCTTGATGTTGTAGTTTTCGATTAGGTACATTGACAATATTTATAACCAATGAGAGATAACAATTTTACATACGGATTAATTTTAAATGACGTTTGACGAGTGCGACGAATTACAATAAAGCATAAAAAAAGTATACGACGCATCTGTTCTTGTTTCATATGGTGAGTGTTGCCATGCCAGCTAGGTACGTGGATATTCATATGTGCGTAAGTTAAGTTATTTTGTAAATAAGGGCACAGAGTTACTAGTCTGGATGGTTTACATCAAATTTAAGTCTACTTTGGAACTATTAAAGCGCAGGAATAATCCATTTGTGAATACAACAGACTAAAACCGGCCAAGTGCGAGTCGGACTCGCCTACTAAGGGTTCCGTACCATTTTCAAGTGCCTACCTGTTGCCGTTATAGATATCGAGCAAAAAAGGCCAAAAAATAGTTGTTGTATGGGAGCCCCCCCTTAATACTTATTTTATGTGTAGTTTGTTATTATAGCAACAGAAATACATAATTTGTGAATTTTTCAACTGTTTGGGTATCGCGGTTCTTGAGATAGAGCCTGGTGATAGACAGACAGACAGCTAAGTCTTAGTAATAGGGTCCCGTTTTTACTCTTTGGGTACGGAACCCAAGCATTTAATGTCTAGACATGCTTAATATTGTTGCATCAAAGATATCGAGAAAAACCCATAGAGAAATGGAGTGGGCTTTGAGAAAAACTGTAGCTGAAGTTCAAGAAGTAGTACCGGTAAAGAAAAAGAGGAACACAACCTACAAAAATTGGAAAGCTCATAAGACAGTGACAGAGTGGTAAAATCCATTGATGGTATTTAAAAAACGATGTAAATTGTAAAGCAAAGGAAAAAAGTACAACTATCTACAAAAAGAAATGAGATGCCATCAAAAACATACTTGTAAAAAAACCCAAGTCTCGTAACGCAGTTCTTTTACCGTAAAACGTTGTGAGATCTATGTAATACCAAGTCGGTTAATTTATTCAGTCCCTACTTAAGGGACCTTCTATCTTAAGCTATTACGTAATTATCTCACCTTACAGAATCTTATTTTGACCTTATCAAAGTTCAAAACTTTTATGTTATGAATATTAGATTGACTTGGCCATCGCAATAAACACTTGTGAGATACATTCTAATTATATCCGATGGCCAAGTTAATCTATTATTTAAAACTTTAAAGTTTCGAATTTTGATAAGGTCAAAATAAGATTCTGTAAGGTGAGATAATTACGTAATAGCTTAAGATAGAAGGTCCCTTAAGTAGGGACTGAATAAATTAACCGACTTGGTATTACATAGATCTCACAACGTTTTACGGTAAAAGAACTGCGTTACGAGACTTGGGTTTTTTTACAAGTATGTTTTTGATGGCATCCTTTTTACGTGTATATTTCTTCCACGCGCGGCTTCAGCCACAAAGCTCCAGTTTGTGTTGCAACTTCATTACGAAATATAGCTTATGTAAATCCCGGATACAACCTCCGTAGCGTAGCGGTATTTGGCTCGCTTTAAATCTCTGACGTAGTGGGTTCGATCCCCACGCCGGACAGAAAAACTTTGTGTAAATTCTAAGATTTCTTTTTTTTCGTATCTGGTTGGTTTAGGGACTCTCCGTGCCTCAGAAAGCACGTTAAGCCGTTGGTACCGATTGTTATTACATCAGCTATAATTATCGTATAACAAGAAACGGGCTGCAGCGTTTCCTTGTGTGATACAACATTATACTGCGGTCAACAACCCGCCTACCAAGAGTGGTGACTATGGCAAATACCCTCCCTCGGGTGGCGGCCCATGTTCAGCAGTGGACGTTGTACGGGCTGATGATGATGATGATGACCACTCTTTAATAAAGTAGCTTCCTAATGGTGTAATAATTTTTGAAATAAATACAGTAATTCTGGAGCGTATTGAATGCAAACAATAATCGCTGAGGACTTACGTCGCACACCAAGACTTAGAACAATTATCCGTGATTCACACAAACAATTGTCCCGGTGAGAATCAAACGTAGAACACCAGGTCTCAAAAACCACAGAGTCACTGGTGCAGTCTATGAATTGTGGTTGGATGGTGGCTAGGACTGTGATGTCCTAGCCTCCTGAGTACTGAAGTTCTAAATTTAGAACAACCAACGAATATCCTAAATTAGGAACATCAAAAATTCATTATCATAGTTGTATGAAACTGATGTCCGAAATTTAGGACATCGCAAAAAACAGTTTTACATAATGTGATATTTTTTATTTTATTTTTCCTTCCATCTATATCATGAGAATATACAATGATGCAAAAACCAAGGCCATAAACCACAATATCATATCCTCGGACTCGAGAGGCTAGTATAAATGTAAAGTAAAAAATAAAGCAAAGCCTTTGGGAGAGTAGTTTGTCCTTCAGTCACATTCATATGCTAATGCAGAGTTTTTGATTTTTAGATTGGCTCTAATCTCAGCTTTAATGTGATAGTGATACAATATAAGGTTATGATTCAACACAAATTAATCTGTAATATCATGCGACTAAAGTTCATTATTGTAAAGTCACACATTTGGATTTATGTCACTATTACATTAACGCAGCGAATTATATAGGTTAACATTTAACAAATCCATTAAACTTTTATAGAAAGCATACATTTCATGTTTATAATGTTAATAGTAATAATTGTAGGAAGCTAGAACCCTATCCGGTCGTCCTCGCAAGGCGAAGTTCGCCATGCGTTCTATGCTTCAGACCCGATCTCAGCCCGCGCTGGTTGATGTTAATTATATTTATAATATAATAAGCGACTATCACATGCCACATTGGTAAATTTTATTTAATAACATTATTGTTGAAATGTAAACTAATTAACTAGTCAAGATTGTGTTTTCTTTTTTGTTTTTATTTTCATTGTATTTGACTTATAATAAGTACGATCGAATCGTCTTCATTATTAATAAACGTTTTCATTTCATTTTCATTTTAATTTCATTTCAATAACATCATTACGAATGTAAACGAACACTAAAGTTTTCCAGATAATTTCTAGAGCGTCTTTTTTAATTTAATTTCATTTGACACAAGTACCTGCATTATATCGCCTGTTTTATTTAAAACATAAAATATGTTCTTTAGACACGGTTCATGTTTAATGTAAAACAGTTATAACGTTGCACTTTAGTAATGTTTCTAAATAATTAAGTTCAAACTGTGCATATCAAGGATTGTAAATGACAAAAGAATGTTCATTTGTTATGAACTATTATTAGTTTGCAGGACAATGGTCATTCAGCCTCGTCCTCGCAAGGCGAGGCTCGCGACGCGTCCTATGCTTCAGGCCCGATCCCAGCCCGCGCTGGTTGATCTTAATTACATTTTTAACATGCCATAACAATATTAATAAATTTTATTTAATAACATTATTGTTGAAATGTAAACTAATTTATTAGTTAATTGTTTTTTTTTTGTCATTATCATTGTATTTGACTTATAATAAGTACGATCGATTCGTCTACATTATCAATAAACGTTTTCATTTTCATTTTCAATTTCAGCTTAAGGGAAATAAATATAATTTTGAATACTTTTCAAGAAACAAAATATGCTAAAATGACTTAAATTTTGAACGAAAAAATTACAGGTTCTTAAGGTGGTTTCAAAATATGTGCCTTCTCATTAATAATATGGAGAGTCATGTATTTATTACCTGACCATACATATCACACCTGTTCACCTGATGATAAGTACTCTAAGTGACAAAGGGGTCCAAATATTCTATAGCACTGGCGCTTTTATGACGTTGGCCAGCGATTTAATTTTAATTATATTTAATATACAAATTATGAATATAACATTGTTATTTTAATTTTATTATTAATGTTTTATAATTTTATAATTTGCTAGTAACTTTCAATGTCAATTTATTTTCGATATTTATATTTATTTTTAAGTTAAATTTAAAGAACTGTTCAATTTTTTTTTGTTCATTTACGTGGCGACTTCATTGGGTGCAACTGGAATACCAGGCTACCAGCGCTACATTCATACTTAAATGTGTGGATTTACCATGAAGTTGGTACCTATTTATGGTGCACGCAATTGATCCTGGCTATCAATTGTTTAAAACATGTTTTTTTTTCGATAATGTAGGTACTATAAATAAACATTTTCTTTCTTTCTGTAAATATGAGGATAGGAGTCAAAAAACTAGCCACGTTTATCTTGCTCGCTTTTGTCTTACTTCCTCGTTAGCTCTGGTGACCTTACTCACCTATCCAGAGAAAAGCCAATTTATATTAAAAAAGTTATTCTGCTGCAGTTAACTGCTAGGTCGAAGTAGTTTTTAGTCGAGTAGCTTATTGAGCGTACCAATGCAATCTACCTAAAATAGTTTATCTAACATAATAACTTTACATGATACTATATACTGTTAATGAGACGGTGTATATTTAGCTTGCACCTTATATATATTAAATTTATACTATTCATAAGTATTTTCTTTTTATAATTATGGAGGATATTATATTGATTATATTCCGGATACAATACAAACTCAACATTATTATATTTTGACAATTATTCAACGAAATGCAAAAGCTTCCCAAATATGAACATAAAATTTAATTATAACTTTCTTTGTCTTGCTTGCATAAACAAGATGTTTCGTTAAAGAAAATTACGTTACAAATAAACATAATATACTGATACTTTCATTAAAGATAATGTTAAAAGGAAATTTAATTTGATTTACCTTTTTTATTTATAGATTAGCGGCCCGCCCCGGCATCGCACGGGTAGACTTTTTTAGCCAATGTTACTCAGGGATAACGTAGCATTCTAATGGTAAAAGAATTATCGAAATGCGTTCAGTAGTTTTTGAGTTTATTCGAAACAAATATACAAAAAAAAACTTTTCCTCTTTATAATATTAGTATAGATATAGACAAAACGTAACAATAAATGGTAGGAGTTACATATTATTACACTTTTCTTAGCATTCCGAGCATTACCTACTTAGGGTGAATTTACCCTTGGTTATGTATTTGGACCTTTTGACGGACTTTGGCCTCGCTATAATTTATTAAAAAAACCCAAATAAATTAATAAAATATGATGATTTACAGATTTTTGATTATCTTACAACGAATTATTTGGTCAAATGTAAATAATATTTTTATTGAATTCTAGTTTAGCAATTTTAATGAAATTTTGCATAGGCACCTCTAGTAAGAGTTAAGGCTTTAAGTTTCAAAGGTTGTGAGTTCGATCCCCGCGCTAGATGACTTGTCTGCTTGTTGCTTGGTATATGATTATTATAGCTAATTTCATACGAGATCAACGGCTTAACGTGTTTTTAAAGGCACGGAGGGTAATCCTTCAAGCAACCAGACTCGGAAATAAATCTTTGATTTTACACAAACGTGCGATTTAGACACAATTCCGAAGACTTTAAGGTTTACTTTACTTTAACTTTGTCAGCCCGTCCACAGATGAACATGAATCTCCTCTTTACTGACCTTGGTAAGTCAGGGTCATTGAGGGATTGGGGGCCGTATTGCTTATGCGTGCGAGTTTTAGTGGTGTAGGATCCTCTCCTCGAGGTATGAGTTAGCATACCACGCTATGGAGAGGGCGAGTCCCACATATCCTACCGCCAGCGCGCGAATACGCTGCAGCGGCGGTGGGAATACGTAAATGCAGTTCCCCAGGACAAAAAATATTAATAAAAAAACCGGCCAAGTGCGAGTCGGACTCTCGCACGAAGGGTTCCGTACTAGTTGCAAGTGCCTAGCTATTTTTGATATCAGGAATACAACAAGTAACATAGTATAAAAGTTCTTGTAGTTCGTTGTAACTTTGATCGATGTTAATAATAGTTGATTGAATGAAAGGTAAATTGCTGTTTACGGTTTATGACGTATTAAAAAAAAAACTACTTACTTGATCTCGTTCAAACCAATTTTCGGTGGAAGTTTGCATGGTTATGTTCATCATATATTTTTTTTAGTTTTATCATTCTCTTATTTTAGAAGTTACAGGGGGGGACACACATTTTACCACTTTGGAAGTGTCTCTCGCGCAAACTATTCAGTTTAGAAAAAAATGACATTAGAAACCTCAATATCATTTTTGAAGACCTATTCATAGATACCCCACACGTATGGGTTCGATGAAAAACATTTTTTTGAGTTTCAGTTCTATGTATATGGAACCCCAATTTTTTTGTTTTTTTTCTATTTTTGTGTGAAAATCTTAATGCGGTTCACAAAATACATCTACTTGCCAAGTTTCAACATTATAGTTTCGGAAAAAAGTGGCTGTGACATACGGACGGACAGACAGACAGACAGACAGACAGACAGACATGACGAATCTATAAGGGTTCCGTTTTTTGCCATTTGGCTACGGAACCCTAAAAAACATATATTATCACCACGCTTTACAAGCGGATTGCTGACCGTTGCTACTTCTTATTATAAGTATTTATCCGTGTTTTAGGCTACTTCTATTTTTCTGTTAGTATGTTTGTACATATATTCCGCCTAATCTCCAAACATGACTTTCATAGCTTACCTTATAAAATCCTTATTCGGAGTGAATTTGCGGGCAACAACTAGTGTTTGTTTTTAATATTTGTACATCCCTATGCGAGTAAAACCACGCCATTACTATACATAGCGTCGTTATGAACAGACGTCTACTTCAAAACTGCACCATTCTCGTCTTAAATGCTAGTGTGCTACTGCTTCCACTGAAATGAAAATTTAGGGATGTTTACTAAGCGAATACTAGGGTTGTCTAATTAAAATATACTGTTTTATTTTTCTTAATTGGCTCACCAACAACACTGTATCAACAATACATAATTCTAAATATTTATGTCCGGTGAAGTAGCAAAAACCTCGTGGCTAAATACTTTTGTCCGTGCGAAAAAAATACTTATAAATACTTAAGTATATCAACCTGTTACAGTTAAACACCTCATGCAATAAAAAACTAACAATTGCTAAATTAGAATAAATTATTATAAGGAAAGAAAACTTAAACTTACTAATATTGTCAACAGTAATTTTACTTGGATAGTTACAATTTTTAATTATGTAGCATCATAATATGTTATGGTGTGGTGTTTCTTTGTTTCTGCCTACCTGCCTTTTTGGAAGAAAGGCGCGATATGTGTATGTATGTGCTATTCCTACTACGAGAAGATGCAAGTGGACCAAATATCGCGGCGGAGAGCCGGTGCCGTATGGCGCGGGAAGCGCCTCACACACTTCGCGACACACCGCCACCAGTTACACGTAGGTATGTACTAAATATATTGTTTCTCGTTTCGGATTATACCGTGTAAAAAAAAAGTCCGCACACCCTGGGTGCTCCTCTAAACCCACCGATTTCATAAGGGCCCCAGGTACCATACGGCTTCTGGGAATCAACCATAAGCGATATCATATTATCTATATATAATGTGGTTTTATAAACCATTCAGTTATTGTTGGAATAACGAAATAAAAACTAAATTGTGTTGCTCTGAAAAGAGAATGTTTTAATTAAATACAGTGCTTAACAAACATCACTTCACAATATTACGTTTAGTAAAACTAATTATAAACCTTACCTGAAAAGAGAAACAACATTTAAAGCTATTATTTCCCCAAATTCGTTTACTTATAATATTAAGATGTTTCTCATACACTCGTTTTGACAACATAACCTTAAAACCTCTCTGTCATCCTTCCATAGCTTACTCATGAAAAGACGTCAAAGAGAATGCGCGGCAAATTCAAATTAAATGAAGGAACATGGACTTCATTTACATATATACTTACATGTAATTATTTCGTATGTATCTACACGTCAAAATCAGGGACCGCGAGTTAATTAACTATTAACATCTGTTATTTAGTGTGTGATATTATTTGTATTGTTCTATTGTAAATTAATTAATTTTTGTGTGTATGTCTGATCCTTTGAACGGATTACGATGAATCTAGTGAATGAATTTTAATGAAACTTGTTATGATTTTCGTCTTTTACCAGTGACGAAAATCTTTAACCAGTGTGTGTTGCCAGTCATGACCTATGAAACCGAACAGACTCAGAGTCACTCAACGAGCTATGGAGAGGGCTATGCTCGGGGTTTCTCTACGAGATCGAATCAGAAATGAGGAGATACGTAGAAGAACGCGGGTTACCGACATAGCCCAACGGATTAGTTCGCTGAATGGGCAGGCCATGTAGCACGGAGAACAGCTGGCCGTTGGGGCCGAAAAGTTCTCGAATGGAGATCGCGGATCGGCAAGCGTAGCGTAGGACGTCCACGAATTAGATGGACGCATGACCTGGTAAAGACGATTAGATGGATCACGGTGGATGTAGGCCGCCTCCAACTGGAACTCTATGAGGGAGGTCTATGTCCAGCAGTGGAAGTCTCACGGCTGATATGATGATGATGATTTTATGATTTAAGATCGTAATATGTATTACATTGTTATAACTCTTTAATACCTAACCTTTAAAGGCGGCATCCGCTAAGGCTGAATTCTTAAAAAATCAGCCCATAAAAGAATGCTGAGCAGAATTCCAAACATTGTATAGAGTAATGAAATCATTCATATGAAACAAACGAATCAACTCATAAAATGACAATACTTTAATAATCTAAGGAACTCGTTTATTAATTTTGATTTGTCCATTACAAACAATTACAATTAAGATTCCGCGAACTATCTCAAAATTCATTTTTCAGCAATGAAACCTTCTAATAGGCGACCTTAGTAACAGCTGGCGTACTTGGCTTAGCTTGTAATTTTATCATTTCATCATCATCATCATCAACATCCCGTTTACGTCCACTGCTGAACATGGGCCACCTCTAAACAGACCTTGGCAAGCCAGGATCGTAGAGGGATAGTGCCATAATCACCACGCTTGGCAGACGGATTGGTGATCGCAGTAAGATGTAAAACTTGAGCTAATAGATGCTGCTGCCCATCCATCAGCCATATGTCCCTTAGTCGCCTTTTACGACACCCATGGGAGGACATGGGGTAGTCTATTCAAAGCCGGAAACCACACGGCAGTTTTATCATTTATTATTTGTTAATATATTTTTTCGTATATACTTATATTACCTTTGTGAATGTATTCAATAAATTATTTTTGGTTCTTTCTTATTTCTTTTAGATATGTTCCAAACGGTTGATGGTGATGTTGCTATCCAACTCTTCTATTATCATTTAATACTATAAATATCAATGCTTGGCTAACTAAATAATTATCAGTCACAAAAAAGACTAAAAATAATTTCACCTACTTATGTGATACTTTTGTTCGATTAAGTCTTACACAGTGTAATTCTGGCAAGTACACGTGTATGTAAATACCTAAGTGCTGAATAAATTTCATTATTTCGTTAAAGTTAGTCAATCACTTCTTCCCACTACAATACCTCCATACAATTTCCATTTATTGATTTTAATTAACCGAACCGATACCTTTTTAAGCGTTTTAATTAATAGACAATTAAAAAGGATTACCAACAGATCTTTACAGCAATAAAAGTACTTCAAGCTAGCTATTAATCGCTTTGGAGAAGTGACGAACGCTTAGTGAACGTTATAAATTATGTTATTCGATGAAAATCCTTCAGAATGTCCCTGGGGCGTCGTATAAGCTATTAAGGAATTACTGGAACTCGTTTTATTGCGGTGATGATAGCTGTAAAGTGAATATTGAGGTGGAATATTCCGATTTAAAATTGTATAATAGCTAGATTTTATAGGAAAGAATTATAAATTCTGACAGCCGCAGGACAATTACGTAAAAAACGTTAGCATGTTAATCGCCAAACGTTAAAAAACATTGTGTTGACATTTCAATAGGTAGATGGTTGTCTATCAACTATAGTATAATTTATGTTGTTGTTCGCTATGTAAGCCGTAAAGAAAAAATCGCAACTCAATCCTTTCGATATATGGGCTATCTGAAGGTGAAAGAATTTTCAAATCGGACTAGACTTGTTCCTGAAATTAAGCCCATCAAACAAACTCTTCAGTATTATAGATTAGTATAGTTCAGCCAACAGCTGAACATGGGCCTGTCTCTAACAGGTTGGATAATCACCACACTTGGCAGGTGGATTGGTGACCGCAGTATTATGTACAGCATATACTTCACAAACGCTGCTGCCCATTGCCTCGTATAAGATTGTCATGGATGATGACAATCGAGATTAACGGCTTAACATTCTTGCGAGGCACTTCACAGTTGTAGTTGGTAGCGGACAACCCGTGAGCGGACTATCCACTGAAATACCCTCAACCTTCCAACCAGACCCAGAAAGACATATTTGATTTTGCACTGGACAAAAACGGCTGGAGCGGGAATCGAACCCACAACCAGGGCTCGGAAAACGAAATCTTTTTCGGAACGGTTCTCACTTAAAATACCTAAAGAACGAAATGTTTCGGTTACGTTCGAACGGAACGTTAAAAATAACGTTTTTGAAGAAGATCAAAATTATATCGTTCTTGGTTTTTTTAACGTTTAAAACCGTTTTATTTAATTCATTTCTTATTCTCATTTAGTTAGTAGGTTATTACATATTTAACTGCCACGCTCGTGGTCGAGTGTCTTCGTTTGCTATTGTTTATGTGTAATATACTTAGCTGTTTACATAGGTAAATAAAGTTCAATAATAATCGAGTAAGAGAGAGAACTATGGATAATTCAGGAAGGACTTACTTGTCAATGTTTTTCTAAATAGTCGAATAATTTTAAATCTTTACAAAATACGCTCTAAATTTCGTATAATTATATTCTGTTAATTGATTTAAATTTTTTTAGATCTTAATAAGACCTACAAACCCGTTGTACATCATTTTGTTCTATTGTCAATAGTTATGCAGCGCACGCACAAATAGGTTTTCGATTTTACAGCTTGGGTTACAAAATCGCAATTTTCTTACGGATCCCAATTTTTTTTGAAAATAAAGTATAGCCTTATAACTTTCCTCGATAAATGGACTATCCAACACTGACAGATTTTTTGAAATCGGACCAGTAGTTCTAGAGATTAGCGCGTTCAAACAAACAAACAAACAAACTCTGCAGCTTTTAACTTGGCTGGGCGGGTTACAGTTAATCGCTTTAGTTATGCCAAATCTCACTCTTCTCCGTGCCCGCAGTATTAAGATTTCGCTTAGCGTTTTAATATTATACAAGGTGTAACAGAAAGGGTATATACATAGAAAGAGCAAGGTTTCTTTGGATCATAACAAACGATATGGCAAGGGTTATTTAATGCTATCTCTACAAGTCCGGAAGTAATGATTTTTTAAATTCATAGGTACCAGAAACCAAACTTTTCAAATTGAATTAAATACATCACTAGCACTCAATCAGCTGATCGATGTCAACAAACTATTTGCAAGTAAAAATAAACCACTTACTCCTGGTAATTCTGAATAAAGAGTACCGCATTTTTATTTTTTGTTTGCAAAATAAAAAAATTCTTGTAGTATTTTATTTTGAGTTGAAACCCTTGCCATATCGTTTGTTATGATCCAAAGAAGCCTTGCTCTTTCTATGTATATACCCTTTCCGTTACACCTTGTATAGATTCGAATAATTACTTTAACAGTCAACAAACCATAGCGGACGTTAATGATGATAAGGTGTATTTAATTTTGAATAATATGATAGGGTTTTAAGTAAAAGTCAACCAGTGTTTACTGAAGCAGAGGATGTAAATCCAATTACAGATTTACCAGACAGTCAACCAGTGTATTGTGAAGTAGAGGATGTAAATCCGTTTACAGATTTACGAGACAGTCAACCAGTGTATACTGAAGTAGAGGATGTAAATCCGATTACCGATTTACCAGATAGTCAACCATTTTTTATTAAAAATGAGGAGGAAATATTAACAAGTAATTACCTAAGAATTTGATTAAGTGCCTAAAATGTAGCAGAGTTTTAATTATAGATACACTACTGTTAAATTTTGCACAAAAATAATGTTACAACAACAACGGGATCGTCAAAATCAAAGATCTGAAACGTCTGTTGTCGAATTCAAAGGCCCGGGACAGTTATTCAGAGAATATCGAAGTCGATCAGAATTCAAACGTTCGTTGCGCTCTTCTTCTGTCTATTCATGCCGTACTCCAGAAATTCTTTCTCTCTCACTTTCTAACGGATTATGAATATTTTGATGAGTGCGTGTTCGGGACAATGTATGATAATCTCGATCAGCAGTTAGTCGCCTGAAGACTAAAGACCTGTAAAAAGATGTGCTAATACGCTAAGAATTCAATAAAGAAATTAATCACTTAAACACAGCGTGATTCTGTATAGGTAAACGTTTCCGACTCGCGAGACAATGCGTGACGTTCACGATCAGCGGACAGTCGCACATCACGTTCCACACTTGTCTCTAGAGACCTAGAAGCGGGAGCGTAGATACGCTAAGAACTCAAGCGCAATTCTCTATCCGTGAACGTCTCTGACTCGCGAGACAATGCGTGACGTTCACGATTAGCGGCCAGTCGCGCATCACGTTCCGCACTTGTCTCTAGAGACCTAGAAGCAGATGCGTAGATAGTTAGATACGCTGAGATCTCAAGCGCAATTCTCTATCAGCGAACGTCTTCGACTCTCGAGACAATGCGTGAAGTTCACGATCAGCGGACAGTTGCGCATCACGTTCCGCACTCGCCTCTAGACACCTAGAAGCAGATGCGTATATACGCTGAGAACTCAAGCGCCATTCTCTATCAGTCAACGTCTCCGACTCGCGAGGACCTAGAAGCAGATGCGTAAATATAATGAGAACTCAAGCGCAATTCTCTATCCGTGAACGTCTCCGACTCGCGAGACTATGCGTGACGTTCACGATCAGCGGACAGTCGCGCATCACGTTCCGCACTTGTCTCTAGAGACCTAAAAGCAGATTCGTCGATACGCTGAGAACTCAAGCGCAATTCTCTATCCGTGAACGTCTGCAACTCGCGAGACAATGTATGATGTTCACGACCAGCAGTCAGTCGCCCATTATATGCTTCACTGGTCTCTAGAGACCTGGATATAGATACGTAAATACGCTGAGAACGCAGACGTGCTTTGCGATCCGAAGAGGTTTCCATGGAGCGAGTTGCAGCCTGATGTTTTCGAACAGCATCAAGTCTCTCCTGACGCTCTTCAGGAGATTCTTGGGATCTTGATGATCCTCAATCGTTTAGCTCCTTTGGAACATTGGGAAAAATTTGACCTATTTCTAAGCATGGTTAAAGTTTTATTCTGAAGATACCTGATCAATTAAAATCTAAGTGACTGCTCCCCTGCGTTGCCGGGTAGGCTACCGTGTCACGAAGATAAATGGGAAAGGAAATTAAACACTCAAATAACATAAGCCCGAAGGCATATTTATTCGACAAAATAAAAAAATGAATGGGAGTTTTGGTCAGAAGAGTCAAATTTTCAATGATTCATCGAAAATCAGTCCTAAACTGTTACCGCCTTCACCGCGTCGAGGTACTCCCAGCTTGTGTTATTTTATAATTATACAGTGAAATTAGTATAGTGATAGGTTTGATTTCCTGATGTGGAAATCATGTTTCTGATCTTCGATTTTTATAAGTCAACAGGAAATGCCCATCAGACCAAACAACTTTTGCTAAGACGTCATTCCTATAAATGTTATAGTGTAGCTGGGCGCTTGGAATTCCACAGCAGGTGTTCCAGAACTTCAATTTTTATGCGTCAACGGAGAGTGCTCAGCAGGCTGAACAACTCTTGCTAAGACGTCATTCTTATATATGTTATAGTATAGCTGGGCTCTTGGAGTTCAACATCGGGTATTCCAGATCTTCAAATTTATTCTCTCAGCAGAAATTGCTCATCACATGGAACAATTTTTGCTATGGTACCATTTTTGTATCTCTTATAGTTTAGCCGGTCTGTTAC
This sequence comes from Nycteola revayana, assembly GCA_947037095.2. NCBI lineage: Eukaryota > Metazoa > Arthropoda > Insecta > Lepidoptera > Nolidae > Nycteola > Nycteola revayana. The sequence continues at coordinate 17,412,994 of OX344857.2, read as the reverse complement.
GGTTCTGCATCAGGTGCTCAAGCGACCAAGATAAATTATAGCCTATATGTTGCCCAGACTTAATACCTATACAACAAAAAAAAAATCATTCAAATCCGTTCAGTAGTTCCGAAGATTAGCGTGTACAAACAAACAGACAAACAGACAGATTATGTTTTTTGGATTCGTGCTCTATTACTGTTTCTAAACCCCCCTCAATTATTATTTTTTGAATATATTCAATGTACAGACACACTATTTTTACTGTTTTATTTCATTGTTAAATACGCACAAACACAACCAAGGTACTAATGTATTAACAATATATATATCTTTAATATGAAGGAAAGTAAACAAACTTGGCCTAAGCGTCCGGCGTCCTCAGTAAACATGCGCATCGGGATGAATGATAGAATCAAATCAAATACCTAAGCTTAAATAAACACGTCAACCTAGCGCGTACGCCGCTCGCGGCGCACGCCATACGGCTTGCGCGGGGTGGTGCGGAATAAACCGGTTTTCGATAACGTTCTCATTTCGTTTTCGTTCGAACACAATGTTGTGCAAGTAACGGTTGGAAACGTTTTAAGAACGTTATTTTAAATAACGTTTCCGAGCCCTGCCCACAACTTTAGAGATTAAAAGTGACACTTTTAGAGAATGTAATGTGATATAAGTGTATGTGATAGAACTCTGGTTTGTTTGATCCTATTCTAGCCCTCAGAAACATGAGGATGGTTGTACAATTATCTTCAGAAGCATTTGATCGTAAGTGCCTGTTTACGATAGAGGCAAATACGACAAATGTTTCTGACACATCCGACCTTATGCTTCTGAGCTCCAGAATTCATCATCATCATCAGCCCGTATAACGTCCACTGCTGAATGTGGGCCTCCTAGGCGGGTTGGTGACAGCAGTATAAAGTTGTACCACACAAGGAAACGCTGCTGCCCGTTCCTTGATATACGATTATTATTGATGATATTATAACAATCGGAACCAACGCCTTAACGTGCTTTCCGAGGCACGGAGGGTATAGTCCCTCAACCAAACAGACCCGGAAAAAAATCTTAGAATTTACACAAAGATTGACTGTCCGGTGATCCCATGATCGAAACCACGACCTCCGAGATTTAAAGCGATTTAAAGCGAGTGTTATTATTTGAGTTTCTCAACAAAGAATAGAGCAACAAACGTTTTGAATTAGTCGTTTGTTTTAATGTCTGTTTTTTTTTTTTTTTTTAAAGATACCTCCCTCACTAGGTAAATAAATCCCTGTGTCGCGGGGGACTTTACAAACATACATTTCACGGACACAAAGTACACCCAGACTCAGAACAATTATTTGTGGTTCACACAAATAATTGTCCCAGGTCAATTTATCACTTTATTTAAGCCCTGCTGCCCGTCACTACGTTTGTGTAAAATAAGAATTTTATAAGCCATCTAACAATTAATGTCCAGTCTCAATACGTTCTACTTTTTGCAGATTACACGGACAAACAGACAGATAAAATAAGCCGTTACTGAGATTATTTGAATTCAAATTCAAAATGGCTTTACCAAACAGATTTTTTTTTTTGTGTGTAAATTTTTACGACCAATTTATTGAAAAATATAATTCCTAGGAACTTATGAAATATTTTTAGAATCTTTTGCCCGTATGTGAGGGTATTTGCCATACCACGCTTGGCATTCGGGTTGGTGACCGCAGTATTATGTTGTAGGTACCACACAAGGAAACACTGCTGCCGTTCCTTGATAAACGATTATTATAGATGATGTTATAACAATCGGGACCAACGGCTTCAAGTGGTTTCTGAGGCACGGAGGGCAGTCCCTAAACCAACCAGACCCAGAAAGAAATCTTAGGATTTGCGCAAAGATTTTCTGTCCAGCGTGGGGATCGAATTCACGACCTCCGAGATTTAAAGCGAACCAAATACCGCTACGCTACGGTGGTTGTCACAATTTAGATTGGATATGTTGGCTACAACCACTCGATAAAAAAGTAAAATATGAGTGATCATATTAGTTACCATATAAAATAAAGGTTACCTACCCTTTCTCTTATTATCAATTCGTTTTATACTACATAAAAACGACCGAACTACGTAATAACCATTTTATCATAAAAGTCACTTTTAGATGCTTTTAATGGACCCTCAAGAAGATATATGGCCACAGCTGGACCAATTTTAAAATATTACCCGACTTAAAATCCGTCACCGAAGTAAATTTAGTAAGTTTTACGACTATTTACGTCTTTACACCTGAAATTGAAAGTCCTAAATCGGACACCGCACATACATATATAAGCGAACAGGTCTTCAACCTGGTTGCGTCATTCTGCGAACAAAGTTTGAAACAAAAGGAAACCGTGGAGCAGCGACGGAAAATTATCCTGAGGAATAACCGCTCCGAAGACAACGACTTGGGCGGAGGAGTTTTACTTTTAGAAGTTATTGTCTTCAAAGCTATTTAGTATCATTTACTAATAACAAGCCGGACTACAAACATCAAAACACATATTAAATACTTTCAGGAAAAGCTGATTACCATTTCATTTCAATATTGAGATTAATAAATTGAGACCACCGAGGATTCAAACCTGCATCTTAGGTAGATATGGCCCCTAATACCTTTACCAGTTGGCCACGGTGGAACCCAACCTTACCAGCTACCCAAACTTTGAAATATAGCAATATTTTTTAATAATACGTCTCTAAAGGGGATGCCATCTATCGGTAAAGATAAAAATTACTCGACAAATATCTCCATAGTTGCATTTGGAATTACATATTTAAACGATGATACCGCCCGTATTCATCGATTTGAAACTGGCTAGCTGCTCTTATACACATTCTGATCGGCATCCAAGACATTTAGGTTTCCTGGGACCAGCCTGCGCCTATTTGGGTGCCGCAGTCGGTCCACGGTTACAAGAATCACAGTGGCAGAAGTAGCATCACCACAAAAACCATCAACAAATCAGGAGCAATTACTAAAATGATCCATAAAAATAAGTCCCAAAAAATACTCGTAAAATAATTTCGTGAATGGGCCAAATCCCTTTGGAAATCATTATAAAATCAATTTATTATAAAACATCATTAAGCATTTTCCTGGTTACTTTTCGGCAATAAAACCCCCTTACAAATGACTTGCCTTGAATTCCTTTATGCTTCTGTTCTTTATCGGCCAACCAAACATGGAGTCAAAATTGAATCTTACATTCCTGCAATATGGTGGAATTTCAATCAAAACGTTTTACAAATAGCTTTGGGATAGACTAAGGCGAAGAGACCACCATAGTCCCCAAGGAAGCTAAATCGTCGTTGACTGACATGCAATTATTGGGTACTTGAGGAATATGGAATGTTTTCCTTTTTGGTCTTTTCATTTATATTCGAACGTAATTAGCGATATTTCAAGTTAGGAACCTATGTTGGACAAAAAATTTATATCTTGGGAAAAATCTAAGAACCAGCTAGAAATTGCGATGTAGAAGGTGTTTCAGTCACCCGCAGTCTGCTTTATCTATGCAAGTAATATTTTCAATAATAATACTAGCTGGCACAAAACTGCGAATCAGTGTTTTGGTAAGTAAAAGTTTTCTTACAAGTTTTCCAAAATATTTAGCAAATCTAGTATATTTTAACAAAACATGATGCAGGCTTGTTTTAATATTTTTTCGATTATATTATTGCCACAATACTATAATTAGTAGTCTTTTATTTTACGATGCCCGCTGTCTTTTAGACTACAGAAACAGCTTTCGCAATTCTTTAGCTTTCAACCATTATACAAAATCAGTTTCTCTAGATATATGACTAGTTTTCCGCGCGCGGTTTTACCCGCATAACTCCCGTACCCGTGGGAACTTTATAATGAAATAAAGTCTATGTCATCATAAATTCCTATGCTTTCCAACGGTAAAAGAATTTTTGAAATCGGTCCAGTAGTTTTGGAGCCTATTCAATACAAACAAACAATCAAGTCTTTCCTCTTTATAATAGTATTTCACTCGTAACTGCCGTTCCCATGGGAACTTCATAATAAAATATAGCCTATGTCATTGGAGGATAGTGAGAGGATAGAGAATTTTTCAAATCGGTCCAGTAGTTTTATAGCCTATCCAATACAAACAAACAAACCAACAAACAATCAAATCTTTCCTCTTTATAATATAAGTTTTAGTTTAGATTTTTCTTTTCTTGTTTTAAAAAGATTACTAGCAGAGTTTTGCAGTCTATTAGTATTCTTGGTAACCCCTCGTGCTAAGCTTAAAATGCGTGTGTTACGAGTGGGTTCACGTCGGTAGTGCAACGGGTGGGGATCGAACCGGCAACCACAAAATCACAAGTCCAACGCCCTAGCCATTGGGCTACGGCCGCTTAGTAAAGATAGTATAGATGTGATGATAGTATAGAGACTTTAATACTTAATATTATTATCTGCATTATAGTTCATTCAAATCTACAAAGCAAATATCATAGTTAGTACAATAATTCCATGAACTATTAACATTCAAGAGATGTTCCTTGTAAATCCGAAGCAACCCGTCTTAGTACCGAGCAAGCTCAGATAAGGATGTTGTGTGCTGTGTCGTAATAAACGTTACTCATATTTCTTGCTGTTTGTGACTCGCTTGCTGAGATTTGAGAGAACTGGATTGTGTTTTAGTGAATAGTTCGTTTCGTCTATTATATTATGCACAGTTAAGACAAAGTTATTAAGTAACACTGTTATTTTGCTGGGATATTTAATAAGTTCTTATGAGCAATACTTGGTATGTCAGGTTTATGGACAGTGTTTGTTCAATAATAATTTAAATGAACTAAATACCTTGTCTAATTAGTTTTTTATATGATGGAAGAAATATATAAACAGGGTTATTTTGTAAACACCAACAACCTTTCAGGGGGTGAAAGTACTGATGATTATAAACAACTTTTAGTATGGGACAAACCATGGAATCGCGAAAAAAATATCGGCTGCCCCATACATTTTGTCAAGGTAAGTGAACAAAATAACCACGTGTAGCCCTGACATAGTAAGAAAGCGTCGTGGCAGATCCCGTAGAAAATAGCGGGACGAGCTGGACAAAGCAAACAACCAGTAGCCTACTTTAGCCCTGGATCGAAAGAGCTGGAAGTCATGGGGAGAGGCCTTTGCCCAGCAGTGGGATGATGCAGGCTAGAAGTAACAGTAACAGTAGGTGAACATAAATGTATGGAACAGCTGATTTCTCTTAGCGATCTCTGGGTTGTACCCATTGTAAAAGTTGTTCATAATCATTACTTTTACCCCAAAAGCTTGTTGGTCTTTTAAAAATAACGCTGTATAAATGAATCCCTATTTCTTTCAGTCAGGGTGATATGCCCTATGAACGGTGATGCCGTATGAACGGTTGGTTATGGCCAGTGAAGTAGCAAAAGCCTCATGGCTAACTACATAATAATATGTCCGTCAGAAAAAAAAGAATGAACGGTTGGACCGATTTTGCAAATTCCTTTTTTGTTATGTTTGTTATCGTTATTGACAGAAAAAAATATGAAAATTGCGCAGAAAAAAAAAATAGTTTAAAAAAACTAAAAAAACACGCTTTTATAGCTAACCGAACTAAAAAATAGAAAATAATTTTTAATTTCAAATTTTATTTTGAGGGGATAAATTCTGATTGATTGTTCGATCTTCTACTACTGTAATATAAACCATATTACAGTAGTAGAAGATCGAACAATCAATCAGAAAATAAAATTATAATAAAGTTTAAGTTATAATATAATAGAGTAAAAAGCGTGAGGTGCTTGATAAAGTAAATGTCACAATCATTCTATTGGCAACTGTTTATGAGAGGAGAGTTATGAAAAGTGGTAAAATGCACCCTACACTTTTTACTCTGAGTTGAATTATTCTGTTAATAACTTAAACTTTATTATTATTTTATTTTGAGGTGATAAATTCTGATTGATTGTTCGATCTTCTACTACTGTAATATAAACCCTTTGAAATTAAAAATTATTTTCTATTTTTTAGTTCGGTTAGCTATAAAAGCGTGTTAATTTAGTTTTTTAAAACTATTATTTATTTTTTATTTTTTAAGTTCGATTTATCAAATAGTTATTTGTTGACCTGTGGTATTGGAATTTCTCACAAATCATTTCGCAATATCATCATTTCATTCAAAGATTCACTGTTGCATGGAGTTTTTCCTGTTAACTTAGAACAATCGAGTTCTTCTAAATGGTTTCTGAGTTATGTGAGATTTCATATTTTTTATATAAAAAAATATAAAAACAATGGTGACTCGGTGGTTACGGTAGTTGCATTAGAGACCTGTTGTTCTGAATTCGATTCCCAACCGAGACAATTATTTGTGTGAACCATAGGTGTTCTTAATCTGGCTATGCTTTGTGTCCGTGGCTTGCATGTTAAGAAGTACCCCGCGACACGAGATAAGTAAACAAAAAAAAAAGATTGGTAGTTCCAGCGTTATTTACAGGTAATTTTGTAATACGTCCTCCATCCATGTTCTTCGTTAATATCTCTATTCGTGTAATAGCAGCCCCTGAAATATTGTTCGTAAATATACGGTGATACAGTACATATTATAGTATCGTTTAGTATGCTGATATAAATCTTGCTCGAAGCCATACTGGCCTTGTGTCCGACATAATGTAGCTACAGAATAAATATATTCAGATAGTTATTGAGTTATAATTTACAACCTCCGTAGCGGTATTTGGCTCGCTTTAAATCTCGGAGGTTGTGGGTTCGATCCCCACACTGGACAAGATATCTTTGTGTAAATTCTAAGATTTCTTTCCGGGTCTGGTTGGTTGAGGGACTTCCCTCTGTGCCTCGGAAAGCACGTTAAGACGTTGGTCCAGCAGCGTTTCCCTTGTGTATTACAACATAACACTGCGGTCACCAATCTGCCAAGCACTCTCACAATAACTTTTAATATTAGGCTTGATAGCTTTGGACTAATCGTGATGTGCACTAATAGCAGCATTCTGTTATAATGTTATGTTAAAAGCCATAAGATTACATTAAAAAAGTGTATTTTGTCAAAACCGCTAAGCTTATTTGGTAGTTCAATATTACTTAATTTTTATTTATGTAACGGAATCTTTCTGAACTTAATTTTCACCAATTTCCATAAGTCTGATTAATTTGAAACTTTGCATACGTATCAAGGACCGATGACAATGCAATAATTTGATAACAGTTTCCCATGATCCTTATTAGGACCGCCAGGATTAACGATCCAGTTCCCAGCGAAATACAGTTATGGAACTGCTGAGAGACGAATGTTGCCATTAATCCTGAGTTGGGCTTCGACCGTCCATAAGATGCAAGGTTGTACAGTCGATCATGCAGTAATTTATCTAGGCTCGCGACTGTTTGCTGCTGGATAAGCTTATGTAGCACTTAGTCGTGTAAGATCTTTAGACGGTATTCGGATTGAAGAACTCGATTGTTCTAAGTTAACAGGAAAAACTCCATGCAACAGTGAATCTTTGAATGAAATGATGATATTGCGAAATGATTTGTGAGAAATTCCAATACCACAGGTCAACAAATAACTAATTGATAAATCGAACTTAAAAAATAAAAAAATAAATAATAGTTTTAAAAAACTAAATTAACACGCTTTTATAGCTAACCGAACTAAAAAATAGAAAATAATTTTTAATTTCAAAGGGTTTATATTACAGTAGTAGAAGATCGAACAATCAATCAGAATTTATCACCTCAAAATAAAATAATAATAAAGTTTAAGTTATTAACAGAATAATTCAACTCAGAGTAAAAAGTGTGGGGTGTATTTTACCACTTTTCATAACTCTCCTCTCATAAACAGTTGCCAATAGAATGATTGTGACATTTACTTTATCAAGCACCTCACGCTTTTTACTCTATTATATTAAAACTTAAACTTTATTATAATTTTATTTTCTGATTGATTGTTCGATCTTCTACTACTGTAATATAGTTTATATTACATTAGTAGAAGATCGAACAATCATTCAACAATCATCATTTCATTCAAAGATTCACTGTTGCATGGAGTTTTTCCTGTTAACTTAGAACAATCGAGTTCTTCAATCCGAATACCGTCTAAAGATCTTACACGACTAAGTGCTACATAAGCTTATCCAGCAGCAAACAGTCGCGAGCCTAGATAAATTACTGCATGATCGACTGTACAACCTTGCATCTTATGGACGGTCGAAGCCCAACTCAGGATTAATGGCAACATTCGTCTCTCAGCAGTTCCATAACTGTATTTCGCTGGGAACTGGATCGTTAATCCTGGCGGTCCTAATAAGGATCATGGGAAACTGTTATCAAATTATTGCATTGTCATCGGTCCTTGATACGTATGCAAAGTTTCAAATTAATCAGACTTATGGAAATTGGTGAAAATTAAGTTCAGAAAGATTCCGTTACATAAATAAAAATTAAGTAATATTGAACTACCAAATAAGCTTAGCGGTTTTGACAAAATACACTTTTTTAATGTAATCTTATGGCTTTTAACATAACATTATAACAGAATGCTGCTATTAGTGCACATCACGATTAGTCCAAAGCTATCAAGCCTAATATTAAAAGTTATTGTGAGAGTGCTTGGCAGATTGGTGACCGCAGTGTTATGTTGTAATACACAAGGGAAACGCTGCTGGACCAACGGCTTAACGTGCTTTCCGAGGCACAGAGGGAAGTCCCTCAACCAACCAGACCCGGAAAGAAATCTAAGAATATACACAAAGATATCTTGTCCAGTGTGAGGATCGAACCCACGACCTCCGAGATTTAAAGCGAGCCAAATACCGCTACGGAGGTTGTAAATTATAACTCAATAACTATCTGAATATATTTATTCTGTAGCTACATTATGTCGGACACAAGGCCAGTATGTCTTCGAGCAAGATTTATATCAGCATACTAAACGATACTATAATATGTACTGTATCACCGTATATTTACGAACAATATTTCAGGGGCTGCTATTACACGAATAGAGATATTAACGAAGAACATGGTTGGAGGACGTATAACAAAATTACCTGTTTATAAAGCTGGAACTGGGAATCTTTTTTTTTTGTTTACTTATCTCGTGTCGCGGGGTACTTCTTAACATGCAATCCACGGACACAAAGCATAGCCAGATTAAGAACACCTATGGTTCACACAAATAATTGTCTCGGTTGGGAATCGAATTCAGAACAACAGGTCTCAGATGCAACTTCCGTAACCACCGAGTCACCATTGATTTTATATTTGTTTATATAAAAAATATGAAATCTCACATAACTCAGAAACCATTTAGTTTCAGGCATAAAATTTATGATAAAATCTATTGCTTTTAACTTCATTATAACATCTTAACAGTAAAAATAGCGTCACATTTCCAGTCACCCTGTAAAAGTCATGTATTGTTATCAAGGATTTTCTCTAAATTCTCTTTCTTATCCGATTTTTGTTCAATGTTAATAAAACTGAATTGTAGCATATCGAAACGCAATATTTCTAAACAAATATAACCCATTAACCGGGTGTTATAACGAACCAAACTTGAAATAGCGAAAAAAAAACAGCTGCTCCCTACCATGTTGACGAGTTATGTGAACATGAATGTATGGAACAGCTGATTTTTTTTTTGCGATTTCAGGATTGGTGCCATAGTAAAAGTTGTTTGTTATCATGAGCACAATCATGTGTTTAGGTATCGGTCACTAATTACCAGTCACCCTATATATATATATATATTTATAGATGAGGGAGGCAAACGAACAAGTGGGTCACCTGATGGTAAGTGATCACCGCCGATAACTTTTTTTATACTTTTCCTTTTTCTCTCCATGACGTTTGAAGTAGCAAAAGCCTTTTGGTACTACATACTTTCCATCCGAAAAAAAGGGTTTTCTCCTACTGGCTGTTATAACGGTCGGCCCGGCCGGGTCGTCCACTTAGGTAGCTAGTGAAAGGTTGCAGGTTAGCTAGAGTAGGATTCTCGCCGGCGAGGACCGCGTTGCGCCCCTACCCCTGCCCTGTGATTGGGCGCCTGTAGTCGGTGCTGGTGATCACATCCTCTTTATATATCTACCTTTTTACTTCAGTGGCACCCTGGGTCGTGGTCATAAGGGTGCCCTCAGGTGTGTGCCACTTAGATATAATGTGACCACTTGCAATTTGGATGCGGTTTTAATTTCTTATAATAATAATAATTGGTTAATTGCAAAAAATATCACAGGACAGACGGACGGACTTTGAAGTCTGTAGATTTGTATGATTTGCTATTACCTACCTACTACTGTTAATTACTTAGTCGGATATCTTATAGAGTAAGAATTATTTGTTAGTTATAATTTTTTATTATTTATTATTTTATCTTCTTACATTGTAATTCCGACAAGTACAAGTGTATGTAAATACCTAAGTGCTGAATAAAATTCATTATGTCATTATTTTATTATTAACACCCATGGTTTTTTTTTCCTAATAAACAGGTTTCACAGGGTGCCCTAGAGGATTTGTATATATACTCACGTACCTTTCCTTTGAAAGTGTACCTGCTGTTTGCCATCCTGATTTCCTGGGGGAGATAATTCCTGAGGAGAACGGAATGGACAATGAAAAAGGAGCGCATATTGCGCAGACGATGATTTGGGGTGTTTAAAAGTTCTGAGATGTTAAAATAGTTTCAGGGGTGTCTGGGATAAGTAACCACGTAGTTTTGTTATACAGTTAACAATATTATATTCATGTTTATCCTTTGTCTGCGACGACATAAAGATATCGTGTTTTGAAGCCATTGTTTTTCGTGTATGAACTTAGACTGTAATTTTAATCAAATTTAAATTATGTGCTATATTTTATTTATCTTGTACGTTTTGCAGTTATGATTAATGTTAAAGTTATTATGTAAGGTGTTTCAAAAATATATGCCATTCGTGTCACCGTAAATTGTACCATTACTTTTTTAAAGTGAAGTTTATTTTGTTCGGTGAAGTATCTAATTGAAACCTTATATATATACAAAGAAATTAAATTAATGTGTCAGATTGAAATGGAAAAATAACAGGTAAAGAGGCGAAGAACTAATAACCAAAGAAAAAAGATTGTCTGTCTGTGTGTCTGTTTGTTCTGGGTAACCTCAGTAACGGATGGATCAATTTTGACTGTTTTATTCTTGTCTATCTGTTAATTTGTCAGTGTATTCCGCTTAATCTCCCAAAACTTTAGTTCAGATTTAGGCAAAAATTTCATTTTTAGATCGCTTATAAATTTCTTATATTATGCAGTCAAAGTCGCGGACTAGCTTATTGTACTAAAATATGTTACACGCTTAATATTATGTATAAATCTAGGATACTATTTATATAAAGCAATGTCAAACACAGACTAACATAAACTCCAACTTTTCCATATAGTAAGCTAAACAGTTGACCGTACTCGAAAGTTAATATATTCATAAAACTGGACGTAACAAAGTACGGGCAGCAACACAAGTTGCCTAGCACTAACTAACTTTAATATCACAATGGAACAATATTTTTTATTAAGGAGAGTTTTGTCACTAGGTATGTGAATTTGTCAACCTCATAATAATCCAATTACAAAATACATCAAAAAAATGATATCAATTGCCAATTTTGCAATTATACACCTTGCTTCCTTTGACAAAAGAAGTGAGATTTTACTTTGACATAATATTTAATTTTTTTGGAATAAATTTATTTCTTTCCGGACACTCTTCGCCAAAACATAGTTAACAGAAGATGTTTGTTTTTTAGTCTCTATTGTTGAGCCTGTGAAGATGACTGAAGAGTCATCTTCACACGCTAAACAATTGAGACTTGAAACTTGGTCCATTAAAAAAGCAAAACTGTTTATTAGTAAACAGCTTCGCTTTTTCAATGGACCAAGTCTCATACAAAGTCTAAAAGCTATTTCTGAACTGTTCATGGAACAACAATGGGAATATTTACCTTATATTGCCGTAACCACCAAGCTTGGCAAGCGGTTTGATGATCGCAGTAATAAGGAAGGATCTTTGAGCTGATAAAAATTGTGAGATTTTTAGATTTTTTGGGGTATTTTATACTGTAGTTGTTATTGACGCTCTACTTCAAAGTTTGTAGGCAGGTTCTCAAACTAAGGGTTGCATAGTGTTACCCGGCTTGTAACTGCGACTGTACAGTGTTTCATAAAGTATGTACAATGTAGTGGTGTGGTCATTAGTCGGTGAGCAGAATACTAACAAGTATTACTTTATAGTTGCAAAGATATTTTATAGTTGAGCTGCCCAGCATTGCTCATTAAACTGAAGCTTTGTTGATTGCATTAGGCCATTTTATGTTATGTACCTATGTGTTATTTATTATATGTTATGGCATAATGTCATTATATGCAGTTCGTAAATAGTTATTTTTAGACGAAACCAGCTGACAAATTCATACCCTCTTTGTGTAAGTGCGGATAACTAAAATATGCGATTACGTAAAAAAGGCAACAGCGATTACGGAGCAAGTGGCGAGCGATGGATCGCTTTTTTTTTGAGGTTTCTCAAATTAAACGACCAGACTAGCGTCCACTGCCGAACATGGGCCTCCGCTTAAAAGACCTTGGTAACCATGCTAGGCAGGCGGATTGAACTGATAGATGCCATCCATCAGCTGTTGTCATCCCATAGTACTTACGACATCCATATGAAGACGAGGAAGACGATGACGAAGGCGAAGACGATAGGGTGGTCTAATCAAAGCCGGAAACCACACGTAACTACTTAATAATAAGTTGCAAGATTTAACCCGAACCAACATACAACAGTACCGTTTGGGAGCTAAACAAATGCTTGTAATAATATCCGAAAGCTACCATACTGTGTCTCGTTTGAGTGAATAATTCATTCTGAAAAAGTACTTTGCAAGCTTTGAAATATATCCATTCCACTCAAAACAGAGCACAGTCTAAAAATTTCAATTAACTTAGCACATTTTTCTACTCGAGATGCCCGTAACACTAAGTACACTTGGTAACAGTTACGTATAATACGTACACAGTATAAAATTGCTCAATTTAGTACAGTAGGTTGATCTTTTTTAACTAAAGGCTATTTCATTAAAGATTTCCCTATTTTACTAACGCAAGGCTCATGTTGCCACGAGACAATTTTATATCATTTAAGTTTAGGCGACAATGAGATGGTTTACTTACTTACATTTTGAAATATGAATCTTTATTCGAAAAATTTACGGAAGGGAATTTATATATAATGTTCTACTGCGAAGTAATTATGTACAAAATTAAACAATAAATTGATTAATATATATATATATATATATATATATATATATATATATATATATAAATGAATCCCTATTTTCCTTGGTCACGGCATCAAGCATGAGCGGCTGGTCAGATTTCTCTAATTCTGTTTTTATTGTGTTTGTTATTGTCAGGAGATGGTTCTTATGAAAGAAAACAATAAGTAATATGCGAGGAAAATTTGAAAATTTAAGAATACTTAACCAATTTATTAAATTACCTAAAGTAACGTTTGACATAACATTGACAAAATGCGTGCTGCTCTTAGTGCACATCACGGTTAGTTACCACGCCTAATATTAGAGTTTTAGTCAAGCCAGGGCAATGTCTGTCAGGTCAGCTAGTTGAATATTTCGTACAATAAAATAAAATATAGTTATATATATTATTATTTCCTTATGGTTCTTTAGTGTTTTGACTGTGGTAGGACTTATGCATTAATCTAATATTAAAAAAAGAGAAAAAAAAAACTAAAAAACACACTTTTCACTCTGAATTGAATTATTCTGTTAATAACTTAAACTTTATTATAATTTTATTTTGAGGTGACAATTATTTTCAATTTTTTAGTTCGGTTATCTAAAAAAGCGTGTTTTTTTAGTTTTTTTTTAAACTATTATTATTTTTTTATTTTTAAGGATAATGGGAAACTGTTATCAAATTATTGCATTGTCATCGGTCCTTGATACGTATGCAAAGTTTCAAATTAATCAGACTTCTGAAAACTGGTGAAAATTAAGTTCAAAGATTCCGTTACAGCCCAAGCTAATAAAAGTGGTTAAAAATATACGTTGGCCTGGAGTAACATAGACTATATTTTACTATGAAATTTCCACGGGAACGGAAGGTTCGCGAGTAAAACCTTCGGAAACTTGTAAATTATAAAATCTTAGGTCAGTTGTGGACAACTGGCTTAAGTTTGAGGTAGCTCCCGCCATCCTACTGTATTTTATTCTGTGGTATAGATTAGAGCGGTCAAATTGCCGTCCATAACTCAGTGAAACTGTGTGGCCGTCTGATATTGTCCGAGTGCCTCGGATCATTTGTAGCCTTTATTGTTTCCTGTAAATTAAGTGCACTTGTTCAATCAACTTATAAGCGGCTGTAAACCAATGGCTAGGGGCGTTGGACTCGTGATCTTGTGGTCGCCGGTTCGATCCTCACCCATTGCACTATCGATGTGAACCCACTCGTAACCTAAGCATTTTAGCGTGGCACGAGGGGTTAACAAAAATACTAGTAGAATACAAAATAATGCCAGTAATCTTTAAAAAAAAACTTATACTCAGTCACCAATATGCCTACCAAGCGTGGTGATTATAGCAAAATCCCACCTACTATAATCACCTATTACCTGTAAATTGTCAAAACAATAATTGAGTATAATTAACTTACCTACAACGTTAATTAATACTCAATTTAGCGAAATGTTCCTAGCTTTATTATTAAATTATATTGTGTTCGAATCATTGTCATTATTTGTACAAATCAAATTTATACAACTATCTCCTAAACTCAATTTAGCAGGAAATAGTAGGATAACAAATTGTAAATATACGTGTATTTCTGTAATCTCTTGCTATTTCTGAGTCAGATTGATCACTAATTGGCTGACGTCGAATATAAACAGTCGGTTAACGAATTCGCTTACAAGGATCAGCGTTAACGAAACTACGTCGGTTAAGCAATTTGATAGCAATACTAATTAATATTGGCTAAAATTTATTTTGAACCTATGAATCCGGCATGAGTCACGTTTATAGTCTCAGAGGTTGAATTCCTATACCAGATAAAAAAAGTTTTGTTTTAAAGATTTTCTGTCCTTAACCCGGACAGAAAATCTTCAAAACAAAACTTTGGAAATCTGAGGAATAAATACAATTCGTAAAATATTTATATATTTTTTTTTTATTTTTAAAAAGAACATCTAGTGGTTTTGAATATATTTGTTTTTATTTAATTAAAAAGAGAATTGGTATTTGGACTTGAAAAATGTATTCACTAATCTAATCACTTCTCATGAAAATAATGAGATAATTATCATAATGTAATTATTTTGATTTCTAACACTTACTCTACTATTTTACAGTTAAACTTCTAGTTTATTTCTAATATAGTTCCGTTTTTTTTTTGTTTTCGAAACAATAAAAAAAATATCGACAGTCAGCCCTTTTTTCCTGATTCCTGATATTCCTGATTACTGAATAAAAAAAAGGAAAAAATGGCGTGCAATTTTTATCATGGCGGCAGAAATTTCTTCTCAAGTTTACATACAATTATAAAACAAGTATATGTACGACAAAAACTAAAGTGAAACAAATAAAGTAGCACGCACATACTGTACTTCGCAACGACCTTCCGAACGATACCCGAAGTGAACTCGACCGTAGGAACGAACAGCTGTTGACGTATAATTAGTGAAAAAATTTCATAATAGCGGTCTGGCCTTAAGAGTAGGATACAAGAGATACAGAATGAAAATTGGATACAAATCTGCCGTAGAAAAACTGGATACAAGACTACTATTTTTCGAGTAGACATTATTATTATAGTCAAGAGGCTTTTGCTTCTTCACCAGGCATGAAGGCGAGCAGAAATCCAGCCTAAATACATGGTTTAAAAAATACAAACTAAGTAACCTGCGAAAGACCCCCGTCTTTCGCAGGTTACTTAGTTTGTATTTTTTACCCCCTGTGGTACTTGCGATTTGGCTCAGGGTAGTTGCTGCCGGGTTCATATTAAGAAATGATGCCTTTAGAGACCACCATTGCTTAGTGGAAATAGAAATTTTGGAATAAAATATTTTCATCATCATCAACAGCCCGTTAAAGTCCACTGCTGAACATGGGCCTCCGCTTAACAGACCTCGGCAAGCCAGGATCGTTGAGGGATATTGCCATAATCACCACGCTTGACCGACGGATTGGTGATCGCAGTAAGATGTAAACCTTGAGCTAATAGATGCTGCTGCCCATCTATCAGCCATATGTCCCTTAGTCGCCTTTCACGACACCCATGGGAGGACATGGGGTAGTCTATTCTAAGCCGGAAATCACACGGCATTTTTTATTTTACCAAAAATAAAAAATAGTACCTATTTTGTACCTTTAGGGATTCGTTTTGCTTTTGGTCTTAATTGCACAAAGCAGCCCTAAAATTCAAAATGTCATAATTTTTCAATCATCCGCCAGAGCACCCGATGGGCCAAGGTCCAAGACCTACAGCCGACACCCTCTTGCGCAAGTTGCTAAGTTTGTAGAAAGACTCTTGGCTAACTACATATTTCTGTATGTCATATAATTTATGACATTCGTTTTGTAGATAAATAGTAGAAGAGTTTAACTGTGTATAAGAACTTGAAAACTAGTTAGTAGTAGTTAGTAACTATGAAAAAATTCCGTAATTACTAACCCACCTGGCCAGCGACGCCAAATTCTCTTCCGTAGCCTATCAGATTACATTATTAACATTCCGACCCGTCGGAGACGAGTTTTGACTTTTTACTCGGCACCAAATGTTTGTGTTGCCTATACTCTGACTCTTTATATATTTAAACACAGTCTTGCGGAAACAGCTTCGAAAACAAAACGTTTTCGCATAATGTTGCCATAAAATAAACAAAATTTTAATTAAACTTTTTCGAATATTAACTTTTATAATCTGTTTGTGAAAATATACTAAGTTATTTTAGAGTAATATAATTTTTCTGTATGCGGCGGTATATACTAGTAAAATCATTAATATGATGTAAGTTTGACTACGTTTAATTTTCATACTTATCAGTAACTAAATACAGAAACACTTTTTAGCAAATATTTTTCACGACAAACAAGGTTTGACGACAGTTCACTTATGCCTTCGTGAGATCTTCAGCTTAAAAGTAATAAATTAAGTAACAACGATTACTTTATTGAAAGGAACCACCTGTGATTCAAATTTTTATTTTATACGCCCCAAAATATGCAATTAAATCTTAGGACAATTTTGATATAATATTTTGTTTTTTTTTTGCAGTTATACTTCTTTGTATGTGTCTAAATTTCAAAATAGTCTCCATGATGACATCCTACACAGTAGTCAACATCTTATACTAATTTACAAAGCTGAAGAGTTTGTTGTTTTCATGAACGCGCTAATCTCAGGAACTACTGGCCCGATTTGAAAAATACTTTCAGTGTTAGCTAGCCCAATTATCGAGGAAGGCTATTTAATTATGAAGTTCTTACCGCCTTATTGTGAAACCGTGCGGGGGAGCTAGTTATCTATATATGACAGAATTTTATTTCACATCACTCTATTACTCGCCGTATCGTTTGTTGTGTCTATGCCAAAATCAGTTCCAATAGTCCCAAAACCAACGTAAAACATCTCTTAACTATAAACTGTAGTTTCAAACTTATATTTTGCGACACAAGTAGAATTCAAAGAGCATAAAATTGAAACTAACTCTTTGCAAATAGAGGATACAGAGCATTGGAAAGCAATTTTAAAACAATTTTTGAAATCAGCAATTTAGTCGTTCAAACGCCAAACTTTATGGTTTATGATCGAGTGGCTTCACACCATTGAGGCTTTCCATTCTATTTGTTTTGGTCGATCGAATAGGAATTTTAATAAAATTTTGACGCAAAAGTTATAAGCCTCGACTTAAAACAGTCAAACAGACTACGTTTGACTGACGAGTACGAGTAGACAACCACAGCAAATACATTAATATAAATGATTGTATTTCTGCTTCAATTTGGTAGTGATACAAAACCAAATGAGTAACTGTACGATACTGAGCTTTGGTGTCATGATATAACAGATCAATTTGTGTCGCTATTAAATTAAAGTAACGATATATCGTCAAAACCACCTGAGTTTGAATTTACCAAATTTTTCAGTTCTTTTTCAACTTGAGCAGCATGTTTACGGCCATTTTTGAACATGGGTTTTCATGTTTATATATCTCATTTCATTATAGATCTTTGCAAGTCAGGGTTATTGAGATATATGGCCATAACGTCTACAAATCACGCAACCTCCGTAGCGTAGCGGTAATTAGCTTGCTTTAATTCTCGGAGGTCGTGGGTTCGATCCCAACAGCGGATAAAAAATCTTTGCGCAAATTCTAAGATTTCTTTCCAGGACTGCTGACAAAATCTGAAATCGCGAAAAAAAATCAGCTGTTCCCTATATTTACGTTCGTTTAACTCGTCAAAATGCAGGGAACAGCAGATTTTTTTTGTGATGTCAGGTTTGCTCCCATAGTAAAAGTTGTTTATAATGATGTGATCAATGACCTCTTAAGAGGTTGTTGGTGTTTGACAAATAACCCTGTATAATAGAGGCTACTTAAAATTGAGTAGTTCTGTTTCTTTTCCGTGTATTCCGCCTAAGCTATTAAACCAATTGAGTTGAGTCTTTCAAGTTTAGAAAGCTCGTAAAATCCTTATTTCTTTCTTTCTTTTTTAAAAAGACAACTCCCGCACTAGGGAAATAAATCCCTGTGTCGCGGGGGACTTTACAAACATTCATTTCACGGACACAAAGAACACCCAGACTCGGAACAACTATTTGTGGTTCACACAAATAATTGTCCCGGGTGGGAATCGAACCCAGAACACCAGGTCTCAGAAGCAATTTCCGTAATCACTGAGCCACCGCAGTAGCAGTAGGAGGTTTATTTTTATACAGACAAGGTCGCATGCTTGTATATAAATTAAAAGGTCAAATGTGCTATGTTACGTCACAAACATTCCCATATGCCCTTGTCATAAACTGGCACTTACGACCAAATACTTCTGAAGTATAATAAATAGTACATCCTTACATCCTTGACAACCTCCGTAGCGTAGCGGTATTTGGCTCGCTTTACACCTCGAAGGTCGTGGGTTCGATCCCCACGCCGGACAAGAAATCTTTGTGTAAATTCTTAGATTTCTTTCCGGGTATGGTTGGTTGAGGAACTACCCTCCGTGCCTCGGAAAGCACGTTAAGCCGTTGGTCCCGATTGTTATGACATCATCTATATCAATCGTAGACAAGGAAATCGGCAGCAGTGTTTCCTTGTGTGTTATATCATAATACTGCGGTCACCAAGCGTGGTGACTAGGGAAAATACCCTCCCTCGAGAGGAGGCCCATGTTCACCAGTGGACGTTATACGGGCTGATGATGATGATGATAATAGTACATTCGTTCTTATGCTTCCGAGGACTACACATATATTAGTATAATCATAAATAACGGTCCACACAGTGATCATCATACACATCATAATATCCATAACCATAACTAAACCACCCCTCAGGCCTTTAAAATAAACGGCATCAGTTATCAAATCGGGGCGGGGTAATTATTGTCATTTAGGTTGGCAGCACTGTTGAACTGTTTTGATAAGAGTGTGTTAATGTGGCATGCTTGAATATTATGACGTGATCCGTTTTAAGGATTACATTGACTTGCTAATTCTATCTTCGGAGCGTTTTGAGTTAGTGGGTATTCTGTAACCCTTTAATTTGAATACTTCAACATTTTGTTTATTTATTTATTTTAATAATTTATGTATGTACATACAAGTTATAATTGTGGAAAATAAATAAAGGGCACAATAATTGGTTACACAATCTGAACTAAGTGCTTCAGACAGTTAGTCAACTAATGTGTTCTTCTGTATCGAGTAGATTGTTTCAATAAAATATTTCCAAACAACTAAATAAAAATATTATACCTAATCGTAATTTTTTCCTTATATTTACCTCAGTACTATCAATGTAGGATTTCCATTAAATTTTCTGTGTCTGAGTAATTGAGCTTACCTAGGTATTTGGTTACTACAGTATTACATTTTTTATAACATAGGCTATGGCGAAACAACGCTTATTTATTGCCATTATTACTAGCAAATTGCAGTACTTACTATTTCAATGTTTTGTTACATGAATGACTAAAATATCACTATAATGGCGGCCAAATCCGCGGATAAGTTCAAAAGAAAACTCTTTGATAGTTTTGGCTATATTTTTTGTGCTTTTTGGCATCCAAACATTGGGGACCGGGAGCCAAATTAAAACCTTGCAGCGGCCCTCTTTAGTGCGGCATGTTCCCCGAGTGCTGGTTATTACTATGCAAAGCAGATTTATAAGCATTCCCATCCAACGGGGCAATGCTGCCAGCATTCAGGGAATCTTGCCAAGTAATATAGATTAAGAATAGTAGTTTATTAGCTAGTTTTAATTTAAATTTGCAAATTTTTGTTGCACATATATAGTATAGTATAGTTGTGTAGTTGTATATTGCATCAAAATATCAAAACCACAAAAAATACTTGATCGTCGATTTCTAACTCAGGAATCGAATAACACTATGTCAACCATGCACGTCAGACCACATTGAACCGACGCGGTTAAAATATTAGAAAGAAATGATCCAATCAGTTAAATGAATACATTAACAGTAAACCTACTTTAATAGAAAAACTAAGCTTTAAATAATTTAATCTAAACTAAAAACACTGAAAAATAAATTAGGTACTTTACTTAAGACCAAAGTGTATTTTGGCAAATTGGGTTTATCTTGTGAACAATTGTTTTAAAGAGCTAAAGATTTTTTGGTAACACTTTAACAAACTTAATTTATTTAATTAAATAAAATATAAGTAGATAACAATATTTGTTGAATCCTTTTAAAGTGGATTATAAAGTAATCTTTTCAAACAACATGAATTTTTAGAAGATAAAAAGTTCGTCATCTCAATGAAACATAATATCTATTATAATAACTTCAATAAATAACGTGTCAACAATTCCCCTAGTTTTCCTGAATTGAATAAGAAAAATATCTTAAACGCAACGATTTGCGTTGCGTTTAAGATCTATTTACTGGGTTTTTTTACTGCCAAATTCAGTGAAGTTATCGATTGCAAGTACACGAATATAGTTGCCGTGATAATAACGCAGCTTAATAATAATATTTGTGTGGATATAGACCGAACTGATTCACTTGTAATACTTGATCGATCGTACCAGTTCAAAGCGATCCGCTCATTAAACTAGTACGTGCCTACAAATCCACTAGATCCCCTTAACTAAGCATTAAAATATTTAACCGGCTCCAAGTCTAACTTTCATTAATACCAAGTAAATATATTTTGAAAGCACCTCAAATTAATAAAGAATATTATAATAACTGTACGCCAAAGTCAGTAAACTTTGCTATTGCAAGTATATGCATACAGTTGCCGGGATCAGAACACAGCTTAGTTAGAACTTATTATATAAGTGTGGTTAAAACAACGTAGATCGAATTGGTTCACTTGTACTAGTTGATCGATCGTACTAGTTCAAAGCGATTCGCTCATTGAACGAGTACGTGCCTACAATTCCACTAGTTTCCCTTAACTAAGCACTAAAATATTTAAACCAGTTCCAGGTCTAACTTTCATCAATTCCCAGTAACTACGAGTTTTCAGCGCTCATGTGTACAAACTTTCATTTTATATTCGAAAAAGTTTTTCCAATAATTTGTACAGCAACAACAATATTTACAATTTAACCGTTGGAATTTTCTCTTAATGGTTACTTCGCGATTTCATTTCTACAATTTGTTTTCGTAAAATTATTTCCTTGTATTCCTATAACTATACAAAATATATAGATTTCCTCAAACATTGGTTATTTTAATGTATTTTAAATGCATTGTATGTAAATTGCTGTTATGTTTATTTTGTTTGAAAAATTAAATTTTAATTAAATACAAGCGCGAGGTGCGATGCAGCTTGCCTCCGATACACTTAACTAAACTATTTAAATATTTTTTTTATAAAAGAAATGTATCATTTTATACTATTTTATTATGTAATCATATAATATATTACTATACTATGTACTTTTATAAAGACGGCATATGATTTTGAAACATCTTATATATAGACCATTTTGATGTCATCCTATTTTATATGTTTACGAAGGTAAGTATTTTCAGTAAATTTTCTTAAGAAACGCCTCTCCAAAAATCGGAGTAAGTAGTTTAGTAATTGAAAAAAATACAACGAACAAAGAAAGGTCCTATTCTTTTGTGAAAAATCCACTTCGAAGTTAAGAATAAAACGTAACTTTTAACTTAAACAATATCTAATTTCTCACCTTGAACTCAATTTGTTAAATGGTATTGATTTACTTTTACTATAGTAGGTATATCAAGTAGGTACATATTATAAAAAAAATCCTTTGCTTTAATGAAACTTGGTTATCGTTTACGTATACTCAGACTCCGCCATCTCTCATCGTTACAGACAACAGTATCGATTTTTTTATTACTTACGTGTAAAGATTTACAGTGTAAACAACTAGATGGACGGATGACCTGGTAAATGCCGCGGGATCACGGTGGATGCGGGCCGCCTCCAACCGTAATAACTGGAAATCTATGAGGTAGGCCTATGTCCAGCAGAAATTATGAAAGTTTCACAGTGATAGACAGATAACTATTTTGTATCCAGGAACTTTTGGCGCGGAACCAACCCGTGGTGACCAAATTATTTATACAGATAAACGATGATGGCCGTTTTTTTACTTTTTTTTTTTTTTATACTGTCATAGACTATGCCTTGATAATCAGATCCACAGCTATAGTGCTTCTAAGGGACGGATTGTAGTCCATACTTTACTTTTTTTTTTCGCGGACATTTGTAGGCCACTATGCTTTTGATACTTCATGGGTCATTAAGGTGCAGTGATCCTGCCTTAATAAACGGTTAAAAAACTACAACATAAGCAGCCTGCACAAAAAGGTGTCCCCTGTAGAGTGCCGCTGTAAAGCGCTGACGGGGAAATTGAGATATTATGCCATAGTTTTTTAGGTTACTATTGTTTTATTGTGTGCAACACTCAGAGTTAGCAGCGTTACTTAAAAGAATAGAACCAGAGTTTGAAGCGATTCTGCTCTGGGTTTGTATGACCTCAAGAAACCGGACTTGGGAAGAAATATCAGATTTTACACAAATATTTCTTGTTCCGTGCGCGAATTGATAATAATAATAAGTAATAAAAATGTTTATTTTCTCACCACAACATACAATACATCGTTACAATATGATGATAATAACTTTATCATTGTGGGAGACTGGTGCCTCAGCTAAGCTGCAAGCCTGTGTTTCAGGACACCAGGCCTCCGCCCATAGTTCAGTATCACGTAAGTAACGTATAATTTTACATAATAAGCATTATTATTAATCGAAGCTTGTAGTAAGTAATATTGTGTGTGCGTGTGCTGTGTAAGGAAGTGTGATTGTGTGTGTGTGTATGTGTGTGTGTGGTCGTGTATGTTTGTTACATTAATATTACACAAAAGTTACAAGTAGTTTTTCGGTATCGTCATAATTCATTACTTGTAGGAAGGAAGTTATTTTCCTTTTACACATGGACTTATTAAGATTGACTATCAGTAGCATCCCGTTAATTTTATTATAAAGATATCTACCTAGATGGCAGAAGAAACGCTTTGAGAACTGGGTTGAAAGGCGAATGTCAGGGCGATCAACGGGGCTATATCGTCTCTTACCTTGTGTAGCTGAGGGGTGGTATGTTAGCATAGAGTGTTGTTTTAATATTATGGTTTTAATAAATAGTTGGCGTACTGTAAGAACTTTTGCATCTTTATATAGCTGTTCAGTGGAGTAACGGTAAGGTAGACTCAAGCCAATTGAACTCACTACCTCCGACACTTATATCGCTAAGCTACAGATAACTTCGATTAATCAGCACTTACTAATACAACTACTTGCCATATCTCTTTTATATATGGCAATCTGCCGACTTATTCAGCAATTTCTACCAGTGTCATGTAATGTGCCATATCTTTGACTAACACTCGCTGAGATTGACACTTAACATGACAACTAATTGCCATCACTAATCAGCTAATCGTCAAACACATTTATAATCATTTCACAAATCGGTGTTAGTTGTTGCCTAAGTGAGCGTATGAAATATGAACGGGGACGGTAATAGCTTCGGGAATACAGTGCTCTGTTAGACACTCAGTATTTATTAATTACTTAAGTGACAGTCTTGATAGTGTTAATTGGTTTAAATGTACTACATGACTGTGCTTCTGTGTTCAACGCTTTTAGTGTAGTCAGTTAGAAAATTAACGGTACTGCAGTTACGTATATCGGTGAAACGACATTAGATATCCTTCAATAATAAAAGAAGAAGGCATGAAGACTAAAAAAAAATATTTAGTCCGTCAGTGAGATTACCAAAAAATATTGGACACGTATTTTTTAAGTTTGTCAAACATGAAAGGACGAAGATATAGCGCGTGGAAATTTCATGAGATATCACTTCTAGGTACAATTTTACCTAGTAGTGACGTCACAAGCCCCCTATCCTGAACTTTATAGTTTGTTGTTGTTCTGTATCTTTGTAAATGTTTATTGATTTGATAAATTAAAAAAAATACGTGTCTAATATTTTTATGTAATCTAACCCTAACCCTAAACCCACCCCATCTATCAGCCCGTTGACGTCCACTGCTGAACATGGGCCTCCCCTTAACAGACCTTGGCAAGCCAGGATCGTAGAGGGATATTGCCATAATCACCACGCTTGGCAGACGGATTGGTGATCGCAGTAAGATGCAAATGTTGAGCTAATAGATGCTGCTGCCCACCCATCAGCCATATGTCCCTTAGTCGCCTTTTACGACACCCATGGGAAGGCATGGTCTATTCTAAGCTGGAAACCACACGGCAACCGACGGACTAAATATATATTTTTTGTCTTCATGCCCAGTGTTCAGTAATTGTGAAAAAACTTCGTATTACTATAGAATCGCAACATCCATTATTACCTAGTTAATTATAGCTAAGAATATTGGTATAGCTTAGTCAAGACATGCGATATTCTTAACGTTTGTCGATTACAATTATGAAGCAAATAGCTTCCTACACACGGTTTCCCTGCGTGACTCCCATTCCCGTGGGAACTTCATAATCATATACAGGGTGTCCCAAAAGGTTAAGTAGCTGGGAAAGGGGGTGACAGGGGTGGACACAATGGTCACTAGAAAAATAAAAATAAAATCGCTCTGGGTATTTAAAAAAAAATGGCATTTTTTTAAAAACTTAAAATTTTACACCTTGTTATTTTTGATGTTGATGTTGATGACCTTGTTGTTATTGAAGATTACATAACAGCATTTTTTTTAAATACAGATATATTTGTAGGTACAGTTAGCACAAGTTGTAAAATTTTTAGTCTTATAAAAAATGCCTTTTATTTTTTTAAACACCCAGAGGGAATTTTCTATATTTTTCTGGTGACTCTTGTGACCATCCCTATCACCCCCCTTCCCAGCTACGTACTTAATCTTTTGGGACACCCTGTATATAGGCTTTCTAGAAATTGCTATGCGATAAGACTGCCCATTGTACAGAGTCCTTGTTTTCTTACTTGTTTCGTTTTGTCTCGTTTTGTCATGTATACAATAAAGAGTATTCTATTCTATTCTTCCTAGATAAATGGGATATCTACCACTGAAATAATTTTTCAAATCGGACCAGTAGTTTCTGAGATTTGCTCGTTCAAGCAAACAAACTCATCAGCTTTATATATTAGTATAGATATCTGCTGACCTATTGCTTTGTCAAGATAAGTAAGCGCAGTGCCAGTTTGTGAAATAGAGATATCGCTCAAATTGTTTTTGACGCTTAAATCGTTTGCTTGCATTTACAGATTTCACTTGGAATCACTTAGAAAGTGCAGTTGATATAATTTCAACATAGCAAAGAGTGTTTAGTGAGCGTTGAAAGAGAACTTTACTCAAAACATTTTAACACGAGGGCTTTTCGTGCGGAAATTCAAAGAAACTTTGATAATATGCGGTACTGCTTCTTTTGAATATAAATTCTGGTCAATCAAGAATTCTATTTAGCTGAAATAATTTTAATACCACTATTAAAATTTAATACACATACTTGTGATTAAATTGTTTTATTGTGTCCCGCTATGGATGTCAAAATCCCGCTTATTCAGTCAAATAGTTTCAAAATCCCACTTTTCCAAAAATAATATCCGGCAACGCTATCTCATATATACCTATTGCTAATCTAGAAAAAATAATTATAAATAATCTCACATGCCGTTTGGTTTCAGGCTTAGAATAGACCACCCCATGTCTTCCCATGGGTGTCGTAAAAGGCGACTAAGGGACATATGGCTGATGGATGGGCAGCAGCATCTATTAGCTCAAGGTTTACATCTTACTGCGATCACCAATCTAATTATGGGAATATCCCTCTACGATCCTGGCTTGACAAGGTCTGTTAAGAGGAGGCCCATGTTCAGCAGTGGACGTAAACGGCTGTTGATGATGAATCTCACATAAATACAATTTTGTATTCTATAGATTTTTAATATGAACGTTGCTTTTATTACATGAGTAAAATACATATATATGTAACTAAAAGTAGCTAATCTATATCTATATTTATAAAAGAAAGTCGTGTTTGTTACAACACTTATAACTCGAGAACGGCTGGACCGATTGCCATGGTTTTTGATTTGTTGGATTTGTTTCCGTCCCGAATAGCAGAATAAGTACATTTTAAAAACAAAAGAAAGTCGGCTGAACCGATTTGGCTGAAAATTGGTAGGGAGGTAGCTAAGAACTGGGAGAAGGACATAGGATACTTTTGGGTAGGGGTAGGGTAGGGTAGGGTAGGGTAGGTGTAGGGTAGGGGTAGGGTAGGGTAGGGGTAGGGTAGGGGTAGGGTAGGGGTAGGGTAGGAGTAGGGTAGGGTTAGGGTAGGGGTAGGGTAGGGCAGGGGTAGGGTATAAAAGTCCACCCGTGCGAAGCCGGGGCGGGCCGCTAGTTTAAAATAAAACTAACTTATAAAATCATCATCATCATTATCATCAGCCCGTATAAAGTCCACTGCTGAACATGTCATAGTCACCACGTTTGGCAGGCGAGTTTTGACCGCAGTATTATGTTGTACCACACAAGGAAACGCTTCTGCCCGTTCCTTGATATACGATTATTATAGATGATGTTTTAACAATCGGGACCAACGGCTTAACGAGCTTTCCGAGGCACGGAGGGAAGTCCCTCAACCAACCAGACCCGGAAAGAAATTTTAGAAAATACACAAAGATCCTGTCCGGCCTGGGGATTGAACCCACGACCTCTGAGATTTGAGAGCCAAATACCGCTACGCTACGGAACTTGCTCGCCTTTATGAGGTACTTTTAAAATACTACTATTCAAAATCTATTCTATTGACAAGGTCCCCAGAATGCTGGCAGCATTACCCCATTGAATAGCAATGCTGCTGTGCAAAGTAAAAACGGAGAACGTGCCGCGCTAAGGAGCAGCGGCCGCGTAGTATAAATTAATTTGGCTCCCGGTCCCCATGGCCCAAATGTTTCGACACCAAAAGGCACAAATACATAACCACGATCTAGGGTAGATTTTTTACTTAGTAGGTAGGTAATTAGTTTTTATTTGTAGTTTAAATTTTGATTATATAATTAGGCATTTTCATTTAGTTATTTATATTATTTTTATATTGGAAATATAAATACAATTTCGCTTTGGTAACACGATATCAAAGAATTCTTCTAATTAATTATTATCAAGAGTCATATCAAACGCTAAGTAATGAAACGTCTGGTTTCATTAACTCTTTAATTGGAACTTTTACAAAACTTTCTTCTGTTTTTGTTACGTTTCCAGACTCGGTTGTAACTGATTAAATTTGTGTTATATCGACTTTTGTTAAACATTTCATTTTGTTCAATTCTCTTTCACCAAGAATTTTGAATTGGTGAAATGTATGAAAGTTGAATGTGGCGGAGCGGTATTAATATAGCTTGAAGTTTGGAAGTCGTGGATTCGATTCTCACGCCGGAACGTAGCATATAAAGCCATTCCACATTGGCCGTCTACTTTTCTCGAGCGTCACATATCGATGACGACGGGGCTGGAGATCATCTTGCCTTTATGCCTGGTAAAGTAACAAAACCTACATAATGACCGTTCGAAAAAAAGCGTGTGAACCCGAACGGGGTTCGGAATAACGCACACGTCCAATATGTTGTCAACCTTGGTCTAGAAGATCGTTCGATTCCGCCGTACAAGAAATAATTGTGTAAATCGTAAAAAAAAATCCGGATTTTGTTGGTTAAGAAAGTGCCCTCTTTGCGTCGGAAAGCACGTTTAGCCATTGCTCCCGATTGTTTGACACAATCTAAAGCAAGCGTATACCAGGAAACAGCCGGAGCAGCAGTGTATCCTTGTGTGTTTCAATATTATACTGATGTCACCAACACGCCTGCCACTCGAGTTGACTACGGTATCACCCTCGGGAAGAAACCTAAGTTCAGCAGTGCACGTTATAAGGGCTGATGAAGCAAGATTAAGTTCTTTAATTTCCTCTAAACGAATTCTATAACGTATCTCCTCCCCTACGGCGGATACACGCTCTATATGCAGAGCGTGTATCAAGTGTCCACAGGTAGTAGTTTATGCAATATTTATATTGACAGAGAGGTGCGGTTGAGGTCTATTTTCATTTATTTTTTTATGATCATTTATCATTATTTCTCATTTAAGCTTGTTATTCGTAGACTAGCGATATAAAATAAAATAAAAATCATTTTTATTTACGTAAACGTAAACGTTAATATTATGATGTCACATTTTTTACTATATTTATCAATATTTTTTCTAATAAAAAATATATTTTGGTAAATATATTCAATGCCGTGTGGTTTCCGGCTATGCCGTGTGGTTTCCGGCTTAGAATAGACCACCCCATGTCCTCCAATTGGTGTCGTAAAAGGCGACTAAGGGACATATGGCTGATGGACGGGCAGCAGCATCTATTAGCTCAAGATTTACATCTTACTGCGATCACCAATCCGTCTGCCAAGCGTGGTGATTATGGCAAAATCCCTCTACGATCCTGGCTTGCCAAGGTCTGTTAAGAGGAGGCCCATGTTCAGCAGTGGACGTCAACGGGCTGTCAATGAAATATATTCAGAGGGCACGGTAAGTATATTTATATTTTTAAAAAGGTTACGTAGGGAGTCGCGACTACCTAATCCATATATGGCCCTGACCGCTCGTTTTTGTAATACGAATATAGTATTTACATATAAGTCTAGCCTTTAGGTTTGGATTTGATAAACAATTAACTTTTTTTAATGAATCAAGATTGTATTTATGCGTTTTTTGGAATCGGCTAAAAGGGTGGTATAAAACCTACAGTGGAATAAAAAATAAATCGTGCTACAATTCCTACTAATCCGGTACCCAACGTTCTATAAACCATTTAAAAGTTAACGATTACATTTAAGATGTTGGCAGTCGATAATTCTGTCCATTGAGGCCCATCAAACGCCCGTTTCCTTCGACTTGATACAATTATCTCTTTATCTAAATGTTAATGAGTTTAAAACCCCCCTTTGTTAATGTTTCCTTGTAACTGTTGGGTGTTAAGTTAATTATTCTTTTGAGTTTATACTTACTTACTTGGATTGGCGATTTGGGTATATTTTAATGTCTTGTTTTCTTTTCTATAGTCACTTTTTAGAAAATATTTAACTGGAACGCTTGAATCTTGAAAAGGAAATATTGAATGTGTAGGGATTATATTGTTGTGTTAAGCCGTAAGGTTTCTAGCTTAGAATCGACTACCCTAAGTTTTCCCATCGGTGTCGTGAGAGACGATCAATGATTATACAGCATGCTTGTTAATCCCACCAGCCGCGGGCCCGCTGGTGGAAGGGGCGGCGCACGCGCATATCAATATGGGGGCAGCCATATCTGTGGTTCACATAAACATTATATCCAGTCATCATCATCATCAGCCCGTATAACGTCCACTGCTGAACATGGGCCTCTTCCCGAGAGATGGTGGTTGCCATAGTCACCATGCTTGGCAGGCGGGTTGGTGACCGCAGTATTATTATTTTAGATGATGTTATAACAATTGGGACCAACGGCTTAACGTGCTTTCCGAGGCACGGAGGGTAGTCCCTCAACCAACCTGACCCGAAAATAAATCTTAGAATTTACAAAAAGATTTTCTGTCCGGCGTGGGGATCGAACCCATGGCCTACCGTGATTTAAAGCGAGCCAAATACCGCTACGCTACGGAGGTTGTCGTTGCCGTTATATTCAGTGTGGGTATCGAATTCAGGACACCAGATCTCAGAAAAATCAACCGGTGTCACAAAACCTGTTATGACAGCTTTAGATAAAAGTATTTTTCTTTTACATAAAACTATTAAGAGTAAAGCAACATAAATATTACAACTCCAGTTGTATTATCATTACTAAAACATAATAGTATTAAAATTGCTTGCGAAGCAAACTCTGCAAAAACTTTTGATTATTTCTGTAACATAGCACGACGGCGAAAAACTTAAGCCTCGGTCATGAACGCAGCGGTTTGCAAGGCGGAAGCGGCAAAGGAAAAAGATGTAATAATTTATATGAGCCTGGAAAGTTAGACAGAAACACGCTTGTACGATACCACAATGCACAGAAATCACAGTTAATAGAAATCTCTTTTCCTAGACATCACGTTCCGCCGAAAACTTGTTGACAGAAACATTTTTCGTAGATATCTCGGTCTATAGGAAGCACTGTGGAGAGAAATCTCTGTTCATAGATATCACTTCTCGCCGTTAACATTATTCATAGAAACCACTCATCCCAGATACCTTGGTTCGCAGAACTTGCATTTCTGTACTGTTAAGTTACATATTATTATTATCGTACAAGCGTGTTTCTATCGAACGGTCCACGCTCAATTTAAACTGATGCAATTTCTTTAATAATCGCGTGATGTCAGTTAAATAATTTCCAAACATATTGTTAACCCCTTTGTTACCAGTTATTACGTGTGTATCAACACCGCAGTTGACATCTTATTTACTTTTCCTCGAAAGTAACGCAGTAATTATGGCATACTGACCACCACGTCACTAAGAGACCAACCATCGGTATTTTTGGTATAACGTTCGAAAGAATTTATGTGATCGACAATTCGTCGTTTATTCAAGAATAGCTTGTTTGGGTCGTGGAACCCGCCACGCTCCCCGCTCCGCCTCCCGCTACCGCTGAGTTCATGTTTGCAGCCTAAAGGAGCAAGTATGCGTCACGGCGGTAAGTTTGCTATGTAAACTGGCGGCACTTTATTTAAGTTGTAACACAATGATTAAATATGACTTTCGGAGAAAACTCCGGTTGCCAGTTTCATCTGAATTTGTAAATTAAGTAAAATACAATGGATTTTAGATGCGGGCTGTATAGTGAGTATTTATTTCGGTATAGGTAAGGTGTTTTCAAAACATATGCAAGCCCTTTAGCGGTATATGTATAAGTTAGTAAAAAAGATTTACCAGCAAATGCAGCCAGTACAACTTATAGACGACTTTTTTCAAAATAAACATTATTATCATTTTATTTTAGGTATATTAAATAATTTTAATATGTCAACTGAAATCTATTTACAAACGTAATTACTATACTATCTTCTGTTAATAGAACTGCATATATTTTGGTAGCACTTTATATATTTCTGTTTTTAGTACTACTATATTTTTACTATGAAGCTTGGGTAAAATTGGGTAGACAAAACTGGATAACAATTTTAAAAAAAATGTTTCACTATTACAATAATGTGAAGATTCTATTCAAGAAGATTTCTATGAATACATTCCTACGGGATCTGGAGCTGCACGAACGGAATAGCACGAGAAGGATAGTCTTTGAGGGTTTACTATTTCTTGGAATGTATTTAACTACTTAATGTTAGTAGACATCTTTACTAAGTACTTAGCTTCCACGCGTACTCCCGCTCTCGTAAGAACTTTAAATATACAGGGTTATTTTTAAAACACCAATAACCTTTTAGAGGGTGAAAGTACTGATGATTGTAAACAACTTTTATTATGGGACCAACCGTGAAATCGCCAAAATAAAATCAGCTTTTCCATACATTTTGTCGAGGTAAGTAAACATAAATGTGTGGAACAGCTGATTTTTTTTCCGCGATTTCAGAGTTGGTCCCATAGTATGAGTTGTTCATAATCATGAGTACTTCTATTCCCCAGAAGGTTGTTGGTGTTTTAAAAATAACCCTGTATGTGTCTGCCTTAATAAATTGTCTGTCTCGAACTGAAATAATTTTTCAAATCGGACCAGTAGTACCATATATTAGGGCGTTGAAGGCAACAAACTAACAAATTCTTCAGCTTTATGTATTATTACTATATTTGGAGTCTTTTAATACAGGCATTGTTTGCTTAAATGCAGACTCCAACCCAATATTGATTGTGTATAGCTTTTGGGCACAATAAACATTATTATTATTATTATTATTACTCATCATCATCATCAGCCCGTATAACGTCCACTGCTGAACATCCTCTCGAGAGAGGGTAGTTGTCATAGTCACCACGCTTAGCAGGCGGGTTGGTGACCGCAGTATTATGTTGTACCACTCAAAGAAACGCTGCTGCCCGTTCCTTGGTATACGATTATTATAGATGATGTTATAACAATCGGGATCAACGGCTTAACGTGCTTTCTGAGGCACGGAGGGTAGTCCCTCAACCAACCAGACCCGGAAATAAATCTTAGAATTTACACAAAGATTTTTTGTCCGGTGTGGGGATCGAACCCACGACCTCCGAGATTTAAAGCGAGCCGAATACCGCTACGCTACGGAGGTTATTATTACTACTGAACAGAATTTCAATATTATCTCGCTTTAAAATGCTTTACAGGTATATTTTTATGGCAATATACACGTATACGAGCTTCCTGCGCACGGTTTTACCCGCATAGCTCCCGTTCCGATGGGAACTTCCTGATTTAATAAATCCTATATCATCCGGGGATAGTGTGGCTTCCCAACGGTGAAAGATTTTTCCAATCGGTCAGGTAGTTTTGGATTAATTCAATACAATCAAACAAATAATCACTAAGACAGCCTCCGTAGCGTAGTGGTATTTGGCTCGCTTTAAGTCGTGGAGGTCGTGGGTTCGATTCCCACATCGGACAAGAAATCTTTGTGTAAATTATATTCTGGGTCTGTTTGGTTGAGGGACTACCCTCCGTGCCTCGGAAAGCACGTTAAGCCGTTGGTCCCGATTGTTATAACATCATCTATAACAGTATATATCAGGGAACGGGCAGCAGCGTTTCTTTGTGTGGTACAAAATAATACTGCGGTCACCAATCCGCCTGCCAAGCGTGGTGACTATGGCAAAACCCTCCCCCGGGAGGAGGCCCATGTTCAGCAGTGGACGTTATACGGGCTGATTTCTCAAACAAATAATATTAGCATAGATTATATTTTTAGAAGATCATAAGTGACTGATTGTACAAACCAGGATCATGGCATCTCGAAAAAGGAAAAGTATTAATCTTGTCATTTGTGGCCGTAAATCTGCCGTCTTATCCGTCTAGGGAGGCAGTGTGATTAAACAATGATTTGGTAACATTATAAAACGATTTGTACCTTTTTTTTTTTTTTGTCCGGGAGGAAATGCATTGACGCATTCCCACCACCGCTGCAGCGTATTCGCGCGCTGGCGGTGGGATATGTGAGACTCGCCCTCTCCATAGCGTGGTATGCTAAAGTCATACCACGAGGAGAGGACCCTACACCACTAAAACCTCCCGGACACTCCTTCGATCCGCCGTTGGCGGGGGTCGGGTACGCATGAGCAATCCGGCCCCCCGACGGCACCCGCGGCCAATATGGTACCGCGGGATCTCCAGGGCCACACTTACAGTGGCCCATTTGCCCAATTATAGGGACGCCCGGAGTGTAGAAGCGTCCCTACTCCTCATGGGTCAGCCTCCAAGGGAGCGGGGCCCATGCTCCCCACTCCCCAAGGCCGAGCCTAGGGTGGTAGGCGGCGGAAAACGATTTGTACCTACTTTGAAAATTTCTAATTTAAATAATATTTCTCAAATTCAACGGTGGCCAATTGATAGTTGTGATCTCGGTTTGGATTGTGAATGAATGTTGATTACAGACAGATCTTATCAATTCATCATCATCACATCAGTCCGTTATGCTCCACTCCTGAACAAACGCCCCCATCGATTGACAGCAGGACCGATTGTTAGCAGCCTGAATCCACTGACTCACTGCGACTTCATGACGTCGTCAGTCATCGGTATTAATATATAAAGCTGAAGAGTTTGTCTGCTTAACCTCGCTATTCTCTAGAATTACTAGTCCGATATGACATCTTTTTTCACACGGAATAAGATAGGCTATATTTAATTATGAAGTTCTTACTTGAACAGAAGTTACTAAAGAAGGTCAAATAAAACTTAGTATATAAAACGACAACCTCCGTAGCGTAGTGGTATTTGGCTCGCTTTAAATCTAGGAGGTCGTGGGTTCGATTCCCACACCGGACAAGAAATATTTGTGTAAATTCTAAGATTTCTTTCCGGGTCTGGTTGGTTGAGGGACTACCCTCCGTGCCTCGGAAAGTTGGTCCCGATTTTTATAACATCATCTATAACAGCATATATTAGGGAACGGGCAGCAGCGTTTCCTTGTGTGGTACACCATAATACTGCGGTCACCAATCCGCCTGCCAAGCGTGGTGACTATGGCAAATACCCTCCCCGGGAGGAGGCCCATGTTCAGTAGTGGACGTAACACGGGCCGATGATGATGATGAAGTATAAAATAAACAGTAAAAATGTTTATTGAGTAATTTACAAAATGACTGTATTCTTTTGATAACAGTTACATAGAGGAGTTTCCAGCAAACATTCACTAGCAATCAATCAAAAAATTGGTATGCGTGACATTGATGTATTAAGAATTTTCCAAAAACGAATTTATGTAAGAAAATTGGCAAATTGCGACTTAAAAGTTACCTTACCTTTCGTTTTGAGATACGGTTCTATATTATACTAGCGGCCCACCCCGGCTTCGCACGGGTGGACTTTTATACCCTACCCCTGCCCTAACCTACGCCTTTTTTTTTTTTTTTTTTTTGTTTACCGGGGTAAAAATGCGCAACCGCACTTCCTCCCTGGCGCAGGGGTCACTATATACGTGATCCCTGCGCCTGCGCCAGTGAGGGGCATGTGGGGCTCATACTCTATAGAACGTGGTGCGCTGTCGCACCACAGAGTGCCCTAACCTACCCCTTTTTTTTTGTTTACCGGGGTAAAAATGCGTGACCGCACTACCTCTCTGACGCAGGAATCCCTATTATGTGATTCCCGCCCCAGCGAGGGGCATGTGGGACTCCTCCTCTGTAGAACGCGGTGCGCTGTCGCACCGCATAGAGGCCATACCCACTAAAAAATGCCCTAACCTACCCCTACCCTAACCCTACCCTAACCCTACCCTACTCCTACCCTACCTCTACCCTACCCTACCCCTACCCCTACCCTTACCCTACCCCTACCCCTACCCTACACCTACCCTACCCTACCCTACCCTACCCTACCCTACCCTACCCCTACCCTACCCCTACCCTACCCCTACCCTATCCCTACCCTACCCCTACCCTACCCTACCCTAACCTACCCTACCCTACCCTACCCCTACCCAAAAGTATCCTGTGTCCTTCTCCCAGTTCTTAGCTACCTCCCTACCAATTTTCAGCCAAATCGGTTCAGCCGTTCTTGAGTTATAAATAAGTTGAGTGTAACTAACACGACTTTCTTTTGTTTTTAAAATGTATTCTGCTATTCGGGACGGAAACAAATCCAACAAATCAAAAACCATGGCAATCGGTCCAGCCGTTCTCGAGTTATAAGTGTTGTAACAAACACGACTTTCTTTTATATATATAAAATAAAAATATAAAAATAAAATATATAGATAGATACGCTTCTACCCGTGACTTTATACGCGTTTGATAAAGATCTGATTAGCTATCTAACAATGAAAGCCTCGTCCAAAAAGGTACGAATACGCGTACAAATAAACAGGTACATAAAGTGCGGCACGTTCTCCGAGTGCTGGTTTTTACTTTGCACAGCAGGTAAGCATTGCAATTTAACGGGATAATGCTGCTAGCATTTTGGGAGCCTTGCCAAGTAGAATAGATTTACTTTTAGTTGTATACAGGGTTATTTATAAAACACCGGTAACCTCTCAGGACTATAAATTTACTAACATCATAAACAACAACTTTTGTTCTACGACTTCTTACAAAACATAATACATTTACCAAAAACAAACCTTCAATATTTCCTTGTCCTATCTAACACATTTCAACTCTGTATTGCCCGCTCCCCTCGCTATTGTTGGTACTATCGCTTTCTTTTGCTTCGCAAAGACTTCGTAACATTTAGAGCGTTGAATTTAAATATTTTTATTTTTGTGTGTAAATCTGATGAATTAAAATATGATGATTTTTTAAAGGTCATAGAACAAAAGTTGATGTTTCTGATGTTAGTAATGTAGTCCTGAGAGGTTACTGGTGTTTTACAAATAACCCTGTATATTTATTTTTTTCGGTACATAAATCAAAACCGTTACCGAACAAGCAGACAGACGGTTTTTTTTTAAATTATCCTTTTGTTATAAATAAAATAAAATAAAAATAAAATAAAATATCTTTATTTCAGACCTAAGCAGTCCATACGTAGTTAGTGGTTAGTAACAAACTGTGCTTACATGCTATGTTATTGTTGTTAGTACTTAATTCTATTTAACATAAACCTATACCTAATTCTACCCAGTGCCTTTGGATGGGGCAGTCCACTCTGCTAACAATCATTTTCAGGATGCCGTTCCGAGTGCTACGCAAACGTTGCAGTAGGGAAGCCGCTTTCTTACGCATGATGGCGTGAAAGCCATCCGTACGTGCTTCAGCAAACATTCCCGACGCACTGCAACGTCGCGGCAACCGCAACAGCATCCTGAAGACATTGTTGTATTGCACGCGCAGAACGTTGTAGGCTCGGCTCGTATATGACACCCATAGGCCGCTCGTGTAGAAGGACTGACAGAACGCTTTAAATAAACTGACTTTGACGTCTGCCATGCAGCGAGCAAACCTACGGGCGAGCATATTGCCCCTCACCGCCAACGCCCTGCGCTCGCGTTCTATGTCCCCATCATCACGTAGGTCACTGGTGACAATATGACCCAAGTATTTAAATTGAGTTACCACATTCAGTTCAACGCCGTTGAGATATACTGGAGGTACACGACGGGGCTGTTGTTTAGGTGCCGTAAACACTAACACCTCACTTTTTTTTTTAATTGTATTTAAGGCCGTGAACCTCCGCATACGTCTCGCAGATCGTGAGAAGCTTCCTCAGTCCACTCATCGAGGGACTGAGCAACACCATGTCGTCCGCGTAACTTATGTTATTGACACATATACCGTCTATATGACAGCCGACATGTGTGCTGCTCAGTCGCTCGATGAGCTCATTTACATATAAATTAAATAACAGGGGGGAGCTTAACCCCCCCTGGCTTACACCGCATTCCATTCGATACTCATCCGACAGAGTACCGACCCATCTCACCCGATTTGTCTGGTGAGCATACCAGTACCGGAGAAGCGCTGTGTACTCCACCGGCACACCCGTGCCCCTCAACTTGTCCCATAGCACATCATAGGAGACAAGGTCAAAAGCTTTCAACAGGTCAAGGAAACACGCGTATACCGGCGTCCTCCTCATGGTGTAGTACTTGACGGTGTGCTTCAGGCCGAGAATAGCACTCTCGGTGGACACGCCCGCCTTGAATCCGAACTGGGCGTCGTGCACTTTAACATGTTCTGAGAGGCAGCCCTTCATCAGACCGTCAAGCACCTTAGCCATAGTGGTAGCTAGTGAGATGGGTCAGTAGTTGTTCATATCGGATGTGTCACCAGTTTTGTTTTTAACTATAGGGACCACCATCGTCCACATAAGTGGTTCCGGTAAATAGGAATGACCAAGGCACAAAGTGAAAAACAGTGACAAAACTCTAGGCAGATGGACTCCCGCATGTTTAAAATGTTCGACACTGAGACCATCGTGACCCGGCGACTTCCCACGCTGCATCCTCGAAATAATTGAAGCCACACTCTTGGCAGGTATTTTCGCGTTCAGCTCAGTCTCAATGGTCTCAGCTCCGTTTACTCCACGAGACGCCGAGCCCAAGATTGACCGCACAGAAAAGTGGTCCCTAAAACCATCCGCAATATTCTTACGGTCAGTAAACCCACCGAAGCTCACCGGGACACCCGTTCTCACATTCATATTATTCGTGTTCTTCCAAAAATGCCGAAAGCCTTTGTTCGCGTGGTTGAAAGCAAGGAGATCCATTTTAAGCTGGTCCTGCCTGTTCTGACACCACTTGAGTTTAGCCTTAAAATGTCTCCTTGCCTCCGCCATATCATGAAATATAGGACCATTGGCTGGGCGACCAGCCATTGTCCACACCTGGAATCTAAGCCGGGCCTCGCGGTGTGCGCCTGCGACATGCTTGTTCCACCCCGTGACATAGCCACCCCTCCTTCGACACTTTATCCTATAAGTCTGTACGGCTGCCCGTTCCAGTATATTCACAATATCAGAGTACATTTTGTCAAGAGCTGAACAATGTTCTTTGCGTCTACAAAACTTATCACAACAATCACTCAGCTCCCGAGGAATATCAATAAGTCTAAGCTTAGCGTGACAGAGGTCGTGGTACTAGCTTATCTGCTCAGACGTCCTCTCACCCCACACAGCACGATTAACATGATTATTACTTTCTACAATTTTACAATTAATTTTTAACAAGTCACATTGAATCACAATCGGGAAATGGTCGGACCAATACATGTCATACAGTACTGTGACACTAGTGACTGATTGCTGGGCAGATTTAGTGACGATGCAGTGGTCCAACCATCTGTTACAGCCATGTGACTCACTTGTGAAAGTGTAGGTATCACTGTCACACATCTCCACATCTACACAGACCCAGCTTTGATCGGAACAAAAATTTATCATTTCGTTATAAAACAATTCATTCGGATGTGCATTATAGTCTCCTATGATGTAAAAAGCCTCAATTCCTTTATTTTCCTCTACTTCTATAACTGAGCGAATAGCACTAAGACAGGCTGTAAACTCCGGAAGATTATCACTCGAGTTTGTTGGCATGTACACACTAAACACGACTACAGATCTAGTACTTACGGTGATTCTGACCGCGCACACTCGTACATTATTGCACGCAATCGGCAACACTGACTCAAACGCACTTTTACGCCACAGTAACGCGACGCCACCGTACGGCCTGCCGCTCAAAAGGCCCGCCGATGTGTCTACAGCCGACGTCCCGGTGCACCCGAAGCTGTCATCAACCGTGCTGAGCAACCATGTCTCTTGAAGGGCTATCACATCCGCCGACCGACATAACGCTCTTATGCCTTCCATAGACCTCTTGAATGATTTGCAATTAAAGCTTACTATCTTACTAAGGCTGTCCATTTTTGGTATCTATATTTTCATGTACATCTTTGTTTACTCGCCTCATAGGAAAGTGCACAAAACGCCTAAATGATACTCCAGATGGCCACAACTTACCATCTAAAAATGTATCAATCTTATACTTTGTTACAAAAAGTTTGTAAGCATTATAGTCTCTTGCCTGTTTCATTTTAATTTTAATTAGTGTAACTCGCTCTCGAGTTTTTTCATACACGTAGTCTACAATAGCCTGCTCTGACACCGCTTATGCACATTTGAAATAAATATTGGTACTTTCGTGTCCGCCGCTCTAAATTGTACACTTTTCTCCTCATTATTAACAGCCGCACTTCCTCTCTGACTAATAAACCGATTTTTATGTCTCCGCTTCTGTACAACGGTCCACTCTTCCTTATTATCTAATATTGGTCGTTCAACGTTCTTCTGAATAACCTCAGAAAACGAGGAACGCTTCTCATTTGAAACATTCATTTGTTTACATTCATTAGCTACGTCGCGATCGTGATGGTATAATATTCCCGGTGCGCTGGTACGCGACGTTTTATCAGTTGACAGTACGTAACCATCTGTCTCACTCACACCCGCCGTAAGTTCGCTCACTGGGGCCGGCAAGGGCGACGACGCAGGCGGCGGCGGTTGCACGGGGGAAAGAGATGGGTAACTCGCACTGCGATCGACCGCTGATTCATCACCGCATAATGTAGGTAATGCCATCGGCCCGCTGTCGAAGTTTTTAAATCTACCTTCTCTTCTCATTGTGTTTACATTTCTCTCCTGATTTACAAAAGATGATGTCTTATAATATTCGTGAATCCGATCATTTAATTCACTTTTGGTAGCATACTGGCAATGAAAATCTTGTATGTTCTTTTCAAGTAGAACTATCCTTTTGAGTAAAACTGTAACGTCAACATGATCGAACGTTACGGGCGGTAGTTTTTCCAATCTTCTGGCCACAAAAATCGGAATCTCTTCTGGATCTGTCTCCTTAATCAAGCAAATGATGTCGTCCAAGTCTCGTAATGTTCTGCCTGTCCGCTTTCGCGTCGTCGGCCGCTGGCTCAACGATTCAAAGAGTAACGACTTCGCAGATTTAATGTCCTCCGCACTAAAAGCACTCTCACATATTTGAACTAGACTTTGCTCATCCATTACATCCTGTTTATTTTGGATAAACGCTAACACCTGACATATCACAATGTTACAACTCGCACATTTAAGCCTCTTAGATAAGTTATTCATTTTTGCAACCGAGATGCGCGATCTAGCTTGCGCACGCGTTCACGGTCGAGACGAGACTGTTATTAGTAGGTACTGTATTTTCGTATGCATTTATTAAAAACTAGATTTTTATCCATTATAAACACAAAATTCTATTTTATTCATCAGTAAGGACTATGTACGAATAAGAACTTCAAAGAAAAATATATTTAATTGACATACTTATACAAAAATACTTATTTCTTATAAAACCAACTGTTTCAAAATCAAAATCAAAATCAAAAATCTTTATTTGCCTAAATGTGGTGTACAAAAAGGTAACAAAGTAAAATGGTCTCACCATCTTCATATTATGGCATGCAAATGTTACACTTAAGACAAGGAAAAACTAATAACAATAATAAATTATACAGAAAATATTGAATTGTCATTATTCTTTGCATTTAAAATATTCATCAATAATATAAAAACATTTATCGCATAGAAATTTTACAGTATATTTTTAAATTTATTTACAGGCAACTCTCGTACATTCCGGGGTAAATGGTTAAAGATTCACACATAGCATAGCTGTTGCGGCTGTACTGTTCGGTCTTTAGAGGCAAATGAATGGCTTCAAATGAATATTTAGTTTTATCACCACCACGTAAGTAAGAAATAGTAACATTCGAGGAGAGTGAAAATACTATATATTTTTTTATAGACAGTACAGTACAATTTTACCTTATTTAACAGGTTTTCCTATTTGAAGAAATGTTTTGGTGTGCAAATGGCAACAAAATGTCGTAACCGCCAAAAATCACTTATATGGTGTTAACGCTTCAATTATATTATGTAATAAGCAGGGTTTGACACCAGTGTTCCGGGTGTTATGATATTTTGGGGGGTTTTTGTCATTGTCATCACACTTGTCAGGCGGGTGACTGCAGTATCATATTGTAACACCCAGAAAATTTCTATGAATAATTACAATTAAACTTAATTTATTACTCTGCGAGATTACCTTAAAGCACTTTACGTTACATTTTAATTTTCGGAACGTAATTAGCTTAGCTTAAAAAGTTGGGAAACTTTTAAATGCCTTCTCATTACATATGATAGATCGCCTTACTATCTGATTAGATCGCCTTATTACTGTAACGATAGGGTATGGTTCACATGCTGGTACCCTTCTTTTTCCTGCCCTTAGCCCATATTTCTTGGGGTCGGCGCAACACGTTTGTTTCTTCCATTCTGTCCTGTCACCCGTCACACTATCACTAACTCCGTTTTCTTACAAATCCCTCTTTACACATCCATCCATCTTTTCTTTGGCCTCCCCTTCCTCTCCATCCATCTACATGTATACTTAAAACATGCAGGTACCCAAATAACATTTAAAAAAAAAAGTATATCAAAATTAATTAACTTCAATGTGTATTCATGCGTCAGATACAAAAGTCGCTCCGAAAAGGGAAACATAATCCAAACTGGCAAACGTAATCCTCCCCCTACTTAACCGCATTCAATTTCAAAAATAGGTTAAACCAACTAAAAATTCTCAGAGTTACACTCTAAATCTCATACCTTAATTAACGCTTTGTCTACTACAACTTTGAATTTTATTAACATGAAGATTCCATTGTCACAGCAACCTAAATTCAACTGTAAACTTTGTTCAGCAAAGTTTAAATTTGAATGATCATAATTCTCAAAGCCACGCCATACCTTAGGCCGCGAAAGTACTTTGTCAGAAAGACAAATGTCTCTCATACATATACATAAAACGTTTGTAAGGCAAGTTCATGTAGATGAAATGATGTCGTAAAGAAACGACGAAGCTCAATGCTAATATAAATGTGCCACGAACTGGATGGAGAATGGAGGCAGAAAATTCAAAATTTTTCATAAGGAATTTTGGTGATTGTTCACTTTATTAAGAATATGCCTGTTGAATATTGAGGAAATATTACTCAGCTGAATAAGGGTTATGCTTGAGTGTTTATGAAGAGTCGGTATTGAAAATATATTTACGGTATCAACGACTAAAACGTTCAACGTTTTATACTGGGTGACTTTTTTACCGTCTTGAAAATAATAGGGCATGATATGTACTATATGAAATAGATGTCTGAGGCATACTTATTTTATCTATTTTTTTACTGGCATAGAGTAAAAATTGTAATCGTAAAAATGCGTACGTAAGTAGGTAGTTACGCTATTGCGCTCACTCTTTTCAATCAAATTTGATTGCGGCCTAGGTA
The DNA here is from genome assembly GCA_947037095.2 of Nycteola revayana. Classification (NCBI taxonomy): domain Eukaryota; kingdom Metazoa; phylum Arthropoda; class Insecta; order Lepidoptera; family Nolidae; genus Nycteola; species Nycteola revayana. Next base: position 17,369,726 of record OX344857.2, on the reverse strand, counting down.
TTAGCCACCTATTTTAACTAACGTAACGTTACAACCTCCGTAGCGTAGCGGTATTTGGCTCTCTTTAAAGCTCGGAGGTCGTGGGTTCGATTCCCACGCCGGACTGGAAATCTTTTTGTAAATACTAAGATTTCCAGGTCTGGTTGGCTGAGGGACTACTCTCCGTGCCTCGGAAAGCACGTTAAGCCATTGGTCCCGATTGTTATAACATCATCTATAATAATCGTATTTCAAGAAACGGGCAGCAGCGTTTCCTTGTGTGGTACAACATAATTAGAGTTGCACCGGATCCTACTTTTGCCGGTTACCCGGCAACCGAGTACCCGGCGCAAGCTTATGCCGGGTAGCCGGGTACCCGTCAAAATTGCCCGGCATGAAAAGACGTACATTCCTCTTCCATGTTTGGGCGCGACTGAAAGTCAAGTGGAGCGGTTCGCGCCTACCATAATTTACCTCTTTTGAATTATGACTATTAATTTTTCTGATGATTCATGTTTATCAAATAAATATTCGTTATTGAAAAAAAATAGTTAAAATTTTATCCTAGACCTAATTACCCGGCAGTTCTGGGTATCCGTCGCCTAATGGCGACGGTAATCCCGGTACCCGGCCGGATCCTGAAAAAGTGCCGGATCCGCCGGGTACCGGATGCAAACCGGGTACCCGTCCCATCTCTAAACATAATGCTGCGGTCGCCAATCCGCCTGTCAAGCGTGGTGACTATGGCAAATACCCTCCCTCGGGAGGAGGCCCATGTTCATCAGTGGACGTTATACGGGTTGATGATGATGATAAATGTTACTACCTAATGAGGTACGTATTTTTATCGTAATAATTTTCACTAAATGTCAGTAAAAAACAAAGATAAAATAAGTATGGCTTAGACATCTGTTTCATATACAAATCACGCCCTATTATTTTCAAGACGGTAAAAAAACGTCACCCAGTATATTCATCCACGTTTCAACACGTACAATAATAGGCAAAGTACAACATCACATTTTAAAGAAAAAATAATATTATCAACGAAAATAATTTACCTACCTATTGAGTTCAAAATAAATTTAAACGGAATAACTCAGTAATCTTCACTTCACTTTCTATATCAAAATATATTATTATTACATTGTATGTTACTCTACACTATGTCTAATGTTTTGCCAGTGTTTCAAACTAACCAGAACTGCTTGTGGCTAACAGGGTGGTGAATAAACTCTATGTCTATCCAGATTGAAGGTCAAAGCGCACTGCACCGCTCCCACTCATCCAAAATGAGCACTCAAATATAGACTTACGCTCGTACACTGTAGATCTAATTTACAATGACAGAATAAAATAGCATATAGTGCACTTACCGCAAGGTTTATGCGGGCTGAAGATGTGTGGGACGTTCACTTGAAGCAAATCAGCTGTCATCTTCAATGCTGACGTGACGCAGAATATGAACAAAATTTCAACTATTTTCATTAAAGACCATTGAATATGTTTGGTGCAGGTAAAGTTATGTACTATGGCAATAATAATAGTTAAATAACATCATCATCATTATCATCAGCCCTTACAACGTCCACTGCTGAACATCGGCCTCCTCCCAAGAGAGGGTAGTTGCCATAGTCACCACGCTTGGCAGGCGGGTTGGTGACCGCAGTATTATGTTGTACCACACCAGGAAACGCTACTGCCCGTTCCTTGATATACGATTATTATAGATGATGTTATAACAATCGGGACCAACGGTCCTTGCTCCTTTCAACTTAACGTGCCTTCTGAGGCACGGAGGGCAGTCCCTCAGGCACGGAGGGTAATAATTAAATATGCAATTTCGAAAAAAGCTCAAATCACGAGACAAGCTGTATGAATTGTGCCATTTTCGTAGTTCGTCATTCAATTTTAAACCAAAATTTTGAAATGTACAGACCAAAATGAAAACGTTTAAGACTTAAACGGCAATTTGGAGAAAACAACAAAACTGAAAAAATAAATAAAACTACACATGCGGAAGCCTTTGTATGTTACATGAAGGTACATGAAAGAGTTCAACATTATTCGTAAAATGACACCGTTCTTAAATCCATACAATTGTGTCGATTTATGACATCCCTTTGTTGACCCATCTAAACCGCTTAGATTAGCTCGACCAGTATCCGTGCACAAAAACCCTTGTGACCTTTTCCCTGTTCATCCATCTATAACACTTTGATACGATTTCATTGACTGCCTGCTTAGGTTACAACGAAACGCTTTCGGGGTTAAATTCAAAAGCTAAAGTAGGATTAACGTATCTCCAGTAGTGGAGATCATCTCAATACCACCATAATATGGCTGCTACATACAAAATCCGAAACCTATCTTTTATAAATAAAATTGAAGTGTCTGTTTGTGATGAAAATGTAACGACCTTTTATTAAATGCATGTAAATGTACTGTTCAAGGTAACAACCATGGTATCATTTTTTTTAATTAAAAAAAATATCTGTCTGTGTATTTGTTTGCTCTAGCTAATCTCGGAAAGGAAAGGACCGATTTTGGCTTGCCTATCACGAGTAGTTAGCTAATGTTATAAGATTTTAAAAGACTACTTTTGTTTTGTTTGTTTGTCCGTGTATTTCGACTAGTCTCCAAAATCTATCATTTTGGAGATTTAAGCGGGACTTTCATAGTGAGATTTTAAAACCCATGTCAAATGCGAACGAAATCACGGGCAGCAGCTTGTGTAATTATGATGAAAATGATTCAGCGAACTCAAAATGGATGTTATTCAATATACTGTCAGTAGTTTCAATTCAGGTAAGTTTAGCTAAAAGTCACAGACTCTGCAAAGTCTCGAAACATCAGCGACAAAGCATTATATCACCACTTTGTATCCGTCGCCTAACAAACCTTTGACGATCTTCAGTTTCTCATAAACTCAATAAACCATTGCAACTCCGTTCAAAAGTGCACTCTACCACAGCAAACATACGATCTATTTTTCAAGGGGCTAAAATGTTCAGTTGGTTATTCCAGAACTTGGTTTATGTCACGCTTACGAGGAGATTTAGGAGTTGCATTGCACCTCACATGTTTGACGACTTACAAATTCGAGGCAAAACGTTGAATCCTTTGCAACATGTGCAAGATAAAAGACATGTGCGGGATTTCACGTAATTTGTCGCGAATCTCTTAAGCCAATATATCTTTTGGCAAGATTTCTTTCTAGATATTGAAAAAAATGTTCTTTGGGCTTGCACCATGTACTTTAAGGCCTCATATCTTTAAGATCTTCCTTATCTTTTAAAGATTAGTTTGTAAGTTCTGTAAAAGTTTGTTTGGTTTATTTTGTTTATTCTTCTGTTATAGTCATAGGTATTAATTCTGTATAAAATTATATGAATAGATTTTAAAGTATTTATTATCAAAAAAGAGTTGGCAGTAGGAATGGTGTCACATATCGTTACGCCTTTTTCCCATAGGGATAAGCAGATGCTTAAAAAGTAACGCCACCTGCCTCGATCCTGGCAACTATCTTTTGCTTCTTCTACATTCATCAGACTCTTTACGCATGCTGACTAGTGATTTGGCCCTTTTGTCTTCTTCTTCTTCTTTTGTGTCGACCTGGCGTTCAAATTAGAGAAGACCAGTACTCGGCCACTGACACAGCATTATCAGTGGTGTTGCACAGGTCCTCGCGTGTTTTTTTTTTTTTTTTTTTTTACTGCATATAGGCTCACGTTTGACCTTAATCTCGCTTGATGGAAGGCGAAGATAAGGCCTAAGATGATACACGCTTGCCTAGAAAGTGTCTGTTCACTTTAGCCTTAAAGATGTCCAGATTATAGCGTTCCGGAAAAACTGACGCCGGCAGAGAATTCCACTCCTTAGCCGTCCGCATTATGAAAGAAGAAGCAAATCGCTTCGTGCGTATTGAAGGAATGTCTACAACAAAAGGGTGAAACCGCTCGCCGCGCCTAGTCGTCCGGTGATGGAAGGGTGAAGGGGGTATCAGGTTATGTAGAACCTCCGCACACTCCCCAAAATGCAACCGATAAAAAACTGATAGGCAGGCCACTCGTCTACGATGTTCGAGGCTCTGAAGACTTGCCTCCACCAGTTAGTTATTGCCTATGACTCTCTTCGCTCGGCGCTCCAATGAGTCCAGAGCATCCAGCTGATATCCAGCAGACCCATCCCAAAGATGAGAACAGTATTCCATTGAGGAGCGAACTTGAGCTCTGTAAAGACTTAAGAGCTGCTCCGATGTGAAGTACCGCCTCACCTTGGAGAGAATGCCAAGTTTTTTGGCTGCAGTGTTTGCAATGGACTCGATGTAGTGACCGAAGTTTAGATTAGAAGAGAGGTCAAGCCCTAGGAGCTCAAGATGGTCGCTGATCGGAACGGAGACATTCCGGAAAGTCGGAGTCAGTTGGAATGGACTCCGTTTCGCCGAAAAAAGACACGCCTGTGTTTTTGAGGGGTTAAACCCAACCAGGTTGGCATCACCCCATAAGGAAACAGCCTCCAAGATCGAGTTCACCCCCTCAATCATCGACTCCCTGAACGACTGGACCATTGACCCCGACTTCGCATCAGACAAGTATCTCACCGAGACTGTGCTGTCGTCTGCATACCCAAAGATACCGGGAGTAACTAGCAGGTCGTTTATGTGCAGCAAAAAAAGAGTCGCGGAGAGAACAGATCCCTGAGGGACACCGGCATTAATACCAAGAAGATCGGACGAGGCGCCATCAATGACAACTCGAATCGACCTTCCCCTCAAGAAATCCTGAATCCAGGTGCAAAGTACGGGAGCAATACCGTAAACCGGAAGCTTACCAATGAGACTTGCGTGCCAAACCCTGTCAAAAGCCTTAGAGATATCAAGAGACACGGCAAGAGCCTCACCGTGTCTCTCAATGGCTTCGCTCCATAAGTGAGTAGCATATACAAGAAGATCCCCAGTAGACCGGCCTCGACGGAATCCGAATTGACGGTCACTGAGGAGGTCGTTGTCTTCCAGGTATGCCAGGAGACGGTTGTTTAAAACACGCTCCATAACCTTACAGAGTATGGAGGTGATTGCGATTGGTCGGTAGTTGGCAGGGTCGGCACGGCTACCTTTCTTGGGGATCGGTTGAACGTTGGCAATCTTCCAGGATGCTGGAACTAGACCAGTCTTCAGGGATAAACGATAGAGGCGAGTCAAAACAGGAGACAACTCAGGCGCACATGACCGCAAGACAATGGCAGGAATGCCGTCAGGCCCACTAGCCTTATTCACATCTAGAGTGCTGAGAAATTTAAGTACCACTTTTTGCCGAATGTGCACCTCAGGCATAGTGGAAGTGCAATGTGGTAGCCTGGGTGGACTTTTACCAGCAGCATCTAGTTGTGAATTCTTCGCAAATAGAGACGCAAACAAGTCTGCTTTCTCTTTGGCGGTGTGAGCTAATGAACCGTTCGGCTTCTGCAGTGGCGGCAAAGAGGACCGACAGAAATTGGCTTCGACCGATTTGGCAAGAGACCAAAAAGCTTTACTCCCAGATGGGTAAGATGCTAGTCTGGCTCCAATGCGGCCAATATGGTCAAAGCGGGCCTTGCGTAGGGCACGTTTGCAAGACTTGGCAGCACTATTGTAAGCTTTCTTCAGTTTCCGAATATTTGGCGCTTTGCGGGCTCGAGCATCCGCCCACGCTTGGTAAGCAGAGTGCTTATGTGCTTCAGCACTATCACACTCAGCGTTGAACCATGGACGGGCTTTGTCTTGGAGTGAGATGTCAGAAAATGGAATGAAATATTCCATAGCCTGACATATCACCTCAGAAACAGCCTCCGCGCAGCGAGTCGGGTCGTCTGAAGAGAAGCATAAGCGCAGCCAAGGATAAGACGCGAAGAAATGCCGCATCTCATCCCAATCTGCTGACTTGTATCGCCATACTCGCCTAGTCCCCTTGAGATCGGGATCGGGTGGCGAGTAGACAGACACAGATTTCACCAGACAGTGGTCGGAGCTACCCAACGGTGAGGAAACCGCGACTTGATATCGGTCTGGATCGGTTGTCAGCAGAAGGTCTAAGCAATTGGCCGTATGGCCATCAATGTCAGGCACCCGTGTCGGCCCAGTTACCAGTTGGGAGAGACCAAGCGTCAGTGCAGATGCATACGCTAATCTCCCAGCATGGTCGGCGTTCTGGTATGGGTACAGCCATTCCTGGTGGTGGGCATTGAAGTCCCCCAGAAAAACTAGCTGCGCCGATGGGTACCTGAGCTGAGCTAATTCAGCCGAGTCCGAAAGGTACTAAAACAACCTGGTTGTCTCCATGTTGTCGGTGTGCGACCGATAGACACTGGCATAGAGTATCTGCTCCAAGCCAGTGTCCACCAGAACCCATAATACGGAGAAACTGGAATCCTCAATGTTACGGAGACGTCGAAAACAGATGTCATCGCGAGCATACACGCAGGTGCCAGCGCGTGGCTTAAAATTGTGCTCCAGGGTGTACCCTGGGTAGCGCAAGTATGCTGCGTCAGCTGGACATCTGATTTGCGTCTCCGTGAGGAACAGCAGATGTGGTTTTTCGGTCTCAAGGTGGTGATGGACCGGGATGAGATTGGAGTGCAGACCTCGGATGTTAGAGAGGTGCACTTTTAGTGCGAGGGAGTGCAACCGCTGTTTTACCAGTTTCCTATTTTTACTCAATTTCATTTATTTTTGATGGCGAACAGACAAGCAGGAAAGGGACAGTTGGGCGAGGTATGGCAAGAGCGAGTACCACGCAATACATTCGTAATGCTGCACCGACGGGAGACTGATCTGGAGCGCGCGGGGACGCCCTAACCCCCCCAGAGATGTTCACCGGGCCCTCGCATCCGGTCGCCAACCGGCACGGTGACGCATCCTGGGATTTTTCGCTAGTTGGCGGGGCAGCCTTTCATAGGTGGCTTTCCTACTAATTGGGCCCCCTACTACCTGCGGTCGGCCAGCGGAAGACCGTGCTTAGGATCCCGCTACCCTCCGCGAACAGTCACCCAGCACAGACACCACGCAGCACCGGAACCGGTTCGCAATACCACACAACTGCCCAGACTCCCCTTCCACGATGGCTACTCAAGGCAACATGCCGGAACGCGACAAAAATCACTTGGCGGCATGGCTTTGCCTTGAGGGTGGTGACAAACCGCGGTCGAAACCTACCACCAGATGTGCTGTTCATTTGGCGCTACCCAGGGGACACGTGTGGGTGACTAGAGCTAAAGCCCACGGACGCGAACAGCATTATCCCCCAAAAGGTGTACAGGTGTTGGGGCACGCAGGGCAGAATAGGAGGTGCGCCATTGTCTAGGGGGAGATACCACACGGACACGCAACCTCTGAGCTACCCCCACCTGTTCATGTTCTCCCCACTTCGTCGAACTTGAGTCCGCAGTCAATTTAAGGACTTCCAAGTTCCAAGGAACGTGCTCCGCAAGAGTAATAGGTGGAGTCGTGGGGAACCTCTCCTTCCAAAGACCTAATCGGTCTTGGTTTGCATTACCATGCAGAGGAGAAACTTTTTTACCAATTTTTTCGACCCTTTTGTAATATATCGCCAATTGGGTTGACATATTTGCGGGCAATATACATGTAAACTATCGTTAGATCTCTATTTTTCATCAGTTAGTATTTTTTCATTTCTGACGTTTGCCACTGGTTACCTATAACTAGTACAGACAAACGGGTACTAAATCTAAAGTGACACTTTTATTATTTATGTGAACTGTGATGCATCACCAGCTTCAATATTTATGAAAATCTATATTTTTATCACTGAAATATCTGATAGAATGTACGGAAATAAAAATAATTTGATTTGAGAAATTACTAAGCTTTGTACCTAAAAGGGTTCTTACCCGCTGCTTGAAAAAATTGCGACCCTTGTTAGCAAAATTTTGCATAATCCAAAAATTGTCCTTAAAAGGGGTTACAAAGGGTAACTAGATAGGTACACTTTGTATTTTGATATAGTAACAGATTGTTTGTACTAGTTAAAGGTAAGTAAGTGTCAAACGCGTCAGAACAAAATATGATGATTAGGTACATAAGATCATGTACCTAATCTTCATTTGTCTGAGACACATATCTCAATTTTCACGCAAACTAAAACGCGGGTACAGTAATCCCTCATTATCAATCGATACTAAAATTATGATTTGCGACCGAAATAAACGAAATAAACGATTTTTATTCAGCACTTAGGTATTTACATACACTTGTACTTGTCAAGAAAATTGCATGCATATAAAATTCATAATAAATACATTTACTATTAAATTATGTTTAACTGCTGGACCATTGACCACGTTAAGATGAAAATCACTGTAGGTAGGTACCTATTTTCCTTTAGACATTTTTGTTTATTAAAAAAAATGTCCGTCTTTGTATCGGCTTGTACTAGCTAATCTCGGTAAGGACAGGGGCCGATTTTGACGTGACTGTCACGGCCAATGTTATAGTATTTAAAAAAGTCTAACTTTTGTTCTATTGATATTGAGATTTTTAAATACTTATTAAATGCGAAAGAAATCACGGGCAGCGGCTTGCGTTTGTAGGTACTTAAAAAAGTAAGCAAGAAAACCCCTTAAAATCCAAACTTCCACATTTACAATATCAGTAGAAAATAACAAAACGCGGTAGTCCATCAATAATTCACTATCGCAACACCAAAAGTTGGTCGAATAGAGAAGTTCGTTCCGAGTGATTACTCCTCTTTGAGGAGCACATAAAACCGGATGGGATCACGTTCGAGTAAAACTGCGGTAAAAACTACTATCGTGTGCGTCCGAATGCGCCGTTGAGAACGGTTCTAAAGTTAGATTTGGAGTTACATATATTTTATAAGGTGCTTTTAAAATATATGCCATACCCTTAATACTATACATATGTAATACTTAACATGTATTAGATATGTATAGGAATTGACATTGACAACCTTCGTAGCGTAGCCGTATTTGGCTCGCTTTAAATCTCGGAGGTCGTGGGTTCGATCCCTACGCCGGACAGGAAATCTTTGTGTAATTTCTAACATTTCTTTCCAGGTCTGGTTGGTTGAGGGACTACAGTCCGTGCCTCGGAAAGCACGTTAAGCCGTTGGTCCCGATTGCTATAACATCATCTATAATAATCGTATATCAAGGAACAGGCAGCAGCAGTTGCAAAATATAAAACAATACAGTAACTTTGATAACATCATATGAGATTTATCCTAATTATATTTTTCAATCGGCGGCCTTATCGCTAAAAGCGATCTCGAAAAGTTGTGTTACGTCAAACTAAACTAAACTATTTAAATGAATTTCTATGAGCAGCGCAATTTTTTTTCAATTGATGTAAATATTTCACAATCTGTACTTTAATTGAATCGTTTTACATTTTATGTAGAAACATAAAAGGTATTTTTTACTTTTTAGTATCTACTAGCGAGAATCTAACAGAGTGAAAAACACATATAGAATATATGCGAGTTTTCACTCACATCAAGTTCCCTTGGGAACTTCATCATATATCTAACAAATAATGTGGTTTTCTATTGACAAAATACTTCACAATATCAGTTAAAAGACCCACTACAAAATCACAAACTTTAACTCTTTATAATATTAAATATAGACAACAAATATGGTATCCGTTGGTCCCAGGTCTAAAACAATTTAATAATAATTAATTGAATACTGCCACTAAAACAATTTAAAACAAAATTAGTTATATGTTGACAAAATAAATGCTTCTATAATATGAAAGACATGTTAAATATATGATATAATATTATAAATCAAATGCTTAATTATATTTATTGAATAAGCGAATGTATAATACTTTGAATTCTTGACATTTAATATTCATATTAATGTTTCAACAATAGAGAATAATTATCCATGCTGTATTAGTGAAACAGGACTTCATTGTGTTGTTTGTTATTATAGTTTATAAATTTTTTATGTAAGCCTAAATATTTGCATGCCGTTAAATAGGCAAAACATGCTGAACAATTATCTTATCTTAATAATTTTAATTTACATCATTTACCCAGAGACAACATAATTTTTTTTGATGTTACTCGAATCCTTGTTACAAAAGTAAGTGAAAGTATTGGTTGACTGCCACAGCGCAGCGTCACAACAAGCTGTTAGACAGGAAATTGCGAAACTTTTGTATTTACAGCTTCCAGTGTTGTAGCAATCTAGTGGGATACCTTCAGGCTACGCGTTTTTGATACCTTCCAATAGACGAACGGACCAGGTTCATTCCATCGAAATTGGAAACGCTGCTGGCATTCATTAGTATATACGTGACCACGACTAGAGTAATCCATGTCGATATATCAGATTCATAATAATAATAATAATAAATTCGGTTCGAACCCCACACATTGCACTACCGATGTGAACCCACTCGTAACACAAGCATTTTAGCTTAGCACGAGGGGTGAATAAGAGTACTAGTAAACTGCAAGACTGCTAATATTTTTAAAGAAAAAAACCCTTCAAATTGTACCGCGATTGAGACCTGTGTTAAGTATAAATAAATCAATTATAAAAGACCTTTTTTGTATATACACTGCATTCAAATTCATTCATATTTATTTGTAAAATTTTCCCTAAAAGTCGCTTTTATCTATTTCATAATACAAACAATTATTGTAAGAGGATGGTGTATATCATTATTAAATGGTTTAGGTACGAGTAAAAACACATATTTTATTCATGTCTTAAGTCGTTATTTTAAGAAGCTCCCTATAATGAAATTGAGTTATCCAATTTCATTATATTCTTCCTTTTGATTTTCACCCACCATTAAAAATTAGTTCCAATTCAAATCCAGTGACAAAGAAACATACAAATAAAGTCGGAATGAAGAGTAGCTTCCATAAATTAGTGTAGTTTACTGTGACAGAATGACGTGCGCTCGCGCCGATGGATTGAGGCCAGTGATGTAGCGGATAACCTCGAGTTCCGGAATCATCGAAGATGGTCGAATCTTATGAGATAAAATAAAATTGATTCGATCTTTTGCAATTAAAAAAAATAGTAGCGGGTTGGTAGCCAGTCGTATGCAAATGTGCATATATTATTGTGCAAACGATGTTATTTTGACGATATTTTAATCGTTCTTGTAAATAAAATTTATCATTTAATTAAAAAAAAAAGTCTTAGTCAATCCAATTTTCTATAAAAGCCGACATTTCATTACGTGTTTAGTAATAAATTAGGGCTCGAAGCAACGAAAAAAGCCATACTTCGACATTATAATAACGAATATGAGAACATATATCAACAAGCTTTCTTACACATTACAAAGAACGTAATAAAGTTTCAACGGCAACATTCTGGGAACAGAATTAATTGCTTATAGCTTTATTGTATTGCTTTTAAAAGACAATTCCCGCACTTGGGAAACAAATCCCTGTGTCGCGATGGTCTTTACAGACACGGATACACTCAGATTCAGAACAACTATCTCTGGTGCGACCTGGGTGGGAATCTAACCCAGAATACCAGGTTTTAGAAGCAACTAATACCTCCTCTCCTTCTCTTAGTCACCGATGTAGTCAAATTCCGGGAACTTCGCTGCGAACGCGGGACGAGTCGTCCCATCCCTAGCTTTAGCATGGCAATGACAAACAGTTCGTGGTAATGAGCACACGGGTTTGAAGTAAAATATTGATGCGTTTAGCGGTTAGGCGTGCTCCGGAACGCTGATGGCTTATTTTGAGTTCGATTTCTGGATTGAGTGAAATAAAAGCAGGATTCTGTTAAGGAATTTGGAACCGATCTCTTGTCGCCCTATTAATCGTCTGTTGAGATATTTTTGGTGTAGGAATTTTCAATATATGTATTTATAAAATAAGCAATCTAGAATATGCAAAGAGAGAATGAAATTCGTTTAATTTAAGTGTAGGTATATTAATATAACTTAAATTTATTTTTGTTCCACATAACAAAACATTTTCTTTTCAAAGTAATATTAGGTATTTTTAAACAACATTTCAAAGCCTCACTCAGCAATATTATTTATTTTTGGTAGCACAATAAATTTATATTAGAGTATTATATACTTTTTCAATACCATTTAAAATAACTTCGAATTATTAATCCGGGGTAATTATTTGTGTGAACCACAAATAGTTGTTCTGAGTCTGGGTGTTCTTTGTGTCCGTGAAATGAATGTTTGTAAAGTCCCCCGCGACACAGAGATTTATTTCGCTAGTGCGGGAGTTGTAAAAAAAAATCTTTTGAGGCAGCGTTGGTACAATCAATACGTTTTATCTTTTATTGCAAGGTATTAAAGCTTATTTTTCGAAATACAATTACTATCATTGTTGTCCCCTTGAGAGCAATAATCTGTAAATAATCATATGTCCATATAAAACTGATTTCAATTGCCCTGTCCATTATTGGAATCAATTTTTAAAACACGGTTAATAGGTAAACAACATTCATCAAAAATAATAACAACGGACAAAGTAAAAAACAACACACACCATAATGCAATAACACTGAAAATAATAGAATTCCAATTTTAAAAATAACCATCGTCCCATTTTTTTTATTAAACTTAATGGCGCAGAAATCGTTTCCATCCAGTAGGTATATAACATAACATGCATACTGAATAAAGCTGTTTTTATATCGAATGCATTTAAATCGGCAATTTTGGTCGCAAATATAACCGATATTAAAATTGATTCGAGTTTCGGCCGAATGGCTGGTATGGCATGGCAGTAATCGTAAAAGATAATAATCACCAATAACAGGCAACATGGCGGACAATATGGCGAGGCGCGAAATAATTGGCGGGAATCGCTGATAAAGGCAGATGGAAACTATACATTTTATCGTTAAGTTAATCGTTCATTTTGTCTGTAATATGACTTTGTTTAATTATCTTGGGAAAATATAAACGGGGGCCATCAGTAGAATTTAGGCCGGCTAATGTTAATAAATTGGGATGGCGACTAAAAAAACTACCTATTTGTTCCGTCGTAAAAATAGAAGTTTCTAGTCGTCATCCCTATTATTATTCTCATATCATTACATACACACATAATATAAAACAAAGTCGCCCCCGCTGTCTGTCTGTACCTAAGTAAGTATGCTTAAAACTTGAAAACTACGCAACGGATTTTGATGCGGTTTTTTTCGTTCGTCGTTAGAGTGACTCAAGACGAAATTTTATATGTATAATACATGCATAATATAGTGGATGAATACTGTTGATTTTAGAACTTTCTAATATGATGTCCTAAATAAATACTTTTTTGTGCTTACATTGCAAACGCTGGCTGAACCCTACGAGATAGATCAAAATAATGTACTACAGTATTCACCTTCACCAGACCTTCAAAAGGTCTACACAAAAGTCCGGATGGTATATGTCTATCTCTTAGGGATAACCCACAATAACCATTTTAAGCAATACATCATTAATCCTTATCTAATTAAGTACCTTCAATACATTGTGCATTTAATATAGATCAATATGGCTCTTACAGCATGTAATTTGAATGAATAATTTCGAAGATATTACAGATTTAAAATGCAGGGATATAGCGGTTGCGGCACCGGTACCGGCCGGGGGGACGGAGAGCCGGCCATTCTTATGAAAAAAAAAAGTTAAGTGGAACATTAGAAAAAATACTTACAATATAATAACTAATGAAATTGATTTTACTGTCAGTTGTTTAAAATAACTGTCAACGATTAACAGAAAGCCATATTATATGTGAGTGTCATATATTATAGTCTTCATTTGTAAACGAGGCTCCCAACGGAACGGGTTATACGCAGAAAAAACCGCGCGTGACAGCTAGTAAATCAAAGATTGATGTATTCTTCATATAATTGTAAAATACTTTGCTACCAAATCCTGACATTGAATATGGAGTTAAGCAAACATCGTGTTAAATCAAGACAAATATAACAAATCTCAATAATATATGCTTACTAATCAAAAGTAATAACTACTTCTTACGCATGTATGAATTAACTTCGTCAACATTTAAAGTGTTGCTAACATTAAATATTCAAACATTTATTATTTGCTCTGGCAACATACATTGAAGTTGTTGAGTCGATTTAACGAAAGATAAACTCAAGTTAAGCCGATTGAGATAGTTATTTTAGTTATAATGTAATTTTATATACCTACCTATTTATTTATTTATAGAAGTAGGTTCTTCACGGCTGCTTTATCAGTACGTGCCTATAACGTTCACTGCTGAACATGGGCCTCTGCCGATGGGTGGCCATATTAATAAAAGCTTATAAAAATATAGTATTATATTTTAAGATAGTTCACGCTGGCCTTGGCAAATAAATCCCTGTTAGAGGTGATAAATAACGTCACAGTGAAAACATCACTGTCATCCGCTGACTAAAGTGATCACTGTGGTTTTTCAAGAAGGAACAACGTACCAACGTTTGTCGTTCCGTGTCACAGCAATTACGCGGCAAGTCTCTCTCCCTCTTGTATCTTGTATTGAGACAGCCTAGTGCGAGTCGAACTTGGGAACGATCGTTCCGTACATTACCTATACAACATTAGACAATATAACGTTAAAAAATGGATGTACAACTAAATATTTAAAGTGTATTAGGGTCCTTTGTCTCCATCTCAGGACCGGACCCGTTTTTACACTTCGGCTTCGGCTTCGGCGGTACAAAGGTAATCGAACTTATGACTTTCGACACTAATACGATACACGTAACATAACAACGTAAAGTCACTATATACGTAAGCAAAAGTATTCGAAGTTATTGCACCTACTAAAATGTTAATTTTCCTCCCCCATTATGGTACAAAAATAACATTTCTATGTTTACCCCATCCTCGGTGAACCGTAAATGGTTTCCGCGTTAGTAAAACTAATTTGGAATAGGTGGCGCGGGTGTCGTTCCAATAAATGAACGTGGAAAGAGCCAAGCAATGTTGGAACATCGAGCTATTATTAGATATGGCTATGTAAAGTAAACTAACTACTTGCATCCACTTAACACCCGTATAACGTCCACTGCTGAACATGGGACTCCTCTAGATTGAAGGTGTTGCCATAATCACCACTTTTGGCCAGCTGAATAGATATATATTGACATAATTTGATATTAACAGATTTTTCAGTATTTTCACGTTTATGTGATGTAACTTATACATAGTTTTTTAAAATCTAATTTTGGATAAATTGAAGCAGTATTAAGTATAAAACAATTCAAATTTTGAACATAACGAACGTCCGAAGGTGATATTCAGCGATGTACTTAAATAAATTGAATATTTTATAACTATTTATGTATTTATTTTAGACTAGCCATCCTAATATACAGATTTAAAATAAATAAATAATTATTACATAAGCCGTCTAACAATTAATGTCTCGTCTAAAGCGCTATTACCGTTTGGGAGTTAGTATACGGAATACACTGAGAAACAGACAAAAGAAAAAGTAGCCTATATTATACCTAAAATTAGCTGAGCTACCAGTTAAAGTCTTGTTCAAATCGATTAAAATTAGTCGATTAAAAAAGAGAATGCCCGCGTGTTTGCGTCCACATTTAAGCACCATAATAATAATTATATTCTGTGCAGATGGATTTTGTGCTGCGCAGGAGATTGGCCGCCAAAATCGGTCCATATAATTATACTATAAATGGCTTTATATACGTGACGTGTACCTATTGGAAATGAAAACGTTTATTGATAATGTAGACGAATCGATCGTACTCATTATAAGTCAAATACAATGATAATGAAAACAAAAAAGAAAAAACAATCTTGACTTATAAATTAGTTTACATTTCAACAATAATGTTATTAAATAAAATTTACCAATGTTGTTATGGCATGTGATAATCGCTTATTATAAAATATAATTAAGATCAACCAGCGCGGGCTGGGATCGGGTCTGAAGCATAGAACGCGTCGCGAGCCTTGCGAGGACGACCGGACCCCATTCTAGCTAGTCTTTATATTATTAGATTATCTGCTGACCCCAAATCGAGCGTGTGATTTCGTTTAAGTGTCTACAAAACGTTTAAGTTAAGTGATATTTCGATTAGGTCAATTGGAAAAGGTGCAGTTTTCTGATTGTTTGAATGCTGTTAACGTGTTTCGCATATAAAATTAAATATCTCTCATAATAATTGGAATTGGAACTTTCGTTATAGTAGTAAAAATAATACTAGGTGTAATATTTAAAAGGACTTCGGAATTTTAAATAAATAATAACTGTAACTTTTAGCTTTTTATGACGTACAAATAGTGGCCCATTTAGTCGTAGGTATCTACATTTATGAGCAAAATAAACTTGAAACTACATACTAAAATATAATTAAGCGCAAATTGAAATCATTTTTATTTAAATTGACTTCATAGTTGGTCTAAATAACATGTGTCACCGTCAATTTCGTCTACGGAAAATTCGTCTAAAACAATTCGACTAAAACAATTCAACTAAAAAACAATTCGACTATTAACAAGTGGTCTAAAACAATTCGACTAATAACAACTCATCTAAAAGTTGGAAGTTGGAGTCCTAGGTTGGAGTGTACTACTAAAGTATCAGGAGAATTTAGGATGCAAGAGTGAGCGAAGCTAGCTCGTGACTTGGGGCATCCCAACTCGGATAGGTTAGGGTTCGCACGAGCCGTGCGAGCGAAGCGAGCTTGCCGTGGAGCGGCCGGCGAAGTGCCAGATTCCAGACTTGTTAATAGTCGAATTTTTTTTGTCGAATTGTTTTAGACGAATTGTTAATAGTCGAATTGATTTTAGTCGAATTGTTTTAGTCGAATTATTTTAGACGAATTGTTTTAGATGAATTTTCCGCAAATCGTCAATTGTGTGTGAACAACACTATTCTTTTCTTCCTACTTTCTCATAGCAATGTCGCGCATAATCTTATGCTTAAGATTGAGCGTTATTGTATCTATTAAAAAAATGTACCTATGCATGATAAAAATAATAAATAGTTTTGAATTTTGATTTTTTTTTAACTAGCTAGTTTCTGGGTTCGATGTCCGGATCGGACAAAAATTGTGTAACTATATTCTATTTACGAAATCTATTAGTCCTTTAAACAACCAGAAGTAGTTACGTCACGTTAAAAAAATATACTTAAACAAATTTTTAAATGATCAATTCTGAAAAAAAATCTTTCTTAATTCCTAAAAAATATATTATTTTTTACATTATTCTAAATATCGATAACATAATAGTTATATTCCACTGCGCATGCTAACAAACAACTACAACCATACTATTTATTTCTATCTTGTCACAGTTTATACTGCGAGTAAATCAGACCACGTAAAATTACCAATTACAATTCCGCTGACACCCTACACTGATACTACCATTGCATAACGACTTGATCCCACCAAATAGACCATAAAATTACATCTCGGCTATTGATCAAGATTATTTAACTCGACTATATTCAGGGCACGCAGGTGACGTCATTTTGTATGCGTAATGAGAGATGCTCAGCTCGGGTACACGAAATCACAATGCCTGTCTTAGGACTGAATTCAGTGGTTTTCTTACGATGAAACATTAGTAAGATACCTACTATAAATTGTTAGAAGTTCGGTTTATAAGATTTTATTAATAGGTTTCGTATACAGAATGAATATACATCATAAATATGCATATAGTGTTGAAAAAGGACGTATATTCAACAAAATTTCAAATTACGCTGAATTTACTTACGCTATTTTAGATTAGTTTTAATTAATAGTTATTTTTTTACTTTTGGTTGTTTTAATTTTAAGCTAGTTGTACGAGTAAATCGTACATAAGCATTTTTTAGGTAATGTAGGTTAATGATTTATGATTTACAATATAGTATCATTTAAACTCAGCGGAGTTAGTTGTTTTACCTTTTCTTTCCCTGTATTATCATTTAATATTAATTATCATTTATTATCAATAAATCATATTCTTTCAACTAAATGTGTAGGTAAAAACTACACATTTAGGAGATAGGATTTTTTTCTGTAACTTTAATATTATTAATATTTTGTTTATATTACAAAATAAATTATTTTGAAAACTAAACATACAAACATCCAAAATTTTTTTAATAGCCTATTACCACCTATAAGCTATTCTATTATTAATAGATATAGGTTCCAATCAAGACATAATATTTAAACAAAAAGGCCGAAGAAAAATGGTTATTAGCACAATCTGCAGGACTGCTAATAACCGAAATACGATCATTATCATCTGCTGAACATATGCCTCCTCCTTTGGGGTTCTGCATAGTCGTGGTGGCTATGGTATAGTTCTCCCTCGGAAGGAGGTTTGGTGACCGCAGTATTATGTTGTAGCACACAGGGAAACGCTGCTGCTCATTCCCTGCTAGACGATAGTTATAGATGATGTTATAACAATCGGGACCAACGTCTTAATATTCTTTCCGAGGAATCACCAATAAGATCCAGAAAGGGAGCTTAGATTTAACATAAAGATTTCTTTATCCGGCGTGGGGATCGAACCGTCGATACATAATCTGAGACCGATACAGCTGAACCACCGAAGTTGTGTGGAATACGATATTTTCCTCGTATTATATCGAAAGGGCGTTGAATTTTGACAGACTGATACAATATCACTACATAGCATGAAACAATTGAATTTTTGATGCGGTTTAATAGATAGAGTGATTCACGAGGAAAGTTTATACGTGCGGAGACGGGGCGGGTCGCTAGTTAAAATATAAGCCATAAATATCACTTCCAAACAGGATTGGGCGAAGTAATCAAATGCAGGTAGAACCGCGGTAAATGACTAGTAATAAATAAAAATAACATATGCGTATAAAATTTTATCTTCTCAACGTAAACCGATAAACTATCTTCAGAAAAATAAAACTTCAGAAAAATGCACTCTCACAATTTTTATTACTTCCACAATTTTACCCAAAAATCCGACTTTACGACGCCAAAACCAAAGGATTACTTGCACATATAGGCGTAACTATATAGTGGGAAGACGGGCAAAATGCTACGACCGCCTAAAGATTAGAGAACAGGAGACACAACTATTTTATTTTTAAAAATACATGTTATACATAGGTTTATAAAGCAGGAGGAATTCACAGATTTTTTTCGTGAAATAACTATTTATTAGGCGGACATAATTTAGTATTAGCTACAAACTCTTTGCAACTACACCATGAATACAGGCGAGTAGGGGTTTGTCCTTCCTAAAATTAACCCGCCACTTGTGACGTGAATTTGAATTACATCTTTGGTGACGCCGGTCCTACGCACCGGGTTTTTCAACCTAAGATTTTCTTTATAAGCAATACTCCATGCTACTTTTACTCGGCCAAATATTAAAAAGACATGTTTTTTTATCAATAAAACAAAGATGTATCATAAAAAAATTACGTTTATTAATTTTTACTGTATTACACTTATAACACTGATAATAATCGTTTTTTTTTTCTAGACTTACTTTAAAATATAGAAATTGTAACAAAAAAATATTTTTATGGCTAAATCAGCCTTTGGCAATCTTATGACAATCGGAACTATAAAATTAAACCAAAAAACGCACTCCTTCCAACAAAAAAAGTCCCCTCAAAAATTTGTCTGTTTCTAGAGCCAAGCAGCTAGTGCATTTTGGCACTACATGCTCTAAACATAAATATTTCCTGCAATGGTACCTAGCAAGAATACCTTGTTTTTCGGGTTTTCTGCATGTTTTCTGCATCTAGTAGGTATAAGAGCTTCAAGACGACGAGTTTCACGTTCGTAAGACATACTAAAACAAAGTTATAAATTAGAAAATAAATTCCTAAAATACTAAGTATTTTAGTGAAAAATTGATAGAATTATGCAAAAAGTTTACTGATTACAGAATAATAATAATCACAATAATTAAACTATCAAAATAAATATATAAACTTTGCAAAAAGTCACAATTAAAAAAATTAAGCTATGACTATTTGACTTACGTAGTCTGTAACCCCGGTCTCACGCACCGGGTTAGCGCCAAAACCCCAAGACGTCGTCTTGCGTCGCCGGCGCAGGGTGGACTTACGGTAGGGGACGCGCAATGAGGAAAGTACACAAAATCACTACTCGATTCTATAGCGGATAAAAAAGTTATACGACTTTTTTGAACTACCCGGTCTTACAGACATACACGTCACAAATGGCGGGTTAAGGACCCAAAACGTTTTCTTGCAATGAGCACCTAGACTCACCAAGTCCCGAGAAAAAGATAAACTACCTCGGGTTTACGACCCGATGTTAGGTAGTTTAACTTTTTCCCGCAACGAATGTTATCATAATTATAAAGAATAGGAGGACTATTGTTTATTTTAAGTACATAACTGGCAAGAATTTAGCGAAAATTACAATTGTGCCCTTTCCTTACCCAATGTGCGATATATAGTTACGCCAATGCTTGCACACCGATCCAAAAATATCTGAGTAAAAATGTGATATGCATCCCAAGAGCCTTGCTGGAATGTAAATTGTAACTTTATATATAGATAGCATTTGTCTGTCTGTCCGCTTTATTAGTGAGTTAGAAGATTTACGACCGCTGAGAAAACACACGGGTATATTAAGGATATTAGGTTTACTTTGTTTTCTTAAGCTGCTAGTAGCTAAGCTGGTAGTGGATTTTGTTATAGAAAGCCGTTGAAAGTTTAGAATGGAGAAGTTTTTTTGTATTATTGTGTTATTTTATCGACTTTGACTTAAAATTATTGTGTTAGTAGTAAATGTATGTTCAACATCCGTGGCTTATATTGCTAAATATAAGTCTCGTCTTTTTTTTTAGAGGCCGTGGATTCTAATCCCACTGCGGACAGGAAATCTTTGTTTAAAATCGAAGATCTTTTCAGGTCTGTTTGATTAAAGGACTATCCTCTGTGTCTAGCAAAAGACATTAAGCCGTTTGTCACATATGGCATATTTTATAGTTCACAATAGGACAAAACCCTGCCTCGGGAGGAAATCCATGTTCAGATGCAGACGTTATGAGAGCTGATAATGATGATGCGTGAAAATATCTATCAAAGATCTGTCATTGTTCAATGTATTTTTTTTTAAAGAAGCTTCCGTATCCCAATTTCTTGGGCGTCAGACTTGTGATCGTCAGGTCGCCGGTTCGAACCCCACCACGTCGGTAGTGCAATACTACCGACGTGAACCTACTTGTAACACAAGCATTTTAGCTTAGCATGAGGGGTTAACAAGAATACTAGTAGACTGCAAAATACTGCTAGTCAATATCTTTAAAAAAATCACAAAATAGAAAAAAAGTAAAAAGTGGTCTCCACTTTTTTCTTCTTCATCGACCTTTTTCTTCATTTCTATTCTGCTCCATCGGCCATTAGTTCTTCAAGCTATGTGCCCTGCCTAGTCTTGACAATGCCCTTATTCGTCCCACCCTCTTTATTTATATTACTAAGGAGTGGAATAATAAATAAAATATTATCAACTCGTGGAATCAAATTTGTTAGGTTAGCTTTGCTGATGCCCGTAGCTTTGGCAACTAACAATAAGCTTGTAAATTTTAAAAATTCATTATTTTCATAAACTGTAATATATATATATGTTACGGCTAATAGCTGAAGTGCGGCTACACCTAGGTTTAGCCGGCTACATGCGGTTAAACTTAGATCAACCTCAATAAGTCCCTGTTCAACTCCATTGGTTTAGGTTTAGGTTATTTTTTTTTTAACCTCCCCAACATCTTTTTGTGTCGTGCATAGGTATTGTTTATTTAATTAAAACCTAGTTCTAACCGAAGATAAGTAGGATAGGTACATCTAAGTTTAACCGCATGTGGTCGGCTGCACCTAGTTGTAGCCGGCTAAACCTAGGTGTAGCCGCACTTCGGCTATTAGCCGTAACATATACATATTTAAAAATACTACTATAAATTTTAAATCGGTTTTTTAACTATTATGTTTGTATATTATTAACTTACAAATTTTCTGACAGAGTATGTCAGTCCGTATTATTTCTCATAAAATTAAATGCAAATAATTGTATGTACCGGTGGCTCGATGGTTGTTGCTTCTGAGGCCTCTTGTTCTGGGTTCGATTCCCACCCGGTAAAAATATTTCAGTGAACAACAGATAATAATCGTTCTGAGTCTGTGTGTGCTTCGTGCCCGTAAATTGAGTGTATGTTAAGTCCCCCGCGACATAGTTATTAAATTCCATAGTGCGAGAGTTGTCTTCAAAGAAACAAAATGGACATACGTACCATGTTTTAATTTCCACGATATAGAAACAAATTTTTCTATACAACGTGTTAATATGAACAACTTTTTCTAAGAGGCCAAAATTGTTTTCCATACAAATTGTCAATACCTACTCGACCAAAACGTATGAAAAAGCCGTTTTTTTTTTTCGAGTTACAAAATTGGTCCCATATTAAAAGTTGTTCATATCCATGAGCACAATCACCATCTAAGAGGTTTTGCGTTATTTAATTAACACGTTGTATAATTATAACCCAACAAATCCCAGAGCACGTAAAGAAGACCATACATAACAAAAGTCGGTGAACATTCACTTTATTATCGTTCTAATCGCATAAACTTTATCGCCAACCAACTCTACATATAATATAGAGTTACAGCTCTATCATATAGAGTTGACGATAATTAGTTTAGTATGGGCATCCGGTGTCAAAGCCGCCTGCCGGAAACTTAGTAAACTTGTTGTAGCTTATTAGAATGTAGAGTCGTGTTAGGAAGGGTTTTAATAGAGTGAATGATTGATAGGATATTTATGTGTTAGGAAAAACATTGATTTTTTTTAAGCTTTAGTGTATTAGTCGAACGATTTGTGGACAGAAAGAAAGAAAGAAAATACATTTAATTCAGCACAACACACAAGATATTACATATAAAATTTAGCTAAATATATAAAACAATAAGACCTTGCATGTTCTGCCGAAAAAGTCGCCACCTCAGCATAGGCTAGGCGATACCTAGCGCTGGTTTTCAGTTGGCAACTCGAGTAGTGACCCACGGACTAGGGATGGTACACTTAAACATTATAGTATTCATGCATATTTATAGGGCAAAATAAATAAAATAAAATAAAAAATGTAATAAATGAATGGAATACGTATTATATATTATTATATATATATATTTATATAGTTTAACGTCAAACGAAAAATAAATGCATTAAGTATTTGTCCTTATTTAACATATATACATGTTGCTTCAAAGAACTGATGTTGTAGATTACAATGCCAGTTGAAGCATTTCTTCAAAGTGATGTATTCCGTACTCTTTTAAATTTGACCAGACCAGATAACCTTCATCCACTAGATATTAAGTAGCAGTGAGGTCGATAAATCTGCATTTGCTTTAGCGATTTTCTTCTAGCGATCGCTTCGCTGTCGTGGTATTTTGGCTAGGCCATCACACCCGAGAAGAAATCTCAGAATTTACACAAAGTCTGGCGTGGGGTATATCACGACCTCAGATACTTAAAACGAAACTAATACCTTTACGCTACCGGCATACTAAAACATAATTATAAAGAGAGATAGTGCATACTCTATCTATTTCACTTTGCAAATATTTCTTACAACTTTTAATATCCTCTTATAAGAAAACCGTTACTTACTCTCCTCGTCTCAAAAGCTGGTTGATAACACAGGATGTGGGCACCACGTCCTGTAAGGAAGTCATTCAGACCCTAAGTGAAGGAAAATAGCATTATGAAGTATTATAAAGTGCAACGGAAAAATGATATGAACTGGTTCAAAATAAGAATAGTCCTACTAATATTATATACGAAAGTTTGTAAGTATGGATGGATGGATGGACGGATGTTTGTTACACTTTCACGTCAAAACTGTTGAACGGAAGTGGCTGTAATTTTGCATCGGGATAGGTTATACGCTGAATTAACATATAGGCTACAAAATATCGCGCTCCGTCCCATTGGAGCCGATTAACGCGGAAAAAACCACGGGGCGTAGCTAGTAATATAAGAGCTGAATAGTTTGTTTGCTTGAACGTGCTAATCTGAAGAAATACTGTACTGATTTGAAAAAATATTGCAGTGCTAGATAGCCTATTTATCGAGGATGACTATATATCATCAAGCTTTCAAAGGAGAATGTTTCAAAGTTAGGCTTAGCCTAAAATAAATCGCGGGTCCAAGCTATTTAAATACCTATCAAAAGTTACCAGCCTATATCTTTTTGGAATCACATACAAAAAATAAACGTTTAAAATCATGCCTCCTATCCAAAACATCAACTACAAAACTACTAAATCTATGATTCACACACTAACTCTTCAGATATTAAAAGACGTGAATAAAATCTCAAGTTTATTATAAGCTCAGGAGTTTATTTAACCGGACAGACAGCAGAAGCGACTAATTGTATACGATTTCTATAATACTCGGTACAAATAAAAGGCACGCGAGGCGCCACGGGCTTACGTTAATTTTGTATTATACACACAGCTAACAAGATCTTACAACATTACAGTACTATTTTCATACTTTTTACGGCAGTGGTAGTTGCAAATTTGTAGTCAATTGTCACTTTGATCATTATTTTGTATGGCGTTCTTAGTTGATTTATATTAGATATTGGGCAGCAGAGTTACCATATGTGTGTGCTATTACAAAATACTGCGGACACCAACCCGCCTACTAAGCGTGTTGAACTTAATTTGTTCTTCTCAGGATGAATCCCATGTCATAATTGGACATTATTTGGGTTGATGATTATAATGAAATAATAATTAAATTAATTCAGCACTTAGGTATTTACATACACTTGTACTTGTCAAAATTACACTGTATAAGACTAAATCTAACAAAAGTATCACTTAAGTAGCTAAAAACATTGTAATAATTATTTGATCGTACAGAATTTTTAATCAGCCTGTCCGTCTGTTGTGCGATAAATGACAAATGTACACATTATAGTAAGATGCCTTAAAGATAATTAATTAAAATTTCCAAGAATCCGGCCCAAGTCTAAGTGACATCCACCTGAGGGCACCCTTAAGGGGTTAGGACCAACGCTCAGGATGCCACTGGAGTAAAGAGTAGATTTATGAACAGTGGTGATGATCGCTGGCACGTGATCACAGTTCGGGGAATAAGCAACAACGCGGTCCTCGGCCATGCCGTCGAGGATCCTTCCCTAGCTAACCTGCAACCTTTCACCTAGCTACCTAAGTGGACGACCCGGAGAAGAAAGGAAGAAAGAAACTCCGAGATTTTTTTATGTCAAGTCTTTTATCACAATCATGTAACATTGTAATGTGTATATGATGTTAGCGAATGCACGCACAATACCATTTATTACCTGGTCAATTTATACCGACCAGGCGTTCAATAAGACAAGAAGAAAAATAATAATAATACAGTAAATACTATAATGTAGATATTAAAGTTTACTCAGGCACAGACAATCTCCTACAAAGAATCCTAATGGCGGATGCATTCACACACATTTACAATATGGCAATTTACACAAGTTCAACCAAAGGATATACCTATAATAATAATTATAAACAATAACATGTGACGCAGCCATCGCCTCCCTCGCCATATTAGAGGGAAGGTGGCGACCCGCCCCACACCGCCACCGCAAGCCATGACAGACAATGGGAGCATGACGAACTAAAGTGGGGATATCTACAAGGCTATTAATATTTAACCTTTAGTTGAACAATGTTTAAACTGTTTCAATAGCTGAGTTTACGATGTTGTCTGTGTTTTACTGATCAACCAAGCGTTATTGTCATTTAAATAGTCGTTTACTGAATAATAAGCCTTTTTATTAGAATCCTCTTAACAGTTGACTTGAATCTATCATAAGGTAACTCTTGTAGGTGTACAGGTATTCTGTTATACTTACCGACTCCTTATCCCACAAAAGATGAGTGTACTTTTTGTCGGCGATGGTATTCGGCGCAAAGTTTATGCTTATATCTAGTGTTTATTGTGTGTATGTCACTTCTTTTGTTAAAAAGATTAATATTTTTCCGGACATAGATTAAAAAAGTATTAAAGTTAGTTATGAAAACCTCTCAACCTTTAAGCAAGTTCGATGAATTTACGTTACTTGTGTATATAGAACAATATTTACTGAAATAATAATATGCATTACAGATATGCTGTTTGTGGTCTGATACAAGTACATTTTGATATTGATAAATAAGTGTTTTATTTATTTATGGATAACATATTTTTGGTTCATTAATAATATGATGTTATTGTTGCCTTTGTTGGGTATCTCATCGCGTGATTGGTTACTTTATTCGTAGTTTTATCAGCTCATCTTTATGCCCGGTGAAGTAGTAAAAGAAGAAATGAGGATGTGATTTTCATTTTTTCTATATGATATGTTAGCTATGGTTAATATCACAAGGGCCCTAGTTTATTTTACCATCTTGTGGCCCTTGCCTTCCAAAAGTTTGCCGAACGTTGGCCTTGTCCGTGAGTAGGTATAGACAATTATTTATACCCGGTGAAGTAGTAAAATAAGAAATAAGGATATGTTACCTATGGTTAATATCACAAGGGCCTGCCTTTAGTTTTTTTACCATCTTGTAGCCCTTGCCTGTCAAAAGGTTGCCGACTGCCGATCTTGTCCGTGCGTATAGACACTTATTCTTAACTCTGTCGAACAGATAGCAGCAAAAGTATCGTCGTGTGCGATCCGTAGTACATACCGAGAACACTACACGATATTTTTAGATCACAATACTTGTCGGTCAGTTGTTTTGTTTTATCTCGTTCATAAAAATCAACTAAAAATTCTTGTTATGTTAACTTTTTAATATCTAAAACTTACGGCAAAAAAGTAGTCGCCTCTTATGATACTTATTGGAATATTTATTTTGAAGCAGCCGTAGCCCAATGGCTAGGCTAGATGCGTCGGGCTTGTGATCTCGTGATCGCCGGTTCGATCCCCACTCATTGCACTACCGACGTGAACCCACTCGTAACAAGCATTTTGACTTAGCACGAGGGATTAACAAGAATACTAGTAGACTGAACTCTGTTAGTAATCTTTAAAAGAATAAGTATATAGAGTAGTATATTATTATCCCAAATTACACAACTAACTATGAATAAATATCACCTATTCGAAGGATTTGTCCTACTTTTAACATGTAATAATTCCGCTTTTTTAGCGGAGTAAGCACTATATACATTTTGTTTTAATTAGATTAATAAGGATTTCCGTAAAGTATCGACTGATTCTATTAATTATGTATCTATACTGGGTGACTTTTTTACCGTCTTGAAAATAATAGGGCGTGATATGAATACGAAATATATGTCTAAGGGATAGTTATATTATCATTTTTTTTTACTGACATAGAGTGAAAATCGTAGCGATAAAAATACGTAACTAAGGAGGCAGTTACGCTATTCAGCTCACTCTTTTTATTCATATGTGATTGTCTAGGTATTATAGGCACCTATTTTAAATAACATAACGTAACTACCAAATTAGGTTCGTAGTTTTATCGTACGTACTCTAAGTCAGTAAAAAAAAAGATAAAATATCTATGCCTAAGACATCTATTTCATATACATATCACGCCCTACTATTTTCAATAAACTGACCGTCCATGTAAACATGCACACGCTTTGAGTAGAGAAGGCGCTCTTCAGCATACGCGACTAAACAGAAGTGACATCACGAGAGTCATGTGAAAATAATTTTCATACAATAATACCGACATTTCTCAATAAACTCAGAAATCAAACAAAGATGTGGCTTACTGTTGAAAAACAGACTGTCATAAAGAAAAAGAAGAAGAAATATAAAAAAAAATCGAGACGGTAAAAAAAGTCACCCAATATAGTAATTGTTGGCATATTGTCTAGTCCGTGAGTATAGACACTTATTCGTAACTCTGTCGAACAGATAGTAGCAATAGTATCGTCGTGTGCGATCCGTAGTACATTCCGAGAACACTATACGATATTTTTAGATCACAATACTTGTCGGTGTGTTGTTTTGTTGTGTCTCCGTCTCTGTCGGAGTATAGCTTCTATTTTGGTATCGATTTAGATTCTGTTTGTTTGAGCGTAAGTATGTTTACAAAGAACTACTTGAATAGCAACTTTCCGATGTCCTCGTAGAAGCAAAGTCCGATAGGCCCGAGAGCTGTAACGTAGAGAGACAGTGGCAAAAAACTCCCCTAAACAACAAAAGATCGATAATGATTTATTAATTTATTCATACAACATACACTAACATTACAGTTGCCCAATGCGTTAGCGTAGGTATAACATTTACAATTATTTCTTACTCAGTTGACAAAAACAAAGCTATGGCCAGTGTGAACTCATTCAGCGAACAAGAGTACAAATCAACATTGTCAGCGACCGAGAAGAGCGCGCGCAGCGGGTCAGCGGCGTACGCTGCAGCAAGTTAGACCTCGCGCGAGGCACCATGATAATCCCTTAATTCCTCCCTCCGCCCTGAGCCGAGGTCCAAGTCCCACAGGGAGTGCCCTCTTGCGCAGGTTACTAAGTTTGTATTTTTTAAATCATTTAATGAGCTCTGCTCGCCATTATGCGCGGTGAAGTAGCAAAAGCTTCGTGGCAAAACACATAAATGTTTGTCTGGAAAAAATATCTTAAGCAGTACTAAAGCGGAGATAGAGCATAGCGTTATACACTCAATGAGCAGCTCGACTTGGGAAGTACGCATCTTAGAGACATCCACAGCCACAGGTTAGAAATCATTCGTCAGGTAAGGAAAATTAAAAACGGCCAAGTACGAGTCGGACTCACGTACAAAAGCTTCCGCAGGTACTATTTATACAACAGTAGGCACTTTTACTTCACTTCAGCGTCTAACTGTCTCCGTTATTAATATTAAGTAAAATAGAAAACTATTTTTTTTTGTTGTAAGCATGGGAGCCCCCTTTAATTTTTTATTTATTTTAGCTGGCATAAATCTGAACATGAATCTAAACTTGTGTCAGTCCTCGATTAGTGGCCATCTCAGCCACATCAAGGGGTCGTACTCTACTTGTATTCTCTGTTTACATGCCTACAAACTGTCCAGATAACTTACCAGTTTTTACTGACGTATTAAGTGAGATTAGTGCTATCATAGCAAGCTGTGAGGTAGAAAATGTATTTATATTGGGGGATTTTAATGCTCACCCTCATGAATTGTTTTATAAAGAATTAATTAACTTTTGTAGTGATCAATCCTGGATATGTGCTGATATTGAGAAACGAGGGGTGGATAGTGATACCTATACTTTTATTAGTGATGCTCACGGAAGTAGGAGATGGTTGGATCACTGTGTGGTATCAATGTCAGCTTGGCACACTATCACTAATGTTAATGTTTCTGAGGATGTTTATGTTTCTGATCACTTGCCTGTCTATCTAGAATGCAATCTAGAAATAGTGAGACCTAAGTTGATGAAACGAGGTGACTGCCGCAGCTCTGTTGTGTGGGGTGAAAGAACTAAGTCGGAATCGCAAAATTACCATAATATATGTAATAGTAAGCTACGTGACATTGACTTCCCTCATGAATTTGAGAGCTGTGGTAGTGGGTCATGCAGCTTGGCCGAACATAGAGTTATTCTGGATGGATTGTATGGACAGATTGTAGATATACTATGTGCGGCGGCTAGGCAATCTAAGTTGACACGGGAGGGAGGGCCGAGACGGGGTAGTCGCGTGTGTGGGTGGAATGAATATGTAAGAGACGCTCACAAAGAGGCCAGGTGTAGTTTTCAGGCCTGGATACTTAACAACCGTCCCTCTTCAGGTCCTGTGTATGATGAAATGTATGAAAAGCGGAAAACATTTAAAAGCCGTCTGAAATTTTGTCAAAACAACGCTGAGCAAATGATTATGGATAGGTTAGCTGAAGAACGAGCTAGTAAAGATTTTGGAAAATTTTGGAAGTCCACCAGTAAGTTAGATGCGAAGACTGGTCTCTCTGTGAGTGTCGGAGGGGTGAGTGAACCTAGGGGCATCGCGAATATGTTCAAGGAACATTTCAGAGTTCAATCCCCACTCGGTCCCTCATCTTTGTTAAACAATGCTGAGCCCAGCAGCTGTGGAGTGAAACCTCTGATACTTTTCACTGCTAAACAAGTAAGTGCTGTTATAAAAAATATGAAACGAGGCAAATCTCCGGGGCATGATGGGCTCAGTATTGAGCACTTGAAGCTCGCAGGTGTCCATCTGCCGAGAGTCCTGTCTATGTTCTTCACAATGTGTATTAGACACGCGTACTTACCCACTAACCTGATGAAGACCATCGTAGTTCCCATTGTGAAGAATAGGACTGGTGACATCTCGGACAAAGGAAACTATCGTCCCATTACTCTTGCGACAATAATCGCAAAAGTATTGGACTGTATGCTTGATTCTTACCTTAAGCAGTTTGGGTTTCGACCCGGACTTTCAACTGAAAGTGCAATTTTGAGTCTCAAGCATACAGTTCAATATTATATAGATCGTAAGACGCCGGTGTACGCCTGTTTCCTTGATCTCTCCAGGGCATTCGATCTTGTCTCGTATGATGTGCTCTGGAGGAAGATGGGAGACAGGGGTATACCTGCGGAAATATGTCAGCTTTTCGAGTATTGGTATGGTAACCAAACCAATCAGGTGAAATGGGACGGTACACTCTCTGAGCCGTATGGGTTGGAGTGCGGGGTGAGACAGGGAGGTTTGACGTCTCCCAGGCTCTTCAACCTCTACGTGGATGAGCTCATAGCGGAACTCAGCAGCATGCGTGTCGGATGCAGCGTTGATGGGGTTAGCATTAACAACATCAGTTATGCGGATGACATGGTGCTGCTGGGTCCGTCGGCGGGGGCAATCAGAGAGCTTATTAAAACTTGTGAAGCCTACGCTGCCGCACATGGCTTAATATATAATACTAAGAAATGTGAATACATGGTCTTTGGGGTCGGCGGCAAGTGCCGTGAGGACGGACCCGAGTTGGTCATGAACGGTTCAGTCATCAATAGGGTGACTACTTTTAAATACCTGGGCCATGTTCTTGCCGACGACCTTAAAGACGATGTAGATATTGAGAGGGAGCGTAGGGCTCTAGCGGTCCGGAGCAATATGCTGGCCCGTAGATTTGCTCGGTGTACGGATCTAGTTAAAATTACACTTTTCAAGGCTTATTGCCAGAGTCTGTACACGGGCAATCTATGGGTCGGATATACCAAAAGATCGCTGGATGTCCTGCGCGTCCAATACAATAATGCTTTCAGGATGTTGTTGGGACTGCCTCGCTACTGTAGTGCCTCGGGAATGTTTGCGCAAGCTCGTACGGACGGATTCCATGCCGTTCTACGCAAAAAAACAGCTTCACTTCTGAGGAGGGTGCGGGGCAGTCACAACAGCATCCTGAGGACTGTAGGAGAGAGCTTCAGCTCTCAGATAATGAAGCAGTTTGTGAGGAGGGTGATCGGTACTAACACTAGATAGTAAGCTTTTGTATGTTACTAACACTATATGGATTCTTTGGTCCGAAATAAAAGTTTATTATTATTATTATTATAAATAGATAGACAGAAAGACAAAACAAATTTGTATTGTAGAAAACCTATATATTTCTTTAGTAAAAACCTGTTGTTTATAGTTGTAAACAGACGCTTCAGTTTTATTTATTTGTATTAAGCACATTATTATAATTATTATGAATCTGAGCTAGCAAATAAAATAGTTAGGTGTGAATGAAGCTTATAGCTTGAACCTTTACATTTTTATTCGACAAAATGATCGAATAAAAATATAAAGTTTTATTAAATTACTTGTCCGTGTGGTTTCCGGCTTAGAATAGACCACACCATGTCCTCCCATGGGTGTCGTAAAAGGCGACTAAGGGACATATGGCTGATGGATGGGCAGCAGCATCTATTAGCTCAAGGTTTACATCTTACTGCGATCACCAATCCGTCTGCCAAGCGTGGTGATTATGGCAATATCCCTCTACGATCCTGGCTTGCCAGGGTCTATTAAAAGGAGGCACATGTTCAGCAGTGGACGTAAACGGGCTGTTAATGATTAAATTACTAGCTGGAATCCTATTGATCTTAGTGTAATGATATATAACCTTTAGCCTTTCTTAATAAATCGCATATATAATATTGAAAGAATTTTTCAAATTGGCCCAGTAGCTACTGAGATTAGCTTGTTCAAGTCAACAATAATATCTTTCCTCATTACAGTAAAAGCTCTCTATTCGCTGGGTATATGTTCCGTTAATATGCCGCGAATACCGTGAATATGGAATGGTAATTTATATGGGATTACAGGGGATACGTTCCTAGGAGACAGTAGATGGATCAATTTTCATAAAAAATTTCACGTTTCCAGTGTTTGTTCCACATGCACTGGAAACGTGACGATGCCTTTTGGGCTGTGAATTAAAAATTTTCTCCAAGGCGTTAATGATTAAAGCATATCTTTTTTCACTTTAAGTGGTAATACAGATTTTTTTCGTGTCGAAACTCGACTATTAAGCACAGAACGTCTACTATGTGGCAGCATTTAACTACAACTTAAGACGTATTCTTAATATGGTCTTACTTTTTTAGTCCAATAATCGACACGATTACAAAGGATACCGAATCCTTTCTATTAATATATGTATGTATGAACTGATGTACCGATTAGTTCCGCTTATATGGGATTTTTTTTTCCGCGAATACAGGAATTGGGACGCAAGTTTTTTAATCCGCGAATGAGGGAAGCGCGAATAAGGAGCTTTTACTTGTATTAGTATAGATTTAATCACATTTATTAAATTTCCATCATCCCCATTCATACATAGACCCAAATATTGAATACTGTATTTAGCTGCAAAAATAAAATAATAGTAGATAACCTTTATCGCAATATAACACTCGAAACCCAATAACAATATCGAATATCAATGAAATATGAGCATTGCTACTCTCCGGTTCGACTGCATAAGTATTCATATTCATTGGAACATATGAGCAAACCTAAATGATGTAAACAATTGCAGTCATGTCATGTTGCTGAACCACACAGGGCGTAAATGTTATAGAGACGAGACTGAAATATTTGAGGTATATACTCTGAGATATTGACAAAATTTGTATCCAAAATTTTATAGCTATACTGACTATTTAATTATCATCATCTCGGGAAATGCATTTCGGCATTCCCACCGCCGCTGCAGCGTATTATGTAGTCACCATCTCCATAGCGTGGTATGCTAACTCATACCACGAGGAGAGGACCCTACACCACTAAAACCCCCGGACACTCCTTCGATCCGCCGTTGGCGTGGGCCGGGCACGCATCTCCCTACCCTGCTCCCATAATTTGGATCGGCGCAAAATGTCACCCTCTTCCATTTTACCCTGTTCGACATCTCTCCCATACTCCCATCTTTCTTACCCATTAGGTGTGAATGGGTAAGAAAGGTGTGAGTATGGAAGATAATGAAGATATGTGTCATCTTTCACACAGCCCATTTTTTTTGACCTTCCTCTTTCAACATATACTTCCATCTAGCATATCTTTTCATCACATGCATGTCTTTCCTACACAGGCTTTTATTTATTTATTCTTTATTGCACACACTAAAACCATAACATAGCCGTGTGGTTTCCGGCTTAGAATAGACCACCCCATGTCCTCCCATGGGTGTCGTAAAAGGCGACTAAGGGACAAATGGCTGATGGATGGGCAGCAGCATCTATTAGCTCAAGGTTTACATCTTACTGCGATCACCAATCCGTCTGCCAAGCATGGTGATTATGGCAATATCCCTTAACGATCATGGCTTCCCAAGCTCTGTTAAGAGGAGGCCCATGTTCAGCAGTGGACGTAAACGGGCTGTTGATGAAAACCATAACATGGAAACAACATGTACAAAGGCGAGCTTAATTCAATAATGAATTTTCTTCCAGCAAACCTTTATGAAAGAAGCATTTGATTAAAAGTACATAGCTAGTGTATAACGGACGAATCTTTTAATTAATGTATACCAAATAGGCAAATATTTTTACTATGTTGTTATTATATTACACACTAGCTTTCCACGTTCGAAATTCTCGTTCCCGTAAGCACTTCATAATACAATTAAAGAAGTTTTGAAATCGGAGTAGTAGTTCCTGAGATTAACGCGTTCAAGCAAACAAACACGGTGTGACGAATGTTTTATTTATATGTCCGAACAGTATTATATTTTAAATAATGTAATAAATATATTAGCATTAAACGACAGATAATTTCGAATTAATTCTATTAAAATGTAGTTTATTTAGTTATCTTTGTGTAAGACTATACTGCTGTAATTAAACCCCTCTACTACAGTTTACTCTCTGTAGTCTAGACTAGTCTATCAAGGGTAAAATAAAGTATTGTATAGTTTTATTAGACTGGAGATATGAAGGTTAATCGTTATGTCAGTAAAATGATTAATACGGAACATTTTTTAGGTAATTTATAAGCCAAACTTTTACATTTGCATAATGGTTTACAAAGAAAATGATCCCTCTAGTGAACATGTATTACACTTTTTTTTTTTTTTTTTGTTGTCCTGGGGGAAGTCCTTTGACGCATTCCCACCACCGCTGAAGCGTATTCGATCCGCCGTTGGCGGGTGTCGGGTACGCATGAGCAATCCGGCCCAACATGTATTACCCCTATTAATTTAAATGTTTTTAACTCTTTATGGAAAAGATTACCTTATACTATATTTCAAAATTTGAGATTAAAAAAATTCGACCACCGGCAGGATTCGAACCTGCATCTTTGGGTAAAGCCCCCAATGCCTTAACCAATTAGGCTACGGTGGAACCACAGCCGGTCATCGAAATTTATTAATCTCTTTGTAACACGTCTTCTTCGAACCTGCATCGGGGGCTTTACCCAAAGATGCAGGTTCGAATCCTGCCGGTGGTCGAATTTTATTAATCTCAAATTTTGAAATACCCCTATTAATATTATAAATATGAATTTAAGTCTGTTTGTTATGCTTTCATGCGAAAAATACTCAACCAATCATCATGAAACTTTGTACACATACTCTTGGAGGTATTACAAAATGCACATTGGCTTCAATGCGAGCAAAGCCGCGGGTAAAAGCTAGTATTAAATATAAGTAAATTCATGAAATGAAATGAAATTTGAATAATGCATTACTAGTGTAATGCAGTCTTAAAATTTGTTTGTTATCAGTTTAATATCAATTACAAAGATTGCACAAAATAACTATCATTTCTAAATATTAGTAATGTATTAAAAATAGATAATTTCTAAATAATTTCTGTCACAGCGTCATAACTTTATCATAGTCTCAACGGCTCTTAGTTTAGTTTATTTAGTTCCCTTTGTGTAAGACTACCCGCACTGCCTTAATTACACCTCTCTACTCTGTTTACTCTCTAGGGTCTAGACCGGTCTATCAAAGGTGAAATAAAGTGAGTACAGTTAGTATTATTTAGGTGATATAGAGGTGAATGGGTATTTTGTACCTGTGTCAGTAATGATAGATGTGGAACAATTTTCTCTGAAATACAAAAATTATAGACACATTTCAATTCGATAGTAGATTAAGTTTTATTATTTATACGAGTTATTGATATGTTTTATTGTTCACAGTTGTTCTTTAAAATTCGAATAATCTACTGAATAACTTGTTATGTAGAAATTCTTATTTGTCTTAACATCTTTTTTTTTCGGATAGACATTATGTAGTAAGCCAAGAGGCTTTTGCTACTTCATCGGACATACAGGCGAGCAACCTCAATAAATGGCGTCTTGTTGAGACGCTTTTTAATCGTTTCTATTGGTAGAGAATTTTTTATTACGTGTTAAAAGCTCAATTTTAGCATTGTACTGAGTCTTAGATGGGTCCTCCATGGTCTTAGATCGCCTTTTTTGTTGTCCGGGGGGAATTACATGTAGGCATTCCCACCACCGCTGCAGCGCATCCGCGCGCTGGCGGCGGGATATGTGGGACTCGCCCTCTCCATAGCAGTGGTATGCTTACTCCTACCACGAGAGAAGGGGACCCTAAATCACTAAAACCCCCGGACACTCCTTCAATCCGTCGTTGGCGGGGGCCGGGTACGAACGAAGCAATCCGGCCTCCCGACATCTTATCTAAAATTTGCTGTAGGGGTCTTTTAATTTTTTATACATCAAATGTTTGCAACTTTGATGTATAAACTTTTAAGGGGTTCCATGGAACACATATCTTCAAGACGGCTGATGCGACGGTAGCAAAGCGTATCAGATGAAGTGGAGTGAATGAAATGAAAGTGTACTGAATCGTAAAAATAACTCTGTGTATTTTATCTGTCAGTTTATACCGCGTTGTCGTCTTAAATGTATATGTTACGGTCAAAAATTATAATCGGTCAAAACCACTTTTAACTGCTTTAATTAATAATTTGTATTGAATTTGGATCTGGCACTTCGCCGGCCGCTGCCGCGGCACGCTCGCTTTGCTCGCTCGGCTCGGTCGTTGTGGTCACAGTTCTAACCTAACCTACAGAAGTTGGAATCCTGGTGTTGTTTTAAACCTTAGTCCAAAAATATGAGCATCTTGTTTCTGGAATTTTGAGCCAAAATGGACTCGTCAAAACTACTTTTGTCTGATTTTTGCAGTCAAAAGTGGTTTTGACCGATTATAAGTTTTGACTATAACATATACATTAGTTACTCACTGCAGTTTTGGAATTCTAGAGCTCAGAAGCCGAAGCCAGAAGGTCGTATGTGCCATTATACGTCGTATGTGCCTTTAACGTACACTGGCTCTTACGACCAAATGCTTCTGGAGAAAATAGTACATCCGACTTAATGCTTCTGAGGCTCAGAATTGTATTTTATATGTCATTAGTACTGCATATAGCAAACGAGGAAAATAAACACACCACCTAATCAAACCACCAATTATTACACCTAATATTCTACAATCAATACAGGCTTTATTGCCGGATCATTACCGACAGTAATCCGGCACATTAGTCGCATACTGGCGCGTTAGGGCGGCCGCACACTGACCGCTGATAATTAATCAATATCTCTCAGCTGATTAATTGGCACGACCGCGAATCGCTGGAATACTGCTGTCAGCATGGGTGCGGATGTTGTTTGTGTAGATGTGGTATATTTAATACAAATATTTTGTACTAATATATAAAGCTGAACAGTTTGTTTGCATGAACCCGCTAATCTCAGGAACTAATGGTCCGATTTGAAAAACTCTTTCAGTGTTAGATAGCCCATCTATTAAGGAAGGCTATAGGTGATATTAAAGTATGAAGTTTCCACGGGAACGGGACTTACGAGGGTGAAACTGCGAGCGGGAAGCTAGTTATGTATATGACTAGCTTTCCGCGCGGTTTGACCCGCGTCAAACATTTAACATGTTTTCCAAGGACGGTAATCAAACAGACCCGAAAAAAATTAACACAATGATGTCTTTTCTGATATGGGGATCGAACCCACGACCTTCGAGACTTAAAGCAATACATATTCCGCTACGCCATGGTTAAGTAGTTGATGTGAGTAGTTGAAGACGGTAAAAGAAGTCACCCAGTATAATAATAATAAAAAAACATCTTGATGGTGACATTAGAGGAATACTCCTAGAAAAGGGTTTTTGTCTCTGCCTTAATGACACTAACTAAAAGGTAGGTATATCATGAAAACTTTTGTAGATAACGAACCGCAGTACAATTACTACTAAGTACAAAAGATGTAATTACTCAACTTTGCAGACTAATGGCCGTGTCATGTGAGACAGTTGTACGCCTCTTTAGACAAATAATAGATATGTAATCACAGCGTGAAATTATAATTATAATTGTGCATGTTATTTATCATAGTTTATGTGATTTAGTCATACTTTGAGAGCAATCAGTACTAGTATTGGGACTGTCTAGAATACACTGCGGCATTTTTATTTAGGTGATTAATGTATTGCTTATGCGTACCCGGCCTCCGCCAATGGCGGATCGAAGGAGGGTCCGGGGGGTTTTAGTGGTGTAGGGTCCTCTGCTCGTGGTATGAGCTAGCATAGCACGCTATGGAGAGGGCGAGACCTACATATCCAACCGCCAGCGCGCGAATACGCTGCAGCGGCGGTGGGAATGCGTAAATACATTTACACCCGGACAGCAAAAAAAAAACAGGAAATTAATGTAGCTACAGCGATCACAAGTCTACCTGCCAAGCGCAGTGATTATGGCAATATTTTTCAAGGACCCCAGAATTCCTAAATACAGATAAAACGGACTATTAAAATGAAGTCAAAGATTTATGCGCACCACTTTCGCAGTTCTCGTTCTTGTAAAATTCACATAATAAAATATTACTTTACATTATTTTATTACTATTGAATAAGACAACCTCCGTGGCGTAGCGGTAAAATTCTCGCTTTAAGTATCAGGAAGTACTAGTCCGATTTCGCTTTTTCTTTCAACCTCCCTTCTCCTTCCAAGAATCTCTTTCAATTTCCTTTTCGATTTGGCTTATAAAATCTTTATCTTAAATACCATATCCAATCCATGCTTCATTCATCAGACAAATATTCACGATAATAGGAGGAAATACCACGTAGGTAACGGGAGGAATTCAAAAACCCTATTCACGTATGACTATTGATCTTCCGTATTGTACGAATTAAACCTCTCAGTAGGAATCTAGGCAGATTAATGTTGAAAGCGTACTATGTTTCATATATCTTACCTTGGTCATTTGAAATTTTGCCTTTCTGAGAATGCAAAATGTGGACCCGAAATTATATTTTTTTATTCTAATATTATAGGGGTTAAAGAGATTTTGTATGTATGTCTATCTATTACTTTTACCTTTACAAATAAACCAATTTTAAAATTGGATTTTTGCAGACAAAGTAAATTATTTTTATTATGTACATATTTTGACCCCTTGGGGTTGAATAAGTACTTTTAAGAGCTTAATATTAATGATATCAATACTAATAATATAATGGTGAAGAATTAGAAGCTGGTTTTTTTTAAATCTCACCAGTATATTATTATCTAATAACTCAAATTTATTATTAGTATAGATTTGGCAACTCACTAACACGCAAATTTTTATTGCAATACTTTCCCACGCAGCTACGGGAACGGAAGCTAAGCGGGTGAATCCGGAAAGCTAGAGCTATAAGAATAACTTATTTGAAAATGAAAAAACATAACCCAACACAAAATTGCAACAACACATCAACAAATCAAATAATATAATAACATTTTGTATATATTTACAAAATGTAACATTGTAACACTTTGTATTGAAATAAATTAGTCTACTTAATAATGCCAAGTGCGAACGTAAATTTTACGTGGTTCAGTATATTATTACTCTTTATTAACAAATCAGCAAACATCTTATACTACAAAAAACAAATAAAATTACAACAACAATTAATTCACCCCTCTAATTCACCTCAAAAATGACCTCAAATATTGTTGAGAGCCGAAACAGAACAACACTCAAACCCTTAACAAATTATTCTGAAACAAAGAGTTAAAACCTTTTTGTTGGTGCCACATCATCCATTAAATATCTTTTAGAATGGTTACAAAGCAATTCTTTACTCATGATGGTACCAGCCTCCTTCTTTTGTTTATTTTAGGCCGGTGAAGTACAAAATGGAAGATATTAATAAGTAAGTATCAGACAGATATTTGACCATATTGGAGTTGTGTGATAAATAACGTCACAGTGAAAAAATCACTGTGATTGCCTGACTAAAGTGATCACTGTGATCTTTCAAGAAGGAACTACGTTCCAAAGTAACGTGTATCGTTCCATGTCACAGCAATTGCGCGGCAAGCCTCTCTCCCTCTTGTATCTTGTATTTAGAATTAAGTGCAAACCATTGCCGAATGACAACCTCTAATTTAATCGTTTACCCAATCGTGATCGAAGTGACAACTGTGACGATAACTACCTAAATGAGAACTTGTAACCTCGGAAGCATGTATTTGTGATGAGAGTGACCGACTTGACAAATACACGATTATTTTTAACGGTTACTTTTGAATCACTGGAACGATGGCCACGGTGACGGAAAAGTAACAACTTTGCACACCTGTAGACCATATCATTGATTGATAATGTAATTTGTTTACATTATTGTATTTTGTGAGCGTCGTTACTAACGCTATGTACTGTATTATATCAGCCCGATTACGTCTACTGCTGAACATGGACCTTGGAACATGATCGTTCTCTTATCAGACATTGGCAAGCCATGGTCGTTAAAGGACATTGCCATGATCACCAAGCTTGGCAGGCGGATTGATGATCACTGTAAGATGGTGAGTATCCTTGAGCTGAATGCTGCTGCTTATCCATCAGCTGTTCCCTTAGTCACCTCTTACGACACCCATAGGATGAAACTGGGTGGTCTATTCTAAGCCGGACTGCACACTCTTTGTACCTCATTATAATTAAAAAAAAATCATATCTTCATTGATTAAAAAAACATAAATTTACCTATGATTTTTGTCATAAATAATCAGAAAGAGTCATGGTGTAAAATTAACCTGTAATAGGCTTGGGCAACAGATTCCATTGAAATATAACATCGTAATACGAACACACACTAGGTCAAAGAAGCCTAAAGCAGACTTGATTGGAGCAAGTTAAACAAAGGCTTTACCTTAAATACACTGTACCTCTTTGCCAATATAAATTGTTTGAGATCGCAAAAAAAGGTTAGAATTTATTTTTATGTACCTAATTAGGTTAGAAATGACGGTCATGACTTCAAACTTTCAAAAAGAGTAAATTTACACCTATTTTATTAAATTTGGGACCCAATTTGTTATTTGGTACATCGCAAATAGTAAAAAAAAGCCTCTGCTGACATCTCATAATCGTTTAATATCGTCATATATACGAATATGAGACATGTTATATTTTGTATGTCACTGCCGGATCGTGCAGACCGCCGTGTCCAGACACCCCGATTCTGGCGCAACAACGTCCCGATTTTTATATCAAAACCCACGCGGGACCGGCTCAGTGCCATTTAGTGCCAGACGACTGTGTAAGAATTTTTAAATCGGACTGTTATTGTTAAAGTAACATAATATTTTAATTAAAATACATTTTCTATGGCTATTTTTGTATACAAAATTAATTAATTACTTAACATACGTTTTTTTGATTATGTCCCATTCTCAACGAAATAATCCCACTTTTACACTCAAAAGTAACAAAATCTCGTTGGTAATATCTAACATTTCACTTGACATTATTTAACATACCTAACCTTATGACGCGAATCACACATTCCATGACACATAATACCGCATTCCTTTCAATTACGAGCGATCTCTGCACATCCCCTGGGGAAATAACCGTTACTTTTATACTAAAAGTGACGCTGAAATGGAATTTTTAAAATTTTATAGATTATCACGGAGAGAAATTGTGTTGCGGGTGGAATTTGTTCGATTTCCGGATTTCCTGGTTTGAAATCTCATTGGAACGTAATTTCATTCATGTTTTTCTGCGATGATGGCGTTGCCGGTACGTGCGGATTCCGATGCAGTTGGGTCGCAGCCATGTTTTTATTTTGCGAAGCTTATTTTCTTTGGCTGCCGATATTGAGTGCAGTTTCAATTATTTTTCCTGTGAAGTGTAAATGTCTTGTGTTTATGTTAGTTGGGAAAAGGTTTTGATGTTTTGATATTGGCAATGTTTGATAATTTCCAACCAAATGTCAACCTCCGTATCGTGGCGGTATTTGGCTCGCTTTAAATCTCGGAGGTCGTGGGTTCGATGCTCACGCCGGGCAAGAAATCTTTGTGTAAATTCTAAGATTTCTTTCCGCGTCTGGTTGGTTGAGGGACTACCATCCGTGCCTCGGAAAGCACGTTAATTCGTTGGTCCCGATAGTTATAACATTATCTATAATAATCGTATATCAATGAACGGGCAGCAGCGTTTCCTTGTGTGGTACAACCTAATACTGCGGTCACCAATCCGCCTGCCAAGCGTGGTGACTATGGCAAATAGCCTCCCCGGGAGGAGGCCCATGTTCAGCAGTGGACGTTAAACGGGCTTATGACGATGATGATGATGAATGTTTGATAAGTATTTTTTAAGTTATTACTATTTGTGCTATGTTTAAGTTCATGGACTTCGGTTGCAGTACTTTGAAAGGCTTACTTCTCCGACGTTTCCAATTTAAATATGCAGAATTAGGATAAAATTAAAAGTTTTATGGATATTTTTTTATTGCAGTAGGAATGTGAAATAGCGTTAAAAGCTTCTTAATAGTTTTAGAAACTTTAACTTAAGTTACATGACTTATAGAAAAACGAAAATAAATGTTAAATGTTAAATAATATTAACAAATTAAGTGTATTAAATGTCTAGGCGAGCTTTATTTTATAGTTAAGCTTTTAG
This sequence comes from Nycteola revayana, assembly GCA_947037095.2. NCBI lineage: Eukaryota > Metazoa > Arthropoda > Insecta > Lepidoptera > Nolidae > Nycteola > Nycteola revayana. The sequence continues at coordinate 17,327,300 of OX344857.2, read as the reverse complement.
TATACCGCAGACCTGAATTTTTATACCGTTAATCAAACAATGGCAATTTAATTAATATTTCCGAGGAAAACCTTGACCATTCCTGGTAGTCTTGGAAAAATATTGTTTTATCAGCTCTGATATGACGTTTTTGATTTACTAAACGTTAAACACTATCTATATATATAAAAGAAAGTCGTGTTTGTTACAACACTTATAACTCGAGAACGGCTGGACCGATTGCCATGGTTTTTGATTTGTTGGATTTGTTTCCGTCCCGAATAGCAGAATACATTTTAAAAACAAAAGAAAGTCGTGTTAGTTACACTATTTATAACTCAAGAACGGCTGAACCGATTTGGCTGAAAATTATATAGGTAGCTATGAACTGGGAGAAGGACATAGGATACTTTTGGGTAGGGGTAGGGTAGGGTAGGGTAGGGTAGGGGTAGGGTAGGGTAGGGGTAGGGTAGGGGTATGGTAGGGGTAGGGTAGGGTAGGGTAGGGGTAGGGTAGGCGTAGGGTAGGGGTAGGGGTAGGGTAGGGGTAGGGTAGGATGAGGGTAGGGGTAGGGTAGGGTAGGGGTAGGGGTAGGGTAGGGGTAGGGGTAGGGTAGGGGTAGGGTAGGGGTAGGGTAGGGGTAGGGTAGGATTAGGGTAGGCCAGGGGTAGGGTATAAAAGTCCACCCGTGCGAAGCCGGGGCGGGCCGCTAGTTTAAAGAATAATTAAGAGAATCGCTCTGCTTCTTTCTGCTATAAGACACCTAACAGAAAAATATACTTGTAAAGGGCCAAAGTCCCTTCTGAGAAGACAGTTCAAGACATGGAGCAGAGGTTATAATACATTAGGTTCTTATTTAAAAACCAGATGGAGCGTATAAAAACCGGCAGTGTTTCTCTTACAAATTCTCTTTATGATCTCTTTCAATAAAATTAGATTTTCAGCGTGAACGGTTTGCAACCACTGACTCCCTGCGATCTTAAAGAGATCGTCGGTGCACGGTGCATGCTGTCGTCTAATACTAAGCTTGCCAGTTCGCCACTCAAGAACCTTTCTGCTTCATGGGCCGTCAGTTCTTCGAGCTATGTGTCCTACCCATTGCCATTTCAGCTGGCTAATCCATTAAGCTATATCAGCAACCTTGATCTCCAATCTCTTCATTTCTGATTCGATCACGCAGGGAAAAACCGAGCATAGCTTTCCATAGCTCACTGAGCTGCTTTGCACTTTGTTATTAGACGCACAGTGAGAGATCACGTCTCTGGTCCATATATTGAATAACCCCATCTATTGACATATGTACTAAAGCAATATGTACTACCTATATACGTGAACAATACTTTCATTATAAAGATTTGTATGTTTGTTATAAGCGAGACCAAACAGTATTACAAATTCTAGATGATTTATCAAAATGAATGAACCTCCTAACAAAATATCAAGGCGGTATGATTCAACATAGCGATAAATTCAAATAGAACATTCACGTGGAACTAAATGAAAAAAAAAAACTAACGAAATATTTTGTTATAAGAGTAAATAGCTAAGTATTACCCGGAACGTCTAAATTTAAATGTTTAACTTCAAAATGATTGGAACGTTTTGGCATTCATCGGATTTAGCATTAAATTTATTGTGCAACGTTGTAGATATTTAACGAAGAATTTGAAGGAAAATAGCATTTTGTAAGTGTAAGGCCGGTACTCCACCAAAGCGGAGACGAGAGGAGCAGAGAGGAGATGTTTTTTTAGACAACCAATAGAATTGCGTTATTGAGACAACTCCTTTCCGCTTAGCTTTAGTGGAGATCGCTGTGCGGAAGTATCTAATATTTGTATGGCGCGATGGAAGCGGAGATGTGAGCTGTGCGCGGACGACGCACGGCAGAGACGAGAGATGTGATTCTTTTGTTTAGGTAGTATAAAGCTATAAATTCTACTTCTTCAGACTGCAGTTCTTCTTCAAGTAAAAGAAGATACTTTCTTTGTAATAATAGTGACATCGTCTATCTTTCGTGTCAGAATGCGTACTGAGCATCAATGCCTGGCACACTCGCAAGGCTAGCTAGCACACATCTCTGCTACACTACGCATTTCCGCACAGCTTCAGTGGATTCACCCGAGCTGAAAAACAGCACTTCTCTCGCACAGCACCCAGCACACATCTCCGCTTTGGTGGAGTCCCGGCCTTATATTAATAGACTAGCGGCTCGCCCCGGCTTCGCACGGGTGGACTTTTATACCCTACCCCTGCCCTACCCTACCCCTACCCTAACTCTACCCTACTCCTACCCTACCCCTACCCTACCCCTACCATACCCCTACCCTACCCCTACACAACCCCTACCCTACCCCTACCCTACCCTACCCTACCCCTACCCCTACCCTACCCTACCCTACCCTACCCTACCCTACCCTACCCCTACCCAAAAGCTACCTCCCTACCAATTTTCAGCCAAATCGGTTCAGCCGTTCTTGAGTTATAAATAGTGTAACTAACACGACTTTCTTTTGTTTTTAAAATGTATTCTGCTATTCGGGACGGAAACAAATCCAACAAATCAAAAACCTTGGCAATCGGTCCAGCCGTTCTCGAGTTATAAGTGTTGTAACAAACACGACTTTCTTTTATATATATATAGATGATTTATTTTGCGAAAGAAATACTTCGTCCCTAGCGGCGCGGCGTCCGTCTGTTATGCTGATTTAAAGAGTAATTAAGCGTATCGCTCTGCTTCTTTCTTACATTAGACACCCTACAGAAGTCTATACCTGCTTGTACAGGGCCGAAGTCCCAATCGGTAAGATAGTTCAAGATACGGAATAGAGCTTATAAAAAATTGGGTTCTAAATTTAAAACCAGATGGAATTTATAAAAACGGGCAGTGTTTAACTCTTTCGAATTCTCTTTATGGTCTCACTCAATAAAAATCGATTGAAATTCACAAGAAAACTCATTGCCTCAAGTATTGTTCTTGCATACGACAGTTAGTCTCATAAGAAGTGCAGTATCCAAAACTACTGAAATAATACACAAAATCGAATATCATTCGTTAACATTTTTCACAACTGCCCACTAAACTAAAGTAAAACCCATATACAGGGTGTCCCAAAAGGTTAAGTAGCTGGGAAAGGGGGTGACAGGGGTGGACACAATGGTCACTAGAAAAATAAAAAAAAAATCCGCTCTAGGTATTTAAAAAAAAATGGCATTTTTTTAAAAACTTAAAATTTTACACCTTGTTATTTTTGATGTTGATGTTGATGACCTTGTTGTTATTGAAGATTACATAACAGCATTTTTTTTAAATATAGCTATATTTTTAGGTACAGTTAGCACAAGGTGTAAAATTTTTAGTCTTTTAAAAAATGCCATTTATTTTTTTAAACACCCAGAGGGAATTTTTTATATGTTTCTGGTTACCCTTGCGACCATCCCTATCACCCCCCTTCCCAGCTACGTAATCTTTTGGGACACCCTGTATGTATCCCCATCCATCTTTACGCGAATCTAGGCGACAGCAGTAAATATACTCCGCATTCAATCTCACTAAATAGTCCAAACATCTTTATCATACAACATAATACTTGTAATGTATTGCTGCGACTGAGGGGCGACTATCGCTCAGACAAAACAAGTTATGGGATAAGTTCGATTGTGGCTATAAAATTGGCTGAAAAACTTGGAAGACGTACGTGAAAAATTTCACCTTTAGAACTGTATCTATTTAAGTGAAATTGTACTGTGATACTTAGAAAAATAATTTTTATTTATTTATTTAAGCTTTATGGTACAGGTCTGTACATAAAGTGAATTAAATGCCAACCTTTGGGTTAAAATTAAAAGTTTAGCGGTGCAGACAAAGACTTAGTAATAAAATTCGTAAATTTTCTTTAATTAGACTTCAGCCACAGAAGGGGTCGAATTGTTTTTAAGAAATCTTCGTTAAAAGTTTACACTAAACTCTACAAATATTGGACTCCTACTATCCCCGTATGGATCGTAGCGTGATGTTTTTGTGCCTATAATATTTAACAACAGCAATAAAATGTGAAACTATTTTTCTATATTTGTAAAATTTAATGGAAGGATTTCAATGAAAAGTGCATTACATTCACAGTATCACGACATTATAATATATGAGTCACTTCACACGTGAGCGAGCGTGCTATGACATTCAAAAATAAAGATGTTATAACAATCGGGATTAACCCAACTTGACTCAACGACGAAAACGCGGAGAGCCAACCAAATCGTGTGAAGCAAACGCTTGCGAGATCTAATTCGGAGGTAGCGCCATCTAGGTAAACGAAACGTAAACTTTAGCCTGAAGTGTTGTTACTCAGCAAGTAGGCACTTTCCATTAAATTTAATAATTTTTATATAACAAATAGGTATGTATTTAATTATATATACGTAAGTATAGTGTTTAATTAGCCGACATTTAAGCCACCACCAAAACAGCACAACACAACTAGCAGTAATTGATAGGTTCATTTTACAATTACATTTTTAAGCTCGGTATGATATAATATTCTTTTAGGTTATTGATATAGCTTTATGCTGAAGCCAGTGCCCATTTATTCTACTAATATTATAGATGCGAAAGTTTGTATGTGTGGATGTATACTGTATGTTTGTTACTCTTTCACGCAAAAACTGCAGAATGGATTTGGATGAAAGTTTGCTCGCGGATAGTTTATAAGCTGGATCAACATATAGGCTACAAAATATCACGCTCCGACCCACTTAAGCCGAGTGGCACGGGTAAAACTGCGGGGCGCAGCTAATAGTTCATATAATTGTTTTGTATTCGTCATTGTATATTTTGATGAATGAATTTTCTTTTATTCTTTATATAGTAGAGTCTCCTGTAATACAGAGGTTTATTCTCCTAGTGTAGTCGTGACCCGAATAGGTCCTCCAGATATAAAAGAAAGAGCAGGAAAGATATACATTGTAACAAATTATGTCACGCGAACGAGAATCACCCCCATGGCGGTGATGCCCCACAAACATCGGGCGCCTTGCCAGTTCATATAAATTCTAGATAAAATCATGCTTGTTTTGCATATGAGGAGGCCTTAAAAATAGCAATGTAACCACAGAACTAGTAGACGCTCATAAACATTATACATTACCAAGGTTATGGTATGAAATGCGGTTAGGGTTCAACTCATATATACTTTATTATTGGTGTTTAGGGACAACCAAATTCCTCCCGACCCTTTGTTTGCAGATAACCATCCGATGCCCCTGTAGACCTGAAGTGCGAGAGGCCCGCGAACTGTAAAGTAGAGCGACAGTTGCACAAAACCCCCTAAAATACTAAAAGTCATAATCCCTCAATCTCATCGCCAGCGACCGCCCTGAGCCGAGGTCCAAGCCCCACAGGGGGCGCTTTCTTGCGCAGGTTGCTTAGTTTGTAGTGTTTAAACCATTTATTAAAGCTGGAGCTCTGCTCGCCTTAATGCCCGGTGAAATAGCAAAAGCCTAGTGGCTAACTAAGTAAGTCCTTCCGAAAAAAAAGGACAACAAAATTGGAAATTTTGAAACGTTTGAACATTTCGGGGAATCGGACACATTTTGGACTTGAACGCGTAAAAAGTTTTTGTTATGAATTTAACGGCTTTTTTTTAGTACAAGAACAAGGTTTTTTAAGTCAATTGGCAATCGCATCGTAAAAGTGTTTTCCATACTTATGATATGATTTCCCAAAGACGTTTTTAAATCTTGTAATTATTGGCAACAAAAGAAATGGCTTTATATAATCTAGCATTTGTAGTGTCTGGCATTTATAATTAATGCGTTTCATTAACATTTCAAACAGATATAATTTAAAGAATAGAGTGATTTATAGATCTTGAGTCATGAGAGTAGAGAAAGAATAGAGTGATTTATAGATCTTGAGTCATCAGAGTCATGAGACTGGCCCCATAGACTTCAAAACACCATACGGAGGTATGGTGTTTTGAAGTCTATGGGGCCAGTAAGCGACAGCAGTAAGTTCGACTAAACCACGGGAATCATATTGCCATTTCCCGCGATTTTTGTAATAATTTTCGTATTAAAAGTACTGAGAATTAATTATGATCCCTAATTAATTTTCAGTTCAAAGTCTCTCTACATTAATTCTAATTACTCCTTTACGAGGCTTTGATGATAACTTATAAAATTGTTTTTGATCCTATATTAAAGTTAGGTAACAACCTACTTCAATATTTATTTAGTCTGGTCATTAATAAGAAGTTAATTTTTAGTATATAATTACGGATTTAGACTTAATACTTAAAATTAAATTCACTCGAGGAGGTATTCCTCGAAGAAACGCACCAACTTAGATCTTCAGCAAAACTATTCCACGAAACGCACCAGCGATGAAATATAGAGAGGAACATGAGAAAATTAACGACAAGTAGTGTTTATCATTATCATTATCTATGTTCTCCACAGTTTGAACATGGACCCAGGGAGAGTTTTACCATAATCACCACGCTCGGTAGGCGGGTTGGTGATCGCAGTTTTTTGTTGTAACACTCAGGTAAACGTTGCTATTTGTTCCCAGATACACAATTGTTATAGCAGTTAGGACCAAAGACTTATCTTGCTTACCGAAGAACGGAGGGTAGTCCAAACCAGAACTTAATATAAATTTTAGATTTTACAACGATTTCTTGACTCTTTTATTTGAGAATTAAGTGTTTGTAAAGTCACAGCGACATATCTATTCATATTCCTATTGCGTTAATTGACTACAAAAAACAATTTTGCAATTAAATTCTCATTCTCCAAGCCGCCTGCTAAGCATGGCAACTGTGTCAAACTCCCTTCGAAGAAGGCCCATACAAATTTTTGCTTGTTTAAAAAAAAGAGATTACTAGCAGAGTTTTGGCACACTCTAGTATTCTTGTTAACACCTCGTACTAAACTGCTTGTGTCACGAAAGGGTTCACGTCGGTATTGTAATGGATGGGGATCGAACCGGCGGTCACATGATCGTGTGTGCGGCGCCCTAGCTATTGAGCAACGGTCGCTTCATTCATATTCAACGTGGTCTGATGATAGCACCCCTGTTCGTAAGAAATAAAGAAAAGTAAGATTTATTCAATTGAAAAAAGTGACAATAGGCTAGTTGACACATATGAAATTATGTTACAATGATGTTTATTTCTAAAAGTATTTGTCATATGGAACCTAAATATAATAATTTCTGTTCTTATACCTTGAATATGTTTGTATAAACTCAATATGAAAATGATTTATTTCGTCTATGTTTTTAACTTCCGAAAACGCGATCAGCCATTTTGTGACGTCATACATCTTGTAAATAAACGTGAACGCGATCCTTTTCTATTTCACTTTCTGAGTCATGACGTCATTCCTCTTGAACACAGATAATTTATATAGATCAACATGTCTGACATCGTTTTCGTCTCCAAATGTCAAGCCAATGTTGAAATACTTATTTTAGTGCTTTCTAGATCCCAAATAAATACCATATTTTTTTCTTGATCTAGTTAAACCATTCGTTACCATATAAAAATAATTTCAAAAAAGTGTCAACTAGCCTATTACTCAAATTGTAATTAGTTTGAAATGTCGTCTCCGCGACTTTCAAAGCTCTACCATAAATAACTTTCTTACATTGTAATCTCTTTGCGAAGCGTTTTTTTTTCCATTTAAGTCTTACTTTTCCCTAAAGTTACGAATGGAACAAATTTCATTCTGATTCTTTCTGCTTAACATTTTGTGGGAAATATGTTTCCGGTTATACTATCTTCGCTTAGAGATTAAGTACAACGGAGATTGCATATTCATATGAAATTAAGATTAAAATAAACGAAAAAAAAAAGAAAAGTTTTTGATTTGATTCCACCCGCATAACTCCTATTCCCGTAGAAACTTCCTATTTTAATATTATTGCCTTTCTTAATAAATAGGCTAATTAATATTAAATGCTTTTTGAAATTCAAGCAAACAAAAAGACCTTTCATCTTAATTCTTCTTCTTCAACAGCCCGTTTACGTCCACTGCTGAACATGGGCCTCCTCTTAAAATACCTTTGGCAAGCCAGGATCGTTGAGGGATATTGCCATAATCACCACGCTTTGCAGACGCATTGGTGATCGCAGTAGGATGTAACCCTTGAGCTAATAGATGCTACTGCCCATCCATCAGCCATGTGTCTCTTAGTCGCCTTTTACGACACCCATGGTCCTCCCATGGGTGTCGTAAAAGGCCCATCCCATGGGATGGTCTATTCTAAGCCGGAAACCACACGGCAATTCAGCTTAATGTAAAGTATAAACTAAAAGCACGCCCCGAAGCATTACTTAAAAAAAATTGATTATTTTTTGAATATTGTAATTTTTATTAGAATTTATTGTAATTTTAATTAGTAGATATAAAGCATTATTAAAGTAAATAATAATTAAAAAAAAAACTAGAAAGCATTTGCTTCTTCCGAAAGTAAAGTCTCTAAGTACGTTGAAATGGTAAGGATATAAAAAAGCTCGATTAGCATCTGGCCGAAACTGTAATGTGGGCTGTGAAAAATGAAACTGGGGAACCCGCGATAAGGATATTATCTTAAGAATTGCGTAATTGGAAACAAAACTAATGATCGGACATTATAATAAAGTACTTATACAATTTACCGTTTTGTAGGTAAACCGTAGTAAAGGTTTCTCTACCAGATCGAATCAGAAATGAAGAGATACGTAGAAGAACTCGCGTTACCTACATAGCCCACCGGATTAGTTCGTTGAAGTGGCAAGAAGGCCGTTGGGCCCGAAAAGTTCTCGAATGGAGACCGCGAATCGGCAAGCGTAGCGTAGGACGTCCACCTACTAAATGGACGGACGATCTGGTTAAGGCCGCAGGATCACGGTGGATGCAGGCCACTTCTAACCGCTACAACTGAAGATCTATAAGGGAGGCCTATGTCAAACAGTGGACGTCCTACGGCTAAAATGCCGATAGGTAGTAATGGACCCTATGTATAACAAAATAGGAGTAATTTAAAATACTAGCCGATGCCGGCCAAAACGACTGTAAAAGCTTTAAACTGTAGACTTGAAAATAGGTTTATTATTTTAGGAATAAATAATCATATTATTGCATCAATATAAAATGCATGTTCAGATTATCTACTTAAATAACAGCGAAGTCTCAAAAACTACAACTGCTAGAAGTCTCAAATTTTGCATTTTCCATTTAGCAAGTAAATGAGACTTAAGAGAGGATTTGGTGAAATTCAGCCCCTAATTAGGTAAAAAGGGGTGGCAAAGTTTGTATGAAACTTGTTTAGATTTAGGCACATATCTAAAGTTTAACGAAGTTAAAGTCGAGGGCAACATCTAGTCTATACTAATGTACTATATTATAAAGCTGTAGAGTTTGTTTGTTTGTTTGTTTGAATGCGCTAAGCTCAGGAACTACTGGTCCTATTTCAAAAATTCAAGTGTTGGATAGTCCATTTATCGAGGAAGGTTAAGACAGTATTTTATTACAAAGTTCCCACGGGCACGGGACCTACGCGAGTGAAAACGCGCGCGGGAAGTTAGTTAATTAATAAAAACAACACAAAAACACTTTATTTACACGACAGCTCAAAATTAATTCCACTCAATCCTTCCCAACTCAAATGAAAACCCTCCAAAATGAAAAACAGCCCCATAATCCTCCCTTTCTACGCTATACCGTCCAGTAATAAATTGTTTAAATCATGGTGACGATATCTTCATAACGAGGATCCTCATGGGAAATTACAATACGGAGCTTGAAGGAAAGTTGAATAATAAACGTTGGACGCAAAGGGATTTTGTAAAGAATATTGATGATTTAACTTAATTGATGTTATAAAAAGATTTGAAGAAAGAAATGAAAAACTAGAACCAAAGAACTGGAAGAGGTGAAGAATGTAGTTTCAGTAACAACTAGATGGTTCGCGCAGATTCTGTTCTCCTCTGATCCTGTCTGTGGGAACCTTATAGTATAATATGGCTCATGACTAGATACCGGATTATATGCAACATAAAAAGCTTGTTATATGCATGCAAATATGCATGAAAAATGCTTGAAATATGCACGAAAATTGTCAGAATATGCAAAATTTAATGATCAGTTTTAATTAAATCAATCACTTCAATCCTTATAACAGGAGAAAAGTTAGTTTTAATTTTATTTTATTGCAAAATCTGCAAATAATTAGTAAATTATCCTTGAATCCGTAACATTTTTTTTTGTCTTATAAATGTTAGCGCAATTATTATTATTAATGTATATTTTTTTTTTTGTGACTATAATTTGGTTTCATTCGCGATATTATCACCTTTATTGAATGGGTATCGGAACGCAGGATAACTGCACTGCACTGGAAAAAATATTGTAAATATACCGCTAATATGCATGACAACTCGATATTAGGTAAAATATGCAAGTACCGTTGAGAACTGGTTAAATATGCCAATGCATATGCAAATGCATATTATAATCCGGTCCCTACTCATGACATTCGCAAAAAATGTGGCTGTCTACAAGTGAACTTTTTTTTTATTGGCTTAGTAGGTCCAAATATGACCTGCGACAAGCGCACAAACTAACTATTAGTATTACTACACGACTAAATTTATTTAAATTTGTAATGGGCTGCTAGACTGGAAAAGTAAGCTAGCCATCTCCACCTTAGAGAAACCCACAGCCTTAAAACATTTTGATTTAATTAATTTTCTGTTCCTGTTTTTGCGTAAGGTGGCTTAGGAGCATTGGAAGGAGAAAGGTGCTGGTGGCTAGCGCTATATATCTAGTGTACTGTCACTTGCTGTCCTTGTACCCTTGGACTTTGCCAGATCAGATAAATCAACCATTTGCCACGACAGACATTATTTGACCTCCATAGTCTGGTCTGGTCTGGTCAGATATAGAAAATAACCTATTTTGAGTATAATACAGTGGTATAAGTCTTGCAAGTCTTGGCTTAAAGTTTCTTAGTGAGCTCGTTACGCATTTCAATTTCCTTTACCGCTTTGTAAAATGCCATTCGGCAGGAATCGATCCATTTGAATCGTACCATTGGCAACATCAGTTTATGTATAAAAGTTCTGTTGAATAAATAAATAACAAAACGAACTTGATTCTGTGTTTTTGTTTTAACTAAATAGGTCCACAAGAAAAATCTATATACCTATCAAAATTCCGTGGTATAATATTACCGCCACGACTGGCGAGAGTTCAGTTACGACCGACAGCTTAATTAATTTTTTCTTGGAAGCACCAACGACCACCTGACTTCGGGCTGGTAAGTAATATCTATGTATGTAAGATTTATCGCGCAAAAAAATTCTAGTAACATATTTTTTTGCCCCACTCGAGATCCCGCTAGGTCTTACGGTTTTACTGTTTTACGCTAGTTGGAATCAGGGCCGGATTTAGAAGTCCGGGGGCCCCGGAGCAACAAGGAAATAGAGCCCCCCTGATCTACAAATTAGTTTCCCTTAATGTGTTGAAATTTGGAATATATACATACTTTTCTGAACGATTCGAAGTCTGATATTTTACTGATTGTCTAATTTAAGTGAAATAGATGAATAACCGTTATTACAATATCAAAGGACTATTACACTACTCATGATTCTAAAACGCCGAAACAATAAATAAAAGTAAAGCTGTAGAGTTTATTCGTTAGAATTTGAAATATTTTAAATCTTTATTGTGGTAATAGAGGGGCCTATTGTGGAGGCCCCGGGCAGCTGCCCTGGATGCCCTCCCTTAAATCCGGCCCTGGTTGGAATCCAAGATTTTCCATTTATTTTGTCAATGACGAGTATGACAAACTTTTAAAAAAAACATAAGCTCATAAGTATACATAGTTCTGGAATCAAAAATAACAGCTCACGTGTGGTCTTCTACCACGCGTACGAATCCTATCCACTTTATATACACATGTTCACGTTTATTTTGCGTAGTTGGCTAATCAACTCGCGTAATTACCCATTTGAGTATGTTTCGCCGGACCGCCTCATGTGGGCCGTGTTGAAACCGGTGGTAGAGTAACCCACTGAGTTTGTTTCGCCGGATCTTCTCAGTTGGGGCGCATTGGATCCGGTGGTAGCATTAAAGCGCGTCCGTCGTTATATGCTTATGGTCCACCCAAATAATGACAATTGTTTTGGCATAACATAGACAGAACAAGCATTTTTGCGTCTCTAGCGACAGTATAAATTAATTATAATACCTAATTAATTTCATTATAAATTTATTTATTTATTTATACTTTATTGTACACATGAAAACAAGTTATGAAAGTTCAACAATTAAACATGATGTACAATGGCGAGCTTAACTCATTTATGAGTTTTCTTCCAGCAAACCATATTCAGAGTGAGATTTGTGATAAACGGGCAAGAACAGTGTACACAACAATAGTTACAGTTTGAGTATATCAAACTAATGCTAATACGTATAATAATATATATGAATACAATACATACATACTTAATAAAAATAAACTAATACATATAATAAACACTACTAATGAGATAAGAGATAATGTTCTTTTGTTCTTTTTCTAAAAATGTCGATAGATGAGCTAGCACGAATGGAGTGGGGAAGAGAGTTCCAAAGGCGTACTGCACGTATGGTGAAAGAGCCATCATAGCGGCTGGAAGTGTGTGTAGGCATTCGGAGAAGAAGAGAAGTAGCTGTACGGCAAATTTTATCGCGTGGGATTAAATACTCAAAGCGTTCACGTAGATAGAAAGGAGCATTTGGATTATGCAGGACAGAAAAGAGAAGAGAAAGAATATGGCAATCGCGACGTCGTCGGATTGGCAACCACTTCAACTGTGATCGGAACTCCGACACATGGTCATATTTGCGTAGGCCAAAAATAAATCGGATGCACAAATTTTGCAGCCGCTCGAGTTTTCCTAGAAGTTCCTCGGTTGCATCCAGAAAACAGACATCAGCATAATCCAGAAGAGGTAAAAGAAGGCTTTGGGCTAAAGAGACTTTGGTATGAAAGGGAAGGAATTTTTGGAGACGCTTAAGGGACTGAAACGAACCGTATACCCTCCTGCTTACCTCTGCAACATGGCTGTTCCAAGATAGGGAGCTATCAATTATGACCCCAAGATTTTTCACGGTAGCGGAATAAGCTATAGGCACATTGTTAAAAATGACTGGTGGAACAGAGCTTAGAGATAAAAGGCCTGTCGCATGCTTGCCACCAACAATGAGAGCTTGTGACTTAGTGGGGTTTACTAGAAGTCCAAAGGACTTTGCCCATTCACTAATGTTTCCAAGATCATTATTAATGGCGTCAATAGCAAGACTAATGTCCTCTGCTTTAAAGTGACGATAAAGCTGCAAGTCGTCTGCATAGAGATGGTAGTTAGAAGATATGATTTTGGTAATGGCATTAATAAATACCGAGAAGAGAAGCGGAGAAAGAATGCCACCCTGAGGGACACCCGTAGCAAGATCACACCACTCAGAAGATACTTCTTCGCAGCGTACCGACTGCGAGCGCCCTCGAAGATATGAGTTGAACCAGGCAATCACCGAATGAGATATATTCAAGGAGGATAGGATACTGAGAAGGATGTCAAAGTCCACTGAGTTGAAGGCGCTACTGAAGTCAAGCAAGACTACAACCGTTAAAAACTTTCGCTCTATGGCCAGACGAATGTCGTCCGTTATTTTTACTAGGGCTGTAGTAGTGCTGTGGCCGGAACGAAAACCTGATTGGTATGGACTCAGTAGACTTTGACAGGATAGGTAGTGAGAGAGTTGTTGATGGACCACACTCTCTAGGACTTTGGATAAAATGGGAAGGATAGATATAGGTCGGTAATGGGATCGAGAAGACGGATTAGAGGTTTTGGGAAGCGGTATTACGATGGCTTTTTTCCAAGGAGAAGGGAAAGAACTTGTTTCCAACGAGAAATTTATTATGTTTGTGATAACTGGAGCAAGTTCTTCTAGTATAAGTGAGATCATTTGGAGGTTAAGGCCATCGACACCTACCGCCTTAGTGGAGATGGATTTGACAGCTCTACTAATATCTCGCTCAGTGACCGCAGAAAAAGAGAAAGAAGTACATATAGGCAGAGAAGAATTTGTGAGTGTTAAAATTGTTGAAGTCTTAGTGTTGGCATCTAGCGAAATTGGTGACTGAGAAAAATGTATGTTTAATGCGTTTATGTCTAAATTTGTTATTTTTTCACTACGTTCCTTGCCAACGCCAAGCGTTTTGAGAAATTGCCATACTTGTGTTGTATTAAGATTATCAATGGAGTTAAAGATGTGGCGTCTCTTAGCATCCCTACACAAACGACTGCAGCGGTTTCTAAGCTTTTTATAAGCAACCCAATTCTCCTCCGATGCTATTTTTTTAAATATTTTCTTGGCTTTGTCTCGCCTTCTCATTAAGGTCTTAATTTCGTCTGATAGCCATGGCGCAGGTGGGTGTTTAACTCGGACCTTCTTGATAGGAGCATGAGTATTATACAGGCTTAAGATGACTTGTGAGAAGGTTTCAACCTTCGAATCCAGGTCATTACAGTGGTAAACAGGAGACCAATCAATACCAGCCGCATCAGCCCTTAAACGTTCCAAGACAATGTTTTTGAAACTACGAAGATAGAGGAATTGTGACTTTCGTCGAGGACAGTGAATAGAATAAGAAATGTAAACAAGATCATGGTACGAAAAAGAGGCAGAGAGCTGGCCATAGGTTGCTACCTTCGAGATATCAGACACCAGAATTAGGTCTAAGAGTGAGGGCGTACTATGGGGGGCGTGATGTGTGGCCTCGAGGGGCAAAATACACATGTTCATGGAATGGACTAGGGAAGTGAGTTTGTGACTCCGCGCATCATTTTTCAGCAGACAGGTATTGAAGTCTCCAAGAATTACAACGTGATCATATTGAGGTGAGTACATTTCAAGCTTGGTATATAAACAACAAATGTAATTTAAGATTTCAAATAATGTTTAAACAAGTGCCTGTAATTGGTTTACGTAAAGAAAAATGATTTTTATTTTATTGTATTTTATAACTAAGAGATTGTCCTTCATGTCATCGGTTGGTATAACTGTGTCATATCGTTATAACATGTCAAAAATTTAACAAGCAACATATTTGTTCTGTAATTATAAATAAAATACATACAAAATACACACATGGTGATTTTGAGTAGCAATTTATAAATAATTTTCTATGAAAGCGGAATAATTATTTATATAAAATTAATTACGGCAGTTGAGCTTTGATCGTAACACCATTTGAAAGCGCACAAGATATTAATTAAGAAGAAATTCAAAATGTTGTTAGACATTATTATAATCATTTTAATTATATTCGAATGCTCATTTCATACAAAATGTTAAATTAATTATTTTGATAAATAATTTATCGAACATCATAATATCATTGTTTTGAAATAAATGTATAGCATTGCATATTATTTGTGATAATGATTATTACTGAATATAAATAATAATATATTTGTTATTTTAACGTTCATATTTATAAATTGAATGTACTGTAAATAATTGTTGTGTGTTTTGGCATCCAACAAATTTGGGGCCGTAGGGACCGGGAGCTAAATTATTTTTTTAAACCACGTGCCGATCAAAAGGGGGCGCAGTGCCCCCTTTTGATCGGCACGTTCCCCTACTGTTGGTAATTACTTTCCATAACCTTGTCAAGTAGTAACTTAAGATTTAGAATAGTTAGTATTTTATAAGTTAACTAGCTGACCCGACAGACATTGTCCTGTCTTAACTAAAATTCTAAATTAAATTGAACTTTTTATATTATGCGTGATAGCACTGAACTAACCATGATGTGCACTAAAAGCAGCATGCATTCTGTCAATGTTATGTCAAACTCCATAAGATTACAATAAAAATGTTAATATTGTCTAAGGTTACATTAGAAAATGTAATATGGTCATTTCCTACCCTACCTTCTCATGACAAAAAAAGAATTAGTGAAATTGGTCTCCGTTCACGCGTGATGCGATAACCAAGCGATAAAAAAGATAGAACTTTTTATGAAATACGCAAATCAAAGCATGCATTTTTGATAACGGAACTCGAGAAAATGGTACTATTTTCGCATGCATTAACTAAACAATTGAACATCGTCTCAGTTCGTTCAAGCGTTAGGCGATTCACCCACTGACAACGCTTCCCGTTATATTGTGCAGAGTGGCAGATTGCACACGCAATGACAGAGATAAAGAACTGAGTCCCCGCGCAGTTTGTTGTGCATCTCCGCGAGGGGTGGCCTCGTACGACGACGGCCCCAAGAAAGATGAAGACTTTACTTCACATTCCAGCATCTTATGTATTGAAGACTTGTGCGGCACTACCGAGTTTTGTGCTTTACAGGACGCCCCGCGCCTCCGCGCTGACCTGCAGAATGTGAGCGGTACGCGCCACTGCGCGCCGACGCTTGGTCAGTATGTGTACCAAGCGGATTTTCTATATGAACTGAGATCTATACTTATATACAATGTGTTAATTATGTATTGTATGGAACAGCTGATTTTTTACTTCGAGTTACAAAAAAGGAAAAAAAAGTTGTTCATATTCATGAGCACAATCACCACCCAAGAGGTTTTCCATTATTTAATTAACACGTTGTATAAAGCCGAAGAGTTTGTTTTTTTGTTTGTTTGCTTGTACTATTGTTTAGATTTGTGAAAAAAAAAATCTTTCAGTGTTAGATAGCCCAATTATTGAGGGAGGTTAAAAGCTATACTTTTTTTTTTCAATCTAAAAGCTATACTTTTTTTTGAATCAATCAATAACATGTTTTGTTAATCACAGGTTAAATAAATGTTACAATATAAATAAGACTACTAGATAACACTTCATAGTTATATAGTTACGCAAGTGAAACCGCCAGCGGAAGCTAGTATTCACATAAAACGCTAAAATATGCAAACTGGGGAAAGCTTCAGTAGATTTTGACGACGTCGTCTCTCATATGTAGGTCAATTTTAGTAGTACATCGAAATGGCACGTCATTCGAACTGTCTGAGAGTGTTAAGTTTCAATAAAACTGAAGCAATAAAGATAGATTTAATTAAAGATTGCCAACTTCGTATGTTGCTGATAGGTTTTGTAGAAGCGATACAACTCGTCAGAAACTTTTAATTTCTAACTAGTGGCAGGATTTAGGGATCACTGCTAAGTAAACAAAGGTATATAAGCTGCTAAGTAAATAAAGGTAACAAAAGTAAAGCAGGACTACCTTCGTAGCGTAGCGGTATTTGGCTCGCTTTAAATGTCGGAGGTCGTGGGTTCGATCCTCATGCCAGACTGGAAAAAATTGTGTAAATCCTAAGATTTATTTCCGGGTCTGGTTGGTTAAAGGAACTACTCGGAAAGCACGTTAAGCCGTTGGTTATAACATAATAATCGTATATCAGGGAACGGGCAGCAGCGTTTCCTTGTGTGGTACAACATAATACTGCGGTTACCAACCCGCTTGCCAAGCGTGGTGACTGGCAAATACCCCCCCTCGGGAAGATGGGCTGGTGATGATGATGATAAAACAAAGGTATCGACCATTAATCAGTGCAATAATAAACAAACAATGAAAGCGAATAAACAGATCAACACATGTTGTAACTGATGATATGTTTAATAAGCATACCACATAAATGATAACTGTTTATAAACATAATCAAATACGAAGCTTGCGAAGCGTGCTTGTATGAAGAATGTTATGAGAGTGAATGAAGCGAAAGATGTGTGTAGGGATTGAAGCAAGTGGAGGTCCATTGTCTCTGCCTACTTGCGTGAGCTTATGTATGTATGTATCAAATAAATGTATGATAGTTTTGCTCATTCGAGTTGTTAGCGACTGGTTGGAGCACGACCCCTTCTTTTAAAAAGCTTTTAAATGATTAATCATTTACACATTTCCTTTACTTTTTGTTTTGACAATAAACCAATATTGTATCGTTCAGTTCTGTCAGACCATCATTCATCATCATCATCAACAGTCCGTTTACGTCCACTGCTGAATATGGACCTCCTCTTAAGAGACCTTGGCAAGCCAGGATCGTAGAGGGATTTTGCCATAAACACCACGCTTGGCAGACGGATTGGTGATCGCAGTAAGATGTAAACCTTGAGCTTATAGATGCTGCTGCCCATCCATCAGCCATATGTCCCTTAGTCGCCTTTTACGACACCCATGGGAGGACATGGGGTGGTCTATTCTAAGCCGGAAACCACACGGCATAGAGACCATCATTATGCTTGTACAATGATTATTTATCATTAAAAATACATTACATTGATTAAGTCACACGTTCATTTTAATTTTATTAAAGTGCAATGCTGATGTATAACATAACTCACATACAATCATATAACATACATACAAAACTTTCTCATGAATCACTGTTTCTATTGAAACAAACCGCATCAAAACCCGTTACGTAGTTTACAGAACTAAGCATACATAGGGTCAGACAGCGAGAAGCGACATTGTTTTATACTATGTACTAGCGGCCCCGGCTTCGCACGGGTGGACTTTTATACCCTACCCCTGCCCTACCCTACCCCTACCCTAACCCTACCCTACTTCTACCCTACCCCTACCCTACCCCTACCCCTACCCTACCCTACCCCTACCCTACCCCTACCCTACTACCCCTACCCTATCCCTACCCTACCCCTACCCTACTACCCCTACCCTACACCTACCCTACCCTACCCCTACCCTACCCTACCCCTACCCTACCCCTACCATACCCCTACCCTACCCCTACCCTACCCCTACCCTACCCCTACCCTACCCTACCCCTACCCTACCCTACCCCTACCCTACCCTACCCTACCCTACCCTACCCCTACCCAAAAATCCTATGTCCTTCTCCCAGTTCTTAGCTACCTCCCTACCAATTTTCAGCCAAATCGGTTCAGCCGTTCTTGAGTTATAAATAGTGTAACTAACACGACTTTCTTTTGTTTTTAAAATGTATTCTGCTATTCGGGACGGAAACAAATCCAACAAATCAAAAACCATGGCAATCGGTCCAGCCGTTCTCGAGTTATAAGTGTTGTAACAAACACGACTTTCTTTTATATATATAGATACACACTACTGTAGGGTTGTTCGCTAAACTTTACATTGGGGGGAATCGAGCACTGATCTGATTATGATGTGGAATTCACCAGATCAAAGCCAAAAGCAACAATTGTGTGACTAACTTTTTGTTCTTCAGTTTTCCACTGCGTATGATGCTGTCCAGCTCTCAATCCCGCGAGGACGAGCCGAGTGAGGGTTCGACACTCGGAACTTTAAGTCTTTTGAAAAATGCACCAATTAAACACACACGGGGATAGCTATAAAATAGTTAATGATTCTAGGGTTTAATTGACGATTTAATGCGAATGCTCAAATTTATATCGCAACCACGATCGGCGTACGCGTTGACTCCATCCTCGAATGTGGTTTCTTGACGAATAGACGACCACCTCCACGTCACGTCACACATGCGATTTGAAAATCTCTCTTGCTATTGGCTAATTCAGTGAATCCCTGACCAATGAAATTGCATTCTTTATGCAAAACGTAAAAGGAAGAAAGGTTAAATAGTATATCAATTTACGATACACACTACATATCTTTGATTGTATTTCTGTATAATAGGCATCCCGTACTGTACGCATACTGAAATGCGGTACAGTGATTTCGAAATAATAACCATTTTATTATCAACCGATTCGACGCCTGGATACTGTTAATTATATTAAATTACATTATTAGTAAAACAACGAAATAGCTAAAATTATCTGTAAACTTACTTACATTACAAAGAGTAGAATATTAAAGCAATTTCGCATAAATGTTTGAATTTGAAACTACTAAAGTGATGTCTATTAATAATTATAAACGTACCTACATTTCGTGTTTATAGTCAAATAGTTACTTTGATCAAAGTGAGTTAGGTAACTTGCATTTTACTTAAATTATTTATTGAAAATTCATTTAGTGAGATTAGTGTTATGTCATATTTTATGTTTTGCTTGTATGTATCTTACAGCGGTATACAAGAGCTTTAAGTATTCACTTGAGTTGATGATTGGTATTTAGTCCATTGAAATGTTACATGAGTTTTACATTTATTAGAGGACGCAATTTTATTTTTGGGACTAATGTCTATAGAAGCTTAACCCCAAGTTTGTGGGGTTGCCGCCCTTGTCCCCCGGCCGCCATCTTGGAAAAAGGGGTGCAAACACCTTTTACGCGATTTTTCGGAAACTATGCGTCCTACAAAAAAATCGTTAAGACGTAATTTGTAGCAAATTGCTTTGCCTACAAATATGTTCTCTATATTTTTGCCCTAAATTTAAAAATAAAGAAGTTATAAGCAAAAAAGTGAGAAAATTTGTATAAAAAATGTCTTTTTTGGGGTTAAGCTTCTATTGACCCCTCACACATGTCCCAAAAATAAAATTGCGTCCTCTAATAAATGCAATATTAGGTCCTTAAATTGTAACATTTCAATGGACTAATTGCCACAGAAATCATCAAAGTGACTCCTGTCATTCACAAGGTAACTCATAGTCTAAGTGTTGTTCTTGCATACCGCAGTTAGTCTTTTGGTGTGGTTTTGGTTTTTTTATTGTATAAACAGAGTGTTATATGATGAAAATGTTGATGTGGGCGGGAGGTGTAACGCCGCTGGATAAAATACAAAATAAATACATTAGAGGAACTACCCTGGCTTACCAAGGTATGTTAAGAGGAGGCCCATGTTCAGTAGTAGGCATAAACGGGCAGAAACGAAAAATCCATTTATTGGTTATTCGCTTGACTTTTACTAGAGATGTAGTAGGTATGTAGATACGATCACGAGCACCATTTTCGATCTATGGGCTCGTAGCTTCTACGAAAAGCACGTAGCACGTAGCTACAAAGCGGATGCTACGAAATAAATGAAAAATCGAAAATGCAAAACCTTGTGACTTTACCCCAAAAACTCATTACTTTGGTCCGTTTTGCTCGAAGTTTGAGTTTAGGTTTCAAAATGTAGGTATACGGTTAAAACGAATATTATTCAAGAAACTAACACTACATAGAGACCGCTTTATCCGACCTGCCGGAGAAGAGAGTACCGGTGCACCCGACTCGTGTCTAAGTTTGCAAAAGCCACCTTTTTAATAACCTGGTAGGCCTGAAACCCGAAAAGAACGCGAACTTTAAAGTGCAATTGCACTAAATTCCCCTAAAAAAGTCATAATTCCTCAGACCTCCGCTAACCACCGCGCCGAGCCAGGGGCTAAGTCCCACAAAGGAGTCCCTATTGGGCAGGTTGCTTTTGTAAATTTAAACCCTTAATATAGGCTGAAGTACTGCTCACCCTTATGTCAGATGAAGTAGCAAAAGCATACATAGTGTCCATTTAAAAAAATAATTAGCAATTTTTATTTACGGCTTGAATCATATCATCAGACTTATTTATTTTGAACGGGGAACAGTAATAATTTGAATTAAATTTGTTGATGATTTGTGGCAAAATTATATACTTAGTTCGTCAAATAAAATGATAATATAAAGTATGCAACACATGCTTTATCGCATGATCAAACTTGAGCGGTTGAAGCACGCGACTGATACGACAATAGTCATAGTGTGAGAATACATGCTCATACTGCCATTAAGCTATGAAGGGTCTGCGACAGACGCGCGGATCTATCGACAGCGGTCGGTTTCTGACTATTGTCGAATCAACCGCGCACGTCAGACGATTGCGATTAATCGCGTGCGGCTGCGTTCGGTTGCTTTGCACGGAAATGAACCTTAAAAGACCAAAAGAAAGATATGTTACTAATATTATTATTATAAGTACTTACGTAACACATTCTTTGTGTAAATTAGCTAACCATATTATATCAGCAAAAAGTGTTAGGTGGGCGAAAATTATTTCTACACAGAAGGAAGACGTAGGTCCATCATTTACAGATAATCTTTGCAGCATTGTTCAACATATTATAATATCATCTATACTAATATATAAAGCTGAAGAAGTTGTTTGTTTAACGCGCTAATTTCAGAACCTACTAGTCCGATTTGATAAATAAAACAGTGAATCTAACACTGAAAGAATTTTTCAAAATGATCTTGTAGCCCATTTATCGAGGAATGCTATATATAATTATAAAATTTGGCCCTCTTTCTTGCGGCACGTTCTCCGAGTGCTGGTTTTTACTTTGCACAGCAGGTAAGCATTGCCATTCAACGGGGTAATGCTGCCAGCATTCTGGGAACCTTGCCGAGTAGAATAGATTTAGAATAGTAGTATTTTATAAGATAGTTTTATTTTCAATTAGCTACTTGTAGTTGTGTATTATGTATTTTATTCATGTAATAAATGTATTCTGGAAAAAAAAACCATTCATTCATTAAAATTCCTAAACTAGTATAATACATACATACTTAGATAAATTTCAGTACTTTTAGTACAATTATAATTCATACAAACATAGACAAAAACTATTGTAACCCAAACAATAGCGACAAAGCAAATTTCAGGTGCGTTGTGTAAATTCGGTACGTTTGTTTGTTTGACAAGTCCCATGCGTAGTTTCATAACTATGTTAGCCACATACTTACATATACATGTTAGGTATATATATATCATGTTTATTTACTTCACAACTTCCACATTTAGTTAGTATGTGTAATTAAAGTGGCGTAATTACATAAGCTTACCTTAAGCGACCTCCGTAGCGGTATTTGGCTCGCTTTAAATCTCGGAGGTCGTGGGTTCGCTCCCCACCATCTTTGTGTAAATTATAAGATTTCTTTCTGGGTCTGGTTAGTTGAGGGACTATCCTCCGTGCCTCAGAAAACACGTTAAGCCGTTGATCCCGATTGTTATAAATAACATCATCTATCTATATATATAAAATTCAAAGTCCTGACTGACTGACTGACTGATATATCAACGCACAGCCTAAACCACTGGTCCTAGAGACATGAAAATTGGAGGGTATGTTCTTTGTAAAGAGTAGGTATGTACTAAGAAAGGATTTTTCGAAATTCTACCCCTAAGGGGGTAAAAAAGGAGATAAAATTTTGTATGAAAAATCTTATTCCTTAAGTTAATAGAATTGAAACTTCGCCCGTATACTTAACTAAACAAATTATACAATTTGACATTTTTATTTTTCCTAAACTACCCCCTAAAAAGGGGTAAAAATGGAGATGAAAGTTTCTATTAAAATTCGTATTCCTTGAGTTAATGGACTTGAAACTTGGCACGAATACTAATCGAAACAAATGATAAAAAATGTCATTTTTATTTTTCCTAAACTACCCTCTCAAGGGGGTAATAAAGGGATGGAAGTTTCTATGAAAAATCTTATTTTTTTGAGCTAAAAGACTTGAAACTTGGCACGAATACTTATCTAAATAAATTATAAAGATTAACATTTTTAATTTTTCTAAACTACCCTCTAAATGAATCTATGAAAAATCTTATTCCTTGAGTCAATTGACTTGAAACTCGCCAGAAACTTAATGTTTAAATGCGTACTGGTAAATACTTACACTAACTATTTTTTATTATATATTCAACATTATAAGTAAAAAAAAAATGGGCACACCTACTATATTAATTTACGCACTACCATCTTACTCTATTAATTCAGGAGGTAAGTGTGTGATTTAGTTTATACATAAGGTGAGTTCCTTTTGACGTTAATTTTACTAAGAACAATATTTTTATCCACAAAATCTCATAGGAATTATTACTTTATTCACAAAAGAAACGACTTTGTGAGCGAAAATAACATTTAGCTGTTCATCTCGAAAATGGCCAACGCGTTTATTTTAACTCCGACAACCTTGCAGATAAAGTTAATAATCCACCACAAACAAAACTGTTATAATTTTTTGAATTATGTAAAACAGATGATTTTGCTAAAACTCTTTTATATTCCGAAGTCCCTTCTTATTTTGTATTGCAAAAAATAAATTTTTAAGAAGAAAAAGAGGAAAACCTGTTGATGGCTGGTTAACAACGATGATGCCATACATTACCCGGTTGAATTTCTTAACACATTGAGGCCTCCCGGTCTCCCAACTCGCATATTAAAATTGAAAGTTGGCACCCCAGTTATGTTGCTGCGTAATTTAAACCCGCCAAAATTATGCAATGGCACCAGGTTACGCGTGAAAACATTGCAACGAAATGTTATCGAGGCAACTATACTGACCGGTTGTTTCCGAGGGGAGACTGTGTTTATTCCGAAAATCCCTCTAACTCCATCGAACTACCCCTTCGAGTTCAAAAGAGTGCAATTTCCCCTCAAAGTCTGCTTTGCCATGACCATAAACAAATCTCAGGGCCAAACTCTTGATTTAGCAGGGGTAGACTTAAGGGAAAACTGCTTTTCACATGGTCAGTTATACGTGGCTTGCTCCAGAGTAAGCTCAGGGAGCAGTCTGGTGATTCTAGCACCTCAAGGTAAAACAAGAAATATTGTTTACAAAGAAATACTGCAATAGGTAGTCACAGTATTTCGTTGTTACCAGTATTATGCATAAATGCACTTCTGGTTGTCTCCTAATTACATATTTTCAAACACGCCTTAAGCTCTGTTAAAACCATAGTACTCTCATCCCAAAGAAATTTCATGGAGAACTTCGTCCTTACTGCTTTGTTTGGCATATTGTCCATTTGTATATTTAATTCCTCTCTTTTTATCGTAAACGAAGTGGCTACAATGGTGTCAAAGTTGTTCAAGCCGCCCAGTAAGCCACTGACTGGGCTTCATTCAATTGAAAGGGCTTTTAACAATAGTTTCCGGATAAAAATATTGTATTTTGTTTCCTGTAGGCCACGCGTGCGAAGCCGCGGGCAGAAGCTAGTAATATAATATAATCAAGGGACGGGCAGCAGCGTTTCCTAGTGTGGTACAACATAATACTGCGGTTACCAATCCGCCTGCCAAGCGTGGTGACTATGGCAAATACTCTCCCCGGGAGGAGGCCTATGTTCAGCAGTGGACGTTGTACGGGCTGATGATGATGATGAATTACATAAGCTTAGCGACAGCAATCCGAACGCATTTTAGTATGCGCAATTAATATAATATGAGACAATTTAACAATTTTGAAATACGCTTTTATTAGCTTGGGTTGTATGCATGTAACGGAATCTTTGAACTTAATTTTCACCAGTTTCCAGAAGTCTGATTAATTTGAAACTTTGTATACGTATCAAGGACCGATGACAAAGCAATAATTTGATAACAGTTTCCCATTATCCTTAAAAAATAAATAATAGTTTAAAAAAACACGCTTTTTAAGCTTACCGAACTAAAAAATGGAAAATAATTTACACCTCAAAATAAAATTATAATAAAGTTTAAGCTATTAACAGAGTAATTCAATTCAGAGTGAAAAGCGTGGGGTGCTTGATAAAGTAAATGTCACAATCATTCTATTGGCAACTATCTATGAGAGGAGAGTTATGAAAAGTGGTAAAATGCACCCGACGCTTTTTACTCTGAATTGAATTATTCTGTTAATAACTTAAACTTTATTATAATTTTATTTAGAGGTAAAAAATATTTTCTATTGTTTAGTTCGGTTAGCTTTAAAAATAGCGTGTTTTTTTAGTTTTACTATTATTTATTTAATAAAACACCTTCTCTACTTTCTCTACTTGATATTAATCGTTACGGGGACTTTTACAAGCATTCAATTGACGGACACAAAACACACCCAGACTCAGAACCACTTTATCTGTGTTCCACAAATAATTGTCCCGGGTGGATATCGAGCACAGAACAGCAGAGCTACCGGTACAGTTTTTAATTAAAGTAACGAGTAACATATAAAATACACGTATTAAACAACATGGAACTGTCATTTTACGATTGCATGGCTGGTTGCTAATCGTACGTCATTTCCTCACAGGTGAACCGTGTAATGATGCTCTATAAAGCTTATGACAACCTCCGTATCATAGCGGTATATGGCTGGCTTTACGTCTCGGAGGTCGTGGGTTCAATCCCCACACCGGACAAGAAATCTTTGTGTAAATTCTAAGATTTATTTCCGGGTCTTTGGTTGAGGGACTACCCACCGTGCCTCGGAAAGCACGATAAGCCGTTAGTCCCGATTGTTATAACATCATCTTTAACAAGCGTATACCAGGGAACGGGCAGCAGCGTTTCCCTGTGTATTACAACATAATTCTGCGGTCACCAATCCGCTTGCCAAGCGTGGTGACTATGGCGAAAACCCTCCTTCGAGAGGAGGCCCATGTTCAGCAGTGGACGTTGTACGGGCTGATGATAATGATGATGAAAGTTTATGATAATAATAAAATTGGTATGACACTATTCCCGTTTTTGTGGCATCAAATTAAAAAAATCAATTATGTTACGTCTTAAAACCAACTTGCTTAATAAACAAAATAAACAAGTATGTATGTTTATTTTGTCTATTAAGCATATTCTTAATAATATATGCCTACTTTATCGTTAACTTTATCGGGTGTGATTAAGTTGTATTATTGGCAACACTGAATGCCATATGAATAAACCGTTAGAAACAAATCGGTATGTTTAAAAGTATTCGTTCTATTTTTAAATGGAGTCACAATCGTAAATCCACGAACACACCGCAAGGTGTCACTGAGGCATTTGTGTACCACAATGTCCTACGATTTATAACTGAAAGGTTTATGTTCTAAATTCGAATTGAGTTCAGCATGAATTTTTGAAGTCTATGGTTGCGTTTGTAACGGTTTTTTATAAATTTGGAACTGCGGTAGAATGCTTCTACGCCTCGGCGTTTTATAGTGATTTTTATAGCTTATATGATAGTTCCGGTTTATAGTGAGTCTTGGAGTTCCAATTTCCAACATTTTTCAGGCGCCTAACAACTTAAAGGGCCTCAAATTAATTGTTACAAAAAAGTAGCAACGTGATTTTTTAATGGTTGCTTATCCGTGAAGTAAATAATAAATAAATAAAAATCATTTTTATTTACGTTAACCAATTACAGGCAATTATAAACCGTCGTACATCATTTTTGAAAATTAATTATTATTTATCAGTCTAAAGACTCATTTTTTATTTATTTTTAAATCTATTATAATTATATATAATGAAATAAATTATTATAGTAAATGTATATTGTCGCTAGCGACGCAAAATGTGTTTTCTGTCTATGTTATGCCAAAGCATCAGTATTACTTTCTAAGCACAATATTAAAATGTAAAATATATACACATATTTATTTAACAAAAACTGCCTCCCTCAAGGTGAGTTCACTTTTTTTTCAGGCGGATATATGTAGATACCCCCCAGGCTTTCGGTACTAGTTTACGGTGAGAAGTGCTATCTATGAACATAGATTTTTTTTCATAGTGCTTTATTTGGACCGAGATATCTATGAACAATGATTTCTATCAACATTTTTAAGCCGTTGGACCCGATTGTTATAACATCATCTATAATAATTGTTTATCAAGGAACGGGCAGCAGCATTTCTTTGTGTAGTACAACATAATACTGCGATCACCATCCCGCCTGACAAGCGTTGTGACTATGGCAAATACCCTTCCTTTTGGAGGGGTCCATGTTCAGCTACGGGACTTAAGAGTAGATTTACGAATATAATAGAATAGAAAGTTAATAAACGACATGTTTTGTAAGAGTAACTCATATTTAATTTGTCTTACGAACCAAACTTTCATATGACGATTAGTGCCAGGCGTTTTGTTCCGTAGATGATATCGGTATTTCATTACATTGAGGCATTTTGTTACCAATGTTTTGTTGAACAATATTCGTGATTTTGTCAGGGTAAAAATAAGTTATTATGGACAAACAACGATCTCAGTAGCCAGATATCATAATAGACGAGATCGATGCTGGGAACTCGGCTACCCCAGACCAGCTGCTGCTGTTTGCATTTATGATATTGTTTACCTGTGCGGTCACCAACCCGTCTGCTAAGCGGTGAGTGTAGTAAATCTAATTCGAGATAAGCCTATGTTCAGTACCTAGATGATATTATACGGGCTGAAGATACATTAATACTAGCTTCCACTTCGTCCATCCACGTGGAATCCTATTGGTCTTATCAGTTTTTTTTTTCGGACGGATATTACTCATATGTAGTTATCCCCGAGGCTTTTGCTACTTCACCGGGCATAAAGGCGAGCAAAGCTCCAGCCTATATAAATGGATTAAACACTACAAACTAAGCAACCTGCGCAAGAGGGCGTCCCCTGAGGGACTTGGACCTCGGTTCAGGGCGGTCGCTGACCGGTTGTTGTGCAACTGTCGCTCTACTTTACAGTTCGTGGGCCTCTCAGACTTCGGGTCTACGAGGGCATCGGAAGGTAGGTCTTATAAGTCTTATAGTGATTATATATATCTAATAGCCTTCATCGATAAATGGGCTATCTAACATTGGGCACACTAATTGGACCAGTAGTTCCTGAGATTAGTGCGTTCAAGCAATTAAACAAAATCTTCAGCATTTTATTATTACTAGCTTTCCGCACGCGGTTTCACCCGCGTAGCTCCCATTCCTATGGCGACTTCATAATGTAGCCTATCCTTTCATAATAAATAGACTATCTAACACTGTAAGAATTTTTCAAATCGGCTAAGTAGTACCTGAGTTAAGCGCTTTTAAGTAAACAAACAAACAAACTCTTTAGCTTTATATATTAGTATAGAGAGACAACCTCCGTAGCGTAGCGGTATATTGCTCGCTTTCAATCTAGGAGGTCGTGGGTTCGATCCATACGCCGGACAGGAAATCTTTGTGTAAATTCTAAGATTTCTTTCCAGCCCGGCTAGCATAGGCAGCGCGACTCGAGTCTATTCTACGGAGGCCGACCAATCACATTGCAGAAACGCATTGTCACGTGACACTTTCTGCAATGTGATTGGTCGGCCTCCGTAGAGTAGACTCGAGTTGCGCTGCCTGTGCTAGCCGGGCTGGTCTAGTTGGTTGAGGGACTTCCCTCCGTGCCTCGGAAAGCACGTTAAGCCGTCGGTCCCGATTGTTATAACATCATCTATAATAATCGTATATGTATATCAAGGAACGTGCAGCAGCGTTTTCTTGTGTGGTACAACATAATACTGCGGTCACCAATCCACCTGCCAAGCGTGGTGACTATGGCAATTACCATCACCCGGGAGGAGGCCCATGTTCAGTAGTGGACGTTTTACGGGCTGATGATGATGATACATAAGATAGTATACCTAGATTAGTAAGTTTACATAAAATTTGGTAGAACATTTTAATTATAACTACGAGCTGAAATCTTTGTACTTCTGCAACATTACAATCCAATGATAAAAACTGAACAAATCTTTCTCACTCTATAAATTTGCAGCATTTCCACAATATCATTGGAGCATTAATGTTTTATTGTTGGTTATTTGCGACTACCCAGCGTGGACGTTTGAGAGATTTATGACGTCACAGAGGCAACCATTTTGAAGTCTACAAAATGTTGAATTAAAACTCTGATATGGCTAATGGCCAACAAATGTTTAATGTAGAGGCAATTAAAATATAAGCAACTAAATTATTGAGGTCAAAATTAATATAGGGTGTCAGTTAACGGTGTAAAACTAGGGATACATTGGAGCCCAGGAGAGCCGGCGGCGCGAATATGGCCGCGGGCGCCGCCGGAGGGAGTCCCAGCAAGCCAAGGGTTCCTGGGCCCCTGACCAAAGGCGGACGGTGGAGTACCCGGGGGGTTTTAGTGGTCCACTCCTCGTGGTATGACTAGCATACCACCACTATGGAGAAGACGAGTCCCACATACCCCTTGGCGGCCCACGGCGGGGGGGAGGGTGCAGATGTCGGCGACATGTGTCGGTGACATATTCTTCTTCTTTAATTTAAGAGCCCAGTTCTTGTCGGTGGAGCAATCGCCACAGCTCTCTATCTTCAGCCTCATTCATTCATTTTAACCTCTTGACATATTAAGTCATATATATCACATAATTTTGGGTAACATATCTGTAGCGACGACACGATGTTCCTAGACATGTCGAGTAAAATCCAACACCAGTTTAACTGTAATATTCTGTTAGGTTAAGGAATTTCCCCAGTCAGGCAGCTTATTAAGCATACAAGCAGACCTATTAACAGCATTTCTTGACTCAAAAATCGATGACAAAAATGATTCCTACGCACAGATCTTTGTATGTGTTATAGTTACCGTCTTACCCATATTCGCCGACCTACCATCCCATATCTATTTATATAAAAATGAATCCCTTGGTAACGGCATGACGCGGGAACGACTGGACCGATTACGCCTACTCTTTTTTTGTTGTGTTTATTATTGTCATGAGAAGGTTCATAGGTAAGAAAACTGCGCGGAAAATTAAAAAATTCAAGAATACATAACCATTACACTATTTGTTTTAATGTTAACTTAGCACTTTTGACCAATCTTTTTAAATGTATCCTGCATTCTGTCAATGTTATGTCAAACGCCATAAGATTACATTAAGTGCACATTGCGGTTGGTTCAGAGCTATCACGACTAATAGAAAAAGTTCAATTTAATATAAATTATTATAAATATTAAATTAAGCCAGGGCAAATTCTGTTTGGGCCGGATTGCTCATGCGTACCCGACCCCCGCCAACGGCGGATGAAGGAGTGTCCGGGAGGTTTTAGTGGTGTAGGGTATTCTCCTCGTGGTATGAGTTTAGCATACCACGCTATGGAGAGGGCAAGTCCCACATATCCCATCGCCAGCGCGCGAATACGCTGCAGCGGCGGTGGGAATGCGTAAATGTATTTCCCCCCGGACAACAAAAAAAAGGGCAACTTCAGTCGGGTCAGCTAGTATGTTATAAAAATGAAATATATTCTTAGTATCCTAGTTTCTATTCTAATGTATTCTATATTCTAACAAGGTTAATCGCCAACAAAACATAAAAATGTCGACGCGCTTTGTAGCCCCATTTTTTCCCTCATATATGTCCGCAAAACTAAATGGTATGGAAAAATGTTTTTGTAATTGAATACCGCTTGACCATTTTTCGCGTTCTATTTTCGTGTTGTTTTATATTATTTTTGTTTGTTTTGTTTTAGTTTTATCGTGCAAACGTTATGTGGCGACGCCGCAGGCAGTCGAACAATGTTAGGTTGAAAATAGATAATGCTTTTTGATTTCTGGGTGCGTTTTTAAACTTTGAATGTAGATTGACTTCTGTTTGTGAAAATTACTTTGGAAGGTAAGTTTGCCGTGTGGTTTCCGGCTTAGAATAGACCACCCCATGTCTTCCCATGGGTGTCGTAAAAGGCGACTAAGGGACATATGGCTGATGGATGGGCAGCAGCATCTATTAGCTCAAGGTTTACATCTTACTGCGATCACCAATCCGTCTGCCAAGCGTGGTGATTATGGCAATATCCCTCTTCGATCCTGGCTTGACAAGGTCTGTTAAGAGGAGGCCCATGTTCTGCAGTGGACGTAAACGGGCCGTTGATGATGATGATGATGATTTAATCTTTAGCACACAATACAACATGCCAAGGTGAACTTAATGCTGTAGGTATTATCTGTCAGTCATTTTACACTTGTGCATTTTACACCGTATTTATTTAATAGTTACCTACTAATAACTATTAGAAAAGTGACTCATGAGAACAGGCGTTCTGCGTTCCATTCCCACCCGGGACAATTATTTGTCTGAACCAAAAATCTATTTTCTGAGTCTGGGTATACTTTGAGTCCGTGAATTGTATGTATGTAAAGTTCCCGTGAAACAGGTATTTAATTCCCTAGTTTTTTATAAAAAAAAAGAAAACAAAAAAGTGGCGGGATTATTTATGATCAGTATTACTATCGAAATATAATATTAAAATTTCACAAGATCACAAGTCTGACGCCTTAGCCATTGCCATTTTCCACCGCTTATACAATATTTATGTATCTCAATAACTTATAAGGAATAACAGAGGACCAATGTTTAAATTTGGTGATTTAACACCATTTCTGATTGATGTTTTCAATTTCGACTGCATTATTAACACCGCGATTATTTGTCCATCATTTTGACAGCTTAATTACAGTAAGAGGTAATGGAAATACGCAGAAACATTTAACTTAATGCGAGATTGTAATGCAATTAACGAACAATACTAAAAGGACGATAATTATTATATCATTATATCTCATCCTCTCTGCTACTGCTGGACCTTCTCCCGAGGGTTTTTGCCATAGTCACCACGCTTGGCGGGTTTGTGACCAAGTCATAATCCCTCAATTTCATCGCCAGCGACCGCCCTGAGCCGAGGTCCAAGCCCCACAGGGGGCGCCGTATAGCGCAGGTTGCTTAGTTTGTAGTTGTTAAACCATTTATTAAGGCTGCTCGCATTTATGCCCGGTGTAGTAGCAAAAGCCTCGTGGCAAAAGAAAACAAAAAAAAAAGATTTGACCGCAGTATTATGTAACATCATTTAGGGAATTGCTGCTGGTATACAAAATAATTGTTATATTTGAAGTTATTTCAATCGGGACCAACAGCTTACCGTGCTTTCTAAATCACGGGATACCCTGCCTCGGGTGGGTCTTTGCCATAGTCACCTGACCTCGCAAACGGACTACCGTAGTATTTTATAATAACATACAAAGGCTAACGCTGCTGCCAGTTCCAATTTTTTTTATGGCTGATTTTATAACCATCATGACCAACGCTGCCCTCCGTAATGCAAACGCAGTACTTAAACCCATTTTTTGATATCTCAACAAGAATTCTATATTACATAACTGTTAGAAATGAACCTAAAAATAAGAAAAATACTACTACTATTCTTAAAGATTGTTTTTTTCTAGATTAGGGTCATTATCATTATCACATAAAAAGTCATTTTCGCAAAAAAGGGAAAATCCCAAAAATGTTGATTACTGCAAGCACAATTAGCGGGGCAGAACGGCTTATCGTACTTTCTGCGGCACGGAGTATAGTCCCAATATAGTAACCAATTAGACCCAGAACAATGGCTTATTGTGAGTCCTGATTCCAGTTTAGTCTATAACTGATTTATCGATAAAGACCTTTGTGATTTACAATTCCCTAGTACGAGTGTAGTCTTTAAAAAATACAAAACACAATGCCTAAACTCTATTGCACTAAGCTTTGAGTATTTTACTGTCTGCAAAACTTTCCGATAACTGGATTTCACGATGTTGAAAGCCGAATATCCATCAAAAAGGGAATACTTTTTGTTTACTTCTCCAGTTGTGTTTATTTGGTAGAAAGAATCTGTTGCATGTCCGAATCAATACTGAATGTAATGTGCAGATGATAAATTATGTATGACTTGCAATAATAATGATAGTCATGCTGCTTGTATGACGTATAGGTATAGGTTTAGCTTTAAGTCTCGGAGACTCGGGGTTCGCTTCCCACTCCGTACAATAAATTGATCTGTAAATTAGTAAGATCTCTTTCCGGAACTGGTTGATTGAGAGACTACCCTTCGTGCATCGGAACGCACGTTAACCCACTGGGGTAAATATAAGTACAGTATGCAAGGGAACGGGAAGCAGCGTTTCCTTGTATGTTACAGCATAATGCTGCGTTCACGAACCCAGCTGCTAAGCGTGGCAAAAACCCTCCCTCGGGAGGAGGCTCAGCAGTGGACGTCATTCAGCAGTATTCAGCAGTGGACGATTGGTAATCGCAATACAATTATAAGTTAACTGAAGGTGATATTCCATAATTTGATCTAACTTAAACCTAGTGAACCTACCATGATTTCTGTGCACTACCTAAAGGTTGACTGGTAGATAATGCAGAAAGCATTAAGTCCGCCCATGTACAATAAAATGTACAATGTTTTAAATAAATAAAGTCCTCGGGTATGATCAATCAGCACTGTATGTTGAAGATAATTATGTAGTGGCCTTTTTCAATTTGGAAACCACACGGAATTTCCGAAAACAAGTTAAACAAGTAATTTCATAAATAAAACCTGCAATCATAACGAATGTCTACACTATGTACGTTATATACTATCGAGACATTTTTACTTTTCCAGTTACAGTTTCGATTGCACTAGCATTTTCAAAGCTAGCAAACAAACAATAACTGGAACTGTAAAAATGGCGTCGAAAGATTTGTCGGATATCGCGCCGATATACTGCGATACTCTTGTTCCTGCTGCAGAAAACTAAAACAATACAATTACTGCAAAACGGCTTTATTTATCTAGCCTTTGTTGCCTTTTTTTATTCAACAACAATACAACATAATATATACAACTAAAAGTAGCTGATTTAAAATAAAACTAACTTATAAAATACTACTATTCTAAATCTATTCTACTTGGCAAGGTTCTCAGAATGCTGGCCTTTGTTTGTATATTCTTCTTTTCATTATCATCATCATCATGACGTAAGCAGGCCTTCTCTTAACAGACCTTGGCAAGCCAGGATCGTAGAGGGATATTGCCATAATCACCACGCTTGGCAGATGGATTGGTGATCGCAATAAGATGTAAACCTTGATCTAATAGATAATAACGACACCCATGGGAGGACATGGGGTGGTCTATTCT
The DNA here is from genome assembly GCA_947037095.2 of Nycteola revayana. Classification (NCBI taxonomy): domain Eukaryota; kingdom Metazoa; phylum Arthropoda; class Insecta; order Lepidoptera; family Nolidae; genus Nycteola; species Nycteola revayana. The sequence goes on along the minus strand of OX344857.2, from coordinate 17,292,705 downwards.
AAGCTGGAAACCACACGGCAGTCTTCTTTTAATAAATTGATAATATTACTGGTGGTCGCCTAAAGGTTCAAATTTAACCATATTTTGAAAAAATATTAGCGGTCAGCACTCTTTCTCTATTAAACTATGAGTGTGCGAAATATGAAAATCCACCGTCCACGCAATTTTTGTAAAAAGGGGTACAACGTTTTTGCTTCACGTTTTAGTATATCAATAAGACTGTAGTGATAGACGTCAAGTTTTAAATGACGACACGAATCCCACATCGTACAATAGAAGTTCGCACGCCGCTTGAGGATATATACAAGTTCCCTACACAGGTGGGTACCACAGTCATCGGGCATACCACCTTCCCTTTGTGTGGAGCAACTCCAACACGCGTTCTCACAATTATTAACAACATTATAAACTTTTTTGGTTTGGTGACATTCATTTTCAACATCAACTTGTGTAAGGTCTACAAAGACTTCTTCAAATGGTTTTTGTAATATCTTATTTTAATACAACATGTAAAGGCTATATTAAAGGCTAAGGCAACGTATTGGCGTCAATGAAAAGCCAATTTGCTATGATATAATATAATGAGAAAATTGGATAATTTAAACGATGTTAACAATTTGATACATAGACAAAAAAGCATGACTCAAAACATCAAAATAATTATACATTTTTTTTAAATATATGAACTGGCAATAAAGGTTTTCATCATCATCATCAGCCCATATAACGAACATGGGCCTTCTCCCAAGGGAGGGATTTTGAAATAGTCACCACGCTTGTCAGGCGATTTCCGCTGTATTATGTTGTACCACACAAGGAAACGCTGATGCCCATTCCTTGATATACGATTGTTACAGATGATGTTATAACAATCAGGACCAACGGCTTAACGTGCTTTCAGGGGCACGGAGGGTAGTCCGTCAATCAACCAGACCCGGAAAGAAATCTTAGAATTGACACAAAGATTTCCTGTCCGGCGTGGGGATCGAACCCACGACCTCCGAGATTAAAAGCGAGCTTAATACCGTCACGCTACGGAGGTTATCAGTCAATAAGGAGTTTGCTACAACTATATTGCCCTTTGTTAAGTATACTGCGTTACGTGCTTTCTAAAGAACAGAATCTCAGTCACGACTACTAAAATACAATTTATAAAACCCAGCTAAATATATTTTTTTATCCGATAAACTAACTTTAAACATACGTTTCAGTCTTTAGATTCTTCGTCTTTAGATTCCAGTCGTAAATTTTACGAGAAACGTAAAATTTTCAGTCTAATTTAATAAATACTTCCTCTTTGAAGATGTCCAATAAAAATATGATTTATGTATCTTTTATGTAGTCAATCTAGCCAATTCATAGTTAATAGCTGCTCGCGCCAGGCATCCCATAGCTTTAGTCCCCGTGGGAACCTCATAAATAAATATAGCCTATTTTACTCCTTTCTAATTTTGGAAATCGGTCGAGTAGTTTCGGAGCCTATTCAAAGCAAACTCATCTATTGCTGAATATGAAGCTCTTTTATATACTGCGTGACTTTTTTTACCGTCTTGAAAATAATAGGGCGTGATATGTATATGAAATAGATGTCTAAGGCATTGTTGTTTTATCTTTTTTTTTACTGACGTAGAGTGAAAAGCATAACGATAAAATATGTACCTAAATATAGGCACCTATATTAACTAACGTAACGTAACTACCTATATAGTTACGTATTTTTATCGTTACGATTTTCACTCTGTGCCAGTAAAAAAAATATGATAAAATAACTATGCCTTACACATAAATCATAAACCATTTATTTCTTTACAAAAATGGGTACAAGGCATAGATGTTTCTCTTATAAATGGTAGGTTCTCCATATTTTACCGTCACATAGGTATGCAAAATAGTATTTTTAGGCGACATCATTGAATACACTAAGATTTAAACAAAAAAGGTAAGTAATCCTTATGAAATTCAAAATATTACATAACAGTGGCAATAAAAACATAATAGTATCAAAATAAAGTCAATTAATGTCAATAAAATATACAATTTCAAAATCAAAAAGTAAATTAAAACAAGTCAACAATAGAGTCATTCTAAACAACATCTATTTAATATACATATCACGCCCTATTATTTTCAAGACGGTAAAAAAGTCATCCAGTATATACATAGTTTGACGTTGGTACATATTACCTGGTAATCATAGATAATGTTTTAGCAATCACAACCAACGGTGACCATACTTTCCAAAGCATGAGAAATATTGAGTCCCTCAACCAACCAGACCCGGTTTTTTTTATGTATTATCTCCAATAATTGACTTAATGGAGAAACGTTGGACCTAGTTCAATTGACAGTTTTTCTAGGAATAACATTAGATTCAAAACTGCAATGGGGCCCTCATATTGAAAAATTAACTGGTAGACTCAGTTCCGCATCTTATGCTGTCTGGAAAATTAGGCAATTGTCAGATGAAGCAACTGCTAGACTAGTGTATTTCGCGTACTTTCATAGCATTATGTCCTATGGAATACTGCTTTGGGGTTCAGCCGCTGATGTCAATAGTATTTTTATATTACAGAAAAGAGCAGTTAGGGCTATTTACGGTTTAGGTAGTCGCGACTCCTTACGTACCCTGTTTAAAGAGATAAATATACTTACCGCTCCTTCTGAGTACATATACCAAAATATCATTTTTGTTAGAAAAAATATAGATCATTATAGTAAAAAAAGTGATATTCATAATGTTAACACAAGAAATAAACATAAAATTGCCATACCCGGTTTTAGAGTAAGTAGAACCAATAAATCATTTATGGGAAATGGTATTAGGTTTTATAACAAACTCCCTAGTCGTGTTACTGATTTGCCTGATACAACTTTTAAAGCATATATTAAACGTGTCCTTGTATCTAAAGGTTACTATAGCGTTAAGGACTATATTGAGGATAAAGATGTTTGGTCTCATGAACCATCCTGCGTAACACTTCCTAGAGACCCTGTATCTAAGTAAAATAGTAAGCATAATAGTGTGATGTTCTGTGAACTATCTGTAATCGGCCTAATGAGTTACATTAATAGACCGCTAGTTCTGTCTCAAATTAGCTTCTTTTATTAATATAAAAACATTAATAGATAATCAAATATTATAAAGACAACCGTTCGGGAAAATAATGTGTATGCCAAATAAATAATAAAAGTAACTGGACCAAAACCCACGCTCTGCCCATTTGAGGATGTTTCGCCGGACCGTCTCATGTGGGTCGTGTTAAAACCGGCAGTAGAATAACCCACTGAGTTTGTTTCGCCGGATCTTCTCAGTTGGGGCGTATTGGATCCGGTGGTAGCATTAAAGCGCGTCCGTCGTTATATACTCATGGTCCGCCCAAATAATGACAATTGTTCTTAATATAATTTAATATAGACAGAACAAGCTATCGGACACAATATAGTAAAATAATAAAGTTAAGACTAAAATGATTAAAAACAATAACTAAAATACCTGCTTAATATGCTCATTTAAAAATGTTAAAATTATACATAGATTAATAATAAATTATTGTTTTGACTATTTGCAAGTGCCTGTAATAGGTTTACGTAAATAAAAATGATTTTTATTTAATTTTATTTAATTTTATTTAATTATTATTATAGGCCAGCGTTAGGTATCGCTTAGCCTATGCTGAGGTGGCGACTTTTCCGGCAGAACATGCAAGGCGTCTTATTGTTTTGCACATTTAGCTAAATGTTCTATGTAATATCTTGTGTGTTGTACATGTATTTTCTTTCTTTTTATTATTATTATTTATTATACGATAATGGCACGGAGGACCTAAATATAACCTTAAATCAATTAAAAGTAGTTACATACAAAGGCACTAAATTGCAACACTCGGCAAAATCATATTGAAATAGCAATAAAATCCCGTTCCGCCCGATCCATTAGTGTTACTACTTACTAGAGCAAAATTATATTAAGCTTGGAAGTGTACTTTTTTTGCAGACGCTACTAACGATGCTGACTGTACATCAACGCAATAAAAAAGACGTTAGAACAACACATTAATGTTTTTTACATTGTATTTTGCACGTTGGTACGCGCGATTTAAAGGGAATTTAATGATGCGTTTCATTTAGTGATTAATGGGGACTAACATTTGGTAGATTGTCTTGAATTAAAGTCAGAACTAAAGGATATATTATTCAAAAAAACAATTTGCACAACGGCGAGCTTAATAATTAGCTCGCCTTATTGCAAATAATATTTGAATTGAAGAAAATTCATGAATAAATTATTAATTTATGAATTCTTAGTATTAGGAAAAAGGTGAACATAGGGCATTACCGTTTACCTGAGCCGAGGTACAAGTCCCACAGGGGACGCCCTCTTGCGCAGGTTACTTAGTTTGTTGTGTTTAAACCATTTATCTAGTCTGGAGCTCTGCTCGCCTTTATGCCCGGTGGAGTAGCAAACCGCTCGTAGCAAACAACATATTTCCGAAAAAAAAATGCTCTATCCAAGGACGGACATGGAGGAGTATGAAATTTCGCACACTTATAGTTTGTATAGAAAAGGAGCGTAGAATGATAATATATATGTGGGAATGTAAGTTAGGTGTGTCCGAAGATAAGTGAGATGTTAGTTTATGAACGAAATATGTGACAATTGTTAAGATGATTTATGAACAGAATGCGGAAAATGAAAATTAACCAATGAGAAAGTAATGAGTGAACGATAATTGATAATGATGACTGATTGGTTTATGACTAGAATACAGAAGTGGTTTACTAGCCAATAAGAAAGCGATGAATGAACAATGATAGAATGAGATAAGACTGAAGTATTACTGATACCGGAATGAGCGAAAGCGAGTTTGGAAAGGAAGCTGCTAGACAAAGGACGTGCACATTATGAGAAGTATCTAGAAGACAATAAAAAACTATCTAACGAATTACCATCTTTTATTGCTGGATCGGCTCTCCTCCTGATTATATTCCACATATATGTCTTTTATAATGGTTGAATTTCTACCATTGGACGACCACTAGTTATTATAATAAACTCCGTGACCCAGCTATTCCGGCCCTTGTCATAATTCTCATGGTTTGTTGGTACGATTTCCGCACCGTACAAGAAAGCTTTGTGTTAAATCAGATATTTAGTAGTAGTCCTGATATTCATGCTGATTTTGCAAACTAAACTACTATAGTACTACTATATCGGCCCATTTATATGCATTGTTGAACATGGGCCTCTTCTTAACAGACCTTCGCAAGCTAGAATTGTTGAAGGATATTGCCATAATCACCGCCCACCAATCCTGGCGGATTCGTGATCGCAATAAGATGATGAATATCTGCCCATAAATCAAATTAAACTACGGTGATAAAATATTTTTCATTCAACACTTTTAAAAATACACAGAACATAAACTATGTTCAGCAGTGGACAGCATACGGGCTGAAGATGATGATGCTTTATTTTGTTTCTTCCATTTTAGCTACATAACGGAACATCAAGAACGTTCTCGAGGTAACTAAGTCAGAATTGAAAACAGTCCTTTTGCTGTATTTATTTTTGTACGTTTATTTCACTGCAAAACTGAACGAAACGGGTAATTGACGTTCAATTAAGGGTAAAAATAAACCTATGGTGGAGCAAAAAATATAATTTCAAATTTTTCGTAAAACGGCTACCGTATTACGTATTTGCCACTGGCGTTATTTTTTCAAGTATTTATAGTCTAAAAAAAATTTTTTTTGGCACAATACGTTAATAATGCAACATCCTATTGTTCCAAAATAATTTCACAAAATGATAATTTAATATAATATTCAACAATCCAACTGCCACAATTTCTATACTTAGTTGCTAACAAAATAAACAGAAAATCAAATAGAGAAGCACTATTACGTCAGAAATCAGGTTGCTGTATACGAAACTATGCCTCCCCCGAGAATGCTAGTTACAAACTCCAACGAAAATTAAGCACTGCCTTTCATGAATTATTCAAGTATTTCAAAATGGCTCAATCACTTACAGTGCGAGATTTAAGGTAGATTTTGTTCGTTGAAATGGTGAAACAAACTGGTTTCGAATCGAACATCTTTTGTATGTCGTATGTGTGTATGTGATGATTTTGTTTGAAACTTTATTTGTGATGACGTTGTTAAAGTGTTGAGTTGATCAAAAATATGTGATGACAACTTAGTCGCCCTGACACTGTAAGAAGTGATCACGTAGAAGATGGCGGGACGAGCTGAACAAAACAATCGACCAGTGGCCTACTTTAGCCCTGGATCGTAAGAGCTGGAAGTCATAGGGAGAGGCCTTTGCCCAGCAGAGGGATGATGCAGGCTAACAGTAACAGAAACTTAGTAGCCAAGTCTCATGCGTTTATAATGCTTATATTTATTCTTCTCGGCACCACTCGCTCCCTGAATAGAACAAATAATGAACATTTTATTTGAAGTGTCAAAATTTATGGGGCAAATAGTGTCAACACCTTTTTTAAGGTTCCATACCCAAAGGGTAAAAATGGGATCCTATTAAACAATAAGGCATATGTTATGAACCGTAAAAGATAGACGCTTGAAATTTTTCAGATGAGGATTTTCTGTTACCGCTTTATCAACAAATGAAAACAGAATAAAATGAATATTTTTGTGAGACTATCATACAATAAAGGTGACGTGTTTTTCACAACTCCGTGTGTGATATATACAAAAGCCACAGCAGCCAGTCCACAGCTGGATATAGTCCTCCCTCATAGATCTCCAGTTGTTGCAGTTAGAAGCGGCCTGCATCCACCGTGATCCCGCGGCTTTAACCAGATCATCCGTCCATCTAGTAGTTGGACGTCCTACGCTACGCTTGCCGATGCGCGGTCTCCATTCGAGAACTTTTCGGCCCCAACGGCCATCTGTTCGCCGTGCTATATTGTCTGCCCATTGCCACTTCAACGAACTAATCCGTAGCCTGGCCCATTTAGTACGACTTAACAAAAATGAATATAATACAATTTTCATTATGCAACTTTGAACTTTAACTAATAGTTATATTAGCACCAGTATTAACACTACACACAATCCCCATTTCAATCTCTAAGCTCCAGAGCCAATTTAAACAAACTCCATTAGGCGATAATAAAACCCAATCCAAAAAAATGACACGAGCAACCGTCAAGTTGAAAAGTTTGTTTTCTCTCAGTACGTTTTAGTTTCCAAACTCAATTATTGTCTCTCCAAGTTTCAAGTAGCAATGAGATAATCAGCAGAGAGCTCCAGTTTCATTATCCAACTTAAGAAAATTCTGCTTTGTTCGATAACACTTCGGTGCTATCATCACTAATTAGCAGTGGCTATCAAAAGTTATGATAAATTAAAATCTTCGAGGCGGATATGCAATTGATATGTTACGTTTGGTAGTTAAGTAATAAACTATTTAATTTACAGCAGAATAAACTAAGAGTTGTTGCGTTATTTATAAAATATTATATACGGATTATAGTAAATGAACATTAAAAAAATTACATACAGATAGTTAATATATAGTACACAAACACTTAAACGCTTGTTTGTGTCTTTACAACAGTTGCATTTAAAATCATTATCATAACGTCCACTGCTGAACAAAGGCCTCCTCCCGAGGAAGGGTATTTTCCATAGTCACCACGCTTGGCAGGCTCATTTTGACCGCAGTATTATGTCGTACCACACAAGGAAACTACTTTACTTGATAGATATACCATTATTATAGATGATGTTATAACAATCGGGGCCAACAGCTTATCGTGATTTCCGAGGCACGGGGGGTAGTCCCTCAAACAAGCAGACCCGGAAAGAAATCTTTTAATTTACACAAAGATATCATTTAATGTTTTGGCTATATTATTTCTTATCATTGCACAGATTGTTAACTGTAAGTTTAAAAGGATTGTTTAAAAAATACTTTTTGAAAAATTACTCAGAAATCATTTAGTTGTAGACTAAATACCTAGATATACTTTATCTCACCTCTAACATTCTAACACGAATACGTCACATAAATAGTAACGTTGTATATGTAAATTAATTTAAGATCATATAAAAATTATAGATTTTGTCATATTCCTTATACGACAAATAAATCAAACAATTGTTTCATAGATCTAAAACACACCCAGGTCACTAACAATTACCCATCCTTCTAATATTATAATCGCGAAAGTTTGTACGTATGGATGGATGGATGGATGTTTTTTACTCTTTCACGCCAAAATTACTGAACGGAATTGGCTGAAATCTTGCACCGGGATAGGTTATACGCTGGATTGACATATTTTATAGGCTACAAAAAATCACGCTCCGACCCACTGGAGCAGAGGTATGCGGGTAAAACCGCGGGGTGCAGCTAGTAGTTGAGATATAAGTATATGAGATGAGGTCAGATGCATATCCGCCTCTTGCTTCAGGTGCTTGAAGTATCTGTTTGGTCTATTTCGCCTAATCTCCAAAACGGTAGTTCCGATTAAAACGGGACTTTCTAAATAGCTACTAACATTTGCAGATTCTTTGTTAGATAGTTTACGTTTACGCGGACTAAGTCGTGGGCAGCTAGTAACTTATATTAAAAAAAAATCTTCCATTTAAAGGTTTCTATCCCAAAGACATACAGACGCTGCAAAATACTGTTTCATAATATTCAAATCCACAACTTCCATTTCACTCGCAAATTTAACTGAATAATTTCAAACTTGCATTCCCGTAAGCCGCTTCAAACACCAACAAATTCTTCGTAAGAAAAACTTGAAAACTTCAAACTATCACAAATATTTTAATGAAATGAAGTTTTAAGCCTCTTTGTAAATAGTGATGCAGTTTATTTTACTTCCATCAAGTGAGTAAACTAACCAAGTTACTGCTTAAAATGTTTTAGCCAGAGGTTTTAAGTTACAAGCTTAAGTGACAGGAACCTGAGTGGCAAACTCTGAACAAACTATGAAGAATAAGAAAGCAAGTGTTTTTAAATTAAAATAACTTTGTAAGATGCTCATGAAATTAAAATGTATATGTATAAATACTTGGAAAATATTCCGCTATTAGATAGCTACGTTGTCCAAAACTAATATATGCTATATTTTAAGACGAGTTTCCCACGGAAACGGGATCAACGCCGTTGAAACCGAGCCCCCAGTAGACTATAAATACGAATATTACGCCAAGATAGTATTTTTTTTAATTTGAGCCTTCTTCCAATGCTAAATATGCTTTCATCATTGATTTTCAGCGAGTTGAATTCAGCCTTCATTCCTTGATGACCTTGATACCTTAAATAGGTCGTCTCTCCATCATTAAACGATAGATAAATTGAAACTATCGACGACCGAACGTCAGTATCAACCTAATAAGAGTAAAACTGGGTAAAGTTGATACAGAACTTATATCAAAACTAGCGATACTTATTGGCTTACCATCGCTTTTGATGTGTATCAAAACTTTACCTAGTTCCAATACCTCTATTTTAAACTGTATAGATAGTTTGTGTATAAATTTATTAGAGCAGGTACAGTTATAAATTAGCTTTAGCGCAAGTTACTTTAATCACCTCGCCTTCCAGCAAAATTATTATTTATTCTCCCATTGCTCTAAAGAGTTTGATGTTGCCGTGATTTTTTGAGAAGTCAAATATGGCTAGATTAACTTTTAACTTTCTAATTTTTATTACAAAATTATCATCATCATCATTATCGGTCCGTATAATGTTCACTGCTGAACATAGGCAGCTTTGCCATAGTTACATCACATGGTAGACGAGTTAGAGAGAGACCAGAAAATCGTTGTTTCTGTTGCTTTGTGTGAGATCGCCAGAGCTCACGGGGGAAATGGAAAAGGGCCGGTTGGATAAAGGTGTCTAGTGTTATACATATCTACTGCCTGTGCCACTTAACATCAGGTGAATTAGTTCTAATTGTTATAACATCATCGATATCAATCCAAAGAACGGGCAGCAACGTTTTCCTGTGTTTTACAAAATAATACGGCGGTCACAAACCAACTTGCCAAGCAAAGCAACCCAAGGAAGCCCAAGTTCAACATTTGACGTTAAATGGGCTGATGATGTTAGACTCCCCTCTTCTTACCGATGATTTGCTTATCATTCTACGAGGCGTTAACCCACTAAACTTCTAGTGGCAATTTGCAAAACATTACAGCCGGTGCAGTTTTTAACTTGAGCCTGCAAATTTTATCCCAACCAACTTGCAAGCTGATAAACGGATAGTTTTGTCTCAGTTTCGCATACCTAAGTGCCGTCTCCTGCGTTTAAAACGGCGGATGAGTTTAAATAAACTTTATCTACTTGTTTATTTTGAATAAAGTATGAGGCAACTTATGAATTTCCTGCGCCGTTTACTTTCGAATAGGTATATAGTTATAAAATTTATTCATAGATGGCACTGATTTAAGTAGGTTTATGTATTTTGCGCAATCTAACTAAAGTGTAAAGTTTCTGATTTATTTTTATTTTTTATTCTAGATAGACCTTTGTTTAGCCACAACCTCACCTGAAGGTAAGCGATTATTTGGCTGACGATGGATCTCAAAGGTCTAGAAGACACTTATTCACTCTTGACTTGAAGAGACCCAGGTTTTACAACTGAGACTTATACGGATGACGACAATTACAAAAAAAAATAACAATAAAAAAACTGGACCATTAGGAATTGATTTTTAAGTTCTTACTATATTCCCTGACTAATATTCTATACGTAGGCAGCACGCGGAAAAATCTTTGAGCTTTGCAGCCCTTCAACGTACAAATTTAGAATGAAATACCTATTCATTTGTTAGGAAGCAATTTTGAATTCGCGAACAACAACCCAAACTCAAAAGCAGTGTAGTAGGTATGTCAATTTAAAAGTTCAAACAGATTTATATAATGTGATTGAAGTCTACTGTTTCAATTCAAGCGTGATTCCTTGAATGTTACTTATCGTTGGCAAGACGATACGCCACCAGTATTAATAACATTCAAATTTTAAAATGTTGCCCTGAAGTAGGCGACAATGATAACTGTGCTTGGGTGAATGAGCTTCTTGTTCCTTGCAATACAAGATACTTATTGTAGGTTGTACGAACGAGCGCCGAACAACTTTGTGTTTGTGTTTGTGTTTTTTGTTTGTGTTTGTGTCTGTGCCTGTGTCTGTGTCTGTGTCTGTGTCTGTGTCTTTGTCTGTGTCTGTGTCTGTGTCTGTCTCTGTCTCTGTCTCTGTCTCTGTCTCTGTCTCTGTCTCTGTCTCTGATGTCTCTGATGACCGCCTGCACGATGGACCGACGACCTCATAAAGGTCGCGGGGAGTCGGTGGATGCGGGCCGCTAGCGATCGTTCCCCTTGGAAATCGATAGGGAGGCCAATGTTCAGCAGTGGACTACAACAGGCTGATGATGATGATTCTAGTGAAAAAACCAAGAAGTGTTGGATATTGTTCAGAAAATAATTCAAGACGCGGAGCTAAAAAAATATTTCAAACACCTACTACTTATCATGTAAGTAGGAGCATAATTTGAAAACGACTTAACCAATTTAGCTGATTCTTTTTTTTTTGTCTGTTTCTGAGGACTTTTGGATAAACTGAGAAGATTTGTACAAAATTAGTTTTTTGAAATTTTTGACTAAGTATTCAATATATTTAAGGAAATATTTATAAATAAAATATATCTATACCTATATATCTATTAATATTAACTTTAATGTTAATATTAAAAACATAAACAACAACCATTCAATGTTATTGTTCATATATTCAAAGGCATTTGCAATCGTATATTTCACGTGTATATATTTTTTTCTTTTAACAATGCACCGGCTCAATATTCATATCCACTTTGTAAACCATTTTTGTTTAAAACTTCAAAATTAAATTGTGAATGCCAAAGGCGTTTCTCCTTCGTCTATTGTCCGCTTTGAAATTTACTTTCTTTGAATAAAAAATAACTCTAAAGTTTAATTGAAGTTTTATGATGGAATATACAGTCAATTGCTTAACAAGACCGTCAACAATTTGGCAAGAAAGAAAAAAGTAAGGAAGGTCTCCTTCGCGTAGCGGTATACGTATCGATTTCACAGGGTTCAATTTGCATTTCTTCACTTCACTTCAGCATTCTGTTTACGTGCACTGCGAGACATGGGCTTCCTCTTAAAAGACATTGGCAAGCCATGGTTGTTGAAGGATATTGCCATAATCAACACGCTTGGCAGGCGGATCGGTGATCGCAGTAATATGGTAGGTAACCTTGAATTAATAGATGCTGCTGCCTATCATCCATCAGCTATATGTCCCATAGTCACCTCCTACGACATTCATGGGAATATATGGGGTGAAATATTGAAAGACGAAAAAATATTAAATGTTTGTGTATCATTTGTTATCTTGAATTTCTTTCCGGGTTCGTTCTCTGCTTGGTTGAGGCACTACGTTTTTTTTCTTTTTAAAAAGACGACATCCGCACTAGATAAATAAATCCCTGTGTCGCGGGGGACTTTACAAACATTCATTTCACGGACACAAAGAACACCCAGACTCAGAACAACTATTTGTGGTTCACACAAATAATTGCCCCGGGTGGGAATCGAACCCAGAACACCAGGTCTCATAAGCAACTTCCGTAACCACTGAGCCACCGGTGCAGTCAATTATTTTATGTCTCGGAAAGCACGTTAAGCTGTTGGTTCCAATAATGATAACATCATCTTTAACAATTGTGTACCAGGAAACGGGCAGCAGTATTTCCCTGTGTTCATTCATATAATACTGTGGTAAAAAAAACGATGTCCTTATTATAATTTTAATTATTTTTTTAACATTCAAGGGTTCTTATCCGAGTAATAATAAACCTCAAAAGCTTATAACTTTTTATATCTACTTATCTTGATTGATGGGAAACGAAATTATAACCTCCCATTAATTACCAAATTAGTTTAAAATACAGGGCATATTTACAAACGCCTTAAGTGGACAATGCCGATGCATTTTATAGCCACAATCACATAAACTCAGTAGAAATTATCCCAAATTTAGTAGAAATAATTATCTAAGTATATATTATAGATTTATGGACCTATGGTAAAGACCCCTAGAAACTATTAATGTCACCATTTTCATTCGATTTTAGAGATTAAGATTATTTTTTATTTATAAATCCCTAATCGGTTACTTACAATATCTAATCATTCTATCTTAAGCTTGCTATATCTAATAGTCCATAGACACGTGGCAAATTATTTTGCACTCTTCATAGTTAGCGTTGGCAGGCGTCCGGATAAAGCCGGACATAGTTAGCCTGTTTGATTGCGTGTCGGTCTAAAATAATTTTAACATTCCGCAAACGAGCGAGCACCGCGCCAGGTGATTCAAAAAAGCTTGATTTGACATGAATGTTTTTGTCGTTACTTTTAATACTGAAACACAAAATCTTTGAAATTTGCGGGTGTCCGGTCTTTTTACCGAAATGATCGGTCAAACTGATTGGTTTGTCCGGCTATTAGGTTTGGCGACCTTGCAATTATTCGTAGTTTGACTAGTATATACCATTGCTAATGGCAAGAGGTATGCTACATCTACCCCCCCCCCCTCACTGTTTTTTGGCAACAAGGTCTATATCTTACGAAATAAAATAATTGTCATCACCGCTTCAGAAATTTGCCGCGATTTAATCAACATAATATCATAACATTTTTAACACCAAAAATTCGGTCTTTCATATTTTTTGACCTGAAATCTTTTGAAAACGTCGGCCAAGAGTAATTAATATAATCTTCTGCCTTTATCTATGGGTACATGCTAATGAATGGGTCTGTTTTGGTAATTAAAAGGCCTGAATGAGATTTGCTTATGAATAGATGGCGATAGCGATGGTTTATTTGATATTTTGGTTTAATTTACCGTGAAAACTTTGGTAAAATGTCCACGTTGTTTTATCAAAGCTATCTTAATGATTTAGTAGGTGATGATTTTTAATATTAATTGAAATCTTGTATTGCTGCACGGTTTTACTTTCCCTTAGGTTTCTGGTTCCTTTTCATAAAGTATAGCATATTATTATTATTGTTGATACTGCTTGTAATTGCTTTGGTGCTTTAGCGAGGTCCTATCTGTTTTTCGCATGGAAATATTTAGTTACTAGCTTTCCGCGCGCGGTTTCACCCGCGTAACTCCCGTTCCCATAAAAACTTTATAATAAAATATAGCCTCGACAAAGGGGCTATCTAACATTGAAAGAATTTTTCAAATCGGACCAGTAGTTGCTGAGATTAGCGCGTCAAGCAAACAAACTCTTCAGCTTTATCTATTACGGCAAATAACTCTTTATTAGGTACCAATTCCTTGCGTTTTTATACTCGTGATAATTTCTCAACGAAATGTCCGATTGGAATAAAACAAAAAGTATTTTACTTCTACATAAATACCTTTAATAACATTATGCTCAATTTGGATAAGGATTAATATAACGATATACATTTAACGTAGTTTCTTTCTTCAGACGATTTAATATTTTTTATGAACATAAAAGCGGTTATTGTGACTAAACTATGATAGTTAGATATATGCTCTCGCGGACTTTTTTGTAGATCTTAATAAGACCTACAAACCCGTAGTACATCATTTTGTTCTATTGTCAATAGTTTTTGCATAAATAGGTTTTCGCTTTTACACCTTGGGTTACAAAAACGCAATTTTCTTACGGATCCCCAACTTTTTTGAAAATAAAATATAGCCTATAACCTTCCTCGATAAATGGACTATCCAACACTGAAAGAATTTATCGGACCAGTAGTCCCTGAGATTAGCGCGTTCAAACAAACAAACAAACAAACAAACAAACTCTGCAGCTTTATAATATTAGTATAGATTCACGGGGCTTTTGCTACTTTATCGGGCGTAAAGGCGAGCGGAGCTCCAGCCATAATCAATGGTTTAAAAACTACAAACTAAGCAAACTACGCAAGATGGCGACCACTGTGGAACTTGTATCTCGGCTCAGGACGGTCACTGGCGGAGGTTGTAGAATAATGATTTTAGATTTTTGTGCAAATGTAGCTTAAACTTTATAGTTCGCGGGACACTCGGACTTCGGGTCAACGAGGGCATCGGAAGTAGTGAGGCTTGACCCCGGGTCTGACAAAAAATTACTTTATGTGAACTAAAAACCAATTTTCTATAATTATA
Source organism: Nycteola revayana (assembly GCA_947037095.2). Lineage (NCBI taxonomy): Eukaryota > Metazoa > Arthropoda > Insecta > Lepidoptera > Nolidae > Nycteola > Nycteola revayana. The sequence continues at coordinate 17,277,508 of OX344857.2, read as the reverse complement.
ATAAAAGTTCTAAATTCACGAAATAAAAACAATCTCATTACCCTAAAAACAAATCCTAATTTCAAATATTACTCAAATCCAAATAGCACTTTAATTTTCCACAATGAAACCTTTTAAAAACTATGGCTGTAATTAAATTCTCAGTTAAAAAAAATAAAAAAAGATGAATAAAATAAAAAACGTTGGAGTTCATTCAAAGCTATCTCTTCTATGTAAGCGGGCAGATTCAAGTAAATAGCAATTGAGCCAGTGGTCTCGGTTCTTGACATGGCACTTCAATTAATGGCAGTAGTACCTTTTACTGGTATAGTGACGTAATTAAACATGTAAATAAAACTTTACAGCTTCCACTTTCAGTTTATGAACGAAGTTTCTTATTTAATGTAAGAGAGGTTTCGCGTTATAAGCACGGGTCGGAATAGATTGAGTTTTAACGAACATTCTAAACATAATAAACAATTTTCTTCAGGGCGAGGCCGCCAAGCTTCTGTTCTATCGTGGGTTCGATCTCAACGCCGGACAGGAAAACTTTGTGTAAATTCTAAGATTTATTTCCGGGTCTGATTGGTTGAGGGACTACCCTCCGTGCCTCGTAAAGCACGTAAAAGTTTAAATACTTATTTATTGCAATTCGGACGTTAAACTTATAATTTTAATCTCAATTACTTTACAAGGTCCAAACCTGTATTTCAAATACATCTTTCTAATGTAATTCATTTGTTTAAATTTAAACAACCCTTTTTGGTGTTTAAAATGCTATTTCGATTCGGTCACCTCGAGGGATTTTTGCTGGGTAAAAATGTCCATTAGCCTGCATATGAAAATATAAGCACTTTGAGTGATTAAAATTCATTTTTCTAAACTTGTTTTTTCAAACAATATTTGTATTTGTCCATATATTTTTCGAAACTAAATACATTTTAATGGCATGTACAATGTCAAGGCAAACTTTTGTGCACTTTTGCATAATGAACGTGTACCTATTTTACAATATTCGCAAGTCTTCCTGCCTCCTGAAGACAGCTAATTCGTAAATCTGTCTCACAACAAACGAGACCAGGAAAGAAATCTTAGACTCTATACAAGGATTCCTACACTAAGATTATGTAATGATAATTTAAAATTACACAAAATTTTCTTTTACATAATGTGTCTAATCTTATTCATTATTCATACAACCTTACCCTTTACAAAAGACCTGCTTTACCCATCTCACGTATGTTAAGAAGATCACAAGGTTACAGGGTGCCTCAAAATCGAGAGCAAATGATGATTATAAATTACTACGAGATCGGTAGTTACGCGAGTGATGAAAACGTGCGCAGGAAGCTACCTAAGTTACCTATATGAGGTTTATTGATTTATCCCTGTTAATAGAACGCTTTGTCCTGACTGAAGGATACAACACAGCCCAATACTTCTTTTTTGTCCGGTGTGAAATGCATTTACGCATTCCCACCGCCGCTGCAGCGTATTCGCGCGCTGGCGATGGGATATGTGGGACTCGCCCTCTCCATAGCGCAGTATGCTAATCTCATACCACGAGGATAGGACCCTACAACACTAAAATCTCCCGGACACTCCTTCGATCCGACGTTGGCGGGGGCCGGGTACGCATGAGCAATCCGGCCACCAGACGGCAAACTAGTACCTACCTAAAATAAAAATTACCTAACATAAACCGCATAGTTTTTTTTTATCTCTGTTAATAGAACGCTTTGTCCTGACTGAAGGATTAACGCACAGCCCAATCCTGATGTATTATCTATATAACGTAGAATAGTTCTAGTGACATCTAGAATAGCCGTACCAACTAGAATAAGACTAACAGCGCCATCTAGCACCTAGCTTCACAACTAACCTGTATCGCGCAACGAACATATACAAGGTCTAAACAGCAACAAATGGTCGTCGGCCGCCGGGCATACCACCTCGCCGGCAAAGAAGATCGTCATTTTCTGTGGAGTAATACCAACAACCGTTCCTCTACCAGTCATCTAATAAAAAAGTATTTTTAAACATGTGGAACGTCCTAACTGGATAAAAATAGGCAATAAGAATTTGTATGGAACAATCGCGAAATTTATGAGCATAAAGTCAAGAGCAATAGTTAGAATTAAATAACCTGCGTCAATCCATCCTATAATAACCCTTAGGTATCCTTGAATCTTTTAAAGGGTCTCGAGTTACTGAGAGACGTACACTGATTATTATTTACCATCATCATCATCATCATCAACAGCCCGTTTACGTCCACTGCTGAACACGGGCCTCCTCTTAACAGACCTTGGCAAGCCAGGATCGTAGAGGGATATTGCCATAATCACCACGCTTGGCAGACGAATTGGTGATCGCAGTTAGATGTTAACCTTGTGCTAAGAGATGCTGCTGCCCATCCATCAGCCATATGTCCCTTAGTCGCCTTTTACGACACCCATGGGAGGACATGGGGTGGTCTATTCTAAGCCGGAAACCAAACGGCACATTTATTACTTATTTACCAGTTTAACATAATACCTTCATTTAATAAGTCTAAAAATTGTTTATGTATCTTCCATACGAATATAAAGCTGAACGTTTTGTTTGCTTGTTTGCTTGAACGCGCTGATCTATGACTTACAAAACCGCTTTAAAAAAATTCTTTCACTTTATCGAAAGACATATAAGCTATAGGTACCTATTTAATTATGAAATTCCCAGGGGAATGACCGCGCGCGCGTTTCTAGTTAGTTATAAATGTTCTGCGATGTCACCCGTGTTAGATTATAATCTTATCCCAAAGGATCTGTTCATTTATGAAAGTAATTTATGTTCTATTCTATGCTTCAATCCTTCTATAAGCCATCTTCAGTTCACTGTCATCATTCCTCAATCCGCCAGCAGATCATCTTGTGCCAAGGTCCAAGTTCCACAGGGGGGCTTAGTTTAGGGGAGAGTCCCCGTCTTGCGCTGATAACTTAGTCTGTAGTTTTTAAACCATTCATTAAGGCTGGAGCTATGCCCGCCTTTATGGCCGATGGAGTAACAAAATCCTACTGGCTAACTTCATAACACTATGTCCGTATAAAAATACACTCATTTCAACAGCCCGTCATCCATCCACAGCTCAACATAGTCCTTCTCTTACCGTTTAAACATGGTCCTTCTAATATTAGAAACGGAAGTACCGTTTTTTTTTACTCTTAATAATCGCTAAACCAATTTCGATCGTTCTTTCATTGTATGATAACATATAAAATTCTTATTTCATGCGGATGAAATGGCGTACTAGCACTAATTAAAAATAAAACCGTTAATACGTAAAAATACATCCGTACTCTATACTAATATTAAAAAGAAGAAAGATTTTATTGTTTGTATTTGTAGCGACATCTACAATAACCGCATACAAATTACTAGTAGACGAGCAGCGCCATCTACCACCTAGCATCCTAACTAACCTGTATCGCGCAATACAAGTTCGCAAGCCAATTAGAACATATACAAGTTCCGAACAGTAACAAATGGCCGTCGGTCGCCGGGCATACCACCTCGCCCGGCAAAGAAGATCTTCATTACCTGTGGAGGAACACCACCAACCGTTCCTCTACATATTGAATAGGTTCCGAAACTACTGGACCGATTTGAAAAATTATTTCACGGTTGGAAAGCTACACTATCCTCGGATGACATAGGCTAAATTTAATTATGAAGTTCCCACGGGATCGGGAGTTACGCGGGTAAAACCGCGCGCGAGAAGCTAGTATTAATATAATCCTATTTTAACAGTTAGAATAGATAGATGTAGGAAACTTTAGCGCAATCACACAAATCGAAAACATAATCCTACAAAGCGAAGGCCAAAAGAGTTGCTCAAACTTTAGCAATTAAAACATTCGTTAATCATAAAACAAGTTTGGAACTAGAATACGAATTCTGAATTTCTAAATTTTCTAACTATAATACATTTTCAGCATTTCTGGGCATTTCATTTGAATATTTATGCCGGAATAATAGAGTTTTGGCTACGAATTAAAAGACCCTGTGTTTGGTTCGCGAGTTACGAACCAAAATGGAATTTCATTTTGTGAAATTTGGATTACTACTGTCCATTTTTTTTTTTTCAATAATCTTTGCTTTAGTTACAAATGGCTTCAGTGTCGCCCAGGAGATCCCGCGGTGCCATATTGGCCGCGGGTGCCGTCGGGGGGCCGGATTGCCCGGCCCCCGCTAACGGCGGATTGAAGGAGTGTTCGGGGGGTTTTAGTGGTGTAGGGTCCTCTCCTCGTGGTGGTGGCATACCACGCTATGGAGGGGGCGAGTCCCACAAATCCCACCGCCAGCACGCGAATACGCTGCAGCGGCGGTGGGAATGCGTAAATGCATTTCCCCCCGGACCAAAAAGAAAAAAAAAACGTACAAATGGCTTAGACATAATGCAGTGGAGCGATGTATGGTACTTGACATTTGTCACGTGATTAGGCGGGCGCGGGAAAAAATTAGGGGCATTCATTGTATGATTCTTCTTTGAAACGAGCGATTATATCGTTCAGACACGGGGAGTTACAACAAACATAATTAATATTGGTGACTATTGTTTTTTTTTCATTATTTATGCACATTACGCATGTGTTTAAAGGTTCACCTTGTTTGGTATAACAACTTTTGATGTAATGTTACTGAATTGAACAACGTTTAAGAAATTAATCACTTTGTATAATATTGATTAACATAATTTTCATTTCATCGAATATTTATTTGCGATAACAACATTTGCGCTATTGATTAAAAAGTATAATGTAATGTTCAGGTGGTATAACATGTATTTTATCGAATATTCAATTGGTGTAATGTAGTGTAGAAAAGAAACGTTGTGTTTGTTGTCAGTGCAATCCAACACGACGCGAAGCGAAGCGGAGCTCCCGCCTTAGTCTTCGTGGTTTTCTTTTAAACCACTCAGAAGTAGGTCTTAGTTACTCAGTCGTCGAGCTTAGTTAGTAGATGCCATATAAGGTTTATTTTATGTTTAATTGTGAATAAAAAATCTGTGTTGTATAATCATTTATTAATCAGCATAATTCGTAAACCATAAAACCGCTTGTACTTACTACTTGTGATTACTGAACTGAATGTTCGTTACGATCTTTCGACTAAATCATTATTAGTCTAGTGAAAATAAGTTTAAATAAAATTAGTGCATTTGAAAATTTGGTGAAATGACATTGTTTCAAAGAAATGAATATGCTAAATAAAATTCTACCAATTAATTATTCGGTCAAATGCATAATTATGCGTAATGACTTTATTGTAACTAAAATTAGCCGAAGCGATTTTCGACTAAAAGTTGTTATACCAATTAAGGGTGAACCGTGTTTTAATTGGATTTTGTTTTGTATAACTGTTGAACAAAATATTACTACATAAGCAAAAACAAACATGGTAAAATCATATCGGTATTCTTATATTTTTTCTACTTTGTACTAGTATTATATTACAATGATTATTTTATTGAAATTTCTTTGAAATAAATCATAATTTGATAAAGCTTTCCGCCAAAAACTGTTAACAAGCACTGATCAAACTTCTAATTTATAGGTACCTACGAATTAGTTATCTCTATACAGAATAGTCTAAGGAACGTAGTTTTAATTAAAATCTATAATTAGAAGACCACAGACCGCGTGTTTCATTTCAAAAAGAAAAGTATCGGATTTACACCGGTGTTTTATTTTCTGATAATAGTATTAATTAATTTATTTTGTTACAATGTGGTTACATGGTATTATAAAAGTACAGAATCCAACACATTTGATACTTGTGTTTTGTTTTTTGGGACTAATCCCTCCCACAAACCCGCTGTAACTCTTGTAAGACAGGATCAACAGCGGTGTTTAAGACTGTAATAGTAAAAAGCCGTTGGTTCAGTTGGAAACAGCAGTATAATAATAATAAGTTTCAAAATGACAGGAAATAGAAAAGGTATAAAAACATAGACAATATAAATATATAAAAAGGTTGTGCCGAGTTGCACAAGCGGCAAAAACGAAAAAGGCTCTAAGCTTAGGCTTAGGCTAGTCCCGGGACACCTAAATGTCTTGAATCCCGCATCGAATTGATACTTAACTTAAAAAAAGACACTTGTGGTTGTGTCATACTGACTTGTGACTTGTAGTCTCCGAGATTAGCGCGTTCAAGCAAACCAAAGAACTCTTAAACTTTATATTTAATATAAGTAGATTACATATTATTATCTGAACTAAAATTTGTAACAATACTTTTCACGTTTATTCAGTTAACGAAAGCTTCTGAAACTATACAGAAACTAACTTTGAATTCTAAGCTTTGAGTAAACAATGAACCAAAACTGTTGTAAAATCTAAGAGAAAAAAAACTAAGGGGAAAATAACTATATGAACCAAACATCTTTCCTGAGTCAATTATAAAAAAAAATAGTTTTCAAAGAGCATATACAGTATACATTAGTACAAACATTTATTTATTTATTTAAGGACAACCAGTAGTAGCTGTTACATTTTGCTTACAATATATAAAAAACACACAATTGTGAAGTCTAATGCACAGCATTTTAAGGTATCACAACATGTACAGGCTTATGACTCGTTTATCTCTAGCACTATAAGACCCAGGTTGTTAGCTTCTCTTACATTCAAACAGCAACTTGCAATTTAAATTTTAATTATAATACCATACAATCTTAGCGTAATCACCATAAAAATTACATACACATGAGCGAAAAGTGAGGGTTCAACAATGTACAATTGGCACGTGACATGGCAGGTACGACCAGGTATTGGCAGAGTGCCAACCCTAGCGATCATTACGACGCAAATAGCAGCCACCGTTTACGGTAAATAGTTTAGACTTTGCAAGCTGTAGTAGTGTCTAACCTTTTTTCTCTTTTATTTTATAAAAAACAGATTGGATTTAGTAAAACGTGAAAATTCTTTGTGCCTTTATACCGTGTAGCGTGAGTGGCGCCTAAGGACATATAGAGTAAGATCCCAGGGCCACCAGACGTCACGTACTTTCTGACGATGGAAATGTGAGCGATTGAGTAGTGTTGGTATGAACTAAGCACGCATGCCTACCTGCTAGCTTGCCTAGACGGCCAATTTTCAGATATCAAGTAATCAAGGTACATAAAAATATTACTTACCTCACGTAAACTTTCCAAGCTGATTTTTACGTATATTTTAGGCAATATACTTAAAAATAAGTCGACAATACTGGGAGTATTGTACACTTTCCGTCGGCCGTATTGCTTTGCAGGCTTTAAAACTCCCAAAATAATTAGTTAACTTCACGTAAATTCTGATGCTCTGATGTCCTTAGTACACTACTCAAACGTCCACATTTTCTTCGGCAAGATCAGGTGGACCTGGAATCTTGGACAAATACATCTGACGACAACGATGCAGCTCGAAGATACTCCCATCTTACTGCGATCACAAATGCGCCAGCCAAGGTGGCTCTTAAATAAGAGACCCATTTATAACAGTGGACGAAATCGAGCTGATAAAGTAAAGTAAAAGTAACCACAGAATATTTTGCGGCACAATTACCTACATCTTCACAAGATTTAAGATTTCGTCGCAAAACATTATAGATTGGATTAGAGTATCATCATCATCATCATCAGCCCGTATGTATAACGTCCACTGTTGAACATGGGCCTCCTCCCGGGGAGGGGCTGCCCGTTACTTGATATACCATTATTATAGATGATATTATAAAAATCGGGACCAACGGCTTAACGTGCTTTCAAGGAGGGTAGTCCATCAATCAACCAGACCCGGAAAGAAATCTTAGAAATTACACAAAGATTTCCTGTCCTAACCAAATACCGCTACGCTACGGAGGTTGTACGAAGATTAGAGTATATAATTAAATTAATACCTAACAAAACTATGACCACTGGCAAGTAAAGATGGCGCATTCAGCTTTACCACAGGCTTCGAATTCAGCTTTTTTTTGCCGACGGATATAAATATAGTTAGCCGTGAGGCTTTTGCTACTTCACCGGGAATAAGGCAAGCAGAGCTCCAGCCTAGATTAATGATTTAAACACTACAAACTAAGCAACCTGCACAAGAGGGCGTCCCCTGGGACTTGGACCTTGGCTCGCTGACGGAGAGATTGAGGGATTTTGGCTTTTAGTTTTTTTTAGGGGAGTTTTTTGCAACTGTCGCTCTACCTTACAGTTCGCGGGCCTCTCGGACTTCGGGTCTATGAGGGCATCGAAAGGTTCTTAGCCAACTAAGGGTCGGGAGGAGTCGAATTCAGCATTAGTTAGTATAGTTGTCAAGAAATGCGTTAATATAGGCTTCCGTATGATTATAAGCGTCTGCTTCGGCAGTGGTCGTTGGCACCGTTTAATGTTGTCCATTAGGCGTGTGTGATCAAACACTTTTGTCAATTTGGTAATGTATTTTTTTATGTTGACTGTTTAATAAAAATTTTTGAATTCTTGAATCCATAGCGAACTGCCCAAATCGATCAAATTAATGATATCAAAATTAATAAATAATAATTGACAGGAAACTTTCTTGATTAGTAAAATACATTACGCAAAAGTACGGTTCTGATAATTCATCTTCTAACATGAAACTGAACTCCTTTATTTGGTTTGAGGTGTGCGCTCTTCTTTCCTTCTTCTTTTTAATAATAAATTGCAGGTACATCAGCCAAGATCCATCTCCATAATGAACTCGCGGCACAGAATCAACAAATATTTGTTAGTTTTATTTTAGTTCGCGGATTCATATCCTAAGCTCGAAAATCGGGTCTCATGAGGTTACAACGTAATGAAAATGTACGAATACGGAATATATAAATCAAGAAATGAGCACTTAAAAAATATGAGTTTAATAGAGGCGTCGTTAATACCAACACTGTAACGCCAAAATTGCAACATCATTAATCATACTATCCTACTTCCTTCTAATATTATAAACTCGAAAGTATGGATGGATGGATGGATGTTTGTTACTCTTTCACGCCAAAATACTGAACGAAATTGGCTGAAATTTTGCATTGGGTTAGTTAGGTTAGTCGCTGGATCTGCTGGTAGCTGGTCACTGGAGTAGAGTAACGCGGGTAAAACCACGGTGCGCAACTAGTATAATATTTAATGAAATAGTTAATTGGAAAAAACGGTAGCCTTCGTAGCGTAGCAGTAGGTATAGGTTCATCTTAATTCACAGAGGTCGTGCAAAATATCTTTGTGTCAAATCTAAGAAATATTTCCGGTTTTGTTGAGGGACTACTAATAATGACAACACGTTCACTTTTACATGACAATGTGAATATTCTATATCCTTTTTCAAAGAAAAATCATTTTTTTTAATATAATAGTTACCAACTATACCCAAACGATCGCATGCGAATATGAGATGAAAATTGTAGCGAGAAATTGCGTAGATAACTCTCCGTGTGATCTCGTTTGCGTGTCGCGTATCACACAAACAGCTGCCGATGCTAAATATTCATCCAAAATACGCAATGACACCTGATAAGTTTCCATCTTTGATCTGTTCTGCTTCATGTTTTTAATCATATGCCCTTTGTTGAAGGATTCCTAGTTTGCATTCTACAGTGTTGCAAGTTTGTAGTTGAAGTTACAATGTTGGCCTCATAGAAAAAGTTGTTCATATTCATGAGCACTATCACCATCCAAGACGTTTTGCGTTATTTAATTAACACGTTGTATATATAGGGTGACTGGTAATTAGTGACCGATACCTAATCACATGATTGTGCTCATAATAACAAACAACTTTTACTATGGCACCAAACCTGAAATCGTGAAAAAAAAATCAGCTGCTCCCTACCATGTTGACGAGTTATGTGAACATGAATGTATGGAACAGCTGATTTTTTTTTCGCGATTTCACGGTTGCTGCCATAGTAAAAGTTGTTTGTTATCATGAGCACAATCATGTGTTTAGGTATCGGTCACTAATTACCAGTCACCCTATAATATAATATATGTTACGGCTAAGGGTAGGTGTGAACATAAACTTAAGATTAGCCGGCTAAACTAAGGTTTATCTTCGAGAAGCAGCTAAAGTTGGATAACATGTTAGTTTGCGTCGTGATATTCTAGGTTTTAATTATATTAAACAATGCCTATGCTATATAAAAAAAAGCCTAAACCAATGGAGTTGGACAGGGACTTATTCAGGTTGATCTAAGTTTAACCGCATGTGGTCGGCTAGACCTAGGTTTAGCCGGCTAATCTTAAGTTTATGTTCACACCTACCTTTAGACGTAACATATATATTTAATACTAGCGCCCCGCCCCGGCTTCGCACGGGTACAATACTGATAATTATACTACATAATGTCTTTAAAACTCTAACAAACGGGCGAAATTTGGTCAAAACAAAAAGAAACAAATTAATATAGGTACCTACTAAAACTCAGTGAAATAAGTAGGTGGGTATACTTTTATCGTATGAAATACCTATACTCTTCAGGACTAACAATACAACAAACACTAAATAAATAGGTATTCAAGTATCTATCCATCATAGTTACAACGAACACAAAACAAAAAATTTGCCCTATAATTCTTAAGGATCGAGCGCGCATAATCGCATTCGGCCTACCTCCGTAGCGTAGCGGTAATTGGCTCGCTTTAAATCTCGGAGGTCGTGGGTTTGATCCCCACACCGGACATGAAATCTTTGTGTAAATTCTAAGATTTCTTTCCGGGTCTGGTTGGTTGAGCGACTACCCTCCGTGCCTCGGAAAGCACGTTAAGCCGTTGGTCCCGATTGTTATAACATCATCTATAATAATCGTATATCAAGGAAGGGGCAGCAGCGTTTCCTTGTGTGTTACAACATAATTCTGCGGTCACCAACCCGCCTGCCAAACGTGGTGACTATGGCAATACCCTCCCTCGGGAGGAGGCCCATGTTCAGCAGTGGACGATATACGTGCTGATGATGATGATGACCTACTAAAACTCAGTGAAATAAGTAGGTGGGTATACTTTTATCGTATGAAATACCTATACTCTTCAGGACTAACAATACAACAAACACTAAATAAATAGGTATTCAATTATCTATCCATCATAGTTACAACGAACACAAAACAAAAAATTTGCCCTATAATTCTTAAGGATCGAGCGCGCATAATCGCATTAGGCCTACCTAAAACACGCGCTGTTATTTTGCGATAACTTCTAAGTTATTCATTAAAAGTATATAGTGTAGCGGTAAAATAATCTGCATGAAATGCTTAAGAATATTTACTCATTTAAAATGATAAGGATAAATACTGAATCCGTCTGATTAGCATTACAATTACCGCATTAGAAATTATCATTTTTCTAAGATATAATGGATATAGCAAGTTAACCTTGAAAGATAGACATATGCTATCGCAGACTTTTTTGTAGATCTAAAATATTTGCCACCATACATTGTTTTGTTATATCTCATAGGGTTTAGGCAGCGTTTTCGTTGAAAGCTCCCAAATGGCTTAATTTTTTCGAACACCTCTGACAAATATCAATATATATTAGTCAAATGTACACATAAACTAAACAAATCATATACGTAAACCTTCCGGAAGAATCGTTCTATCGATTGGTAACATCCGCATTAAAATCGATGTAGTAGTTTTTGAGTTTATCGCGAACAGACAGACAGACGCGGCAGGGGACTTTGTTTATAATATCTACGTGATGTAGTGATAGAGGTCGCCCGCGGCTCCGTGCGGATGTCGGTTACCGCTGCAAAAAGCCTACCCAGGAAAGACACGGTCAGCAAAATGATTCCCAGGTCAATTCACAGACACCGACATAAGCATCGAGAACGCAGTCATTATCCGCAGGCTGCACAGATTGTCTTTCTGTGGATGTTAAAGTTGTTAATGATGAAAATATAATTAATGATGTAATTAATAGGCATTTTAGGGATTAGGCATTTTAGGCATTTTCAAAGCTCTGAAAAGAACTGTTGTTTAGCTCTGAGAAGAACTGTTGATTAGCTCTGAGAAGAACTTTTGCGTAGGTGTAGTTTTAAGAACGAAATCTAAAAAAAATCGCACGAAAATTATTAGACTTCGCAACGGGCCGTGCAGCAGAAATCGTAATATTTTAATTTCGCCATAACTTCAAAACCAAACGTCCAATTTTAATCATTCAAGAACCAAATATTATCTACATAAACTGTACTTAGTGATGAAATAATTTATTTTGATAAGGATTAATAGCATGAGTAAAATAAACGTGTTTAAATGTAGTCCAAAAAAAATTCAAGATTTCTAAATAAAAAAATGGTCGTTGTGCCTCACTCGACATAGATAGGTATAGTGTGTCGCGGACTTTTTTGTAGATATTGATAAGATCCGTAATTAATTAGAACATTTTATGGTTCTATCTTTTATAGTTTAGGCAGCGTACGCAAAATAAGTAACTTTTCTGGTTGATTTTTTACACCTTGTGTCAGAAAAACCCAAATATCTTACGGAACCCTATTTTTTTCCAAAATAAAATTTAGCCTATGTTACTCGTGGATAATGTAGCTTTCGAATGGTGAAAGAATTTTTCAAATCGGCCCAGTACTTTTTGAGCCTATTCATTACAAACATACAAACATACAAAAATAGGTACAAATCTTTCCTCTTTATAATATTAGTGTAGATGTAGACATTTATAACAGGTTCACAGTGACAAAAAACTAGTGCCAGTGGACAACCTAATTGTATGTAAGGTTAGATATAATTACTAACAAGTAAGTTTACTAGTTTCTAAGGCTTGTCTTCTACTAACACTAAATATGGCTTGTATGTTGTGGTCTGAAATAATGATTTATATTATTATTACTAGCTGCGCCCCGCGGTTTAACTTGCGTGGCTCTGCTCTATTTGATCGGAGCGTGATGTTTTGTTTATAAGTTTATATGTTAATCCAGCGTTTAACCGATCCCGGTGCAAAATTTCAGCCAATTTTATTTAGTAGTTTTGGCGTGAAAGAGTAACAAACCCTATACTTACATTTTTTCGCGTTTATAATTTAAGTAGGATATGTTTTTTATTATCATGCTCATCATCATCATCATCATCAGCCCGGATAACGTCCACTGCTGAACATGGGCCTCCTCCCGAGAGGGAGGGTATTTGCCATAGTCACCACGCTTAGCAGGCGGGTTGGTGACCGCAGTATTATGTTGTACCACACAAGGAAACGCTGCTGCCCGTTCCTTGACATACGATTATTATAGATGATGTTATAACAATCGGGACCAACGGCTTAACGTGCTTTCCGAGGCACGGAGGGTAGTCCCTCAACCAACCAGACCCGGAAAGTAATCTTATAATTTACACAAAGATTTTCTGTCCGGTGTTGGGATCGAACCCACGACCTCCGAGATTCAAGGCGAGCCAAATACCGCTACGCTACGGAGGTTGATTTTTATTATAGTAATCCTCTATACAGGTTCCAGCCACGGACAAGCGGCCTTTAACACATCTTTGTATGCCACAAAGCTGTTTACTGTCCGCACACAGAAAACAAAATTGAAGTACAAATTGTAAAAAGGGAATAAATGTCACACAGCTTCCAAACTGTTATAAATCCTAAACATTTAGCTTAAAGAGCATTTTATTTGGATGATTCAATGACTGGTATGTCTTTCTTCCAAAGTGTAGTTCATTTGTAGGGTTCCGTACCCGAAGGATAAAACCGGGACCCTATTACTAAGACTTCGCTGTCTGTCTGTCCGTCTATCTGTCTGTTGTCTGTCACCAGGCTGTATCTCAAGAACCGCCATAGTTAGACAGTTGAAATTTTCACAGATGATGTATTTCTATTGCCGCTATAACAACAAATACTCGTATGATAAAACTTTTTTGCTCGCTATGAATAACAGCAACAGCTAGACGCTTGAAAATGGTACGGAACCCTTCTTGCGCGAGGCCGACTCGCACTTGACCAGTTCTTAATTCGTTGCCAAGTAAATTCTATCAAAGCAAACATCAAACGAGAATTCCCAGTAACATTGTCAACGCCACTAATTAAATTGATTAATTAAATATCAGAGATTACAGTCCCCTGCCCTTCGTCCACTGTCATTCGGATTCCGGATTTTTCCAAAATTAATTAAGAGTTTAATGAGTCCGATTCATTATTGGGATGTTTATTTTGATTTCGATCTTCCTTGTATTGTTTAATGTTATTTGACAATGATCTGTAAGTAGACAGGATAATGAGAAATTACAATTTAATGTTTTGTTAAGTATTATACAACCTCTGTAGCGAAGCGGTATTTGCTTAGCTTTCAATCTCACAACAGGAAATCTTTTGTTTTTATTTATGTACACACAAGAAAAATAATCTAGAAAAAAAAACAAAAATGCAAACAAAAGGAAATGTACAAAGGTACTACTTATTTCTAACGAAATCTCTTCCAGTAGACCTGCGAAAGAAGATATGAAAATAAAGAAAGAAATAATAGTGTGCACATATACTTAAATACATACATACAATGATAAATAGTTATCACTACATAGTATAAAACAAAGTCGCTTTCTCTGTCCCTATATCCCTATGTATGCTTAAATCTTTAAAACTACGCAACGGATTTTGATGCGGTTTTTTTAATAAATAGAGTGATTCAAGAGGAAGGTTTATATGTATAATACATCAGCATTGCGCCCGTGCGGAGCCGGGGCGGGTCGCTAGTAATATATATGTTCCGGCTAATAGCCGAAGTGCGGCTACACCTAGTTTTAGCCGGCTTCAACTAGGTGCAGCCGATCACATGCGGTTAAACTAAGATGTATCCTACTTATCTTCGGTTAGAACTAGGAACAAAAAGGAACAGGTGTGGATAAAAAAAAAAAACTAAACCTAAACCAATGGAGTTGAATAGAATAGAATAGAAATCTTTATTTGTCAGAATAACAGGGACTTATTGAGGTTGATCTAAGTTTAACCGCATGTGGTCGGCTGCACCTAACTGTAGCCGGCTAAAACTAGGTGTAGCCGCACTTCGGTTATTAGCCGTAACATATACGCAAATATTTATAATATATTATTACAAAGAGGACAGATAGTGTTCTTTCACTCTAAAGGTACAAGTTGGTAGCGGACGACATGAAGCAGCGACACTACTGGTTTCTATGTATTTCTATGAAATTCCCTTCTAGCTTCATGTCACTAACTACGAAGGGAATTTCATAGAAATACATAGAAACCAGTAGTGTACAACAACTACATCTTGTACCTTTAAAGAGTATGGCAGTTACGGATATTAGCAGGTAGCGAATTCCACAATCTGACTGCATGGACTGTAAACGAGTAGCAATAAAAATCTTTATGCTAATTTTAAGATTTCTTTCCGGGTCTGGTTGGTTGAGGGACTACCTTCCGTGCCTCAGAAAGCACGTTAAGCCGTTGGTCCCGATTGTTATAACATCATCTATAATAATCGTATATCAAGGAACGGACAGCAGCGGTCACCAACCTGCCGGCCAAGCGTGGTGACTATGGCAAATACCCTCCCTTGGGAGGAGGCTCATGTTCAGCGGTGGACGTTATACGGGCTGATGGTGATGAAGTATTTCAGCAGATTGAAACTTAGGCCAACAAATAAGCTTGACTATCCACCAAAGTAATGAAATTTTGGACACCCTGGCAATCTAACCACAGTAGCACTAACAGTATGTTATCTAAGGCCAATTGGCGAGTTAATAGCCTACTCTTTCGTTGATGCCTAGGGTTGTTACTTTTATTTTTAGTTCAATTTTATTCATTATTAACGTTTACCGTATTATGGCAGCCCAAGGTTTTGATTTACGTAATGTAATGGCATGTTTTATCAATTCATAAGCTGTAATAAAATAAAATAAATATATCAATCATATATATGAAAAACTAGCTGCGCCCTGCGTTACTCTGCTCCAATGGGTCGGAGCGTGATATTTTATATCCTATATGTTAATCCAGGTTATAACCTATCCCGGTGCAAACTTTCAGCCAAATCCATTCAGTACTTTTTACGTGAAAGAGTAACAAACATCCATCAATCCATACTTACAAACTTTTGCGTTTATAATATTAGTGGGATTATAAATTTGATACGGAAGAAAGTTTTCTTCGATTTCTGAATGTTCGGAATGCAGTGCTGCCCGTGATACATGATCTTATAACAATCGGGACAATTAACGTGTTTTCCAAGGCAATGTTAGGTAGTCCCTCAACCCCCGCCGCCTACCGCCCTAGGCTCGGCCTTGGGGAGTGGGGAACATGGGCCCCGCTCCCTTCGAGGCTGACCCATGAGGAGTAGGGACGCCTCTACACTCCGGGCGTCCCTATAATTGGGCAAATGGGCCACTGTAAGTTTGGCCCTGGAGATCCCGCGGTACCATATTGGCCGCGGGTGCCGTCGGGGGGCCGGATTGCTCATGCGTACCCGACCCCCGCCAACGGCGGATCGAAGGAGTGTCCGGGAGGTTTTAGTGGTGTAGGGTCCTCTCCTCGTGGTATGACTTCCCACCGCCAGCGCGCAAATAAGCTGCAACGGTGGAGGGAATGCGTCAATGCATTTCCCCCCGGACAAAAAAAAAAAAAAAAAAAAGGTAGTCCCTCTACCAACCAGACCCGGAAAAAACTCTTAAGTTTGCGTAGGAATCGAACCCACAGACTCCGAGGCTTAAAAGGCTAGACTTAAACCGCCACGAAAGCAATCTAATGTTCCAAGTCAAATTAGAATTTGCAATATAAAGATACTTACTTACTTACCTGTCAATTTTCGA
The DNA here is from genome assembly GCA_947037095.2 of Nycteola revayana. NCBI lineage: Eukaryota > Metazoa > Arthropoda > Insecta > Lepidoptera > Nolidae > Nycteola > Nycteola revayana. The sequence continues at coordinate 17,260,735 of OX344857.2, read as the reverse complement.
AACAATAAGCAGAGCTAACTACTTCCGATAACAAAACCTTTGAATATTAACAAGATGATGATAGCATAATCAAGCGATTTGATCAGACAAAATTATCCAGCGTAAGAATTCCTATCTAATACCACAACGGCTACGCTTAGAAATTGCCATACTATGAAGGCGATTACAGTAAATCGATACCGGTTCTAGATTGTTAGAAAATTTAAATTTTAGGACGATTACCGCACTGCCTGGTTCAATGTTAATAAGGCTATGACTTTAAAATGAGCTGATCAAAATGCGTGAAATGTGCGTATAATCTATTCAGCGAATGAAACAAAATGTAAGTTGTTGCTGAAATATATGCCATCTCTGTAACTGTAAAAAGGGGCTCTTATAGATGATAGTGGTAAAAAAAAATCTTGAAATAATAAATCTTGATTTTCCACACGAAAAATAAATTACATACCTACTTATCCTTACTAATATTATAAACGCGAAAGTTTGTGAGTATGGATGTATGGATGGATGATTGTTACTCTTTCACACAAAAACTATTGAATGGATTTGACTGAAACTTTGCACGGGGATAGTTAGTAAGCTCGATTAACACATTGGCTACAAAAAATCACGCTTCCACCTACTGGAGCAGAGTAACGCGGGTAAAACCGCGGGGCGCAGGCAGTGACAAATAAATCTTTTTGCTTGAACGCGCTTATCCCACACAACATCAAAACACTGTGTTTTTTCAAATCGCTTTCGTAGTTCCTGAGATTATATATACATATATAGCCCATTTATCGATTTATGAAGTTTCTTCGGGGACTTAAGTTACGGAGGTGAAACCGCGCTCGCTAATCTAGTGAAAGCTAGCAAAAAGAAAGTTGGCACCCATTACTAAATGGGGTTGCGGCGCGGCGTCTCTCATTGTATCACGGATTTTGATCTAATTTTATTTTAACTTAAAAAAATATAACGGTAAAATAACGCTTACGATGAGATTGACTAAATTATTCTACCGCTAAATGATAGGCATATATTTTATAACCGCCTTATAACCCCAGTTAGAATTGTTGCCGCAAAATTTGAACCTGACGGGAGTAATATACGTACCCTTTGTTTGTAGGGTTGACAAACAATAATTCTTCTTCAACCCATAGATAGGCGAGGGTTTGGTGAGATATGGGCAACATAGATCGCATATATATGTTACTGTAAAAGCTCGAACTATGGAAAATCCTTTACGGTTATGATTTTCTAGTAAAACCTCTACCGTAAGGAATTTACCATAAAGAGTTGGTAAAACAAACAACAGGTACCTACACTTTCAAAATAAAAGTACGTGAGTATACTATATAAATCCACTAAGACAGGTAATTCATTCACAATCATTGGTATTGACAATATGTGAAGGTATGTATTTATTATAGTATATATTAATAACAGAGGTATAGATAGGTATATATGGTTATAACATATATTATATATATATATTTAATTATAAAGTTTAATTAATATAGTTTTTTTTTATTTTTATTGATAAGTTATAATATTTATTATAGCGTAATAAAAATATCTCTGCATCACCCAAAGGTAGGTGGTAGATAATGCCCCTGGCATTAAGTCTGCCAATGTACAATGTACAAGGCATGAAGTTTAATAAATAAATAAAATCTTATTTCCCAACTCTTAGTGGTAAAAGTTCGAACGGTTTTGCGTTTCGCATATCTACCACCATTCACTTGTTAAATCATAGGATAACCTAACTTCGTCTAACCTAACATGTACTAAAAAACAGACTTACTCTCACATCTTAGGATTTTCCGACATTATTTGGTAAATATAATTACCGTAGTTCGAGGTTTTACAGTCATCATCAGGGGCTATCCATAAATTACGTGGGAGGGAGGGGGTCCACGAAGTGTGACAAGGGAGTGGGAGGGGGGAGTCTCATAAATGTGACCAGCTGTAACAAAGACGGGGGAGGGGTCAAAAAAACATGAAATTCGTGTGGCGTAATTTATGGATGGCCCCTCATCAGCCAGTATAACGTGCACTGCTGAACATGGGTCTCCTCTCGAGGGAGGGTATTTGCCATAGTCACCACTTTTGGCTTGGTTTTACAGTAACCTATGGGTATATAAACAATTAGAAGTGTCTTGTTAAAAGTCAAAGGGGATTGTGAAGTGCTATTGCTATATAGTGTAAACAAGTATTTTTTTGAGCCTGAGGCATTCGATATCCCCCCAAACAGCTTTTGATATACCTCCAAGTCTCAGGATATAAGTTAAGCCGTTATTTACGATGCTCAAAATCAACAAAATGTTTCAATTGCAAGCATTTTCTCTGTCTTAACATATTGTTCTTTGCTGTCGATAAAAGTCAGATTTAATCCGACAGACAGTATACGAGGTGTCACATTGTATCAACTTAAGGAAAACCGAATTGTTTTTGCCAAGGAAATGCGTTGTATTCAACAATATTGGCATTGACAAAGAGAAATAATGTTTTCATAGTATTTCTATAATATCGTTTTTATTCTGCAGTAGAATTCAACTTAGATCAAGTGAATAGATATGTTTTATTTTATAAAATCTTATCTATCTATATATATAAAAGAAAGTCGTGTTTGTTACAACACTTATAACTCGAGAACGGCTGGACCGATTGCCATGGTTTTTGATTTGTTGGATTTGTTTCCGTCCCGAATAGCAGAATACAAAACAAAAGAAAGTCGTGTTAGTTACACTATTTATAACTCAAGAACGGCTGAACCGATTTGGCTGAAAATTGGTAGGGAGGTAGCTAAGAACTGGGAGAAGGACTTTTTGGGTAGGGGTAGGGTAGGGTAGGGTAGGGTAGGGTAGGGGTAGGGTAGGGTAGGGGTAGGGTAGGGGTAGGGTAGGGGTAGGGTAGGGGTAGGGTAGGGGTAGGGTAGGGGTAGGGTAGTGGTAGGGTAGGGGTAGGGTAGGGGTAGGGTAGGGGTAGGGTAGGGGTAGGGTAGGGGTAGGGTAGGGGTAGGGTAGGGGTAGGGTAGGGGTAGGGTAGGGGTAGGGTAGGGGTAGGGTAGGGGTAGGGTAGGGGTAGGGTAGGGGTAGGGTAGGGGTAGGGTAGGGATAGGGTAGGGGTAGGTTAGGGTAGGGGTAGGGTAGGGGTATGGTAGGGGTAGGGTAGGGGTATGGTAAGGGTAGGGTAGGGGTAGGGTAGGGGTAGGGTAGGGTAGGTGTAGGGGTAGGGTAGGGTAGGTGTAGGGTAGGGGTAGGGTAGGGGTAGGGGTAGGGGTAGGGTAGGGGTAGGGGTAGGGGTAGGGTAGGGGTCTGGGTAGGGTAGGGGTAGGGTAGAAGTAGGGTAGGGTTAGGGTAGGGGTAGGGTAGGGCAGGGGTAGGGTATAAAAGTCCACCCGTGCGAAGCCGGGGCGGGCCGCTAGTAAAATATAATTTCGTCAGAAATAGTAGTTGCGTAAGTGCCAAAAACGAATAAAGTTGAAATTCGTTCTTTTTATTTACTGACCTTGCCTGAGATTCGTAACGATAAAAATACGTACCTAAGTAGTAGTTATGCTATTTATCTCACTCTTTTCATTCATATGTGTAACGTGTAAGTAACGTCACGTAACTACCCAATTTAGTTCGTATTTTTATCGTTACGAATTTCACTCTATGTCAGTAAAATAACTATGCCTTAGACATCTATTTCATATACACCCAGTATATACATATTTTAGTTAAATAAACTTAGTTAATTAGTTATTTACCATCTTACTGCGATCCCCAATCCTGCCAAGAGTGGTAATTATGGCAATTTAATATCCCTCAACGACCCTGGCTTGTCTGTTAAGAGGAGGCCCATGTTCAGCAGTGGAAGTAAGCTGGCTGATACATTAGATTACATCTATTTCAGTTTTTAATGTACACTTAATACATTATTCTTGTCACAGACTGTAGTTAGCTTTCAAATGAAATATAATTAATAGCCGAGTCGCTCTTTTCTAGTAATTAATGGCAGTTGTAAGAACCGTGTTGACTTTTATTCTTTTGCTAGTATCATTTAAAGTATTGATAGGGACGGTAACAGAGGCAAATTAATGTTTATATACTGTAAAAGTGATAAATTGTAGAAAGAAGATATGTATTATATTGTCTTTTTTTGTGGTCGTTTATTCTTATGCATTAGATGCCAACACTGGCGTAGCTATCGAAGGGCTGGGCGGGGCAGTGCACCAGGGCCCCCAAGCACAGGGGGAGCTCAAAACATAATTACTAGCAATCATCTTATTGCCTTTTAAAATATGTACATATATTAATGAAATCTAAACAGTTTGGGGTACCAGTTTTTTTTTTCCTCAAGTCCCTTGATCACCTAGCTACTCCACTGGATGCCAAGTCTATATATTTGTACCGCCCACAAAATCAAGGTGTCGCAGCACCATCTATCGGAATCTATAAGGATACTTACTATCATACTGCGACCACCAATCTGCCTACCAAGCGTGGTAATTATGGCAATACCTTCAATGACTCTGGTTTGCCAAGGTCTGTTAAGAAGATGCTCATGTTCAGCATCAAACTTTGAAGTAAAGCCTGATAAAGTAAGTCATCATCATCAGCCCGTATTACGTCCACTGCTGAACATGTCACAACGTCCTCCTCCCGAGGGAGGGTATATACCATAGTCACCACGCTTGGCAGGCAGGTTGGTGACCGCAGCATAATAATATATATATATTATGCTGCGGTCACCAACCAATAGCCATGGTCTTAATCGATTTTTCGAATGCTTTTAACACCGTCAGTCACGACATCCTTATGGCCATCCTATCCCAGATCATGGTTTCTGACGAAGCACTGGAATGGTTTTCTTCTTATCTTCATGGACGCCAACAATCAGTAAAAGTCGGTGAATCTTCTTCTAGCTGGCGTTTTCTGGAAACTGGCGTCCCTCAAGGCGGTATTCTTTCTCCACTTTTATTCTCTATTTTCATAAATTTTATTACTCATGAACTTCAGTGTGCGCACCATCTATACGCCGATGATCTGCAGCTATACACGGAGGATACTATTGATAACCTTCCAGAGGCCATAAGCAGACTTAATGAGGATCTAGCTGCCATCAAAAATTGGGCCGATAGGTTTGGATTAGCTGTAAATCCGTCTAAGTGCCAAGCTACGATAGTTGGTAGTTTTCGGTTGGTGAAAAAAATGGATCTAAGCAGCCTGCCACCTATTACCTTTAGTGACTGCCTCATACCTTTAAGTCAAAGCGTAAAAAATCTGGGCTTATTTATAGACACTTCCCTTAGTTGGCAATGTCAAATAGGTAGTGTGAGTCAACGTATTACAAATGTTCTACGATATCTCTATAGGCTCAAAAATTTCTTACCAACGCAAACCAAAGTAATGCTCATGCGGTCCTTGATTTTCCCAATAATCGACTATGGTGACGTGTGTTACTTTGACCTGAATGCAGATCACCTCAATAAACTCGACCGACTTCTGAATAACTGCATTCGGTTCATATTCAATCTTCGCAAATATGACCATGTATCCTCCTACCGGTCACAATTGCATTGGTTACCTATCCGTGAGCGACGCTCCATGAGGGCACTTACTACTCTTACTATTCTATTCTTGACTCTCCTTACACTCCTTCATACTTATCTTTGTATTTCCAATACCTTTGCTCTAACCACTCTAAAACTTTACGTTCTTCTCACAATCGTCTTTTACATTGTCCATCTCACCACTCCAATTTCATGCACTCTTCTTTCTTTGTTCAATCTATTCTTCTATGGAATGAGCTGCCACTAGATATCAGGATGGCCCAAAATCGATATGCGTTTAAGAAAAAAATTCGCGAATACTACCAAAAAAGGTTGTTGGAGCAGTATTCTCATCGGTGATTATAATATATTTATATTGTATGTATTAATATATATATATATATATATATATATTGTGTGTATTTAGACATATTGTATATATGTATGTGGTTGTATATATTGTCTTAGAAATATTTTTATTTAATTGGCTGTTTTGCCTTCCTCAATTTTGGTTTCTTTCTTTCTTCTTTTAATCAATGTGCACCTACTGTTCTTTTCTCTGCACCACCCCAAGGTTGGCTGGTAGAAAATGCCGTTGGCATTAAGTCCGCCTTTGTATGATTTTTTTTTGTGCATAAAGTTATAAATAAATAAATATAACACATAAGGAAACGCTAATTCCGTTTCCGTTCCCTTGTATACGATTGATATACATGATGTTATAACAATCGGGACCAACGGCTTAGCGTGCTTTCCGAGGCACGGAGGGTAGACCCTCAGCCAACCAGACCCGGAAAGGAATTTTAGAATGTTCACAAAGATTTCTTGTCCGGCATGGGGATCGAACCCACGACCTCCGAGAGGTAAAGCGAGCCAAATACCGCTACGCTACGGAGGTTGTAATAAAGTAAGTTAAGTAAAATTAATTTGTGTAACTTGCTCCTCAGTACATCTTTCCTTGACTTTTAAAGAACATTTCACATGGCACAATAATATCTTAAAGTGGATAAACTCCCTGCAGAAGATAACCATTTCAAAGTAATAAAAAAGTATTTCACTCAGGCGAATACGTTTAGGACCGAGACAATTGCGTTTTCGTTAATACAAAAAGACTTAACTTTATATCCTGTTTCAAACTAAATAAATTAGGAAATACTCTCAACCTTATAATGGTTACTTGAACAAAATACTCTCCAGAAATTTGCCTTAAGTGGAAATTATCATGGCGTTAGTACCTACGGTCAATGCTGTTCGACTGGGGAAGTTCCTGCACATTACAGAATATCACAGCCAAATTATATTATTGATCGATGTCGTTGTAAAAAATCGAGGACGTTCTTAAGGAATGCCAGGCTAACAGTACTCTAAACCGAAGGATGAGGAGATTAATGAATGTAGAAGAACCGAAAGTGGTATGACAAGATCGTAACAAGTGTAAGAAAGTGATCTATGCTACCCCTATGGGAAAGAGGCGTGAATGTATGTTACGTTCTTGTGTGTGAGTACGGTCACCAGAAGTTCTGGTGACCGTACTCACACGTTACGTTCTTGTGTGTGAGTACGGTCACCAGAAGTTCTGGTGACCGTACTCACACACAAGAACGTAACATACATTCACGCCTCTTTCCCATAGGGGTAGCATAAAGGTCGAAGCGGAATGGGCTGGCCGGTTAAGGGTAAGTAGTGCTGTATTTCCACTAGCTGTCTTTGCTGCCACTTAACACCAGGATGATGAAGGTCATTTGGCCCAACCAAGAAAAGAAATAAAATTATTCTATTGTATGATTTATTTTCACCAAATTGCAAAAGACCGTGTAGGTACAAATACAATGTTTAATTAATGATTATAATTTTTTCATCAAAGGCCTGTTCCGTAAATAAAAAGTTACGGATTCACTAATTTATAGACAATGCACAGCCTAAACACAGACTTACAAATAATAGTATAGTAGTATTCGTTAGGTGGACGGCGTCGCTGAGGATGACTCAACAAGTGGTGGCCAGATGACCACGACGCGCATCGATGGGACTGGCTCATGATGGTGCAGGAAACAATACATGGAAGGATTTGGTAGAGGCCTTATTCCAGCAGGCGGGACAGCGGGACAGTTTACTGAAAAAAATCCTAAGGTAATAAAAAAAATGCTCAATATCAATCATTTTATTGATGATACGGGACAGCAGCTTAATAGTAGATAACTCTACTTAAGACTACCAATTGTGATGTCCCGTGTCTTAACTAATGCAGTAAAGATAAAAATGTTGTTTGTTTGTTTGCATGAATAGGCTCCAACAACAACCTCCGTAGCGTAGCGGTATTTGGCTCGCCTTGAATCTCGGAGGTCGTGGGTACGATCCCCACACCGGACATGAAATCTTTTTGTGAATTCTAAGATTTCTTTCCGGGTCTGGTTGGTTGAGGGACTACCCTCCGTGCCTCGGAAAGCACGTTAAGCCGTTGGTCCCGGTTGTTATAACATCATCTATAATAATCGTATATCAAGAAATGGACAGCTTGTCCGGCGTGGGGATCGAACCCACGACCTTCGAGGTTTAAAGCAAGCCGAAAACCGCTACGCCACGGTGGTTGTCAATGTTTGGTTTTTCTGAAACAAAAAGCATCCGACGGAATCGGTTGGTAACATAAAGGCTTTATAATAGCTAATAACGAAAGTGCCGACTATCTATTTCAGGCTAATTAATTTTCTTTTACGTAACTGAGATAAAAGGTAAGTGAAGTGGAATTTCTTACAAATATAACGCAGAACTGGGTCACGAGAACTTTGTAACATTCCTCGATGGTGACTATTTCGCTCAAAGGGTTTCTTGATTACTAAATGCAAGTCTGAGACGGCACTGTGAAATAAGTTGAGGAACAGTCGTTAGTGTTCGTCCTCAGAGAATGAAGATCTTGGTTGGACATGGGGGAATGCATGACAACCGGGGCATTAGTTAAATTGAAAATTTGTGTGCACCGCAATTTTTTGTGGTTGCTTTGGCACGATGATTTGCCATCAGTATAACTATCGAATTGTATGAGTCATGTTATTAATTTTAAAAGACGGAAATGATAAATGTACATTAAAAAATGGGATCTAGTGCCTTGCAATACAAGAGTATCAGAGTTTGTACAAACGCCTGTCTCTAAAATAGGTTCAAAATCATTTTATCATGAAATATTATTTGCATTTGTAGGTCTACTACGATTTAAAAATCACGGTTTATGTCCAATTTGATGTGCGAACTTCTATTGCGCGATGTAGGCTATGTGAGTTGGCTAGATGGCGCTACTAGCATGGTTTAAGTTGCATATACCGTTGATAGCGGTTAACTGCACATAGTAATATAGTCTATTTTCGATATGAAGTTCTTATGGGATTGGTTAGTGGTTTGGATTGGAACTACGCAGGAGAAACCGGCTAGTAGAAAGCTTGTGAAAAATTAAATGCTATCTTCATCGAGATTAAATAATTTGTCGTATTGTTTCGCATGATGCAATCGCAGTTCAAAATTGTCTTAAAAATGTAATTCCATTACTTAAAGAACACTTTTTGTTCCAAAAAGTTTTAGAAAAGCGGCTATAGCCCAATGGCTACGGCATCGGACTTGTGATCTTGTAGTCGCCGATCCCCATCCATTGCCACCATTGTATCTTAGGAGCGCTATTTAGCATGCTTATAATATCCTATAATATTAGAACTTATACAAGTAGGTATTTACTCTAAAAATCGTTTGCCAATTCTCTATAACGAACCGTTTATTTTTGTACTGTGACACAAGAATAATTTATATTCTTTAGTTGGCAAGACTTTAAAGTACAAATTAGCTCTCGGGAACCCAAAGATATTTTCCTTTAAAAGAATCCAAGTTAATAAGTTGCCCTTGTTTTTATAAATCCGTGCAATATTTTATTCAGCTCATTGTCTTGTATAATATGGTACAATTTCTCCTTCTCTTTTAATGTTTTATTTTATATCATTGCACTGGTTCCGTACTTGTATTTTGTTTTTAAATATTCCATTTTGTCATTAATTTTCGAATAATAAATGAATTAAATATTTTTATTGAAACATTATTAGTACCTAAATATTAGGTCCTAAATATTCTAATATGTATGAACGTGGACGAGGCAAAGGAAGTGTGTGAGGATCGTAGCAACTGACGTTCTGTAGTTTCTGCTTACCCCCATGGGAGGAAGGCGTGATTATATGTATGTATTCTAGTATATTGTACAGGAACGGGTGAGGTGGTAGGCCCGGCGGCCGACGGCCGTTTGTTGATATTCAGAACTTGTTTATGTTCGAATTTGTATTGCGCGATACAGGTTAGTTGAGATGCTAGGTGATAGATGGCGCTGCTCATCTTCTTGTAGTTTGTACAGCTACTGTAAATGTTGCTACAATATAATGAAAGAAAATTTTAATCATGAATTGTGGAAACACACTGCTTTTTGTAGATTAGAATGAATTCTTTAAACCTTGGGTACCTACTGTTAATACTGTAACGCCGTCGCCGTGTGAGCACTTGAGGGGTTGTTGCTCAGAGTGAGGACCACTCTTAATCCTCCAAGAGGAAGTGCAAGGGAGCTTTCACAAACTCTAGAATAAAACACACAAACACACTTTAAATTATTATATTATCAGTACTGAAATACTGTACAAATTTAATTTTAATTTTTTTTAATTTTAAGTACAAATATCACAGCCCATTCAGTTCGACATTAGTTTTAAAGTTATCAAAAGAACAGCTTATTTTTATGCAAATAAAAATCATATTTAAAAATATATTCGTGAACCGAATACAGCCAGAATTAGCCGAATTAGGCCGAAACTTCATAACGCCCAATAAAGGAAAATAAAACATCAATCTTAAGCATTGCCAAATATCTTTTTTTTTTGTATTTAATACATTATTGACTTATAATTTGTATCCATAACTATCTTAATAATAAAAGTCTTTACACAACTGTATTCTCTCACTTCCATAAAACAACCCATTAAAAATTACCAAATGAGACCGAAATCCTTTATAAGATGACCTCAAAGTAAACTAATACCCTTACGAAATTTGCATTTCCTACACGACAAAATTCCGGGTACCTTCACGTAAGACCTAAATATAATTTAATCCTTACAGCGTATATGCAAAAATATGCAATAAGTTTATATATACAAGCCAGCTTCTAACGCAAGCCGATTTGCATTCAGCAAGCAACTTCGAAGTAGAATTTTGTTTTTATTGTCGAGATAAGACATTGTCTCTTTTTGCTGAAATCTCCCAAAAATGTTTGTGAATTGGACGCTTCTTTAAGTGAAACTTTATAGAAACCTTCCGCATATTCTTATAGTCTGCTACCACTTTAAAAAAAATCAAAACATTGTGATGCATTTTAGTAGTTTAAAACTAGAATTGCGACTCATTATTGCCCTTATAATGACGGTTTCACTCCCTGTCGAATAAAGGTCATCTATAAGATGGTTACAAAGTCTCCAGTCTTTAACGGACATTGGTAGGTATACTTTTTATATTTTGTTAGATTACTAATCCATTTGAATTTATTAATTATAAACATAGATAGCATAACATAGAGTTCATTATTGATTAAGTATTTCAAATTCATTTAATAACCATCAACGGTGTTTAAAATTTCAAGATTAAATTGAAACAGATAGAAATCAAACTGCGTCTCCACAAGGTCCTTGTCTCACCACCATATGGCGCTACTGTTGTAATAACAAAATTACTAGCATGTAAAATATTATCGTTTAAATTTACTGTTAAAATGACAGTCAAATCGGACTTATATTGACCATGTAGGGGGGTATGCATATTATTGGATTTTACAAATATGGAAAAAGATCAATATAAGAAATTTAAGTCTATAATATGGTAGGATTTATTATAATTAACAAGCATGAATAAAATACAAACTAAAATTAACTAATTAAAAATAAAACTAACTTATATACCTACTACTATTCTAAACCAGCACTCGGAGAACGTGCCGCACTTAAGAGGGCCGCTGCGAGGTATTTATAAATTAATTTGGCTCCCGGTCCCCACGGCCCCAATGTTTCGACACCAAAAGGCACAAATACATAACCACTATCAAGGGTACTATATTTGCGCCTCTTGAGATTCTCCGCGGATTCAGCCGCCATGCCAGCCCTACCCTGAGTCCCGGAAAGATGAGACGGCGCGAGGGTGTCGACGCACGTAGCGTCCCACACCAAAGGCCGTCCCATCCTCCAAGGCACCAGAGTCATTCCGTCGGGCCATTAGGCTCTAAAACGGCTGGCATATGAAATAGAAATTTAATGTCACGATAATTGTTTAAATATTTCTTTTCTATAAGAAGTCAAAAATACCGATAATAACAAATTTTTCAGTATGAATTATACAGGGTTATTTTTAAAACATCAACAACTTTTTGGGAAATAGAAGTACTCATGATTATGAACAACTTTTACTATGGGATCAACCCTGAAATCGCGGAAAAAAAATCAGCTGTTCCATACATTTATGTTTACTTACCTCGACAAAATGTATGGAACAGCTGATTTTATTTTCGCGATTTCAGGGTTGGTCCCATAATAAAAGTGGTTTACAATCATCAGTACTTTCACCCTCTAAAAGGTTATTGGTGTTTTAAAAATAACCCTGTATATTTGATACTCCTTTCCTCATTATCAGCTATTATTTGCTTTCCTTTATTTCTTTCTAAATTTTCAAGATTTCAAGTATCGAAAGCCGCTCACCCAACAGGAACACGGACCGCGTATTCTGCGTTGTTGTAATGAAATTGCAAAGACATTGGCGCATTTAATCTAGACATGACAGGCTAGACTACGCTATATTTTCAAGTCTTTTGATGACTCAAGCTAATTTTGACGTTTCAGTGGTGTTATATGAGTGTGTTTACGGAGAATCGACTTTTTTTTTTAAATTAATAATTCAGATACGGGCTGCGCTACCCAACACCACGCGTGACGCCCCACGACTCCGTTAACGAGATCTAAGGGGCCAAAGTAACAAAACAGGACAGAGGCGCGAAGGTAATGCGATTATTAGATCATCAAAATGTCACGCTAAGCACCCACATTTATTATTAAGTCAGTTTATTTATTTTTTCTTTTACTTTAACGGCCCATTCACGTCCACTCCTGAACATGGGATCATTATGGGCCTCTTAAGAGATCTTGGCTTGCCAGGATAGTTGAGGGATATGGAAGGGATATTGCCATAATCACCATATTTGGCAGATGGCTGATAGATGCTGCTGCCCATCTATCAGTTCTATGTCCCTTATTCGCCACCTGTCTTATGAAACTCGTAGGAAGAAATGGAGGATCCCACTCGACAATATATAATTATTTTTATCATAAAAACTACGTAACATTGATTAATTGTTCAACAATTTCTTTCCTGAAAATATTTTCATTTGAGCTACCATTTTTGAAAATTGTTGAAACGTATAACTCGAAAACGGTGCGTCGGAAGGCCATGGTTCTCAAAGGCTAAATAGTTTATATGGTCGGCTTGACACAAAAAAAAATTAGAAATTTTCGAAATACAAAAAACTAAATTTATTTAAGTCCCAAAAAAAATTGCTTGTTATTTTCTTTAGTTATTATTGTGTTAAGCGTATTCTCCAACTCCTAACATTCCGCTCCTAAGACTATCACCCACTGACCTGTGACCTGCATTTAATTTAATAAACAGTCCACCGCTACATAACTCCAAGTTTCCTTCATAAGCCCTAGTCATCCCTTACGTACTCTGAAAAGACTTAGCACTTATTGTGCGAAGCTTGTTAAAACTTGTCAATTTTTCTTCAGTTACTTACTTATGGAGTTGGGCGAAAAATGAAACAAGACTTTCACTTTTCGGGACGAACTTTGCCCTATTGCCCTTTTGTTGTGTGAATACTTATTTATAATTTGTTGAGATCAAAGTGAGTTGGACGGTTTGATGAGAGATGATTGGATTGGGAGTTTAACCATTTTGTGTTGTTCTTTTTTGGGGTTTTGACGCAATTAGTGGTTTACAGGTTTATTCATTAATAGTCCGTATAACGTCTACTGCTGAATATGGCAACCTCTGCCTCATGGCAGAAGTTGCCAATGTTGCCATACTCACCACGCTAGGCAAGCGGATTGGTGGTTGCAGTAAGATGGTGACTAAACTTGAGTTGATAGATGAGGAAAATGTATGTATCTTGCCTACCCATACCTCTGCCTCTCATGCCTGGAAGATATGGGCTGGTATATTCTTGTACGGTACAAGAAAAGGGTATAAACATATTACAGCGTGATTTTTTGAATTCTTGTCTAGTCCACGAAATTATAAATATCTGCTAAATCTCAGCGCGATCCTATTAGCAAAACATAATTTATATTATTTATGGAATAAATTTTGAAAAAAAATACTAACGATTTTCTAAGTTTTACTTAGTAATCCTTAGACCGCACCCTTTTTCATAAGAATCATTGAAATCGGACAACGCTTCAAGGAGTTATAAATCTAAAGATTTTGACATTCAGCGTCTCTCCCAAGGGAACTATACAAAAATCCGGGATAACCTGTTTGTAAAATCCTACTATATCCATAGTATGCATTATAATAGTATCAAGTTTCATTAAAATGCATTTAATATAATTTAATTTAATTTAATAATAGTGTCAGTCTGTCTGTTCCCTCCAGGAAACTGACAGACAGATAAATAGTAGATTGTTTATCTAGGGAGCAAACAACTATTTTAAAGGCGAGAGTGTTTTTTTTAATCCAGAGCGGAGCGAAGGATTCTAGAGTAGAATCCCGAGCGGAGCGAGGGATTAAAAGTATGTCACTCGAGCTTAAAATAGTGTTGCTCCCGAGGTGGACATTCTACTTTTTATCACCCTCTATGAGAAAATAAGTAAGTGCAACTTATGAACAAGAATTTACTTACGTACAATGAAGAACCATAAGACATAATAATACTTTCACTTGAGGAAAACGCACTCATTTTTTATAATTCTAAAATCTGAATATGAATCAACTACGAACGAAAGCAGAATGCATTTAATTTCGCGCGTCGTTTATTTTTCATTAACTTTTTTTAAATTTGGCGAGCTCGCAGTTTTTCAGCCAGTCACATATTCAATACATTGTTCCCGCATGGTTTGTGATTCACCTCTTTGCTGATTGAATCATTATTAACAATATCCACATTCCAAATTCAAATCAATTTTGGTCCCTAGGGATTAATGAGCTATTTTGGTCCCTGTTTACGAGGAATAAACTAGCTCTTTTTGAATAGATGTGATAAAAAAATAATTTGATTACAAGTTTTGCTTCTGTATAGTTAATAGACTTTACCATTTATATACATGTATACATTAGTTTCCATGTAGTGACGGATCAAGAATACATAATGTCACTCCCCCATTTCATTCCGAGGGTGTCGTAAAAGGCGACTGAGGAAGTAAGTTTAAGCAGACAAGATCACTGCCAGAAAAGGAAAATTCAAAACTAAACCCTGTCCCAATCCGTCTGACCAGCGTGGTGTATAGTAGGCTAATTTCCCTCCACCATTTTGGAGGAGACCCGTGCCCAGCAGTGGGATTTTTTATGGGTTGTGTCAGAATACATTAGTTGTATGTATGATGAACAATACTTGTGTCGTCTTATCAAACTGAAAGACTTCCATAAACTCTAAATTTTTCACGTACAAAACATTTCCTTCTTTACATTATTTATTTACGTTTATACTAAAGCAAGCAGTTTCTATAACTTTGCAATCGATTTCTATCGCTAAACCACAAGTCCAACAATGTTTATGTGCCAAGTTACCATTCACTACATTTGCCAAACTGTTTTACGATTTGCATCCAAACACGATAAATCATATCTGGAGAAGTGCTTCTACTTCCCAGTTTTCCAATAAGAAAGAAAAATACATAAACAATGTCATAAAAATAAGTCTCAGAACGAAAAAATTGATATACATCTTCGTTGACATTACAAACTTGTTTATGGCACTGAAAGTTTTTATTGAGTAACAGGAAAATAGTGAATGAAGACAGCACTGATGGTTTTATAGTAATGGTATTTGTTTTTGCTTGATGTTGAGTATTCGATCCCCATTTTGGACAAGAATGCATTACGGATAGTTGGTCTGGTCTGACCAGCATAAAATTATTATTTGTATAATAAAATGTGACAAAGAAAATAAATATATTTAGAACTTATAATAAGTTTAAACTCTGAATTGAAAAAGAGATGTTTTGAGCATATGGTTCTATAAGTAGACTGATTAAGAGCCTTTAGTCTTTAAAGATCAATTTTTCGAGGTCAAGATCAATTTACATAAATGTTGCTGTCCGTTTTTAGATAAACAATTTTTTTCGATGGTTGAAGATAATTGGGACCAACAGCATAACCTGGTTTTGATGGCCGAAGGACCCTACACGATCTCCGAGACTTATAGCGCTGGACCATGGAGCGGAGGTAACAGATAACAAACACATCAATCTAAAATATTCTTTTTTTTCTAACCAGACAAATCACCATGATCGGTACGATGGTAAGTGACATAGAGGTCTAACTACAAGGACTTCTAGTGCCAGTACAGTAGATATATACAGCACCACCTTTCTGCCTTTTCCCCTTTCCCTCGTGAGCTCTGGCGATGCACAGTAACACAACCAATTAATGTTATTTTGCTACATTAATCAAAACATAAAATTCTAAAGTTACGAGAAATTTGGTGAAAGGCCTATATTTGTGATATATAATTCAAAAGTTTAATTAAACAATCTCTAGAAATCTAATTAATAAATTGTAACTGAGTGATTTGAATACTTTGTAGTACCTACTGTAGAATAATTAAAGCTGCCAAAGTTAATGTGTAGGTGTCAACAAATTTAGTTCATAAATTAAAGTTTTAAGTTGAGTGACAAATTTCTACTCTGTAGTATTAATGATAGTGAAGAGGAGGGATGAAACGCCTGTTACCAAAACAGTTTTAAGTAGATGATGTATAATGATGAGTAGATGGATGGAAAGGGAGAGGACGGCCAAAGAAAAGATAGATGGATTGTGCGAAGAATGATATGAAAGAAAAAGGAGTTAGTGATAGAGTGACGGGTGATAGGACAGAATGGAAGCAACAAACGTATTGCGCCAACCCCAAGTAATATGGGATAAGGGCAGGAAGGAGGAGAAGAAAAGTATTAATGATAGTATACTCTTTATTTATATTTATCGCTGACTTCTGACTGCGACTTTGTTAGCATAAAATAAGCTATCTCAACAAAGTAACCAGTATTTATCTGGACTTAGGTATTAACATAATATACTTATACTTATTAAAATTCGGAATGAATATAATATGTATTAAAAAAAGGTAACATTGACTATTAAATATTTTTTTAATTTATTTCAAGTGTGTTAGAAGTCTGTCAGTAAATGAGTTCTTAATATTGATGTTCTTGCACATATGTTTTAATCAAGCATATTTGAAATTTAAAATAAATACCACAAAAAAAAATTGGATATACACCGGTCAAATGGCGAGATCAGAGGTCCTAAAGCAAATTCTATTTAAATTGAAGCGACACACACTTGAGGGCACTTTTAAGGGGTTAACGGCTCAGCTAACACTGAAATTCATATAAGAGATACAACTTGTCAATATAAGAGATACAAAATCTATAATACATGTCCTTATTCTTGTAGTCATTCATATCTTCCCTACATGATCTTGTTTACGAATAAACATTGAAGATCGCCAAAAAAACAAATCTCCATTGACAATGGTCAGCTGGTCAGCCGCGCAGACGCCTTGGTATAATAGAATGCCATGCAAACAGCCTTAGATTAATGCGTCTGCCAAGTGGATTGAGATTCAGATGTGCAAAGAATATTCAATGTGGCATCTTAAGACACACATCTTTGATGTTGGTTTTAAAATGAGTTTGAATCCTGAAAATTTTAACTGAAGTGGATTCTTATTGGACGTGTATATCGAACGTGTGAAAGACGCGTGCGCCGATCTTTCGACCCCGTCACCCGCTAGCCCCGCCCCGTTATCGTCCGCATGTGACACATACTAGAGAAAAGTTGGGCGAGCCTAATATAGTAGAACATTTTTTACTGATGGTAAGAATGGCAAGTTATGAGTACAGTATGTACTCTACTCATAAGTCATGCAATAAAGAACTTTTAGTATGTATGAGATTGGTTGCGTTGCAATAAATAAATTAAAATATATGTACCAACTTTGTCCCCCATTTTAAGAAAATTACGCGTTCGGAGTTGTATGAAATTTGGTGCACTTATCTATACTAATATTATAAAGAGGAAAGATTTGTATTGTTTTATTTTTGTGTGTGTGTGTATGTTTGTAATGAATGAACTCAAAACCTACAGTAACAATTTTATAAATTATTTCACCATTGGAACGCTTCATTCACCCTGAGTGACTTAGGCTATATTTAATTATGAAGTTTACACGAGAACAGGAGTTACGCGGGTGAAACTGCGCGTGGGAAGCTAGTAATTTTATATAATGACGGTGTGCAGAATACTTTCTTTTTTTTATTATGGTCAAATTTCGACCTCCAGTTCGTTAAGAATACTTCAATCGTTTTCAATTTAGCCAATCTACACAAATTCATAATACACCAATCAAACAATATTTTACAGATAACACTTATTCCAAATATGGCTGTGTCCATTTGTCACTAGACCGTAAAATTTTTACATTGCTTTCGTAAACATTAAAAAACATATCAGTGATTGCACTGTACTGGTGAATTAATCCATATTATAATCATTATAATCGCGAAAGTTTGTGAGTATGGATGGATGGATGGATGGAGGGATGTTTGTTACCCTTTCACAAGTGCCCACTGGAGCAGAGTAACGTGGATAAAACCGCGGGGCGCAGCTAGTATTAGTATAGATAATAAGATCACATCGATTTCGCTTCCATTTTTAACTTTCGTAACTTCAAGATCTCTTTCCAATGTAAGGCAGTAATAAATACGATTTGTATTGGCTACCCGGATGGTAAAGTTTCTGTAGCAAACTTCTGTCTTTATTAGAATGGAAAATAGCAGGTATTCCGAGATATTTTTATAGGAATAACAAGAAAAAATATGTTTGCTATATGTAAATGTAGGTCGTTTAAGGGTTACAAGTTAAATAACTTTTTATTGGTGTGTTTATAGAATAAAGTTATATAGTATTTTGAAGTTTTCAAATATTAGAACTTGCTCGTGGGTTCGATCCCCACGCCGCGCACCGGACAGGATATTTTTGTGTAAATTCTAAGATTTATTTCTGCGTCTGGTTGGTTGAGGGACTACCCTCGGAAAGCACGTTAAACCGTTGATCCCGATTGTTATAACATTATCTATAATAATCGTATATCAAGGAACAGACAGCAGCGTTTCCTTGTGTGGTACAACATAATACTGCGGTCACCAATTCGCCTGCCAAGCGTGGTGACTATGGCAAGTACCCTCCCCCGGGAGGAGGCCCATATTTAGCAGTGGACGTTATACGGGCTGATGATGATGATAAAAAATTAGAACTTACTAGGTTAGGTTAGGCATTTTATTTTGACAAGGGTGATGGTGCGGACCCCAAAATCATTTTTATCAATTACTTTATAATTTATCAGCCCATTTACGTCCACTACTGAGCATGGGCCTCCTTTATAACATACCTTAGGTGGCCAGGGTTTTTGAAGGATGGTGCCATAACCAACACGCTTGGTAGACGGATCGGTGAACGCAGTAAGATGGTGTATATCCTGGAGCTGATAGATGCTGCTTCCCACCTGTATGTCAATTAGTCTCCATTTGCTACACCCATAGGAAGATAAGGGGTGGTCGGGTGGTCTCAGCTGGAAACCAGACCGATCATTTTGTGAATCGTGATAATAAAATGTATTAGTATGAAATTCCAATATCATTGGCAGATAGCAATCTTGCAATTAGACTGAATCAGACACCTTTATTACCATCCTGTGTAGTGTTAATTAATAAACTTGGCTTTTGTTATTTTTGGCTCTTATTTTTATTTAGGTTTGTTATTAATTCTTGACCAGAAAAATTAACCCAATTCACCTGATGTTATACCACAGGAACGATACATAGGAACCCAAATACAAGAACAGCTAGTTGCAGTACTACAGCACTACATATCTACTGAACTGCATATCTTGGGGCCAGGAGCCCCGTATCATTGATACGGCTGATACTTCTGTACGGTTCTGGTTTGAACGCATGATCATTTTTATCTGACGCATCGCATCATCGGACGAGCTTTGACAGCGCTCATCAATCACTTTTTGTAAGACAACTCCCGCACTAGGGAAATTTATCGCTGTTGGGAGTTTAAAAACACATAATTTAAGCACACCCAGACTCAGAACAACTATCTGTGCTTCACTCAAATACTTGCCCCGGAGTTTCTTTCTTCCTTTCTTCTCCGGGTCGTCCACTTAGATAGCTAGTGATAGGTTGCAGTTAGCTAGGGTAGGATTCTCGCCGGTGAGGACCGCGTTGCGCCCCTACCCCTGCCCTGTAATTGAGCGCCTGTAGTCGGTGCCTGTGATCATATCCTCTTTATATCTACCTTTTTTATTTCAGTGGCACATTGGTCGGTCAACCCCATAAGGGTGCCCTCAGGTGTGTGCCACTTAGATATAATGTGACCACTTGCAATTTGGATGCGGTTTTAATTTCTTCTTATAATAAAAATGATTGGTTAATTGCAAAAAATGTCATAGGACAGACGGACGGACTACGCAATCTGTAGATTTGCTATTGCCTACCTACTACTGTAAGTTACTTAGTCGGATATTTTATAGAGTAAGAATTATCTGTTAGCTATGGGTTTTTTTTTAATTAATTTATCTTCTTACATTGTAATTCTGACAAGTACAAGTGTATATATAAATACCTAAGTGCTGAATAAAATTCATTATTTCATTATTTGTTGTCCCAGGTGAGAATCGAAACCCAGAACCGGGTCTCAGAAGCAGCTACTGTAACCATTGAGCCACCGGTGCAGTCAAAAGGTATACCGTCAAAGTTTGACCCCATTAACGTTAAAATTCATACTATCAGTTTTAAAATATTATTACTCATATTTATATGTCAGTCACTCCAGATGTCGCATGCAATAAAGATAATGTAGAAATGGGAAATTTATCGAATTTTCATCACAATATACTTATGGGTATCAAAAAACAGTTAAACGCTATTCGTATTTCCATTCAATTTGGTATTTTGTCTGGAATATTCTATTTACAACTTCAATAGTAACTATTTATTACCTAAATCATTTTGTAGGGTACAAGTTACCGTGGTTTTTGAGTTGTATCTAATACTTAAAGAATTGATTTATTTTTGGTTGTGAAATCAATCGGTTCTTCAATAGCATTAAAATTACTGGTTTAAATAATTTCGAAAGGAGCTTTGCTAGATCTTACTTTGTAATGGACATTTATATAATAATAGAGGACGTTGTTCATATTATGGTGGAATGTGTCCGGAACAAAGATTTTAGATTTAGTATACAAAGATATATAATTAATTTCGCAAAGATTGGAGCTTGTAATAGCGATCGAGCGTAGCGTATTGGGTATTAAGCTCAGCGATCGAATTCGAAATACCACAATACGCTCAAAAACCGGAATTGCTGATGTGGGTATTAAGACTGCCAGGTTGAAGTAGGATTGGGCGGGCCACGTGTATAGAATGCATAAGGATCGGTGGGCCAGAGTCAGTGTTGCCATATATACAGATTTATCTGTATTGGTACAGATTTTTGGCTCCTGATACAGATGACAGATTTCACTTGAGGTTTATACAGATTTTTTAAATTCAAATTTTCATGTGCAAAAATTAAAACATTTTGGTCTAAAAGATTTATTTGTCCTTTAAATTTGATAAAAACGAAAACTCGCAACTATTTAGGTACAGACAAGGTAGGAAAAACAATTATTAAAAAACGAGCCATTTTTCAAGCTAAATGTTAGTAAAAATATGATTAATAAAATGAATAAAAGTATGTATCAATAATAAATATGTTTTTCACTTGTCTACTACTTTATTAAAATTTTAATTAATACAGATTTTATGCAGATTCTATCTTTTTCATCGTATACAGATAGAATACAGATTTTCAGACATAGCGATTCAAATTTCGAGGTTTAAGATATGGCAGCACTGGCCAGAGTCATTACGCAGTGGGTGCCGGATGGGCGTCATTGCCGAGGAAGGCATAAAAAACGCTGGCGTGACTATCTAGACGCATTCAGGACAGATTGGCCGGAGAAAGCCGCACAAAAGGAAGAGTGGAAGGTTATGGGGGAGACCTGCCCAGCCTTGCCCAGCAGTGGGATAATATCGGTGAAAAAAAAAATAGTGTCTTAGCTTATCCGTTATCTGCAAAGGCAAAATTATTGTAAAAGATGGTGGAAATTGGCATTACGCGACGTAATTAGTGACTAATTGTAGTGTAGTATAGTGGTTTAACATTGAAAATGAAGCGACAAAATAGAGCGACATAATCAAATTTCACTAAGCTAATTAAATAAAGATAAAAAAAAACTCTCTCTTCGTAACATTATACATACGAATATAAGTATGTATTCATATACCAATAATATGTAGTGTATGATTATCTATATATATAAAAGAAAGTCGTGTTTGTTACAACACTTATAACTCGAGAACGGCTGGACCGATTGCCATCGTTTTTGATTTGTTGGATTTGTTTCCGTCCCGAATAGCAGAATACATTTTAAAAACAAAAGAAAGTCGTGTTAGTTACACTATTTATAACTCAAGAACGGCTGAACCGATTTGGCTGAAAATTGGTAGGGCGGTAGCTAAGAACTGGGAGAAGGACATAGGATACTTTTGGGTAGGGGTAGGGTAGGGTAGGGTAGGGGTATGGTACGGGTAGGGTAGGGGTAGGGTAGGGTAGGGGTAGGGTAGGGTAGGTGTAAGGTAGGTGTAGGGTAGGGGTAGGGGTAGGGTAGGGTAGGGTAGGGGTAGGGGTAGGGTAGGGGTAGGGTAGAAGTAGGGTAGGGTTAGGGTAGGGGTAGGGTAGGGCAGGGGTAGGGTATAAAAGTCCACCCGTGCGAAGCCGGGGCGGGCCGCTAGTATTGTATATATGTAGTTACTGTATGTATGTGTATCTACCTACACGCTTTAAAAATTTTCTACTTCTGACTTCTCTCGCAGGTCTACTAGGAGAGATTTCTTAAGAAATAAGTAGTACCTTTGTACATTGGTGTTTGTCTGTCTTGTTGTAATTATATCTTCTGTGTGTATGTATTAAATACACAAACATATAAATTAACTACCCTACCCCTACCCTACCCTACCCCTACCCTACCCCTACCCTACCCTACCCCTACCCTACCCTACCCTACCCTACCCTACCCTACCCTACCCCTACCCAAAAGTATCCTATGTCCTTCTCCCAGTTCTTAGCTACCTCCCTACCAATTTTCAGCCAAATCGGTTCAGCCGTTCTTGAGTTATAAAAAATATGACTTTCTTTTGTTTTTAAAATGTATTCTGCTATTCGGGACGGAAACAAATCCAACAAATCAAAAACCATGGCAATCGGTCCAGCCGTTCTCGAGTTATAAGTGTTGTAACAAACACGACTTTCTTTTATATATATAGATAAGATATGTATATATGAATTTTTTAATTCGTAATATCTTTTGAATGGAAAGTCCAATTTAAATAATTTAAAAACTATTTTATAGGTAGTTAAATGGTCTTGACCATAAAATAATTTATTTGGATAAGGATTAATATAAACACATAAATAGCATGGATTGAATTTGGTTAGCATTTTCATTAATGTTTAAAATGAAAAAAGTTGTTGTAGTGACATAACTACAATAGTTGGACGTATGCTACCGCGGAGTTTTTTGTAGACATTATGATGTTCTTCAATATTGTTCTACATTATTTTGTTCTATCGCTAATAGTTCCGGCAGCGCATTCGACGAAAGACATTTTAAGACTCATTTTTCTACACCTTCGGTTACATTGTTCAAATTTTACCAAGGATCCCTAATTTTTTTCAAAATGAAATGTAGCCTATGTCAAATTGGAAAAATGTAGCATTATTGTTGAAAGAATTTTTTAAATCGGCCCAGTACTTTTTGAGCCTATTCATTACAAAAATAGGTACAAATCTTTCCTCTTTATAATATTAGTGTAGATTAATTAATCATTGCAGTCTCCTTGACGGAAACTTTGTTTTGTAAATCAGATTAGGTATGTTTATTTTAAAATTTTAATGATACGTTCGAGTATAATAGACATGGATAATCATCACAATAAGCAATGATAAATCATCTAAAAATACATCCATGTATGCTTATAACTTTCTCTGATGAACATAAGAAATGTGCAGTATTATCAAAGTCACCACGCTTTGCAGGAGGATTGGTGACCGCAATGTGATATTGTTATGCATATTATTATACAAATTCCTTGGCAAACGATTTCGAAGATCTTGTTATTGAAATTGAATACCATTACGTGTTTTATGGGTCACGGAACGTAATCCCTCAACCTACCTCGGTACTGATAGTTATAAAATCCCCCATAACAAGAGTATACCAAGAAACTTTTTAATTATTTCGGACGGACATACGTAGTTAGTCAAGAGGATTTTGCTACTTCACCAGGCATAAAGGCGAGCAGAGCTCCATCGTTTCCTTTTGTGTTTCAACACTTTCAACATTAGGTATACTGCAATTACCAATTCGCCTGCAAAGCGTATGGATTGCGACAAACCCCTCACTCGGGAGGAGGCCCATATTCAGCAAGTGGATGTTGAACGAGTTGATGTTTTTTTACCCCCCCCCCCCTCCATACTGAAGGGTCTTTCCAATAAACCCCCCTGGGAGGTCCACTAAGACCCCCCGAAAATGTCCATTAATTGAAACATTGGGAAGCCCAAGAAGTCCCCAGTGGAACATACCTATTTATCTATCAGTTCATTAATTAATTTTCGTTCTGAAACTGTACGAAACGCATTGATTTCGCATTATTGCGTATTAATGTATTGTTATGGCGTCTGATGGTTTATTGAAGATCATATTTTATTAATTTCTGGAACAATCCTTACAATATAATCTGGTTTAATTTGATTTGGTTCGATTTGATTAAATTAAGCTTAATTTATAGGTATTACGACTTAAAAAATTATATTTAGTCCGTCAGTTAGATTACTAAAAAATATTAGATAAGTATTTTTTTATTTATCAAATCAATTAAAAAATTACAAAGATACAGAGCAACAACAAACTATAAAGTTCAAGAGAGGGGAGCTTGTGACGTCACTCGTAGGTAAATTTGTACCTACAAGTGACGTCACATGAAATTTCAACGCGATGTCTGATGATCGATCGATTATCTTTTTTTTAGTCTTCATACCTATACATTTCATCATCATCATCAACAGCCCGTTAAAGTCCACTGCTGAACATGGGCACCCTCTTAACAGACCTTGGCAAGCCAGGATCGTTGAGGGTTATTGTCGCCTTTTACGACACCCATGGGAAGACATGGGGTGGTCTATTCTAAGCCGGAAACCACACGCCACCACCTATACATTTATAATTACAAAATAAGTATAAAATTTTATAATTTAATTAATTAATTGTTCTTTTTTATTTTTAAGTAATTGTTATACGAGAAATCTCTTGGATAAAACTGAAATCATGTAGTGCGTAAGTAATCGTTGCTTAATCTTGATAAACAAATAGGTATTATATATAAACGCCAAAGTGTGTGTAGTGTCTACTTACGGATGGATGTTTGTTACTTTTTCGCTCAAAAACTGCAGAAAGCATTTGGCTGGAAGTTTGCACTTAAACTAACTTCAGGGTTGATCCCATAGTAAAAGTTGTTCATAATCATGTTCAAATTCAAAATTCATTTATTCCGTAAAAATGGTTACATTTGTTTGGAATCGTCATATTTTTCCCTACCGTGCAGTGTGTGACGTGGCGACTACTGAGAAACACTGCAAAAAAACTCAGTAGAACCCTCTTTTTAAAAATCCCAAGCATTTTTGTCACAAAGATAATCAGAAATTTTATAATTAGCCCTGCTGCACAATTTGGCTTTAAAAGTCATTTTAAACTTATATATAGGCAATTCTCTTATACTATTGGGAAGTTTGTTGTAGAAGCGTATACATTGCCCCATAAAAGAGTTACTTAATTTGCGGAGACGGCTAGCAGGAGCCACAAGATCATGCTTAAATCTAGTATTTACACTATGTGTGTCGCTTTTTTTACAAAATGAGTCAATATTTTTATGTACATATAACATATTCTCATATATATATATATATATATATATATATAGTACATGAGTACTTTTACTCCCCATATTATTATGTTGTTGGTGTTTTTAAAAATAACCCTGTATGTTATTAAAGGGAAGGCATTTTGCTAGCACCTCAAACACAGCAATAGCAATTAATTTTCCTATACTCTCATAGCTTAGCTCAGCTGTTTTCAAATGGTGTTCCGCCGAATCCTAGGGTTCCGTAAGAGGCTCTCAGGGGTTCCACAATAATCGGCTCAAGGCTGTGATTTCACGAAAAAACAATATTATAGTTACTTCTTTCTTAAGCTAGAGTTCTGGCCAAAAAATATGAAACAAAACAGGTTCCGCAGCCAACATAATTCAGAAACCGCTGGCTTAGCTTATCTGTTAGTTAAAGTATTTATTTTGAGACCGTGTGGTTTCCGGCTTAGAATAGACCACCCCATGTCCTCCCATAGGTGTCGTAAAAGGCGACTAGGGACATATGGCTGATGGATGGGCAGCAGCATCTATTAACTCAAGGTTTACATCTTACTGCGATCACCAATCCGTCTGCCAAGCGTGGTGATTATGGCAATATCCCTCTACGATCCTGGCTTGCCAAGGTCTGTTAAGAGGAGGCCCATGTTCAGCTGTGGACGTAAACGGGCTGTTGATGATGATGATGATGAGAGTATTTTTTTTTTATCTTAAAACATTGTTATTCTGACAAGTACAAGCTGAATACAATTTGTTTGTTTCATTTATTTTTATCACAAACTCTAACGCGGTATAAAAAAAGCCCTAAGAAAAAAAAATACATTTGTCGGGAGCATTCAAAAGTACATTCAGCGCGATAAATAATTAGGTCGCTAATTACACAGAGCCAACGTAGCGGAAACCTCTGATAAGAAAGTCTACCGAATAGGTTAAATGGTGCTTCCCTATTATACTAATATTAAAAAGATTACATTTTTAGTATGTACGTACTACTAGCTGACCGTATGACAAGCTCCGTAGCGTAGCGTAGCGTATCTTGGAGGTCGTGGGTTCGATCCCCACGCTGGACAGAAAAAAAATCTTTCCGGGTCTGGTTGGTTGAGGGACTACCCTCCGTGCCTCGGAAAGCAAGTTAAGCCGTTGGTCCCGATTGTTATAATATCATATATAATAATTGTATATCAATAAACGGGCAGCAGCGTTTCCTTGTGTGGTACAACATAAAACTGCGGTCACCAACCCGCCTGCCAAGCGTGGTGTCTATGGCAAATACTCTCCCTCGGGAGGAGGTCCATGCACAGCAGTGGACGTTATACGACGTTATTGAATTAATTTAATGCCCCATCCATTAATTAATCAATATCTCCACATTGTATACGAATAGTAGAAGATCCGAACCTTCATCGACCTTCCTCCTAGCAAAATGAATTTAGCATCTTAGAAAATACACTAAAAATGGTTTGGCTAAAGAAATCCTAATAAAGAAATTTTTGTATGATTTTTAATTAAATGTTTGCAACAGTTAATTAAAAATAATTTAAAAAAGATAAGATAATAAGTAAATTTTATTCTGACTCAAAGTATAAAACGCATAGAACGTTAAGCTGTTGGGTTGAATTGGGTTGAGCCTGGACGAACTACTGGAATTGCCATGTACAAAAGGTGTGTAGATGACCAGTTACTTTCACTTGATTGAATAATATTATAATACAAAATTAAAACAACATAAGCGCTGATTTTTGCGTTGATTTAATTTTATCTTTTTAACATTTCATAAAAATCTTCTTTTTAATAATAATTAAACAATTCTGTACGGGATTTTTTTGCCAACCCATTGTTAATATAGGTATTATTATTTTCTAATATACTTCATTTATTATAAAAGATGTTTCATTCTATTATGAGTTCAGTGAAGGTCGAATTAGGTTCGGATCTTAGCCTAGTATAATAAGAATGAAACCAATATAATCTTTTCAAAACCTTCAATATATTTAATGTGCAGGGAAAAAATAGTATTGTCCCTCTGAAGATATTTTTATCTCCAATACTTTTGACTTTACGACTCCAGTACAAAAGCAATCAATAATACTGCCACAGTGACGGTGAGAACAAAAGTACAATAAAAATAATAGAACTATTGTAATTTAAAAAAAGTAATAACATTTATTGTAACGGTCTCCTTCGTGGTATAGCTTTGATAGTGAAAACTGTAAGGATCTCGGTCTCGATAGTATCATATGTAGTTATGATGTGAGTAAAGAAATTCCTATAAAATAATACCTACCGACATACCTACCTACTTGACGACCTCCGTAGCGTAGCGGTATTTGGATTGCTTTAAATCTCGGAGGTCGTGGGTTCGATCCCCACGCCGGACAGAAAATCTTTGTGTAAATTGTGGTTGGTTGAGGGACTACCACTATACTATAGAAAGCACGTTAAGCCGTTGGTCCCGGTTGTTATAACATCATCCATAATAATCGTATATCAAGGAACGGGTAGCAGCGTTTCTTTGTGTGGTTGGTACAACATAAAACTGCGGTCACCAACCCGCCTGTCAAGCGTGGTGACTATGGCAACTACGTGTACTATGTTCAGTGGACGTTATACGGGCTGATGATGATGATGATGAATATCTACCGATATTTTATTTTACCACAATAATGTTAATAACACTCTTGGCTAATGTTGCTAATGATAAAATATTTTTTTGAAATCGGTCCTTTAGTTCAATGCATACAAATCTTCCAATCATGGGTGTCGTTAGAGGAGACTAAGAGCTATTCAGCAAATCTATCAGCTATCAACCATCTGGCTGCTGGGCATGGTGATTATGACAATATCTCTCAACGGTCCTGGCTTACAAAGATCTGTTCAGAGTTGTTTCTATGCTGAAACAATAAAAAAATCCGGAATAGCATCAAATCTATATCTAGTATATATTTATCTATTTTTCATCTTAGTCAATTAATTCAATTATATTATTATTTATTAAATTGTCATACAAAAGTTGAAATAAATACTAGACGAAATATTCAGACAAAAAAATGTATATAACAGCATTGACAACAACACAAATTTTGAAGCCGTATTTTCCTTTCTTCCTCTTTTGTCTGCGGCACTTTCATTAGCTGTGGCAATCTAATTACAAGAAAAGAAAATAAAAGGCTACCCCCGAGGTCAAAGTCCGTACGTCCTGATCTGACTTAAGTCGATAGATACAGAACTAGGTAGTCAGTGCGGTTTTATCTATATCGTCGGCTTTACTAAGGTATAATTTCTATAATACACCCCTTAGGGTTTTATAGGAGGTCCAAAGTTTTCATGGAGAAATCGAAATATTCACGGAAGAAGTGGTGGACAAACTGACAAAAGTTATCATTTTCTTAATGCGCACAGCAATTTTCTGTATAAATTGATGCTTTTTTAGGGCCTAAGCAAACCACGTTTTTTTAACGCGCCGTCGACGCGCGTTTTAGAAACAAAATACTGACTTTTGTACCCATACAGGCGCGATACGCACGCAAGTCAGTACTTCGTTTCTAAAACGCGCGTCGACGCGGTCGGCGCGTTTAAAAAACGTCGTGTACTTAGGCCCTTAGAGTCCGTACTCGAAGGTACCGTACTAAAATAAAATATATATTTAAGGGGGGCTCCCATGCAACAAACTGTTTTTCTTCTTCTTGATACCAAAAATATGTAGGCACTTGAAACTGGTACGGAACCCTACGTGGGCGAGTCCGACTCGCACTTGGCCAGTTTTTTTTAAGTGTCATACTGATGTAGTCTCTGGATGGATTAAATTTTCATTAAGGCGATGGTAAAGACCACTAGGCGACGATTCATCATCATCATCATCAGGCCGCCTTACGTCCACTGCTGAACATGCCTTCGGTATTTACCATAGTCACCTGCTTGGTGGGCTAGTGACCGCAATTGTAATTATGTTGTAAGGCACAGAGAAACGCTGTTGACCATTCCCCAGTACACGATTGTTGTAACGGTGCCAGCCATGGATTTTTATGTAACGTTTAAAAGTACCACTCTTACTCATAAAAATGTAGATGCCTACCCTCCCGACCCTTAATTTGCAAAGAACCTTCAGATGACCTCGTAGACCCGAAGTCCCGTGAACTGTAAAGTAGAGCGACAGTTGCACAAAAAATCCCTAAAATACAAATAGTCAAAACCCCTCAATCTCATCGCCAGCTACCGCCCTGAGCCGAGATCCAAGTCCCACAGGAGACGCTGTCTTGCGCAGGTTGCTTAGTTCGTAGTGTTTAAACCATTTATCTAGGCTGGAGCTCTGCTCGCCGTTATGCCCGGTGAAGTAGCAAAAGCCTCGTGGCTAAATTAATATGTATGTCCGAAAAAAAATTATTGCTGCATAAAAAGCTGTGTAAAGTACGTATTATTTAAAATATTTTCAGCACCTTATTCTAAGACTATATCTATTAGTTCAAAGGAGCGGACACAAGCTATTTTTCAAATGTAACCATGCAATCTCTTCATTGTAGCTATTTTTTTCAATGCACATTATAACGATAAATTAACTACAGTTTATATTATGTACAATTAGTGAAACACGAATGCTAATTGCGCAATGCAGCATTCATAACGTCAAGTGACATCCACGTTACATATTCAGTTGTATAAATTGTAAATTCTCTGTCGCTCTGTCTATTGTTCACAGATATTAACTTATATATTTAGTTAAATAACTCGTCTACGTCGTCGTTTAAAGCGGCCGTTGCCCAATGGTTAGGGCGTCGGACTTGCGATCATGTGGTCGCCGGTTCGATTGCACTACCGACGTGAACCCACTCGTAACACAAGCATTTTAGCTTAGCACGAGGGGCTAACAGGAATACTAGGAGACTGCAAAAATTCTGCCAGGAACAAAAACAAAAATCTCCACTGTCCACGCTCCCCAACCCGCCTGCCATGCGTAGTTATTACGGCAATATGCCTCAACAAACCTGTCTTGCCAAGTTCTGTTTAGAGGAACTTGCTGAACTTGGGCCAGCAGTGGACGTAAAAGGGCTTTTGACTGAACCTTGAGCTGATAGATGCCGCATCCATAACATGTATGTCCCTTAATCGCATTTCCGACACCCATGGGTGACATGGGATGGAATATCCAAAAGTCGCCTTTACGCCACTCAGGGTGGTCTTTTCTTGGGCCGGATCGAAGGAGTGTCCGGGAGGTTTTAGTGGTGTAGGGTCCTATCCTCGTAGTATATGTTAAGCATACCAAGCTATGGCGAGGGCGAGACCCAATTATCCCACCGCCAGCGCGCGAATACGCTGCAGCGGCGGTGGGAATGCGTCAAAGGATTAGTTACACCCGGACAACAACAAAAAAAAAAGTGTTCTTTACTGATTCGGAAAAACACACGGTATTATATAATTACTTACATAACATTCGCACCTCATAATTCCTTTTTATTTTTAAAATACAAAAAACAACCCACAACCGTGAAAATTAAAGTTTATTATTATAACCGAGGCACAAGCCAGAATTGGCTGTAACGAATACTTTTTATTTAATATGTTGGTCCTCTTTCCGGCAAGAGAAGGTTTAGTATGTTAAATAAATTGTAATTTATGTTATTTACTACGGTTTTTAGGACTCCGTACCCGAAGGGTAAAAACGGGACCCTATTACTAAGACTTCGTTGTCTGTCTGTCACCAGGCTGTGTTTCAATATCCGTGATAGCTAGACAGTTGATTTTTTTAAAGATGATTTATTTCTATTGCTACTATAAAAAAAAACAAGGCGGGCTCCCAAGCAACAAACTTTTTTTTGCCCTTTTTTGCTCCAAATCAATACCGTCAACTGTTAGACGCTTAAAAATGTACGGAACCCTTCGTGCGCGAGTCGGACTCGTACTTGACCAGTTTTTTTTCTTACTCTATCAATATCCACCGCTGAATATGGGCCTCTTCTATAACGAATCTTGCCAAGCCAGGGTCGTTTTGAGATATTGCTTGCGGATTGATGATCGTAGTAAGATAGAAGAGAGAGAAGAGGGAGTATCTTTGAGTTGATAGATGCTGCTGCCCATTCTTCAGCCCGGCTAGCATAGGCAGCGTGACTCGAGTCTACTCTACGGAGGCCGACCAATCATATTGCAGAAACGCACTGTCACGTGACACTTTCTGCAATGTGATTGGTCGGCCTCCGTAGAGTAGACTCGAGCCGGGCAGGTGTATATCCCTTGGTTGCCTCTTACAACGCCTATACGAATTATGGAGTAGTTTGGTCTAATCCGGACACTCTATAGCTAGTATGTTTATTTAGTGTGAGTGGCACAGTCGGAAGGGGAAGACCTCGACGAACGTTCTCTGACCAAATCGGAGACATCCTCGCAAAAGGTCAAATAAGATCCACCCTTAACCGACGTGCTTATATGAAGAATGTTATGAGAGTGAATGAAGCGAAAGATGTGTGTAGGGATCGTAGCAAGTGGAGGTCCATTGTCTTTGCAAACAGGCGTGAGCTTATTTGGTTTGTGGAAAATAATACGGGTTTGACATAGAACAAAATATTTGTTTCTGATTCCTGATGTTGTGGGTATGAAACCTATTGGCCAAGTATTCGTGTGGACCCCAAATGGTTACCAATGGCTAATTCCGAAATCTGTTATACGTTGTACTTTGTATATTTCCTGATTTAAATATACATTGTTAGATATATTCATTTTAAAATCCTTTTTTACGTGGGCGAAGTCGCCGACAGCGGCTGGTCTATACTAATATTATTAAGAAGAAAGATTTGTTTGTTTGTTTGTATTGAAGAGACTCCTGTACTACTAGACCGATCACAAAAATTATTTCACCTTATTCAGGAATTCTCCTATTATAAACGAGAGAGTTCGAAAAGATGTATGTTTGTAACTCTTCATGCAAACACTACTGAATGGAGTTGGAAAATTTTCACAGGAATACTTTATAAGCTATCCAGCTTATAAACTATTCCCGTGAAAACTGACGTTTTACTTTAGCGGGATGTTTTGTAGATGTGTTGTAGATAAGTTAATGTTAACATATAGGCTACAAAACATCCCGCTTTGACCCATTGGATCAGAGTAACGCAGGGTGCAGCTGCTGCAGGGTGTAGGCTATATTAATTAAGAAGTTTCCACGAAAACGGGAGCTACGCGGTTGAAACTGCGGGATGCTACTATCCTATAAAATCAGTCCATTTAAAAATAGTATAATATAACTTTTAATAATAACTATTTACAACTTTTTCATAACACCTAGAGACTGAAAGCCATTTACCTAAGCTTCTATCAGACTCCATAACCGTAAATTCTTTAGCCCAGATGTTTTAGATTTCGCACTTATTGCCCATAACATTTTACTACATTTTATAATAAATCGATTCTGCTGAATAGCTGAGTGGAAACGTTATGCGAGTAGGTACTTAAGTTGTATGAAAACCTTACATTGGAGTACAATATTGATTGAAAGTGTATCTTGAGTTTTTAAGCCCTTACAATCATGCATTTACAAAAAAAAAAACTAAAACTTTCGTGAGTGGTACACATATTTTATATTAACTATCCGGTTGTACATGTTGTATGTACTCACGGTTTGTCATCATCGCATATGTCCGACTAGTTTCGAGACCATCCCGAGGTTCATTCTCAAGGAGTAGTCGACTCGAAGGCAAAGCGCCGGGCAACTAACTAAACTAGTCGGACATATCCGAAGATGACAAACCGTGAGTACAACCGGATAGTTAATATGAAAAATATAAACTATTCTTCTTCTTAGCGTGTCGATGTCAAGTTAAATCTTCCCGGCCCTGAACTTAGCTAATTCGAGCGCACTATTTGTGGCGTCCATCAAGTCCTGCTGCGAACAGGTGACAGGACAGGCAGGACAGGACACCATATGAGCTATGGACTGCACCGCTCAATAAACTAGTATAAATATCATTTTTGCCGCATGGTTTCCAGCTTAGAACACCATGTCTTCCCATTGGTGTCGTGCGAGGTGACTAAGGGACATACTAATAGATGGGCATC
This sequence comes from Nycteola revayana, assembly GCA_947037095.2. Lineage (NCBI taxonomy): Eukaryota > Metazoa > Arthropoda > Insecta > Lepidoptera > Nolidae > Nycteola > Nycteola revayana. The sequence goes on along the minus strand of OX344857.2, from coordinate 17,226,820 downwards.
ACTATTTATAAGGTCAAAGATACTCCCATCTTCCTGCGATCACGTATTCGCCTGCCAAGCGTGCTGATTGCGACAATATTCCTCAACGTTCTGCCAAGGTCTGTTAAAAAGGAGGCCCATGTTCAACAGTGGACATAATTGGGCTAATAAAGTAAGTACTCCTCCTTATCTCTTTCTGATTAAATTTGTTGCGGGTCCCAAGGCAGTTAATTTTTTTCCCGAGACTTGGTGAGCCTCACTGCTCATTTCCATCACCAGTGTGTGCCACTGTTGATCCTGGCTTACAGGAGTTGCAGTAGTGGGAATGTGGGTGGTATTAGGCCCATAATAAAGTAAATAAGTAAAAGTATGATAATTTTAAATTCCTTTAATTTTAAATTGATTATAATTATAAAGACTTTGTCCGATCGTTTTGCATGTTATGTTATAATGTCAGTTGTCTCAATACAGAGCTAGCAAACAGTCGCGTGATTTTATTTATAAAATATCCTGAAAGTATCTACAACTCAAAGTAAACCTAACGGCGTCAACATATGGTCCTTCGAGCCGGATCGTTCGTACTAGCACACCTGTGTGTCATTAGTGAATAGGAGTCCGAGCGAGCTGAGAACAATAGACAGCCGCATTCCAGAGATAAGGCGACTTGTTTACTTAAAAACTGTGCATATTCTTGAAAGTTTAAGTTATAATAGATATTTTTAAAACAGTGTGATTAGTGTGGTTGGCATATCATAACACAAGTGATACTTACAATATAAACAGACAATTGCAATGGCTACATTAACTTCGGAACAACAAAAGTGTTTAAATACGTTAGAAGACGTTGCAAATTTAATACAAAAAACACAAACTAACTTAAAAAAATGCCCTAAAGTGAGACTTACAGACGGTTACGTAAGGGCTAGAGTGAAGTGTCTGGAAGAGTATTGGAGTTCTTTTAAACAAGCTCATGAGATGTTGACACAGTGTACTCCGAGAGAGAAGCGTGGAGAAATTCCTTACTTTCTCAATGAAGACTACTTTGTCATTGAAGACCTGTACCTCTGTCTACAAGCTGACTTGACAGACATGTTGAGCAAACATAAACATACAGCAATGGAAACTGCAAACTCTTCAGTATTTAGTGGCCAAACCCAATGTTCGGCTGTAAAACTACCTCGGATTCAATTACCAACCTTTTCGGGACAATACGAGGAGTGGCCCACATACCAAGACATGTTTATATCACTTGTGCACAACAATTCCTCAATCAGTGACGTTCAAAAACTGCATTACCTGAAGTCTAGTGTTACCGGCGAAGCAGAAATAATATTACGGCCCATTCAAGTTACGGACAGCAATTACGATCAAGCATGGCAATTATTAAAAGGCAGATACGGCAACAAACGTGTTATTGTGTTCTCTGTTTTGAAAAGACTTTTTAATCAAAAGAAAATCACAACACAAACAGCTAACAGTGTAAAAACTTTATTGGATACTACAACAGAGTGCATAAATAACCTAAACAACTTGAAAATTAACACCGATTCCTGGGATCCTTTAATTATACATCTGGTGATTCAGAAGTTGGACCAGGAGTCACATAAAGAGTGGGAAACTTTTGCTTATAAGGAAAAATCAGAAGAAGTGCCATCTTGGGAAGAATTGAAAAGATTTTTGGAATCTAAATTTAGAACACTGGAAATGGTACAGCCTGTAACAAGTAAAGATCGTACAGTCAAAGAGCGATCTTACCATGCCGCAAATTTTGTCAGAGATAAAACCTGTGCGCTTTGTAGTGAAAAGCATACCCTATGTCATTGCAAAGAATTTATTAAAATGGACCTTACACAACGTAACAATTATGTGAAAGAAAACCAACTTTGTTTCAACTGTCTGCTTCCAGGTCATTCAGTTTACAAATGCAAAGTACCAGTTACTTGTCGGGTGTGTAGAAAACGTCACCATTCCTTGCTTCACAAGTCAGAGAAGTCGAAGGATAACGCCGAGACAGAACCAATACAACCATCGACATCTCAACCAGAAGCCATCAAGGAGGCCATAAAATCTCTTCATGTTGGTGTCAGAGCTTCTGGAAAAGCATTATTAGCAACTGCACTAGTCAAAGCAAAGGGAAAAGATGGACAAGCGACACTGTTAAGGGTTCTTGTAGATCAAGGCTCTCAAGCGAGCTTCATAAGTGAAAAGGCAACTCAATTATTGAAGCTACAAAGAAAATCAATTGATGGCACTGTAACAGGTGTGGGTTCTATGCAAACACCAATTAAACACGTGGTTCAGCTAAATATATTGTCAAGAAGGAAGCCAGAATTCAACATGCACGTCGAAGCTTACGTCATGTCCAAGCAACTGACCACGAGAACACCACATCACACAATGACTGTTCACAACTGGCAGCACCTAGCGGGTCTCGATCTTGCAGATCCAGAGTACAATAACCCAGGCCCGATAGATCTTCTGCTTGGTGTCAAGGAGTATGCACGAATAGTCGAACAAGATTTAATCAAGGGTCCACCAGGGTCTCCATGTGCTCAGAAAACAACCCTAGGCTGGATTCTATTTGGAGAAGTAAACACAACACAAAAAGAACATTCATTTCTTGTCATGCATCACCAAGTAGATGTCGATAACATGTTAAAGACACTCTGGGAGATAGACACATCTACGAGGCGAAAGAACACAAAAGAAGAACAATTATGTGAAGAAATTTATAACAAAACATACTCAAGGAATGAACAAGGAAGATTTATAGTGAAACTACCATTTAAAACAAATTGTATACAATCAACAGAAGGAAATACAAGAGACATAGCTAAAACAAGATTGATACAATTAGAGAGAAGGTTTAAAAAACAGCCTAAGTTAAAAGAAGAATATGGAAAGGTTATAGAAGACTACAAAAACTTAGGTCACATAGAAGAAGTACCTGAAAAAGAAACATATACAAAAAAATCTGTGTACTTACCCCATCATCCAGTCCTGCGTGAAGAAAAGGAAACCACGAAAACCCGCATTGTTTTTGACGCATCCTGTAAAGGAACAAATGGCATATCATTAAATGATGAACTCTTACCTGGTCCAGTTCTCCAAGAAGACCTGCGTTGTATAATCATGCGCTGGAGAATGCACGCCATCTGTTTCGCTGCAGACATACAAAAGATGTACAGGATGGTCATGATACACAAGGAAGATGCTGATTTTCAAAGAATACTGTGGAGAAATGATATCCATGAAGAAATTAAAGACTATAGATTACTTACCGTGACCTTCGGAACTGCTTCAGCACCTTATCTAGCAGTGAAGACCTTGATCCAACTCGCGCTTGAAGAAAAAGATAACTATCCAGTAGCTGCTGACATTACTTTGTCAGATTTTTTCGTCGATGACGTAATGTCGGGTTGTGACACTGTTAAAGAAGCCATAGAAGCAAGTAATCAACTAAAGGCTATGCTAAGTAAGGGAGGTTTTGAGTTGAAGAAGTGGTCATCAAATAATATCGAGTTGATGAAGTCGATGGATCCAAGCAACATTTCTTCAAACATCCAACTTGATATAAACCTTGATGGTACTGTGAAGACGTTGGGTATCGCATGGAATCTTGGTACTGATCAATTTCTTTACAAAATTAGTCTCCCTGCACCTCCATCTACCATTACCAAAAGAAATGTCTTGTCAGATGTACAAAAACTCTACGATCCATTAGGATGGATATCACCAAGCATTGTGCTCGCTAAGATGCTCATACAAAAATTATGGTTAGTTGGCACACAATGGGATCAACCATTATCTGAACAATTAGCCTCAGATTGGTTGAAGATAAGAGAGGATTTCGAGAATGTCAACCAGATTTCTCTAGACCGATGGATACACTCTTACAGCAGCAATATGAAAGCAGTACAGCTGCATGGATTTAGCGATGCCTCAACTCGAGCCTATGCAGGTGTTGTATACTGCAGAGTGGAACAACAGGATGGTACTGTATCCACAAATTTAATTGCTTCAAGAACCAAAGTTGCTCCATTAAAAACAATATCGCTTCCTCGTCTTGAGCTGTGTGGAGCTCTATTGTTGTCAAGGCTTTTAAAACAAGTTACATTTGCCATGAGAATTCCTTTCAATCAAACCTACTGCTGGACAGATTCAACTATTGTGCTGGCGTGGCTTCATGGCGAACCTCAAAAATGGAAGACCTTCATAGCAAATCGAGTAGTGGAAATCAAAGACAATACAAACAACACCCAATGGTACCATGTTGCATCACAAGAAAATCCCGCTGACATAGCATCTAGAGGAATGTTCTTAACAGATCTGAAGAAAGAGAAGATGTGGTGGAAGGGGCCAGAGTGGCTATCAAAAGGGAAAGTTTATTTGAGAAGATCAGAAAATACAGAGACAGATTTGGAGTTAAAACCAATATGTACTTTTACAACTAAAACTGAAGAAAAACCAATTTGGGAAAGATTTTCTAACCTGACGAGAATGAAAAGAGTTCTTGCTTATTGTCGTAGATTTCTAAGCAATAAAAACAAAGAGAAGTATTTGACTACTGGTGAAATGAATTCTATTTTGCAAAATTGCATAAAATACTACCAGCAGACCGTATATGAGAGAGAAATAGATAACATTAAGAAAAATGGCAACGTAAGAAAATCAAGTTCACTAATTAGCTTGACACCATTTTTAGATAAAAACAATCTGCTGAGAGTGGGAGGTCGTTTACAAAACGCCAATTTACCAGTGACAACCAAACATCCAATAATAATACCAAGTAATCAACACATCACTACATTGTTGATTAACGAAGCACACAATCGAACTTTACATGGTGGTATACAAGTGACGATGACATACCTAAGGAGTCATTATTGGATAATTAACTTAAAATCAGCTGTAAGAAAATGCATAAGGAGTTGTAATGTTTGCATTATCAATAAAGGCAAGATAAACCACCAGTTAATGGGTGAATTACCAGCTGTCAGAGTGAGTCCACAGCGGGCTTTTTTAAACAGTGGAGTCGACTATGCAGGTCCAGTATTGTTAAGAACATCAAAAGGAAGAGGTCAACATGCTACTAAAGGGTACATCTGTCTATTTGTGTGTATGGTTACCCGTGCCATACATTTAGAAGCCGTGACAGACTTAACTTCTCAAGCATTCCTGGCTGCATTTCGGCGATTTGTCGCACGTCGAGGTCGATGTACTCATCTGTTCAGTGATAACGGCACTAATTTCGTTGGCGCTGCAAAGGAGCTTAAAGACCTTTTCAAAGGAGGTGAACGAAGCATTGCTAACGAAATTTCTGAACTTTTGGCAACCGATGGAACTACGTGGCATTTTATTCCGCCGCGAATGCCAAACTATGGAGGTCTCTGGGAAGTCGGAATTCAAGCTGCAAAGAGACATCTAGCGAGAGTCAGCAAAGACGCAAAACTTACCTATGAAGAGATGGCGACATTGCTAACACAAATAGAAGCCTGCCTCAACTCACGTCCATTATGCCAGTTGGATAACACTGTTGAGACGATGTCGCCACTCACACCTGGACATTTTTTGATAGGTGAGCCATTACTCAGCGTTCCTGATGATAATTATGAAAAATCTAATATCAATCTGTTAACTAGATGGCAATTAGTGCAGCGAATGACACAAGACTTCTGGCGCAGATGGCATTCAGAATACCTGAACACTCTGCAACAACGGACGAAGTGGCAATCAGCTATCCTATCACCTACCGTGGGAGATATTGTAGTCATCAAAGAGGAAAACCTGCCACCCACGAGATGGCTCATGGGAAAAGTTAAAACGCTGCATCCTGGAAAAGACAATTTAGTTAGAGTGGTTACAGTGCAGTGTAAAGGACAAAGTGAATTAAAAAGGCCTTTATCTAAGTTAATTTTCCTACCTAAAGATGCTTAAACAAAAAATTGTACCTACGCTATTAAAATATAAAATGAAGTTTGTTAACTTACCTGTTTAGTCTGTTGCTGTACCTGTTTACTATTGCATGTATATTTAGTTACCTACAGTCCACTATTAAGATTGTTATAATATTTGATCAGTTTTAAGTTGTATTAAGCAATGAGTTAATTATTAAGCCCATTTATTGTAAACAGAAGTAACAGGAGTAGGATTTGTAAAAGGACACAGGGTCCTTTTGGTGGGCGGTATGTCCGATCGTTTTGCATGTTATGTTATAATGTCAGTTGTCTCAATACAGAGCTAGCAAACAGTCGCGTGATTTTATTTATAAAATATCCTGAAAGTATCTACAACTCAAAGTAAACCTAACGGCGTCAACAGACTTATTAACTTTATAATTTTAATTTTGATCGACCAGGCAATGGAACATGAGACATCGCTAGTTAATGGGCGACCATATTGCCGCTATACTAAAGAGGCATTCAAAAAGCCAAACTATAATAAAACTGGCCTACTTTTTATCACATAATATAAAACACCTTTATCCTTACCAAATGCTTGCCAAGTAAAGATTAAACCGTTTCAGATAAGAAAAGGTCGCTTTGCCGGTTTTAATTCGTAGCCAAAACTACTTACCTTTCACAAACATATACTTGGTTTCCACAACGAAACAGTTTGTTAGTTTCTGACTGAATTTTGTGCCTAACAGGGCATTTTCATTGCATTTAAGAACTAGATAATGCCACGATTCCGAAATGCATATGTTATGTTCCAAGCGAAAATCAACCTTATTACTACGCAACAGAGATCAAGATACGTTTTTCGATAGTTGGCCAAGTGTTTAGTAGGGCATTGCAAACTTAGTGGCGCGTTCTAAGTTAAGAAATGGAGCGAAGGAAACTGCATTTTCGCTAAAAATATTTCTACTTTGCATAATACAAATGAGACTCATCTCTGTGAATGTTAATGCGAAAACTAAGCAATTCGCAAGCGAAATTGCTTAGCGATACCGTTTTATGAAAACTGTTTTTATTATTTTAAAAACGTAACGGCTTATTTCAAATGTCACTTTTGAAAAAAATAAGGAAGCACAAATTATAATAACAATCAAAATAAGCATAGTAATATTATCGAGAGCAAAGAGCCTAGCGGTGACAAGCTCTGCTTGTGTTGATCTAATGCCGTAAGTTTAATTTCCGCGCCGAGTAACAACTTTATGTTGATAAACATTTTTCTTGTTTATATTCAAACACCATTTGTACGCAATGCGGAACTTGGAACTTACTAGTTGCAATTGAATATTTTACAGCTAGACCAAAGAGATATGAGTATCTAGCCAAGATTTCGATGTGTCATATCAGTTAAGTTCAGTTTTCATCATCATTTTTGCCGTAGGACGTCCACTGCTGGACCTAGGCCTCCGTCATAGTTCAGTTTTAAAAAAGTTAATTGATGTATAATGTTTGTAGTATTCTTTACGGTGATTATTAAGCAAATATATCCTAAATTGTAGTAACAAAAGCCTTGTGGCTAACTACATATGACTGTAAGAATAAAACAATAACACGGCGAGTGTTCTGAGGATCTCTTTTGCATCATCTCGCCCTCGCTTTTCCTAAACCTGGCTGCGACAGTTTAACTATCTGTCCAACTCTCGTGGTTTTACCTGCGTAATAAGTTTTATCTTCAACATCTCCTACAGCGCGTTTAAATCCACTGCTGAACATGGACCTTCTCTTTACAGGTCTTGAGGATAGCCTGGGACAGTCGAGGAATATTGCCATAATAACCTTGCTTGGCTATGGCATGCGAATTGGTGATGGCAGTAAGATGGTATATAACATTGAGCTGATAGGTGCTTTTGGCTATCCATCAGGTGTTGACACCCTTGTTGGGTGGTCTATTCTAAAGCGGTAACCACAGAGCATATATAGGTTTCATATTCATATACGATGCCATATCTATGTCCAGTTCAAACTCCGAATTCAAGCAACCTCGAGAACGTCGTCATGAAAAATAAACTACCTATAAGATAACATAAATTCTCCAGACTTAAAAGGTTATGAAATCGGTCAATTAGTTTTCGAGTTTATTCGCTAGGTACCAACAAAAATACAATTTTCTTGGTAATTACTTACTACAACCGTATTAAAACTTATATAACTAGTAAAGCGACAATTGACAGCGCAGCGTTTACTTTCCCATAGGAGTAGCGTTTCCTTGTATGTTACAAACTTACAACATAATACTGCGATCACCAACTCACTTACGAAGTGTGGCGACTATGACAACCCCCCCCCCCCCCCACCCCTCCCTCAGAATGAGGGCCATATTCAGCAGTAGGCGTTATACGCATTGATGATAACTTCTCCCATAGTAATATACGCTTTAGATCTCATTTCACAAACAAACCTATTTGTCTATTTTCAATGAGCCTCTACCCTGAATTCGATGCTAAAATGGGAGCTAAAAAGACTAATCGATAGAAGACAATCGCTTATCTCTTCCAAACTGGCCCAGAATTCGAAATACAGACAAATCCGCACACGCGAGCGCCTCCACTCACAATCCATTAGACACGACACCGAACGAATGAACTAAAACGATTCGGATCTCGCAAAAATACAATTCTATGTTCTTTCTAACAGTCGCTGTGATCTAACAATTTATAGGTGTGTTTATGTGTGTCTTAGTATCGGAGGTGTCATATTCTATAGGTAGTACTAAACCAGTGGCTAAACGTTTAAATTAAACATCGTTTGCAATGATGTTGTATAAAAAGTGATAGATAAGTCTTTTTTATTTTTTTCTTCTCAGAGTTGCCACGTCCAGAACTGGTGGTAGTAAAAGAAAGGGACGCATCATAAGAACATGATTTAAAATATTTTTAATGTGTCTGTATGAATAAAGAATTTTTGACTTTAACTTTAGACTTTGAATAACATAAAAAATACAGAATACAATGACTTCAAACCTGTTACCTATATAAACTTGCTTCCCGCGCGCGGTTTCACCCGCGTATCTCCTGTTCCCGTAGAAACTTCATAATTAAATAAAGCCATCCTCGATAAAAGGGTTATCTAACACTGAAATAATTTTATTGCAAGGACTACGTTGCAATAAAAGATAGTCGAAGTCAATGAATGAACTAAAACGATTCCGATCTCGCAAAAATACGATTCTGTGTGCTTTTGACAATGGATGTGAACTAACAACTTTTAGGTGTGTTTATGTGTCTTAGTATAAGAGGTGTCTAATTCTGTAGTCTACAGGAAGATGAGATTGATTGTATTGAACAGGCTCCGAAGCTACTTGAGCGATTTGAAAAATTCTTTCACCATTAGAAAGTAGACAACCTCCGTAACGTGGCGGTATTTGGCTTGCTTTAAATTTCGGAGGTCGTGGGTTCAATCCCCACACCAGACAAGAAATCTTTGTGTTAATTCTAAGATTTCTTTTCGGGTCTGGATGGTTGAGGGACTACCCTCCGTACCTCAGAAAGCACGTTAAGCCGTCGGTCCCGATTGTTCTAAACTCATCTAAAACAATTGTTGACCAGGGAACGGGCAACAGCGTTTCCTTGTGTGGTTACAACATAATACTGCGGTCACCAACCCGCCTGCCAAGCGTGGTGACTATGGCAAAAACCCTCCCTCGAGCGGACGCCCATGTCGGATGTCGGCTGATGATGATGGTGATTATTTTCAAGACAGTAAAAAAGTCACCCAGTATATATGTATAGATGAAGCGTCTGTAGTGATTGCTCTCTTATCTCTTATCGCAAACGCTTTTCCAGGCTTAATTGAATTTTTTTATTATTTATTTTTTATGTACGCACATGACATTAAACATTAATTTATAAAAATAAAAGAAAGGTATCACAAAGGTACTGCTTATTTCTAAAGAAATTTCTTCCAGCAGACCCGCGATAGGAAAAACAAAAGGGGAACAAGAATAGTATGTAGGTTTAGGAAAATAAGATGGAGAAACATGTAAGTAATATATACTATGAAGATTAAAAATATATGTATATAAATATATGAATAAAAAAATAAACATACATACTAATACATAAACAAATACATGAATAAATACATATAAGGCATCATAGACATACATACAAATATATAAAAAAATACTATTACGATATACTTAAATAATGTTCCTTCAATCGTTTTTTTGAAGAGGGAAACATTGTTACAATCTCTTACGTTAGGCGGGAGAGAGTTTCACCGGAAATGTAAGCGCTTCTCAGCGATACCCGGTGGCCCTCACACTTAAGGCGGAAGAAGGAGTACCCGGGGGGTTTTAGTGGCGGTAGGGTCCTCTCCTCGTGGTATGAGTAGCATATCACGCACTGGAGAGGGCGAGTCCTCACATATCCCACCGCCGGTTTTATAACGGCGGTAGTTTAATGCGTCAGTGCATTTCCCCCGGTCAAAAAAAAAAGGCGGGAGAGATTTCTATAACCTGTCTGCATGAACAGTAAAGGAATTGGAATAAAAGTCGGATTTGTGGGGTGGAAATTTTAGGACTGATCTAAGGTGCGACCTGCAGGGCTTGTCACTAGTATAGGTGTAGGAAAACCGCTCCTGCGGGTAGGGAGGGGATGAAGGATTGTGAAGGATATTAAAAAGGATGCAAAGTAACCGAGTATTCCTCCGAAATCGGATAGGTAGCCACTAATATATATATTTAATTAAGAAGGTACCACGGAAACCGGGAATCGGGACCTAGTATACCTATATATCAACTGGTTTTGTATAAGCGCTTAGGCTATTCTATTTTATGGACGTTGCAGCGGTGTCGTGAATATTACATACAAAAATGGCTCAAACACCTCAAAGTCCCCCTTTTCTATATTAATCATGTTTTTCCCCTTCAATTTGCCAGCATATTGAAGTGTGTTGTTGACATTTTCAATTTACTTTACCTCATTTAGGGTCACATGTTTCATGCTTACAGGGAAAAAATAATTTTAATATATTGAGTACAGTTATCCCTTGCGTCAAATTGCTGCTTCGCTCAAACACCCTCGCCCATATTGTAATTTCATCTATACTATATATATAAAGCTGAAGAGTTCGCTGGTTTGTTTTTTTTTAAGCGCCAATCTCAAGAATTACTGGTCTGATTTACACAAACATTTCTTCTCTGGTGTATTGTGTATTTTATGAAGAGATATTAAAAGCTTCTGGGACAAAGTCTTGCACAAAAGTTTGGCAAAGTGCGGCACGTTCTCCAAGTGCTGGTTTTTACTTTGCACAGCAGGCAAGCATTGCCATTCAACGGGGTAATGCTGCCAGCATTCTGGGAAACTTGCCAAGTAGAATAGATTTAGAATAGTAGTATTTTATAAGTTAGTTTTAATGTAAATTAGCTATTTTTTGTTGTATATTAAGTCCGCCTTTGTCCGATTTTTTATGCACAAAAGTTTTAAATATAATATAATAACACAAATATGGCCACAAAATGCTTTTAATTAATATCATTTATTTTTGACGCTGTAATTTAATGTTATAAAAAGTGTTTATACAATTTGGTATATAAATATTTATTTAATTGGTTTAACGAATATATTTTTAATATATTTAAAACAAGCGACTCGCCCCGGCTACGCACGGGTGCATTGCTGATAAATTATACATATAAACCATCCTCTTGAAATTCTATCGAATAATAAAAACCGCATCTAAATCCGTTGCGTAGGTTTAAATATATGAATGATGGCTTCTTGAAAAAAAAAAGTTTAGAGGAACCAAATCACACAAGATTCTATTTTCTAAAGGAAAGTTAAAGGGATGGGGTATACTTTGGCACCACTTTAATTAACATTTTTGATATATTTCTTCGTAAAATGCCATGACCTATAAACAAAACAACAAAGTATATTTCACCACTAGCTGCGCCCGCGGTTATATCCGCGTTACTCTGCTCGTGGGTTGGAGGGTGATTATTTGTATCCTATATATTAATCGAGCTGAATAACTATCCCCGTGCAAAGTTTCAGCAAAATCCATACAGTAGTTTTTACGTGAAAGAGTAACAAACATCCATCCATCCCATACTTACAAACTTTCGCGTTTATAATATTAGTAGGATATTGCTCTGAAATCACCTACACGTTCTTGTATATACTACACAAACGACCAATAAGAAAACATTTACTGGCTACATATTGCATGAGACGTTTCAGCCAAATAAATATTTATTCCGTCATTACAGACTGACTGTCGAGTAATAACCATCATAAAAGTATCTCGAAATAATAAAGATTTTCATGAAGACGACTTCCATATTTTTTTTCTTATATGAATTGACACCGTTGCGTAGCGGTACGAGGCTCGCCTTAAATCTCGGATATTTTTTTTGTGGGTTTAATTCCCGCTGAGGACAAAAAAAAAGAGAAAAAAAAAAAAAAAATGGGCTGGTTTTTGCGCAATCTAAACGGCTGGATCATTTTCAAGGGAATTTCCATTGAAAATAGCTGATATTATTATCGTCTTCCATGCTTGTCGAGTCATTTTTTGGTAACTAGTTTCCAATTTCACCCGCGTGGTCCTTGTGGGAACTTCTGAATGAAATATACCTATGCTATTCCTGGATAACGGAACTATCCCGTGGTGAAATAATCATTGAAATAGATCCAAGTGTTTCGGAGACTCTTCAATGCAAACAAACATATAAACAATCATATATTCAGATACAGCTGGTTTTTATTTAATTCACGGTACAATATTATTAGGATAATCATTTTGATTCTATTTATATTTTACATTTAAAACTCATCTAATAATATCATTGCAAAATAACTTTCCATTCAATTATTCACAATTGAAACAAACTTAAAATTTATTACCAACTGAAGTCTTAAAATTTTACATCGTAGGTACGCCTTATAAACATGGCAGTTTAAATCAGAACGAAGTACTATTTTCATACTATAAGGAAATGCTAAACAATTTCAATTTGCAGTCGACGTCCTCAGCTAAAACTCAGAATAAAGATAGATATAAAAACTCCGGATAACGGTTGTAATAAAACAGCTATATTCCCGAACGAGGCTCTTTAATTCTCTGGAACTTAACAAGGATTCAACGATTGTACTATAGTTAGACCGAGATCTGATATTATTTTTAGGCCTCGTGGCTAAATACATATGGCCATATGTAGTTAGCCACAAGGCTTTTGTTCTTCACCAGGCATACAGCCGAGCTACAAACTAAGCAACCGGTGTAAGAAGACCCCCGGTAGAACTTGGAACTCGGTCGGGATGGAAGAGTTTCGTGCAACCGTCAATCTAATTTTTACAGGATGCAGGCTTCTCAGAATTAGGGGCGAGTTACAGTTACTACTGCTTATATAAAAATTTATATAAGCAGTAGTAACTTAATATAAGTGACAAACGGCAGTTACATAAAGTTTATATATATTTATATTATATACGTATATATAAGTTAAGCATGCATAGCGTAACACGAGGGGTTAAAAATAATACTAGAAGTGTGCGAAAACCTAGTAATCTTTTTATTTAATAAAAAGTTAAAAAATAAAAAGTAAAAAGGCAATTTTTTAACAATTATTAAAATAAAAATGCGTCAGGGGATATATTTTGAGGCTGAGTCTTAATCTAAACGTCTCATAAAGGATAGGCTCAGTACAAATGAAATGTAAAGATGATTTTAAAGATAATACGTTGAGAAGATAAATAAAGACTCACTGCTTGATTTGATTACGAAAGCGTCTTCAACAATATTGTTTACTAGCACATTTAATACTGCGTTTAAGTGGGGCAATCCCTTTGATTTCCACTTAAACTTTACGGTGTTCCTCTGTCACCTATTGACCGGGCCACATTTATTAATTCAGCCACGAGGCTTTCGCTACTTCACCGGGCGTAATGGCGAGAAAGCCCCAGCCTTATTAAATGGTTTGTAAACGACAAACTAAGCAACCTGTGTAAGAGAGCGCCCCCTGTGGGATTAGGGCTCTGCTCACCAATTAACGGTAGTACATTAGTAGGACATTTTTCCCCTTGGTAAAATCCCTGGATTACTATTAAATATATTTCATATGTAGTTGCTTAAACCAACGGTTTTTTCAAACATAGCATTATTTAACATATCTAACAATATATTATTATAAATAAAGAAATTACGAAATGTATTTTGAATACAAAACCTCATTTAAAAAAATATTGTGATTGTTTAAAGTCCCAACAAAATAATTAAGGCATCGACAATTCATCATCAACAGCCCGTTTACATCCACTGCTGAACATGGGCCTTCTCTTAGTAGACCTTGGCACCACGCTTGGTAGACGGATTGGTGTTCGCAGTAAGATGAAAACCTTGAGCTAATAGATGCTGCTGCCCATCCATTAGCCATATGTCCCTTAGTCGCCTTTTACGACACCCATGGGAGGATATGGGGTGGTCTATTCTAAGCCGGAAACCACACGGCATATAAATGAATAAAATAACGAAATATATATTTAATATAAAACCTCATTTGATATTTGTTAATAAATAATAAAAATATAAAAGTTATTATTAAAAAAATATTATGATTGTTTATAGTCCCAACAAAATAATTAGGAATCGACAATAATAAACTTTTAATGTTGTTTCTTTGCTTTTTCACGTATTTAAATGTAAAAGTTATAAAAAAAAACTTCTGCCGATTTCTTATAATTTATAAAATATTTATATAATTGGGGATCCCTTCTTTTCGCATAATGTTCTGTGTCCTAATATACTTCGGCATAACGATTTTGGCACAATTTGTTTTGGCATAATAATACTTCGGCATAATTTTTTTTGGCATACATTTTATGTTGGCATAATCATCTTAAAGACTAATTTGTTTAGGCATAAATTTGATACGCATAACGTTAGTAGGCCTTCGGTTAGGTTAGGTTAGAACTGCGGCCATACAACGCACGAGCCGAGCGAGCGAAGCGAGCGGTGCCGCGGCAGCGGCCGGCGAGTGGGTTATTCTAAAGCATAATAAATTTATGCTTTAGAATATTATGCTTAATCATTATTAGGCTTAATCAAATTATGCTTAAAAAAATTATGCGTAAGCTGTTATGCGTAATTATATTATGCGAAAATATAATTATGCCAAACAAAATTATGGTAAATTATATTAGGTCTTAAAATTTTATGCAAATGGATAGGGAACCATATAATTGTTGTATGTTTCTTTAGCATTTCTATTCATCTCAATAACTTCAAATAACACTGACTACTTTTTGGGTTCGTTATTTAGTAAGTTAGATCTAAGAAGATGACTTTTTTAATACATTTCATATTTTTAACCTAATTAGCGTTACAGCAATCGTCAAATTTGTTCAGCCACTCAATAAAATCAATGAGCTATGTACTTAATAAAATGTTTCCTCTCAAACCAACTTAAATATTATCTTTTCAACAGAATAATTTTCTGTTCCCTTGCAGTTTATAAAGTTCCGTAAATTTAATAATTACGGCGAAAGTAACTGTAGATTTGAAGCAGTTAAACGTTGTCTGCGCTGATTTCAGAGTAATTTAAAATAAATCGTTTTTAACTTTTTCTTTACCTACCTATGTTAGGTTGGTTGCGATTTTCACCGATGATATGGCGACACGTATTTCGCCATATAATCGAAACTTATTTCAGGGAAATTTTAAATAAATCTTCTTAGTTGTCTTAAATAAGCTGTAAGGTTGGTTGCGATTTTCACCAATGATATGGCGAAACTAATTTCGCTATATCATCGAAACTTATTTCAGAGAAATTTAAAATAAATGTTCTTAGTTGTATTAAGCTGTACCTATGTTAGGTTGGTTGCGATTTTCAGCGATGTTATGGCGAAACTTATTTCGCCATATCATCGAAACTTATTTCAGAGAAATTTAAAAACAGTAAAAAAAAGTAAAAGTATTCTTACTTTGCACAGCAGTTAAGCATTGCCATTCAACGGGGTAATAATAATAAATACGGGGTAATAATAGTAATGCTGCCAGCATTCTGGGAACCTTTCCAAGTAGAATAGATTTAGAATAATTGTATTTTATAAGTTAGTTTTAATATAAATTAGCTACTTTTAGTTGTATATTATGTATTTAGTTTGTAGTATTGTAGTTGTACTTTTGTTAGGTTGGTTGCGATTTTCACCGATGATATGGCGAAACTTATTTCGCCATAACATCGTTGATACCTCAATACTGCTTAAGTGACAGTTGCTAATAAGTTGTAATCTCATTCGTCAAGAAATATTCCTAGAGCTCAGAAGCAGGTCGGATGTGCCATTATACGTCAGAATCATTCGTCGTATGTGACTTTGACACTTACGACCAAATGCTTCTGAATTATATTATGCTTCTGAGGTCTTGATTTTCTTTATTAGAAGGGCAAACTATCAATTTGCTTCACTTGATTTTCAACCTTATTGTAAAGCTGGGAAGTTTGTTTGCTAGTTTGAACGCGCTTAACTGGAACAACTGATCCGATTCGAAAAATTATTTCAGCGTTAGATAGCCCATTTATCAAGGAAGGCTACTGTAGCGAGGTTAAGGTTTTAATCCCTCACTACATTGATTGACTGGTATGACGTTCTGGCAACAAAAAAATATTAATCATTCGATTTAAAGTCTAATCCAAATTTAAATTTGTACAAATTTCAAATTTCGCTAACATTATATTTTACAGAGAGTTTTTTGTGCTGTCGAGGAGTTGGGGCATGAGCCCGTTGTTAACTTATTTAGAATAAGAAGTGTTTGTGTGTCTGTTTGTTGGTTCAATAATATATCTACTATTAAAAAGTGTGCCATCTTTCCTTTTAAAAGAGTGCTAAGTGATAGTGATCGTTCCCCTCACACACCCTCTTTGAGAACTAGGAGCAGTGAGCCCTGCTGAGCTACGCACCCTCAGGCGTTACACTACCTTTGTTTATGAAGTTCCTACGACAACGGGAGTTACGCGGGTGAAACCGCGCGCGTGAAGCTAGTTTTAAAATAAATGTACCTTGAAACTCAGCTGTCAAACTTACCACACAATGAGAAAGTAAATAAATATAAAGTTTCTCAAAGTAAATTTGAATGATATATTAAAGTCGAATTAATTTTACCTACGTACATTGGCATACCCCAAAAGTTTGGAAAACGTAGCTCCAATGATAAATTGGGGATTTAACTTGGGCCTGATAAGTCTAATTTGACAATGACATATCTTCAGTTCAAAATGATTTAGAGAACTATGGCGTTCGTCTCGTTTGTCTTATATATATCGAGAAACGAAAGGGGGATAACTAATTATATGCCTACTACATAACTCTGCTCCAGTGGGTCGGAGAGTGATGTTTTGTAGTCTATTTGTTAATCCAGCGTATAGCCTATACCGGTGCAAAATTTCAACCAATTCCGTTGAGTATTTTTGCGTGAAAGAGTAACAAACATCCATCCATTCATCCATCCATTCATCCATCCATTCATCCATCCATTCATCCATCCATTCATCCATCCATTCATCCATCCATACTTACAAACATTCGCCTTTGTAGAGTTAATATTAGTGAGGATACTTCTATTATGATATAATTGACAAACGTTTATCTATCTCACAATATACACCTCACGCAACCGATTCTATGGAGCTGGGTCTCGGTTCTATTCCCTACTCCGTGTTACGAGGCCCGCCTTTAGGATTTATTAAAACTATATTCTCGCACGTGGTTTCACTCTTGTATCTCTCGTTTCCGTGGGAACTTCATAATTAAATTGCAGTACAATCAGTTCTGTTATCATATGGCAATGAAATCAGGATGGCAAAAGGTCGTTACTTATTTAAAAAGAGAGTACTTGAGCATTTAAGAAAACATTAAGTGACAGTAATGTATCATTGGATAACAGTAAGTATATACCTCTAAGTTTAATCGTCATTATGTATTATCCTTACTAATCCTTACTTACTTACTTATAATATTATAAATGTGAAAGTAACTCTGTCTGTCTGTTACGCAATCACGCTTAACTACTGAAGCGATTTAAATGAAATTTGGTACAGATATAGTCTAGAGCCTGAGAAAGAACATAGGCTATATTTTATTATGAATTTCCCACGGGAACGGGAGTTACGCGGGTGAAACCGCGCGCGGGAAGCTAGTATTATATATTCTTGTAATATGTATGTATTTAAGTATGTATTGTAATAGGTATTAAAGTAGGTATATTATTATTATATCTTATATATACCTAAGTATTATATATTTTATTATTATGTAATATAAATTACTTAATAATATTGAATATCATACTACAATTCTCTTCAGAAAGTGCACCTACCATGTTTTTCTCTGCATCACCCAATGGTTGACTGGTAGAAAATGCATTCGGCATTAAGTCCGCCACTGTACAATTCTGTGCAATAAATTTTAAATAAATAAAAAAAAAAATATATATACCCTTTGATACTCATGGATAGTGTAATGGTGAAAGAATTTTCGAAATCGCTCATGTAGTTAAAGAATTTTCGAAATCGCTCATGTAGTTAAAGAATTTTCGAAATCGCTCATGTAGTTCTAGAGCCTATTCATGCAAACAAACAATCGAAATTATCCTCTTTATACTATTATAGTTACGTAAGTTCTAGTAACGCGTTAAGTATTAGTAACGCGGGTAAAACCGCATGGCGTAGCTAGTCTTTACTAGCTACGCCATGCGGTTTTACCCGCGTTACTGTCCTCCAGTAGGTCGGAGCATAATGCTTTGTAGCCTATATGTTAATCCAGTGTATAACATATCCCGGTGCAAAATTTCAGCCAATTCCGTTCAGAAGTTTTGAGGTGAAAGAGTAACAAACATCCATCCACTCATACTTACAAACTTTCGCGTTTATAATTAGTTAGTAGGATATCTACATGCTTGTTTGTCAATCTATTAATTGTTATTTTCTTGCTATAAAACCGTTAAAATTCAATATTCTACCGCAAACTTAAAATCCATTAAAATTTTAACTGTGCCGGAGTTCGTCGCAATTAATAAACCCGTTCCTAGTACTAAAACATGTTCGCCTGAAGCATCGCTGGGATAAAAATAACTTAGCACATGTGAAGCCGGAGTTGAGAGGGCTGACCTCAATAAACTTGATGAAAAGGGTTGTGTAAACAAACGTGTAATGCTTGTGTTCAGATACGTTGCTGTGAGGTATCGTAGAGGGTGTGGAGGAAAACATGTTTTTATGACCCAGTGGATGTAGGCAACTTGACATCATTTTTATTTTCAAGCTTATGATAATACTAGTACTGACAACCTTCGTAGCGTAGCGGTAATTGGCTCGCTTTAAATCTCGGAGGTCGTGGGTTCGATCCCCACACCGGACAAGAAATCTTTGTGTAAATTCTAAGATTTCTTCTTGAGGGAGTACCCTCCGTGCCTCGGAAAGCACGTTAAGCCGTTGGTCCCGATTGTTATAACATCATCTATAATAATCGTGTATCAAGGAATGGGCAGCAACGTTTCCTTGTGTGGTACAACATATGACTGCGGTCACCAACCCACCTGCCAAGCGTGGTGACTATGGCAATACCCTCCCTCGGGAGGAGGCTCATGCTCAGCAGTGGACGTTATACGGGCGGATGATGATGATGATGATGGTGATGATAATACTAGATTCTTGCGCGCGGTTTCACGCGTGTAACTCCCGCTCTAGCTCCGCGCTGTAGTAAAATAAAGCCTATGCCTGATAACTGGGCTATCTAACACTGAAAGAATTTTCCAAATCGCATCAGAAATAAATTTTAAAAATTGAGATTACCAAAATTCTACCACCGGCAGGATTCGAACCTGCATCTTGGGTAAAGCCCCCAACGCCTTAACCAATTAGGCTACGGTGGGTCCACAGCCGGTCATCGAATTCTATTAATCTCTTTGTAACACGTCTCTTAGGGGGTCTTTATATAATCTCATTTTTTTAAATATAGTATAAGGAAATTTTTTCCATAAAGCGTTCAAAACATTTAAAAAAAACTGACCAGTATTACCGAGGTAAGCGAGTTCAAGTATACAAACCAACAAACTTGTCAGCTTTAATATTAGTATAGATAGATTTTAGTGCCCAACCGAGTGGTTTCCGGCTTAGAATAGACCACTCTATAGGGCAGGGGTGGCCAACCGGTCGATCGCGATGGACTGGTCGATCCCGGCAGCTATTACAGTCGATCAACTTATATAATAAAAAGTGATATATTAGTCTACAAATACGTGCCACATAAGCACAAAGTTAGTGTTTGTCGTATAATAATCTGAAAATATAGCTATTTATCATTCCATTGACTTATACGATACGTGATTCAACGTTATGTATGCCATATAGTCGATTGCACACAGTCAAAAGTCGATCTTAGGTCTTATTAAGTTGGCCACCCCTGCTATAGGGGAACGGTTGGTGATGTTCCTCTACAGAAAATGAAGATCTTCTTAGCCTGGCTTATGCCCGGTGAAGTAGCAAAAGCCTCGTGGCCCACCTACGTAAGTCCAACCGAAAATAAAAACTTAGCCTGGCGAGTTGGTATACCCGGCGGCTGACGGCCAACAGTTATTTTTCAGAACTTGTACATTGTCGAATAGGCTTGAAAACTTGTATACATTTAGTGGGGATCGCGATACAACTTAGTGGGGATGCCAAGTGTAGATGATACCCGCGCGATAGGTCCCGTTCCCGTAAGAACTTATAGCCTATTATAGCCTTTTTAAATAAATGGGCTATGTAATACTGAAAGAATTTCTGCAATCAGACCAGAAGTTTCTGAAAAGCAAACAAACACTTCAGCTTATTCTTCAGATTATATAATATTAACAAAATAATATATTATCTCCAACATCACTTGAGAACAACTAGATCAATAATACTTTCATATATTTTCCGTAATTGCAAAGAAAGAAATCTGTTTAAAAATCCATAGGAGATTTCGAGATGTTGGCCCAAACAGACAATTAAAAATAACAATCCCAATGTCTTAACTCTAATCCGAGAATGTGCATCATTGTGTCATCATTTTATTTCACAAAGCAAGCGTTTTATTTTTTACAAGGAACATTTTATTTTTATTCCAAGGGCTTAGCGATTTGAAGCGAGGTGGAAAGATGAGCGGATGGCGACGACGTTTTCCGCTCAGCTGATTTCGTACACAAAGTGATGTGTAAGGAATTCGTGTGGTTTCTCAAAGGTATATTAGGTACTCTTATTTATTCGTACGGAGAATTTATGTTTAGAGTATACTTATATTCCGAATATGTAACACAGTTTTCTTTGTGTGTGATGAATGATGGCTATCTTGAAAATTTAATTCACGTCAATGAATAAAATTCATATATGCAATTAAATGGAGTTGTTTTAAATTAAAACTAACGTATAAGTACTAACTTCTTTGGTGAGGTTCCCAGAATGAAGTAGCATTACCTCGTTGAATGGCAATGCTTATCTGCTGTGCAAAGTAAATACCAGCACGCGGCGAACGTCCCGCATTAAAGAAGGTCACTGCGAAGTTCAAAAAAATCGCTTGCATTTTTATGCTTTGCCAATTTGATTTTAATTCAAACGAACATAAAAAGAATCTAGAATCTACACTAAAAACTTACTTTTATCGCACAATAGAAGTTGCATCGTAAGTAATTATCGATGTATCGCACATTTGGGCCTCTGGCTTCGAATGTAATTTGTAATGTATATTATATTTTTTAACATTAAAACACCGCCAAAATAACTTTCCAGGTACATTATCACAAGAAAAGTCCGATTCGAGCTGTACAGAAGTTTGAGACAAATGCTTTTTCCCAGACGTTTTAACTGCACTGGAGGACGTATTTTAAAGACTAGACCAGATTGAACGTAGTTACAATAACAACTGCGAATAAATCTCGCATCTTTCGTTTCTTTGGAGGCGACAATGAAACAGTTGAGCGAGATGCTGAAATGCACTAACGCCACGTTTATTCTCAATACCGCTAAATAACTTTGAAACGCAATACTAGTGAAATTTCTTCACATAAAATTGTAAGACATAATGTAGCATTGAATACTTTCATTCATCTCAATTATATTTACGTGTAACAGTTTTTACATAGTCAACCTAAACTGAATGCAAAAAATAACTATGACAAAATATAATTACACCAAATTATGTAAATACTTAAATGCTGAAGAAAGATTCAATTATTTCATTTCTAAATTGATTATTTCTTTGTATCGGTCACTCAGTATACTGTTCAATTGGAGCGTGGAACGTTAGACAGAATCACACTTGTACGATACGATGAGCTTTATTAATATAATAAGTATTGGCAATTTCTTCTCCAAAAATCGATTTCTGTGAACCAAGATTATCTAGGATCATTGGTTTCTATGAATACAGCGAGAAGTGCTATCTATGAACAGATAGTTCTATGCACAGTGATTCCTATGGACCGAGATATCTATGAACTAGGGTTGACACCCGTACTATATTTTAGTCAAATGTACTATACAGGGTGTCCCAGAATTAGTAAGACAAATTAGTTACGCCAAAAGATATTAGAGTAAAAGGCGAAGAAAAAGAAGGTTGGAATAACTGAAATTTCAATTTTAATAGTAGCATGGAATAATAAAAGTCAACGAAATTTCTTTACCAACTTAATCACTATAACCAATATAAACATGTAATTATTGATACATAATCTAATACAACAATCTAGCAAAATTTGATCTAACTCCATAATTTTGTAAATAGTGCATTGATATACGAGTACGAAGAGAAGTTTTGCACTTAAGTATCTCGATTTTTATAGACATTTGAAGGAAAGGAGTTGGTTTTTATATAAACAGGCTACAGTAATAGTTTCAGATATAATGCAGTAACAAATAATAACAGTTAACATTGCATGAGTTTCATTTTGAAAGAGTATGCAGATTTATATAACTACCACATCTAACTTTTAAGAGATATCATTCGATGACTCCTGTGTCCAATTAGCCCACACTCCTTAATCTGGTCGGCGAACCATCTTTGGAGTAATTGACATAATTTTCCACAGAAGAACATTTTTTTACCGAACAGTTCTTTCAAAAAAGCCACTTCATTTAGCTAGTGTCCATCCAGTACCAGCTAGTATGTATAACGAACTGAGCAGCAGCTTCAGGCGCCAAGGGTAACAAAAGGCACATTTTTCTGAAAACCAAAAGACAACTCCCGCACTATGAAAATATTAATCTCTTTGTCACGGGAGACTTTATACACACTTCGATCATGAACACAGAATACACCCAGACTTAAAACAATTATCTGTGGTTCACGCAAATAATTGTCCCGGATGGAAATCAAACCCAGAACAACATTTCTCAGAAGCAACTACCGTAACCACTGAGCCAACCGATGTATTTTTAAAGATGTACCGCCTCTCTGGTCTCTGCCAGTATCCCGTGGTGCTATATCTAATGGCCTTGTGGCCCAAATTTGGTCCGACTATTCTAAATCTGCCCACTAGCCGGTACTGTATAGGCTATGTAAACACATACATGGCATTCGAACTCATCTACCACTTAACATCTGGTGAATTGTGGTAATTTTCCTGCTTCCAAAAAGCGATGTCGGTAACTTAAACAATTTTTATTACCATAATTTATCAAATTGTTTCATTACAACATTTTGTTGTATTGAAAACGAAACGTCCTTAATATTTCTTATTCGTTTCCGCTGCCGCATCTCCTTCGCACCCTCTATAATTTCTAGATCTTGGAATGTGGGTAATGTGAACCGTTTCTCAAATTGGATTGATGTAATTCCCCTACATTTTCTGCCCCAAAGTCATTCGATATGATAGACAAACATAAACTGAATTATACCTACTGCTCTTAAACATTTGTGCCGGTTTTATTTTCGGCCTACGGTTAAGGATTCGTATTTAGTTTTTATATTATTATCTACGTTTCTTCGTGATTGGGAAATATTTATTTATTCTATATATTGGCAGCAATATCAGTAAGTAATTCTTGAATTGCTTAGATGTATAATTTTTCATTTTAATATTAAAAAAGTGGCCGTAGCCCAATGGCTACGGCCACTAGGCTAGGGCATCGGACATGTGATCTTGTAGTCGCCGGTTCGATCCCACCCATTGCACTACCGACGTACACAAGCATTTTTGCTTAGCAACAAGAATACTAGTAAACTGCCAAATTCAGCTAGTGAGTGAACTTTACGTCCACTGCTGAACATGGGCCTTAACGGCAAGCCATGGTCGTTGAGGGATATTGCCATTATTACCATGCTTGTGGATCGATCATCGCAGTAAAATGGTAACGAACCTAGAACTGATGAGTTTACAAACATGATTTCAACAGAAAGTTTGCTCAGAACATTTTTTTTCAACCTAAGTTATGTACATGATAAACATGTTTAACATGTAAGCACTTCTCTGCTTAGTTCAAATTACTATTTAATAGACAACAATAACTCTACTCTCGTCTTCCCTTCTGTTCAATTATAAACCATTTACCACCACTTTCTGGGAGAAATGGCGTCGGATTAGCTGTGAGTTGTGCTAACCACATATATCCAATCACTCAAACTATTACATTAATGTTGGTTTAAATTCCGCGTAGATATAACACATTATTTATATTAAATTGAATGAACTAAACCAAACTTGTTAGACTAAAAGGTAAAATTTGTAAAACCACAGAAGTAAATAGGCACTCACTGTCCGGTTCCAAATTAAATGTAGAAATATTTCATACAATATTCACAAAGATAAACATGTTGGTGCGTGTTATTAATAAGCCGTGTTTTAAGTAAATTAAACCCACGAAGGTGTTAAACAAAACTCCCACAATACGTGAAAACCGACAAAGGTCAAGTAGGTACTAAGGGTTCAGGAATTCTAAACATTCACACAATAACAGTACCCGTGTTATATACCGACCTAAATAATCTACAATATACGTACATACTACCTTCAGAGCACAAGGGAATTTCAACTTTATTTTGGTCGTGCCAGAGTTTAAATTAGAAGGACGTGTTTTGGAAATAATTTTGGCAATAAAGCCTAGATTTTTTTACGTGAAAAGGTGTATTGGGGTTTATAAAGTATTTTGATGTATGTAACCTTTTTGTGATCCTTGTAAATGTTTTTGTGTTAGATCAATACACATATGTTTAATGTATTAAAAATATAGTTTTTCTTGATTATGAGTTATGTTGGTACAGTAACGGCTGTGTTCATCTGACGTCAAACAAGTTAACAATGAAAGGTGTTCATTTGATGAAAGTGCATTGAGTTAAGTTTGTAGCTTACTTAAAGCTACATAAACTTTTGGACATATATCATATATCATAACGCGAATAAAAAATAAAACAGTAATTATATTTTATTTTGAAAATAGTTGTTAATTTAATTTATCTATACTAATAAATAGTGGATATTGGAAGAAGCTTCAGAATTATATTTGCATTGCAGTAGTAGTCATGGAAAAAAAACTGAATACTACTATATTATTCAATGCATACCTTATTATATTATTCAAATGAGATCAATGAACGACAGATTTCATATTCCGATAACATTCATATTTCATAGTTTTATTAAATTCAAGGTATAAAACTGACAAGTATCAATTTAAGTGCTGAATAAATACGGATAAATTAGTTTAATACTCTTTTTAAAAACGTTTCGAACTACACGGGGCAGTAGTATAAAGTCTTAAAAAAACGATAAACCAATAACTTCTTGCAAAGAATTTGACGAGATACCGAGGGTCCACTATAATAATGCCGTCTAAAATATTGTTGACTATATAGAGGAGCAGTTGGTGGTTTTCTTCCACAGAAAATGAAGATCTTCTTTGCCGGGCTAGGTGATTTGCCCGGCGGCCGACGGCCATTTGCTTGCCAACATGTATTGCGTGATACAGGTTAGTTGGGATGCTAGGTGGTAGATGGCGCCACTCGTTCACTCGTTTTTTGTGCGGCTACTGTAGATGCAGCTACAACTATATTCAACAGCATACAGCTTAGCTCAGTTACTCCACTGAATAAGTCACCGCTCTTTTAATATAACTGATAATTAATTACTTTTCAAACAAGTCATCTATAATATCGGTCTTTCCATGTTAGTTCCTGTGTTTATATGGAATTTATAAAGTTATTAATTTCCTTCGCCTTTCAGTCGCAACGTAGACGTACGATAATAATAAAGTAATCATTTACTTGCACTGAAAGCAATTATACTTATGGACCGTAAACGCATAACAATATTTATAGGTTCTGAAGACATTGAACATCTAATGAATTAGATCGCCAGTAACATTTCAACTTCTAACGTTATATCATTCATATACAAAATGAAGAACAATTTTATTGAAGTGAATACAGATTATTTTTATTCTGTAGTGCCTCTACATTTTTTGTTAAGGTTTTTCAATTTGTCGGTCGTAAATCGCAATGGAAAATGTATTTCGACAAGATGTTCGTTAATTGTTAATATCATGTATATTTTGATATTCGGAATCATATCTGTAGTGTTTCTCGTATTCAAAATACAACGATTCGAGCACATTAAAAAGGAGACAGCAGTGAAATTTTCTGGATCTTTCCATTTGACTTATCTCATTGGTTTTTCTGAATATCTCATCGACATGTATTTCGTCACAAAATATGGGAAAGATTGTTTGATTAAATATTTTGAAAGATTCCGAGACATCGATTCTATACTTTCTATGAAGTATTGCAATAAAATCCGTAGCGATATAACTAGAACCCTGTTCTTGTTTATGACATTTTTCTTCACAAGTACCTCTTTTGATTACTGCGTTTACGTGCTTGGCTATGGTTGGTTTACCCCTACCTTGTATACTGTGGATTACATTTATTTTTTCTTGAATACTCTTACAATACTCGACGCAATATCCCAATTTGTACAGCTGGAGTATAGACTGAAAATGATCAAAGACATACTGCAGGTATGTGAGTATAAAAAATGTAAATCATAAATGTAATTGTTGAATTCACTTAGTTGGCTAGAGAAACCTTCAGGGTTAGACTCTCACCGGACAAACCGAGTGCCCTCCCCCTGTCATGTGATCCGTGCCAGTAATCACGTCCTCTTTATTTACTGCTAGTTATTGCTTGACTTCTACCTTCAGCGGTGCCCTGAGCCCTTACCCCTTCAGGTTGCCCTCAGGCGTGTGTCGTTTCAATTTAACTAGAATTTTGCTGAAGACCTCTGATTTGACCGGTCAATATACTATATATATTCTTTTTATAATTGTTATTTATTTAATGTAAATGTAAATTTCTAAAATGCTTGATTAAACCAAACATAGCAAATAGTTTAAATATAATAATAATAATAGTTTAAAAATAATAATATGAACTAATTTATTGACACAAGACTGAACTAAATTTAAACATAATTTAATAGAAAAAAGCTATGTAATTTTTTTACTTAATAAATATCGATTATTTTGCTTTTATAAGACAATAGCATAACATAATATGTTGGTGTGAAGTAAGAAGTAGTGTGAGTGTTAAGGTGGAATTCAAGTGATTTAGCTTAAGGTATTTTATTTGTTAGATTGCTGCTGTAAAACCATAGTGATTTAGAAATTAAATTAAATAAAGATGCTCACAGCATTGTTAAATTATTGTTCACTATTAAAGAATTATTCATGCTTCTTAAATTCCTCATCATTTTTAAAAGTGAAAGATGAATCGTTGATTTTAGCTTAAGGCATCTTTTAATATCTTTGCTACGTCGATATGATGATGATTCCAAATAAAAGTAACGTAATAAATTGTTTTAAACTTTGATATGATCAAATGTGGTAGGTTTTTGCAGCTGATTGAGCTGTCGTCATTACCACCCTTTACCTACTCAATTATTTCAGGATTACTACGAAGGTCCTAATCAATGCATCGACAAATTTCCTCCAATAACAGATGGTAAACCAGGAACCCGCCTAGAATACTTAAGCACTGTGATGTACAACAAAAACTTTGGTATAGCAATGCTAAACAAATGCTATTTGATGCTTCTAGAACAAACAAAATTCATTAATACATCATTTGGTTTACGGGTAAGTTACTTTATTTTTATTTTTTGTTTCTAATTTCATTTACCCACATCGTAACACTCTCACAAAAAGTTATAACCTGTAACGTAAACTATAACTTTTCTTTTTTTTTTCCTTCTGAAGGTAAATTGACACAGTCCACTCATATATAAAATTAATTGGAACCTCATTGCGAATCACTGTTTCTTAAGATACAGGATACCCTAGTTTAAGAGACATAGATTAAACTATTGTGTACAGATTTCTGCATCATCCAAATGTTTTATGTAAATGTTCTTTATCTGTATTTTCGGGAAATAATGATATTAATTATTATATTATTTACTCATAGAACTATTAGTACAATGTAATCAATGGTACAGATCAAATTTTATTTTTTTACTTTCTCCGCGTATTTCAACTCATTCAAATAAACTTGGGCAACCCTTTTTAATTTTTCTTTGGATTGGAGGATAATTTTTGATTTTTTTTCTTATAAGAAAGCATTTGCTTGAGCGGGCTAAGCTGTTCGTTGATCCGTCAATTAGTCAAGGAAGGCGTTTTACTAATATAGATAAACTACATTCCCGCGCGCGGTTTTACCCGCGTCACTCAATTTTCCGTAAGAACTTCACAATGAAATATAGCTTATAGACTTCCTCAATAAATAGGCTATCTGCCACTGAAAGAATTTTTCAAATCGTACCAGTAGTTCCTGAGATTCAAACTCTTCAGCTTTATATATTTGTAAGTATATAAATGAAACAGTTCCATAGTGAAATATCAAAATGACAATAAGTAGTTTAGTCACATACTGGGTGACCTTTTTACCGTCTTAATACCACAGTATATTTATTTTGTACTAGTATTTCGATAATAAGTTTCAAAAAACGTATAAATTACTTAAAAGAAATACACCCTACATAGCGCGTGCATAATATTAAAATAGGTGCCTATAATATCTGGGCTGCAATCACACATGAATGAAAAGAGTAAACAAAATAGCGTAACTACCTAGTTACTTAGGTACGCATTTTATCGATACTATTTACACTCTATGACAGTAAAAAATAAATTACATCTATTTTATATACATATCGCGCCCTATTATTTTCAAGACGGTAAGAAAAGTCACCTAGTGTTATTTCAGTGAGTGAAGTCGTTAAAATTTGGTATAATTAATCAATTTTTTGTTTCAGATTCTGATATTCTATGCAAATCTAATAATGAACATTGTTACTATGTCGAATATAGCGATAAGGGTGGCTGTTGGATGTATGGTACCTAATTATTTCGTTTTACACACTACCTCCGTAGCGTAACAGTAACAGTATTTGGCTCGCTTTAAATCCCGGAGGACGTGTGTTCGATCCCCATACCGGACAATAAATATTTGTGTAAATTCTAAGATTTATTTCCGGGTCTGGTTGGCTGAGGGACTAACCTCCGTGCCTCGTAAAGCACGTTAAGCTGTTGTTCTCGATTGTTATGACATCATCTATATCAATCGTATACAAGGAAACGGGCAGCTGCGTTACCTTATGTGTTACAACATAATACTGTAGTCACCAACCCGCCTGCGAAGCGTGGTGACTATGGCAATAAGACCCATGTTCAGCAGTGGACGTTACACGTTTTGATATGTAAATTTATTATGAAGTTCCTACGAGAATGGGAGCTAGCACTTTTTTCACTTTACTAATAAAATTTATTTTTGTATTTTAAGGTTTTGATATATGGAAACAGATTATTACCAACAATGGCCAGTATCACGAGAACTATGAATTTTGCAGCTTTAGCTATATTACCTGTGTACAGATGCGAACAAACGTACAGACAGAGTGACAAGATTATTGCTATTATTGATCTTATATTGGTCAATAAAAATAATTGTAAGTATAACATATGTACATTTTCAAATCCACCATTTTCTATTCGTAAAAAGTCCAGTACGCGCCAGCCCAGTGAACAATTTTGATACACGATGGAAAGTTTAAAAAAATACTAAATCCTTGTGTCGTGGGGGACTTTATAAACAGACAAAAAGCACAACCAGACTCTGAGTAACTATCTGTGGTTCTCTCAAATAGTTGTCCCAGGTAAGAATCCAACCCAGAACACCAGTTCTCAGCACTACCGTAACCGCCGCCAGTGCCGTCCATTTAATTCCATAGTAGTTAATATTCATAATTACTTCAGTTATAATTTAATTCTCTGTTTCAGCTGAAGACATGATTAACATATTCAAAGAGCTTCGCCACCTCATCATCACGCGGCCTATTAAGTTCCATGCAGCCAATTTCTTCACCTTAGACTACACTCTTCTCGTCTCTCTTACATCTGTTATTGTTACATATAGTATTATTATGCTTCAAAATGTCAAGTAAAAAGTGACAGTTGAAGGGACATTCGTAGAAGGTTCATAGCCGCATCGCTGTCGCTATATCAGTAAAGCCTCTGTCTAAGACCACTAAAGATATATTTTAGTACGACTTTTATGACGATGCCATAGCCACCACCATATTATTATTTGAAAGCCATTGTTAACCAAAATTTGACAAGCATTTTGTTGAGTAGCTATATCGCCGCTGCATTTAACGCGTGGCGTTAAATGTAACAGATGCTACAGCATAGATACGTTCCGTAATTGCTGTCGCATTTTTATGTAATTCTACTACGGATATAATACTATATTTCAAGCATTTCATCTCAGTTTTAGATGTTTTTAATTATCACGGTACTTCATTATTCTTTCTCCGTGGATGTCAGCACCTGTCATGTCATATTCAGCACGTTGCGTATACCTAGATAAAATCTTTGTTAAGGCCAAATAGAACGCTTAACGCGCGACAGAACGCTACCCGAATACCGCGCTGTACTATGACGGTATTAAGCTGTAAAACAGAGCACGCGAGCACGCCACGCTCTGACGCGGCGTTAGGATGCATTGACGCTAGGCGTTTTATTACATAGCGCTAATCAGACAAAAGAGGGCGGCGTTAAAACGTGTCACTATTGACACTACAACGCGGCGCTAAGTACGCGTTCTATTTGGCGAACTCTTTATTGTAATGAAGAGTAAAGATTTAATCGTTTATATCGACATCAAAAACTCACTGTTTTAATTCATCATATCAATAAATGTAGCAGTTAATAATTGATTGTCAAATTAGATTTAAATATTTTTTTAAATTTAAATAAAGACAATTCCCGCACTAGGGAAATAAATCCCTGTGTCGCGGGAGACTTTACAAACATTCATTTCACGGACACAAAGAACACCTAGACTCAGAACAACTATGTGTAGTTCACGCAAATAATTGTCCCGCGTGGGAATCGAACCCAGAACACCAGGTCTCAGAAACAACTACCGTAACCACTAAACCACCGGTGCAGTCTAAATCATATATGTATCTGATCCATGTATGATAAAATTTTCAATTAGAGTTATTTGTATGCTATCAATTTCATTTAATTTAATTCTAATTAACTAATTGATTGTTACATAAATGTCATGTTGAAAATAAACGTTTGTCGTGTTTGGATTCGTTTATTTTTAGAATTTATTTTATTTTGTAGTAAGAAAGTGCTATATGCTATAGTATCAATGCTTACCCTAGTGATGCGTCTCCTCAGATACAATCTCGTTTATAGTCACCTCTACTACATTGTCTGTGCACAACTCTATGGTACACTGGTAGATAAAGTTTTAAATAAAAAAAATGCTTACATTAACAGCAGATGTTTATGACACACATATGTTCTTGTGACATGAATATGTTGTTCTTAATCGGGATACTGTTGACAGAGCGTCTGTGATCATCATTGTAGGTCTCTCCTTGTGACACATTTGACGGCTCGCCTCCACTCATCTCTGACGGTTGCTACTCTTGCGCACTCGTGCAAGGGACTGTCCATTGCCGCCTGTTTTCCGTTTTTTCTCGCGCTCGGGTACCTTCCACTCTGCCCTGCGGCACCAGTCACTCCATAGACACATCTCCACGTCAAGACACGTGCATAAAGGTGAAGATGCGAGCTTGGATGATGGATGATAGACGCTGCTTTATGCTGAGTTCAGGGAGTATGGAGACGATATCCGATGTTGATTAATGAAATAATGGTGTGTTCTTCTGTGGCCGGACCACAGTTTAGTACTCAGATGCTATAGTTCGAAGTAATACCTACCTAAAGTCTACTTTCATCGGAATATATAAATATTTTTAGTACCTCAAGAGATAACTTTTTAATTAACAATTTATGTGGTCCGGCCGCCAGGCAGTGCTCTCTGGCCGCGCCACCTCAAATTAAATAGAGTATAATGAACTATTAATAAATCAATATCCCGAAAAAAAACTACCTAAAGAGTACCTTGCATACGACAAATATGGTCCAATAAACCCCTTTAGTTAAGGAGTTATTGGTCGTAGGGTGTGGTCCGGCTGGAAGGTATACTCTGCAGCAAGTCAATTTAGCAATATTTAATATTAACTATCCCTAAATCAATTTATTTAATAGTACCTTTTCTCTACTACTCTTCGTTGATACTTTTTTCTCTCAAGAAACTATTCATTTTGATTAATTAATCTTTAAAGTATGTGGCGCGGCTAGGGAGGATTACTATCAGCATATATAACGAAATATGCTTTATTTCTTTATGCCAACGAAAACTGCATAATAAGTACTTTAAAAAAAGACCTGGACTTCATCTATAATGATGATTATGAAAATATATATTTGTTTTTCGTATACTTATTATTTTAAACCAAAATTTTCACTTACTTCGTCAAATAAATTGCTGGTGGTGTATTTAAGATGGTTGTTAAAACATTAGTGTGTGACCGCTTAAGACGATAATTTTCTCACATGGCTTGTTCTTTGGTAATGTGTGTGGATGCGCCCTCCGTTTTCTAGTGCTAGAGGCTTATGAGGCTTTTGCTTACTTTTTGCTTGAGGATTTTTAATCATTATTTAGCTATATCTATGAAAACGTCTAGAGCGTGCATTAGCGCACATGTTTCACTTTAAATGAAATATTGTAAAGAAAACTTAAATGAAACAAAAAAAAAAATTAGACATACTGTGATAAAAAGATGACGAAAAGAAAAATCCCGGAGTTTCTTTCTCCCTTTCTTCTCCGGGTCGGCCACCTAGGTAGCTAGTGAAAGGTTGCAGGTTAGCTAGGGTAGAATTCTCGCCGGCGAGGACCGCGTTGTGCCCCTACCCCTGCCCTGTGATCCAGCGCCTGTACGCCGTGCCAGCGATCACTTCCTCTTATATCCACAAATGTGACTTTGATATCAGTGGCACCTCTGGGTTGTGGTCCTAACTCCATAAGGGTGCCCCCAAGAGTGTGTCACTTAATTGTATGCTTTCTATTTTTTTTATATAAATATGAACTTATTATGAGTAGAGGAATTAATGACACACGGACAGACGGAGTACATTGTCTGTGATAACCTACAATTAGCAGCACTAACAGGTTGCACTTGCTAGTTATATTTACCTAAGTAGTTTTATTCATAGAATAAAAATAATAGCCTATTAATTATATTTCTTTTACATTGTGATGTTGACAAGTACAAGTGTATGTAAATACCTAAGTGCTGAATAAATTCATTATTTCATTAAATTAACTACCTTCTTATGTAGATAGGTAAACAAAAACCAAAAAGTGCGCCTTTTTCAAAATCGTTGTTGGTAATAAAAATAAAAGTTTATAGATGAAGTCCAGGTCTTTTTTTATAAAGTACTTATTATGCAGTTTTTGTTGGCATAAAGAAATAAAGCATATTTCGTTATATTTGCTGAAAGTAATCCTCCCTAGCCGCGCCACATACTTTAAAGATTAATTAATCAAAATGAATAGTTTCTTGATAGAAAAAAGTATCAACGAAGAGTAGAGAAAAGGTACTATTAAATAAATTGATTTATGAATAGTTAATAATAAATATTGCAAAATTGATTTGCTGCAGAGTATACCTTCCAGCCGGACCACACCCTACGACCAATAACTCCTTAACTAAAGGGGTTTATTGGACCATATTTGTCGTATGCAAGGTACTCTTTAGGGAGTTTTTTTTCGGGATATTGATCTATTAATAGTTCATTATACTCTATTTAATTTGAGGTGGCGCGGCCAGAGAGCACTGCCTGGCGGCCGGACCACATAAATTGTTAATTAAAAAGTTATCTCTTGATGTACTAAAAATATTTATATATTCCGATGAAAGTAGACTTTAGGTAGGTATTACTTCGCACTATAGCATCTGAGTACTAAACTGTGGTCCGGCCACAGAGGAACACACGAAATAATGAATACATTTTTGTGTCGTTATTTTTTTTTTACCTAAAAATAAATGTATTTCTTAAAATATCCAAAATATGTGCCCACCTTGTATCTTGTTTCTCATTTTTTTTTTAAATTATATTACATAAACCGCCCTCCCTCTTACTCCAAGATACAAGAGGACGTGCGGCCAGCAGAGTGATGAGAGGCCACAGCCAGTATTTTGGAACTTTCTTATTAAAAAGAAACGTCATCATCATCATCATCATCAACAGCCCGTTTACGTCCACTGTTGAACATAGGCCTCCTCTTAATAGATCTTGGCAAGCCAGGATCGTAGAGGGATATTGCCATAATCACCACGCTTGGCAGACGGATTGGTGATCGCAGTAAGAAGTAAACAGCTATGAGCTAACAGATGCTGCTGCCCATCCATCAGCCACATGTCCCTTAGTCGCCTTTTACGACACCCATGGGAGGACATGGGGTGGTCTATTCTAAGCCGGAAACCACACGGCAAAAAAAAAGAAACGTATTATAACACAATTTATTTTTTGGTTAGGCAGACATTTCGTTTTTTCACAAAAAAAAACTTAACTAACGTTATGATCACTAAGCATGACACTCTCTCCTATTAAAGGGATGACATATATTTTGGAACACAGCCCACCCTTCAAATTAATTACGATTATTTTTTAATTACCTAACATCTGAAATAATTTACCTTTATGCCTACGGAAGTTTTTCGTAAGAAAATCTCCAATATAATCGAAGTTTATCGAAGTAGACTTAACAAAGTGCAAATTTATTCTTCCGATAAATTCTGTCCGATAGATGAAAACGTTAGCTCTTAATAAATTGGTCTAGTCTGTCCCTTCATAATTAGATTACCGGAAAGAGCCGAGGCTCCGTTCGGTTATCCCTTTCCTAAGAGGGTTTACGGTTATCGAAAACCCTTTACGACCTGCCGCAGGTAATTGTTGTCTCATGATAGGGTTACATTTAACCAAGAGTTACTATTGAAGGAATATCTGTAATTATCTATTTACAATTAAGTAATAAGGCTAATTAATTGACTAAATATGTTGTCAAACGTTGTCTATTAGTAAAATATATTTTGCTAGCTTCGCGCGCAAGGTTTTTCCCGCATAGATATCGTTTCCGTGGGAACTTTGTCATATGTTACTCCTGGTTAAAGTAGCTTTCTAATGGTGTTTTTTTTTCAAATCGGACTAGTAATTCCTGTGCTTGGCGCGTTCAAGCAAGCAAACCAAAAAACTCTTCAGCTATATTATATTAGTAAGTAAAGATAAACAACTATAAGTCATACGTCATCATCATACAATATGTTCAGCAGACGTTATACGTCCACTGCTGAACATACTGTGTGGGCAACATGGGCCTCCTCCGGCCTCCGAGGGAGGGTTTTGTCATAGTCACCACGCTTTGCATTCAATTTAGATTTAGCTAATGTATAACTCTTTAATGGTTGCTAAAATAATTTCATATTTGATATATAGTTGATTGGACACGAACAAATTAATTATTGTAATTATAATGACTGAATGACCTTAAATTATCTTTCATGTTTTGAATGCAATTAAATTTCACTATTTGATTGCATTGTAGCTGATAGAATTATATTTATTACTATGATTTAAACCAATGATTTGCCTGCATTATTAATGTAGGTTTAAGCTATAAAAGTATATATATAGTAATCTTCTTCTTTTCGTGTCGACCAGACGTTCAAATTTGAGAAGACCAGTACTCGGCCAC